>JAWNLV010000130.1:0-2400000 GCA_035042125.1 Drosophila longiperda
CCACGCGCGAATCCCGCACTCACTGCGACGGCGCCAGCGCCTCAGCATAAGCAAACCTAACTGTAACATCATGCAGATCTCTCATGTCCGCACTCACTGCGACGGCGCCAGCGCCTCAGCATAACTGTATATTCTATTCTAAGAAATTTAACCCAACTGTAAATAATGAAATAAGACGCAAATGCGAGGTTTTATTATTGATTAAGTCAGTAGCATAAGCAGAGTTATTTTGTACACCAAACTGGACGGACGTGTTTTGATAAATAAATAATTCTATTTTTTTAAATCAAATAGCGTAACCAGAAATTCAATTGGCGCAGCCGGTAGGATAGTAGTGAAATATCGTGAAACGTCGTATACCTTTCAGGACAACGTACTAGTGTTCCGCGAAAATCAACTGTTATCCGCATAAGGACCCCGTGATCCTTGTAAATCTTTTTTTAAAAAAAAAAAAAGTAAACATAAATACGCGAAGCAGAAGGGAATTTTCTTCTTGTGTACAGAAGAACCTTCAAACAAATTACAAATAAACTAAGCAAAAGTGAAAGAAACATATTTATAAAAAAAAAAAACAAAACAACACACAACACACACCTAATAAAAAAAAAAAATCAACAACCAAAACGATGTCGGACTCATTAGACCAGGCACTCGGGCAAATCCGCCAAGTACCAAGCTTCGGGGGAGAAACTGACGAATTGGGAGCCTTCATCGGACGGATTGATTTCATCATGGAACTCTACCCAACCACTGATGAACGCGAAAAACTTATACTATACAGCGCAATCCAGATGCAACTACATGGCGACGCGATGAAAACATCACTAACTACGGAGCATATTAATTTCCACTTACACTTACAAAACACAAACACCATGTGAAGAACTATTAAGAAGAGTCTACAACACATATTTCGGAGGCTGTATTCGTAAGTTTGTCGAAGAACTCGAGCAGAAATCCTTTGTAATGTTAAATAAATTAGTAATAGAGAACAATGCCGAAAATAAAACACTGTACACCAGGGCATTAAATAATACTGTAAGAGACGTAATACATAAAAAATTACCAGACAGATTGTACATGCAGTTAGCAAGATACGATATATCAACCACAGAATTAAAAGCAGTAGCTCAAGAATTAGATCTATATGAAGACCGAGTATCAGAAAAACAGAAACCTACAAATAATGCATATTACAATAAAGGTAATAATCAATATTATCCAAAGCCACAACAAAGTTACAACCAAAATTATAATCAGAATTTTAGGACCCAACAAAATTATAACACAAATTATAGAAAGCAAAATATTCAAAACAAACCAACAGTTTATAGACAATTGTACAATGAATATCAATTAAAATTAAATAAAGGCAGGATGCAAAACCCTATCAATTATCAATCAAATAATAATAGTAGATCACCTAACCAACCAATGAAAAGACAAAGACCTAGTAATAGTGGACAATCAAAAATGGAATGGAATGAAAATTTTAATCTACCAGCCTCGGAAATGAACACAGAATCCCATTCATAAGAATAGTTATGAATAATCAAAATTTGCGATGCTTAATAGATACAGGCTCATCAGTAAATTTAATGAATAAAAATTTCTTCAAAAGAAAATACTACTTGCCAAACAATAAACGGTGAAATAAAATTAAATACAAGCATATCATTAGCTCCTAGCAAACTTTGCCCGACAGATCAAAAGTTTTACATTCATAATTTTTCCAAAAATTATGACATCCTCTTAGGCCGAACGTTCCTTACGGATTGTAAAACTGAGATCAACTACGAAGACGAATTTGTGAGACTTAATGATTTTCAATTTGTATTCAAATACAATAACGAAACCATAGAAGAAGAATACAAAGTCCCACCACTAACAAGAGATATACATACAGCATACGCACTAGAAAATGAATTAGTTGAAGGTAATCAGTTCAGATTAGAACATCTAAATAAGGAGGAAAAGTCGAAGTTAACAAAAGTTTTGTTTGAATTTAGCGACATTCAGTATAAAGAGAGTGACAATTTGACTTTCGCAAATACTGTAAAACATGCTATTAATACAAAAAATGAGGGTCCTTGTTATAGGAAACCTTATAGATATCCTCAAAGCTATGATGAGGAAGTTAACAGACAAATGAAAGAAATGATGCGTCAAGGTATTATACGACCATCAATTTCACCATATTGTTCTCCAATTTGGGTAGTACCCAAGAAAGAATATGCGTCAGGAGAGAAAAAATACAGAATAGTCGTGGACTATCGCAGCCTTAACGAAAAAACAATCAGCGATAAATTTCCCATACCCGTAATGGACGAAATATTAGACAAGTTAGGAAAATGTCAATATTTCACAACAATTGATTTAGCCAAAGGATTTCATCAAATTCAGATGGATGAAAAATCAATAGCAAAGACAGCATTCTCAACCAAAGCAGGACATTTCGAATATACACGAATGCCATTTGGATTAAAAAACGCACCAGCAACCTTTCAACGTTGCATGAACAATCTTTTAGGAGATTTAATTTACAAAAATTGCCTAGTATACATGGATGATATAATAGTGTATTCCACTTCATTGGAAGAACACATATTAGCATTAACTAAAGTTTTTAGAAAGCTCAGAGAAGCAAATCTGAAATTACAATTAGCCAAATGCGAGTTCATGAAAAGAGAAACCGAATTTCTAGGACACATAATAACAACGGAAGGTATAAAACCTAATCCAATTAAAATAAAAGCTGTTAAAGAATTTCCAATCCCTAAGACGCCAAAAGAAATAAAAAGATTCCTAGGACTATGTGGATTTTACAGGAAATTCATACCAAACTTCGCAAAAATCGTGAAGCCAATGACTATAAAACTTAAGAAAGGAGCTAAAATCAACGAAAAAGAACAAATATACATTGAAGCCTTTGATAAATTAAAGCTACTCATAACATCAGACCCAATATTGGTATACCCGGATTTTAAGAAAAAATTCTCCCTTACCACAGACGCTAGTAATTATGCGTTAGGTGCAGTTTTATCACAAGACCATAAACCAATATGTTACGCAAGTAGAACTTTAAATGAACACGAAATAAAATATTCAGCAATAGAAAAAGAACTATTAGCAATAATATGGGCAACAAAGAATTTTAGATCATACTTATTTGGAAGAAATTTTGAAATACTTAGCGACCACAAACCGCTTATATGGCTAAATAACATAAAAGAACCAAACATGAAACTACAAAGATGGAAGATAAGATTAAACGAATTCGATTATGAAATCAAATACATACCAGGCAAAGAAAACCACGTAGCGGATGCCCTTTCAAGAATTAAAACCGAAGAAAATACCAAAGAAGAAAATCTCATGGTGAATGCTCAAGATAGCATAGCAGCAACATACATACGCAACAGAAGATAACCAAAATTGTATCCAAATCACAGAAAGACCATTGAATTATTATAGTCACCAAATAGAATTTATAAAAGGAAATACTGAAGAAATAAAGAAAATTAACTATTTTCACAAAACTAAAATTATAATAAATTACACAGAAATAACAACAGAAAAAGCATAAAAGATCTTTGTGGAAAAACCACCGTTATATACTTCCCACATGAAGGTGACTATGCAAAATTCCAAAAAGCTTACTTAGAAATAATACAAAGAGATTGCCCGATAAAAACTATGAGGACCACAAATAAATTAAAAGATATCCAAACTTATTCAGAATTAAAACAAATCATATTAAACGATCATACAAACCTTTTACACCCAGGAATAGAAAAGACCATAGTAATGTTTAAAGAAAAATATTATTTCCCAGATTACCAAAAACTAATACAAAACATAATTAACGAATGCGTAATCTGTAATATATCAAAAGTGGAACACAGGGATACAAAATTTAATTATGAAATAACGCCTGAGGTCTTCAACCCTAGAGCAACATACGTTATAGATTTTTATATGGTCAATAATAAACAATTTTTATCATGCATAGACGTATATTCAAAATACGCTACATTAATTGAAATACATGGTAAAGATTGGTTAGAAGCAAAACGAGCATTGTTAAAAATATTCAATGAAATGGGAAAACCATTAGAAATAAAAGCAGACAAAGACTCAGCATTCATGAGTAGAGCATTAAAAATATGGTTGGATTCAGAAAATGTTAAAATTCAAATCACAACAAGCAAGAATGGAATATCAGACGTAGAGCGATTTCATAAAACAATCAACGAAAAACTAAGAATAATTAATTCGGACACAAATGAAGAAAATAAATTAACAAAATTCGAAATAATACTTTACACTTATAATCATAAAACAATACATAGCACTACAGGTAGAACACCAGCAGATATCTTTATTTATGCCGGATCACCAGCATACGATACCCAGTTGAATAAAATTAAAAAGATCAATAAGTTAAACGAAACAAGAAAAACTTACGAAGTAGATACAAAGTATAGAGAAATGCCACTCGTCAAATCAAAAATAACAAATCCATTCAGGAAAACAGGCGTAATAAAACAGTTAGATAACAAACACTTTGAAGAAACGAATAGAGGAAGGAAAATAATACATTACAAAACTAAGTTCAAAAAGAAAAAGAAAATAAATATAAACAAATATAACATTAATTAATTAAATATTGATTCAGAAAAATTGTTAAATATAAAAACATTAACTTGGAATTTACCCAAAGTCACACTTAATCAAAATTGTATACCACAAAAAATTGAAATTTTAGGAAATAACATTATCAAAGCAACCAACTGCACTGTACAATTATAAGATATCCAAATAACAAATGTAATATCTGATTTTACACAAACCGTTTATATAAGTAATAATATAACTAAAACAGAACTCATAAGAGTACATACAAGAACTAATAATACCCTGTTAATCATAAGCTTAACATTAGTGACAATATTGTCAATAGTAATTATAAGCTATTCTTTGTTCAAATGCAAAAATTTACCAAAACGAATAATAATCAAACATAAGAATGATGCAGCAACGACACCAACCATCGAAAATGAAGGCGAAGCAACCGTTAAAAAACGCCGACTTAGAGACGTTCCCTACACTTAACGCTTCAGGACAAGCCAATTTCTAAGGGATGGGGAAGTGAAATACCGTAATCAGACATTCAAATATATATACATATATATATATATTCTGATAGAAATAAATGTCTTAACTTTTAAGGCAGAATATATATTATGCAGAATATATATATGTAAACTATGAATCAACTACCCAAATTTCAATTAAAATCGGATAAGAAACACCAAAGTTATTGTCAAAAATATACTCGATATCATTTCTACCAGCAGCCGCAAGCATTTTCTGTATGCATAAAAATGCGAGCGCATGTGTGAGAAAAAGATGGCATGATAATCTGCAGAGCCCCTTTGTGTATGCGTATATGCACGTTTTTCTATCCAGCCAGTTAGGGATCAGTTAGGGTTTTTGAATAGAAACATCCACTGCATTCGGTTTTTTACTCATTAGTGTCTGAGCTTGCGATATGAAATGAGTTTAGCCTGTCACATTTGGGTGCAAAACATTTAAAAGAGAAAATGGCCAATTAAGTTAGAACATATTTAACAGATGTGTCTAGGCTCACCCGACTACAGCATGCTTACGCTGCTATAAATTGTCTGCTTATTTGGAAAGAAGATAATTTCAGATAGTGTAAAGGATCTTGCCATTGTGTGTAAACACGAATTGCCAGTTTGGTGTGAGATTACAGCGTTGACATTGAATATAAAATAAATAATTGCTAGCGTATGTTAACAGACCTTTCCATGACATAACTTGTCAACATCAACCTAATTGTGTTAAAAATTCTGGTAAGCTACGCAAAAGAAATGGTTTTAAATAATAAATACTGGGTTAGAAAAGTAAATGATTCGATTCCAAATAAATTAGGCAAACAATAACAAATTGGTTAAATATATATTTGTTTGACTTTCACACATTTTGCTTAGGTTAAAGATTTAGTAATAATAATTTTGCACATTGAACTACTAACGAGCACATTTAAGTGGCTCTATGATGCCAATAACGGGCTTTTTAACGCGCGGATCCAGGCAAACTTCGACCAACCTGCCACCTAACCTCGAAGTCACAGAGGTAGCAAATTGGAAGGCATATAACAAAACACAACAGTTTTAATAAGAACAAGGGAAACAGAGTAAGTAACTCTCTAATGCGAAAGATATAAGGTTGTGGGCTTGGCATATTTCAATCCTTGAAAAACATTACATTACATTACAGCCTTCCAACCAAATTTCATGACTAAAGCCCTAACATTATGGAACATGTGTGGCTTTATCGATTTACAAATATCGCTTTTATCGATTTCCTAGTCCGTACTGGACTTAGCACTTTAAAAGATATAGTCACAAAACTTGGAGGTTTACCACCAAAGTTATTTTAGTCACGTCCACTCCCGCCCACAAAGTCAATTACACATATTTCCAGCAATTAAAGAGCTACAGTTAAAAACTTGGAAGAAAGATTACTGTGAACCTTCTTATTTTCTAATTTTCTACTAGAGTTTACTTAATATATATTTAGTTTCCATTACGATGTGAAAATGTAGAGTTACTCTATATTTAAACCATGTATAGATGGCTGAACAAATATAAAAAAAAAAAAAATTAGGTGGTGCGGACACGTAAATGCTATTTTAAGAATAGGAGGCACACATCTTTCCACACTGTCTGTATGTTCGTGTTTATTTGCGTATGTTGTAAACAAAAATTTATTTTGGTTTGCCGTTCTCGGCCTAGGAATGGTGACCGAAGAGTACATACACTTCAAAAATATTCATTTTTATATAGAAATAATATATTATTTGTATATCAGAAAGAAAAAGGCTTTGATTTGTAATTCTAGTCGAGTTGATAAAACTATGTCAATATGTCAGAATGCTAATATGCAAGTAAGTATTCAAATAAGTTCTGGACGTAACAAAATGGCAATAGATTTTTTTGATTTGGTAGAAAGAGCGGAAAAGGGAACAAAAGTCTCAATTTATGCTCTCGAACTAAAAATTTGTAATCAGAAGTTTGTTTAAATATAAGAGCAACAATACACAAGCCCTCAATCAAGTGATTTCAAAATTTATATTATTAATAAGATTGCTATACACGCCTGGTGCTATTTTAAAAAATTACATATACCTTTCATAATCAGTCTGATCATTTTTCTGTGTCTGACCGATGTCTTTCAAACACCGCTGTGCTATTGATGGTAGCTACTATTACATTATTATCACTTACATATCTAATTGTTTATAGTATTTGGTTGAATATTTCGAAAATATGTATAGTACAAAGTTGGACAGCAGTGCACAAGTACTATACAATTTTAAGTACTGCATGAAAATATATGTTTAGATATTTTTAGCTTCATGCACGACTAATAAAATTTTGCACAATACTGTGATAATTTCTAAATCTTATAAGATCTTGTTCACATATTCTTAAATAATAATATAATTTAAGTAAACAAAATAAAAATTAAAATAATATTAATAATAATAATATTTCAAATTTTACCCTAAATTTAACCCTTTTCTGTAAACCTCTTTCACTGCCAACATTTTAAAAACATAAAAGCTTTTTGATTACATTTATTAGTGTTGACGTTTTTTGTCCCATATAGATATAAGGAGATATGAGATGAAGACTGTTACTCTTATGAATATTGATTTTAAATTCTCTGACTCAATGTCCGATTATAGTCACGAAACCATATCTCCCACTTTTCCAAAACTACAGTCCCCAAATTTAGTTAGTATCTCATAATAACTCAAATATCAGCACCGACTAGGCCCTGAGATGGTTATACCATTTCGGAGTGCATTTTCTATGTATTACAGTAAAACTTGGAGCTTTTACTGGTCTCGTGAACAAAGTGTAAAAACTAGAGTACTATGTCCACTAGGCGGCTAGGAAAACGATAAAATTAATGATCGCAAACCTAAAAAACTTCTTATCTCCAAAAATTAAAGGTAAAGTCACCAAAAATGTTTGTATGTTTGTCCTTAAAATTTTAAAATAGCTATATCTTGGGCAGTTGCTTTAGATGTTCTCCAAAGCCGAAACCGATAAAATCGCATATCACTCAAAAGTTATTAAGATAAAACGAACTTGCAAGTAACGTTCCCGCTGCCCGCGGGAATATATCTTCCAAAATGTATAAAAGTATGTTTAGAAGTTATCGTTAGAATATTTGGAAATTGGATGACTAAGTTCGCTTGCCAATAATTTTTGGGGCCACTTACACTCCCGTTCCCCAAATTCATATAAGCCACTATCTACCAAAATTTTAAAGGCAAATTTAGAGAATAGATAATCAAGAACTTTTTTAAAAAATTGGTACCTCTAAGCTACCCTCTTCTGTTTCACCTGTTATCAGATGGTGTTGGTTATAGTAACAGAGCATCTTTCTCTTGTTGGTAATAATTTTTTTAAAGAAATTAAATGTAATAAATAAAATATTAAATTAAAAGGCATTTGACACCAACAGTCCATCTTATATCTTTCACAGTTTTTTAACTAACGCCACAAAATATTATTTTAAGTAAATCCCGCAGTTCTGGAAGATATAAACACAGAATATTTAAATATGTCAATTCACTTTTTTCCCCACGCACTCTATCACACATTCTCTATAATTCTGATTACAATGTTCCAAGTTACTCACCTTCATATTACCTAGTCGTTTGGTTCTATCATTCACCAACAGCTTTTTAATTAAGTCTTTAGCAACAGCATCCATGTGTCTTTCCCATTCAATTTTACCGTTCAATATTTTTTCATAGATGCCAAACGGTTGCTCATCATAGAAAGGCGGATAGCCCACAAGCATTTCGTAGATTAACACACCTTTACAAGAAGTCATGAAGTATTATAATAACGAAATGTTATCCAGATGAAAACATACCTAGCGCCCACCAGTCGACTGCCTTGTTGTGACCTTTGGACTGTATTATTTCAGGAGCTATGTACTCCGGCGTACCGCATAATGTCCAAGTGCGATCTCTTAACTTTTTTGCAAAGCCGAAATCGGTAATTTTTAAATGGCCATCTCGATTAATTAACAAATTCTCGGGCTTTAAGTCCCGATATACAATTTGCAAGGAGTGTAGGTATTCTAGAGCGCTCACAATTTCAGCTGCAAAAAAGTTGGCTAGGGAGCAAAGAAACTTGTACTTTGAAATTTTTAGTTTTCGGGGTTTTCAAATAATTGTACTTACAAGTTTGTGTAGTAAACTTTCCCGCGTTGCGCAAATATGTAAAGAGCTCTCCACCACAAACATAATCGAAAATCATATATAAATTTGTCGAATCCTTTGTACACCACTCTCTGCAAGAAGTTAAATTTATTGTTAGAATAAATACCATATTAAAGTTATATTATGTAACTTTTTTTGCATTTTATATAAAAAATAAAATAAAATAAATTCCCAAATCACCAGGTAAGAGGTTACAATTTTGCAGTTTGTAGTATAAGACATCAAATTCAACGCATTACATGCATAAAAACAAAGGGTACTTCAAGGGTACTAGAAGTTCTAGGCTGCAATGATAAGAAATATACTGACGATTGTCTGCATATAAGTAAAGGCTCTCTTTAGATAGTCATAGTCTCAAAAAGTGATGGAGAAATTAAGACTCACAGGCTATAATCAATGATTTTATACATCGATCTAGATCAGGCAGAGGCATAACAAACCTAAATTGCACAAACTCTAAATGTATTTTATAAAAACAAGAGAGATCATTGCAGTTTGGCGTTGCATACTGCGAAATACTTTGATTTCATACATTATTCCAGCTATTAACAGCTGAATTGTGAAAGATATAAAATAGTAAACTTTCTTCGAAGTTTTGTAACTGTAATTTAGAGGGCAGGTGTTGCCAAAACTATTTTTGGAGTACGAATTTAGTAATCTACCTTCCAAGTTTAGTAACTATAGCTCTCCTTTTTTTTGGGGCTGAAAAAGGCATGATCCAACAGATTTTTGAAAGGCGTTACGAGCATAATACATTTTATTGATGGCAGTGGCGGAGGTGCATATGCCGATCTTTTAAGGACTTCGCCAACAACATACCCGTAGCCTAAAAATTATGGGCTTTATCGATTTTATTGGTTTCTTAGCCCCCTAGTGGACATATCACACATTTTATACACTTTTCTGACGCAGACATTAACAAGCATATGTTTCATGTTTCAAGCCTCTATCTCTAAGGGTGTCGAGAAAAGCTGCGTTCATAAAAACGGACAGATAGCAGGACGGACAAAGTAATTCACAGTTGGATATGCCAGACTGCAACGTTTTATCTTGTTAAAAATCTGTTTTTTGCAAAACCGCTCAATTTTACTAGTCGTACATTCAGTGCTTAAAATTGCTTATTGGTTTGGCCCAAAGAAGCACAGGCAGTTAATTCAGCAATAATTGAAACTAAATTACAAAACTTCACATTCATGTATGTACAAGGTACTTACAAACTGATGACAAACGGATGTCGAATTTCTCGCAATACATTTCGCTCATTCTTAACATGTTCAATTTGCTTGAGACGTATGACTTCTGTTATGGCCAAAATTTTCATTGCACAGTATTTTGTGGAAACCGTATCTAGGCAAAGACAAACACGTCCAAAGGTTCCAGTGCCTGAAAAAAACAGAGAAACAATGGAATGCATTAGAACTCACTTGGCTTAAGGACAAATGTACATGTTTTTTTTTTAGTCCTTAAAATGTTTGCAGTGATTTCCTTTTAGCTTTACTTTCCTTAATAATCGCATTCATGGCATATAGCCCATCCACAAAATTCTTAAAATACTGTATCTCTCACATTTTAAGGTTCAAAGTTGATAAGCTATTACAACCTTCTGCAAAGATTTTTAAGCTAATTATCTTAGCTACTCACACTCTTTACTATGCTACCGGTTATCAACTAGTATTAGATTTATAATCAAATATTTCGCCGCAGATGATGCGCGACTGAAAACTTATCAATTATTTATGGTAACCTTAGTGATAATGACAATATATAAATTATCTGCTCAGTGCTTTAAGTCATGGGAGATGCCATATCAGTTACTAAAAATTCATATCATCCTACAAATGAAACGGCTTTGGTCCTCTGCTTCGCCAAATAATACATCGTTGGTACGATTAAAATGGTTTACACGCAATAAATTTAAAAAGTGTTGTTCTAATATTGTCTTTATATTATTTAGTCAATTTAAACTTTTCTTATTCCAAAAATTAAAAAAATGTGTTAATTCAAAACATATATCATGCATCTAACCTGAATTCTGCAGTCTTTTTTGTGTTTGAAAGAAATAATTTGTTGTTCCTTTTCATATGTCTGAGGTACAATTATTCGAAAACAATTCAAAACAAGTGAGAACGTTATAGTCGCGTTAGAATGTCTACTAAAAGCTATAAGCTTTTAAGATTTTGGTGGCGGGAGTGGCTGTGATTTAAAAAAATATATTAGATGAGATTCCTAGTAATATACCTTTCAAACTTGGAACTGTAGCTCTTAAATTGGTGGAGATATTCGATTTTGAGGGCCATAGTCGGCGTTGCCAAAAAAATATTGGAGAAGGTTTTTACTAATATAAATTCAATGCCTTATCCAGGAAAAGATACAGCATCCTAGGGATGCATGTCATACATTCGTGCAGGAGCTGGGATTAATGGTGGAGTTATAAGCTCTGAAGGGGCACAATAGATGTAATAGGTCGCAGTGCAGAAACCCCCAATTTATAATTATATAATATTAATATTCATTAAAGGTTGGGTAACTTCAGCTCTCGAATTGCGGGATTTAAGGACGTTTCCGTTTTTGGGCAGGGACTGGGGCGCGCTTCTGGCGTTTATAAGGAAAGGTGGGGGACATTTTTTTGTTAATGCGGCTAATAATTTTCCTCATTACCGTTTATTATATATATTTAGATTTATGGGATATTCTTCTTTATCAATACTATTATGACCTGTCCGCAATCATATGACATTAATTTTTATATTCGCTGTTGATGTGAAACATGTTTTTACGCATACCGATCCTGTTTATCATAGTTGCTTAGCCATCAGTTGCTTTTCCTATTTTAATTGGCGACATAGATTCATCCTTTGTATTAGGTCTTTCTATTACTAGTACTTTTTCTTTCATTTATCAAATTATAAATACTAACATATCTGCGGGAAATCTGTGAGCGCGGTGAACTGTATTAAAATTATCTTACTACACTTCTTTTTTATTTTCTCTCTCCCTTTTAATATGTTGCTTTCTTCACGTTCTACTTTCCATTTTTCGAATTTTCTAACGCCTAACATTTTTGGTCTTACTTGATTTTTTCTGGGCTTCTGTGGCGGCGAAGATGCCGGTGCAAATCTGTATAGAACCTACGTACCACTCAAAACTTTGTCTGGCGAGAGCAAAGACCACTATATGGTCGAAGTTTCAAGTCGCTATCTCTAAAGCTGTCTAAAAAATTTCCGTCCATACAGATGGACAGACAAACAGACGAACAGACAGTTTGACGGACATTGCACAAAACCAATATAATATAATACCATCGCTATCAAAGTATAAAATCTGCATAAATAACTGAAAATGTCCTTAAGAGAATTTCCAACAAAAATCGGGAAATAAGTGGTACGCTCATAGTAGCAGATATGGCAACCGAAGCAATTTATAAAAGTAAATATAATTTGCAATCGAACGCTCGTATTGTTTTTATAGGCTATTTATTTTACCTTATATGTATGTCTCTAGAAATTTGGAAAGTGCTTTACTGTTGGTCGAACCAAAACCAACGAGTCACAACGTGTCACAGACAGCAAACAAGACAATGCTGCAAATGCATAAAACTGAAAGCTGCCACCAATTCAAGTTAACCAATAAAACTAGTTGGTAACCACCGGAGACTCGTTTTAAAAAAGTAGTCTTACAGGCCGAAGATAGGAAATAGGTATATAGTGTCCCGACTTGGAGGTACCCTGTATCTAGCTCGTAACTGACAAAGTGTAAAAATTGAAGTTCACTAGAGGCTAGGAAAACGATTAAGTCGATAATCGCAAATTTCACATCTTTTAGGTTGCTGACGGTGTCCTTAGAATACTTTATGGCTATATCTTGCGCTGTTTTGGTATATTACCGGTAAGGGGCCTACCAGAATAAAAAATAGATTGTATGTTCAAAATTTTGAAAAAAGTACATCGATACTACCGCATAATTTCCACAATTGTAATGAAAGTACTACAAAATGTGAAAAGAAACTTGCTTGTAGCTTTTAAAGACCGACATTTCTTCCACAATCTATAAGCTGTGGCCAAATTTTTGCAGTATATTACTTGTAACTCCCCTAAGAGATCGCTATATTTCCCAGACAGGGTAAGGGTATTCGCAGACTGTACTATTACTGGTTAAACTTCTTTCAAGCTAAAGTTCAAGCAAAAATAAAGTTCACAAATTGATAGGGTAGTCTGCTGTGATGACGCGTTGTTTAAAAAACTTTTTTGGTTCTCGGCCGCACACACCCTCTTAATTGTTTTAATTGTATTGTATTAATTAAGGCAAGCCTTTAAGACAAACTGTATAGAAGAAAAGCAAGCACAGCTCCTGTTATCAAAGTAAATAGAAAATGAAGAATTGAACGCAGTCTTATTTCAATATATATATTATTAGTCGATAAGATTTTAGTCTATATGGTTTTATGAAGAAGGCAAATCATAATACAGCTTCCATCATTTTTCACAGAGATATGTAGTTAAGTAAATGTCTGTAGCGAGCAGAAGAAGGCAGCACCGACCCCTTCCATCTAAATAATATGCTGATCTCGGAGGCCATAGAAGTTTGTAACATAAATGAGAAGATAAGTGCTCCAATTAATAAAAATTGAAGGTATTATAAGTTGTTGTTTTATATTTATTCAAAGTAGTGTGTTTCATATAGAAAACAGGTCCGCTTCATGCGACTTAGACAATGCGGTTCAAGCGATTGCCTCGAACTACATGCAAGTAGTTGAAACAGACTATCAAAGAAGGTCTTGATCATAACGAAATTTAAACTAATTAAGGGACTGCATGACAAGCTGCAGTGTACATAGGCAAACACAAGTATGTCATACACTTCTTTTCAACGCAGTTTGTCTACTTGTAAGTTCAATAAGTTCAAAGCATACGCATTACAACATTACACATTCCTTATGATTGACTTTCCAAAGATTACGTATTCCATTTCAATTAAATTATTTTTGACCATATCTCTGATATGATGATATTTAATGTCGAAACGCTTACTGCTCGAATGGAACTTAGTGTCCTTTGCTATCCGGTCTTCTTTAAGTGCAAGCTCAACTCTGCATAGCTTCTTAAGTATCTCAATAATCGCTTGGCACCTGCTACGTGCCTTTACTAAATTCCGCTGTTCTAGCTTTAGCTCTAGTTAATGAGTGGAATATATCAGGCCGAGTAATTAGGCCTAGAAACATAAGCGAACCTATCAACGATAGGTTGCTAGCAACCTTTTCTTGCTCGCTGGCATCCGTCATTGTGACATCTGACTGAATCGTGTTTAGAGGCATAGTGTTAAATTTGCAGTTGTGCATCATAGACTAATGTAGAAGGTTTTTAAATGTAATACTTATGACCGTTTCACCTTCACGATTAATATTTATACCTAGGAAATGCTTCAATTATATATCACAGTGAGTTTGCTGGCTTCACGAAACATATATAAATATGGTTCGCTGCGGCAGTGAGTGGAACCAATTTTGATGAGCAGGGCGATTAGCTTTAATTCCACTCACGGCAACTCCGCTTAAGGCCGTACAGCGACTTCTTTGGATTCAGGAGTCGTTCAGAAAAATTTTGGTAGCAAATCCCTCTGAGTGTCGCATATATACCACATCTCGCAGCTCACTGACACATACCACTATCTACAGCTAGAGCAACCACATATCTGATTGAGAATGTCTTATTATCATTTACGCCATATTGTAGGGCGCATCCTTTGTCCTCCAGTCGAGACTTCAGGCACACAACTTTACCATGTTCGTCACGCTTCACGGCATTGATCATTGTGAAACATTTATGCTCATCTGTGTTGAACAACTAAAAATCTAGCTTCTTAGCAACTAACATCACGTCGCCTTTACTATTTTCAACGCGCGTACTTTTTTTTACAAATGAAACACTACATACCTTTTGGACTATTTTCAATAAAGTTACATTGAAGGTCTTTACATATAATGTATCGGCCGATTCAATAGTGTTATTTTTTCATTTAATGGATGCTTTTCCACGCCCAGATGCTTGCATGTAATTACTTTTATCTCACATAATTTTTCTTTGCGCTCACTCAATTCTATGAAGCACGATCTATCGTTAGATAAATGCACTGAGGCGCCGCTGTCTAGACACCGCGTGTTCTTTGCAAAACCAACACCTCTTGGGTTTCTTGCAACTGCAGTTTTTCGGCAACGTGTTAAGAGTTTGCATGGCGGTCACAAATTTGTCTGTCCGACCAACAAACTCGACAACAACAACATAAACAAACATTCTTCGACCATTATAAAGCCGATCTCGCTTAGTGTTTCCATCAATTCTGCAAACTTATATATGTACTCTGCAATTATATCCGACTATACCAATCTTAGCTGTAAAATCAGCTTTAACAAATTACACGACGCGCAGATTCCATTGGCATATGCATTTTTTCAGGATGTTCCAGGCAATTGATGTGTTTATGCACAGTATTTTATTCATTCATTTTTTTTTATATAACAGGTATCAGAAAAGAATTTTCCGTGTTCTGGGCCCATAAACTATTATAACTTGTTATTTAGTATTTATAGTCTTTTGTTTCATTAGGAATACAGTTTCGTTTCATGTGACGCGATTCAAAAGTGACTGTATTGAATAAAATGCAAGTATTTGAAACAAACCATCAAAGAAGGTCTTGATTATAAGGAACTTACAATCACTATTGCTGGCAGGTAACAACATATGCATGACAAGCTGCGGTGTACACAGGCAAATACAATTATTTCCAAAAGAAGGTTAAACCTTTTAAATGTATCATTTATTGACATCGGTAATTTGATTTTATCAAAAATAAGAAAAAAAAAAGCTAAAATTAAAATAATATAAACTTAGTTTGCGCGTGGTATATGGAATTTATATTCAAAAATTGAACGGACGGATAGTAAGACGGACGAAGGGAAAGGTCTAGATAGATTTATAGATATTGTGCAAGCTATTTTCATATATTCAAGAGGGTCAATAGAGCCGTCTTTCAAGTGGCTGTAGTTAAATAACAAAACATCAGTATACAAAACATTAGTATAAAAAAAACATCTCATTGAGTCGCCTTACAAGCGGCTCCATTGAAATAAGTAAACATAAAATGAGGTCGTCCTACAAGCGGCTGCATATATGTTTAGATTTAAGGATTTTCTATAAATAAAGAAATGATCTCATCGCGTGACTACACACAATACGCGTTTCATACAGATATTGAAGATGCTTCTTTTAACAGTTGTATATTTACATATGTGAGCACTGAGTTTTAAACTTACCAACAGTTTTTATGATTTTATAATCATCGAGATGATATTTGCGTATACCCTTTGCCGTTTGAACACTGTTGCTCTCGTCAGACTCATCGTCAGTCTCCTCATCATCGGATTCATTGCCATCGTCTTGTTCACTTGTATCAGAATCATCATTATTGGTGACGTCGACTACATCGTCCTCCCTATCCTCATCGACGCCTGTAACGTTTTCATTGTCTACAGACAATATTGTGGTGCTGTTGCAGCTCCGAATGTTGGAGCTAAACAGTTTAGATTGTATCTGTTTTTTATCGTTCTGTGGTTTGTGTGGCTTTTGTTGGAGATTTTCTTCTTCGGTTTCCTCGCTATAATCAGATTCTAAGGGATCTGATGACTCACTGGAGACCACGTCGTTGCCGACAGTGCCAATTAATTTAAATGTAAATGTTGTCTCTATATTGCTGTCACTTAATGATGCGGTCGTTGCTGGAATTTTCTTGTGCTGTAGATTTGTCGATGGTGTTACTTTGCTTTCTGTTCCAGAAGGTAATTTTGATGAGTTTTTTGAAGACGCTGAAGATTTCCTGACTCCTGCCAATGGTGTGCAAAAGCGCGTGCAAGTTTTTGTCGACATTTTTTTTTTGCTTTTGTCAGTGATTTTGTATTGCCGTTAGCGTTGCTGTAAGATATACATTCAGAAAGATCTGTCAACTATTTTTAACATGAGTTAAATAAAAGTAAATAAAATTTCTTAAGTCAAGGAGGTGGACTAATTGATACTTTGTTTAAAAACTAAAAAAAAGGGTCATTGCGAATCTAATATGACGTCAGATTTGGTCAAACCATGTTAAACAAATTAGAGCGTTGAAGTCGGGCGTAACTGGTTGCGAAATACTCGAATACCATAAGTTATTCCATCTGATAACAAATCAGAATGGGTATTGTAAAAAATTACCGATCTTTTAAGGAGTTTCCTAAAAATCTAATCTCGAAGCTAAGGCAGGATATAGGCCTTTGTGAATTTTAAATTGATTGCTAGAGATAGAGGGCTATACGAATTTTTGGGGCTGAAGTGGGCGTTGCTATAAAAAAGGTTTAAAAAAGTTTGTAATAATCTTAAAAAAAAATTTTTTTTTAATTTAATCTACGTTTTTTAACGGTTTTCCTTGCAATATAGACTTAAAATTCTGCAAGATTTAAGTTTTATCAATTTGAGTCACCATAAACTATATCAATTTTTGGTGGCAAAGTAGGCGTTCTAATCTAATATTTATCGATCTCGAAGGGGCATTATTTGAAGGTGGGCATATGTCGATCTTTGAAGGAAATAGACAACAACTTACTAACCATATTTATTGACTCTAGAAGTAAGTAAGTTAGTCAAAAGAAAATATAATTTAATTTCGTCTTTATTATGATAAAAATCAAATTACGACAGCCTGGAAAATATCTTTTGTAGTGGGGCAATAATGACGAAATGTATCTCTCTGAAGCAGAAATTTATACTTTTAGGGAAGAGTAATTGCAACAAAGGTTTTAGTGAAGAATCCGGTCAAGAAATGTATTACAAATTATTTTCTTGATGTCACAAATACACGATTAATTCTCATTTCCATAATATTTTTTTATTCTATGTGAGCTCGAAACAGGGTTTAATGGAGTTTAGTGCAGAACAAATATTTTATTCTTTGAAGATAAAGATTTTTTAATGGTATTATTAAGCAACTGGAAACTTTTAATTAAGGTCGAATACAAATCACGCAAGTTATCGTCAAAAACGAAGTCACATTGTTCACATTACTATCAGCAGATGCAAGATTTTCTGTATACATAAATATGCTTACATGTGTGAGAAGGAGTCAGCTTTAAAATCGAAGCGATCGTAACTAGGCGTGTGTATTTCACTGTTCCTTGGCTAAAGTCGATTTTATAAGAAAAAATTACAATTTTACTGTGCCTTGGTTTACATTACGATTTACAAATTTAGTTATATTTTGGCCATCTTCCAGACGTACTAATCTACTTTCCTGAATCACACTGTGGTTATAAGTGTAATGAATAAGTCCGAGTATATTGATTACTCACCAAATAAATGTATAATACTATCTGCAGCAGATTTTTCTCTATGTTTTGGTTTTTGATCTGTGTTATTGTTATTGCAGTGACTATGGCTAGTCTAGCAATCTGCCTCTCCGTATAATTTTGAACTTTATATTCGTTTCGGTGAAGCAAAACTGAACTGATTGCGAAATTTTTAAAAATAAATATTTTTATTTAGCATTCACGATTTTCCATCGGTTTTATATACCCTTTCAGAAGGTATTATACTTTTGTCGTGAAATTTATAACACATTGAACGAGGCGTCTCAGACTTCTTAGGTTAAATATATTGTCATTATGTCCTTATGTGTTTTTCTATTCAAACCTCAGTTTAAAGACAATCTTAATAAAATGTGGAGCATATATTTTATCTACACTCGTAAACTTATAATCGGTAAGATCAGACAACGGTCGTATTAGCTACATTAGCTTCATCTAAAATTTTTAAAAACAAGAAACATGTCTATATTCTCAATCAATTGTGCTCATAAATAAATATCAACATTAGATATCGGTTTTATATGTTAAGTCATTAGATTTTTATATAAATATGTAGACTTAGATCTGAAGGGTATGTAATCTTCGGCGAACCTAAATTAAATGTTTATTTTGTCGAAGCCTTTCCGCCAATTTCTTCCCTCGCAAACAGAAATAACCACAACACGCGTTGCTCAGCTGGCCACAAAAAATATATGTAGGTGAATACATTTTGTAGTTATTAGATGCGAGCAGTTGGTCTCGGTATTTTCATTTTCTGTGTTCTTATGCGGCGTCATATATATACAAGTTTTAAAATCCAAAACTGAATTTTTCATTTATTTTGATGAACAGCGACAGTAATTTACTAATTCATTAAAATGCACTCAACAAAACTTTTCTTAACATATAAGTATACAAAATATTTATCTCATATTCCCAATATTATGAAATCTAGCTGATGTATGTAAAAATTTTGGAAATTCCGTTGTGAAATATTAATTTTTTGCTTTGCAGCAAAACACACTTCTGACCAGTTGCATGCACGAAATTCACGAAACTAAAAAGAAAAATCAGCGATATGTGTGCTGCGGCAACTCTCTATGTTACCGACAACATAGTCGTCGTCGCTTTCGTTGTTGTGGTTGCTGGTGCACGCAAGGGCGTACGCATGAGCCGGCTGCCCCCAAAATCTTTATTTTACACAGACTCAGAAATGGTCGATAAAAGTTAATCGGATAAAGTTGACTTAACTTATTTTAGATAAATATTCAATAAAAAAAATATACAATTCGGACCCCCTTTTCGAAACGGTTAATGCGCCATTGGAGGCACGCATTTGTACACATGTATGTTTGTATATATGTACATACCATTACTGTTTGTGCCTGATGTGTATATATATATTTTTGTGCTTGCTCTTCAGCAATTGTAAGAACGTGTTTATGCGAGTGCGAGTGTGAGCAGTTTCTGTACTACTACGTAGGCGCCAGTTGTTAAAGTGGTATTCTCTGGTTGACCTAAACATTACAGTGTATCTGTGTTCACGTTTCAATCGGCATAAACTTGAATTTGATTGGCAAATAAAACTACTAATACTGAAACTGAAATTCGAGCTTCTCCCTCAACTACTGAGCTTATACTAAATCAAAATTAGCGTTTTGTCTATGATAAAAAAAAAAAATTGGTCTACTAAAAATGTCAAAGTTGTTTAAAACATGAATCTACTAATTTTAAAATAGACCAAAATTAAATTATATATATGTATGACATAAATTTAAGATGATAATGACAATATAATTTTATTTTTTTTCTTGTAAAATTTTACTTTTGATCTTTACCGTTGTTTTACAATATTATATAATACCTATTTCATGCAAATTACACAGAGCGTTTTTATGCAAATAAACTATTTTGAGTAGACTACAAAATAGAAAAACATAAAACCTATTACAAAATATAAAATATATATTTCTAAAAAAAAAAAGTATCGGTAAATTGATAAAGCTTCAAATTTGGACCGTATGTTGCTGGCAACGTCCTTCTATGTAAATCTGCATACAAGCCCACGCACATAAATAACAGCAACGACTATATACATCTGTTTTTAGTTAGAGCAGTTAAATTTGTTAGTAATATTACTGGTAGGCACCTTAAAGAACCTAAAAAGTTATATGGCCACGTCCACACAAAGTGTAAATCAATAAAATGGCATATCTCCCGCAATAGCAAAGAAATAGTTGCCAAAAAGATGTGAATTATACTAGCAGCACATTCAAGGGACCCAACGATGCGAAGCAGGGTTTTTTTAACGCACGGATCCAGGCAAACTGGAACTCACCTCCCACCCAACCGACCGAGTAGCGCGCCACATAACGTACAGTTACGAACGTCGCGAATTATTAGACAGATGACTTAACACAAGAGTTTAAATAGAAGCAATAGAGGGAGCACGTCTTATTAATCGGTAAACCATATTATAATTAAGATTCTTAGTAAGTTAGGGATAGCATAGTTAGAACTAAAATTTTGAAGAAAAAGAAAAGGAAAAAAAAGAAAATTTCTTTTTTCTAATCGGAACTATAAAATGAAGTTGGGTGACTTTTAATCAATCAGCAAGAGATGAAATATTTATTACAAGTGAAATAAATTGTGTTTTTTGTAATATATGGATCGTTAAATTCCTTTGACCAGCGCTTGATGAAACACAGGACACCAATGCAGAGGCACACTTAGCAGAGGAGGAAGTATTCTTGTCAAACTTAAGTATCTGAAACATACCCAACAACACATTCAAAGCATTTCAGTGGTTTGCCTTTAAGAAAATACTTATTTATTTTCGTCTATAAAAAGGCGTAAATTTGCATTTATTACAATTAAGATTTAGGATTCAAAAATATGAAAAATCAGCTAAGTAAGTATAAGCATTTTGAAATGCAAATAATTAGGTTATTTGGAAATCCCAGAAAATTCAGTTTGTGAATTTACAATGAATAATTACAGATTCAAAAGTCTCACTAAAGTCAGTGTAAGCAATCTCCGTTTGCATCTTGTTTTTAAAAACCTTTGATGTGAATGTGAATTCTGGTAAGTTAGGAATTTTAATTTTCAATAACCCATCTTGACAGGGCGAAATCAAAGATCTACAAAGATGTAAAAAAATGAGGTATAATGATCTTTAGATTATCAAGTAACGAGCAATATTGAAGTCCGAAAATAAAAGCTAAAGCCCCGGTAAGGAAATGGCAAATCCAACTGATGATTATGGAATTATGTAAGTTTAAAAAAGTTTAGCAAATAGATCGGAAAGGGCACGGGCTCAGAACGGGAAACATAGAAGGAGGAAACATCAATGACAAAAATCAGATCAAGTATTTTATTTAAGGAATTTGGGAAAGCATTGATTTGACACAACGATATCTCAAATAAACCATCAAGAAACTCATTTCTAGTTGTGGTTAACAAAAAACTTAAATCAGGACAAGAAGTCAATATTGTTGCATTGAGATTTAAATCACCAAGAACTACAAAAAATCACGATCAAAAAGCTGTGAAGAAATATAAAGTATAGCAGCCAAATGAGAAAAACTTATGCTTCACAATACTGGTCAAGTGCATACTGTTAGTGTAAATCGATAAAACCTACAAACCAACTCCCTTTAAAAATTTTCAAAAGGCTTTATCTACCAACATTTTAAAAGTACTCTATGAAGGTTAATTACTAAGTTCTCGATATTTCTTGGTTACAAAAGCCCGTTCTGTGGCACATGTTTTCAGACTGAGTTACGTATGGCATCAGACTATTCGGCATTCGGTTAGGCCAGACTGCAAAGTTTTTACTTGTTTATATGTTTAATTTTTTACACTAGCAGTAACAAATCATGATATTAAGTGTTTGCGCTATCAGCTTTTTGAACGCTTTCTTTTGAACAAAAATTAGACACAGTTATTTCCATTTCGTTATAAAGTTTCTATAAAATATATATTGAGGCTAGAAGTCATCGGTTAGTCTTTAATTAAACGAAATTTTTTCCCGAAATGTCCAGTTAAACAATAATATTTCAATGTACATTATATATCAATTAGAAGCCATTATTATTAAAATTGCGTTTGTTATAAGATAACCTATATTCAAAATATAAACCTTTATTATATATATTAAGTCGGAGATTGTTTCTTCTGTCGCATACATTTTTACAAAACCATTATATCTGTTTCGAGTATGATTTTTTACAAATCTTAGGAAGTTTCGAGTAATCTACCCTACTAAATTGATAAGTGAAGTTTTAAAGTTGCGTGAGATATGCGCTTCTCCCTTGAAAAAAGGTGACCCATAATATTCTCCATAAAGCATATATATTTGTAGTAATTTTTCTAATGACACTATATATGTCGGAGATCATCTATTCGGATCAATATATCAACAATCTTAAGCTCTGTTAATATTGAACATCACTCATTGGTACGCTTACATACCCTTGTAGACCGGAGCTAATCTACCAACACGTACATTTTTGTTCAGTCTAAAATACAATGTTCTTGTACAGGTTTGACATGTATGTTTTATAAAAACACAATTATGCTTACTGTACCAAATCAAGTTATTCAGCTTTAAGAGAAATTGTAATAAAAAATTTAAAAAGATGTAGAAGAATGTACGTTTAATATAGTGAGAAGCCTGCTCTACCGGCTATCGAAATGTTTGGATATTTGCTAAATACAGACTGTTATCGAAAGTATTTTAAGAAAAAATATTTGCCCTGAATATATGACACTATATATATGCGGACACAGAGCACAAAATATTAAGAATTATAACCAAATAAGTTTTATGTTAGAACATGGTATTTAATAATAATATAATAAATGTTTCTGCCTAAAAGTATGCATTGTTTTTTGTGAATATGAAGCCCAGCTTATGCCAACTATGAGACAAAGAACTACAGAGTAAAACCATTTTTTGGAAAAAAAAATAAGATAAGAAGAGAAACTAAAAAAAAAATCTAAGACAAACCTTTTCCCCATCAGCCACATAAGTTTCGTTCAAAATTATTTGAATTTTTTTATCCATTATTTGTATTAGCCACAATGCTCTAATAAAAAAAAGAATGACAAAAAAACTAAATAATTAAATGAAATATTTAAATTTATACCCATTACATATTTTACACTTTTGAGGTTGTTCGTAGTAGCATTTAAAGCTGCCTAAAAGTATGCAATTTAAAAATTGCTCGTTAACAAAAGTGTTTGTATACATAAGCATAACTAGGAATTTTGTGCATAGCTTAGTACACTGTTAAAACAATTAAAAGCCAACAAAAAAATAGAAAAAAATTAATAACAAAACAATAGGAAAAATATTGCAAATATAGAACCTTCTAAATTTAAGTTTAATCAAAAAAATGTTTCGCAAGTAAATTAGCCAACTCAAAAGTTAGTATTCTTTATTTTTTTGATATTATGAATTTGCCGTTTCCATGGATTTGTAAAGTGAGTTGTATTTTCCTACTAGCATAAATGATAATTTAATGTAAGCCACAAAATTTCATTTTTGGGTACTTTTCATTTAAAAACAATGCCCTGCAGGAAGTCCAATTGGATGGGTTGGTAATAAGCGCGACATCCCGAAACCATACACTAACACCAACGAAGCTGTCCCGCTTCTCGCATCATATTGGATTAAAATGATACACTCCACATCTTTGTGGGTAGTTATATCATTTATGTAGGAATTACTTGTTTTGGAATAAGAACTCTAAAGAACAAAATTTAAGATCGGAAAGGTGTACCAGGATGGTAGCAACCAGCTCCTTCCACCTCCCGGCACGAACTTCCACCAGTACCAAGCCGGTATAAATCCCAGATTCCGCTCGCACAATTAACACACAATTCGTTTTTTATGCAATTAACAATAGTTTGGTTTAAATTGTGAGAGTTAATAGTTACAGAATTTTTGGCACACAACATGGGGCCACTATCTCTATCTATATCAGTTACAAACATGGAGTTTAATTATTGTATATAGCCTAAATTGCTAAACGAAACAAAAAATAAAGATATAACACCATCACCCGGCAAAAATATTTTCAATTATAATTAACCATAATCAATTTACCGAAAAAATAATAACAAGATTATATTATATATATAAATAAGTAAATCTATAATAAATAGGTTAAGTAAATTAATGAAATAAATTAGTTGTTTAGTGTTACACTGATACTCCTGACGATCGTAGATTTTTTTATTTCATTTTTTAATATTGTCCCAATTTAAATGTAATAAATGAAATTACCAAATCAAATCATCATTTATAAATAAATAAGATACAAATTAATATGCTACAAACAGTACGTCGCCGTATAATGAAAAAATTCGGGTAGTCCCTATGAACGAAGGAAAAAGAGAATGAAGAATAGTAATTTGTTATAGAAAAATAACGCGGATACTGAAGTAGATTAATATCCAATTTCAGGTACATGGTGCATAAGGAGGAAAATTTATTTAACTTCAACTGATTTCACATAAAAAATGTACAGTAAAAGAGATATTAAATAGGTATTGTTTCAAAATATCGTGATAAAATCGACGGGGGATTGTACCTTGAGCGGCGTCACTGCACAGTGTAATTTTGTGTACAACACATTAAATGTTTTATTTTTTTCAAAAAGAAAATAATTACATACACGAGCTTCTCATTGTGTTTGCCTCCAAATCTCGACTGCTTCACTTTTAACTGTTATCTAAAATGGCCGACCATATTTTTGCTCTTTTCACATTTTACCTATTTTAGTAAACCAATTCTGTTTGATTGGCATAACTTCAGCCGTGACCTCTTAACCATCCGACAGGTGGTGTTAACGTAGCTTATCGATAAATTAGCATACCATAACAAAATAACGTTGAAGTCGGGCGTAACCAAGAGTGAATTACTCTGATACCAATAAGTCTTATCATCTGTAAACCGTTGCCAGAGGGTGGATGAAACCAAGAAATACCGACCAAAGTTTGTCCTAAAACTACGGTAAATTTAAGCTTTTGTTAATTTTGGAGACGGAAATATAGATTTTATCGATTTACACTATGAGGTGTATATGATTTGCGAAGCAAAGATATGGATATTTTAAGGGAGTAACAAATTTTTTTTAAATATTGGTCATTAACTTCAATATTTTTGAAAAAGTCAAAGATTACGGGCACGACTGCTTTGGTATATGCTTGATCTGGTGATATGCCAGTCCTTAAAGAAGGGTTGTGACTTTAAAAGATTTGCGAATGAATCTATTTACAATTTTCAAAATATCGGCTTTGGCTATTATGGGACATCTGTGGTCATAAACACTTTTTATCAATACTTAAAAGCTGTTCCCGTTAATATACCTGCCCAGAACATAAAACAGGAAACTTATAAATTAAATGTTTTTAAAACGTACAAATTTAAAATAATTTTTCAAACCTTTTACTTAAATTTAAAAAATTTAACTTTGTCAAAAAGGAAATGCATTTTTCGTAGTGAATTCATAGTTTAAAGGAATCATATGTGAAAGACATTGGATCTATAATCTAAAATTTTCTTCACTTATTGCTGACAAAATTAAAATTTTTTTCTAAATATTTTCCGGCCCCTGTTACAGAGTTTCTTGTATTTCTAGGTATTCAGAGTATATTGATTTTGTGCAATTTCCATCATGCTGTATGTCAGTCTGCCCGACCGGCAATTTGTCCGTGTGTATGAACGCAACTTTCGACACCCTTAGGACGGTGAGTTGAAACTTGCAACACTTACTTTCTGTGCCCGCCTCAGACAGTATTTAAAAATTGGTGTGCTACAAAATACTGGAAAAATGTTAGAACACGCCAACTTCCATCCACAAAAGATGCTAAAAAGCATATATGTTACACAATTTAAGTTAGCAATATCTAAATGTGGATTACGTGCCATTGACTACAGTTTTGAAGTGTGTTTTGCGTTTATGTTTGGCAATTTTGTGTGGGCTAGGCGACCGGAGTTGATATTTCGCCATGTGTCGTTAGACCTGCATATTTTTGTTCTTAACCTTGAGCCTTCAGGTAGCTAGAAGCACGCATTTATTATCAGTGAGAAAGGCTAATAATTTGATTTTTCTAGCTAGCTCATTAGCCTTGCAGTTGCCTTCCATATTGTGATGCCCAGTCACCCATATTACGCATAAAATGCTGCTGAGCCACTTGTTGCCAATATCACTAAGCAGACAATTGATACAGGCGTCAAGTCGACAAATAAGGGTTCTCGGCGACGTGTAGAAAATTGTTCAGTGATCGTGTGTCGGACTGCAAACTCATGTCATTATTTCACTTGATTTCGCTGCGACAACA
This sequence comes from Drosophila longiperda, assembly GCA_035042125.1. NCBI lineage: Eukaryota > Metazoa > Arthropoda > Insecta > Diptera > Drosophilidae > Drosophila > Drosophila longiperda. The sequence continues at coordinate 27,051 of JAWNLV010000130.1, forward strand.
TCGTGGATAAATAAAAAAAACATGCCCTTTGATTGCGAACAGGTACGCACCTATTTTAGTAGGACCAAATGAAAGTGTGAAAAAAATCAATTATATTGCCACCGGATTATTCAAGGGTCTGAATGCCTACAAAGATGGCAACAACACTCTATCCTTGTCTTTTTGTGTGCGATCAATTCAATTTTTTAGTTTTTGGGCCTGATGTGTAACCTTTTGTAAAGTGGGGTTGTTTAGCTGTTCTCTAGTATTGTAACAAAATTGTATGATGGAAAACTAACATACGTTAAACCTGCTAAGAACAAAGTGGGTGTTTTTATATATGGTGGTAGAAATAGTCCTTTTTATTGAAGTTTAGTAACTGATAATTTACGAGATATATGGGCTTTTAAGAATATAGGGGGTGGGCTTTGCTGAAAAAAATATAGAAAAGTTTTCTAGTAATATTTGCTCCGAATTTTGTAACCTTAGCTATTAAATTGCTGAATTTATAGGCTTTAGTCGTTTTTAAAGGAGTTAGTGTGCGAGTCCAAAAAATTGTTGCAGTGCGATCCTCTCCACATTTAGTAAATATAACTCTAAAATTGAGGCTTTTACCGATTTTGGGGGTTCAAAGGAACAGCTTTAATGTTTTTGCTTAAATACATTTTTGCCACATTCTTCATAAAGTAAATTATAAAAATTTTGCCCATCTAGTCTGATGAAATTATGTATTATTTTCAGTTTGGTATTTAAATTTACATCTGCAAAGCAAGCGCATGCGCACGTAAAAAATAGTTTATTTTGCTGAATTTATTAGTTTATTAAAATGACGCATGCGCAGTCAAACTCGACACAGGTTGATTCAATGCAAAATCTTATGCACTGTGTCACTCTGTAAACAACCCCCGAAATGTTTTCAATGATAAAACAAATCTCACATTCCAACTAGCCACTTACTCGATAATACAACTACAACCACTGCCACAAACTACTGCACGAAGAACAAAATTTAATGTCAATGCGAAGAGCAAACGTTTCAACGCACCCTCTCTGGCTCTCTTATGTATGCAGGCTTCAAGGCTTTGCAGTTACGAGAACTTAAAGGGCCTCTTTTGCACAATGAATGTTGAGCGCTACTACGTTAGTCAGCGACGTACGTCTGCCGTGTGTATTTCCCTGCACAAACAGACGAAATCCAGAATCAAGGCAAATGACATCGCGGATGACAAGAAAAATATACTAATTGTAAAAAAACAAAAAAACTATTGTCATTCTTAAATTTCCTATTTGTGCGTTTGTGTAAAGTGTTAATTTTAATTACGTTGAGAATATTGCGATAATCGAGTTATTGCTAAGAAAAAAAAATTCAGATGTTATTATATAAGAATTAAAATAGTTACAGGCTAAAAACACCAAGTATGTCTTTGAAAAAAACAGTCTGCTTAAAGTATTAATATAAAGCAGCATTGTGCATATTTCTTAGTGTAAGGTGTAACCAGTTCATGTATTTAAGTAATGAATTTATAATTACGTTATATGAATGCAATGGCAATAATCATAAGGATGTTTTTGTGATTTGTGTGATAGCTAAACTTTTACAACCAGCATGACACCCCAACTATCATCAATAAACACCAGTGACCATCAATAAACACCAGTGATCCAGGGGAAATTCAATACCAATTGGTAAGTAACAATTTGAACAAAAATTTTACTATTTGTGGTTGTTTGGCATATCGATTTTAAGCAGTACAAGTTACGACCAACAATAAAACAGTGCACATACATATAATCAAAAGAAGTCGACTATGAGAGTACCCTGGACAAAAGTCTTAGACTATCATATATCAAACAACTCCTGGTTATTATAACCGAATGCTATAAATAAAAAATAATAATAATAATTATAGCATCAGTTCCACATAGCGAACCTGTGGACTAGCGTAGTGACATTTATACTGTTCCAGTTTGTTCATAACACATGGTATTGTATTATGTATTATTCTTTTTGCGAATTTTTTCGAGCGGTATATTCTATTTCAATTAAATACTCTAAAAGTTATTCAAATTCGGTATATTTAAAAAAAAAAATTGTATTATTGAATTTTTACATCTTTAAAATAATAATAAAAAATTTACCTAACAGTTTGAGCGAAGTTGTTTATGAATGTTTATAATTTCATGTTGGTTCTATATAAAATATGTTGTAACAGGCCAAAAGAAACAGCCAAAGGAAACAGAATAAAAAACAAAGTCACTCTAGCTATGTCTGTATGTTTGTCTGTTTGATTGTTTTTTTGATATATTAATATATAATATAATAAAGTATAATATAACATAAAATAATATAATATAATATAACATAATATAATGTTATGTAATATAATGCTATAGGAAATAAGTTGTTCATTTTCCAATAAATGACAATATATTTAACAGCAGGGTTCAGAGTATATCGTAAATGAGCTCACTTAATTACAGCATTTAAAGTTATTATAATTATGTATATATTTTTTTATTTAACAAAGTGAAGTGGGAGTAATATTTTAAAATAATAATAAATTATAAAATAGACTCTTCTAAGTAAATCAGCCATTTTAATTTTGCAGTTTTTATCAAAAATACAAGGAATGTTCTTCTTCGCTCTCGAAATATTCATAGCCCATTTTGGATCTTGTGCTCACAAGCCCGTGCTTGATATCGCTGAATAAGCTGCTCCTAGCACATTAATGTCCAAATAAAAGAATATGATCAAAGCCACAGCAAACGTCAGCATTTTCTACATATAACTGTCACATACAAATTCATACAAGTGAGAAATAACGAATGTAAAAGATTTTTAACGAAAGTCGATCTACCTGTTTAAATGAATCCAGTGAACCAGACATAATTATTTTAGTAAGAATTTGAGACTATCGATCTGTGACTATTATCATATTTATATTTAACATGGAACTCTAATACAATTCAGAAAATCTATGTGATTCACCAGATTTGTAAAAGTCAGTGATACAATCTGATGTCTTGTATTAAGATATTTTAATTCTTTCCCGTTGTTAAAAACACAACAAAAGAAAAGAGGACCATAAGCACACAGCTTAGTTGGGAATTCATCTTTAGGAGATAAAGTTGAGATTCAGTTAGATTTCGTCTTCTTTTTTGCAGACGAGCCAATATGAAGATTAAGATATATATTAAAATATATATTTTACTATTTATTATTTTTGTATATTCATTGTGTTTCGCTACAGACGTTTAGAAATCGGACATCATTAAATATATTTGAGGGAAAAAATGTTTGATAAGTTTTCTACTAATTTAGTTCCTAGGGGCGGCGAGAAAATATCTATAACGTGTGAGAAAATATATATAACGATCTTTGAAATAGGTTGTCATTTATCTTTCAAGCTTGTGACTCTATCTTTAAAATTGTGGGAGATCGGAAAGATCGATTTGGTGATTATAGAGGACGATGTTGGCGGCTACTAATAAAAACTGCGATAAATATATAGTATTTTTCTATTCTAATAAGCGGAAGGCCTGGAGAAGGCAGTGTTTAATATAACCGAAGCCAGTTTGAAAGACATCGCCAATAACGTACCAACCAAATTTGATGACTTTAAATTTGTAAGAGATTAGCCGATTTTATTTATTTCATAGCCCCCTTAAATGACGTAGCTACCCAATTTTAAGACTTCATCATGTTTGGGTTTCTAGGAATAAAGGTGACGAAAAAAATGCGGATACATTTGCATAATTTGCATAAAACGAACATACCCTTGATTCCTTCGGTAGCATAAATAGTATAAGTAAAACTGACAGAAATCTGTGTAGGTGTTGTAGGGATCGTGTTTGACCGGCAAAAACTTGGCTCCAATGTATCTGCCAATCACCTTGTTTTGAAATAAACACTCTTTAATTATTAATTATTATTATACTTCGATAACAAAGATGTAATTGTCCATCTAAATGCCAGTAACCAACTGCGGTGTAGGAAATCGACAACAATGATAAAAGCAAATCGTTTATGGTTTAACCATTAATGTTTCCAACATTTTGAAGAAAGAATCTTTTGACCTTCAAAAATGGACAGTTATCGACTCCCAAAATAGTTTTATGTTCACATCATTTACATTTTACAAGTACAAAAGGACGGCGCTAATTTTTTCCTTATTCAAACTGAAAACTATCTTTCTTTTAAGTTGTGGAATATTACAGAATTTAAAAAGTCTTGATAATTATAATAGGGAATAAGATTGACGACAAGTTGGACAGAGGGAATATTGTTTTATAAATGTGAACAGCAACCCTACGTAGTACTATCAAACAGCAACCACCAAAGGTGAGTGTGCTAGAGAGCCTCATTATTTATTGTACGCTCTCTCCGACTCTCAAGCATTGGGCCTGCGTAGTATATGCAAACTCTTGCTGCGGTTCTCTTAGAAGTTTTATATATACTTTCCGTTTTTGCCCAACCCTTATATTCTCTAAAACATAGATTGTGTACTAAATATACCCTAAATGGGTAAAAGGGTATACTAATGTTGTTCAATAGTATGTAACAGGCAAAACGGAGCATTTTCAATCACATAAGGTGCATAAATTCTTGGTAAGCATTAAACGACACTTCGATTTAGCAATGTCCCTCCGTCTGTCTATATGAACGCGACGATCCCAGAGACTGTAGTAGGTGAATTAATCATTGAATATAAGTTTTCGGATACATATAACAATAAATATAAAAATAATTGTTCATGATTATATAAAATTTCTTTTAAATAAAGCATACAAATTGTAACAAACTAAAGAATAACTTAAAGGAAGGCTTGGCAATTGTTTACTAGAGCTACGAAGCATATTTACCTTAATTTATTTCATTTCAAATAACAGTCCAACAATATTAATAAATGTGATAAAAAAAATATAAAAAATTAAAATAATGGTTTAATTTAAACTATATACAACTAAAGTACGTATTTTAGTTTAAAATTAAAGCGTTAAAATGGATGTTATAAATTTTGGCGCGATAAATATAAAATCATCAAATATTCATTTCATTGATTGGGAAAATCAGAATAATAGCACGTTTGTGGCTTGAGTGGAGAAAGGAAGAGCTATAACGAGTGGACAAGTTTACTATAGTAAACTACGCAGAAAGATTTTCCGGAGACATAAAATTAGAGAAAAAGTGAATTTTACAGAAAAAAATTTAAATTTACAAATGACACGACAGATCTCCTAGCGTCTACCAGGAATAGAAAAGATAAGAAGTATATTGAAATCCACATTAAGTCTACGATTAACCAGCGGCGGAATATTAACTATCATAAATGATGATTATGATCCCTATCAGGGCAATAGGCAAAAAGAAGTAATTGTTTCTGGACGGACTCATTTAGATTTTTGTAGTTCTTATATTAAGGAGACCAAGCACATTTTTACATATTTACACAGTCAACTATTTATTAATTAAGGGTGCGCAGAATCATTAGCGCAGATTGGAATTTTTATGCCACGTGGCAATTTTGGGTCCTAGAACACAAAGCTGGACACAAAGCGGGACACAAAGCGGGACACAAAGCGGGACACAAAGCGGGACACATATTCAACACACCACTTTACACCTTGATTTGTGATATCTGTTCTTTTCCTTAAATCTAAGTCCTTAAAACTTGGAACCTATAATTATCTGTGCCTGTAATATTCAAAAAACGTTCAAAAAAAGATTAAATCTTAAATGCACAAAATCCAATATCTAATGCAATTTTAAAGACAATCTTAGCGGGTAGATTAATATTGATTTCTACTTATATATTGTAATATTGTTGTCTAAAAATCGATTGCTTTGAGTTTATGAATATATTATATATGAAGTTTAAATTTAGTTTAATCGCGCTAAATGCGTCGTTTCTTTACCGCTTGTTGAGACCGAACGTCAATGCAGCTCATTGTTGATAATCTATTGTATCAACATACTCAGATATCGCTACTGGACCGATTACCTGCTTTCAATAGTATCGTATCAATAGTATAGAAACAAGGTTTCCTTTTTGCTCTGGCCGTTTGTTTTGTTTGTTTATCTACATCTTCATAGACAGAAGGGCAGTCTGTCCGTTCAAATAAACTCTCAGAATCCTGAGACTATACGAAGTAGCAATTAAATATTTTATATGTGTTCTCGTACCACGTACAGATAATGTTTGTTTAATGTATCCTATAACTACCTCTATTACGCCCATACCGAATTAAATCTATATTCGATAGCAATAAAATCACAAATTTAAAAATAAAAAAATATTTTGTTTTACTCTTCAGTACCTGTGTTAAGGTTTAAAAAATAAAAATATAAGTTTCCTAACACTATACTTCAGCATATATCGCAGTCGAGTTCACTTGTTTTGTAAAAGCAGATGCGGGTTTGTGAATGAAAACAGGCTTTGCCTTAGCTTAACTTTTAAAACCTATATTTGTTACCACCTATGCAAATACTTGTTGGCATATTTACCTCACACGCAAACATTTTCTGTATGCATAAATATGAGAGCGCATCTGCGAGAATGATATGGCATGATAATTGATACGAGCGTCAATATGTTTTGGTGTGTATTCTGAAGATCCCGTTACGTACGATGGCATGTATATGCGCACGTGTTTCTATTGATCAGTTTTGGATTATGAAAAAAATACGCACAGCACAGTGACTGTGCTTGCTCATACCTGGGTGCAAAACTTTTTAAAGTTAAATTTGCCAAGAAAATTTAAATACTTTGAACAATTGGGTTCAGGGTATATCGTAATCGAGATAGCTCGACTACATCATTTTTATTGGTTTAAACAAGAGTTGCAACTCGTTGTAGTGTGTTAGTGCCTTAGCCTTTGGTATTTATAAAATAAAATTTGGTGGGTAGTATGTTGGCAATATCCTTTAATTTGTGTTATTGTTAACCCCCCAAAAAGATAGTTAAAAAACTGGATGGCCAAGCCTACTCTAACACCCTAACCCGATACACCTGTTATTGGAAAACGATAAGACCAGACCAGACAACTTGAAAGCTATAGTAACCAAGTTTAAAAAGTATATTGCTTCAAAAATAAAGAAAACAATATCTGGACCGCTCCCACTATTTCCGCTAAAAACTATTTAGGTCTATATCTCACGCAATTTAAAAGCTGCAGTTAAAAAACTTGTAAGGTAAATTACTATTGTCTATAATTTTTCAGCTTCGCCCACTCCCAAAACTTAAGAGCTACAGTTACCAAACTAAGTGATGGTTACTAGGTTATACCTATCGCAATTTAAAAGGCTAGCCTAACGTATGGTACTAAAGTATTTCGCATCCGTTCTCTAATTTTTTAAAACTTTAATCGGTGTAGGGTGTAACAATGCAGAAACTTTTTTAACATTTTATTAAGGAGTTGTTATGTTTTAAGAAGTGTGATTATATTCTTTACATTGTATGAATATATAGGTTTCTTTGATTAACACTATCAAGTACGAACCCAAACCAAAAATAAATGTAATATGACTGTAACTTTTAAATATAATTAAATACCTACAATATTTAAATGTACTCTTACGCTTAATTCAGTGTTAGTAAAAAAAACTCTCATAAAAAATGTATGTAAATTAAAATCAGAAATTTTTTGTTTACGGAATTTTAAATGTATGTCAGGTGACTCTAAGTGGGCCACATTTGGATTTAATTTTATATTCTCTTTTTCTTTCAATAAATTCAAATTTTCGTGCTGCAAACATACAAAAATATAACCCCGTTTGTTAAGTGTCTGCTTTGCAGATATGACTTATCAGAATATATATTAAGTGTATCTAGATACTGGAGTTCTTGTTGTTGATGGGATTCAATCTTACATAACTACCTATATTCAATATTATACAAAAATGACGAAATATAAATTTCTTCCATTTATTTAACATTGCAGACTTAATTATCCTCATGTAAAGAATACAATATAGGTTAAACATGCATTTGAAAGACTTTAATAAACGAAACTACAAACAGTAATCAGATTAAAAAAAATCAGGAACTCTATTTTGGAAACTATGTGCCAGAAAACCAGAGAGAGTGACTGCTCGGACGGCTATTAATAACAGCTCACAGACAGTAATCAACAAGATCACAAAATGCAAAAGGAAAACAATGTGATGGCAGAAAACTGTCAATTTGTGGGTCCATATCGTTTGGAGAAGACACTTGGCAAGGGTCAAACAGGTAACCAACTAATCTACCAACATTACAATTTATTACAGTTTGTTACATAGCATTTTAATAAAATGCTTTAACTTTTTTGAACAGGTCTCGTAAAGTTGGGAGTGCACTGTGTGATTGGGAAAAAGGTAGCCATTAAAATAATAAATCGCGAAAAGCTCAGCGAATCTGTGCTAATGAAGGTAAGCAGGAAGCCCCAAACCTTAAGGACAAGTTTTACTTATTATTATGCCTACGCTTTCTGACCGATGATCCTTGCCATATTTTATACTACGTTCCAAGGTACAAAGATAACTAAAATTAGACTTTGTGTACTTCTTAAATGTATTACGCTTACATATGATATATTTGTGACACAATATCAAGGTTGAAGGTTAAAAGTCAAAAGTCAAAAGTTTAGTTTTCGTGATCTCATTCTATCTATCACCCATTCTATCTACCAATTATACACTAATCAGTAAGTTACAATCAAGCCTAAAAATGTTAATATTTCGCTTCAAATGGATTCATTCTAAAAAGCGATGATTTTTTGCAATTTTGGCGACTACAAGTTGATTGTTATGTGAAATTAATAATCTGCGAATATTGGCTTTATTTAAAACAAATGATATTTCAAAATATTGCGATACACTGACAATTGGCCATTGTTCGTATAACAAATTTTACATCCAGGATTCCACAATAACAGACAAATAAAGCATTGTTGACTGCATCCGTCAGCATTAATAGCTTTCTCTTTTAGCTTCTACTTGCAAATTCAATAAATCCAGTCAAGGTTGCTCTCATTGTTACTTGTAATTAATGCTCAATATAAATGTTCACAAAAACAGCTATGAAAATGCTGATTGGGTAGATTCTTATTAAAATTGGTATTGATTGGTATTAGAAATTCTGAATTTTTTTATTTATTCCAATTCTCCAAATTTACTGACTGAAATGTACTAATCGAATGACCAAAACGGTGGTAAATACATTTTTCATGTTATTTACTTAAAATGGTTTTATAACTAGAATCACTGTTTTTTTAGACCTCGCCAAACATTCGGTGAAAAATAAAATTTAATTCACACCAACAGTAGACTTAATACAAGCTTTTATCTCTATCAATATCAATCATGTACGGTCTTATATTTTTGAGAAATTCTCTGTTACAATTTCTCTCTCTATTTTCATTAAATTTTCGATTTTATCCGGGAAATTTCTGAAAGTGGTTATTTAAGTCATTTATTTGTTTCTCTTCCTTGTTTTCTCTGTCGTAAAGACTTTGCTTTCTGTACATAACTAAATTAATAGGAATTTTGGGATTTGGTTGATTTTTTCAGGGTGTTGCTAAATCTCGCGAAAAATATTGAACCATTTTAAAATTGTATAATTTGTATTGAACATTTTTGGTTTTGTAATAAAATGTATTATTTATTATCTAAATAATTTTAAATTCGTTTTTTAAATTATTGTATATGTTTTCTGAACAACAATTAAAAATAAGTATACATATATATACTTGAAAGTTTCGGAATATGAGTTAACAAAAATGTATATTAAAAATGCGTGGGAAGAATTGAAAAATTAACATCAGTGATAATAGTATACAACCCATAAAATTGATAATATTATCTTATTGTAAACTTTGTGCACCGATCGTGAATTATATTCGCAAAATTTAAATTTATTAAAGGTTGAACGTGAAATAGCCATAATGAAACTAATCGATCATCCGCACGTGCTTGGGTTGAGCGACGTATATGAGAATAAGAAATATTTGTATCTGATATTAGAGCACGTATCTGGAGGTGAACTTTTCGATTATCTCGTAAAAAAAGGACGACTTACGCCAAAGGAGGCGCGCAAGTTTTTTCGGCAAATAATCTCCGCACTGGACTTTTGTCATTCACACTCAATATGGTAAGCAATCCTTTGTCAGAATAATGAATCGAATTTTTATTTCTGATCTAAATTTTCAGTCATAGAGACTTAAAGCCAGAGAATCTGCTTCTAGATGAAAAGAATAACATCAAGATCGCAGACTTCGGTATGGCCTCACTTCAACCAGCTGGTAGCATGCTGGAGACTTCTTGCGGATCACCACATTATGCCTGTCCAGAAGTAATACGTGTAAGTAAAGAAAAAACGAACAAAGACACTAAAAACACAACAAGTTAAAGTGAAGCTTCCGGATTTAGATATCTTGAATAAAATTGTAATTGTGTTAAACCTGTTGGAACAGCAATGAACCTTTTCACATTTATTTAGAGAACATCAACTAGAAGTTATAAAAATTAATTTATTGTGTACATTATTTCTGATTCTATTTCTTCCACAAGGGTGAGAAATATGATGGACGAAAGGCAGATGTATGGTCATGTGGAGTCATACTGTACGCACTGCTAGTAGGTGCGTTACCCTTCGACGATGACAACTTGCGACAGCTCCTAGAAAAAGTTAAGCGCGGAGTTTTTCATATTCCGCACTTTGTGCCTCCCGATTGCCAGAGTCTTTTGCGTGGTATGATCGAAGTTAATCCAGATAGACGTCTAACGGTAAGCTAGCAGAATAAACAAAATAAGGTATTAAAGACATTTAACAAAATGAGCAACGTCGCAGTAACTTTGAGGTGTGCTCAGTAGCAGTCAGCTACTTAACAAATCAAGACAAATTCGAAAGAATATTTTAGATTTTGCCACAAAATAAAATAATTCAAAATCGATCATTGATTTTATATCGATATTAAGAAACTAGAAATTTATCAACAAGCTAAATTTATAAAACTTGACATAAAAACAAAAGAACGAACAGTCAGGTAGACAAATTCTGATCGAAGAGGATTTTGCACTCATCAAAAATATACTTTATACAGTTATAAATAAATTTTCGAAGCTCCCAATTGCGACAATGACTAATTTATCTATTTTGAAAACAGATTTAGAGTTCAAAAGTATTGTAGAATTATTTAGAGTAAATTTTTTTTAATAAAACTAACATATAACTACTGTTTAAATCAATAATTTGTGACACGGCGCGAGTTTAACATTTTTCTGTTCTTTGTTTTGCAAGTGATCCTTTTGTGCAGTGCGATAACAAAAGCTGCCGTTAAACGATGAATCTTTATGAAGCAAGATTGAATGCTTGTGTTTTTTATGACACCTGACATTGACAGGAAACATTTGAATTATGTGATTTAAATATCCAACAAGATTACAATCTACAAATTTTAAAATGTGTGGCAGATTTTTGACCAAAATTTTAAATGTTATAAAGTATAAATTAAACAGAATTGAATTGCAGTATAAGATGTTGAAGGCTTATTGTAAATGTGAATATGTATTTAAAAGTTCATAATATTGAAGAAATTTGGAGTGAACTTTATCTCGCCCTAATGATTTTGACATTTTCAGCTGGCCGAAATAAATCGTCATGCATGGGTCACTGCTGGTGGCAAAGGCGAGCTGGAGTTGGAGCTTTCCATGATGGAGGTAGTACAAACACATGTTATACCCACTGCCACTGCCGTGGATCCCGATGTGCTGAATGCAATATGTTCTCTAGGTTGCTTTAAGGAGAAAGATAAACTCTTACAGGAGCTACTTAGTGCAAAGTAAGCAATCAGAAAGCTTAAATTTACAAAACTAATGAAATTCAACCTACAGTCACAATACCGAAAAAGTCATTTACTTTCTTCTTCTGGAGCGCAAACGTCGTCGGCCCGCACTAGAGGATGATGAAGAGTTTGCACAGAAATCACGTAGCGAACTGGAAGCAGTAGATCCTCCACGTAAGCGGCTGGACAAATGTCGTATCAATGGCACGAATGCACCTAGCTATGGACAAATTTCGGAAGGCTCGCCATTAACGCCGCGACGGCAGGCATTTAAGTATGCTTTTGTTATTAACTTAAGTCCCATTCAATAACTTTGCGTATAACCCTTCAATAGCTTTCGATCGTACAGCAGCACACGAAATCATCAACGACGCTCACCCACGACGGTATCTACGTCAGTGCGAAGCTCTTCATATCATAGTCCAACTCGTTCCAATACACCCATAAACTCAACGCAGCAGCAATCTAATGTAATGTCACGGCCATCGTCACCATCAGTAAGCTCACGCCATTCAACATACGGGGATCGAGAGCGTTCTGGTTCCGTGCATCATCCGTCGGTCAGTCGGACTCCCTCACACAGCTCACAAAAAAGCATTGAGAACGATGTGGTAGCCATCAGGGAGACGCGCATGGAGCGTCGCGATTCAGCGCGTCAAGCGCACGAACACACTGGCGGTGGGACAACTCGAGAATATGGAGATTGCATACCCAACAGTCTAGGTCGAGAATCGGGCGGCCATTCCACAGCAGCTTCACCTTCGGTGCATCTTCGCGCCAGCTCAGGTCCGACAATTGCCATTAGTATGTTCCACGATACAGACTCGAATAGTGGTGTGTGCATGCTCCATTGACCCTTTGTGGTGTTAATTTTTTTTTTCCTAAAAAAATTATCTATGACTAACCATTGTTTCTTTTGTCTCTTGCCTTTGCAGTTGTAAATCCTAATGTATCGCCTATCCTTAATAACATCAATCCAGGTGTACCTGGCTCACCTTGCAATACGCCTGGCGGTCAGCTTTGGAAAACACGACTTACCAACATTAAGAACAGCTTTCTTGGCAGTCCGCGTTTTCATCGCAGGAAAATGCAGGGTGTGTTGTAGCTCTCCTTCAATAAAAACAATTCGTATTTATAGATCTACCAACCTTTCAGTTTCTGCTGATGAGGTTCATTTAACGCCCGAGTCATCGCCAGAGCTGACTAAACGTTCCTGGTTCGGCAACCTAATAACTACCGAAAAAGATGAGACATTTACCATATTGGTCAAGGGCAAACCCATTGCAACAGTCAAGGCGCATTTGATTCATGCCTTTCTATCGGTAAGTACGTAAGCTTAATACTGAGCATCGTATAAGGGGTCTCAAAAAGGGAACGGAAGATGATATTGCTTTTGGGCAATATCATCGTCAAGCTGTCTTTCCATTAAAAGCTGGAGGCTTGAAACTGTGACAATACATATACAAGTGTAAAAATTAATGTATTATACCCATGGTGGTAGGAAAATCAATAACATCTATAAAGGGAGTTCACTAAAATTCTTATACCAATCAACCCACATAGGAGTATTTGTCCAGATGTCCTAGCCGTTTACCCCAACGCATTTTGTATGGAGTATACTTGGACCAAAAATATAAAAAAAGTGTTCTTACTGCGAGTCATGGCTGCAAATTGGGACTGCTTTTGACATCTTCCTAATGTTATTGAATGATATTAACAAAAGAACGCTGCTATTTGATATCAACTTTGTACCAGCCGATTACAGACACCATTATATAGAGTTTGGTAACTGTGTGCCATAAATTACGGGAAACATGGACTTTTGGGAATTTAAGGGTTGGTAGCGAGTGTGGCTAAACAAAAAAGGGGCTTCTTCGAATTTTGGAGGCGGGAGAACAATCTTAGTAATTAACCTTCCAAGTTTGGTAAGAGTAGCTCCTAATTTTAAGAGGGAGATATAGACTTTTATTGTTTTTGAGGGTTGTATGGGTCGTGGTTCTCTGGATTTTGGACGAGTGTTACTGTGTTACTGTTAGAAGTATACCTTTCTAAATTCTGGGCTCCAGCTTTTAAATTATGTGAACAGGTGTATCGATTTAAAGAGTCGGAGTGGGTGTTGTCTTTCAACTTTTCATCGATATCTTAGGTAAGCAGTCACATACTTTCAAAACTGGTTGACTCTATCTTCCAAATTTTGGAAAATATGCGCATGTCAGATTTGTAAGGTCGAAGATTCTGAATGTGGTCTGAAAATGTATATGATGGTCGTTGAAGGAGGCTTTCAACAAATTGCCCTCCAAGTTTAATTACAATAACCTTAAAATTGTAGATTTGGCAAATGGGTGCAGGTGTGGTAACATACATAACAAAAATTAACGGCATTAACTCAAAAACTGCTAAAGATATTATTTATCGATTATCCTAGCCCCCTAGTGGACGTACAGATCAGTATATTTTGTAATTTTCAAATTCTACAATCAACAACAAACAATCAAAAGTTACTGTTAAAAAATATCATATATTACATTTTTAATAACTAAACTTAATACATACATAATTACAGATGGCAGAATTATCACATAGTGTGATATCGCCCACGTCGTTCCGCGTTGAGTACAAACGTAATGGCAATGGACCAGTTATGTTTCAACGTCATGTTAAATTCCAGGTGCGTAGCATGTCACATGGTAATTTAACACGTTTAAAATTAAAATCTATTTTGATAGGTGGACATAAGTTCTATATGCAAGCAAGGTGATATTGCGGATATGCTATTTGCTTTAACTTTTACATTACTGTCGGGTGGGTTTCACCTTAACACTTTTTTTATCTTCATATATATGGCTTTATATTTATTTTTATTCATTTATATAATGTAGGCAATATTCGCCGCTTTCGACGTATCTGTGAACATATACAGTCCCAAGTCTGTTCAAAACGATTTCCGGGTCCGAACAGTCCACCTATAGTAGCTTCAGTCACACAAGCTGTATCAGAGAGCTCCTCGTGTGGCTCAGTATCGAGCGAACGTTTGTCTTATAAGCGACAGGTGGTAAGTTATTATATTTTTACCATAACAAATGTTAACCTAAGGTCTGTTGATTGCAGATTGAAAACGATTTGGAAAATGATTCCATATTCTGCTACAAATCTGGAAATGGACGTCGCGCATCGGCGACAAATAACAACAATCCTAATCCTGTGGATATACCTGACAGTCCAATTGCAGTCCGTTCAAAGTAGGTCATCTTAGTCTAAATAAGTTATCGCTTTAATAACTGTTTTTATTTTTATCGATTTCACAGTTCCGAGACAGCTGAGCATGACCGCAATCGAGAGCAGCAGAACGAGCGACAGGCGACAACGATGTCTGGTAGTGCAATAGCATGAGAATTATTTCTCTGATTTAGTTACATTTTCTCAAACCTACTTATTTTACCTACCACGAACTGCAACCAAATATATTTATTAACTAAATCCATTTCAATGAACTACAGATAAACTTAATAATTTAAACATTTTCTATAAACTACCTAAATTAAAAAAAAAAATTCCCTTGTTGACTGGAGTCCATCTGCTCAGAAATATGTACATATAATTAATAGTTTAAAAATTTTCAAAGATATTTTAACAAGAGGAACGTATATCGTTTCAACTGAACGTTCCTGCCGTTCCGATAGTTTCTGAGGCCCTAAGATGAACATCTGAAATTCGGCCAGCTCATACATACATATGTACCCCCAGTAAATATAAATTAAAAACAAGGAAACTAGTCTACATGGAAGTAGACTGATAATGCTTAATAGACTCAGTTTCTTATCCTGAGGTAAAATATGTATATTTTACTATCATCTTGAGACAAAATTATAATAACCTCTGCTAAAGTAAAAACATACTAAAATAGTATACGCTTTTGCCCGAAAAGAAATCATAAATGCTTAAAACATGACTATATTTCTAAATTTTTTTTATAATTAGTACGTTTTAATTTGATTTAAGTTAATACAAATAAATGTTTTTTATTTATAAAGACGTTGTTGTCGCCGTACCTACAAAGCATACAAATACAGTTAAATACCAGGAGCGAATATAATACCAAAAGCTTTTGAATGCGCCATAGCTTAAGTCGCAATGTTAATATAGACATTTTTCATAATATAGTATATAACTTTTATTAATTAAGTCATTAGATATGCAAATTTAAAAATACTTATTTTAAGAAATTGCCTGAAATTTTTATATTGTGTAAAAAAAAAATGAAGCAAAAATGCTTTGAACATTGATTTAACCAACGTTTTCAATTTGTGCACAAGCTTCGTGGTGCTATTGCATACAACTTATGTCAAGCGCATTTAACGTAAAACATACATTTTTTGAAAAGCACTAGTACGTTACCAATTCTACAATATTCTTTTAGCTATGTAACATCAGATTTAGGCAGAGAATGGCGTTCGCAAATGTTAAGATACTTGCCCTCCACTTCTCCCATTCTTAGAAAGCTTATTACGCTCTTGTTGGCATATAATATTGACTAGAATTGAATAGAATTAAAGAATCTAAAAGTGGGGCTCAAAATCTATGAGTTTAAGTCTGTAAAAAATGTCAGCTTTTACATTTTTCAAAAACGATTGACGAGGATTGAGATTTACTTTAGTTTAAAACTAATCCAAGTTTTATACCTGAAAGAGGCATTGATATTTTTTTTTATCAATTTTGGCAGTGTGCTGCCTTCTTCGCCTACCAATCACTATGGGGATTTCTGACAAAAACTAATATGAATAGGTATTTATATATATATATATATATATATATATATATATATATATTTGCTGATGGGAAACTTAAGCCTCAATAAAACCGACAAATACATCTTTATGTGCGAAAGATTTCCCGATGGACGGTACTAAAGTATTTTTAGATTTCGTTAGATAACAGAGGTAAACGAGACAAAAGAATTACCAGATAATCATAAATACATCAAAATATTATGCAAATTATTAAAAAAAAAAAAATACAATCGTATAATCTCAGTCGTCCGATTGTTAAAATTTTATGTACATACGACATGATGATCTGTGGTATAAATAATTCTTTACTTTAAAATATCATGTACGTTTCGATTAATGTAGCTATAGCAAAAAGAAGCATTATATAGTTGCAACGTATTTTCAAAAAAACTATTTGCTTAACTTTGCTCTAGCTAAAACTGAAAGCTTAGTTCTCCATCTGACTTAAATTTTATCAGAATTTAATATCTACTAAAAACTAAATTGTTTAAATTGCTGAGTTGCACAATATTAAAAACAAACCACAATGTTGTCTATTAAAATCCATGTAGTTCTTTTAAGAAAGCCCATAGCCAAAATAAAGACAACTTTTCAAATAATTTGACAGTACATGTGTGGTATATTATTTAAATTACAAATCTTGTCTAGCTTTCAAAATCAACAAGTCATGCAACATACAACTCCATACTCCAATTGGCGTTTCTAAAAAAATTGATTTTTGTAAATGTATTCCAATTAACAAATATAAGACTTAAATATGATCTAAAACAAATCCAAACAAAACCGTCCATTTTTCCTGTTGAACTTATGTAGGCAACTCACCAAATTAAACAATTTGCGCATGAAGAAGATAACAACTAAAACTCAGTATAAAGCAATATAATATTTAAAGCAATTGTAAGACAGCAATATTTAATAAAACTGGCTTCTACGTAATACAACACAGATGTTTAATATTTTGTTTCTTCTACATCTCCCATGAAGTTATCCATATTCTAAACGATAACATTTTTTAAATAACAGTTAGAAATTATAGCAATTTGCGTGAATGCGTCGAGAAGCAAAATATGTCTTTTTACACTTTGGAACGAAGTAAACCAGTATTAATTAAAAATGCAAAAAAAAAACGATTCAACTGGGATGAGGGGAACTATCTATAAGATTTGGTAACGCTTGCTTCAAGACTATGGGAAATATATATGTTTGAGATTTGTGCGCGCTCCTATTATCCAACCCACTTTTGACGTGTTGACGAAATATTGACTCTTTGTCTACCGGAGACATGGGCTTGCATATGTTTCAAGTTTTAAGTTTATATTCGGACACCACGTGGAATGTTGCACAAAAGCAATATGGAGTCAATAAAAAAATAACGCTAAAAAGCTTAAGAAAAAATTTGAAATATTATAAATAATTAAGCAAAAACATTATTATATGTATAAAGCTAAAAATAAAAGTAAAAACAATGTTTAACTTAAGCATACCGAAGATTAAATACCCTTGTAAAACGGATTTAATCGTAAACAGATCTTTCAATCTGTACTATGGCATCTAAGCGATTTATAGATCCGATCTCGTCATTTCTGAGCAACGTTTGAGTCTTCAAATAGTTGTATTTATACCAAGTTTAATCAAGATTGCTTTTAAGCTTAAGCGCACATAACATTCTGAAATCCATCTTACAATTTATAACAAAATTAAAATACCCTCTACAAGGGTATAACCAGGCAACATCAATACATTACTTAAATAGTTGAAACACACTTTAAGGCGACAAACCACTCGTGCTACATTGTGAAAATAAAATTAACTTTTACCATAAGCTATAATAATAATATAGGAATAAATAATATGTTTATAGCTTTGAAGGCGACTGCAATGGGTCTTAAAAACATATAACACTTTCCTTCTCAAAAATGTAAATAGACAGTAAGTGTGTTACAAATGCACAGTGCAAATGTAAATAAATATTGAAGACGATGGATCAATGACAGTTCACTAGTGTTGAGGCCGACTTCAATAAATTTCTGAATTCATTTAGCCACAAAGCAAGCAAAAAAACTGATAAATAATTTATTTTATTATTTACCACAACAACAACATGGGAGAACATTGAAGTCAGACGTATGTCGAAGCGCTCTTATAACAATAAGCAATGAGCGAAGGGAGTTGTCGTGGTTCTTAGTAATATACCTTTCAAGTATGGTAAGTGTAGCTCTTAAATTATAAAAGTGATAGGCTTTTACAAATTTTTGGCCGGGAGTGAAAGTAGTCTAAAAATTTGTTTTCGCTATCGTTAACGTGGTATTACCAATTTATCTGTCTAATTAAGTAACTCAAAAAAGCTATCAAATGGTGTAAGACTTATGGTTTTATCGACTGACATCTTCAGGTACATCAGTTTTAGGGGCAATTGTACAAATTTAGTGAGTCTAGTTTACAAGTTTTGGAAGCTATGCGCAATTCAGACTTTTAGGGGCAAGACATCGCCCATAACCTACCAATCAAGTTTGGTGACTGTAGCTCAAAGTTAATGGGAAAGCACGTATATATTATAGTTTCTAGCTTTAAGCGAATCGAACAGAGTTGCGCCCATACGGATGGTCAGACAGCATGACGGAGGTCTTGAGACAGAGCAGCTTACCAACTTGCATCGCTTTTTAAATCTGAAACTATCAAATAAATGGGATAAAGGCTGAACAATCGTCATCGAAATCAATGTAAATTACATAATTGCATGTTAGGTTACAGATGTTATGTATTACCACATCAATAGTGGCAGAAGGACTGCTTCAAGATGGAACATATTCTTGCCACTGTTAATACGAACAGTTCGAAAATTTTAATCATTGTCGATCCACTGACTACTGTTAACTATGCATTCATAAAATGTAACTGTAATGTATTCCCAGTTATTTAAAATTTTCTTCGGATTTTTAAAGGGTGTTACTACACATATACTTTTAAAATTTGTTGGTTCTTCCTTTTTAATTGTGTGAGGTATATGGTCTTATCGATTTACACTAACAAGTGTTTCGTTTAGGGAGTGGGAGTGGGCGTTGTCATCCTAGTTTTTATCGATCTCTTAGGTGAGCTTCTTTCAAATTTGGGAGACTAGCTTACAATTGTGGAAAATATGCTCAATTCAAATTTGTAAGGTCGAAGTTCCTGAGGTCGGAGGGTGTGGACTGTTTCTGAAAATGTAAATGTCGGTCTTTCAAGGTTGTTACCAGTAAGCTACCTTCCAAGTTTGACGACACTATTTTAAAAGTACACAATCCGAAATAACGGGTTTGGTGATTATAGGCGCTGGTGCGGGGGTGACAATGCTCAAGCTGGATGAACAAAAGTCATGTTCTCTTCAGCATCCAAAAGTGGCAGTTTTTAATCGATATTAAGAAGTACGTATGTAGAAGGGCGAAACAATACTGTTGATCAGAAAATAATGAAAATCGTACAGTTGCCATTATTTTTTACGTCAAGCAAGTGAAATAATCTGCGTATAACAATAAGAATACCAAAGAACAAAAATTTTGAGAAAATTTTGCAGACGGGTGTTACCGACTGCGATAAACTCTGATACAAAAAGTAATACCATCTGAAAACAGAGATGGGTGGATGTAGCAAAGAAATATCAATTTTTGATGAAAGCTTCTGGTAATTTATTCTTTAAGTTTGTCTTTGAAATTGCGATGGATACAGGCTTCTTTACATTTTCTGCAACCTCGCTGCAACACAACTACGAAACCACCATATGTTTCCAGTTCAAAGGCTTTAGCCTTAAGGGTGTCAAAAAGTTATATCATACAGACCGACAGTCGCACATTGGATAAATATTAGATATACAGGATACCTTGGATATCAGAGTGTAACAACTATTACACAATGTACATTTTTAACAACTCAAAAAGTGAAAAAGTGATATATTCCGCATTTTTTTTGTTATAAAACTGGTATCAGATACTACATCACTCTTTCTTGTTTTATTGAATTATTTAAAAGTTCCATTATATAATCTAACCATTTACGCTATAATTAATAAGGTCATAAATATCCTATCTGGAAATTATATACACGCCATCGTTGAGTCGCGAGTACACAATCCG
The DNA here is from genome assembly GCA_035042125.1 of Drosophila longiperda. Lineage (NCBI taxonomy): Eukaryota > Metazoa > Arthropoda > Insecta > Diptera > Drosophilidae > Drosophila > Drosophila longiperda. The sequence goes on from JAWNLV010000130.1 coordinate 47,746, forward strand.
AAATATCGGATTTGGTGCGGGGGTGAGAATGGTTTTTTTTATCGCCAACAATCTACCAACCAAATTTGGTGACTGTTTGCCTTTAGAATTTGAAAGATATCTGTCTCTAAGCAGTCGATAATGTTCAACTGCTACTTGTTTGATAATATGTCTTTCTCTCTCTGTCTGAGAGACGAATAATATGCTATCCGTTGATATGCAAATATTAATATTATGTCAATAATTCTCAAAAACAAAAATAATTGGGATACAACGATGGCATAAGCAGATTTTGGAACAAATGATAAGTTACACATTTCTGCATAAATTCTAATATCCTGTGCAAGGTATTCAAATCGTCTCCAATGTACAAATATTAAAAAATAAAACATTCATATTTAAAAAAAATATATATATATAAAATATAAAAAAGCCGTAAACCCACCAAACTAATTTGTACCTCACACGCATTCAAACAATTTTTTTCAGTCATGAGCTGAAATAATTTAGTTATCATCGTATGTATATGAAATATATAAACAAAAACATAATTTATGCAAACTCTTATTTCTACTGCTTATGTTAATACTATAAGGTAAAAAATGAAATTAATAAAACCATAAACTTATACAGTAACATTGTGTATTCTTCTTCCCTTGGTTCATATAATATTGTTTTTATATTTATATAGTTATAAATGATTCTTGATAATTTTTTATGAAGGTTTAACACAATTCAAACCTTCTTTTTGGCTTAAGTATGTAAATATTGATTATCATTTATTTAAAGCTTTACATATCCTGTTAAAAGTGTTTGGTGAGGAAGTAACAACAATAAATAAATAAATGTATTTAATAAAAGTAAGCAAACTTTAATAGGAAACTCAAAAAGTATGTTACATAAATTAAGTATATAGCTTGCAACCAAATATGTCAAGTTAATATTAATAATAACGTCCAGCTTAAAAAATTACAAAAAAAGTATCCAAAAAATAAATCACTTTTAAAATATAAAAATTTAACATAATTCAGTTTAATAATTCATAAATTATGGCCAACGCAGTCTCAAAATTTGTTCGTATTTTCACACTCTGCAATAACAGATATAATATATGTGTGCAGCTAACATTGCGATTTCAATGCTATGAAAAGAGTCGTACAACTTTGAATGTATAGAGGTTTTTTCTTCGGTTTTCGTTAAAGTGTCTGTAATGCTAAGTGCTTAGACCTTCTCGTGGGGATTCCAAAAGAGATCGAAATAATTTATTTCTTGAAAGATATCGGAGTTTGCATTCTTTTGGTTTAAGTAGTGAACCGGTTTTAAATGGCTTAACGAAAGCCGAAAATAAATTTATCTTGGATCAGAGAACGAGTGGTTCTCAGCACCTGCTCTGCTTACAAAGAGCTTGTGATTGTCAGTGCCTAACACGTAAACTATGCTGATTCGTTCTCGTCCGATAGCGAAAACTCATAGATAGACGAGGGTCTATCTCGCGACAAAAGCGTAAGATATATAAGCATCCTTCAGCTCATCATCGGGTGCCTTGATCTCCGGAGAATGATTTCGCTTGCCTGGCTTGTCAGCAGGGTCCAATACGGCAGTTCCATCTGACTTGTACATCTTGATGGTAAACGTGCTAAGCCACCTTTAGCAAACTCAATCAGTCCGCTAAGGCTGTCTTATAAAGCTCCACTGAAGGGTCGTCTTCACAAGCAATGATCTTTGTATTTTCTTTTTAGCTAACATCATCATCAACCAACATGAAGGCAGTTGACCGGGTTCCTTAATAAACAAATGGAAGCAGTAGACAGCTTAAGCTCTTTCCACATGTTTCCAATGGCTCCTCTGGATTCGTCCGCCATTTTTGCCTGTATTGAGGACCCTATAAAGATCCTAAGAGCGCCGCCTTTATAGTTCTCGCCAATGCCACCTTACATATTATTTCCCATATTCACAATTTGTCTGAAACTGGCGCAGACCATAATCCGTTCCAAGTTTTCAGGCGTTGCATTCGAGCCTTCACTCTTAAAGCCCAAAGTAGCCGGCGAGGCATGCTCATGAATTTTCATGAGAACATATTTTTATTCGGTTTAACTTTCTTTGTATTGTATATTTAGTCCTATTAATAAGAAACCCCTTAAGGAGATGTCTAGTAATCGACATTACAAGTTTTATATTATTTTATAATAGGGCTTTTGTGCAATCTCCGTCATGCTGTCTGTCCGTGTGTATGAACGAACATTTTCGACTAGCATTCTAGGAATTCGATAAAAAAAAAATGGTATGGCCACACCCTGCGAAAGCGGGAGTGGATAAATCTGCATATCTTTATTGGAAGTTAACTTGCTTAACCTCCTTCCAGTATCATTATATACTTTCGAATCATCGGCATACGTCACGCATTTCTTTCATAATTTGCAGGATAGGATCATAAATCATAAGTATATTTCAGACAAATAAGATGATTTCACCGACTCCACATCACCAAAAATTTAGTATTTTTTCTCGTAACGCTTTTAAACAGATCGGAAAAACACCCACTTCCGCCTTTAAACATTATAAAAATCTCCAGTCATTCAAAAGTTAGCAATCTTGGAAGGCAGATTACTGAGATACAGTTACCAAACTTGGATGGAGTATTTTTTTAACCCTGTTTTGTGGAACTTGTTCTTAGATGAAATTATTTGTTGAGAGAGTATTTCGCAGTTGATTATACACAACTGCAAAGTTCTCTCTTGTTAAAATTGTGAAAGTGTATGAAATTGTTTCAGAATGCATTGCCAAATATTTTAGACAATCACATCACAAGACTTGACTTGACGCACAGATCTTATACGCTCAAGCTGGATAAAAAAAGTCATGTTCACTTCAGCCTCCCAAAGTGGCAGTTTTTTTAATCGATATTAAGAAATAAAAAAATAAAAAAAAGCAAGTGAAGGCGGCTTTAGCCTTAGGGCGTCAAAAAGTTATATCATACAGACCGACAGTCGCACATTGCATAAATATTGGAAATACAGGACACCTTGGATATCAGAGTATAACAACTACACAATGTATATTTTTAACAACTCAAAAAGTGGAATAAACTTCGAGCACCAGCCACTCCTTTCCGAAAAAAATCGCAACAACCTCCTTAGATTGGTTATTATTGGACACACTTCTGAGACTAAAATTAAGACAACAACCTATATATCCCACAATTTTTTTGTTATAACACTGGTATCAGATACTACATTACTTTTTCTTGTTTAATTGAATCATTTAAAAGTTCCATTATATAATCTAACCATTTGTGCTATAATTAATAAGGTTTTTGGTCTTACTATGTTTTATTTAATTTCGGAATAACACGTTAAGATAACATTTTTTTTATAATGCTTTCCTTTTTTCTTGGCCAATTTGGAAAGTAAACGCGTGCAAATACATTCAAATGTATAAATATATATAGTGACATATCCAGACCATGACATCATGCAGATTTCTCATGTCCACACTCACGGCGACAACGCCGGCGCCACGCGCAGATCCCTTATTCATTATCAGCATAAGCAAATAGACCTAACTGTATATTAAATGTAACATCATGCAGATCTCTAGCATAAACAATTTTACCTATCTGTAACATCATGCAGATCTCTCATGTCCACACTCACTGCGACGGCGCCAGCGCCTCAGCATAAGCAATCAAACCTAACTGTATATTCTAAGAAATTTAACCTAACTGTAAATAATGAAATAAGACGCAAATGCGAGGTTTCATTATTGATTAAGCCAGTAGCATAAGCAGAGTTATATTTTGTACACCAAACTGAACAGACGTTTTTTGATGAATAAAGAATTATATTTTTATATCAAATACCGTAATCAGACATTCAATTGGCGCAGCCGGTAGGATAATAGTGATATATCTTGAAACGTTGTATACCTTTCAGGACAACGTACTAGTGTTCCGCGAAAATCAACTGTTATACGCATAAGGACCCCGTGATCCTTGAAAATCTTTTTTTTTTAAAAAAAAAAGGAAACATAAATACGCGAAGCAGAAGGGAATTTTCTTCTTGTGTACAGAAGAACCTTCAAACAAATAACATATAAACTAAGCAAAAGTGAAAGAAACATATTTATAAAAAAAAAACAAAACAACACACAACACACACCTAATAAAAATAAAAAAAAAATCAACAACCAAAACGATGTCGGACTCATTAAACCAGGCACTCGGGCAAATCCGCCAAGTACCAAGCTTCGGGGGAGAAACTGACGAATTGGGAGCCTTCATCGGACGGATTGATTTTATCATGAAACTCTACCAAACCACTGATGAACGCGAAAAACTTATACTGTACAGCGCAATCCAGATGCAACTACATGGCGACGCGATGAAAACATCACTAAGACACTTACCAGGAGACTGGGCAACACTACGGAGCATATTAATTTCCACTTACAAAACACAAACACCATGTGAAGAACTATTAAGAAGAGTCTACAACACATATTTCGGAGGAAGTATTCGTAAGTTTGTCGAAGAACTCGAGCATAAATCCTTTATAATATTAAATAAATTAGCAATAGAGAACAATGCCGAAAATAAAATACTGTACACCAGGGCATTAAATAATACTGTAAGAGACGTAATACATAAAAATTACCAGACAGATTGTACATGCAGTTAGCAAGATACGATATATCAACTACAGAAAAATTAAAAGCAGTAGCTCAAGAACTAGGTATATATGAAGACCGAGTACCATAAAAACAAAAACCTACAAATAATACATATTACAATAAAGGTAATAATCAATATTACGCAAAGGCACAACAAAGTTACAACCAAAAATTTAATCAGAATTTTAGGACCCAACAAAATTATAACACAAATTATAGAAAGCAAAATATTCAAAACCAACCAACAGTTAATAGACAATTGTACAATGAATATCAATTAAAATTAAATGAAGGCAGGATGCAAAACCCTATCAATTATCAATCAAATAATAATAGTAGACCACCTAACCAACCAATGAAAAGACAAAGACCTAATAATAGTGGACAATCAAAAATGGAATGGAATGAAAATTTTAATCTACCAGCCTCGGAAATGAACACAGAATCCCATTCATAAGAACAGTTATGAATAATCAAAACTTGCGATGCTTAATAGATACAGGTTCATCAGTAAATTTCATGAATAAAAATTTCTTTAATTACAAAACTTCAAAAGAAAATACTACTTGCCAAACAATAAATGGTGAAATAAAATTAAATACAAGCATATCATTAGCTCCTAGCAAACTTTGCCCGACAGATCAAAAGTTTTACATTCATAATTTTTCCAAAAATTATGACATCCTCTTAGGCCGAACGTTCCTTAAGGATTGTAAATCTGAGATCAACTACGAAGACGAATTTGTGAGACTTAACGATTTTCAGTTTTTATTCAAATACAATAACGAAACCAAGGAAGAAGAACACAAAGTCCCACCACTAACAAGAGACATAGCATACATCCTAGAAAATGAATTAGTTGAAGGCAATCAGTTTAGATTAGAACATCTAAATAAGGAGGAAAAGTCGAAGTTAACAAAAGTTTTGTTTGAATTTAGCGACATTCAGTATAAAGAGAGTGACAATTTGACTTTCGCAAATACTGTAAAACATGCTATCAATACAAAAAATGAGGATCCTTGTTATAGGAAACCTTATAGATATCCTCAAGGCTATGATGAGGAAGTTAACAGACAAATGAAAGAAATGATGCGTCAAGGCATTATCTTCGAGTTCATGAAAAGAGAAACCGAATTTCTAAGACACATAATAACAACGGAAGGTATAAAACCTAATCCAATTAAAATAAAAGCTGTTAAAGAATTTCCAATCGCTAAGACGCCAAAAGAAATAAAAAGATTCCTAGGACTATGTGGATTTTACAGGAAATTCATACCAAACTTCGCAAAAATCGTGAAGCCAATGACTATAAAGCTCAAGAAAGGAGCTAAAATCAACGAAAAAGAACAAATATACATTGAAGCCTTTGATAAATTAAAGCTACTCATAACATCAGACCCAATATTGGTATACCCGAATTTTAAGAAAAAATTCTCACTTACCACAGACGCTAGTAATTATGCGTTAGGTGCAGTTTTATCACAAGACCATAAACCAATATATTACGCAAGTAGAACTTTAAATGAACACGAGATAAAATATTCAGCAATATAAAAAGAACTATTAGCATTAATATGGGCAACAAAAAATTTTAGATCATACTTATTTGGAAGAAATTTTGAAATACTTAGCGACCACAAACCGCTTATATGGCTAAATAACATATGGCTAAATAACATAAAGGAACCAAACATGAAACTACAAAGATGGAAGATAAGATTAATTCGAATTCGACTATGAAATCAGATACATACCAGGCAAAGAAAACCACGTAGCGGATGCCCTTTCAAGAATTAAAACCGAAGAAAATACCAAAGAAGAAAATCTCATGGTGAATGCTCAAGATAGCATAGCAGCAACAGTACATAGCGCAACAGAAGATAACCAAAATTGTATCCAAATCACAGAAAGACCATTGAATTATTATAGTCACCAAATAGAATTTATAAAAGGAAATACTGAAGAAATAAAGAAAATTAACTATTTTCACAAAACTAAATTTATAATAAATTAAACAGAAATAACAACAGAAAAAGCAAAAGAAATCATAAAAGAATATCTTTGTGGAAAAACCACCGTTATATACTTCCCACATGAAGGTGACCATGCAAAATTCCAAAAAGCTTACTTAGAAATAATACAAAGAGATTGCCCGATAAAAACTATGAGGACCACAAATAAATTAAAAGATATTCAAACTTATTCAGAATTAAAACAAATCATATTAAACGACCATACAAACCTTTTACACCCAGGAATAGAAAAGACCATAGTAATGTTTAAAGAAAAATATTATTTCCCAGATTACCAAAAACTAATACAAAACATAATTAACGAATGCGTAATCTGTAATATATCAAAAGTGGAACACAGGGATACAAAATGTAATTATGAAATAACGCCTGAGGTCTTCAACCCTAGAGCAACATACGTTATAGATTTTTATATGGTCAATAATAAACAATTTTTATCATGCATAGACGTATATTCAAAACACGCTACATTAATTGAAATGCATGGTAAAGATTGGTTAGAAGTAAAACGAGCATTGTTAAAAATATTCAATGAAATGGGAAAACCATAAGAAATAAAAGCAGACAAAGACTCAGCATTCATGAGTAGAGCATTAAAAATTTGGTTGGATTCAGAAAATGTTAAAATTCAAATCACAACAAGCAAGAATGGAATATCAGACGTAGAGCGATTTCATAGAACAATCAACGAAAAACTAAGAATAATTAATTCGGACACAAATGAAGAAAATAAATTAACAAAATTCGAAATAATACTTTACACTTATAATCATAAAACAATACATAGCACTACAGGTAGAACACCAGCAGATATCTTTATTTATGCCGGATCACCAGCATACGATACCCAGTTGAATAAAATTAAAAAGATCAATAAGTTAAACGAAACAAGAAAAACGTACGAAGTAGATACAAAGTATAGAGAAATGCCACTCGTCATATCAAAAATAACAAATCCATTCAGGAAAACAGGCGTAATAAAACAGTTAGATAACAAACACTTTGAAGAAACGAATAGAGGAAGGAAAATAATACATTACAAAACCAAGTTCAAAAAGAAAAAGAAAATAAATATAAACAAATATAACATTAATTAATTAAATATTGATTCAGAAAAATTGTTAAATATGAAAACATTAACTTGGAATTTGCCCAAAGTCACACTTAATCAAAATTGTATACCACAAAAAAATTGAAATTTTAGGAAATAACATTATCAAAGCAACCAACTGCACTGTACAATTATAAGATATCCAAATAACAAATGTAATATCTGATTTTACACAAACCGTTTATATAAGTAATAATATAACTAAAACAGAACTCATAAGAGTACATACCAGAACTAATAATACCCTGTTAATCATAAGCTTAACATTAGTGACAATATTGTCAATAGTAATTATAAGCTATTCTTTGTTCAAATGCAAAAATTTACCAAAACGAATAATAATCAAACATAAGAATGATGCAGCAACGACACCAACCATCGAAAATGAAGACGAAGCAACCGTGAAAAACGCCGACTTAGAGACGTACCCTACACTTAACGCTTGAGGACAAGCCAATTTCTAAGGGATGGGGAAGTGACATATCCAGACCATGACATCATGCAGATCTCTCATGTCCACACTCACGGCGACAACGCCGGCGCCACGCGCAGATCCCTTATTCATTATCAGCATAAGCAATTAGACCTAACTGTATATTAACTGTAACATCATGTAGATCTCTAGCATAAACAATTTTACCTAACTGTAACATCATGCAGATCTCTCATGTCCACACTCACGGCGACAACGCCGGCGCCACGCGCAGATCCCTTATTCATTATCAGCATAAGCAATTAGACCTAACTGTATATTAACTGTAACATCATGTAGATCTCTAGCATAAACAATTTTACCTAACTGTAACATCATGCAGATCTCTCATGTCCACACTCACTGCGACGGCGCCAGCGCCTCAGCATAAGCAATCAAACCTAACTGTATATTCTAAGAAATTTAACCTAACTGTAAATAATGAAATAAGACGCAAATGCGAGGTTTCATTATTGATTAAGCCAGTAGCATAAGCAGAGTTATATTTTGTACACCAAACTGAACAGACGTGTTTTGATGAATAAAGAATTATATTTTTAAAGCAAATACCGTAATCAGACATTCAATTATATACATGCCATTGTTGATATCGGAAAAGTAAAAAAAAAAACATATGCTCTCGAGTCGATCAAATTAAATAATAGGGTATACGAATATTTATAGTTCAAATTTTAAATTTGTAAATAATAATATATACTTAAATTAACTATTTAATTTCGTCGACTCTAGTGAGGAGCAAATATTAGAATCCACTATTTATATTTTGTAATTTTAGCTCTACCTCTAGTTTTAGTTGTGAAAAATATAATTGAAATACAATTATTACACACTACAACCAACCTTCCAAGTTTAATCATTCCAGCTTTAAAATTCTATAATATATATGGGTCATACCATAAAATCAAATCTATGTTATCGATTTCTCAACCGAGGAACTTTTTCATATGTTGGTTGCTATAGCTTAACTTCGTGATACACTCGAGTTGGACGTGCCAAGAGGCATAGAGCGAGGAACTTTGGTATGACAAAAACATTTCGCTGCTCTGTTCGCATGCTTAACGGAATTCTATAATATCAGAAGTGATAGCTTTTTTAATGTTATAACTTTTGGGCAACTTATGAGCACGGGACTATCAAGCTAACTGTCATATTAACAATTATATTAGTTCTTGTTTAATATAAACTTATATATATATATATATATATATATATAATATTTATGTTTATATGCGTATAATCATATTATAAACTTCCTTACGTGGCAAGGAATGATAATATATCGTTATTTCCCAAATTCTTAATATAGTCTAATTACTAAGTTTTCTTTGATGAGTTCCTTGGCAATCTGTTCATAATGCAAATTACGTCATCTTGCGCCACATGTCAATGTAACACAAAATCCAAATATTGGGGATGTGGGGAATCAGCTGTTTCCAATACGCAGAGAGTGAGGGTGAATTGAGAATTTAAAGAGAATGCATTATTTCAAATGCATTCAAGAGGAAAGATTCTCATTCAAAGCTAACGGGAGGACTTGCTCAGAGCTTTAGTTCGAAAAAAAAGCTCTAAACATATCCGAAAAACAGAGGCGCAACAAAATCAGCAGTCTCGGGTTCTCTCTTGTGCTTGTAAACCGAAAGAAAACTATGCCAGCTGCACGAGAACAGAAACGTTGACATCAACGCTCAGTTCGGGTCGTGTTTGCAATACAACAGCACAGTGAAAACGGATAAAAGATTTACATTTGTATACCAGCGAAAAGGGCAAATTATAGGCGGAGTAATTTCGACAATACCTCTCTCTACATGGAAAACGCTCCAAGAGTGTTTGATCTAAGGAAAACAACAAAATAGAACACGGTAGCCAAAGAAAAATTCATAAATTTCATTCACATTACTAAGCCTGAAAAAAAAGTTATTTATAAAATTATGAATAGCATGCTTTCTTTCCTATTTGAAATGTTTGAGCTTATAACTTTCTCTTTTTGACAAAGGTTAGTTAAATTATTGTTACGTTCGGGTACTTCGTGAGTGTTCAATGCACAATAAGTGAGTTATGTAAAGCGTGTTTTTGGTGTGGTACACTTGGTGAAATTCTGAAGTAACAACCAAATCGACAATGATGTATGTGCACTGGGTAACAACACGATAAAAATAATAGAAGTAAATTATTAACAGTAATAAAAGTATAAAGTGGAAATTCTATAGTGAAACATTTAATGAAAGACTTTTCTATATTATAACAAAAATATTATACGTAAACCAAACACATTTAAAATTGGATAATAAATTAAAATATTAAACAGAGTGCCAAGAATTTATCTTTGTGTAACATACTACCAAATTTTTAATGTCAAAAATCAACAAAATTATGCCAACTTTGACCTACATTTTATATGCATACATATCCCAATAAAACTCTTTAGCTAGAAAGTTAGTTTCGTTACTGACAAATCATATTGGTCCTCGTATAAATTTTAGATATATTTACTTACGGTTCAAATTTGTATGAAACAAATGTTTATAAAAACGAAAACAAACAACCCTCGTGCGAATCAAATACACTATTTTTATTTTTAGTACACTTTTCTTTCAATATTAGTGTCAAGGTGCAGTCTATGTACAGAATAGCAGAGACCTGTCAAAGACGAACAACAACTATAACGACAGAAACTACAACGACATTTGCAGCAACAACAAATTACAAGATTTCGGTCGCCACCGAAGCGAGACAAAAGTTTTCTGGCGAATGTTGCGAACTTATCAACAAAAGCAAAACTAAATACTTAATACGAGGCGAACCAAAAGGTGTCTGTCAAAACTAGTATCAAGAAACAAGAGCTAAAGGAACAAGTATGACGACACTAGGTGACAGAGTCAGATTAGAAATAACTCTGTAACAACCTCCGAATAAGTAGTACATTTTATTAATTTATTGGCTTCTTTTATCCTCCATGTTAATTTGCATACCTTAATCATACCCAGTTTATTTACGGTATTAAAATAAACTAAGCCAAGTTGGTTGGTTGAGGTATAAGTTTATTATATTTAAGCCATCTGTTTTTTTTTTTCATATTTCTAATAGATAATTTGGCTCATGCTAGCTCATATGTAGAATACCCCTTCATATAACCTATTTAGAGGATATACTTTATATAAAAAATAGCAAGTAGGCGAGGGTACGCAAGGTCCAAGACTCAACTTACTGACGACCCACTTTGCTTAAATTACGAGCTGCACGCAAAAGCACCGAACTGAAAGCCACACACGTTTGGCTTAGAGACATAACCAAGCGTCAGTCAGTCAGCCAACTCACTCTCTCAGTATTTGTCTGATGTACAGCCTTATGAGTCAGCGCTATGTCGCACATTGCGTGTCGAGCTGGGTGGAGCCAATACAGAAATAAATATGAAATAATGAGAAGGGGATGTGCAGAGCGTACGCGAGCGAGACGTGTTGCATATTTACAGGCTTCTTGTTTGAGCGCAGACAAGAATGCGTTGCATTCCTATTTATCTACATTCGGTAATAAATATCAAATAAATATAAAACTATGTTTAGATGATCAATTGATTATATAGTGGTGGTCACGAATATAAGAGTTCAAAATATTACAAAATGTTACTTCAAACCTGTATCCAACAAGTCAAGCCGTAGCAAAAAATTGCACTTATCTTAATACGAGCTAAAAACTGATAGAAGAGTCATCTTGCTACAGTAAAATATGAAATAATTTTGCGTACCTATATAAATTTGGTTACCGGTCAGAAAATTTTTAACCAATATTGGGTTATGGGTTACAGCACGATATAAAGGTAATCTTATCTCATACGAAGGCACACACACCTTAACCACATTTGTTTTGAGCAGAGAGTTATACTACGCGAGAGTCAAAATTTACTCACAAAACACAGTGTCCGATATAACCACAGCTTTAGAATTAAAGCAACCAAATTTATTGGGTAAATTATAGAAATTATTCAACTCTATTACATCTATATACTTAACACGTAAAATATGTATTCATCTGTGGGCAAATAAAGTATTATAATTTTGATTCAACGATAAATTAGTAAAATTAATTTTCCAACAATTTTAAAGCCTGGGTTACTAAAATTTAAACGCTGATAGCTTCTGGCGGCTTAGTCTCTGAAATAACTTAATGTCAACAAAAGTTTTGGTGCTAGAGTCACCACATTTTAAAAGTATATTACCGGTAAAGATCGAATTAGAAGGTATATTACAATTAACCTCCGCAAGAGATTGTAAGGAAATTCTTTGTCACACCCATCGCACAAAATCACGGAAGCCTGTATCTTCACAGCATTAAAACTAGAGCGTGTTTAATCCAAGATGTATTTATAAATATACGTTAACGCATATCCTTATTCCTAGAGGAATTGAAGCTGATATGTCCGTCATGCTACCCGTTCGTTTCGACACTTTTTTTTAAAGTACCCCGGTTTTGAATTATTTCAGTTTTAGCGAAAAAAAAACATAGAACACAGCGTAAATAGTAACACTTAGGAATGTTAATATCCTCTATCAGTGACTGTTATGTTTGAAATGAAATATATTTTATTACGAAAGTACTTAATCCAATCTTTGGGATAATAATTTTGACCTGTTTTACTTTAGTTCCTGTAGTTTTCTTTTTATTCTGTAGACTTGAGGCCTATTGCAAATTATGCATTTTATTCTTTGATACCGAAGGTATGAGAGTATTTTGTTCTTATACAATGTTCAGAACGTTTTATGTCTGCATAAATGCACTCAATTTAAAAAGACTTAAAACTTGGAAAAAAAAAATTTCGCCTGTGCATGCGAAAAGTATTACATTTTGGAAATAAAGGATAAAGAAACCGATAAAAATCTAAAATCGCAAGCAATAAAACCACATGTCAATCAAAAGAGCCGAAAAATTTTAGTGGTGTCTTGTTGGCGTCTTCCACTATTTGTAAGATAAACCAACTAAATTTGGAAGTAAATTATCAACAACCATCTTTAGCTAACAGCTTAAGCCAAAGTCACAAAACATGGAACGTAGATTGGCGACATCCTCCAAATATTGAAATATATCCAAAACACGACAACCTTAATGACATATGCCTATATCTTAAACGATAGTAAAGTAAGTTAGAAACCCGATAACACTTTAAAAATCAATAAATAATAAAGCCATTAATATTATACAACTTTAAAAATTTGGAAAAAAAAAGTATTCGGACATACATATATTGTATAACCTTCAAAATGTGGAAAAAAGTATTCGGACAAATCTGACACCCCCCGTAAAATTTAAAAGCTAATTTTATAGAGGTAGAAAATCGATTAATTTCTTCCTTTTATCACCCACAGAAAAAGGTTCGTTTCCACTTGTAATCAGCTAGAATTACTTTGGCAGCATAGTATATCTCTATAGATTATGCTAGAATGAAACGTTCTCATTGTCTTTATTCCTATCCGTGGCCCGTTTCAATTTTTAGTTTAGTGTAATTTCCGTGTAATCTCTGCAGTTGAGTCGAGAGCAGAAAGGCTTACCTCCTACTTTTTTCCACTTTTCCAGATCCTAAATGTTTGCCTGGTGACCTAACATCTACAAGCATGGAACTTATTTGCAATGCAATCACCAAATTACGGAACGGGACTATTAACAAAAGCTGTTGTTATATATTAAAATGCGCGTGAAAATCAAATTGATGTAATAATAATGAGAGGGCAATACTGCGCGGTGCTTTAATTTGTAAAATAAGTTTGTTTAGTTTAACAGTATTAGAAATCAGTCGACTGGTTTCGATTCCGCCTTAACATTCAGTTTTTGAATTAAAGAACAAAAAATAGTTGTCTACTTACAAGTCCAAACACATCATTTGACAAACGTTCTTGGCGAGTTTATAATAAAATAAAAACATAAAAGCAACACTTTTTTTTAAAAAAGAATAAGAACATGACAAAAAAATATCCATGGTCACGATTTAAAAATATAACTTGATTTTACACATTATTATTACATTTTAAAACTTAAAATTATATGAACGGCGATTTAAAATTATATAATTCAAACGCACAATAAAACCAAAAATTAAAAACAAAATCGTTGAGAATTTCAAGTGAAAACATATTTTAGAATTTTCTCATAATAATTTCCAAAAAAAAACAATTGATTGAACCAGGAACCAATGCTGGCTAGGCTCGTCTGTGACAAAACCCTTGCCGCATATACATTTGGCAAATATTATATATATGTTATTATATTATATATTTGGTGAATATAGCTTAAAAAGTTTTACTGCGTATATTCCTTTAAGTTTTTTAGAATAGTTTGATATATGAGTAAAGGTAGATAGATCATCTTACTTTAAGTTCCTGGAGAAATGTGGTTTTATCGATTTGTTTTATCGATCTTATCGATTTCCTAGCTAACTCGCATCCACTTACAATATTAACAGTTTATCTGACAGACCACAGCGCGCAGAGCTTTAATTTTTATATCAAGAGGTGACCATGGTACGTTATACTGATGGAATACCAGAAGATTTTCGCATTGGACTTAGTGTATAAGTTGTAGTTCCGCTAGAAGTTACTTATTTAATATCAGCTGGTGACTTTACTTTAGTTTATTAAAAGTAATTCAGAAAATACCAAATAAATGTTACAATATACAGATAATCTGGCAGGACTGTAAAAAAAGTGTGCAACCCATAATTGGTTAATTAAGACTTTAAAAACTGGCTACTAAGTATTTTTTCATAGAAGATGTTATAAATAATTTAATAACATTTGCGTAAAGTGAACGGCTTGAGGCGTATGTGATTATTTTGTGTTTCAACCGCAAATAAAAATCGTGAATGGCTCTATCTTTTCTAGTTAGGGCAAAATAATGTGAAAAACTTATTACCGAAAAACGCCAATAAATAAAATTTTTGTCACTTTTACTTAGAATGTCGCTTGCTGGTAACCTTCGAATAAAATCATGTAAAATTTTACAACACGTACACAACCATCGCCTTAAAAAGTACTTCCCTATAAATTTTAAATGACCATAATTTTCAGAATTATAAACTAGTCACAAATTTTTTAATAAATGTTACCGGAAACTCTCTTCCACAATCGAAATAGCTGATGTTTGAGTTCGACAAGACCAAATATATCACAACAATTTTAATTCTATACTGTTAATCATGTGATGTGAGCGAGGATGTCACCTTAGCCAATTAAGCAAACCTTGAAAGAATGTTGTTAAGAGCGCATTTGTATTTTAACTTACCGCAATATATAAAACATTGTAGTTTTGCATGCATATATGAAATGCTAACTTTTTGCTTGAGTAAGTTCGAATTAATTTATATCATCCATTGAAATATTATTATTCTAAAGAACGGGCTTTTGCAATCTAGGTTACATTTAAGTGCGCAAAACTTTGTAAAGGGAAATACCCTAAAAAAAATCTCATTTGTTCGATGAATTTATTTAAGTTAGTTCTACACGTGTTGCTCAACTTCACTGAGCCTGTTTTGGAACGATGAATACTTGCCAAGACCCGATATTGTTTTGTGACTAACGTGAGGCAAACGTGGGCATCCATTTTTGCACTCCAGACTCACCTTTACGTCGTCTTAATAACTGAAAATATGAAAGGAGATTCGATATTTAGACAAGATATTTACTTGTGAGGATGAAGGCCTGCCTTTTACTTGTTAATTAAATCTCATATAACCTATAAGGAAATATTCCTTAACCAGATTAAAGTAAAAATCGTTTTATTATAAATTTTTTAATCTTAGATTTTCTTACACATGTGTTTCTGAAAATAAATTTATATTGTAAGCAATAATTTATTGTTATTGTGGTTGTCGATCTAGAGACGCGTGTTAAAAATATAAGCTTTAATCCGTATTATATCTAAAGATACTTAGCGTGACCCAGATCAGACACAACTACAAAGTTTTGAGTGTTGACAATCCCTTTACTATGGTAACGGACGCTGTCTAGATCGCTTTATATTTATAGTTTACTCCTCATAAAAAATACCTGCGGATTATTAAACTACAGTATAAATGCGACAAATCGACTAGATCCTTCATAGTTAATTTCCTTTCCCAATGGGTGAATGGAGAATATATATACGATACGATCCATTTTTCATAAAACTGATATATATTCATGAAAAGTCGTTAACTTTAAATATTCAAAAGTAAAGTGCCTTTATTAAATCAAATCGGGTTTGATTCCTTTCATTTTCCAACGAATCTTCATTGTCTGTGCCAGGGGGCTTAAACCTAAACAGCTTAACGTGTCTGGCTGGTTTTCCTATTAACAAAAGTGCAGTTTACAGTTTGTTCTGCATGTAATTTAAATACACTTGCACATGTATTTCCTGGACTTAGTTGCGATGTAGTTAATTAATCTTTGACTTTAAATGGAGTCGTGTGAGTGCGAAGTGGGACGTGCACAACCCATTTGTAATATATGGCGTAAAGAGCGAAAATAATTGCTGATACGCCTACTACTTGAATACTAATGAAAGGCAGATACTCATGTCGCTAAGAACCTTATATGTTGATCTGTACAGGTAATCTAGTCACCCCATTTGGGAACTCTAGCTTTAAAATTCTGGAAGATGTTTTTTAAAATAGTTTTACATTATTGATATTATCGATTTCCTAGCTAATGGGTGTAAAAGTTCCTCTTTGTTGCCAATATAATTGTTATTTTGTCAAGAAATCTCTTCGATGCAATAGGACACCGTAACTTCAAATATTCGCAAATTTGTATTTTAGATTAAAAAATTTTAAAAACATACACTACTTTTTTAATTTTACATTTCATAAAGTTGCATGAGCTTTTTTATCGGAATGTAATAATTATATGTTCTAAATATTTTAAAAAGTAAAGAAGTGTGGTTCTAATACCAAGTTGTCTAAACATTTTAAGTGTCACACTCTTCTCTTCTAAATGATGCATCCTATGAGAAATATCTTGTTCGTTGCTAATTACAGTTTATTCGGCATCATAGGCCGTTTTATAATATGTATTTTCAATTCTCCTCTCCATTGAGAGAAAATATAGAAAAGTTAAGAAAATCTCTTAATTAAACATTTAAGCCCGCATATGTAAGACATTCTAAGATTTACTAAGATTTAATGGCTCTAACAGGACTGTGCGTAATTAGTTGTTCACGTGGGCATAAGAAGAGAACAAACTTTCGAGTAGATCTAGAAAGAATAGAAGGGCTTAAATAATCTAAAAGCGCCTTTAATTGTTAAGTGTAATTATACTAAATAGTGCTCGACAACTACACAATGGCGATTAATAAAAAAGAGCTCTTACTAAATGCATTGCCAGAGCTTCAACCCATTTCTTTATTCCATAGCCTTCCCGTCTGTTTGGAAGTAATTATTTATCATTTGCCCCACAAAAATACGTAGTAAGTATAACATTTAAGTTACTAAAACATTTATTGCAAAGTAATGTTGCAAGCTATATAAAAAAAATTATCATCTCTGTAAATTAGATATAAGAATTGATCTACTAATTTGTTTGAATTCACAATAATAAGTTATGCATCTCTTCTGAAAATGAAAGCGATGGCATTTAAACTAGCCTTCTGATTTTTTTTGGATGCCACCACCCACTTATTAAAAGAGACAGAATTAAAGAGTATTATCGTTAAATTATATATGTATTGTCTGCTTAGTGGTTAAATCTGTTCAAATACTTCGAAAACAGTTCACGTTATTTACAATGTACCATTGGTCATCCCGTCAATATTATTACATTCACGTATTTTTATGTACTTACCTACTTACTCGACGATTTAGCCATATTTGTCTGTCTGTATGATGTATCAAGTTTTTGAACAAACTACTATCAGCAAACCTACATTTATTTTAAATGTGTGTTCAGAGTATATATCAAACATTATTTTTTGTGGGATGGTACATTTGTGAAATTACATATAAAGTTATGTAAGTAAAATATATTTCACATTTTGTTTAGTTCCATTTGCTTAATTTAATAACACCACGTGTGTATAAAAACAGTGCAAACATATATATATGTTTTTTTTTTTGGCACACATTTCACTTTCCTTGCAGTGGTCGTAACATGGGCTGCATCTTTGAAGCATCCAGAGAGCAGCCCAATCATTGCAAAACGCAACAAACGCAAAATCAATTCTCTCTCATCACAACATCAACCACAGTAAATGACAACAGAGTAGACGAATTAAAATTCGAGGATAACTTAAAAAAAAATCATAAGTCTCAAACAACAACAAGACAAACTCCAGTGCTTTTTTTGGTACCACAGCAACAACAGTTTAGTCATGACAACAAAGATGCCTTGGCGACTCACGATATTTGGCCATCGACGAAGCCAAATGCTTTGCAAATAAATTGCTCGAAGTGCAATAGCCACAACCTAAAGATTAACAAAGATGAGCAGCAGCACTGTCGCCAGTACTTGTGTCAGTTTCATGCTACCAGATTTATCAGCAGAAACCTCTACATTGCTACATGGGCGTCTTTGGCTGGCATATCTTTTCTACGCCAGCACAAAATGCTTTTGGAAGCGCGAGTTGCCCTAGCGACGCCACTAAACGAACTATCCAAAGAGCAACGGAAACTGGAGAAGGATAAGGATAAGGATAAGCCATTTGAAGATCTGCCCTGGCATCCTCACAATGTTGCCAGCGCTTTTGTGCCCGCCACTATGTCAGCAGCTATTTTATCCAGTCTGAGTGCCTCCTTAGCTATCGCATGTCAGTATTTGGCTCAGCATTATAAGACGTATAGTCAGTCGTTCAGTTTCTATGCGGCCTCCAGCATAATCCTGATGTTATGCTATCTGACCACTACATCCGCTGCCGCTGCCACGCAGGCGGAGTCGGCTGCCCTTGACAAACATCCCATGTGAGTAAAATTCTTTTAAATTCTACTATTACTATTGTATTATGTGTAATAAATATGTTTAAATGTACCTTAAATTTGTATAAGTCTGTAACCGATTACGTCAAAATTTATTTTCTTTTAAAATTTTTACAGTCACGGTATCGATTGGTCGAAGTAAGTTTTTGCACCCATACCAAAACGTAAACAAAGCATATCTAACGAATATTGTGTTGGATAACATTTATTTTTCAAAAGCGAATTGAGTATATTGGTTTAGTTGTATGTCTTTCTGGCTGTCTGTCAGTTATCCATTCCATCTGTCTGTTCTAAGGCGCTAGACTACGCCATTAGGAAATAAATATTTTAAAGTTTACTATGTATTTCGCACCTAAGGTCACACAATTTTGATTTTTCATAGTTGTTCAAAGTAAACTTGTTTAGTATGAACAGTGAAATATATAAAACAAGAACTTATTTCTTCGACGCACCGACAACTTTACAACTTTTATACTAGGGACTTTACAATTTGTTATTGACGAAATCGCTTTACGAAATCGACTCTGGGTTTCTGCTGTTTTCCTACGAGTCTCGTTCAGACATTAATGCTTTTGTTGTAGTAAGATCAGTTAAATAACGTTGCCACTGTAACCTTACTATAACTAGGCGATCTTAATACATACTTATATCTATATCATTGTAAATTCTATATAATTCTATACAATTGGTCAACAAATGTACTCTATATGTCGAATTTGATTCCATCTGGCGGTTTGCTCAATTTCATTATAATTTTACCTAAATGTAGAAAAAAATATTATACATTTTAAAATGCGTTCCAGATAAAAAGACACACTGCAAAACCTTTATAGTTTTTCCAAATAAATTTTCCAAAATCGATCTAAAAAATTTGCTTGCTTTTGAGTTAAGCTTTTGTTTATTTAATTTAAAGCTTATAGTGAAACCCAAAACTTGCAACCCATCTACTTGTTCTTATATTTTAACACAGATCTTAATTCGTTCTGCCTTAACTGATAGTGATAATAGTATAATTTTCATCAAAACTCTTTACACGCAGATTCGACGAATCCAGTTCAGATAAGGAAATTTTAGATTTATTACTTGAGAAGAAGCGCTATGATAAACGATTACTGCCACCTGTCAATGGTAAGGAACTGTACAGATTTTCTTTAAATTATCACAATATATTTAACAATATACTGTGAATAACAACACAAAACGCCAAAATGGACCACTCATTGCAGAAAGTTATAGCTGTTCATTGTTCCACTGATAATTATTTAATTATTTCTGCACTCAAATAACCTGTAACAATTCTATTAATTGAACAATCTGAAAAATTCCAACAAGAGCAATTTATAAAGTAAGAGATGCAATTCACGGCTAATAAAAAAAAATAAATCTACCTCCCAAACCTTGTGACTAGTTTACGATTTCTGAAATATATAGGCATTTCAGATTTTTCGATCTTCGAAAAATGCCTCATCCTACAAATTTGTTGTATAGTTTTATTGATCCTAACATTTCAATTTTACCGTATACCTTTTAGAAGCATTGGCAAATAATTATTCCAAGCTTTATATCTCCATCAATAAGAACATTGCACGTAAATCTCTACCGTCGGAATGAAAGCATCGATACTTTTAGGTCAGAGCAAGCAAGACTTCAAAGAGTTATTAGTGTGCAAAAGCGGTTTTTCCTATTAAATGCAGCTAACTATTCAAAATCTTGATAAGATTATTTTCAATTGACCGCACTGGAAAAATTGTTTCGAGTGTGTAATTATTTTAGCCTATTTGTAAATTTTACAGATGAAGACTTTTGCTGTGGCTTACAATCGCCTGATATGGCCTCAAATCAAAATGCCAGGAGACCACATAATCGCGGTTGGTGAAATGCCCTAAACAAATCACAAGCACTAGTATATATTTTATCTGATCACCTTACACATTTTTCAATATAAGCACTATATTAATTTTTATTTTTTTATAATAAGCCTATTGATCTATGAGTTTTATATATTACCTTTGCTATAAGCAGAGTCATTATTTAATATTATTACTATCTATATTTAAATTCTAAATCGATTAATAGGAACACTGACGGTTAATGTTAATGTGCTGCTTTTGAGCTTAGCATCACCCGATGAGAGCAGCCTGGTAAGAGGTTTTCGAGAACTGTTATTTATTCATTATTTAAGAATTATTTTATTGCAGAAATATGAAGTTGAATTTCTATTGAATCAGCAATGGAACGATCCTCGCCTTCAATATGGCAATAAGTCGCACTATGATTTTTTAAACGCTTTGCATCATCATGACAGTATCTGGACTCCCGACACGTACTTCATTATGCATGGTGATTTTAAGGATCCCATCATACCAATGCATTTCGCACTAAGAATATTTCGCAACGGGACCATTACGTACGCAATGAGGTGTGTTTCTCTCTAATTTGATTATAAATTAATTGCACATTACATTATAGTTTCTACTTTTTACTTTAGCAGCATAGTCATAGTTGTCTGGTCTATTAATCAACTTTAGATGAAAAATATTTTTTTTTTTGTTTTCTTGCGAAAATTTGTCATTTGTTTTATTCTTTATTAGAGTAATTTTTCCAATAGTTGGCTGCTCTTAAGTAAAATCTTTATTAAGCTAGAATTGTTTGTTTTGAATCCATAAGTTAACAAAAAAAATTTATATATATAGCTAATAGCTCCACCATTGAATACTACTATTTGTAACATAGAATAAGTGTGCTATTATTATCCTATTAGCTAAGGGTATGACATCGATACGAATCGACATTAACACGGATTGGCATTCTATAAGTTATTATTCGATGTAAGGAAACAAAGTCAAATGGAAAGGTATGTCACAGAAACCGATTCCAGAAAACAGGCAAATATTAGAAAAACAGTCTCCTCATTCTTTTACCGTGACAGCTGTTTTTCCATGATTTATATACCTTGCCCTTGCCGCCATCAAATAACAAACGCTACCGAACAGTTGGCTTGATGTTGTGAAGATCAGCAAGCTTGTTGTTTTACTTCTACCCACGCAGTCAGCAGTGAATCGGAGAATGGATTGTTGTTAAGCTATTGGCTCCATTCTAGAAAATTATATTTTTGTGAAAATCAGCAATTTTAACAATACATTTCTAAGATTATTATTATTTCTATCTCTCTCCTACTTTTGTTTGCACTAGCTTGAAATCATGTAGTCTTATCTTATCTTAGCTGACGGGCTTCTCTTCCGGCAAAAAATTCAGCTATTTTTAACTACATTATGACGCCCGTCTCAGGGAAAGTTTATGTATACTTCAGTTTGGTCTAGTTTGGCTAGTTCCTCATGGATCAAATTTCAATACACATATAAGCTCTTTTAACTATGTCAATGGCAACTGGGCAGCACATTTTAATATTATGAAACCTTACATAAATAGCAATAAACAGCTATATGTTGTGCAGGTTGTGTTGCAAATAATCACCAGCAATGTGGTGTTGAGCACCTATAGGTCAAGATTCTAATAACAACAGGCTTGCTAGACTGTATATAGGTGGAATAATGTATTGCAGCATAATTTGTACTAAACCCATTCAAAACAATAAATACCCGAACGTGACCATTACATACAAAGAAATATAATATTAATTTGCCTTCTTATCTTACATTGTAGGCGTCACTTGATACTATCGTGCCAGGGAAGTCTTCACATATTTCCATTTGATGATCCAAAGTGCTCGTTCTCAATGGAAAGCAGTAAGTATACAATATATATTATCGATTTAAAAATAGCTCAAATCAGATGTTTCAAAAATCTGCTTACTTAAAATCTCTGTAATTTTTACTTTAGTCTAACTAGACAGCGTTAAGCTGTCAAGGGAAATTATGGCAGTCTTACGGAAATGTATATTATTTGATTAATTTTCTCAATACCTTAATAATCAAGAAATAATACCTTAACAGATTACTTTGTACCCGGCTGTAAATATATAAAATTAATAAAAACACAAATTCGAGTTTTAATGAAAAATAAAATTTAATTAATAACCTTTAATTAATTATACCCTCAACCAACTTAAAATAGTTAAAACGGCTAGAAAAGTTTAGTGTAAGTGTTTCTAACACGCAAAAGGAAATCTCTCCGGCTCCATAAAGTATATAAATTGTTAATCGAGTCAACATCTGAGTCGATATACCCATGTCCGTCTGTCCGGCAGTACAGGCGGTTCTTAGGGACTAGAAGATCTAGAGATTTCAAATTTGGAATATAAGGATCGCTCATCGTGCCTATGTCTGTAATAAGAAATGAGCTCATTTTAATTGTAAATTTGCACATAACAATATATTTAACAGCTGGGGTCAGGTTATATCTTAGTCGACCTATTTTGACTAAGCCATTCCTATGTTAATTATTATTATAGCAGGTATTTTATTTTATTCACACCCAAAACCGAAAAAAGGACGAATATCTGAGGATGTCCCAAATATTGCACCTTTTAGTTACATCTACTGACATAAAATTAAATTATAAAAAAAATCAAACCAACTACTCTAGCACAATATAAATTTTTTGTTACATTGGTCCGATGCTAATAAATTGTTAAAATATTAAAGAGCATTATAACTCACCATTAAGCAGACAACACATTCAGGCGACGAAAAAGTGCATCAGGTTTTTCTATGACAATGGACAGCGTGGCGCCGAATATTTTTGCACGGCTGGTGTGTCAAGCAACGAACGCTGGTCATCACACATTTACTTCGTTTCGCTGCGACACATCGCGGAAAAATCCAGTGATTGCTACCGGGTCAAGCAGGCTTTTGAATGTATGCAAAGATAGCAACAACACTCTATCTTTGTCTAATTATGTGCGAACTGGCGCTAGATTTTAAATTTTTAGTTTTTGGGCTAGATGTGTAACCTTTCGTAAAGTGGGGTGCTAAATTGTTGATCAATTTTGTAACCACACCTCGTAGAATATATATCTCGACATACAATTTTTTTTTTTTGTCGCGTACGCATAAATACAAAGATCTGAAATAACGGGATCATGTCACAGTGCGCAGACGGCCCTTTTAAGATTTCTACTAGACAATGACTGATTTGATCGGACAGACATGGCTATATTGACTCGGCTAGTGATGCATATCAAGAATATACCCTATGAAATCGAAGACATCTCCTTAAAATTTAACAACAAAATTAAAATACTAAACTAAGGAAACAAATTAAACCTTATTACGGGTGCGCCGAAGTAATCAATACATAGCATTTTTTATACATTGATACCGAAAGTATTAAAAAAAAATATATTTCCAGACCCTGAAATTCTCAAAAATTTCCCCAACTCCTTAATTTAAGAGCTACAGTTGTCACACTTCGCGAATGGTTGTTTTTTTATATATTACTCAATTTGAAAGGCACACCACCCTGTTCTTTGCAACCTATCAGCTATAACGTATGTACCAAAGTATTCCGGTGTCGTTTAAGCCCGAGCGGAAACGATAATTGTATATCATTTGTCACTGTTTCGCTAAAAATATAAACATATATTTTAAATTATTTTTGTCATACTTTCCTCCCTTTTCTATGCTTACTACAAGTTTCCTATGAGGAAGCACAAATAAAATATGTTTGGAAGAATGACGAAGGTACATTACGCAAGAGTCCATCTTTGACCACGCTCAATGCTTATTTGATAAAAAATCAAACCACGGCCTGTGATCAAAACAGTTGGCGAGGTAAGTTCTTAATTATTTAATACGCAAACTGATTGATCTCTTGTGTGTATGTTATATAAGTATTTGATTTTATATGTTTCTGTTTAGGCGTGTATTTCTTAAAAGTAATTTCCCAGCTATACTGGCTATCAACCAAATTTGCAGCTACAAATTAAATTTTTTAGAATATTATAATTGAAGACTACTATTTTTTATTTGCATAAGAAACTTTAAGTTTTTAGTATGGAGCGTAGTAATTTGCTTATTTAGTTAAAAAAGTATATTTATATATTACCAACAAATACATTTCTCCATATCTAATGGTATAATTTTTGTCTACCCCTAACCAAAATAAACAATAAATGTTACGACAACAACTACTTGGCCAACTCCTACTTTCTACAAAAACCAACAATAAAATCCCATAAACAAAATCGATTCCATAGGGAACTACAGCTGTCTTAGGGTCGATTTAATCTTTACAAGAGATCGTGCATTCTATTTCACCACCGTTTTTATACCTGGCATTATATTGGTGACGTCATCCTTTATAACATTCTGGCTAGAATGGAATGCCGTGCCTGCTAGATCAATGATAGGTAACAAAAACCAAATAAAAATACCACAAATATAAAAAAATAAGATACTTATTAAATTAACCTACCATTAACAAAAAAACCCATTACTTTATCAAATTTATCCTCGCTCTTTTCACAACAAACTAATAAATTAATTTTTATATACGCCATTGAGATTTGATTTCATTCGCCTTTGTAGCAATTGGCTTCAAATATTTTTAATTGCCCCGTTCATGCGTTACTTATAGTCCTTTTTCATTTCAATTGAGTAATAAATTATATTTTACAAATTCTACCACATCATGTAGACAGTATTGGAAGACATTTTTTTATATAAAAAAGCGAAAGGCGAATTCTATTTACAGACTTTAATTTAAATGCGCTAACAGTACCGAACAAAAATGTGCGATACAACCCCTTGTTGAGTTTATTGCTAGGCTAGGCTAGGTTACATATAATATCCTGTACAAATATGTGTTTCTGTCTCTGTCAGTGTTTTTGTCTAAGAAATCAGCTGCGTCAACTGTTGTTCGCAGATGCGTCTTGAGATTTTTAATTAATGGCCCCAAATTGAACGCTTTTGGCATTGTACTTTAAGGTAATTACAGTTGCCTACAGGTCGAGTTGACATTTACCCGTGATCGTGCATATTATTTTACAACCGTTTTCATACCTGGCATTATATTGGTCACCTCGTCATTTATCACATTTTGGCTGGAATGGAATGCAGTGC
Source organism: Drosophila longiperda (assembly GCA_035042125.1). NCBI lineage: Eukaryota > Metazoa > Arthropoda > Insecta > Diptera > Drosophilidae > Drosophila > Drosophila longiperda. The sequence goes on from JAWNLV010000130.1 coordinate 73,979, forward strand.
CAGCCCGTGTTATGATCGGTACGTAAATCAAATTCCAACAAGTAAAAACGCTTTTAGTCGGATGTTACCGACTTTATAATACTCTGATTCCTATGCAATTAAAGGTAAAGCAATGTAGAATGTTTTTTTTCTTTAAGTAACTCCTAAATCTGTGAATCTACGTCATAAATGCAATGTACAAGGTGGCAACAAAGAATTCACGCAGTTAACTAGTTTGCGCTAATATTTGACATTTTCTAGTCTTCAAAAGAATACGCAAGTTAATAAAAAAAAAAAACAAAATGCATATCAATTATAATCACACTGGGTAACAATTATATAATCTGTTTTCTATTCAGTTCAGTGTCTTAAAAGTACAGCAACATATAATTTAAAAATAAGATGAAACTGGAATTCACGTTAGGTACAGCGCATCCAAATTAGAGCCTGGCATCATCATTGTCGGGATCCCAATACAAACTATAAATTTAAAACTACATATATATATCTTAGAGCGTAATTTTAATTACAAATAAACCTCAAATAAAATCAACAAAATAGTGTTACATAGTGACATTTCAAAATCTGTTATTTAAGCCGGTGTAAAAGCCGTTTTCACATATTATATGTTTGTCATAAAATGAAGGTTAATTGGCGTTTGTTTGCATAACCAAATGCAGCACTAAGCAATAAAATACTTTTAAAAATTATTCAAAATTAATTGATCATAGTAGGCAGCTTTTCAAAATCACCTTTTTCGGAGTAATGTTCTTTGCCTCGACCTTGTGTAAATGATTTTCTTTTCTTGCTACTTCCTTAAAACAGAGAAAATAATATGTAACCATTAGTTCAGTCAAAATTCGAGAAATTGTATATAAGTACTATGTTTTGCAACAGAGTTCCCTCATCATATTCCTTCTTATTAGATTTTGATTTACTTTAATAGTTTGTTGTCTTTTTCAATAAGGCATTTTAAACTACTTAACATTTGGTGAGACGAAAATTCCTGAAATTTGTGCACAACTTTTGCTTAAAATTCACAAGACAAAGTCAGCACTGCATGCTACATTCCACTAGTTAAATAAACTTCACCTCTGACCCTTTATCTTAACATAAGACTTTTTTTTACAAAATATCAATTAAACAATTATTCCTTATATCTGGATAATATGTCATTTATCGTGGTCGTTGCCGACTACGAAATACTCTGATACCAATAATTCACACCATCTGCTAACAAGTGCCAGAGAACAGGGTGTGCGTAGCCAAGAAATATCGTTCTTTCAATGAGGTTCCTAGAAGTATATTCTACAAGTACCTGCAAAATTTCGGTAGATATAGAAACAAAGTCAATAATAGATAAGGGTATAATATAGACGCCTATACTTATAACATATTTCATTTTAATTTTATGATTACGTTTACTTTTTGGATAGCTACATAGCTTTATTGTTAATCCTGTTGAAGTATATAAATATCTAATGGTGTCGAAAATACTTAAACAGTTTCTATTAATGTTTTCAGCGCCATTTTTGCTACCGTCAAACTGCTGGGCTACAATTATTGTACCAAAAGCTTTTCAAATAAATTTGTAAAGATTTAATATTAAAAAATAATGTTTTGTGGTCATTTTATTTGCAACTTAAACTGTTTTTAACGCTAAGCTGTTTTTATATATATTTTTATAAATCAGTGAAATTTTTGCAAATTTCCGCGTGATTTTATTTTTTAAGTAAGTCATTAATCTACATATGCTATAAATCAAATCAACACTAAACAAACTGTATTAGGAGCAGTTACTTCTGCGCATACTCCTTTTAATGATTATTATTTAATTCCCCTTTAGCAACCGTGGAGTCAATTGCATAAATGATTTACGATACCAGATTTTTGTTAGCTTTAAGTTAAAATCCAAGATATTTTAACCAAATATTTACTGCTTTTGTGAAGTGCAGATGCAAGTCCGAAAATGAGAACAATAACAAATAGAAAGTGAGATAGGGTGATAAAAATACAGATGTTGAAAGCGAAGAGATTTATACTTTTGTATGTAACTGCAATGAACAGACTTTACATTTCTGTCGCCTAGGTCCCAAAATTCAAATTACAGTGTTAAGAGAAAACGCAAGATAATAACAAATAAAATTCAAATATTCAATAAAAACATTTCCATTTGCATCTATAATGTGCATTGCTTATACTGTCAATTATAAAAATAATACATAGTAATGGCAATATTAATATTAATGAAAATAATAATCATAGGAGAAAAAACGTCAATCGTTCTATATTATTGAAGAGTATATATTAGAGTCTATGGTCCCGTAATTTAAATTCCCAGTTCCTAATAAATATCAAAAAAAGATATAAACTTCGTGAAAACATCGCGCATATGAAGTTTAGTTTATTTGCTCAAAATTAATATAATTGTTGTATGTATTGAGGTTCTAAGTAAAGGATGGCTATAGCTCTTGGTCCAGTTCTATAAGGTGTAGAAAGCAATGTTTTCTCCTGGCCTCCGAGCTCTCATTTCCCTTCCTGAGTACACAAAGAAAAAACATATTTCCGAGAATCTTGTAGGATGTTTTGTGTATGATTACTACCGCACCCCCTATTGTGTCGTTTGTTTTCGACAAATTTGACCCGTGTACACTACCTAGCACCGAGTTATGTATGAACATGTGACGCTATTAGCAGGTAGCGGCCTTATTAAGCATTCTCAAGGGTAATTCTGGCCTGCATAGAGCCATACTATATTTAGAGATCGCAGAGCAAGTATATACTGTCGTCTTAAAAGCGGCTGTATGAGATAATAAACATAGCATATTAGGGCTACGAATTATCATTATAAAACAAATGCAATCTTCCTTTAAGAGTGAATAATAAGTGAACTACCTAATGAATTTTGTTGTTGTCTGATTCTGAATGTACAAGGTTTTGGGCAATGTCCGTTATGCTGTCTGCCCGTCTATATAAACGCAACATTTTTCGAAACCCTAAAAGTTAGAGCATTGAAATTTGGAACATACACATGTAAAAAAATTTTGTTGCTACATTCACAAATTGACTAGGAAATGGATAAAGTCGATAATCGCAAATTGATAAGGCAACATTTTTAAAACAATTTTTAATGTCGGCGATACCCTTCAATGATAGGCATATACATTTTTAATTTAAAATGTCGATTCCTCTTATTTTACAAAATTTTTATTTAAAGGTTGTGATTGCGTTTCTATTATTTTTGGTACTGTTCTTCGTATTTAAGAAATTATATAAATTTTTAAGTTTGCATCAGCTTAGTTATGTCGGTATTGTGCTTAGAAGCCCTATGCATCAGCGTCCTCAATAGTAATCTATATACCAATTTCTGTGTTAATAGCCTTGACTGCAATGTTAGTAATCCAAATAACACCTTAAATTGTGCAGTGGGCTAGATGTGGTCAATTAATAGTCGCATATTTCATCCTAATAGTGGACTACAGCTTATTAGAGCTAGACCTGAATTTTTAAAAAGATAGTTTGATTTACGTAAAAATATATTCTTTTACATTATATTAATAATCTTTAAAAACATCATCAATATCAATAAAAAAAAAAATCAGAAACTAAAGTTGTATTTTAAATTTAGCAATTTTAGCAAGCGCAAACATTTTCTGAACACAACCTACATGCACGCGCATTTCTCCGCATTTTGATTTTAACATTTAATGATAGGTAACGGTCATCTCATAGTCAAGATTTCTCATCTAGAGCTTGTAACTTTGAGTCATTTGGTTTGACGTTGAATTGCTTACTTTGAGTTCATTGTTTATAGATTATTTATTTATTTTGGGAAATATGCCAACCGATAATATCAATAATTTCTTAAATCACACTTATTTTGTAAGCCATGGGTATCCTTAAATAAGAAAACGAATTTAGCTTCCAAATTATTTTTAAATATTTATATATAAATTTACTAACAACTGCTCACAAATGTATAGGAAAATTAATCACAGTTGTTGGAAAGCGTAGTACAGTAGTTTAGAAAACTTTCATATTCCTGAATTTATCCCCAACCCGAAGCGGTAATTCTTCATTTTTTTTTTTAACAAGGTCATATATTTAAAATAGTTTAACCTGTTTGGCTGTTTGCCACAGGATATTGGCTATCAAAGTAGGTTCGAAACCAAAAATATTTTCCACTTAATATGAACACAAAAAAAATGCTTTTGCACATGTTTAATATAAAATTATTTTTTTAATGTATTTTATTACAAGTACATTAAAAATGTCTCCCCATATAGTGTAGTAGCTAATCAGCTTTGCACACATTGCACAACTAAATAGCTCCCTCGCCTGAGCCCTGTTAAAATATTGACTCGAATACTTAAATACAAGCCTTGTGTATATACATTTTCACATCAAACCCAATTATACGTAAGTTGCAACCATCATGCAAAATTCACATTCCCTGGACTGCAACTAAAGATACGCTGTCGTGTCCCCAAAAAGTCTGCATCGCGATTGTATTTTAATGACAATGTTTTAATAACTAATGCAATTTTGTTTTCTCTCTTAAATCCAACCATGCTATGCTCAACTGCTTTTAACAAACACAATCAACAATAATTAGGCGTGACAACAATGTTGAATTTCTTCACTACCTCGAACGGTTTTCGCAGCACCCTGCCAGTCGTTTCCAATTTGACGGCGATGAACGTGTGGGACGGCGTCTGCATGTGCTTCATTTACGCCTCTTTACTGGAGTTCGTTTGTGTCAATTACGTGGGTCGCAAACGTCCACTGCACAATGTCGTTTATCGCCCCGGTGAAAATCCCGTAACACAGGTAAATTAATTTACAAAATAAGAGTACAAACTCAAAACTAGTAAGATAAAGCGCAATAGGCTAGGAATTTCCAAATGTGGTTTATTTAATATATATATTTCACATATACAAAAATTTAAATTTTACATTACCATACATTGATAGAAACCATATAAGACCCTGACACACTCAAATCAATCTATCCAACAAAAAGCAACAAAATCTTTCAATGCTAATTTGTTTATTACACTCACAGCCCCAGTTAATTAAATACCGAAACTACATTAAATTACACCTAAGATATGGTCATAGAATAAAGAAACTCCAGTCGTTGTCTTGTATTTCGTGCTTTTCATATTCTAACTATGTTTAATCTCCTCTTTTCCTTTATTCAAATAATATTTCTCTTGATATCTTTGTATCGACAGTCTTACGTCAAATTTAGTGTTAAGTCTTACATAAACTAATTATAAATACCTTACTAAATTATTGCAATTCCACTCAATGCATTGATATTGCCAATATCTAAGTAAACCTTATATATTTTATTTAACTTATTTGTCCATCTTAAAACGAATGCCCCAATTAAAAAAAATGTTATACGACAGCGTAAATATTTATGAAATAAATATAAAATTATACACAAACACACAACAATAATAAATAATATATTTATATAAATATATATATGTATATATATATTCTGCTGATAACTAATTGAAAGCAAGGAAAATAGCTGCGTATTTTTTTTTATTTTTCAATGCAATATATACAAGAAGTTAATAGCTTTACACTCAGAAAAACATTACCTTGATAGTTAGAAATATGGCTTTTGGAAATAATTTCTATACACGAAAAACAAATTCCTTAAACTCAAAAACCCTTTTTATTATGAAAATATCTTTTACAAAATTCAAATAGATAATATTTATAACTATCTCGAGATTATTTTCTATGTGCTTTAGCGACCGCGTCGTTCAGTTGGAAGCCAAACTTAGGTACTTGATAGCAAACTATTTCGGGCTTATAGCGCTTTAAGACCGAAAAAATTAACTGTCAAAATTGTTTGTGTATAGTAAACATATAAATAATAAGGAAAACTCACCAATGTATATAAAAGTATATTTAATTCCAGGTTAATTTTTTGTCAAATTTCCTGGTTACTTATGATATTCTGAACTATAACTAATTGAGGACTACATAAAACTGATTTAAAAAAAAAAACAATGCGTGTGAAAAAATGTCAGGTTAAAGTTAAGTTCTTAACAAACTTACATTAATATCAGGGCACTATGTCAGTTAATTAAGACTCTTAAGTTGCTGAAATGCAGTTTTCGACTTTTGTTTGGGTAAAAGCGGGCTCTAATATGGTTAATATTTGAACATTCTAGAAGGTATGATTGCTTTAAATATAATATTGTGTGTGAGGTAGGATTTACGATTTTCATTATAATTTTTAAGAATGGTTATCACTAACCTTCTTCCAACTGTGACTTAAATCACTCCTGCACTGTTAGATATAGATATAAATTTATAAATTTAAAGAAAACCACCTATAAGAAATAAATAAATGATCCCGCGGGCATGAACAAAAATACACTCTATCTTCAAGGATAACGAAGGAACTCATGTTTGTATTTAGCTTCAGAGCATAATAAGAAATAATAGGACGATGATTACATTCTGTTTCTCTCATATGTTTAAGTGTTGTATATATTTTAATTCAGTTGTAGTAGTTGTTGTTCCTTCGGGACCCATAATACAAAGTGACTAATAATTCGTACATTTCTGATAGTATCCTTTACATTGTCTATTTGGGATGTATGGTATTGAAGAACCAACATGTAAGAAATAAAAAGTGTGATGCTGATTAAGAATATATATACTGTACCATCTCAAAATTATTATTCTCCCTAAAATATTAATTATATATTAATTTGCTTATTTCAAATTAATTATCAATACTATATTTATGTACTTTTTGTATTAATTTTGCTGTTGATGATGGTCATGTTAAGCATTTTAGTTATTGTTATGTAATGACATATAACAACTTATTCACATTCTCACAAATATTATATGTGCCTTAAGAAAGAAAAATGGACGAAGTAAAGTAAAACCAATTAAGAATACATAACTTAAAACGTAGTCCAAATATAACAAATTTATTAAGAAGTGGATGTGCTCACTGATTTTCTTTAAATTTTCTTTTTTTTTCGAAAATTACGGAAATGTAGGCTTACCCAATGTGGTTAGCATAGAAAAACATTTTCTAACTAAACTTCTGAGAAGATTCTATATAATCTACGTTACAATCTTAGTACCTTGATAGATATTTATGATGTATATATTTTTTGGAGCAGGGTGTGTACAGTTAAAAATTTGTATTACGTAATTTAAAACGTATGACCCTTGAAATTTTGTGATTCTTGATTTCAAGTTGTGTGAGATTTTTGATTTCATCATATTTCACAATAAGGTATATCGAGCTTTGGATCGATAGTTAAAGGGCGTTAAGCGGACTTACCGATGATATACCTTCAAATTTTAAGTGTATCTTTCTGAATAATTGTTAAATATTTGGGCGTGTCCAATTAGTGACTTAAGAGGTCTTTGACCTTAGAAGTATGACTTAGACCTTCAATATAGGAGGTGAAATTGAGGGTATCTTTACCGCAACAGCCAGAGCTGACTCGGATATATAAGAGTAGAATTGAAGACTTGTGGTAATCATAAAACAAAAAAATATTTTCTTGATTAGATTTTAGCACAAAAGAACAGCTGTTTTTTTGTATCCAACATTCCATTGCAGACTGCAGTTTCACAGTCAAGATAGACTTACTTCTTTTAATTCATTGTTATTTAGTATTGTAATTAAATCAAATGCGTTGTTGAATATTTTCAGAAAATACAGTTTCTAATCCTTTTATCCTATGTAAACTTTACGTAAATCAGATGTTAATAATTTTCTGCAAAATGTATACAGAAATACCAAGGAATAAAAAATATTTCTATGTGAGATATATGATTCGAGTCTGTTTTAAAAATAATAATTTTTATTAAGATGGGTAAGCATAAAAATATGCCAGATGAACATGAGAAAAGATTTTGTTAATTGTGTGGTATGTTTAAAATATTGTCACAAAAAGCAAACCCGATTCTCTCAAAAGACTTTTAAATAATGTACCGTGATCTTGTCTACAGTAACAAAGTTTTGAAATTACATGTGTAAATATGTACAAAAATGCAAATGTTTGTCACCTTCCGCGGTGTAGAAAATATTTTCTAATTTATTTTATGTGCTTATTGTCCGATCATTATTAAATGTACTAGGCATATGTATAAATATTAATATTATGGAAATGTTTTGATGAATGTGTGTTTTAAGTGCTACGTCCATGCCATGTTTTTTAAATATAAATATAATTTTATTTAAAATTTAAAAAAAAACAAAGCAAATTATTAGTTTAATTATTCATATATTTAAAATTAATACATAAACTTAAAATATACTAATAGAGTAAAATTAAATGTGCTTCGTACTCTATAAGCCAATGAAAAATCGAACATTGTTCCCAATTTCTGTGATATTTTATATTATATTAGAGACAAAGCTTAAAGATTCACAATATATTTCATTAACTTAATAATAACTAAGCCATGCAAATTTAAAGCAGGATCAATTCAATCAGAACTAAAATCAAAAACAGCAATATCAAACTTAAAGTGTGTTTTGAGTATGAATATTATTTTATGTACATTTTTGCAGCGTCTTCCAGCGGTACTAAGCAGGATCGGAGTAATTCTTGCAAGTCCTTTGGTAAGCTATTAACCACAAATCATGCACCTTCCCTTCAATTTTTGGACAGTCAATGAACACTAGTGACAACATGATAAAAACAACATAAATACATACAAACCAATATATGGCATGCGAATTCGCTTTTAAATTTATATGCATTGAAAATTGTAATCTTTCGGTTTTTTTTATATTATTTGGGCTATTAACAAATATTTTTTAAATTTTGTTTGCCTTTTAATCAGATAATAAACTTATATTTATAACAGTTATTTAAATTACATTATGTAGATGCACGCTTCAAGCATTTATTATTTTAATTTAGGTAAATATTATTTATTAAGTCTTCGATTATATCCATCGTACTTATATTTTAACCATATTTAGTCGATCAATGTACCCTATTTAGGAGACACAAAACATATCAAACAAATAACTTCTACAAAATTGTGCATAAATAATAAATTTTATGAATGTAAATTAATTAAATTTTTCTACAATCACAATATTTACCTAAAATTTGATAAAGAAAGAAAAAACCAAAATAAAACACACTTTAAGATCACTTACAATTGGGAAAAATGTTACGAGCCAAAATCGAACAAAACGGAAAATAAGAATATATTTATTATATGGTAGTCCTGTAAAATCTAAAGTTATATATAAATGAGTCAAATAACATTATAATTTCTGTGAAATTTTGTGTCAATACATTGCCTTTGTTTTCTGTTTGTTCTGTAGGGATAACTGATACGCCTTAAGGCAAATTATTGTACTACACGAGTAATAGAACATTTTTGATTTACGGTTGTGCCGCTTGCTTTAAAATTTTCATTCAAATACTAATACTCATGTACTTACTTATGTGCATATCTGTAAATATAATTTTGTGTAGACTCATTTTGTAGTTTAATTTATTGCATTCCATCCTTGTCTACATTTTTTTTAAACATATATGGGTTGTAACTGACCCAAGCGCATTAGCTTATCGTGCACATGCCACAATTTTTTAGCCCAATTCGCCATGAAGCAAAACTCTTAAACTAATTTTTTTTTAATCGGACTGTATTTATCTGGCAAAGATCAAGCGTAAACCGAAAATAAATGAATTTCTTAAAAAATACAAACTGGTATGTTTTTTACAAAAAAAAAACCAGAGTTGTACGTCAATATAAAAAAAAATTTCTACGGAGGCAACAACACGATTTCGTATTTTTTTTTTAAATAATTAAAATAATCGTTTACTTGTAGTTTAGTATTAATTGAAAATAGAAAAAAGAGAAAAAAGAAACTTTTACTTGTAGCTTAACAATTTAACAATACTATATCACAAAGAATATAATATTGACAGCTTAGTGAAATCACTTATTTATAAGTGGATCGCAATAAAATGATAAGATTAAGTTAATTAAATTATAAAAATTCAAATTTAAAAAGATTATTTATACTATGCTTCATTTGACGCTTCCTCCAAGCATATATTGCATAATATGATAGAATGTCAAAACAACTCCAAGTAAAATGGTAAAATTGAATCAATTTAATTATGAAAATTAATTAAAATAAAATTTACAAAATATATTCTCAATAACACTGTATTATGAACAAGTGTTTTTCCGATTAGTCTAAAATTAATATGTATGTTGGACATAATAAAAACTCTTTTTTATACTCATAAATAGGAATAACGAAAATTTAGTATTAACAGGTTTCTGAAAGAAAAGGCGTGCAGTTCCATATTAAACGAAAGTAAAAAAAAAACAATTTCCAATCAAATTAAAATAACAAAAAAATAGTTAAATATGATGCATAAGTGTTTCATTTGGAAAACTATTAAATGTATGTATACATCTCAATATATATAAAAAGAAAAAAAACATATATAGGTAATATTTACAAGACTTTTAGTTTATAAAACTGTTTGTGAGAGATTTTTTTTATGAAGAGAGAAAGAATTACAAAAATGTGATATACTTATATAAATAGAAAACACACATTTAAAAATAATAATTTGTAATTGGTTCAAAGATGGCGAGACTTTCGAACTATTTTTACCAGGATTAAGTAAGCTACAATTATTAATTTGCATATTATGACTCAACAAAAAGTACACATCATAATGTCTTATTAACGAGTTCTAAAATAGAACTTCGGTTTGAAGCCACAATTAATTTGTATTACAAACGGAAAAAAAAATTATAATATGCAACGATATCAAATGGTTTCTCCTTAACAAGTTCTGATGTCGTCATTGGACAAATGTGTGTTATTATTTTATTTAAAAGAAATTTATATTTTTTTTCTATAGTTATATCATATTCTAATCGAACTTTTGATATTAATTAATTAACAACTCAATAATATAAATAAGCATGAAGCAACCTTAATCAAATTAACAAAATTAACAATAATATTGACTAAACAGTAATAATTTTTGTACTTTAAAGTCAAACTCATCAAACTGAATATTAATATGTATTTCTTTTGAAGAACAACATGCATAAGCCAAAAGTATACCACCCAATCGTCCCATCCACACATCCTATACAGGAAATTATCGATCGAGAATCTCACGATGCTTTGTCGTCCTCCAAAAAAGGCAAGCACCGTCGCCACGACAGCCAACACGCCGTGTGCAGCAGCCTCCTCACCAACGCCGGACACACTAAAGCTCACGGAGGATGAATTGCTTGGCGGCGGCATGCGGTGGCAGGAGGCGCATGGTGGCATCATTGGTGCAGCTGTGCAAAATATTCGTGCCCGTTCGATTAAACGTAAGAGCGGTCGAGAAGCCATAAGAAGCAGTTCATCGACATCCAAATCGCAAAGTGTCAAGCCGCCTGCAATGACCACAGAACATATCTATGAAGAGCCATCGCTGGGTGAAATTGCGATGCTGAATGTAGCAGTCACAAGTGTTAAGTTAAAAGATGAGCAACAGGAAGATAGCTCAAATTTACTACGCCGCTCTGTTGCCACAAGCACGCCAGCATTAGTGGTACACATTGAGAGCGAGACAAATGACCCAGAGAGAGATGGGATGGAGAAATATCTGGGGCAGCATCCGTTGCCATCTATTAAATTGACCGAAGATTATTTTCAGTCTGCATTGCCGTTAAAACCACCACGCATGAAATCTTCGCGGTCAAATTCCCCACACATAGCCTACTCAGCAGATACGAGATCTATAATGACAACCAAGTCAACAGCTGCTGCTGCGGTGCAAACTGTGAGTAGTTGCGAATCGACAACCCAAAGTGTGTTAATCAATTTCCTTCCCATGTTGTTATTGTTGACCCTGCACAACCGTTAACTAACTATACCAATAAAAATACTCTGGAGCTGTTCTCATTTACTGCGAAGATAAACAACAGAGTTTTAAGAAATTTTCTGTACACAAATAATATTAGTTAAGATTAAAAGCAAAAAGGATTCTTGTATGTGTGTTATCTTTATAGATATTACTTTGTGAAATACGTAGCAATGTGTCCAATTTTGGATATATTCTTGATATTGTTGTGTTGCTGTGACCAGCTCAAATTATCAGTTTTTTAAAGAATATAAGAACTAAAACAAATTTTCAATCAATTAATCAAAAGCCTTCTGTTTTTAAAAAATCTTTCAAAAATAAAAATCTTTTCTTACTGAACAAAACAGATTGCAGGAAACGCAATCATTTTTTGCGTATACGTAGAAGTGATTACATTGTTGGATCGCGTGCGTCTATATTAAGCTTTGGACCCGTGAAATGAACCCTTTACCCATTTAAATAGGTTTGAATACTATCACCTGTATAAAAAACGATATTATAGACTAGAAAAGTAAGAATCCTATAGTATGAAATGTCATTTCTCATATACCACTTGCAGATTAAGTTTATTCTTAATTTTATCGGTAATTTTTTCCTTTTTCCGAATACCAAAGAAAATCGATTAACAGCTTTCTTAGCTTTATATATGTATTATTTTTGATAGGCTTTAACTTTGGCATAGTATTGATATTGATAAAATATTTGTTTACAATGCGTGTACACGCATTTTTCAATGTCAAAGCTTTATTGTTCTGAATTACATTAAAGATTCGAAATTATATAGATATTGTATTTATTGGCCAGAGGTGCGGGTTTGCTTTGGGATATTGTCCTTAAAACTTTGGAGTCGGAGTTAGCAGCTTCTGTCTATATATTTCAGTCTTATTTTATGTCATGGTCAGCTTTCTGAAAAATGATTATAGCATTAAAGAAGCTTAAGTTTCTGTGTTTAAATTAAAATTCACTTCCTCAGCTTTTAACAATTAAGACAGCTAGTAATTTTGTACAGACATTTTTAAGAATTGTATTAGAGTACTTTTCAATGTTCTCTTAAAGTCAAAGCAATACCATAAACTTTTCACACCCCGATATTCGAGTAAAGTCGATTTTTTTTCTTATAAAATTTTATATATCATAATTACATTTTTTTTTTGTTTCACAAAATATAGCTATTTTAAATATACGTCAAATAAAAAAGGAGTTAAATTTTGTTGGTTGGTTTTAACACATAATACATATTAAATGTTACACAATAATTTGAATATTCAAGAGTCCAGAGGTCGCAGGTATGGAGACGCTTTAATTTTTAAAGTCTCCTTGTAAATAATCTTTATCAACATACACTGGCGAGACAATATAGCCATATCCGCCCTGAAAGTATATAAGGCCTTAACAAAAATGTATACAAAAGTGTGGGCTAGAGACTTTGATCTTGACAAAGCCCACAGCAAAAATACTGTTTTCCTCATGAAACTCTTAAATTGTAAGGGGTATTCAGAATTGACGATCTATTTTGGAATTCCGAAGCTAATTTCAATAAATTAACTAAACAATACCTACACTATAATTCATTTGATTCATAAATATACCGAATTTATGACAAAAGCTGCCAACAAAACCGGATTTGTTGGCAAATTAAAAACCGATTCAATTTACTGTTTTTTTATTCTATGTAGTTCAATTTTGTAAAATTTGTTGTGTTACATAATTGCATATGTGTTATATATATTTACTTACAAATACATGAATGTTGTTATATTTAAGCAACTGAGAACTTTTCAGCCGCAATATCATACAGCTTTATACTATAATACCAGTGGAAACGTCGTCCTTCATCTCAGGATGCAAATTAATACCTTTCGTTAAGTTATTTCAGCTCCTTATACGTTAAAGATATTTGAAACCTCCAGTAAACATTTCCCAAAATCATGACATTAAATCTTCAAGTTTATGAGTTGGAATAAAATATCGCGATCAAACGGACAGTTCAGTTTGTTGGATGTAATACATATCTAACTTGCTCCTATGCCTTTTAAGATTTGTTTTTATTTTTATTAAATATTTATACAAATTTTGTATCGTAAAACTGCATTAAATGATATTTGTTAATCTGACAATTTTTTAGAGAAACTCACATACATTAAAAAATATCGTGCACACTGCCAAATTTACCCTTTTTTTAAAACTATTTATATTATCCCTATAAGTTATATAGCACAATTTGTGTATCGATTGTTGTTGCTTTGAGTAAAATCATTACGTAGCAAACAAAAAATATAGAGCGGAGAAAGTGATATTATCTTCTTGCTTTTTTCATTTGTCGCAATATAATACAAATAATTTAAAAGCACTTTAAAATTTTCTTAGCGTTAACTGGATATATCTTAACTATTATATAAAACTACATTTTATTATATTTTAATGTTAGTTTGAGTGTATAAGTAAAAAAAAAAAAAATTTCATATCATTACTCGTCATGTCAGGCATTACAAAATATAGAGTACTCAAGTTTTCTAAACATAGAATCTACAAAAACAAACAAACACAATAATAAAAATAATAAAATTGTTATTTCAAATAAAACAACTTATTCAGCCAAATTATATGTGTAAATTTTAATACTTTTTCAATGCCGCAAAAAATGTATACTCGATTAATAACAGCCTGTAAGTATATTGTACAAATATGCGTATACTTTTTAAATATGGTTTGCTTTTCAATGTATCATTCTTTTTAAATTAAGAAGCTTATATTTTTTTAATATAAATACTAAACTTCTTTTAAGTATTCTTGTTATATTTGATGTTCAAATACAAAACATGACAGATGACAATAACGATATTTGAACCTTTTAAATTTAAGCCGAATTTATGTGTACTTGTTGCTTTTATTTAAAACAAACAAATCTGCTTTTTACTGATCCTGAATTAATGTTTTATTTTTTTGGCTATCTATCAGGGTGAAAAACGACGCGAAGCCGGAGCACCGAATGAGATTGTGGCATGTACCACATGCGGCGGCAGCAGCAGCCCATGCACCCACTCGGTTAACAACGGCTGTGCCACGGAGGTAAGACCAAAGCCCGCGTATATTTAGCATAATAACCAATATAACATTTTATATTTCCAGACTTGCTTCGTTCAGATGCGCAAAAAAGAGCCACCGCATCCAATACGCGTTGCCAAGACGATCGACGTCATAGCTAGAATAACATTTCCAACTGCTTATGCCATATTTCTGATATTTTTCTTTGTACACTATAAGGGATTTTCTTAAAATTTAGCTAAGTCGACACTCAAAACATGCGCCAAGGTGCACAGCAGAAAACAAAAAAAATCTTTAGGTAACCTTAAGAAATAGAAAAACTACTTCATTTTCTGAGTGACAAGTAAAGACGATGTCGGACCAATCCGACTGCTTAATACTCTGATATCAGGAGATGCTAAGGTGGCCAATCCACTTTCAAATTTTATGACTAGTTTAAAATTGGAGAAATTATAGTTTTTTGCCGAGAATTTACAAAATTGGGAGACACCGGTGAGCGAGACCAATTAACAATGTTAACAATTCTCACACAAATTCAAGTCCCGGGCTTAAAAAAAAAAAATTAATACAAACAGATGGACGGACTTACATACTGCAAGAATCACACTGCGCAAAACCAACATACATTATATTGTACTTCGGTATCAGTGTAAAAAAAGAAGTGAAAGAAAGTTAAAGTTCGTAAAAATTTCACTTAAGTGTGACAAATGGCAACTTTAAATCTAATATTAATTACAATTCCGATAAATTGTAAAAAAATAAAGAAACAAGTGATATGCAAGTCATATAGTCAATATAATAAGAAAGAATATCTTCTTCACTAGACTTATTTATGTTGTTAATATTCAATTAATAATTTTTACAAAGTCAATACATGCTAGTTGAAAGTGGTCAACCAATGCTTTAAATATATAATTGTATAGAAATACTAAGCAAGGTTTTAAATATAGTTAAATACATTCATAATTATATTAAAAACAATTTTTTAAGAACTTATGCTGAAAGTTTGTTTCAAAGCAAACGTCTAAGAACCTTGCCTGAGAAAAATGCAAGTCATGAGATAAATTAAATACGCATATTAAATAAATATAAATAAAAAATCATGCCATCCGTACATATACAAGGAAAAATGTATTAAGGAAAAATGCGTGCACAAAATTTTTACTATGACGCTTTACTTCATATAAGAATTCGTATATGTTTTAGTAAACATACGGAATTAAGTACTGGTCTGTCTAAGATAAGAACTAGCTTTGTCCGGAGTTAAAGATTTTATTTCATTTAATATATGTGCAACAACAACAAATACATTACTTTTTACTGTTCTGCGTCTTGACTCTATGTCTTCGCCTACCTCGATCCCATAAGTTTGGCTATTCTAGTTTGTATTCAACTTCGTCTCTAATGCAGTCTAATACAAATCTATATAGGTTCAGGTTTCCCTATAGATTGTGAGTTTTCTATTCCTGTTAAATAATTTATTTTTTTCCATGTACTTCTTTTGTCTTTTGTTGTTTTTCTGTTCAAGATACTCTTTTTCTATTCGCGTATTGATAAGATTCTAGTGCGTCAGCGCTGATTTTGAATCGAGCATAGGTTACGTTTAAATAAATAAATTAGTTCCACTCTTAAGTATAGTTCCAAATTATAAAAAAAAATTTCCTTTTCTTACCTATCAAAAATTCATCAAAAGTTTGCAACCTACAAACCAAACCTGTTGCAATCATTTTTTTGAAGTGAGATAAGCATCAAAATAAAAAATTGTTACTCAAATTGCGAAGATAACTGTAAGATCATGTAAGAATCCAATCAATATTTATGAAGTAAATGAGATTACCCCTCGTTATTGTGTTTAGCATATGTGTTTAGCATAATCGCAATTCCTTTGACCGTGACATTGTTATACTTATTCTGTAAGAACACAGTCATTGCTTAGACCTCAGCTAGTCGTGTTTGCTACAGTTGTTTCTAAATCGAAAACTAGCTCAGCCCATAGTTATGTTTAAAACAAATATAAGGTCATGTTTAGTGTTGAACGTCAGTGTGGAGTTGTATCATTTAAGCAGATGTAGCATGTGTGTCTATGCTTATCTCGATCGTACAGATATGTGTACATATCTACACATATATATATATATATATATATATATATATATATATATGTATAATGCAATTTTATTTTATTTACTTGATTCAAATGCCTCCATGTCATAAAATGTCGCTCAAAGCTGTATGTAACCAAATACTTACAATGTTGTAATCTTTATTTTTTAATTGGCTTAATCGTTTAAATAAATATTACGTTATTTTCAATGCATGAGTTGCTGTGGCAATTTATTTGATACTCTGTACTCGTATAAGCTAATTAAAAAGAGTTAGGTCATGAAAATGTATGAAATTTACAAGGTATATATAGACATTTCCGTTTTGTCTTTATGAAACCGTAATTTTTAGACAAAACACAAATTGAGACATCTTGTTAAGAATAAAAGCATTCTCATATAACAATAGCTATATAAGACTTTTTTAATATTGCCAATTACAGAATATCAAAAGACATAAATTATTTTTTACCCATAAGGTATTATTAATCAGAAACAAAAATCGTCCTTTCTCTCTCTGCCCATCTGCCTGTCCGTCTGTATGAACACTCCGCTCTTATACACTCTAAGGGCTAGAAACTCAAAATTGTTAATGGTCTCAATAATTACTATTCAACCTTTAAAGCACAATCAATCAAAATTAAATGACCATATATCAAGTTAAGTTTAATTTATTTTACAAATAGCTCCCAAGTTTTTCAAATATCGAAATCACATATTGATATATATCAAATTACACTACAGAAAGCACAAGCATTATATATATATATATAAATGTGCACAAAAGTAAATACAATCAAAAACTGTAAGCGTATTTTTTAATACTTAAAACAGACTTGGAGCATAGTATCTCCGAATATTATAATTTGACTTTTTAGAGAGACTTTAAAGTATGCATATTTAATAAATGAGCGAGTATAATCTTACGTTTGCCAACTCTTTACCTTAGTTCCTTTTTTATACAATAGCTAACCATTTACCAAGTCAACAACTGCGCTAGCCGTTCTAAAACCTAACCCATTGAGAAGTGCCGCAGACCATTTTTCAGAGATTACAGGATTTTGTTTTGTAGATCGTATAATATTTTTTGTATGCATGTAAGTTAAAAAAAAACATAATGATGTGGGAAATTGAGTCGGGGTACAGGGTACCATTCATTTAGGAACTTATATAGTTTACTAAGATCAGAGAAGATGTATATTTTAATAGGCTTTTCCCATGTAATATAAAATATCTTAATCAAACAACATTTATTTTAATAGAACTTTTGTAATTTTCACTAATTTTCATGCACTCTGCTTAAGCTAGAAAAGTTTATGTTAAAAAAACTAGCAGCAGGAATTGGATAAATTAAAAGAAAACACATATCAAAGCTTTATGAACTAAACCCTAAACAATGAAAAATTAAACAAACAAAAAATGTATAAAATCATAATATAAACAATATGAAAAAAAAATCTAGAATTAATGCCAACAAAATTAAAAAAAAAAAATTCGCCCAAGTATTTTAAATACAATTCCTGTCAAACACAAATAAAGTCCTGCAACATATACACATAGAAGACCAAAACTAGAAAACACGTATGAATATAAATATTTATATTTTTAAACAAGAAATATAAAATAAGCAGTTTTTAAAGCCTTGTGATAAACACAACTGCTAAAACTCAAAGAAAAATACTTTGCATAAACATTTATTTAACTTTATAAATTGAGCAGGTTAATGAGGGCCACTGTTACCAATTATTTAAATAATATTAATTATATATAATGAATGCATATTAAAAAAATGCTTTTTAAAATTTACATGTTTTGCAAAAAAAAAAAAAAAAAAAACGTTGGTAAAGCCTTAGCCATTTGGAAAGTCTATAAGATATATATTGCGTACTCTTGGAGCAGAAATGAGTTAATATACATTTTCTTCAACCCCATCTTCTCAAACCACTTTAAGCACTTTAAACTGATTAAACTTGCAGTTGTACCACCTTTAGTGCATTTATTCTTATTTGTACACAGAGCAGCACTGAGAAATATACACACATACAAATATTTGTAACCATAAAACAACAGCGTTTAATTTATATTTTACAACTAATTAAACACATATATGTAAATTATTTTATTTAAGTAATTATTGAAAATAACAGACAGAAGAGCATTGACCTATATTAAATTCGCTATAAACAAACTATTGAAACGACAACGACTTCTTAGAAAATTTCAATTGTCGGTAATCACTGCCTAGATATCTGTAAACACATATTTTAATAAAAAAGAATGAATGAATTTCACAATTTATCTCCACAGAAGACTTTTTTGGCGAAACTATGTCCTCAGGTTCGTGTTTCTGGTTAAACAAAACCCAAGGAACCAAAAATAAAAAAAAATAGTCCATTGCTTAAAAAACGTATTTGGATGCAAATTTTGTTTCCCTCTCTTGTATCCGGCAAAAATTGTTTTTTTATCAAACAGTTGAGTGTTAGTTAAACTCTCAACGTATAAATGGTCAATACTATATTGGTTTGCGAAATTGTTGTGTGAAATTTTTTAAAATCAGCGGTTTATACCAAACACAAAGTGGGACAATGAATTTATGTTCATTAGTTGGTATTTCGGCCCATGCCATGTTTTTTCTTGCTAATCCAATTGAAAGTTTCACATTTATTAATTATAATTATATTATATATTTATTATTATATAATGTTTAATAACAATTGCATCGCTAATTGGCCTAAAGGTAGTTACGATTTGAAAGCAACTTATGGAGCTAATTTTGTTAATATTAAATATAACATATATTTGTAAAATAATAATTCATTAAATCATGAATCATTATTAGATGTGATTATATACGATATGATTAGTGAAGCATATTCAGTATTCAGGAATTAAATAATAACGAAAAACATCTGTGTACCAATCCGTCCGGCAACTTTTTCGTCACGCTATTAATATCAATATCATCAATATATAGTTTAATATGGGCTTAAGAACCACCAACTCTATTTAATTTTATCTTTTAACCCAAAGCAACTTTTTACAAGTATCTCATTTTAGAGTGCATGTCCCATAACATTAAAAACGCTCTTAGTTTTATATAAGTAATCAGAATAACACATTAAATAAAACAATAGATAACCTATAGCCTTTGGGTAAATTTGTTAGTATCTGAAAATAAAATTTAACTGAGTGTGAGTGGTATTCGATTGAGACAGTTATTTGAATAAAAATATTTAATTTATGTGTACTTCATTTTAAAACAATTATTTACTCTGATCAAATGTCAGTCTAAGCGGCCATGTAAGCAATATCTACTTTCAAGGCCGATGAAAACTAATGCGCTTCTTGAAAAACAAAAATATTTCTTATACAAAAATTCCATTTCGACCAATTTTTCCAAAGTGAATTTGGTATAGAGTTCCGATGCTAATACCGTTTACTAATGCTATGACTATCAAATTGTATGTTTGATTTAGATATATTGGAAATCATGTTTTGATACATAAATATTACATGTAACATATACGGATATTATGTACATTTTATATGTATTTTTATTTTTTGAAATACATTGTACGAATTTTTTTAAAACATAGATTTTCTTGGCAACAGGCTACCTAAAAACTTATCCGTTTGACAATGTGAGTTATCGCCGTAAGATCGCGATTGCAAGCCAAATTTAAACAAGTAAGAGTGCATGCAATATACACAGATCCCAGCTGTTAAATATATTCTAGTTGTATTGGCAAGTTTCCCTTTAAAAAGTTTTGCACCCTAATTTGCGCAGGTCTGCAAGTACACAAAATACGAATGCATCGCAGAATTTTATTCACTAGCAGCCTAACAGGCTAGCGATAAACGCATGCATATACTGACATACACATGTACAGGCAATCGTAGGTAACGGGGTTCTGCAAAGTATAAACCGTTGACGCTCGCGTCGAATATCATGACATCCCTTTCTCTTAAATGCGCTTGCATACTTATGCATACTGAACATGCCTGCGGCTGTTGATAGAAATTATATAATATATGTTGGGCTGTATCTTGGGTGTTTATAATCCATCCTAATGAAATTTGGGTAGTTGATTCTTAATATGCATATGTATAATCTGTATTAACGCTTGATTGTGCCCTTAAAATTGCATTTATTGCTATGGGAAATCGAAATATTTCGATATTCGAAAAATGGAGGCAGTTATCGATCAAATAGGGCAAAACTTGTTCTGAGCCTGGTGTATGAGAATATATATTTCATATATGTCTCTAGTTCTTATAGTCTCGGAGATCTTCGTGATCGAACAGACGGACGGACAAACGACGCACATAGCTATATCTCCTCGGCTGTTGTTCCTGATCAAGAATATATATACTTCCTGGGGACAAAGAAGCTTACTTCAGCATGTTACATACACATTTGCACAAAACCACTTATACAAAATGGCTTATTTTTAACGGGTTTAGGGTATAAAAAGGAACAAAAAAAATATATATATAATAATAATAAAATTTGATAATTTTAAAATTTGCCTTTAGATATGCAAAACAACACATAAATTAATAAGATTGAGTGCGGCATAAAAAAGTGCGGACCAATCTTCGAAGGAATTGGTAACCAAGTTATCTGCCTTACAACATTTTATAACTCTAGCTCTGAAATAGCAGATATTATAGGTACTCTCGATTTTTGGAGTCGGTGTTGGCGCGGCTAACATTTTTTTGACCAATCTTAGGAGGAGTTTTCTTGAAAACTATCTTTGGTAAATACGAAGATGTGCCATTTCACAATATACACACATAATTCTTATCGATTTTTTTCCGATTGTGTAAAGTTTTTCGTTATTATATTTAGCTGTATTTTTTTCGTTTCTTTTTTTGAAAAATAAATTTTTTTTGCTTATTTTATTTAAAACTTTATAAGTAAATAATTAAAGCACTTGTTGATAATATTGTTGGTAATACCATTTATGTCAATCCTTCAAAAAAATTAATTGTTACAAATTACATGCCACACTTGCACTGTATAGTATTTTGGTGAACGAAAAATAGTTTCATACAAAAACTGTTTTTGCGGTCGATTGTTTTTTCGGATACATAAAAAATAGTGGCCAGTGACAATATTTTATTGCTTACTGTAAGGACAAAATTAAAAGCTTTGCTCAAAGTTGAATAATTATATCGACCTGGCTGTAAATAAAATGAAAAAAAATTTAACTAAAATGTTCCTATGCTTATGCTTTTTTAAATTTTCTATTGACATTTCATGATGTTCGAAATGAGTGACAAAAACTATTAGAATATCAATCGTCAAATAATAGTTAAAATTGCCTTTACGCTAATGACGCTCTATAGATCGAAGAAAAATTGCACTGCTTGAGTTGCATTTGGATCTAAATTAATTGAAATGCAATAGCGCATAGAGATCTCTGCATGAATATGCTTATATTCACTACCAGAGTATCTTCTCTTGAAGAGATACGATTGTCCAATAATCTTGTTAAGAACATTAAATATTATAATTAACTAACATCTTTTTTTAATTTCATGCAAACGACTAACATACTTTTGCGACGAAATAGTCATGCAAATATGGATTAATTCATTCTAAATTCAAAAAATTTTTTTTTGTTTAACACTCTTGCAAATGTATTTCTGATATCCAAAAACTAAATTCTTAAACAATTAAATTTTTAAGATATCGAAAAGGAATAGTTTCAGGGTAATATTCAAACATTATATTTTTGTGCTCACATAGGTCCCCGAAGGAAGTTGCGATGATTTGGAATCTTCATTAAGCCATTTCTTTATTTTATATCCTTTAGTTCCAAATTACATAGACGCGTATTGCTGCAGCAAAAATATAAAATGTTTTTAAAGACTGGACTAAATGATGCAGTAATTGTGAAACTTCAATAGACTAAATATTTTCTTAGCATTTTTAATAATATATAAGAAAATTACTCTTTTCTGTATGCTGAAAAATAAGTAAATTGAAGAATATATACGGCTAAATAAATGGTTATAAATGATAAAAATGAAAAATATAATGCATACGTTTCTGTAGGATCGAGTATGCATAGGCACCATGTATTTCATCGTCCGATTCAGAATTTCTACTAAACTGACATGAAATTAATTATTCATATATACTTTAAGAGCCATTAAAAAACAACACAATTTTTTTTTTATATATATATTAACACAGAAATTTTCCTAGATTATACAGCTTAAAGTACTATAAATTGTTCTGTAAAATGCAAATAAAATAAAAAGCTTTATTAAGTAATATTAAAATGATTAAGCAAAAAAATATGTTAATAAATTTTATTGACTACTACATTACATTTCTGCTATTAAAAATATTGGGAAAAAAATTAAGTGAAAGCTCTAAGAAATTTGAATCTATAAATAATTATTTTTCACAATAATTTAAATTCATCACTTCATTTATCAATTTAATAAACTTAAAAAAGCCTAAGTACAAATCGACACGAACGCTAAAATTTAAATCTTTAAATAAACAAAAAAAAAATGTATGTAAATACACGGAAAAAAAACCAATAAAAAATAGTTTTAAATAAATGTTTTAATAAAAAACAAGTAACTAGCTTCGCAGTAGTAAGGATTGTCACATCAGAATTAATCATAAGCAAAATATGTACGAAATGTCTTCGGTAATTAATAAAGACCTTTCTAATTGCATCGATTAAATATTAAAAAAGAAATATATATTTATATATATATATATATATATATAAATATATATATATATATATATGGGATCGTCTCAACTATCGACTGTATAAGTTTTGCAACTATTGCTATTCTCTCTTTCGACCGTAGCTCCTGATTCCAATTCCGAAAATATTGGTGTCAAAAAAGAAGTATAAACTGAATACTGATAAGGCTTTTTATTTTACAAAGTTAATTAAGTAAATCAACACGATAAAACACTAAGTTGTCTTCGTGATTGGTGCTAAACCAAATGTACGATATGTAAATATTATCTTCGGATAGCATAATATTTAAGTTGTTTCATTCAAATTTGTGATTTATATTTAGCATTTTTCGATAATTCCAGCCAGCTTAATGATAAAGAGGTTCGCTACGGCCATTGCTGATATATACGGACATGTCTATTGGATGCTCTAAGACAATATACTCGTATATGGAAACTAGCGGTGTCAACTCAAGTGAACACTCTACCATTGAATATTGAACAAATAATATTTGAGTTAAGCCTAAGAATTTATTTCTTATTAAAGATCGCATACGTTTTCAGGTCAATGCACATGCATCAGCGCCACCGGCATTGTAACGGAACAACCCCTAAAAACCAACAGTGGTCATCATTGAAGCGAACAGCCTGAAAACAGGTTTCGACAACATGTGTTTTAGCCCGCGAAACAGCTTCCGCTTGTCCCTACCCTATGTTCTCCGGCTCTAAGGTCTGAGTCTCGCTTCGATGCGCTTGTTGATATCACCTGCAGCTGCAACTTGGCAGCCGCAACAAAGGCAACCGGCGTCTCAGGCGGCACAATGTACTGCCTTTGACCTCGCCTTGCAAGTATTAATTGCTTTTGATGATAATTATTAATATTTTTCGTGCTTTCGTCATTAACTAAACACAATGAACGAATTAGATATATCTATGTTTATATACTTAATTTAGTAAGTTTAGCTTCTTAATTCTTCTTATCCTACAGTTGCAGAAGTATTAAAACTGTGTCTCGACAAAGACATATACAAGCCTATAATCTCCGATAAGTATATTTTCGATAACATCTGAATTATTAGACATGACAACCGGTTTTAGTTCCGACAGACCGCCATTGGATCCAAAATTTAATTATTTTATATTTACATCTAATAAAAATATATGTGTGTGCATATATGAACATACATGCATACTCTCATATATTTATATATTCTTGATCAGTGTGTCCCGTTGTCGAGCTGTCTCCAGCATTCTAACTTGTCTTATTTTTTCAAACTATGTAAATAGTTAATAAATAGTCGTTAATAAATAAAGAAACCAAAATATTTAACAAAGTATATTAATTTGCGTTTTGATGTTCTTAATGGTATATTTTTTTTTTTAGGCTATTTGGCTAAGAAACAAGGCAGTTGGTCACCACAACAGACTTACTCAATGATTAAAATTAAGTATTGTGCCTTAGATAATGTTCCAAAAATTTGTATAGTAATTTACAAGTAACTGCCTGCAAGGATCGATAAGAAAAAAGTTCACGCATGCGCCAAATATGTTCATAGTGTTGTGGAACATAATTTATTAGCGGTTATTTTCAGTGTAAATATATGTGTTCAGCAAGTTAAATTACAAATCCAATGTAGTCTTTCCCATTGGGAAAATATAGAGCTTTCATATTCAGGCCAGAAGAGCATGGCAATTA
Source organism: Drosophila longiperda (assembly GCA_035042125.1). NCBI lineage: Eukaryota > Metazoa > Arthropoda > Insecta > Diptera > Drosophilidae > Drosophila > Drosophila longiperda. Next base: position 99,437 of record JAWNLV010000130.1, read on the forward strand.
GTTGTTCATTTGCGAACTTTAATTTTTTTCTCAGTCAGTTAATCATTATAGTAACGAATAACCACTTGCAAAGCTTTACATACCATCCTAAGCAAATTTTGTGCCCTTCCCCAATCTTATTAACGCGTCATTCATTCATGTACAATGGGGGCAATGCGTAGTTCAGGTGCGACCATTATAAAATAAAAATTTTTCTTTTTGTACCCTGATTAGATTTAAAGGCAGGCTGTTTAACGTATATTAAATATATCTTTTTTATATTGATATCTCATATCGTATTTCTTTAAGCTTATGCGCATATTTTTTTTAGCTATTTATAATAGAGCTCATTCGACTGTATTCTTACTTGTGACTACTGGCCTGGACGCCATATCGTGAAACTACTGAGCCGCATCGGGCGGCAGGTAATTCAGTGGTTAAAACACTCACCCTTATTAAACATAGCTAACAGTGTCTGTTGCAAGTACAGGCTGTCCTATAACTACCGATTTTTATCTACTATTATAAAAGGGAATTCTAATTTTGTCACAAACTGTGTACTTCAAGAATATGTACATATAGATGAGTCTAATTTTGCCAAGTATGAAATACTGAACGATTTTCCAATTTATAATATAAATATTGATATACAATACAATACAATATCTATATCAATGCGTCAGACAAAATACACATTTCGAAGAAGACAGATACAGATTATTAAGTGAAAGTCCGATCTGCAGAAAATAAACGTTGTTCGAACAATTTTAGAAAATTAATTTTGGTTTTATTTTTAACCACAAATGGTTCGATCGATTTAATGAATACATTTATACATTATGAAAAGTTCGAATAATTTAGATTCGATTGATACTTGATTTATTTGAATTTATTATTTAAATGGTGACATATCGCATATAAATGTTCTGAGTTGTTTAATATATTTATTGTTTATTCAAGATTTTAATGAAGTGGAATCCTTGAATACAAAAAGTAAATTTATATCAAAGCTCTTCATTCGTTAAAGTATTCTGATGTTGACCAAACTTTGTCAAAATGCTTACAGCACGATAGATTTAATGTATAACATTTGAAATTTTACACATTTTTATGCATTTCGCGCACAAACAAGCAAGTGCAAAAATTTTTCTACAGTTCCATGTTCTGTAAACGTATGGCGAAGTCATGTTGATCGAGTCAGTTTATCATATGATAAAGACCATTTGTTTGAAAATTCATTTCTATGAGTTACAGGGTACAAAAAATCGGATCAAATATGTATACTGCCTATTAACAACCAAGTATAAAACACACGAATGTCCGCAAGCGCCAGCGTAGGTCCTGCTAGCAAACTTTTATATAGCGCGTGTTGCTGTTGCACGTTATCAACAATCTCGTTTTACCAAATAACGCGTGTGCATTGGTATTGGTACAAAAAAAAAAAACAGAAAACAACAGCAATTGGAGAAGAATGGAGTAGGGGTGGTCGTAGCACGCAAGAAAAAAAGACTGCGACGTGGATTGAGGGAGTGGTCGCATGTGGATCGCCTGTCTATATAGCAAGTGGGAAATTGGTAACACGAATAAATACGACTTCACTAGGTTGGTGGTTGTTGCTGGTTGGCCAAAAAACGACGTCGCGCCAGTTGTTAGCTATTACTACTACTACTACTACCAACAACAGTCGCTGATGACGACAGCAAATAGCACATAACTACCCCTAGACCCTCTCTCTGTCTTCGTATCTGTACATATGTCTGTGTACATATGTTGGTAGCAGGTGTATGTGTTAGTCGGTAACAGCCCGGTTTGGCTTTAAAGTTGTGTGCGGCAGCAAATAACATTTCAGTTAGTCACATGTCGTTGTCAAGGATACGCAAACGTTCCGTTTAGTTTGTTGTGCATTGAATACGACCTGCGGGTTGTCGCTAGCAACCAGCTACAGGACTAAAGCACTAAAAGACTTCCACTATTGCAGTCTCTCAACAACAGTGTGCACTATAGTGTGTAAATCATCATAGCCTAGCGACTATTTAAAGGTACACGAGCTATACACTTGCTTAAGCTGTGGTGCCGCACCTGCGGCCAAACAAGGACAGCAGCTTACCACCTAGCTAGCACCTGTCTAAATCTAAAAATATTAACAATTTCCGGCAGAGCTGCCTGACGCTGACGTTAACAAGCACGTTACATAGCTGTAAATTCAAATTTGAACTTCAGTCAAGTGTCAAAGCTCAAAGGATTAACATGTGCTTCGGCTCATGATAACTGGTCACCATCTTAGTGACAAAAAACTAAGTGAACTCTTCAACATAAATTTTTCAAAAAAAAATTAATAAGCAAAACCCAAAATGTTTGTAATTATAACGCCTATAAAATTTAGCAATAAACAGAAAATTTGACCAAAGTGAACCTAAAATAAAAAAAGGATTCTAAAGGTAAGTGTAGAAATTATTAAATCACTACAAGATATTGTGGAAAGCTACTGCCATTACATCTTGGCACTGGGAGAATTCACAGTTGGTTACATAATATTCTGTGGTTCTGCGGGTGCCAAACTGTAATGTGTGGACATTGAAACAACCTGATAAACGTTACATATATAATAATTTAAAATATCAAACCGACTTTATGAAACTGTTATACAGCAAGTGTCAAATTTATACCTAACAGATATAATATCAAATACTAAAATAATATTTGAAAAATAGTTTTTCTTTTTTTGAGATTAGTATTTTTCATGAAGGTTACCGTGAAGTTATGCAAAATTATGTAACAGCCATAAGTACGTATATCCAACCCAATGTGGAACATATCCTTTAGATAAGGATCAACAGCCGAACCTCGTTAGGATGAGCCCGCCGTTTTTAACATTCATAATTCTATAAGATCAACTTAATTTCAATTTGAATAACATATCCGAGGTTTTACTTAGATTGATTAAACATTTATTTCTTAAAAAAAACTACCATGTTTAAAGAGTATGTTTTCACAAAGCATACACAAATGAAGAAAATATATATTTTTATATATTTCTCTGTTCTATTCTTTTATAATCCTAAAATAAATCAAAACCAAAATTACAAAAAAAAAAAAAGTTGCATAACTAAATTGATCGATTTATTAACTGTGCGAAATCAGCGAAAATCAGATCATCATATATGTAATACAATATAACAATATAGTCTTTCATGTGTAATTACAGTTAACATATCTAAAAATTTATATATGTACGAATCAACCTATCTTAACATGCAATTTTATATAAATTTAGAAAATATAAAAAAATCATTATTTCTTAACATATTTATATTATTAGTATATTATATTAATATTTATATATAATTAAAACGACAATCTCACGTATCGAGATAATTGTACATATTGTCCAAAAGACCAATTACAAATGAACATTTCTTAATAACATTTTACATGTTTCAACGAATGTTGGCATTTCGAACAAATTGTAATGACAGGCTACATTAATAAATAAAAGATCTGTGGTGAATTTGGGCCTAAAATAAGACTTGGCTTTCAGTCTGACAACAAGCCGAAACACCAAACGAAATTCACTTATTGTTGTACATCAAAAGAATATTTTTCTAACTTAATTGCGCGCAACTCTCTAACAATAACATATTCAAGGATTTTTAAATAATGGAGTGCAAGCCTTATCTAGTTTACCGAATTTTCAATCGACTTAGACGCCAACGAGCAGTATTTAAAAGCAGACACAAATAGTTATAAAGATATAAATGTTTCCTTTTATTTTATAAATTTGTCGTGCACCTTTAACGGGAGATTTATTGCATTTGTGTTGGAAAACTTACGTTTTCGAAACATGATAGTTAAATACGTAAGTAAAGGGGATTTTTCATACATATAATATCATTTTTGACATGGCTGTCATAAAAACTATCGACTAAGGAGGGTTTCTTATATGAAAATCATATTCGTTTAACAAGTTATTCCGTCTCAATGCACTTGTTACTTGGGTAACAAAATAAAACCAATATTTGACTACCATGCTATAAATTTCATCCTAAAAAAGTCAAAAAAATAAATTAAAAATTCGAATCAGCTGTTCTCCCTTGTTTTTTGATTGGCCAAGCTAGTACAAAATGTTCATATAAAATAGCAAAATAAAATTGTTACACTAGAATTAAATAAAGACAATGTCACGAAATGCTTCAATTGGCACCCGGTAAGGAACAAAATAATAATGATAGCCATTAGGGCTGTGAGTATTTTTTTTTAGTCTTACAATGAAACAGTTATTTGAGTGTGTTTTTGTATCAATACGTTTATAGACTTGCTGGTATGCATTGCGAAACTTCCTGCATAATTTATCTAATCGCCCACAGCAAATCTAAATTGATCGTTAGGTGTAGGCGTTTATACACCATCACCAGCCATCACAATATGTATAACAGCCATTTTGCGTGCTTATAGAAATCAAAATATACTAAGTCTCTAAGTATTTACCCCACCCATTCACGTTTACACAAACACTAGAATTACAAATGGGTTTTACTTGCCTTTTCATTGCAGGACCAATTATTAAAACGATTCCGGTAAAATGGCGCCTCAACAACAGCAGAAACACCACCAATCAAACTCAACATTCATTAATTCTGACAATTCTGACACATGTCCATCGCTATTGAATTTGCCTGATAGCCCAATATTGCCGCTCAAACGTCACCATCATTCCCAAAATTCAGACAACACCAACAACAATAGGCTAATTGACGACAATTGGATGAATGCAGAAGTAACAACTCGAACTACAGCAGGAAATGAGCAACACAAGGACTCAAGCCGACGCGCTCGACACCATCTTATACCTCCTTACGGCGCTAACAATACTTGGGTAAGTGCCCAACCAACCATTAGTAGTAATAGTGGTCGTGAAATTTTAGCAAAAATAAGACAACAGCTTCCTTCCTGTCTGAGCTCCCCACTATGTCAAATTTATTCCAAAAATTAAACTGTCGTGATCGAAAGAACACAATTACGTAAGTTAATTTTGATAAGTTTTAAAAATATGCTGATAAGCGTTGCGTAATTGTAATATATTATTGGAAAACAATAGGCAAAATTAATAACTACTTGCAAATGGATACAGGAGCCGATTTAACATTTTTTCTTTAGCTATTACCTAATATGGACCGATAGTCGGCTTTTGGTGCATTCTGATATTCTGTTGCAGAAATGAATAACAACTTTTCAAATGCGAACAATGAATAAATACATTTTTTCTTAAAAGTATAATATTCGTACAAAAAAAAGCAATAATGGTTACTTACCAAGTATATAAATTAAAACTGATACACCAATTCATTTACTCCCGGTACCAGCAGAAACAATGTCATAAGGAATTGCCTATTTGGCTAGACGATAATGAATTGCGTTATATATCAGGCGTAACAAACAAAACCACATGCAATGATATAATTAAAGCGCTGATTGATGACGAGCTTGGAATTGGTAACGCGCACAATTCCAATATCAACAAAAAATTACCTAATGGCATCAACACAAATTTGGGTGAGTAAAATCTAGGTAATAAAAATAAGAAACTTACGTTTTAATAGAAATAACTCAGAATTTTATATAAACAGTAGACTACCTGTCTAAGAGAATCAAGATTACTATATTCTAACAAACTGGATTATATGCAGATATATACAGAAACACACCCGTTTATCATCAACGCCCTTTCCAAAAAAAAATACTACTTAACATATCGCCCACGCTTTAATCGCATCTTTTAATTAGAGTGATCTACCCTTCTGTTTCTTCTTTAATCATTTATATTCGAATGTGTATTATATATATATATATATGACTTCATATATGTGTATATAGAACTTATTTTTCGGTTTTATTTGATTTGAAAAAGTTAAAATAGACTTTCAGACTAATGTTACTTTGTAATTTATGAGTTAAGTTGGCTTGAAAAAAAAAAAATTAATAGAAAAAAATATATTTTAAGCAACATGTCCTGCCAGAAAGTCTATAAAGCTAAGTAATCTTCGGCGTACCGAAAGTTTCTTACAACTATTTATTCTTTCTTTTTGTGTATTTTTGTGTTTATGCTCGAAAAAAAAATGCGACCATGGTTTAGCAGCAGAATTGCGTGACTACAATCATTATGTTATAACGGAACGTTGGCGAGGTATCGAGCATGGTTTGGACGGCAATATGGCCATTTTGCCCGTTTGGCGAGCTTGGAGCCGTGTGCACAATGAGGTAATATTCGATAAGCCCACACCTAAGCATAAAATTCTATTCAAATGCCGTGCAAAAGCTGGAACCAAGGCTGCAACTAAATTCGACAGTGATTGCATAATAGGCGTTTTTAGTGTCTGTTCGCCCGTCTGGCGCCGCACGCAATAAAAAAATTTGGAATACTCTTTTAGAACCGAACTTCCGACGGCCAGTCACGTACATACATTGCCTTGGTAAATATGTATGTATATGTGTAAAAATACATACATACATTCATATACAATTGGAAGAAAATATCAATGAACTATAATCCTCTTCTACCATTTTTATAGTTTTATATTTTTAGATTGTATTTTAATTATATCACATGCATAATTATTAAAATCAGTGGACGAACGAAAAAAAATTCAACTTCAACCTTGGCTACGGCGCAGTTTAACTACACTTGTGGATTGTAGCTAACGTCCCGTCATCTAACTTTTGGCTCTGTGTTCAAAATATTATTGTGCTTTCGTAAATTAACAAACAAATTTAATGAAATGTTTTTTATGTATGTCTTTTCTGTAGCGAGTCAATACTTCGGATTAATCAATATCGAAATATTTATACTAAAGTCAACAAATGTTAAAACCACTAGCTGTTTGTTGGTTTTCTTCAGAATTTACGGCTTATTTTGCTGATTGTAATCTAACTTTATTTTGATATTCGAAAATTTTAATTATTATTTATTTATTGTTATTATATTTATATATATAAACTTATATTTTCTCTTTTCTTTGAAGTTGCGTTTGACGCTAAAGCAGCGTGAAAAGATCAATGAATCGACACCTACGCAAGTTATGGATCTTACTCGACCCGCTCTGAACCGTTTTTCCATTTTGAAATGGCTCAAAAGGATGTTATATTTTGGCAACAAATCAAAGCACAAGGCCAATAGCAAAACTGTCAAAAAGTCAGCCAAAACTCTCAATAAAATTAAAGGGAATAGTTTACCAACCAAAATAAATGAAGAGAAGTCACAAAATCTACTGCGAATTATACTACCTGATCAGCATTACGAAAATCCACAGCCAAATCAAAATGTCAAGGCTGAGTTAGAGCACATGATCGAAACCAAGGCAACAGAGCAAGGACATGCCCAAGAAGAAAAACTATTGACTAGTAATTGCATTAGACGTCGTTGTAAGGATGCATCTTTTCGAAATAGTGTGCGAAAGAGACTGGCAGCACTCCACACAGAGATGTATTTGAGATACGATAGAGAATACAAACTTACGCGGCAACTAACTATGATGTACAAGCATTACACACTACAAAACAAGCTATATTTGTGCAAAGAAATGGAACTTTCCGTGGGTCATCTACAGCGTAAAATTGAAAACTATGCTGTAAGTATTATTAAAACGGAACGCGAGCTTCTTGAGCTAAGAAACGAAATTAAACGACATATATCGTTGATAAGCAAAATTAAGCAAATGACGATAAAACAATACTGTGGTACAAAGCCTACAACAACAAAAATGGGTGACTGTACAGTAGGTGTGTTGTATGCGAATTGTCCAGATATAACTCAAGATGCTAAAATTACAATCAAAACACCATCAGTTAATAACATATATGAATTCTACGATAATAATCCAAGCATGTTACTTTAACTTAATTGTTTCTGAATTCTTTTTGATATTCAAGCTCACATTATATACTATTTATATTTATAATTGTATTACTATTAATATTTATAATTGTTTTACTATTACTATTACTATTACTATTAATATTTATAATTGTTTTACTATTACTATTACTATTACTATTAATATTACTATTACTATTACTATTACTATTACTACTATTACTACAACTATAACTAGTACTATTACTATTACTAGTACTGTTACTAGTACTATTATAAAACACAGAGCTTAGTGGTTGTACTAAGCTATTCGAGGATACATGCAGCCCTTATGATCTCTTGATGCCCTTTTCATTTAGGAAGGCAAGAAGGAAAGTTTATCTAAAAAATGTTTATTATATTTTTTATTTAATACAGCTAATAAAAATTTAATTTTTTGAATTTTTATAAGAACGGATTGACTTTAATTGCATTTCGCGGAGTATATGTATAAGATCAACATGTTAACGAAATTATTACTTTCACATTTTACCGCCTGCCGTGTTACTTATTTAGCGTATGCGCAAAAATGATTATTATGATTCTCTACAAGTGTCCAAACAATAATATAGCGCCATTGTCTCTATACTGCATTTAAATTTACGTTGTTAATAGAAAAAGTAAATTTATTAGCATATTGGAGATCTAAGAACCAATTGTGCCGCAAAACAGTGATCAAACTATGTACACTTATTTAAAAAACATTTTAAGTAACTTCCTCAGGACCTTCCCTAAAGTAAATGTGAATCACACATAAGCAACTGTGCCCAATTAAACTGTTGCATTATATGTTACAAATATTTCCAAAATAAATTATTTATGTACATTTGATGAACATATATTGATAGCACACTATTTACCGGTTTCAAATTTGTTAAATATGAAACATGGTTTATTCAAAATTACTTTTATCTTTGTATGTAATTAAAAAGTACATACATTTTTTCATAAAATAATAAACGGCTCCAAAAACCAATAATAATTTACAAACAACTACATTGATACCATGCATTATACCAGCTGATAACAGGTTACAAATAACAGAGTGGGTGTGCTTTTGAGGTCTTCTATGTCATTGAAGCTCATAACATGCAACCCTTAATGGATAAATTAATTTCTCGAGAAATTTTGTCGCTTCGTTTGATGGCAGTATCGTTTTCAAGGAGGAAGTTTATTCCTTGTTCGAAATATTTTCAAATTATGAAAACTAAACCTTTTTTTAAATTTTTAAACCAATGGTATCTCCATGGGTATTTTATTATTTCATTATTCCAATTTTCTAAATACTTTTTTCTAAATAGCTTTTTCCTAGGTAGTCATTTGACTCATTGCCATGCTCTGTTTGTTATTGTCCTCAATCCACATTTTTTCAATTTTTTCTATAATCAGGATTCTTAGGCGTGTTAGTTTGAGGACATTTAATGGTGCAGCAGATTGCACATATGTTTTAATGTCTTCTTTTTTATCGCGAATAGTTCAGCTTCTAGTTTGGTTCCTAGCGTGAGATGTGTTTTTCGTATCTCTTTTTATTAGTCTCCGAAGTCGACAATCGTTTCTGTAGGATTTTGCATAAATAATAATGAATATATAAAATAAGTTTAATAAAAAAAGTTGTACTGCCAATTTTAAAATTGGTACAAACATGAACTTACGTACCAAAAATGTCATTTAACGTGTAACAATCAGTCATAATTATATAGTACACAAAACACTCACACTGAATAACACTCGTAAACAAGAGCAAGTAAAAAAAATTGTGCATCGAAATTGCGCTAGCGCAAGATTGACATGCCGTATATGGCATATATGCCTTTTAAAAAGCGGTCATATAGCGAGGAATAGGTGTATTTTATTCACAGTGGCGATCAGCTGTCACTATTTGTGCCAATGTGCGCCGGTGGACAGGCTTGGCTTGGCTCCAGATCGTCATAGTGGTGCTCTAATACTCAAATCCTATCCAGTAGACAAAATGTTCCTGGCGATTTTATTTCTAAGTGGTTGTTGAATGTTTGTTGCTTTTTTGTTGTCAGTTTTTTTTTTTTTTTTGTTTGTGGTCGTTTTCACATAATTACACATTCTATTGGAACAGTTCTTAGAAATTGTGAAATAATTTTTCTATTTTCTAACAGTTACAACTGCTGCTGATTTTTTCTGGCTCATCAGTCATTTGTATTTTCTTTCATTGAGTTTTGCATAAAAAATAATAATTTACCACATTTAACAAAATGTAAAATTTTTTAACATTGTCTAATGATGTGCATTTTTGGAAATGTATATCATTTTTTGCAGTATATTAAAGCTTCTTAGTGTTGTGAAGAACTCACAAATTCTCAGCACGTCCACTCAATTTTTTGAGAAATAAAATGGTTCTGCGCATCTATTTCGATACTTCGCAAAAATGTATTGAATAGAAAGGTATACACAAATTATCGAATATAAAAAAAAATTATAATATCGGCGATTGTATGTTATCGATGGTTAATCGTACCATCACTACACAAAATTTAACACAACAAAATTAGAGGTCTCAATTCCTAATATCATAAAAAATACATTACGAAAATTAAAGTCTAAGAAAAGGTGACAAATTTCGGGTATTAAAAAGAGTTCGTGTTAACTCATATCTAAAAGCTTGCAAAAACTGAATTTTGCGTCCTATAGAGCGCAAAATAGAACTTAAATTTAGGTGAGCCATAACCAGCGTGCTAGCTGAATTTGCAAAATGTAAAACGGATGGTTAAATATGGCGTGGCAATATGTACTGACCGTCACACGGTTGCTTTATTTCTCAATCAATGACTATATATAAATTGCATTGATTAACCATTAGCTGTGCTTTCGCACAACTGAAAGAGAAAGTAAAGATTTCACTATAATTTAATTCAGATGTTGTTCGAGAAATACATGTTTTTTGGTTTCGATACAATGCATACATTTCAATTAAACAAACATTTAAGAAGACTAAGTAATGATAGTAACATAGATAATAATAATAATTTGTTACTTCAGACACCTTATCGACTATTGTATAATAAAGATTTTAAAGTTTTAAACTTTCAGCGTTAAATACAGAAGTATTGCGTTATAATGGCACGCGGTCATCAAAAAATACAATCGCAGGCAAAGGCCGCTGACAAACAGGCAAAGATGAAAAAGCAGCAGGGCCACAGTGCAAACGATCAAAAGAAGGCGGCCCAAAAAGCACTAGTGCATGTGTGTGTCCTGTGCAAGGTAAGGCAAATACAAGGAGTGAAAACTTGAATTTAATTGAAACTTAAATTTGTTTCAGTCACAAATGCCAGACCCTAAAACTTACAAGCAGCATTTCGAGAACAAGCATCCAAAAAATGACATGCCTGAGGAGCTAAAGGACTTGTAAGCTTTGGGGCAGTTGTAAAATAAAAATGTCAGTAACGAAACGAGTTGCCTACCTGTACAAAAAAATAATGCAACAATACAAATATAAACAATCTATATTTTGAAGAAAAAAAAATGCTATTTTGACCCCGTAAGATTAATTTTTTTTTATAAAACACATTAATTTGATTTCATTAAAAATAAATATTCCATTTGGATTTATTCACAATTCAGATATCATATAGTGGTGAATTTGTTTTTGTATAAAGACGAAATCGACATGGGCATTTATTAATCAATAGACAATCAAAACTTAAACATTGTTAAATATATGTGCATGTCAAGTATTTGAATTTAAATTTTAAGCTAAGTCAATATAATGTTTTCGCTGTCTGTTGCGCTCGTGGTTTTAGTCAGTTGCATGAAAACTAAATCTTCTCGGGCAGGAAAATCTGTGAGCACTATTATTCCAATATTATTATCGGGCAACTGTGCCGTATCTTCATGATAGCCAAACCAATATATAATGATGCCAGGTCCAAAGCTACGAAAAAATAAATTTAATGAAAAATAATTAAGCAGTCAATGCTAATCAATTACCGGTTGCAGTAGCTATACAACTGTTGGTGTATGTTCCATTTATGGCTTTTTGGATCTCCGAAATTAGCCTTGCTCTCTATCCAATTTATCACAAGTCCCTTGTAGATGAATGGCAATATTAACTTTATATCGGGTGTCTTGTCATATCCCATGCGGCGCAAATCATGCTCATCATAGAAATATATGCCTGCTTTCCTGGCCAAGTTCTTCAGCTTTAACTCGTACTCTTCACCCACTAAACGTCTACGTAGATCCGTTATTGGTCCCTCTTGATTATCACTGTATAAGCACTGTTGTACGTTGGCTGCTAGATGCGAATCGTTGATCAAATACGGATGCTTTAAGAGTCGCGAAACTTGAGGCCTTTGCTTCAGATCGTATTTTTCTTGCAGTAACAGCCGGCACAACGCAATCGGATTCATGCCCTCAACACATGCCATGCGTATTAGCAGAGAGTTATCGGTATACAAGTGGAACTGATCTTCATAGCTAACAGAAAAAAAAGATACCTTAAGCCGACGTAAATTAAATATGTTCATAAGTTAATACATACGTTTTCAGCAGTACTTTCGCGCGATGTTCCTGGCGCCAATGCTGGCCCCGAGCTTTGTTAAACAGAACCGATTGCAAGATGCAGCTCAGTGCCAAGGGATCGACCTCAGTGAAAAAACAATTCACCATTTCTAACTCAAAATCCATTGGTAAGCCGCCGTTAAATCCGTTAATAAATTGACAAATTCTTGCATATTCAACGTTACTCAGTATCTTTTTCTTAGTATTTTCACTACTGGCCATTATTTCAATTTTTTTTAAAATTAAACTTAGGTCACAAATTCTAACAGCTTTTAACAAATTGAACTAATTCTATTGCATTAGCTTTCAATAACGTACATTTACTTAAATGTAAAAAGTAATACACCATTTTTTAATTATTTTATAAAACACTTAACCTAATTAATAAAAAAAATTGTATGAAATCAAAAAAAATCTGTCATTTATCTGTAGGAGGTTCAGACGTCTGTGAGAACCGCTGAACAATATAAGCGAGTTGACTTGGGTCTTTGCCTTAGATGGCTTTCAGACAAGTATTCTAAATTCGAGCGAACTTAAGAGATGTTCATATTGTGGTACAAGGACCTCATAGCTTTTCGTAAAATGTCCGAAAACTGAATAATTATTTTAAAATAACGAGTTACACATTACATACATTTTGAAAAATTCATCTTAAGTTGACTTGTCGATTATATTTCGAAAGCCAGAGATATGCGTCGTTGTAAAGTTATGCGAAAGAGGGAAAGTAGAGTTAACACATTTTCTATCTGATTGATTATGATGCGCCTTATAAACATATCACTAATAATTTTTTTTATAATTATAATTTTCTTTATGCCCACTAATGAATATGGCTAATAATTTTTTCTAAAATAAATTAGTGATGCACGCTATGGATCGATTTTAAAGACCCGATGTATATCGATGATTTTTTGAGGGATGCAAGAGCATTCCTATATAAAAAAAAAAACACAAATCTAAAATGTATAAGCAAATATTTAGAATCAAACGCAAAAATCATTAAATTTTGATCGTTCTTTTAAATTACGTTTAATATTTAAAAAAATTTATTTTTACATATTGTTTGCATGCAAATATCGATATTTTCGTTTGTTTTTTAATATCACCGATATATTGAGATTATTATAAATGGTTTTGTCAATCAAAATAAGTATAAAGTGGGATGTGAAATCGGAACGGGTTCTTTTAATATTGAGTATCTGTATGTCACGATATTTGTCAGTCACAACGAGTCGGTCACAACTGCGCCAACGTTGATCAACTCTATTGGATGTAGACACGTCAGAATACATTTCAATATTGAAGTTATTGACACAACTGCTTTCGTCTTTAAAAATCAGACGGAAGTAAACACTCCAAAAACCAATAACCATGAAGTGTTTACTGGTGCTTCCCGTGCTGACGTTTGCCGTAGCTGTGTCAGTAGTCAGAGCTTTGCCGGTGACGCAGAACAAAAAGGAGGAAAAGGTGAAGGAACCATCACCTACAGCAGATGTGGGCCAAAACCTGGAGTATGAGCGCTATTTGCGCGAAGTGGTAGAGGCGCTAGAAACTGATCCCGAGTTTAGGAAAAAGCTAGACCAAGCCCCTGAGGCCGACATACGTGTTAGTATTTGAATGAGCTGGTGGTAACATTTTTCACTCTTAGAAATCTATTTCACTAGAGTGGAAAAATTGCACAAGAGCTTGACTATGTTAATCATCATGTGCGGACAAAGCTGGACGAGATTAAGCGACGTGAATTGGATCGTTTACGTGAATTGGCGAATAAAGCATTCGATCTGAGCCATGACATTGATCGGAATCATTTAAAAGTTCCACAGCATTTGGATCATGGCAATGAGCACACTTTTGAAATAGACGATTTGCGGAAGTTAATAAAAAAAACATCTGACGATTTGGCTGAGGCGGATCGTATGCGTCGGGGCGAGTTTAAGGAGTATGAAATGCAAAAGGAATTTGAACGCGAAGCTCTTAAGATTGAAATGGATGAGAATTCACGAAAGAAATTTGAAGCAGAGATAAAAGAAAAGGATGATAAACACAAGCAGCACGAGAAAGTTCATCACCCAGGCAACAAGGCACATCTAGAGGAAGTTTGGGAAAAACAGGATCACATGGACAAGGACGATTTTAATCCGAAAACCTTTTTTTCCATTCATGATGTTGATAGCAACGGCTATTGGGACGAGGCTGAAGTAAAGGCGCTTTTTGTCAAGGAGCTGGACAAGGTCTACCAGAGCAATCTTCCCGAGGATGATATGAGAGAGCGCGCGGAGGAAATGGAACGTATGCGAGAACACTATTTCCAGGTATTGTTTTTACTGTAAAAACATTTGTATAATACCCCTCACATTGTTGTATGAGCGAGGGTTTTTTTTTCTGAATTGTCTAAAATATCTTTTAGGAAACGGACACCAACCATGATGGCCTTATAAGCATAGAGGAGTTTATGCAGCAAGCCACAAAAGAGGAGTTTCAAAAAGATCCGGAGTGGGAAACGATCGATCAACAACCTCAGTTCTCACACGAAGAATTTTTGGAGTTTCAACGAAAACGAAAAGAAGAAGTGGATCGCATGGTTGCCCTAGGACAACTACCACCACATCCCAATATGCCCCAAGGCTATTACGCAGAGCCACCACAAGGTGGTGTGGCTTATCACGCGGTCACACCAGGCCCTCAACTGCACTACCAGCATCCAAATCAGTTGCATGCGCAACAGCAGCAACAATATACCCACCAACAAGAGCAATACGCCCAACAGCAACAGCATTATAACCAACCGTACAAAAATCAGCAAAATTCACAGCCACATCCCGTTCAATTGAACCCAAATCAAGTTTATGAGCATGCTAAACAGACACCAGAAGGACTCCCGGTACACCAGCATCAAATACAAATGCAACAACAGCAGCCTGTGCAAATGCATTTGCAACAGCAGGAACAGGCCAACAATCAATCAGCTCCGCCTGCGCAAAACCAACAATCCCAACCAAAACCAGAAGCTCAGAATCCCCAGCACCATCAGACTAAATAATAACAACAGCCCCAAAAAACGCAACATTCCTGTCGCATTTTGTGCTACAGACACAATCTTATAAATTCGCGGAAAAGAAAAATTAAACAAAAAAAACTCAAGATTACATGGCATTCTTACACGGTTTTTCCATTACAAAAATTCTGGCTTTATTTTGTATTCCTCTTTTTGTACATAAAACGAATATTTAGAAATCAATTTCGACTCGTTCATTTTAAACAATAAACAGGAGCGAATGATTATTTTTATTTATAATTGATCTTTTGCTAAAATTATTTTAATTTGTTTGTTGGGTATGAAACACACTGAAAGATACGTTAAGGACATTGTAAGAATTTCCCACATTTTCGAAAGTGGATGTAACCAGCCCCCTTATTACACTCATTTCAGAGCATGACAAGCTCTTCATGCTTTAATTTAATATATAAGTAGTGAAGAAAGCATGCGATGGAGATTTCCTGTATCTTTTTATAAATTCCATAATAAGTATGTGCAGTCACAGAAGTTTTCGGTTGGTTTTAAATCAGTATATTTTTCCTGACATTGTAGACGAAATGGCTGCCGTAACAATCGACCGAAATTATGGATTTTAATGACATATCTGTCTTTGTAAAGCCTAGTTGACCTTGGTTAACCTAAATTTGTATTCAAGTATGTTTTATAATATTTGTGTACTTCACAACTGATACAGTAATGCTACAAAAATGGCAAACGTTTAATTATAAAAAATATTTGTGTAAAACGAAATATTTTTGATTTGCAAAATATAATAATATTTCGAACTCCAAACAAAGATTTACCTAAGCAGCCTATCTCCATTATTTTTATTCTTTGATACCAAAGATATGCTAGTTGCCTGCAATGTTCGTCATGATGTCGTTCCGTCTCTAAGAACGACACCCGCGTCAGAGTGTAAAATATGGGTACTAAGAAACCGATATTTGCAAATTGAAAGCCACATATCTTCCACAATTTTAAGGCTAGAGTCACCAATTATGGTTGGTGAGTTGTTGGCAAAGTCCTTGGGTATGAGTTTCAATTGTTTTACGTGAGCACCTGCCATTATGGCCTAATCTCACGGTGCCGAGCACGGAATTGAGTTCTGCGTCAATTACCGCCCCTTTGAAACTATTGTACCCGCAGGTACCAAATCGAAGTCACTTCTGTTTGGTCGTGACTTCCTCTTTTGGTCTTGAGAGCCGCCTTTCTTAAACGACCTCCGTTTTTTGGCTAACGGCACCCTGTTGAATACGCAACTAAACGTCAAGCCTCCGCACTAACAAGTTAGTACTTCCACTTTTAATTCCAAACAGTTACGGGTTGGTACCCCAAACTGTGGAGGAAAAATAAGGATGATCTCACGGATCCAACAAACCTTGATCCCCCATCTTACACTACCTACCCCCGTGAACCGAATTAATTACGACCGTTAATCCGAATAAATAGGGGGCAGGCCCAAGTCCTTGGGTATATCGGCATATACCACAAGCCACTGCTAATGTTGTAGGGTTATATATTCCGCAGTTTTTGAGTTAGAATGGTAGTTATTACAAGCAGCCGCCCTTAAGCACCAATAAAAAAAATATATGGCAAAGATCACACCTGAGCCCATAATCGGAAAGGATATATTTTAAAAAGAGCATGTGGATCCACATTCCTCCCACAATTTTAAAGATAGAGTGAACTTGTATGATAACTTCCTGGTGGTATCCCATAAGTTTTTATTATGTAAATTGATACACAATTTATTAGTTGCATAAATATTTTTGTAAATTAATTATACATTTTCAGGATCATCTTCTGAGCACAATAGCGTGTCATCAATGTTATTCTTAAGACTTATTGCAGACCTTGGCCTTGATATGATATAATTGTTTCTAACACCAGTTTGAGCAAGCAATTGCTTAGATCCTCCAATCGACTTTTAATCTCATTAAATATCTGTAATTGGTTGATGAGCCGTGTTGCTGAAATTAGTCTGTCTGTTTAACATTCAATAAAGTCATCATAATATCGTTGGTAAACGTTGTGCCGTTTCATTCCGCGTCGCTGGTACGCTCCTGGCAACAGCCGCTTAATGTGAAGATGCAAAAGCAATTGTCATATGTGCGTACGTCCAGCTGCGCATTCTCAATAGAAGCCTGCATTTCGGGTAACTGCAATTGAATTGTTTAATTTAAACCCTACAGGCCAAAACGTAATTTGACGAACAGAGCCAATAATGAATGCAGACGCAAGTGATTGCAATTATATAGTGTAGAGCTGTGGCTGCAATTCGATGAATGCAACAGTTACAGTCACAAAGCGAAAACACGGCCTGAGCATCATTCAAAAATTGTAGTTCCGAAATACAGTTCTGCAATCCTATGCAAAATTCCACGCTTTCACGATTAGGGCGATAGAAGTATTGGGATACTTAGAAAGGTCCCTTCTGCTGCTCTTCAGATTTTTGGGTATTACTGCAAACCTTTATATACAATTAAAAAATTATCCCGTAATTGAAGAACGTGCAATTTTGGAAATTCTTGGGAGAATTCGTTATAGCGTTGGCAATGCAAGCAGTTCACACAAATGACCTACGAGCTCTGGGGCGACATGAAAACGCGACAAAGTGACTTTCAGCATCGTTGCATGCCAAGAACGCCGACTGCATTACGGACAGCAGTTCAGGGGTAAAGTGCGATTGCGTTAACTAATTTACTAACGTATAGACCACAGGACCCGCGGTGACTGCGTTTAAAATTGAACAGATGTACCTTCAGTGGTAACATGGCGTATTTCAAGGACCGTACAATAGAGCTATTTGTCAACTTCTTGCCATTGGATATGTTCACAGTGTACCAGCCGGTGACCTAAACCATTTTAATTTCCACATTGTTCGCCGGCTCATATTTACCCAGAAGGCTACTTAAATGACCGATCTTCAGATCTCTAAAACAAAAACTAACACATTCCGTAAATTTGCTGTTGACGAGATTTTTCTGATTCGTTTTCAAGAGTCCATAAGTTGTCATGTTATTTTTTATTTTCATTTTCAGTTTCCTTTAGCTTTTTGAAAATTCTCAGTCCAAAAATTGTATATAATATATCTGCTTTAATAAATCTTGTTCAACTCCAAAGTGAACTAGTATTCTTCATTAACCAGTAACAGTTAGCCAATTTGGCATCAAAAAATTAGTGTTGACAAATTCCATGTTTCATTTGGAATCACTTATGACAGCATCTAGCATTTTGCATTATGTCTGAGATGCTCCTTAATTTCAGCTTTAGTCTGCATATTAAGCAAATGATTCAAACCATTTTGCTGCACTCAATATAGTGTCAGTTTATTTTCAATATTTTTGGTTCACAACTAAAAGTGTGAGATATATTATAATAATCTAAACAGGCAGTTGGATCAATAATAATAAAGAGGGACAGTGAGAGCTTCTGTGAACGAATTTACAGCAGTGCCGATAGTAAAGATGGTTTTTAGGCAAACTTGCGGAGTAAAAATATTATTTATGATGTATATTTTTTAAAAACTAAACCTTGTCTAAAAAAAGAACTGCCACCGCGAATACAGAAGGTAATCTGAATGATTCAAGTTATTTAAATTAAATGGCACATGCCGCAACTATACATGCTAGAGAAACAACAATCACTTTAACAACATAACCTTCTGTTTAGGACTGTTCATTGTGGAGTCCTGGGTTGACTGTCCACCTACCATACGCGGCTGGTGACGATGATTTTGACTTAGCCTCGTAGGACTTGACAAATCAAGACAATTCGAATTCTTCAAGTCTTAACATTCTGGTCATTTGAATCAGACGCAGAGTGCGAAAGTGAACATCGACTCTACATGTTTGATGACGTAGGTACCTATAGGAGAATCACTTCTGAACTATATATACGGACACATTTTATTCGACATTGCGGAACGCACTTTCTTTAATATGATGACAGAAGAGATAAAACAAACAGTATTATTATTGTGTAGTTGGGATATATATTTTTCGTCTGGATTAACGAGTGTTATAAATGGTCTCGGTGCTTAAAATAGCATTTAATTTTGATTTCGTTTGTATAAAATTACAAATACAGAATTCAGCTAAAACCAAAATCGTATTTTTATGTTTTAATCTAATAGCTGTTATATGTTCACTTTTGTATTTCTGCTTTAAGAGCACGAATTTTAAAAATAATTTCGGGCTTAATATTTTTGAAATTATTTCTAGGTGTCATAATTGTACATTTTACTGAAAAAAATTATATTTTTCATTTACGCTCGGTATGAATGTACTGAGTACTGGTTTAACTTCTGGGATGGTTCGTGTGTGGCTAAGCTGGGGCTACCAGGAGGGTCGCTGGTTACAGATAGCGTGCGAGTTTAGCTGCGCAGCCGTCCCGGACAAACAGCGAGTACGATAACGACAATCGTACTTACAAGGCGCCTGTGTTGCAGCATTTTAAATGCATACCCACACACACTACCTCCATCCCAACCGCACATCTCATTCCAGACCGGTGTCACTCAGACCGTGTCGAGACCGGATCATCAAAAAGCTCAGTCTCGAATGGTGGGCTCAGACAGATGTCGACCGCCTTTTGGTTCTGCTGAGGTACCAAAACAAGATGGAAACCAACTCGTCGAAGGTCTTAAGAAAAGGTGGTGGAATGAGGGTAGAAGTCGGTCGGCCCCGAAGAACTGGGGGAAACGGATGACATAACCATTTCCTCACAGGAGCTGGAGAAGGAGCAGTGGTGACTAAAGGATCTTCAGGCTGCAATCACCGTGTCAGTTGGAGCCCCTCCTTTAGTAGATGACTTGTATTATTGAACCAGGGCTGGACCAGTTAAGGCAGTATCGGCCGTCCTAGCAAGAATGATGGGGTAAACAAATGCCAACTCAAAGATAATCTACGATCAGAGAGACCCATCACATGATCTGGGCAAGTATTTTGGTGAGGAAAAGTATCTATTTTACTATCCTTTCAGAAGTCGGTTTTAAAACTTAACGCGATTAACGTAATCTTAGGTAGATAGTTCAGTTATAGCTTAAATTATAAGCCACTTGTGTATGGAGGTTGGACTCAACTTTAAACCCTACAAAAACAGTCATGAAAGGGGACGATGAAGCATGAATAAGTTCGGCTGTAAGAAAGTACACTAGAAAAAAGTAAGGTTAAATAACTCGTGATCATATTTGACAGTAGGTTAAACTTTGTCACTCATTTACAAAATACGATATCAAAGTGCGCCAGAGCATACATCATCAAAAAAAAAATAAGATGGCTATACCTATTGCTAGTTGTGCCCATGTTAACCTTTGTAGTAAGACTTCAACAGAAAGCTCTGCCGTCAGCAGGAGTTGTGGGCAATCAAATTCCCAACCCAGAAATATGAACTTCCCTAATTGTTACAGTTACAGCCTAGGGACGAATTGGTATCTGAATGCATATTCGAGCGAAATTTAAAAGTTCAACTGAGTAGCAAAAAAATGAACGAGACTAGAGGAAGTCCATTGTGTGAAACTCGTATAGTGTGTAAACAACACGCACAGATGACGTTTAGAATCGAAGTAGTCTGCTCTGACGAGCAGGTTTTATTGTATAAAAAATCTTAAACATAAATACATATGCAGCCGCGACCTCATGTTATGTTTTCTTATCTGAATGGAGCCACTTGTAAGGCGACTCCATGTGATGTTTTCATATTTTAATGCAACCACTTGCAAGCCAACCCCATGTGTTATTTTGATATATTTATGTGATCCTCTTGGATTTTAAAAAAAATAGCAAAGTATTGCATCTCATGTTCATACTTGAAGATACATTCTATAACACCGCACACCATAAATATCCTACTAAAAAGTCGCAGTGTATAGATTACGTTAAATATTAAGCATGCGGTCCTTGTTATGACATTTAGTTCTTTCTTGTGCCTCATTATTTTATACTATTTATATTGGTGTCACTTTTTGTCCTTTACACAGATTAGTAAATATATTTTCAACATATTCCGATTTTTAACATGCTTTATTATTAATATTTTGAATGAGCTTTTCGTTACATATAATAAATACTGCGTATTTTGTGTGGTCAATCCACGCAGAATCTAGCGGTATAAATATTATAATATGTATATTTATTTGATTTCATCTACAGCAAGTAACGTTCATATAATAATTATTTGTTCTTTAGCATAATTTATAAAAATATACACCAATAGTTTCCGTTTCTTTAATAAACGGTTTTTGATGGAGATTTTGCTTTTCGATTAAGGCAAAGTGTGTTTTTGATTTGGTGTAGAATATGTTTTGTTCACATAAGTTGACTTTGCTTCAACTAACTGCAAAATTCGTAATAATTGCTTATTTTTAACATAGTGTGGCAAATCATGTAATATAAAGTATGTAATGGAAGAGGAGTAAATACGTACAAAAAAAAATTAGAGCTAGCACAAAAAGCATAAATCTTTATGTTAAGGAAGTAATTTCAAATCAAACATTTTGAATATAATTGGTTCATTCGAATCAACGCCTTACTATGGTAGATGGTCGCGGCAATCCACTACGTTTCATTTGTGTCGGCTGCCTTAGACCTGATGGTTTCGGTATGCCCGTTGCACCGGTTGTCACTTCTGTTAGCTTAAAGCTAAGCGCATGTGTATCAAACGGGTCATTTTGTTTTGTATCCTTACAATGCAGACTGCAACGCGACGATGCCGAAGAAAGGCTCTATTTGAAAAAATTTTTTTAAAATTAATTACTCTTTTCAATATTTAAATAATTAATTTACCTCAGGAGTTTCGGATTCGCCAGTTGCTTTCACACTCAGACTATAAAATCCGGACGATGGACGGGCAAGCCCATTAGCTGTCGCTCGCTTGACACCTGCTGTCGACGGGGTACGCAACCCGCTAATCAATGTGGGTACTTTGAATACGGAACTTTTATCCTGCTAAACAAACAATAAATTAATTTTTACCAAATATGTATAGCCTACATTATATGCACCTCCTTCTGTTGCGAGGCTTTTGGTCCACTGAAAAGCTTGTTTACCTGAACGCTAGGTCGTCTTATGGCTCCACTAACACTGGGTCGGGACACCAATGCAGTTGCACACCCACTAGCTCCCACATAGTTGCCTATGTTGGACGAAAGGTTGTGAAAAGACTTCGATTTAATTCCCATCGGACTTGTTAGCCCTCCATAGTCTCCACATGTAGGCACAACTTCCGTCGCTGTTGTTGATACGTTAACTTCTGTGGTTGCATTAAGACCAGCGCCAGCGGATGTTGCCTTACTCACACTAGTAAGCTTTTGCAGTTCGCCGATGTAACGTGGGCGAGACAGCGAACGCGGCTGTGTTAACTTATTCTGATCAGATTCGGGAAGCTTCTGTCGTTGACGCATCATCCATGATGTTTCCTTAGGCTTTTTGTAGGTCAAGAAATTGTTACTAGCTTTGACACTGCTCACTGAGTCGTTCATGTTAATGAAGGATGTCTGATCTAGGCGTGAGAGGCGTGTATGTGGCGATTGGTGTCGCTGATCTTGTTCTACTGTACCCAATGTCTGATTATAGTGCTTTTCATCATCAATACAAGGAACTACAATGTCGCTTAACTGCTCATTGCGAGCGCGCATTTCCTCAGTTATTTTAATTGTCTTAAAGCGATCACGATCTCTGTTTCGACGTCCGGCCACCTTAAAGCTAGATGATTCTGTTTCTGAAGCCACCTGTTGCTGCACATCGGCCTCGTGCTCCTCAGTCTCCTCTAGTGACGTGGAAACCTGCGATATATTGGGTAAGTCCTCCTCCCTTCGATGAACAATAAAGGATGTTGAGTTGCAACTGGTGTTACTTGCATTACTGTTTTGCATTGCGCTCAGATTGACATCGTCATAAAGGCGACTCCGCCGACTCAGCAAACGTTCACCGCTGGATTGGCTATTGCTATGACTGTGGCTGCTCACTAGTTTTGGTGATGTGGGCGTGAGATGACCAATATCTTCTACAGGTTGCTGCTGCTCACCCTGTGTGTGTCCTGAATGGTCCTCATCTTTGTGGAAACGCCGCTTGATACTGTCAAGTGATTTTTGCATTTTCAGCTGCTCAGCATTAAGTGCGTTAACTTTACTGAGCTCAGCAAGCATGTGCTCAAACAGATCTTCATCACCTTGCTGTGCAATTAATTCTACATCTACCTTAGCCAGTTCCACAAAGCAATGATTTTGCTTGTGTTTCACGGACATATTGTAGGTGGCATCTAGCAAAGGTTGCCCGATTTGCTCTATCTGTTCCATTTTGCTTAGCACTAAATTTTGGTTGTCAAGACCATCGCGCTCGATGTCAAGCCGCAGTTCATTAAATACTTCTGTGGGTCGCTCAAAAGTATGATTAAGCAGTTGCCGACTGTTGAATTTGTTGTGTGGCGTTGTGCTCACAATTGGCGATATATTAATTATTTCGCCACGACTTTTCGGCGTATGGTTAATCTGTTTATGGTTATTATTATTGTTGTTATAGTAATGAGCTCCTGCACTTGTTGTGGTTAATGGCGTGGATTGCATATGAATGGATGACAATTTTTTCTCAACATTTTCTGGCGTCTCGCAGTGTGCAGCCTCAGGGGTTGGACAACCTTCTGAAAAGGTGTTGTTCACCTGTCGCCCCGTCAATAACTGTGTCTCATTAAGCAGCGGAGTCTGTACCATTGTTGGCCGCTTAAATAACGCATTTTTCTCCCACTCTCCAGGCAATTCTGTTGTGGGCGATGTCAAACTCTCCACCAGGCTCACTGTGGTATCGCCAATCATCTCATCGCACAACACCATTGTTTTGCCCAAGGGTGGCTGCGTTTGGACTTGTGCTAGCGTCTGCCCTTCATTTGACATAGATACGCTGTCGGTGCTGTTGTCCATTGTGCTGCAAGCTGAAGTGGTTTTACTTAGTGTTGTCAGCGATATGTCATCGATCTGGCCAATATGCGAATCCTTGATTAATGTACCATCACCGGACAAGCTGAGCGATTCGAGAGCTTTACGATCCCTGATCATATCACTAAGCGTGTAGCCTTCAACATTCATCAGCGCTGTCGTCGTTGTCAAATTGTGGTCCGTTATATCAGTGCCATCAATTGTTTCAATACTGTTGATAGATTGTAGAAAGTTCAGATTTGTGAAATCTGCGGAGGTGATAAGCGAATTGTTCATGTGACCGTTGTTCATCGATGAGCAAATGGACGATGGTGGCGAGGTGTCTTGCAAAAAGGATTTGTGCATATTGGTGACAAGCCCACCAATTTCAAGACTGATCATTCCTGAATTTGTAGCACCCATCGTGTTATTCTGTGCTTGAGCCAAATGAGTCTGCAATACAAATTCGAAATGAAAAGTTGAATAGTAAATCGTTCTTATACCCATATCTTTATTGCTAATTTTTTGTTTGGCAGAAAACGAGCTAACATATTCTTGTTAAAAATGTTAAGAAATAAGTTATAAAGGTTTTCTTACAAGTTTAAGATAGAATTTCTGTTATATATATACTATACATATTCTTCATCACCATCAACAACCGACTCGATAAAGCTATGTCCGTCTGTCTGCCAGCTCGTCTATATGAACAAGTGGATCACAAAGAATTTACTAGACCTTAAATTTAAATAAAAAATAAAGTTTAAAACTTCGTTTTATTGATAAATTCTTCCGTTTTTCGATTTCAAATTAATCTAAAATATACATTGAGATATTAATCAACTGGACGTATTTTCTTACTATCGGATCAAAAATGTCTATAACTTAGAAAATGCATTCTCCTATTGAACTTATTACTATCATCAGGTATAAATTGTTCTTACAGTTCGAGCTTGTGAAAATATATATTCGTTGCCTTCGATTTTTACTTTTCAGTGCCTGTGCCTTTAAGTTATATTACCTATTTCACAAGTACCCACCATTTTACACACATTGTTTTTTGAACAGGATTGTACTTACAAATTGTGTCTCCAGATTTGTTGCCGCCTGTGATCTGCGTTTGGGCCGTGTGAACGTCTTCGAATTAAGTTTATATGCTTAATAAATGGGATACATGTATTTGTATTAGCTTTAATTGGTAAATTTGCAATAATATAATTTTTATGAGTTATATAAACGCATTTGAAAATCGACGAGATCTAGCAAATATTTCGAAACAAAGTTTTGAAAAGCCAATGCGATAACACCGTCGTGATACCTGGCAAAGACCTCGCGATAAATTGAGCATTTGACTTTCAGTACTGTTAACTGCGACTGCATTAACAAATTTGCGTAACGCATAATTTTGGGAGCATTAAGATCTTTAGATGACCTGCTTAAATTGTTGTTCCAGTCCAGTTATGTACATATGTAAATTTTCAAGTAGCAAAACTTGCACAACTCGTTTAGCTTTTGACAAATTGTATAGAATTACAATGTGTTTTTGAAAATAAAAAAAACAAAACATGCATCTGAGGTCTCTTCGGCGTGCGTAAAATAAAAATGACTAACATGTTTGCATACATTATACATTAACGATATCGCCTATTGTGATGTGTCCCGTATTGGTTCCCGTATTTGGGTCTAAGAAAATTAAGTTTACGTCCTGATTTATATTTCGACTCTGATATTTAACTGGAAAACATGCGGTTCCAATTCAAAGTCCGGTATTACAACCTTGGCCCTTATTAGGAAATCAATTTTCACAGTCAAATCTGTCAGGAAAATGCAAAACATAATAAGTTATCCTGAAAAATAATCCGGAGGCATGTCTTCTATAAGCAATGGAGAGAATAGTACGTTAATTGATCAGTTGAGCAATGGCCGAATATGATGTGATCAAATTAATCAAAAAAGTTATTTACGGTACGTGTGGGTGAAGACAAAGCCTACCTTTTAGTTTACTCCAAATCAAGGAAAGTGTTATTAATAATGGAGAAGTGCCTATTATGATCTGATCAAGCCTATATCAACTTTTCGAAGTAGTTTGCCGTTCCTTAAAATACATTCGTGTACAAAGTTTCAAAAACAAAAACTTTGGCGACTCCTTGAAATTCGGTAGCAAAGTAGCAAAATACTCAAAATAGTGTCATATCTCAATATTCTAAATAATTTCTAGCCAATAAGAAATACACTCATATTATTTAAAATATACATTTCTTCGGGACATTGGTTAATTTAACAGTTTATATGCTTAAATGCAAATTACTTCTTAAAAGATTATACTTATACTAAGATTATACTTATATACCTACAAATGGAGGTCATAAAAGATTGTAATCGGATTGGTCTGCCCACACGAATCGCAAGAGCATATAAATATTAAAGTCAATGACGTCGTTTTAACCCGCTACAATGTGGCTTTTAAGGCTTTAAGTACGCAACACTGCATGTGTTAAGATAAATGCACTGTATTTGTGTGTTGGTACGTTCCACAATTTGCCATACATAAGTATGTGCATGTGTTGAGTTGAATGATGCATTTACGTACCTTGTTCATTTGTGGGTTGATGCGATTGCGACTGTTCTTGATTATTTGTTTTCCACTGCTGAAGTATATTCGATATGTCATCGTTCGTTTTGTCTGCCAGAAAACTAAAGTTTTCAAAGAAACAGATGGCGTAAGTATTTTTAGCAAAAAAAAAAACAACTGCAAAGGCAACCGCGAACCTGAATGCCACTTACATATATGAATCATCCTTTAATGCTTCGTCAATGTCCAATATATCCATGTCCTGTTGCAGTGACAATATTAAATTTTCGCTTAAGCTTTTATTGCGCTTATCTTTATACCCAGGAAACAAATAATAAATAAATAAATCATTCACTCTCGCATCTAGTTGTCGGCTATATGCTCATAGACAAATTATATTTTCTTCAATTGTAGTACGCCTGCACAACTACAGCTACTCAAGTGAAATCCAATTTTTTTTTTTTGGTTTACTATTTGATATTCTCATTTTCAAGTATTATTATTAAAATATTAAGGCTATTTCTCTAAAAATACTTACAATTACTCAGTTTTTATAAATAAATAGACAGCCGCTTTGAGCAATAGAGCTGGCAAACAATCGATTTCACTATCGTCATTATCGATCGTTTTTCGTCAACATCGATGACTTATAGTATTAATAATGTGACCAATACCAAATTAATACCAAAACTATCAAATAAACAAGCACCACCAAAGAAAAATATACACCTATGTTTACATTTATATCTCCATTTAAACTTCAGGTTTGGTTAAAGTTAGTTTAAGTTATTTATAAAATTGAAAATTTTCTATCGCAAGAAAGCAAATTCGACAAAATTCGAGTTAAACAAGTTGTACATCTATAATGATAAATTGGCTTTTGCAACGTGCAAGATAAAAAATTGACTGAACTTTTTTAGAACATTAAGATTTAAAATATATGTATATGAGTTTTCCATTTAAATTCTTTAGTCAAGACATAAAATAAGAGATATACAAGAGACTGTGTTCAACAACCTTCCATGCTAGCATTTGCTTCGAGTCATTTGATAGCCACTAAAAGCTGTGTATTGTATTGTATGGTGTATTGCAATAATTACGTTTATATGTTATCTGTTACTTAGCAGATTTTATTTTAATGCGCAATAGACTAGAAGACCAATTCTTGTCTTGAAATAAGGCATACTCTATTTGGAATACACGCTTCAAAAATTACGAATAAAAACAAATATTATTTAAAAGCGTCAATTGTTGTATTGTGAATTTAACTAATTTGAAACATCAAAAGATCGAGCATAAAATATAAGAAATTATTTATATGGTACATATGAACTTTTATTTTAAGAAGGGAATAAATATGAATACCTAAGAAGGATTAAATTTCAACTAGAGGTTAGTTTTTACAGCAGTTTATAAGCCGCTATCTACTAGCCGATCTCTTTCAGCTATAAATTACAGTGAAAACCTCGGCCCTAGAAATCGGAAATGAATATATTTTCCTCAATTTGCAAACTAGTATCATTCAATTTTGAAAGTATTTTACTGCTAACTGCCCAAAGAAATCGGCAAAAAGTTGGATGGCCCCGCAACTCTGAATTTTTTTGAACTGCTCACAACATCCCCAAAATCCATAAAAGCCGCAATTTAATAGCTACAGATATCATATGGAAGGAATTCACTAAGAACCTTAATATTAACAATATTTTTCAGCCCAGGCCACTCCCGACTCCTAAATTCTTATAAGCCCATATCTCCATAATTTAAGCTTATTATCTTATATCTACCGCAATTTGATAAGCACTCCCACCTTGTTCATTGATCTGTTATAAGATATAGCTACTGTTATTTCCATTTTCCAATATCGGTAGAAAAAAGATTTACGTGATAAGCAAATGTTAACTTGATATATTCTAAATTATATACCTTTCCTCGCATCTTTAAATGTTATTTTGAAGAAACACGGTAGGAGGTTTCCGGGCCAAAAAATATATTAAAAAAAAAAAAAAAACAGTTGCTGCTATATACTTACACATAATTATTGATTATTATTAAAGCTGCAAAGATGAAATTGAGATGTCAGATGTGCATTGATATTTTCAAAAAATTATTACCACCAACAAGCCAACCAAATCGTTAACAAAAGATGTGGGTGGCAACATTCTGCAGTCGTTCTAGAATTTAACAACTTTTATGGTGAAATCTGGGTTTATAATTTTCCCATAAGCGACAACATTCGATGTTCATAATGTTACGAATGTTAAAAATGTAGCCTGTTGCACAATTATTTTGCAATTTCAGTCCTTTGCCTCCGTTTATACTCGATTTAAGTTTTAAATTCTTTAGTTTTCCAGTGCAATTTTTTCGAGTTTCAATACCAATAATACTAAATTCAATGTGTGTCTATGTGTTTTTAAAAAAGATAACACCGGTTTAAGTTTTCAATTTGTTAATTAATTGCATTTTGCAAGCTTTCAGCGAAGCTTAGCAATTAGTTATAAGTAACTTATTTAGCATGTAAGCTTTTTATAAATGCAGCTTGACAGGTTTCTGATACTTAAGATATTTTTTCTCAGAACGTTTTGTGCATGGAAATATTGTGTTGCTTTGTTATATAATAAATACAACTGCGCCATGTACTGGCAAATTTTGCTATGCTGTTTTTCCGTTTGGCTTTTGTTCAAGTGCCAAAAAAGTGTAGCATATCAAATTCCAATCGTGGATATTAAAATGTTAAACGATCGCGAATTTGAAGTTTCAATTCCTGGTAAGTATACGGGGCCTGTTACAAGTTGAGCATTGTAATTAAATCAATTTTAGATGAAATGGGCATGCAACGCGTCTTTTATATGCTGCAAGTGGATGACAAATGCCCGGCTCTTATGGACTACATAACAGAAGCAACAAATGGCACCTGGAGCAGCACACAACAAATCAGATTGTACAATAATGACAAACTTCACATCGCAGTGTTGGTGCAGTATAACGATTTTATCTATGAGAAGAGCGAGACACGTGTGATACTGAACACTCGTTTGCTGACCACTCAACACAGCTTAACCCGCAACATCAGCTATCCCAGTAAACAAGAACAGTGTCAGGTTTATCTAACGTCAAAAACGCCATTTAAAACTTGCAAACCAGCCAGCAGCATAGTGAGCAGCAACCAAGGCACTTGTAAAGGTGAACTGCTCTTCGAGGACAACTTTAGTGAGGCGCAACTTAATCGTAGTGTTTGGACGCATGACATACGTCAGCGCATGTATCATGTGGAAGAGGAACTTGTGGCCTTTGACGACTCACCACGCAATTCATTCGTGAAGGAGGGCCACCTACACATTGTTCCAACAGTAGCAAGCGAAGTGAATCAGGGCGTCTACAAATTGGGTGAACGTTGTACGGCTGTGGAAAGTCCGCAGCTTGAGTGCAACATAGCCCGAGGAAGCTTCTATAAGATTAATCCGCCGGTATATTCTGCTCAGCTGCATTCACGTGAGTCATTTAGTTTCAAATATGGAAAAATTGTGGTTCGTGCTAAACTGCCAAAAGGCGATTGGCTATTTCCATGTAAGTTATTTTTATGTTTTGTTTTGCTTCTATATTTTGCTCTTACTACAAGCAACATTTTTACAGATGTAATGCTGCAGCCAGCTTCAACGCATGTGGAAACGCATTATGCCAAACAGCTTCGTAAGTACAATTGTCTTTCCAATAACAGGGCATTAGCACATTTTGAAACAAGGAAGATTAATGAGCCTTGCAAAGCCAGTCCAATTTTAAATTAGATATTAATTTTATCTTAAGCACGCCAAATATTACATATCCTTGTAGACCGGACATTTAACTACATCTACCTGTACCTGTACTACAAGAATATTTTTGAACAAATTTAGGTGAAAAATTTTTTTTTTAAATTTAACGCCATCAATGGTTTTGCCGTTAATGAGTTGTTTCGCGTAAAATTTGCAGGTGAGCTTACAACAAATTTTAATGCTAGCTTGCAGAATTGATTTCAAGAGCCATACATAACAACTTTAAGGTTGGTTCAAGTGCATGATTTTCCTTTCTAAACAGGGAAGATTTCAGCTTTCTCATTAGATAATTTTATTCTGTATATATTTAACATTTCTAAAAATTTAGCTAGCGAAATAAGGGAATAATAGCCAGTTTAATTTTCAGCATTTTTTACATTCTCGAATGTTTATAGTATTTAATCGAGAAAATTATAAAAATCGTAATGAACGAAATGTATGGTATCGTGAAAACCGGCTATTCTTGGAATAATAAACCTCACATGGAGTCGCCCAACAAACGCTGCAAAGCTCAGCAGTTTAAGAATAAACATCACATGGAGTCGCGACTCCGTTAATATAAATAATCATAACATACGGTCGCCTTACAAGCGGCTTCATATGTACTTAGGTTTAAGATTTTTGTATAAAATAAAAAAATGCTCATCCAGAGCGATCAGTTCGATTCTAAACGTCGTCTCATCGTGTTGACTACACCCTATACGTGTTTTACACAGACTACATATATTGATAAGCGGATCTGGTTAAAATTCAGTTCTAGATCCAATATACTTTTTTATATACATTTAATTTATTAATATTCCAATTAATGGATCTACGATTAATTTAATTTTACTTAATATACTTCAGGCATTGCGTTTGCTCGAGGCAACTCTCACTTGAGCAGCACTCAGCAGGAGGATATATCGGGTAGTCGCTTATATGGTGGCATGATCGTTTGGAATCATGGACGCGCTGTGCAATTTTTAAAGGATCGGCTTAACACCAATCATTATGGAAATGACTTTCATAATTACACAATGATCTGGCAACGGGATAAGTTAATTCTCAAGGTGGACGAAGAGATTTACGGAGAGCTCTACGATGGCTTGCCCTTTTTCAATGAAAAATGTTTTATAATTTTTGGCGTTACAGTGGGAGGTTTTCTAAACTTTGATGATGACATTGTATCTAATGATGTAAAACCATATAAGAATCGTGAGCCGCGGGCCGCTCTGTCATTTTGGCAACAGCGTGATATTTGGGCTCCTACTTGGGAAAAGAGCAGCGCGATGATTATAGATTATGTTCGTGTCTATGCTGATTAGTATTAATATCTAAATATAAATATTCATAGAACTTATATGATTGATGTTTTGTTTTTTTGTAGAAAATGAAATTTATATATGTTATTAAATGTATTTTGCTTGTTAAATATACATTTTTCTATAATTTTTTTTAGTTGCTATGGAATACTATCAAATATGTTATAGAAATAATTAAGTAAATAATAAATGTATTTAACCTTTTCAATAATTATATGGACGCTGTGGATGTTCCACAGAGTACCTTGGTCATTCGTACACAAAAATTTTCAACAATTTAATAAATAACTTCAAACTCGTGTTCAAAGGGCTTGTGTAAAGTAGAATTAAAAAGAGAATTGGCAACTTGCGTCATCTTCTTAACAATAAAGAAGCGCTCTCCAAATGCAAAATTAAGAATACGATCATTTACTCTCCTTGATTATGTCTCCATCGTTATGTATGATATGTAAGGGTTAATGTGAGTTATCGATCAGTTTTAAGTAGTTGCAGTGTTACCAACTAAAGATTACAAAAATCGGACAGATTGATTCGAGTAAAATGCCAAAAAAGTAATACAAAAAATCTTAAAAGGTAAAAAAAATGCAACATTTGGTTCTTATCGGACATTATTATGTCTTGCTTTTGTAGCCAAGTATATTTTAATTTCATGATCGATATTTATTTTTCGATATAATAATATTACTAAAAACTCTTCTGTAATATTGGCAGCATCAATCAATTAATCTAAGGTTCACGAAAATTTTTCTTGTCCAATTCCATTGTATTTTTTTAATATACATTGAAGATTGCATCAAGGTAACATATGATTTTTTTGCTCCATTTGACAATAACAGAACCGATAGTTAAAACCGATTAATAGTGTTAATTTCGGAAAATATACATTGCTTATACACCATATTCTTTTAGTAAAAGTAAAACAATGAACTTGTTGAAAAAAGCTTGCTTTTCCTACAGGGGACAGATTTGTCTGATAAAAGGCCACACTTGCATGTCACATAAATAATCTTAACTTTCTTATACACGTTTGATAAGCTTAAAATATGTACTTTGTATAAAAAAAACTAACCAAAACCAGTTTGAGACCTCCTGACTTAGTCAGTAAGTTGGACTCGGTCAAAATAGGAAAGAAGTCATGTCTGTAGATGGTAGATTACAGAGAAAGAAACTGCTGTTGTGGCTGTTGCTTTGTGTGTGGATTGTTGCAATACGATGCTACAAGGTGCCTGCTGCCATAGTGGTGCCATTGGAAAACGGTTTTCGCGTTTTCATACCAGGTAAGTAGTTAACTTATAGAACCTAACAACCAGTTTTACTTGCCAAATTTCATTTACAGACGATCTTGGCGTCAAAAGAGTTGACTTCAATGTGAACCGTAATCACAATTTCACAGATTTTGAGGAGGGCGAGTTTAAGGCTCAGGTACGTAAGCCGCAGGATGGACGCTGGCAACATGATTTTGTTAGAGCACCTTTGAGAGCACAAGATACGGTATACATTTGGACAAATGTACAGCATGGCAATGCCATATATCGCGGTCAGGCTCTGCCCCAGCATGTTTGTCAATTGTCTGGCGACAATTTGCCAGCAAATTGCACGATGAAGAAGAGCAGCGATCATTTAAGAATAACCACACCTAGAAACAATTTAGTACATGTCACATCGCCGTCTTTGTCTTGCGTTGAGGAAAGCGAAACTTTGGTCTCACCTCCACCAACCAATACGATTTGCAAGGGTAAATTGATATTCGAGGAGCATTTCGATACTCTCAATGAAAGTCTTTGGCTACACGAAGTTCGGGCACCACTTGACAATGCAGATGCTGAGTTTGTGCTCTACGATGGCAAAGCACAAATTCGAAGTGGTCAACTAATCATCGAGCCTAAGTTGTGGTCCAACTATCGACCAGACTTGCACATTACAAATGCTCATCTGGATTTATCTGACCGTTGCACTGGGACTCACAATAGGCAAAAGGAGTGTGTGTTGTTCACGAGTGGACCTCTTATAATGCCGCCTGTGGTGGTGCCACGCTTGAGCACTAAGGAATCTTTTGGTTTTATGTTTGGACGTGTGGAGATACGCGCTAAGCTTCCCAAAGGCGATTGGCTGGTACCGTTGTTGTTGCTGGAGCCGCTCATGGAGTCGTATGGCCAAACTGGCTACGAATCCGGTGAGCGCCCTCACGTTATTTACCTTGTATTTAAAGATATTAATAACATTTTATAGGTCAGTTGCGGGTTGCCATGGCCCGTGGTAATGATCAATTACGTCTGCCCCATGGCAAACTCATGGATGGTCGGACTTTATTTGCTGGAGCCGTGTTGTCCACAGAGGCGTCTCAGCGTGAAGACTTCTTGGTTCAACAGCGGCGGAGTGTCCATTTTGGCGATGACTTTCACGTGTACGGACTAATATGGAGCAGCCAAAGCTTGCGGTTTTTAATTGATGGTCAAGATTATGGTGAACTGTTACGGGGCTTCGCAGAATCGGACTTAAACGCCAGTTGGCGTCGAGGTGGGCCGATGGCACCCTTTGATCGCATGGTAAAAATACGTTGCCTTCTACACTCTTTAAACACTATCTCTTGTTTTGACCGGCTCTTATCCTCTGATTTTATTCCAAATATGTCCATTTCTTTTTAATTTTGCAATTTTTATAAACACTTTTAAGAAGGTAATGAAACAGTATTGCCTTAAAGCCAGATTGCGAATGACTTTTGACAATCACATGATTTTATAAACTTAGTGTCATAATACGTCTTAAAATAATTGGTATTCGTATTACTAGCCAACCTATATTTCCATGCAAACGATTCGTAATTCAACTTTTTGTAGCAGTGAGGGTGCATGTTAGAATTGGCCGGATCAGCTGACAGTATCATTTATCTGTCATAAAAACAAACTGGAAACTACTTTTAAAAATCGGAATAAAATAATTGATTTTAGCTTGTAAATAATACCGAGTTTCCGCTGAGAGATAACTAATTTTAACCATTTGGTATAATGCATTTAGGTTGTAATAGGTTGTTTATTTTTGTATGCGGTATAGAACAAATAAAATTAAATATAATTTTTTTACCAATTCAGTTTTACATCACACTGGGCCTTTCAGTTGGCGGTTTTGGAGACTTTGTTGATAAGTTGCGTACTGCTAACTTTGAGAAGCCATGGATCAATAAACACCCACAGGCGAAGCTTAAATTTTGGCAGAGCCAGGATCAATGGCTACCCACTTGGAAGAGGCCAAAGTTGATTGTCGATTATGTTCGTGTTTATGCAATTTAATTTAATAAACAATTCATGATTATTGATTGATAAATCATTATATCTGATTATCGAATAATAAATCATTTTATCTGATCTCGTGCCATGGGTACATCCATCTTTTTTGAATATAATGCGATCTCTAAATTTAATCACTGTTTAGATATGAAAAGCATCCCCATAATAGGAGATTTATTTGACATTGTAATCCAATATTCTCGAAAAAAAAACACTAATCATTACATTACAGAAAAAATGCCAAATAAATTTTCTTAAATTCCGTTGTAGGTATAATCGAGTAATTTAGGATTTCCTCGCACATATGAGACATAAATGTATGGCTGATTATCAGACTCAACTTTAGTGTTGTTCAGTTGCCGGAGTAAATCTTTGAGGATTATAGTAGCCTCCTAGGCGCAAATAAAAAGTAGTATTAAGATACATTTGTCATTTCAGCGCATATCTCGGTCCGACCTGACTTTAAAAAGAACTTGATCCTAGCATGTAGTTTTGCCGAGAACATAGGTGGCAGCGCTAATGTATGACTAAAGCGAAAAAAGGTCGTCCAGAATAAAAAATAAAACAAAGTGTGCGATTGTTTGTAATCTAAAACGGAACAGAATCACAACAATCTTGCTTGTAGCGACACTCTTTTATTTAAGGAAATGTTTTATAAACAGAATTCGTTACGCTAAACGTAAACGAAATGTGAACCTGTAAGAATCATAAGTAAACCGCATACTAGTGGAAATACTTGCTAAGATACCCATTGACGAATGGCTATTCCCATGTCCGTAATGCTATAACGGTTAATCTATTAAGAAAATCAATGTTTAAATTTAATATTTGAGATCCAGTTCTGCAACCAGTAAACACCGAAAGTGAACAGAAATAAGTCAACCACATACGAGTTGTTTCTGCACCAGGTAAAAGAAACAAGATAAAAGCTCAATGAAAATTGTCGTACAATTGCACAATGACATAACGAGTTTATGAACACAATGCCCCAGATTAATTGTGTGGTGATCGATTATACAACTATACATTGATTTGGTATAAGAATCGCATGTTATTTAGGAGAATGACGTAAATATAAGATTCATAGTTTGAGAACTTTTATATTGATACCTGTAAGTGGCTTCCACATTTTGTAAAACTATTTAAAAATTGCATGGCTATAAGATGCAATTTTTTATTAATGTTCTCAAAATCAACTAGCGGACTTACTCTAACTCTTGTAGGTTGATCCTGCTTCAAATATTGATTGCAAAATTCCTGCAGCGAGTTTCAAACATGCATACTCGACTTGATTTGTAAAAAATATTGGGATTCAGTGCAGTATTTCAGTTTTAATATGCTTATAAGCAAACAAGTACTTATTTAATATGATGTTCCGTATTAATCGCTTAAAAACTCATTTTGCAGCTGCGTAACTCCCAATCGCTCCGATATGGTATTATTAATACGTCTCTCGTTATACCTATAAATATTTCATGTTTGCAGAACTAATAAACTTGACGAGATACAATATTTGTTGTATTCTGAAATGTTGAATTGCAATTTATCATTAAATATCATTTATTTCTTTTTCGTGGTGCTTTATTGTTTTGGGTCTGAGTGCAGGCGGCCGTCTCAACTTCGCAGAAAAAGTTTTATGTCGATATAAATGCTGTAAATAAATTTGTTGAATCAATCCCATTCACGTCCAGGGAACAACCAAGCCAGAATATTGACTATTTGAAAACTTACATTATTTATACATATGAAGAATAAATTCATTTTGTGATGAGCATAGGCATAAATGTGTACATTAAGGTATAGATGACAAAATATTAAAAAGTCTTCCCATTATTCTTTTTCGATCCAATATTACGTGAGCTTTGTGTAGATTTTTTTTTGCGCTTATCAGAAGACCAGTCAACGTCGTCTTCGTCGTCAGTACCACCAGTATTAACACCTGATTGCAAATATGTTGATGTTGAGTTTGAGCTGGCACTAGAGCCCTCCTTGGTTGCCAATCGTCGACTAGCAATGCGAGATGAGTTGCGGCCCATGCCCATGCATTTCTCCAAGTGTGGTGCAAATCTGGCTGCAGCAACTATTCTTTCACAATTTGGGCAGGTGCAGTCCATCTGCTTTTTAGCGGTCGATATGCCAAAAATGTCCAAATTCGGCATTTCACAAATGTGAGACGCAGACTCTAAATTCTCTTCGCCGACTCCATCTAGCGCTGCCAGATTGCCGGTTTTACGCAAATGATGGGTTTCTATAAAAATGCCGGCCACAACATCATCTAATAGTGCCTGGTACAAATAATTGGACGCCTCGTCCAATTGCTTTGGTTCCTTCATTAGTTCTCGGAAATTTATGGCAATTGTGGAGGCTGCTGTGTGATTTGAAGCCGTTTTTATCGTTTGAGATGTAGTTGCACCCATTGGATTCAACTGATTTATATTTGAACTGGCCATGTTCGTTTAACATATAATTTACAAATCAATATTTTTTTTTTTTGCACAATACACAGACGGTTGATGTTTACTATCGATGTAAATCAATCGAGTAATTATTAACACAAGAAAAAACATAAAATTGTATCGATATATTTTTTTGTTTTAATGCAAAATTAAGTATTTTGGGTCCACAATAAAAAAATTAAGAAAATGCAAAGCCGAGTATAAGTATTTGAAATACAAGTTAAAATATCCCTCTATTATATTTGATCTAATTACATGTAACATGCAAAAAAACAATTTTTGCTTTTGAAACAAGCTTGCTTTAGATTCTGCGTGAAAAAATATCATGCAAAGTATGAAAATTAATATATTTTCTTAAAAATTTTCCACATTTTTTCCACATTCTCACATTTGTGAAATGCCGAATTTGGACATTTTTGGCATATCGACCGCTAAAAAGCAGATGGACTGCACCTGCCCAAATTGTGAAAGAATAGTTGCTGCAGCCAGATTTGCACCACACTTGGAGAAATGCATGGGCATGGGCCGCAACTCATCTCGCATTGCTAGTCGACGATTGGCAACCAAGGAGGGCTCTAGTGCCAGCTCAAACTCAACATCAACATATTTGCAA
The DNA here is from genome assembly GCA_035042125.1 of Drosophila longiperda. Classification (NCBI taxonomy): domain Eukaryota; kingdom Metazoa; phylum Arthropoda; class Insecta; order Diptera; family Drosophilidae; genus Drosophila; species Drosophila longiperda. The sequence continues at coordinate 137,832 of JAWNLV010000130.1, forward strand.
TCAGGTGTTAATACTGGTGGTACTGACGACGAAGACGACGTTGACTGGTCTTCTGATAAGCGCAAAAAAAAATCTACACAAAGCTCACGTAATATTGGATCGAAAAAGAATAATGGGAAGACTTTTTAATATTTTGTCATCTATACCTTAATGTACACATTTATGCCTATGCTCATCACAAAATGAATTTATTCTTCATATGTATAAATAATGTAAGTTTTCAAATAGTCAATATTCTGGCTTGGTTGTTCCCTGGACGTGAATGGGATTGATTCAACAAATTTGTTTACCGCATATATATCGCCATAACTATTTTTTCTGCGAAGTTGAGACGGCCGCCTGCACTCAGACCCAAAACAATAAAGCACCACAGAAAAGATATAAATGATATTTAATGGTAAATTTTAATCCAACAATTCAAAATACAAAAAATTATCTCGCCAAGTTTATTGTTCTGCAAACATGAAATGTTTATAGGGATAGCAATCAATACGAAACAGCAATTATATATACTAAGTACAGCAGACATGCCACATAATGCAAACAAAATCCTATATTAAATAAGCATGTATATGCTCATAAGCATATTGGAACTGAATTGCTGCAATGAATCTTAATATTTTTTCACAATACATTAGGATCACGCTGCAAAAATTTTCCATCCAAAAATTTGGAGCAGGTTGTTGTCCGTTATATTAAATCTTACCCCACTGCTTTTTAATTTAAATATCTTATAATCATTAAAAGTTTTAAAGATTTTATGAAAATTTCGGCGTCCTTATAAGACTGGAAGGCCATTATTAAATTATGCGGGATTGTCTTTAAATAAATTAATCAATCTCTACATAAAGATGTGCTGAGTTTGCTTTTTGTTTAATTTTGGAAATACACAACGGAAGCACGAAAACCTATTGTGCGAAACTTTTTTTTTGACAGATTTGAACAGATCCACTTAGAGTACTTTATACACATCTACTGAAAAAGACATCCGAAGCTGAAAAAGTTAACATTTCCAGCGATTTCGTTAACGACCGATATTCAATTATCGCATGGAAAATTCGTGCATATATAAATGGTTACTTCAATACATAATAGCTACTTCTAGTCGTGTATGTCGTAACTCTCCAGAAGAATCTTAGTCCGATCTTGGAATAATCTCATTTCAATTAAATTAAATAAGAAATAAATAGGGTAAGGTCAGGACAGATGATAACAAGTGTTCAAGTATGAACATGGGACATTGCAAGACGCAGAGATTTTTTGATATCTAAGAGGATCACTTAAATAACAAAACATTACATGGAGTCGACTTTCAAATGGCTGCATTAGAATAAGAAATCATCACATGGAGTCGCCTTACAAGTGATTCCTTTAACGTAAGTACACATAAATTGAGGTCGCCATACAAGCTGCTGCATATGTATTTAGGTTTAAGATTTTTCTATAAAATAAAGAAAGGCTCGTCAGAGCAGACCAGTTCGATTCTAAACGTCGTCTCATCGTGTTGACTACACACTATTCGTGTTTCATACAGCAAGTCTTTCTCAAATCAGACAGATAAACTTCTTTCCTTCCTCGATCTCGAGATACAGAGTAGTGCATGTAATACGAAAACATACATTGCTAATACTAAGTCCGCCGAATCCATTAGCTTAATATCACTTTTGCTGAAAACAGATTTATAAGAATTTTTCAAAGTAAAGTTTGCTGCTACCAACGCAACTTCCTAGATGTATATTGTCTTTAAAGCCGTTTTCCATTTAAGTAAGAAATATCACTAAGCACACTATACATAGAGGCGTCACATTCACAAAAACGTGCACAATGTTTTTATGTGCCCGTGAAGCCTACTCTGCTTCCGAAGGCAACGTGTCAAAAAATTTGCGACAACTTCTCGGGTAAAGTAAAAATTCTCATTTTTATGAATATGCGTGCAGATTCTTTGCATTGTATGTTTAATAATAATATCTTTGAGGAAATAGGAAACCACACAATACGGCAACAACTAAAAAGATAAAAAAGACAGGATAGCTATAAAAAAAAAAGTTCAAAGATGACTAGGTGGCAGTGCATGGAACCAATATTAATAAATAACTTGGTATTAAAAAGTCCTTTTCTAAGACAGTAATTACGCCGACTTGATCACACCAATTTATTATATGGCTACCATAGAATCAATTAGTTGAAAGATTAGTTGTAGGCCGTGGGTAGGTACATTGAAATATCAACTGAGTTGTGATCAACACAAAAGTAGAATCAGCTCACCGTTTATAAGAAAAAATTATTTCCGTAATTGTCAGGGGTAATCTCTTATAAGATGCGAAACGAACAGCAAAAACAACCTAACCAGAAATCTACGAATGATTTTCATTCCAAACAGTTTGTAATACAAAGAATTGAATTATGAATTTAAATTTTCTTCGTATGCTAGTTCATCATTTTCTTTACAATTCAAGAATAAGGGGAAATCTAAAATAAATATATCGTACATACAGGGTATTTATTATTCGATACGTAATATTAGTGAATTTCAATCCACATAAACAGTAATGTTTGAACTTAGAGAGAACACAGAGTGCTTCTTCATATTTGCCTCTTGCTATTATTACAATGCCGTCGGCATAGCCTTGACATTGGATGCCTCTGGTAGAAAGTCTGTTAAGTAATTCGTCTACTAACAGACTCCAGAGTAGCGGAGACAATACTCCCGCTGGGGGCAGCCTTTAGTGGTTAAGACTGTTACCGTGCTGTCAGCCGTCGATTCGGTGGCCTGTCTGGATCGCAACAATACAAGTATCCACCTACTGGTAATTGGGTCCAGGCCTCTCCTCGAGAGAGTGTTATCAATCGCGCCTGCTATGTCTAGAAAGGCGCACATTGCTACTTCTTTGTTGTCAACTGTCGCACCTAAAGCACGCCGCAGTTGATAAAGTGATGTATCTGTTAACATGCCTACTCTATATGCATGCTGCGTTGGATGCAGCGGACTTTGCTTCAGCTGAGTGCTTCTGATATTATAGTCCACCAGCTTCTCCAACGTTTTCAGTAAAAACGATGTTAAGCTGATGGGTCTGAAGGACTTTGGGTTAGTGATATCTTTCTTCCCTGCCTTGGGGATGAAGACCACCCTAGCTCTACTTTAAGCGATTGGTATATGTCCGAGCGCAAGGCTACTTAGTAGCGTTTGCCTAATACGAGAGAGGAGCAAGTTCTGACTCGTTTGATGAAAAATTGGCAATATACCGTATATTCCGGGCGACTTAAGTGTACCTACGTTTTTACGTTTCAATGATATGTTAGCTTCCGGCGCTCGCTTGGCAAGCGCTCTGTGAACCCTAGCACCTTTGCTGGTGCTTTCGCAGAAATTCCTTTAATTCATCCGTTTAGCCTTCCTGATCTCCTTGTTGTAGGTGGTCAGACTTTCACGGTACCGTGCCCAATCTCCGTCTCTCTTATCAGTGTTAAGAGACGACGTGTAGTTCGCCGCAGCCTCTCAAGGCTGACGTTCCACCAAGGTGCATTTTTTTTTCCATTTTCTTCCTCCCTACCGGGCAGTTTTCTCCAAAGCATCAAATATGCGTTTGTTCAAATTCCCTATAGCTCTCTCTAGGTCCAGTGGTATACCATATGTTTCCCTTGGGACCTCTTGAATCGTTCCCAGTTCGTTTTCCTCGGGTTACGACTTGACACACTACTAATCGTATTTAGTTGTAACCTAAATAGGATAGTTTTGCGGTCCGACATGGATTCCTCTGATGAGACGTGCCAGTCTCTTAGGCGAGGTTTTAAGGGACCGACTAATAAGGGTGATGTCTCAGACTTCTTCTCTGATTTTATTTATAAATATCGGTGTGGATCCGACCGCCGCTGAGTTCTCATCTGAAATCCGAAAGTGAATTTGCATTCGCAAATGAGACCGGTTTGTCCCATCCATACGCAATGAGCTATGATGGCCTCTTCCAACTTAGAGTCCTCTCCGTGATTAAGCAATACCTGTGGGTATTCCACAGGTAGCATGGCCACCTTCACCTTTTTTGTCATATCTGGTGTATGTAAGGTGGGCTTTATGGCGGCTGCACGTGATGTGCTCGGAAGTGGGCCCAGGCTTGCTGTTGCATTGCCGCTCCTGGCCCCCGGGCACACTCTTTTAGGAGTGGTCACCGGAGGCGTTAGGGTGCTGCTGTGTCTTTTGGCAGCTGGTGCTGCTGTGTCTTTTGGCAGCTGGTGCTGCTGTGTCTTTTGGCAGCTGGTGCTGCTGCTGCTGTGTCTTTTGGCAGCTGGTGCTGCTGCTGCTTGGTCCCTCGGCTCCTTCGCCTTCTTTATGGCTTCATCTGCAGTAAGTGCTTGCTGGAGGTATCTTGGATACAACTGGACCCTAGATCCGCAAAGGTTACGACGGTTCGGGTCATCCAGCCAGGTGGTGGTCGTCAATCTCCTCCTACCCTCGTCAATCTAGCACGTTGTGGAGGATGGTCTACCACACAAGACGACCTCCCCCTCGAGTGCACGGCCCTCCAAATGTCTTGCGACATGCTCCGCAGGGAGATCCCCCGGTATGTTTATATTTATTGGACTTTTCATGTTGGTCCCACGTTCTGCAGAGAAGGCCCGCTGTTTGTCCGGGACTGCTTATTTACAACAAATCTCGTATTATTCGCAGCGAACCTCCTCAAGTAGAGGCCGTCGGCTATCCGCAACCCGCGACCCGCTTTGTGGCCTCAGCTCAGCCTCATCCGAACCAACCCATAAGTTCTTCTGAGGGCTTAGGGTTTTGAAAATTGTACAAATGTTAATTCCTAATTGCACTTAAAATTCAGACTTAGTTAAAAAAATTTAAATTTGGAAAACAGTTTAAAATTCTGCAAGCAATTTAATTTGAAAACTACCAATTTATTATTTGCTTAAACTTTATTAATATTTTTATTTGCTTAGTTTTTATTTCAATTTGTTCTGAATGTTGTTTATACATTTACTTTTTAAATTTTCTTTGCTTAAATCGTATACTTACAATATAAATGGATTCCTCAAAGTCAACCAAGATGTTTTCTTGCTATTCCCTTTGTCCCAAGATATCGACTTGGTGGTACCCTACAGACGCTTCTGTCTAATTTTAGTTATCGTGTTCGTTTTCGTTTTCGCAGCTTCCTGGACGCGAAACGTGGACGAGCTTTAGATAGGCTCGGAATGTTATTGCGGTCCTGTAGTTGTTGCCTATAATCGATTAATGTTGTTTTTACCGTTAACTAATGGATGGTGCTGAAGTTTGTCCCGTTAGAGTACCAGTGAGGAGGGTCCCTCGGTAGCCCAATTTCCTAATGTTCCTAATTCATTCGGTGGTACCCATTATTTTTCCAAAAATGTCTTTTATAGTTTACTAAGGAAATGTAAACAGGATATCCAACAGCCTGAGCGTTATTTTGACAGGAGAAAAAATAAATGTGGCTAACGCTTAGCTCCAATTATGGTAGTGCTGCACAATGGTTTGCGTGCCGAAAATTCAGAATAAAATGTACTGGATGTACATCCGAAAGCAAAATCGAAACCTCATATTTACGATTAAAATTTATAATCGGAATTAGAACATAAATTAAAAATATACTAAATATCAAAAACTGGACCTTCTGTAATTTGTCACGAAAAGACCGGATCGGAACCAAGACATCGTATCTGAACATCATTATAGTTGATGTGTGTCTGGTATCCCAGAACTTAGATTCCCTATTTGGAGTCTCTAGATCTTGTGGTCTTGAAACCCATTGCAATAAATTTAAATAAAATTTAAAAATTGCCGAAAATTAAGAATGTTAGTAAAAAATCTTTTTAATTACAGTATTTAAAACAAGTGGCCGCATTAACTAGATAGCGAAAAACAAACGAAAATCAGGGTTTCTTTAACTGTTGCGTCTTACTGTCTTACTACTGAGTAGACAATACATTGTTTGTATTGTCTGCTACTGGAGTTACGAACGAAATAAAAACCAAACCAAGTATTATTTATTAGAATGGCCCAAAGATCGTATGCACTTTGTACAACTAATCTGGCTACGACAATTGTTCGTTGCTCCCTGCTCACAGTTGCCAACATATTTTATAAATATAAATTTCTCTCTAATTCGTTCCTTAAAATGATCTATTAGCAGCTGCAACTGATATTGATCTTGCCACATATTTGAAAAATTCCCATTCGTTCCGTAACATGTTGGTCTGTGCATTGCATAGAGAAGTTAAATTGACTTATAATTGTTTTTTGCCGGTTTAGTTCAGGAAGACAATTAAATTTGTTTGTGAGTAGTCATATACTTTTTGGTGCCATATAAGAGAGAATTTGGTACATTACCCTACATGAAGAATGGCTTACTGAAAATGCCTCATAAGGAAAAAATAATTTTTTTTATATATTTGGATAGTTAAAATAAAAACAGATCCATCCGATAAAAGGCCAAAATGGCAACACTGTACATTATGATACTTCACATCGATATTTATGAGAATGACGTCGATGTTTTTAGGTACGTAATGCGATGTTTTACTAAACTATAATTCTACAAACGAATACCTATTTAACATGTTATGATTTACACATACAGTACTTAAAATAAATTTTGGAAAATCGAGGCATCGATATTAGATTCATTCTGCTTCTAGCACTTATATGCAATGACGCTTATTAACAAAAAAAATGACATTTACAAATTGCTCGTGGAGAAAATATACAGCAGATGCCAGCAAATTCAATTGGAAAATGAACGCAGCGTTATGAGGTGAGTGATGAGCCTACAATTTTCTTCATCGCTGAAAGGCTATTAATTGCAGAGTAAATTGCATAAAGAAGATACTAAGCCGACGCACATATGATGTTGATCTGTTAAAGAAACGGCTTGACAAGCATGGTGACAATTGGCGCTCGGTACCAATGGTAACGTCTCAGACAAGGATTAAGCCGGAACAGAAACGTCGTGGACCAAAACCTAAGAACATACCGAATGCAACAGAACTCTCAGCTAAAATAGAACATAAGACATTCCGCAAATCGAGGAAAGAGCGTGTAAAGAAACAACAGCAACTGCAAACAGAGCTAGGCGCAACTACATCGGCACATTTATAATCATTTAACTTAGATGTCAATCATGTATCATTTGACTCGTGAGAATCAAATTTACAAATCGAGTAGTTTTATACACATTTTATTAAACTCTTACAGGAATATAAAGAAGCAACATCAAGGGTATTTTATATTTCATTTTTATTCGGCCTGTCGCAGACGAGCCAGCCGTTGTGTCAGTTCATCCTGCTCCTGCGACACTTGAGTGGAGGTACCAATGGTAGCTGATTGCACTCCGCTAGGCAGTTCCATATTTAGTTCGAGGCCAGCCTCGTCAGCAACCTGTTGCAAGAGATTATCCACATCTCCTTGTGGCACGGATGTGGTCACCGTGTCAGCCATTGTGCCCTCCATCACGGAGCTTTGCACATCCAAGTCTTCGAACTGAGATTCGAATTTCTCCATCAACGATGAGATTTTTTCCAGATTCATACCTTTCATGGCAGCATCCATTGCCTTGACCACACCGGCCATTGAGCCAGTAACTTTACGTGTTGTTAGTGCCGATTGTACCCGACTAGCGACTGCATCCACACGTGCACTCATACGCAAATAATTAACGGCCTGGTTCTTTTGCCTGATGGCATTCTCAGCGTGTATTCGAGCCACGTCCATGTTACCCTTTTGTATGGCCTTTTTGGCTTTGACCTTCTCTTGTTTTTCCTCCTTTTCACATTTCTTGGAATTGCGTTCAAGCTCTTTTACTGCAAACTTTAAATTAAAAAGGTGCTCTATGGGGGATGGTGGGTGAGTAATTGTTATTGAGTGCGACTGACAAATGGTGTCATAGTTTTAACTTACTTTCCATTGAAGACGTGGACATATCGTTACCCAGTTTGAAGCTTGTATTATAAATGTTAAATATTATATTGCAGTCCTTTCGGAATAATCTTGCTCGTTTTTTTATTTTTATAATTCTTTCAACCTTGTATGAATCACTGTTGTGTTTTTTTTTTTTATCAAACAGCTGTTTACAGTAAGAACATATATCGGCTCGATAATTATGGTACTTTTCGTTACAAGTCCCAAATACGGAATCGATAAGCAAAAGTAGGCTATCGTCACAAAAATTTAAAAAAAAAGTAATTATAGTTATGACAACAGTGCCAAATAACAGGTAGCTGCGAGAAGTGTAAGATATTCAAAATATGCAAATAATAATTCTAACCTATCGATATTAATTATTTTCGTATGGAAAATAAAATTAATTTGTCTCAAAGCATTATTTTTACGTTAAGGTAAAATGAAAAAATACATGGGCTTTTTGATAATTATTGAAAGTTGATTTAAAAGAACGATTTACATCTGAAAAGTTTAATATAAGCCTTACAGACAACTAAAGTTATTTTGTGGAGTTATTTGATGATGTAATTAAGCTCGGTTTGCTTACTTAGCATAAATTTTCCATATTATTGCTTTAACTGTTTTAATCTTTAATTAAAATATTTTCATATCAGAATCAAATTCAAGTGTTTTGTTTTTCCTTTTTTGTTGCTGATATTACTTAAGTGTTCTAACAAATAATAACAACATGTAGGTAAAATGGAAAACGCACTCTGAAAATTTGGCTATTTCATTAATCAAATATTGAATAGAATTGCTCCCCTGCAACCCTAATGGTGGTGACAGTCTGTTTATGTTTATTTCGGAACATCGCCTGGTAATGCTGGAATGATAATGTGGACATACCAAAACTTTATTATTAAAAATGATTGATGATGCTGCTCTGTATGCATCCGTATAAGACGTAAAAGAAATGTTCTGGACATTTGCTAGTCAAACAATTGTATTCTTTTATATATGTAATGCGAGGGAATAGTTGAAGGGTGTTTAGACAAATAAATTTCATAAAAGTGGCGAAAATACCAGGATGTATAGTTAGGTAATTTAATATCATTTGCATATACAAAAAAAAGTTTTTACACTTTTACTAGTTATATTTAAAAAAAAATAGACTATTACAGCTGATTTAAGAATGTTTAATTTTAGTTGAAGCAAAACAAATGTTTGCAATATGTAAAGATTCGCAGCTGTTGCAAGGCTTGGCAGGTAAGGTGAAACATATTGTTAATATCAGCTTTGTCGACCATATGTAGCATTAAATTTCTATACAATCTCAATGTCAAGTCGCAACCAATCGCTCTTTATAAAAAATGGGGATTTTTCACCACCAGCGTTTCGGCGTAGAATGACAGACCTTTCTATAGTCACCATTGGTTTTATAAATTAAATTAGGACTGCCAGAGACGGTACTAATGAATTTTTGATGGAAGCAGGCATGGAGGCTGTACCACAACTACTATAGCTTTCTTAGCTTCGAGGCCACTTGGCTGGAGATAAACATTGGGTTCTATGTAAAAGCGACCAACCAGCTTATGTACAACGAGAGCATACCTGTAGTAATAAACCATTTTTTGGATATAAAAGATACGGTGGACATGGTGTTTTTAGTAAGATTCGAACCTATGTGCTGATAAAGCAACGAGTTCCACTGGAGGCATGATGCACTATAAAGCGCGTCAAGCTTATTGTAAAGCGGCAATGGAACCGATAACTCGAGCTTTCATTGCAATACCGTGTAAAAAACGACATAAAGTTTCAAAACGCCAACAATGCGTCACCTGTGGACTTTGCGTTGCTTACCAAAAGCTACATGAGAAATGGACTCGTTACCACATCATTGAAAGTGAATTTATACCGATTGCTTGTGTGCGCAAGCACAAACGATATCTATCCGGTTCCATATCTTCTCATACGCGAGGATATGGCAAACACATGAACATTTCTTACATTATCAAATGTAGACGGTATATTTCGTAGCATGCATGAAATACGAAATGTGCGCCGGTTTTTCGGGGCACATTTACACTTATTTATTTGAATGTCGAAAGTGCAAGACGCAATTTTCTGATCGCTTACAGTATACATTTCATATACAAATTAATTGTGGGAGCAGCTTTATGGTCTGGCACATTGACCAGGATTTAACGAAGATTAATAAAAATTGTTTGTTGCTTTCCACTTGACAGTTCTTTAAATTCGCATGGTTTGGTATTGCTAATTAATAACAAGATTTGTGTCATATAAAGTTTATTTTAAATATTAAAACAATTAATTGCAATATTTAAACTAGTGCAAAAGGGCGCTATCATATCGACAATTTCGATATTTATATAAAAAACTCAACTCAGCAACCTTTCCGGAAAATTGTTCTCAACTTTACGGATACATAAAGAAAAAAAAAAATTGAATTTTACTATTAAGAAACATGATCTATACTGTTTTGCAAGCTGTGATTGCCGATTTGGACAGATTATCGTCTGTCAAAAACAATGAAGACAAGGAAGTTGTAAAAGAGAGGATAAAAATTATATGCAGAATAACTGTGCAGGCGATGGTCAATACGTAAACCGAGGAACCGACAATAAATTACATTCGAACATTGGGCTACTTTTCAGTTCAAATATTTTGTAATAATAAAACTTATTGTAATAATACACTTATTGCAGTTTCTTGTTGCCTTCCTAAATACTGTTTATTTAAAATCAAATGAATAGTTAATAGAATAATTTGTAATATATATTGGGGTGCCTGCACTGCGATTATTATGTCTATTGTGCCCCTAAATAGGATTAAATTAATAGCAATATTTCTGTTTACAGTCGTGATAGTCTGTAATTTAAAATTTGTAATTTGGATTCGCACTGAGCTGGTTTATATTTTCGTAGCGAATGCCAAATACTACATTGTAATGGGCCAGAAACGTCGTAAAAATACTAAGTGCATCTGCATGAATTAGGAAATTTCACTGGCAAAAACTTACGGATCATTGTAAATACGCATTTATTTCGCTCAGTGCGAGTCCAGAATTTAAGTGAATGACAGACATGCAATCAAAGATGTCGGCGTTATATGAGAATGGTCAAAACACAAATTATTAATCTGTAGCTCTTTTATCTCCAAAGTGGTTTAAAATAAATAAATTCGTCCTAATTTCAAAATGAATCCATTGGATAAAATACACGCATTAGATGAAATCGAGAAAGACATTATTCTATGCATGCAAAGTGCAGGTAAGTTTTCAACTTTGCATTTATACCGAAATCTAACTTGGTTACCACAAAAGGACAAGCGCTGCAAGAGCTCGGCAAAGAAAAGTCTTCACAAAAGAGTGCCGAGACGCAGTCACAACAATTTTTAAAAAGCCTGTCTTGTGTCGAATCCAAACTTTCTGAACAAATCAACTACCTCACACAAGTATCCACCGGTCAGCCGCACGAGGGTTCCGGCTACGCGTCCGCCAAAGTCTTACAAATGGCCTGGCATCGCATACAACATGCCCGCTCCCGAGTACGTGAACTGGAAGAGACGAAAGCCAAACACTCACATGCCGCCAGACAACAACAAAAGCGACAACAAGAACATGCTGCTGCACAGCAACAGCAGGCTGCCGCTGCAGCCGCAGCTCAGCAACAACAACAACATGCTTCTGGTGGAGGCGTTGCCGGTTCAGGAGCTGCTGATGGCGGTACAGCGTGTATCAGCAATAGCGCTGGCGGTGTAGCCAGCGTAGATGCTGGTTGTGGCATGCCAACAAATTAATTCAAAACTATTTCAATTAATTTTATATTTATTTTGTATATGCATTATTCGTTTGCTTAAGTGTTAATTTCTTTGCTAATATTAATGGCTTCAGTCGTGAGAAATTGCGTTGGAAATGTCAAAGAAATTTTGCTCGCACACGTATCGCACACACTGCAAGAGAACATTCCGTTCATGACGAATATCAGATGCCAGCAGCTTGGACAACATCGTATTTTGCTTGCTCGTCTCACGCGCTCGCTTGTAATTTAGGCCATAATATGGTTTGTTGCGTCCAGAACTACGCCTAGTAGTTGGTCCTGAGCGCTGTTCAATTTTATCAGTTGATGTTTTTAGCTTGTGAGATTCGCTGAAATAATAAACCATTTTTTGGATATAAAAGATACGGTGGACATGGTGTTTTTAGTAAGATTCGAACCTATGTGCTGATAAAGCAACGAGTTCCACTGGAGGCATGATGCACTATAAAGCGCGTCAAGCTTATTGTAAAGCGGCAATGGAACCGATAACTCGAGCTTTCATTGCAATACCGTGTAAAAAACGACATAAAGTTTCAAAACGCCAACAATGCGTCACCTGTGGACTTTGCGTTGCTTACCAAAAGCTACATGAGAAATGGACTCGTTACCACATCATTGAAAGTGAATTTATACCGATTGCTTGTGTGCGCAAGCACAAACGATATCTATCCGGTTCCATATCTTCTCATACGCGAGGATATGGCAAACACATGAACATTTCTTACATTATCAAATGTAGACGGTATATTTCGTAGCATGCATGAAATACGAAATGTGCGCCGGTTTTTCGGGGCACATTTACACTTATTTATTTGAATGTCGAAAGTGCAAGACGCAATTTTCTGATCGCTTACAGTATACATTTCATATACAAATTAATTGTGGGAGCAGCTTTATGGTCTGGCACATTGACCAGGATTTAACGAAGATTAATAAAAATTGTTTGTTGCTTTCCACTTGACAGTTCTTTAAATTCGCATGGTTTGGTATTGCTAATTAATAACAAGATTTGTGTCATATAAAGTTTATTTTAAATATTAAAACAATTAATTGCAATATTTAAACTAGTGCAAAAGGGCGCTATCATATCGACAATTTCGATATTTATATAAAAAACTCAACTCAGCAACCTTTCCGGAAAATTGTTCTCAACTTTACGGATACATAAAGAAAAAAAAAAAATTGAATTTTACTATTAAGAAACATGATCTATACTGATTTGCAAGCTGTGATTGCCGATTTGGACAGATTATCGTCTGTCAAAAACAATGAAGACAAGGAAGTTGTAAAAGAGAGGATAAAAATTATATGCAGAATAACTGTGCAGGCGATGGTCAATACGTAAACCGAGGAACCGACAATAAATTACATTCGAACATTGGGCTACTTTTCAGTTCAAATATTTTGTAATAATAAAACTTATTGTAATAATACACTTATTGCAGTTTCTTGTTGCCTTCCTAAATACTGTTTATTTAAAATCAAATGAATAGTTAATAGAATAATTTGTAATATATATTGGGGTGCCTGCACTGCGATTATTATGTCTATTGTGCCCCTAAATAGGATTAAATTAATAGCAATATTTCTGTTTACAGTCGTGATAGTCTGTAATTTAAAATTTGTAATTTGGATTCGCACTGAGCTGGTTTATATTTTCGTAGCGAATGCCAAATACTACATTGTAATGGGCCAGAAACGTCGTAAAAATACTAAGTGCATCTGCATGAATTAGGAAATTTCACTGGCAAAAACTTACGGATCATTGTAAATACGCATTTATTTCGCTCAGTGCGAGTCCAGAATTTAAGTGAATGACAGACATGCAATCAAAGATGTCGGCGTTATATGAGAATGGTCAAAACACAAATTATTAATCTGTAGCTCTTTTATCTCCAAAGTGGTTTAAAATAAATAAATTCGTCCTAATTTCAAAATGAATCCATTGGATAAAATACACGCATTAGATGAAATCGAGAAAGACATTATTCTATGCATGCAAAGTGCAGGTAAGTTTTCAACTTTGCATTTATACCGAAATCTAACTTGGTTACCACAAAAGGACAAGCGCTGCAAGAGCTCGGCAAAGAAAAGTCTTCACAAAAGAGTGCCGAGACGCAGTCACAACAATTTTTAAAAAGCCTGTCTTGTGTCGAATCCAAACTTTCTGAACAAATCAACTACCTCACACAAGTATCCACCGGTCAGCCGCACGAGGGTTCCGGCTACGCGTCCGCCAAAGTCTTACAAATGGCCTGGCATCGCATACAACATGCCCGCTCCCGAGTACGTGAACTGGAAGAGACGAAAGCCAAACACTCACATGCCGCCAGACAACAACAAAAGCGACAACAAGAACATGCTGCTGCACAGCAACAGCAGGCTGCCGCTGCAGCCGCAGCTCAGCAACAACAACAACATGCTTCTGGTGGAGGCGTTGCCGGTTCAGGAGCTGCTGATGGCGGTACAGCGTGTATCAGCAATAGCGCTGGCGGTGTAGCCAGCGTAGATGCTGGTTGTGGCATGCCAACAAATTAATTCAAAACTATTTCAATTAAATTTATATTTATTTTGTATATGCATTATTCGTTTGCTTAAGTGTTAATTTCTTTGCTAATATTAATGGCTTCAGTCGTGAGAAATTGCGTTGGAAATGTCAAAGAAATTTTGCTCGCACACGTATCGCACACACTGCAAGAGAACATTCCGTTCATGACGAATATCAGATGCCAGCAGCTTGGACAACATCGTATTTTGCTTGCTCGTCTCACGCGCTCGCTTGTAATTTAGGCCATAATATGGTTTGTTGCGTCCAGAACTACGCCTAGTAGTTGGTCCTGAGCGCTGTTCAATTTTATCAGTTGATGTTTTTAGCTTGTGAGATTCGCTGAAATAATAAACCATTTTTTGGATATAAAAGATACGGTGGACATGGTGTTTTTAGTAAGATTCGAACCTATGTGCTGATAAAGCAACGAGTTCCACTGGAGGCATGATGCACTATAAAGCGCGTCAAGCTTATTGTAAAGCGGCAATGGAACCGATAACTCGAGCTTTCATTGCAATACCGTGTAAAAAACGACATAAAGTTTCAAAACGCCAACAATGCGTCACCTGTGGACTTTGCGTTGCTTACCAAAAGCTACATGAGAAATGGACTCGTTACCACATCATTGAAAGTGAATTTATACCGATTGCTTGTGTGCGCAAGCACAAACGATATCTATCCGGTTCCATATCTTCTCATACGCGAGGATATGGCAAACACATGAACATTTCTTACATTATCAAATGTAGACGGTATATTTCGTAGCATGCATGAAATACGAAATGTGCGCCGGTTTTTCGGGGCACATTTACACTTATTTATTTGAATGTCGAAAGTGCAAGACGCAATTTTCTAATCGCTTACAGTATACATTTCATATACAAATTAATTGTGGGAGCAGCTTTATGGTCTGGCACATTGACCAGGATTTAACGAAGATTAATAAAAATTGTTTGTTGCTTTCCACTTGACAGTTCTTTAAATTCGCATGGTTTGGTATTGCTAATTAATAACAAGATTTGTGTCATATAAAGTTTATTTTAAATATTAAAACAATTAATTGCAATATTTAAACTAGTGCAAAAGGGCGCTATCATATCGACAATTTCGATATTTATATAAAAAACTCAACTCAGCAACCTTTCCGGAAAATTGTTCTCAACTTTACGGATACATAAAGAAAAAAAAAAATTGAATTTTACTATTAAGAAACATGATCTATACTGATTTGCAAGCTGTGATTGCCGATTTGGACAGATTATCGTCTGTCAAAAACAATGAAGACAAGGAAGTTGTAAAAGAGAGGATAAAAATTATATGCAGAATAACTGTGCAGGCGATGGTCAATACGTAAACCGAGGAACCGACAATAAATTACATTCGAACATTGGGCTACTTTTCAGTTCAAATATTTTGTAATAATAAAACTTATTGTAATAATACACTTATTGCAGTTTCTTGTTGCCTTCCTAAATACTGTTTATTTAAAATCAAATGAATAGTTAATAGAATAATTTGTAATATATATTGGGGTGCCTGCACTGCGATTATTATGTCTATTGTGCCCCTAAATAGGATTAAATTAATAGCAATATTTCTGTTTACAGTCGTGATAGTCTGTAATTTAAAATTTGTAATTTGGATTCGCACTGAGCTGGTTTATATTTTCGTAGCGAATGCCAAATACTACATTGTAATGGGCCAGAAACGTCGTAAAAATACTAAGTGCATCTGCATGAATTAGGAAATTTCACTGGCAAAAACTTACGGATCATTGTAAATACGCATTTATTTCGCTCAGTGCGAGTCCAGAATTTAAGTGAATGACAGACATGCAATCAAAGATGTCGGCGTTATATGAGAATGGTCAAAACACAAATTATTAATCTGTAGCTCTTTTATCTCCAAAGTGGTTTAAAATAAATAAATTCGTCCTAATTTCAAAATGAATCCATTGGATAAAATACACGCATTAGATGAAATCGAGAAAGACATTATTCTATGCATGCAAAGTGCAGGTAAGTTTTCAACTTTGCATTTATACCGAAATCTAACTTGGTTACCACAAAAGGACAAGCGCTGCAAGAGCTCGGCAAAGAAAAGTCTTCACAAAAGAGTGCCGAGACGCAGTCACAACAATTTTTAAAAAGCCTGTCTTGTGTCGAATCCAAACTTTCTGAACAAATCAACTACCTCACACAAGTATCCACCGGTCAGCCGCACGAGGGTTCCGGCTACGCGTCCGCCAAAGTCTTACAAATGGCCTGGCATCGCATACAACATGCCCGCTCCCGAGTACGTGAACTGGAAGAGACGAAAGCCAAACACTCACATGCCGCCAGACAACAACAAAAGCGACAACAAGAACATGCTGCTGCACAGCAACAGCAGGCTGCCGCTGCAGCCGCAGCTCAGCAACAACAACAACATGCTTCTGGTGGAGGCGTTGCCGGTTCAGGAGCTGCTGATGGCGGTACAGCGTGTATCAGCAATAGCGCTGGCGGTGTAGCCAGCGTAGATGCTGGTTGTGGCATGCCAACAAATTAATTCAAAACTATTTCAATTAAATTTATATTTATTTTGTATATGCATTATTCGTTTGCTTAAGTGTTAATTTCTTTGCTAATATTAATGGCTTCAGTCGTGAGAAATTGCGTTGGAAATGTCAAAGAAATTTTGCTCGCACACGTATCGCACACACTGCAAGAGAACATTCCGTTCATGACGAATATCAGATGCCAGCAGCTTGGACAACATCGTATTTTGCTTGCTCGTCTCACGCGCTCGCTTGTAATTTAGGCCATAATATGGTTTGTTGCGTCCAGAACTACGCCTAGTAGTTGGTCCTGAGCGCTGTTCAATTTTATCAGTTGATGTTTTTAGCTTGTGAGATTCGCTGAAATAATAAACCATTTTTTGGATATAAAAGATACGGTGGACATGGTGTTTTTAGTAAGATTCGAACCTATGTGCTGATAAAGCAACGAGTTCCACTGGAGGCATGATGCACTATAAAGCGCGTCAAGCTTATTGTAAAGCGGCAATGGAACCGATAACTCGAGCTTTCATTGCAATACCGTGTAAAAAACGACATAAAGTTTCAAAACGCCAACAATGCGTCACCTGTGGACTTTGCGTTGCTTACCAAAAGCTACATGAGAAATGGACTCGTTACCACATCATTGAAAGTGAATTTATACCGATTGCTTGTGTGCGCAAGCACAAACGATATCTATCCGGTTCCATATCTTCTCATACGCGAGGATATGGCAAACACATGAACATTTCTTACATTATCAAATGTAGACGGTATATTTCGTAGCATGCATGAAATACGAAATGTGCGCCGGTTTTTCGGGGCACATTTACACTTATTTATTTGAATGTCGAAAGTGCAAGACGCAATTTTCTAATCGCTTACAGTATACATTTCATATACAAATTAATTGTGGGAGCAGCTTTATGGTCTGGCACATTGACCAGGATTTAACGAAGATTAATAAAAATTGTTTGTTGCTTTCCACTTGACAGTTCTTTAAATTCGCATGGTTTGGTATTGCTAATTAATAACAAGATTTGTGTCATATAAAGTTTATTTTAAATATTAAAACAATTAATTGCAATATTTAAACTAGTGCAAAAGGGCGCTATCATATCGACAATTTCGATATTTATATAAAAAACTCAACTCAGCAACCTTTCCGGAAAATTGTTCTCAACTTTACGGATACATAAAGAAAAAAAAAAATTGAATTTTACTATTAAGAAACATGATCTATACTGATTTGCAAGCTGTGATTGCCGATTTGGACAGATTATCGTCTGTCAAAAACAATGAAGACAAGGAAGTTGTAAAAGAGAGGATAAAAATTATATGCAGAATAACTGTGCAGGCGATGGTCAATACGTAAACCGAGGAACCGACAATAAATTACATTCGAACATTGGGCTACTTTTCAGTTCAAATATTTTGTAATAATAAAACTTATTGTAATAATACACTTATTGCAGTTTCTTGTTGCCTTCCTAAATACTGTTTATTTAAAATCAAATGAATAGTTAATAGAATAATTTGTAATATATATTGGGGTGCCTGCACTGCGATTATTATGTCTATTGTGCCCCTAAATAGGATTAAATTAATAGCAATATTTCTGTTTACAGTCGTGATAGTCTGTAATTTAAAATTTGTAATTTGGATTCGCACTGAGCTGGTTTATATTTTCGTAGCGAATGCCAAATACTACATTGTAATGGGCCAGAAACGTCGTAAAAATACTAAGTGCATCTGCATGAATTAGGAAATTTCACTGGCAAAAACTTACGGATCATTGTAAATACGCATTTATTTCGCTCAGTGCGAGTCCAGAATTTAAGTGAATGACAGACATGCAATCAAAGATGTCGGCGTTATATGAGAATGGTCAAAACACAAATTATTAATCTGTAGCTCTTTTATCTCCAAAGTGGTTTAAAATAAATAAATTCGTCCTAATTTCAAAATGAATCCATTGGATAAAATACACGCATTAGATGAAATCGAGAAAGACATTATTCTATGCATGCAAAGTGCAGGTAAGTTTTCAACTTTGCATTTATACCGAAATCTAACTTGGTTACCACAAAAGGACAAGCGCTGCAAGAGCTCGGCAAAGAAAAGTCTTCACAAAAGAGTGCCGAGACGCAGTCACAACAATTTTTAAAAAGCCTGTCTTGTGTCGAATCCAAACTTTCTGAACAAATCAACTACCTCACACAAGTATCCACCGGTCAGCCGCACGAGGGTTCCGGCTACGCGTCCGCCAAAGTCTTACAAATGGCCTGGCATCGCATACAACATGCCCGCTCCCGAGTACGTGAACTGGAAGAGACGAAAGCCAAACACTCACATGCCGCCAGACAACAACAAAAGCGACAACAAGAACATGCTGCTGCACAGCAACAGCAGGCTGCCGCTGCAGCCGCAGCTCAGCAACAACAACAACATGCTTCTGGTGGAGGCGTTGCCGGTTCAGGAGCTGCTGATGGCGGTACAGCGTGTATCAGCAATAGCGCTGGCGGTGTAGCCAGCGTAGATGCTGGTTGTGGCATGCCAACAAATTAATTCAAAACTATTTCAATTAAATTTATATTTATTTTGTATATGCATTATTCGTTTGCTTAAGTGTTAATTTCTTTGCTAATATTAATGGCTTCAGTCGTGAGAAATTGCGTTGGAAATGTCAAAGAAATTTTGCTCGCACACGTATCGCACACACTGCAAGAGAACATTCCGTTCATGACGAATATCAGATGCCAGCAGCTTGGACAACATCGTATTTTGCTTGCTCGTCTCACGCGCTCGCTTGTAATTTAGGCCATAATATGGTTTGTTGCGTCCAGAACTACGCCTAGTAGTTGGTCCTGAGCGCTGTTCAATTTTATCAGTTGATGTTTTTAGCTTGTGAGATTCGCTGAAATAATAAACCATTTTTTGGATATAAAAGATACGGTGGACATGGTGTTTTTAGTAAGATTCGAACCTATGTGCTGATAAAGCAACGAGTTCCACTGGAGGCATGATGCACTATAAAGCGCGTCAAGCTTATTGTAAAGCGGCAATGGAACCGATAACTCGAGCTTTCATTGCAATACCGTGTAAAAAACGACATAAAGTTTCAAAACGCCAACAATGCGTCACCTGTGGACTTTGCGTTGCTTACCAAAAGCTACATGAGAAATGGACTCGTTACCACATCATTGAAAGTGAATTTATACCGATTGCTTGTGTGCGCAAGCACAAACGATATCTATCCGGTTCCATATCTTCTCATACGCGAGGATATGGCAAACACATGAACATTTCTTACATTATCAAATGTAGACGGTATATTTCGTAGCATGCATGAAATACGAAATGTGCGCCGGTTTTTCGGGGCACATTTACACTTATTTATTTGAATGTCGAAAGTGCAAGACGCAATTTTCTGATCGCTTACAGTATACATTTCATATACAAATTAATTGTGGGAGCAGCTTTATGGTCTGGCACATTGACCAGGATTTAACGAAGATTAATAAAAATTGTTTGTTGCTTTCCACTTGACAGTTCTTTAAATTCGCATGGTTTGGTATTGCTAATTAATAACAAGATTTGTGTCATATAAAGTTTATTTTAAATATTAAAACAATTAATTGCAATATTTAAACTAGTGCAAAAGGGCGCTATCATATCGACAATTTCGATATTTATATAAAAAACTCAACTCAGCAACCTTTCCGGAAAATTGTTCTCAACTTTACGGATACATAAAGAAAAAAAAAAATTGAATTTTACTATTAAGAAACATGATCTATACTGATTTGCAAGCTGTGATTGCCGATTTGGACAGATTATCGTCTGTCAAAAACAATGAAGACAAGGAAGTTGTAAAAGAGAGGATAAAAATTATATGCAGAATAACTGTGCAGGCGATGGTCAATACGTAAACCGAGGAACCGACAATAAATTACATTCGAACATTGGGCTACTTTTCAGTTCAAATATTTTGTAATAATAAAACTTATTGTAATAATACACTTATTGCAGTTTCTTGTTGCCTTCCTAAATACTGTTTATTTAAAATCAAATGAATAGTTAATAGAATAATTTGTAATATATATTGGGGTGCCTGCACTGCGATTATTATGTCTATTGTGCCCCTAAATAGGATTAAATTAATAGCAATATTTCTGTTTACAGTCGTGATAGTCTGTAATTTAAAATTTGTAATTTGGATTCGCACTGAGCTGGTTTATATTTTCGTAGCGAATGCCAAATACTACATTGTAATGGGCCAGAAACGTCGTAAAAATACTAAGTGCATCTGCATGAATTAGGAAATTTCACTGGCAAAAACTTACGGATCATTGTAAATACGCATTTATTTCGCTCAGTGCGAGTCCAGAATTTAAGTGAATGACAGACATGCAATCAAAGATGTCGGCGTTATATGAGAATGGTCAAAACACAAATTATTAATCTGTAGCTCTTTTATCTCCAAAGTGGTTTAAAATAAATAAATTCGTCCTAATTTCAAAATGAATCCATTGGATAAAATACACGCATTAGATGAAATCGAGAAAGACATTATTCTATGCATGCAAAGTGCAGGTAAGTTTTCAACTTTGCATTTATACCGAAATCTAACTTGGTTACCACAAAAGGACAAGCGCTGCAAGAGCTCGGCAAAGAAAAGTCTTCACAAAAGAGTGCCGAGACGCAGTCACAACAATTTTTAAAAAGCCTGTCTTGTGTCGAATCCAAACTTTCTGAACAAATCAACTACCTCACACAAGTATCCACCGGTCAGCCGCACGAGGGTTCCGGCTACGCGTCCGCCAAAGTCTTACAAATGGCCTGGCATCGCATACAACATGCCCGCTCCCGAGTACGTGAACTGGAAGAGACGAAAGCCAAACACTCACATGCCGCCAGACAACAACAAAAGCGACAACAAGAACATGCTGCTGCACAGCAACAGCAGGCTGCCGCTGCAGCCGCAGCTCAGCAACAACAACAACATGCTTCTGGTGGAGGCGTTGCCGGTTCAGGAGCTGCTGATGGCGGTACAGCGTGTATCAGCAATAGCGCTGGCGGTGTAGCCAGCGTAGATGCTGGTTGTGGCATGCCAACAAATTAATTCAAAACTATTTCAATTAAATTTATATTTATTTTGTATATGCATTATTCGTTTGCTTAAGTGTTAATTTCTTTGCTAATATTAATGGCTTCAGTCGTGAGAAATTGCGTTGGAAATGTCAAAGAAATTTTGCTCGCACACGTATCGCACACACTGCAAGAGAACATTCCGTTCATGACGAATATCAGATGCCAGCAGCTTGGACAACATCGTATTTTGCTTGCTCGTCTCACGCGCTCGCTTGTAATTTAGGCCATAATATGGTTTGTTGCGTCCAGAACTACGCCTAGTAGTTGGTCCTGAGCGCTGTTCAATTTTATCAGTTGATGTTTTTAGCTTGTGAGATTCGCTGAAAACTGGAAATTTTTCAACTTTTCTATCAATGGGTAATTCATCAGGTCCTTCATCTGATGAGTTAGACATTTTCTTTGAGTTTGTAGCTACCAATGTTTCTGCAGAAGATCCTTGTGTGAACTCCTTCAAATTTGTTTTGATTTTTCGTTGCTCTTTCGTTGTGCGTATACTAATGCTTGAATTTACTACAGTAATAGGCGAATCAACTTCTTCTACAGTATTCCCCATGTCTATCTGTTCATTATCATCTTCGCTGTCTGTTCCATACATACTCAACATGTTGCTCAATACATTTTGCTTGGATTTTACTTTTTCCTCAACATGCTCGTAGTCTGACATTCGACTGGTGCCGCGGAAAATAGGCACTAAGGCAGATTTAAGATGGACGGCAACCTCTAGTTGCGAGGTTTCTCTTTTTTCCAATTGCGTTTGTACCTTTTGATATTCTATTTGCCCAGCTGGGATTTTGACCTCACGCCTTTGTCTTTTAGTGTGATTTGTGCGCTCTTTTGTAATTGATTGGGGACGGCAGCGTCGTCTGTCGCCGGACTTAGCAAAACGTAGTTTAGAAGATTCCAAGCGTTCACCTCGTTTCAAGCGCTGCTCCTTTGCTAGTTTGGCTTTTTCAACATTGCTCGCTGTTGGAAACCTGCAATGCCAAAAGCACTATATATTTGTTTGTACATTTAATTTAAATCTCAGTAATAACCGTTTGCATCGTTCGGCACGCCAGGCAGAAATGTCCTCGGGAGTCCACACTTTCCTTACGGTTTTGTACAAGCCTGTTATGTGATTTGCCTCTATATGTCGCTCCATGATACTTGCCAATGCCACAAAACTACAATCCTCAGCAGGGCAGAACTCGTGCTGTTCCAAATGCCGCCTCATGTCATGGGCTGTGGCCAATTGCATGCTACAGTTGGCACAATATTCGGGAGTTGGCGATGGAGTATATAGTTTTGTTGGAACCTTGTTGCTATTCTGTGATCAAAGCTGTTGTAATGTATGGTTTACTTAAATGTGAAACTTGTCGTACCTGTTGATCCTCTTTAATATACTTCGCGGGGACAGTGCTACCGCGTGCTCCATACATGGGGGGTGGCTGTTTGGAGCGTGGAAGCAGCGTCATACCACATGGAGTTAAGTAATGCAGGTAAATCTTTTCGGGTCCCTCCTTGATTTTATTAAAATTTGGCGAAGGCAAAAGAAATTTGGGATCCATTTTGTCTTCAAGATTTACGGCATGTCCCGTAGATGGCGATGTTTATAAAAATTGAGGAATCGATATTTACGATTCTTACTCGATATATTCTTTCAATATATATCACCACTAAAAATAATAGAGATGTAAAACTGGCCAGCTATGAATTATTTTGAAAACAGAAGCTTGTTTTGTCAATCTATCGGAAGTTCAAATCGTTGAAGATTTTATTGATTGCAAATACGCAAATACATTTTATTTATTTTATTGTTGTACTAAGCTTTCTCTGCTAAGTTTCCTGTTCTGAGAACGACTACGCGAGCGCAACGCTTTGGCAAATGCATGTTTGACCTGACTTCATGTTTGACTTGACATCGCTGCGACAATGTTCTCTGATCCTGAACCTCACATGGATGCGAGCAGGCAAAGACTCTAACAGTTTCTACAAAACTATATAATCTACGAGTGTTGAAAATTTACAATATATACATTACTTTTTCTACAGTGTTTGCAATGTTTACAATGTATACAACGTTTAATCTTTGATGTAGTATGGAACGATGAGATTAAGGAGTACACTTATATGGAACTATATGGCTCAAACGGCAGAAAACGATCTGTTCGAGCGCTTCATACTCTAACCGTCGCAAGTACTAAAGGATATCAAACCATGCTTAGTGGATATTTTCAAAACATAATTACATAACTTTATAAATTATTTAAAAAACTTATTCAAAAAAAATTTTTTTTTATATATGAATGGTTGTTATGATGTTTAGAATTACTTTTTTTAATTGTCTGTATGTGGCTGCAACTCTTTTTTTGGGATTATTGAGCTATTATCATCTTTGAATTTCTGGTAACACTTGGGCACTGCAGGGTTACACAGTGAGCAATCATAGCAAAACAGAGAAAGGAAGTGTTATTTATAATAATACATATATGATTAGTACGCATTTGGTCCTGCCGTTGTAGAAAACAAAGCTAATTTTTATATTATCAGCAATGCAAAGCGTGCTAAATACGGTAAAGGGCACAGCGCTAAATGTGGCAGAATATTTGACACCAATTCTAAAGGCAAGTATTAACTTATGTTTGGTTGATTAAGTCTCAGGAACTCTGAATTATGTGGCGTTAATAATTAATTTACTTTCGAGCATACTCACTTGGTAAATACACAAATCATTATTTTAATTCAGTGAATTGTGATTTATTAAGAGTGACTTCTTAAATAAATCTAGTGAGCTCTATATGGGGCGCTGCTGCCTGAGCAGTGCGCAGGTGTCCATTATTAAGAAATTAATCTTAAAATTATAATTAATTAGGAATCAAAATTTCGCGAAACTGGAGTTTTAACACCAGAGGAATTTGTTGCAGCCGGTGATCACTTGGTGCATCACTGTCCCACTTGGCAATGGGCAGCGGGTGATGAGGCTAAAACAAAGCCATACTTGCCAAAAGGTATATACAAAATATATGTCCTACAAAAAGCGATTCAAAGCTAATTATAATGTAGATAAACAATTTTTGATAACACGTAATGTGCCATGCTATCGACGCTGCAAACAAATGGAGTATGTGGGGGAGGAGACACTGGTAGAGGATGAGTCCGGCGATGGTGGATGGGTTGAAACACATCAATTAAACGATGACGGCACCAATCAACTCGATGACAAAATATGCGAATTAACGCTTGACGAGAGCAAGGTATAAAATTATATAGGAGTTATACTAACTAAAATTAGAAATCGTATGCTTTTTATTTAGGACGAAATGCACACTCCAAATTCCGACAAGATGTTGCCTACTGCGGCAGGTAATAACGAGAATGATGACGATGACGAGGCCATTGATATGGATGCGTTCGAAGAAAGCGGCATGCTAGATCTTGTTGATCCCGCAGTCGCCACAACAACACGAAAGGAAGAGGCCGAAACACGTCCATGCAATACAACAGCATCAGTTGTGACAGGCGAGACTGCCAATAGTGGTGATTCCGTATTACGCACGCGCACTTACGATCTGCACATCACGTACGATAAGTACTACCAGACGCCTCGGCTTTGGGTGGTCGGCTACGATGAGCAGCGTAAGCCACTTAATGTGGAGCAAATGTACGAGGATGTGTCGCAGGATCATGCCAAAAAGACTGTTACCATGGAATCGCATCCCCATTTACCCGGTCCCAATATGGCATCGGTGCACCCCTGTCGCCATGCTGATATTATGAAAAAGATCATCCAAACTGTTGAGGAGGGCGGCGGGCAACTCGGTGTACATTTGTATTTGATAATATTTTTAAAATTTGTGCAAACAGTTATACCAACAATTGAATATGATTTTACGCAAAACTTCAACATGTCCTAGAGGCTTAGTTATAAGCTACCTTGACGCAATACAACAGCAATATAATAAAACACTCACGCTACTTATTATGAAACAATAGTCCATGGTGTGAATTCCACAGGAAACTATTAGGCAGTGTTTATAATTAGAATCAGAAAACGTAGTTGCATTCACAAAGTTGAATTGAGTCTACTGTTGACCAAAAATACAAGTCACAGGTGGCTGGCACAACGAAAATGCGCGTAAGCAGACATTTTTGTGTTTTACAGTTATAGGCAGTCGTCTGAATAACAGAACGAAGTTGGAAGCAAATGCATCTCTTTGTCTGCATCATATCAACTTTAGTATAAAGTGCGCCATAAGTAGAAGCTTCAATACTCCCGCAGAAAACATTTTTTGGTATACAAATATTTAAGACACTCTCGAATTACTTTAAACCCGTATTCTTATTTTTCTCCTAACCTTTGGCAGTAAATTATTAATATCATACAAATATTACGTACATTTTTTATATACGTAAGTTTACTCTGTTAAAATGATTCTTAAGTGCGAAGGACTTGTTTATTCTGCTCGGCTGCTGATGCTGTTTACAACTTCGTTATTCTCTTCAAGTTATAAGTAGTAGTTAACTGCATCTTGAAAAAAAGCAAGGCATCGACTAACAGCACCCGGAGCACAATAATACTTAGCTTTCAAAGAGTTTATTTTCCCTAAATATACTTAACTTGATTTTTAAAACGCTGCAAGCAAATACACTATGCAAAATAATTAACAATTTTGTGACTGATATTACCTGCTAGTAAGAATATTAAAGGTTCTTAAAGCCAAAAACGTTGTTTCTACAGAACTGCAAGTTTTTTTATAATTACATTTTATTATATTTTTCTTGTTTGTTGGTTGGTTGGTTGCTCGTTTCGAAACATCTATGAGACGCTATAAATGTGATAATGTAATAATAATAAACATATATAACATGTACTTTTGTGTAGCTATTGGTGTTTGTTTAGTTATTATTCCTATTGTTGGTTGCATCAAAAATTTAAAAACTGAAAACGGCTGTGTGGGTATGTATTGTGTATTTCAATATGTATAATAAGCTTTTATCCAAATATAACTTCAGTTTATATCTGTTATATTTTGCTTTAAATTTTTTATATTTTTTATTTATATAGATATATATGTATTATATATATATGTATATAAACAAAACAAATAATTTAGAATATATTTATTTCATCATCTTTATTATATCATGTTTTCTTAATAATTAAAATCACTTTTCATTTGCAATAACAGGTTCACATCGTAATCAAATTTACAATAAACATACTTAACGTCATTGCCTATATAATAAGACCCATTACACATTTTTACTTCATGCAGAACCGCACTGTATGTCCCATATATATATATATATTTATATGGATATATATATATATATATATATATATATATATATATATTCTTTAACTTGTTTTAAAAAACATGTTACCACTTACGTTAAACGTAGTACATATGTACATAGACATAAACATGTATAACGCTCAGACCTTATCCTAACCCAAACTTTGCTCATTTAATTTCAATTACTTTTCTATTTTTAATTTTTCCTTTAGTTATTATACATTTTACAATACATACAGAACTAACATATACATTCATGAATACCTGGGGAGGAACCTACAAGGATTTTTTCGGTATTGGTTTGACCCGCTTCTTATGCCCACAATTCTTGCGTCTAACAATAATATTGAAAACATGCATAAATTTAGCTTATTTATTATATGTTAAAATAATTTCATTTTAACGTTTTTCACATGCTGCCTTTAATTTTTTTTTTATTTTACAGCACTTAATTTATGTATGTGGGTTTAATTTTATAAGGTACATTTAGTTTAAGCGCAATGCCAAGAAAACTGAGGCCTCCATAAAAAATTAAGTTCGCAAAAAACAAAGTTAAGTAAAGTTAATTAACATATATAGAATAATATTCGACCCAAACAGTTTAAATTGATTTTAACTTGTTTGCTCTTTCTTGCTACTATCCCCCTGTTATACTCATATTTTTATTGATCATCCAGTTCTTTCTACTGAAAATAATTTCGATCTTTATTATTACCCATTTACTGGGTTTGGAATTTTAGTATACTTTCAGAAAGAGCAAACATAAATTTGACATTTATAACGAAACGAACTAAATAAAGACGAACTTAAACAATTTTAAAGAATGTTGGTACTTATGTTGTTCTTTATGTAGTAAAAAACAAAAACAACAAAATTCTGAATGTTGGTTGGAAAAAATATTTTTTAAGCTACTTTGCATTTGGTATAATTTTTTAAGCATGTAATTACTTTAAAGATTGAATAACGGTTTCAGTATATGTTCAAGGATATTCAAGCGCTTGGATTCTTTTTTAACATACATTTTTGCTTCTCCAAAATAAAATACATATGTTACGGGTTTACGGTTAATTTCTTCTTAATTTTTTTTTTTTAGAAATAAGCAGCTTTACAGGTTAAACTTTAAAACAATAAAATTACAAACATTTAAACTTTGTAATATACCTATGCTATAATTATTTATAATATCTCAATGTTTTTAAAGAGAGTTTCTTGCTCTGGTTTTCGATTTTGTTGTTGATTTCCTTTGATGAAGGTAGTTGTTTGCATTGTTTTTTAAACATTAGACTTAAAGACAAAAAATTTACAATAATTCATTTAAATATAGGTATACGTGTATTTTATAGTTATAGTTTAATCAACATCTAAAACGTTTTTTGTTTATCATATTCTTTGCGTTAGTGTTTTCTTTTTAGAGTAGACGCAAATACTATGTAAGACAATTGGCGCGAATAATAGCAGGTAAATCATATAACGAACAATTTTAACATATCTTACAAGCATATAAAGGAAGAGGGAGGGTAGGGGCAATGTTAAAATTACTCACATTTTCTTTACATTTTAATGATATATACAAAAGTATATATATATAATTAATTCAATTTGTTATGTTTTTTGCTATGTTCTAAAGAAAGGTAGTTATGTGTAATTTAGTTTAGTTTTGTTTTTGAACTGCTTTATCAGAGGACACGGCAAAAAATTAAAACTTAATTTAGGACCAATTAATTAAACATACACATAATCCTATTCATAAACATAATAATAATAATAAACATTGAATCAACAAATGTGTGTACGTGGTAGTTGGTTGTTGGTGGTAGTGATGATCTTTCTTCCTTACAAATACAAATATTCATATTTCCATCATATATGTAAAATTCATGTTCTTCCCATGGCAAACAAGACAACATTCTTTCGTTTATTATTTGTTTGAATTGTTTGCTGTTTTTTCTCTTTTTTTCTTTAATTTTTTTGCATTTTCCTGGAATTTATTAAACCAGCTGCTTGATTACACTTTCCGCTTAGCATGTAACATCTCCATGAGCAGCGTCTGTGTGGGCGCACTGCCAGCACAATGTTTTGAGTAAAGGTGTTCCTCGCCCCGTGCGGCCATTGCATGAATTTCCGGTAGGATGTTCAGTAGCCTCCTGAATTTGTCCTGCAATAGAATGTACATTTTGTTGTATATGACCATGGCAAAGATAGTCGGATTTAACTCAGACCAAACAACAATGTTTTGAAATAAGATAAATGTCCACTGTGTTCATTAAAGCCATGTAAAATGAATGAAAGCAGTATAATCTCCACTGTTATAGTACAATATAGTACAAATCCACTTAATCGATCGGACTATAAAAAGTAATTCTATATCAGAAAATAATCAAAGACGGAAAAATAAAAATCCCAGTTAAGGCAAAGAGAAAGAGTAGCGTTTTAAAAGAATCAATTCAATCTAGGTAGTAATTGTATTGAGGAAACCATAAAGAGTGACAGCATTCAAGAACATAACTGAGCGAGGAGAAAAAATGGGAAAGGGTCATTAAATTTATCGACCAACGCTTATTGAAGTTAAGTACACCCTTTGTATTTTTAATAATATATTTGTTATCAATAATAAAAGCCAAGAGTATATTTTGGTTATGGTTAACTAGCTTTAGTATTAAAAATATAAGTATATATAAAAATAATCTGTGTAGGAAAGGTAAAATTTACCAGCTAGTTGAATTGTATTCTTAATGAAACCAATGCTCAACAAGTATGACAAGTAAATGGAAAGTTAATTTTTAAACAACTTTGCAATGTGTCCGTAATTTGAAAGGTCAGACTAACGAAAACCTAAAAAGGGAAATTTAAAGCGCTTCAAATTAACACAATTATTATCGTAGCATCGACTGTTAGCACAGGAGATATGAAATAGGATATAAAATATTTAGTCAAAAAGATCGGCATGTTTAAGAAAGTGGATAGATAGTCGGACATGGCTTTATTCAAACAGTAACGATATATTTATATGTAATTCTTAAAAAGTAGATTCTTTCATCTACATTTTTTGAAATTTTGTGTTCATAATACACGAATACACTTACATTAACTGAAGGATAACATGTCAGTGTGTAATCCAGCAGAGCGGCCTGAACATTCTCATGTCCCTCCAAGACGGTCTTCTTGTTTACAATGCCTCGCACATCTGAAATAAGAAGCAATTTTATGACAAAACTTAAGCGGCAGACTGTCGTACAAAATACTCACCTGGATTTAGCAGTATTAGGAATTTCATGCAAACATAGTCGCCCATGTCGAACTTCAGTTCCTGCAGTTTATTCTGCAGTTCGTTGAAATAGTCACCCAGCTGTGGCACACCCAGTAGGCCGAGACTCATCAAATTGAAGACTTGACCGTTATTCAGCTGAGTCTCATCGGGCAGACCGTTGTGAATGCGATGATGCAAATGATCCAGCACGAGCATATCAGACCAAGAATGCTGAAGAAGCTTCATCTGATCGTCAACCTGCAAATAGTTAGGATATACGCTTAGTAGCAATAATAATTCATTGAAATTGTATTTAATAACTGGACGATTTCCCTGAAATTGCGATTCATAAATTTGAATGTCATTGATCAAACAGTAAGAGAGTTTACAGGATAACTCCCTCCGTGCTTATGCACATATTGCGTCATATACAAACACTACATATTTTCGGCTGTGAGTGATCATCGAAGGCAACTATGTGATACGGATTAGCAGACGAACATTGCACAAAAGCAATAATAAAATCGTATACCACAGTGTATAAACATAATCTTTCTATCGAATGTCCTAATTCAACGCATATTTAGTAAGTTTGGTTAGAATATATTGGTAGTATTCAATTGCAGTAATTTAATCTTGTAGGGACATAAGATGCGTCGTAGGCTTGAATAAAAACTTTGTTCTGTCCTTCAAATGCGATAAATAATGATCTGGCCATCTTTTACTAGTAAGAAATAATAGTAAGAAAGCGCTGTAGATACTGACCAGAGTAATGAAATCACTATTTATGTTCAGCACGCGTTGTGTTTTTCTCTGTCTGCGCTGCTTTTCAAGCCGTTCTTTCTCTTTGCTTTTGTGTGAGAGCGACATCGCTCAGTTGCGTCACTGACGAGCAACATCGACGTCGACTTTGCGTCACGTCGCTGTCGCTGTCGCAGTCGCAGTCGGTATCATAGCTGCATGGTCTGACTGGTTCAGCTTTGGTTGCTAAGTAGGTCAGACGCCAAATGAAATCGAAATTCAATGCAGATTTAAGTACCCGTCATCGCAGTCACAGTCGCGGCCGCAGCGCTGCTGCTCCGTTGCTGTGCGAGTTGTTGGTTTACGCTTTACATAACTTGCTACAGTCTTGGCCCCTAGCTTAAAAACTGGTTGTGCTCGCTTGAGACTGGCGATTGCCCGGTTTGCGGTTGTCGTTATATGTGTGTATATAGATGTATTTCTGTGTCTATGAATTTTATTTGTATGTTTTGCATTTGGCATACCTTTAAATCCTTAAAGAAGACAGTGTTTCTTGCCCAATCCACTTGTGAGAATAGATTCTGATCAAGCACTTTACACATTAACTCAAAGAGATCAACTTCAACTTGATTGTACGTCTGCTTCTGCAGTAGGGCAAAAAGTTGCGTTTGCCATTCCCGATCATCGATCGATTGTACAAACTCGCGTATCATTGGTGAGACCCTAATTGTTATACAAAAAAAAATTCACTTTTAGTACAAAAAATACATCAGGAACACTGGTAACTCCGAACTGCTCACCTCAGGGGCTCAATAAGCGCGTCGGCTGTGCTCGATGGATGTGTGCCAGAATCAAAGCTGGGGTAAAAAGACAAATATATTGGTAAATGTGTACAAATTGGCGTTCAGAAAGTAAACTATGGCAATAATAACGGTTCTCAATTAACCAACAAAAAACATCAATCTTATATTAAGTATAATGTTTAGTGCGTTTAAGTTTAATTTATAAATAATAATTGACCAAAAACCATGAATTAATTTTGGAGCTACTTTCGAATCTTCGATATTTAGGCTGTTCTCAAATACAAAAAAATTGACTTTTTCGGTTGTTATATATGTACACATGATTTCTACATATATAATAATTGGTTATTTGCTTGGATTCGAATATTATGAATAATGGTTAGCTCTAAATACCACAATTTCGCTTCGGCTGAGTTTTGCAGAGATCCAGTGCCGATATCGTGGCAGCTACTGTTGCTATTGCTATTGCTGCTGTTTCCATTGCGTTGCAGGCCATCGGCGACGATGTTGTTCCCACCAGTATTGGAGCCTCCACCAGCCCCTCCTCCCCCGCTTCCGCTGCCTGTACCGCTGCTGCCGTTGTTGTTGTTGTTGGTGTGGTTGTTGCCATTGCCAAGTGAAGAGCCCCCATTGCCGTTGCCGGCATTGATCGGCGTGGCTATCACTCCGCCACCGCTTGCATTCACCTGACCCAAGGCAATAGCAATGGGGCTGGGTGATGAGTCTGGCGATTGTGTGAGTGAGGATACCTTTATAAAAAGGTAAAAAGCATTAGGCCTATATTCAATCAGAGAGTCTATTTCCACTTACCTGAGGTATTTGAATTTCTTGCTTAATATTCATATTTGGATATGCTTGCTGATAACCCGGCGAGAGAGGCGTCGGCTTTATGTCCGTGCCCATCGAACTGCGCAACGCCTGCAGCGCTAATTGTCGCTGACGCATCACTTGCAGTTTTCGCGCCCGATCACGTTTGTACATGGGTCCAAATTTATTGCGACCACCACGCATCCTGTCCGCTCGAACCGCTATAGGAATACAGTATATCAATAAATTCATTAAATTGTCACATATTATTATATTAATGTGTTTAGGGTTAATAACATACGACAATTTTCTAATTTACCCACAGTTTCTATTTGTGTTTTGGAAAGGCAATAAGAGGATATTGAGTAATTTTGAGATGTAGCCTTGGGCTATAATCTACAACTACCGAAAGAAGCTGTTATTATTATTGTACCTATGTATAACTTTTACATTTTTCTATATTTATTACCCCAAACCAATTAAAAATGGGTAGAAAAAAATTAAGTGCAAAGATATGTACACGGTAGAAGAATAATATCCGATTATATAATACTATAATAATATTAAATATTTGATATTGTTGATGACGTTCAAAAGCCGAGTCGATATATTCATGTGCGTAATAAAACTAAGATCTCAAAGATTAAAATGTCCAAAGTATTCAACTTTGGAATGTAGTTTTCGTTTAACCGGCCCCTTTTAAGATTATTTCGTTTTAAGAACCACTTGCCCCGTTTTGCGAATATCGATAAAAATCGATAATAGGAAAATACATTTATTGTATAAACCTTAAAATAAAATGAATCATCTGTAAAAACTTAATCAATTTCAACACATTGGTACTAAAACACTAAACACAAAATACTAAATTTTCCTAAAATTAATGCATTCATAGATTCATTCACAATTGGCTTCACAATTAGTGAGGCATACCTCTAAGTCCTTAAAGAAATCTTTTTAAAAGTGCGGAAAGTGAAGAAAGTATATTATACGTCAACACTTGGCAAGGTTTATTTAAACAGTTCAAAATAAATATAGCTTTTTAACGATTTGCCTGATATCCTGTAATGTTTGCTAAACAAATGGAAAGCAAAGAATTGTGCATGTATAAAAATTTTACATTTCAAGTGTTTAAAAAAAAATGTCAAATTAAACAATTGCTTCCAATGCAGCATGGACATTGCACACAACCAATTTCAAGTAGGAATCGGAATTTATTGATCATGTAAAGAACGGAAATATTTTTCTCTTTTTTTAACCAACGAGAGCGATAAGAGAATTGTTAAAGAAACTAAAAAACTCTGTCTTGTACAAAGCCCAAAACACGAAAACAATGTAAGCCATTTTTTAAAGCACTGCTCTTCCCCTGAGCAAAGAAAACAATATATTGAAATTATCATTTTTTTTTGTTTTTTTGAGAAACACTTCTACAAATTAATGCTTGGCTTAAGTTTCACATTAACACGATTCTCAATTTAATAGCACACAATCTTAAGACAGAAATATATTACTAGTTTTTTTAAATAACATATTGAAATACTTATCTTTTTACAATGACATTATTTATGGTATGGTTTTTT
Source organism: Drosophila longiperda (assembly GCA_035042125.1). Lineage (NCBI taxonomy): Eukaryota > Metazoa > Arthropoda > Insecta > Diptera > Drosophilidae > Drosophila > Drosophila longiperda. The sequence continues at coordinate 172,248 of JAWNLV010000130.1, forward strand.
CATAAGCTTTACCTTACCTACACTAATTAAAATATAAAATTTGGAGAATATCTCAATGATCTGAAACTCAAATTAAAATACCCTGCGATCAACGCAGATATTGCTTGATACATTTTTTACTTCATATGTAGAATGATAAACAAGGATTGTCCTTATTGATCTGTTTAACGTTTCTTTATGGTGGGATATATATGCTGTCTTAGAGGGATAGCATATTGTAATAATTTTAATAGAAAATTTCCGACATTGAGCACGCCTAATATTCTTCTTCAGTACTCAGAAATAAGTATTGGAAGCAACGTTTGCAAATATTAATTGAATGAAAAACTAAAAACTATCAATCTTAAGGAGAATTTCAAAAATTTCAAATTATCTGTTTAATATTTCTGTATTAGAACATCATAAGTTTGGAGCGAAGGGTGTTTGGTTAGGTTACATTATCACCAAGAGGTCGATTTTATAAAGTTGTCTGTTGATATTTTGGTACCTGGTTTTTAAGGGAAACATTTTTTTTTTTTTGTCCAAGGTCAAGGTTCAGGTTATCGTTTTTTTTTTTAATAAAATCCATATTAAAAAACAAACAATATGGTTACCATGTATGGATTTAAATAAAAAGGATACATACAAATTAAATTAATGAAAGACGTTGACAGATACTGCGGGTTGGGTTTGACGGCAGGTGGCGTAGTTTCTAACTTATTAACGCTGTCTCACTCACCTAATAGAAAAATGCATATGTATGTCCGAACAAGACCATTAAATATGAATTTCTGTGCAGCAAAACAAAATTGCAGTCGTTTTTGTTTCTCCTAGAAACAAGTAACTGTAATTTAGGTCAAGCGTATTGTTTACAAATAATCACGCGCGTGTGTGAGTTTCTGAAACACATACATAAAAACACACACACCAAACAAATTCATAGAAAATTGCCGCACGCTGCTCTTAAGCTCCAGCGTCAACGTCGCTGCCAACATCAGCGTTACAGCGCACAGCGTCACATGTCCAAACGCACGAGAGCGCAAGAGAGCTCTCTCTTGTGTTGTGTTTGCGCGCTCATTATGCGGCTTGCGTGTTGCGGCTGGCATGGCATGGCATAGCATGGTATGGTATGCCATGGCATGGCAACTCAAAAAGCTTTCTATTACGACATTTGCTCGCCAACTCTTTTACACGCATACATACAAACAAACACACACATAAACACTCTACCGTATTAGACAATTTTGTTGAATGGAGTAGGTCAAGGACAGTTTTGTTAAAACTGGGACAACATGCGCATTGTTGTTGTCGTCGTCGATGGAAACTCTTGGTCTCTCACTCTCACTCTCTTTCTGTTTTTCTTTTTTGTTATAAAACTCTCACTCTCTTCTTGCTTGTTGGACGAAAGTGAGCTTGTGGTATTTTTTGTTTGTGAGCGCGCTTGCAAATCAAAGCGAAGCGAGTCATCTAATTTTTGTTAAACCTGCGGTTTGTTACAGATTTTTTTTCTCTACGTGTGCTTTAATACTCGTTTAGCTACCTGCGTTTATTTTTATGTAACGCCAGTTAAAACATTAACATTTTATTTTTAGTGTCGGTGGCAAGCAGAGCTGTTCTTCTGTGCTTTGATAAATTTTCATATGTTTGACATATAAATATACTCAGAATTTGTAAATGTGTTCAAAGCCATCTTGCTAAGTTCATGATAAAGGACATCTTCTATCTTCTATCTATATTATTATATCGTAAGCAGTGATTTCATCTCTTAAGCGTCCTAAGTCTAGAGATTGAGCAGCTGTGACATTTATATACTTTCTTTTTATTCAATCGAATTTTTTGTTAAACTATTGGTGGTTTTAGTAGCACTTTTGCAGTTCGTCTACATCCTAATAACCGGAAAAAAATCAATATATGAATGGCCTGATAGTTGATAGTCGTTTAGTGCTTGTGTACCCACACTCCAGCCAAAGCCAAAAGTATACATATATGTAGGTCAATGGTGCGTATTAATAATATTGTTGTACTTCTTAGTGTCATCAGATAGTTTATTATGCTTATGTTTGCACATATGTAAATTAAAGAGGACAGTAAAGTAGATAGAAAAAATTGTTATTCTTTAAAAGAATGGTGAATGAAAACCATTTAAAACAATACTCTATGTAAGCAATTTTACATTTGTTAAACCCGTAATTGGTTGCAAATCGTATTGTCAATAGCTAAGAAGCGTAAAGTCCAAGTGGCAAATGCAGACAGATAGACAGAAAAATAGGCAGTAATAACAATAACAATAACAACCAAAACCACAGCAGTAACAACATGTGGCCAGCTAGGCCATGTGAGTCATTCGTCGTCGATTTCAGCACCGAATTTCCTGCGCTTAAGGTTGACAAAATGCAAAGGGGGATGCAGAGACACTTAGCCAATTCCGTGCAGTCGACCAAGTTTAAGTCAAAGCTTCCACAGCACAGCACCAAAAAATGCCGTAAACATAAAAGCGTTTCGCTTATCGAAGAGCGAAATGACGACGTTCAATACTCAACGCTACTGCTATTGATATTGCTGCTGCTGACGAAAGCGTCAAGAGATTACGACAGAGTGTCAGCTTCAGCAGCAACTACAACTAAAACGGAAGGACGGAACGAACGAACAACGAACACTATGGCAACGCGCTTGAAATAATTTAATGAGTATTAAAAATAAAAAATAAAAAAAAAACGTGCACAGCTACAACGCCAAGTACAAAGCAAAGCAACACAGCGCTCTCTACATGTTGCATTGATTGCACTCATACAGTCAAAAGTTTATATTTATATATCACGTGCACGCACACACACAGACGCTGCGGAATCTAGGTCATGAGCGCAAGAGATGGCACTATGGCCCAAGTGCGACAAAGTGTAAAAGAGATGGCAATACGACTTAATACATACATATGCATTTTACAAATAAACTTATGTGAAGCTTTTATTTATGTCTGTATGTGTGAGAATAAATGCGAGAGCGAACGCGTTTCTCTTTGTGTGTGTGTTTGTTTATTTGATTGTGTGTGTGTGTTTGTGTGTGTGTTTGTGGGTTGTGTGGTTTTGCGATGAGGCAGAATGGGCAGCGGCAAAAGCTAAGCCAAACTTAAAACAAAACCAATTTTTGTTTTTTCTTTTTCGAAATAGAGGAGACGGGAATGGTTGGTGTACAACGGTTACAAAATAAACGAAAGGGAAGTTATTTTCCTTCAGTTAAGTATTAAATATTTACTAAATAATGTGTAATGCAAGGACTGAAAATATTGATTATGGATGTTATTTTAGTTTAAAAAAAACATCTAAACAATTTTTGATTGGTTTTAACTTTGTGAACAGAGTATAAAAAACACCAACAAATTTATAAAAGATCATTCAATTGAAAAAAGCAATTCATATTATATCACATGCGATTATTATCTGTAATAACTTAGATATCTCCACTCTGTTTAGTCTATATTTATATAAGCAATTTTCACACTTTTTACCCTTTTATTAAGAGCTCTTTATATAATAATTAACGGTAGTTGGTTATCACCCCCTATCCTTTCTCCCTTGGCTCACTATATGGTCTATTTGCATAGGCCTCACACTTTAAACAAATGATCGCACAATGATAAAGTACAAAAAATTGCGCAAAGCATATGAACAAATCTCAAAAAAAATTATTACAAAATTCAAACAATGTTAAAAGAGCACGTACACGCACACACACAATAATCGAACAATAGAGAGAGAGAGAGAGAGAGAGAGAGAGAGAGGGAGAGAGAGAGAAAGAAAACGCTCACTCACTCACACTCTCGCAAACGATTTTAAAAGCTTAAGCATAGTGACCATACTCAAAGCAAGACAGAGCAAAGCTTACAACAGTAGTTCAGCTCAGTTCAGCTCAGTTCAGCTCAGCTCGCATGACTCACAACGCCGCCTTTTGTATAGTCTTTTTTACTACCAAGTTTTGATTTTAATTAAAATGATCAAAATTAAATAAAATTATTATATTTAATATAATCTTTACCTAAAGCCCTTTAAAGTTATCAGAAATATCTTTTAGTTACAACATTTTTCACAGCTATCATTTACATGCCTGCAAGTTGGTTTAATGTTGTGCTATTTTGGAAAATTAGATCTTAAATTTAAAAAAATGATTTGTTTTGTAAAAATCTCCTGACAACAAAATTATTTGACAAAAGCTTAATTTGCATAGCATCAGCAAAGTCGGAAAATTCTTTACATAACATATCATAAATTTAAGCTCCCACACTTAAACTAACTTCAATCAGGGTACGAGTTTATCAATGGTCAGGAAGTCCCTAATAAAAAAATGGAAATAAACTCGATCTGCGTATGGTATGGGAATCTAGTAGTTAAATAATATATTCACGGAGGTCGGTGTGTTTACAGATAAGATCTAGGACGACTCGGCTTTTGATGCTTATCAGTGGAGTCGCATATATTTTCTTCTGTCTGTTACATATACATATACATATACATTTACATATACATATACATATACATATACATATACATATACATATACATATACATATACATATACATATACATATACATATACATATACATATACATATACATATACATATACATATACATATACATTTACATATATATATACATATACATTTACATATATATATACATATTCATATACATATACATATTCATATACATATACATATACATATACATATTCATATACATATACATAAACATATTCATATACATATACATATACATATACATATACATATTCATATACATATACATATACATATACTTATACTTATACTTATACATATACATATACATATACATATACATATTCATATACATATACATATACATATACATATTCATATACATATACATATACATATACATATACATATACATATACATATACATATACATATACATATACATATACATATACATATACATATACATATACATATACATATTCATATACATATACATATACATATACATATACATATACATATACTTATACTTATACATATACATATACATATACATATACTTATACTTATACATATACATATTCATATACATATACATATACATATTCATATACATATACATATACATATACATATACATATACATATACATATACATATACATATACATATACATATACATATACCTATACATATACTTATACTAATACATATACATATACATATTCATTAACATATACATATACATATCCATATACATATACATATACATATACATATACATTTACATATATATATACATATTCATATACATATACATATTCATATACATATACATATACATATTCATATACATATACATATTCATATACATATACATATACAAATACATATCCATATACATATACATATACATATACATATACATTTACATATATATATACATATTCATATACATATACATATTCATATACATATACATATTCATATACATATACATATACTTATACTTATACATATACATATTCATATACATATACATATACATATTCATATACATATACATATACATATACATATACATATACATATACATATACATATACATATACATATACATATACCTATACATATACTTATACATATACATATTCATTAACATATACATATACATATTCATATACATATACATATACATATACATATACATATACATTTACATATATATATACATATTCATATACATATACATATACATATACATATACATATACATATACATATACATATACCTATACATATACTTATACTAATACATATACATATACATATTCATTAACATATACATATACATATCCATATACATATACATATACATATACATATACATTTACATATATATATACATATTCATATACATATACATATTCATATACATATACATATACATATTCATATACATATACATATTCATATACATATACATATACAAATACATATCCATATACATATACATATACATATACATATACATATACATTTACATATATATATACATATTCATATACATATACATATTCATATACATATACATATTCATATACATATACATATACATATACATATACATATACATATACATATACATATACATATACTTATACATATACATATACATATACATTTGAGAATTATAAGCTTGAAGTAATTGTTACTATATCTATGAGCACATATCATGTAAATATTCAAATCCATCTTCTATATATGCATAAAAATGTTGGCAACTTACCCTCTAGTTTCATGCCCACCTCCAGGCACTTTTGGAATCGACAATAGGGACAACGTTTGCGCTGCGTCTTGTCGATGTGGCAGGACCGCTCCGCCACGCAAGTGTAGACCTTTTTATTTTGAACGGTGCGCTTAAAAAAGCCCTTGCAGGACTCGCAGGTGAGCAGGCCGTAGTGATAGCCGCTTACCTTGTCCCCGCAGACGGGGCACAACTCCTCGAACAGATGTTTAAAGTCGATGGCTTCGCCACCGCCAGAACTGGCGCTGGTGCCGCCATGATGACCACCTCCGGCTGCAGTTCCGCTTACGCCCGTCGACGGATTGCCTCCCACATTACCGGACAAATGGGCAGCGGCAGCTGCTGAGGTTCCACCAGCGCCTGGTGGCAACAGCATATAACTATTACCTGCCGAGCTGCTGCTTCCATTGTTTAGGAGCTGGCCAGAGTTGCCAGCTGATGCGGCGTTGCCAGCTCCACTTGCACTTTGCTGCGAATGGGATGAGTTCGTTTCCTGATAGCCTGTCGGGAATATGTACTGTGAATCGAAATTGTATATATACGAATAGGAGGAACCATTGAATTGGTTCGCCGCTGCATTCGCATTGTTGTTGGCAATATTCTGTTGTTGTTGCTGTTGGTAATGCTGTTGCTGTTGTTGTTGTTGTTGTTGTTGTTGCTGTTGCTGGTGGTGTGTGTGATGTGAGTGTTGCTGTTGTTGCTGATGACTACCCAGTTGCAGCGTGTATGCACTGTAATCGTTATCGGAATTGCTTAATGCATTTGTATCGTTATCGTTGTTGTTGTTGTTGCTATTACTGCTGCTGCTGTTGTTGTTGTTGCTGCTGTTATTGTTAGCGTTGTTAGTGTTGCTGTGCGCCGGACTCGCTGGCTGCTGTTGTTCGAGTTGCATGCTAAACGGCGACAGATTCAGCGACGATATAAACTGTACAGTCGCCTGTTGTTGATCCATTTCTAATAACATTTCATGAATTTTTATTGTTATTTATTATTTTGCGTTGTAATTGTTGTTTACAACTTGGACGGTTTCAGAAAAGTTGATTGCCTTTTACTTTTATTTGGATTATTATTTTTTGTATTATGCGATGTTTAGTATTTTCTACACTTATCTTTATTTACAATATTATTTAAATTCCTAATATTTGTATTTATTTATATCTTTGCACATTGTTATTGTGGTTGCTGTTAACATACGGTGGTCTGCCCCTTGCACTTAACTGGCGAATTATTTTTATAAACAACATTATAGTTGCAACAGTCAAACATTTAAACAATTAAATATATGTAACACTTTTATAACATACAACATTCGGTTAAACCGATCTTTTAATATTAAGCTTTTTATTTAATATTATTATTTATTTATTAGCAGCTGTTTGCGATCTTTTAAAACATCTTCTTGCTTTAATACTTAGTCCATACTTGTTTTAATATATTTATTGTGATTCTGTAACGATAATTTTTTTTAAGTATTATAATGTGTATGTGTTGAGACAGTTTCCCTTAAAAAATGATTGCAATAGTTGTGTCACTTTTAAATACTTTCAAAAAATGTTTTTGAATTTTTCTAATGTTTGAAATTGAAAACGTTTTTTTTTTTTTTTAATTTCTGGTAGAATTTTATTTTGTTGTTTATTACTGAGAAATCCAAGTGAAAATGTGTTTAAATTCTACTTTGTATTTTTTGCAGGTACTTTGCTGAGGTGAGTGAGAAGTATTTGCTTGCATACATAGAAGGATTTGAGTAGAAGCGTTTTCTAAACGTATTTTTACACTTTGTAAAACTTTATAATTTTTATTTTGTTGTTATATTGTAGTCACTTATTTGTCACTTTTTATATAGATTTATTTCTCATTATTATTGCAACTTTAGGCAGACAACAAAAATGTTGCATTGCTCTTTTGTTCTCTTAGCGAGTAGACAAAACACACCAGAGCAGAGAGAACATAATCCTTGGGCTGTTCCTGCTGAGGGTGCAACTTGTCATTGAGAGAAGTAAAAGAAGCAAATGCAATTTTTTGTTTGTTTGTTATTGTTTTGCTATTAAATTATATTGATAAATTGCGGCATTCAAAGTTTATTTTTCTGTTGTTATTTGGCCAAGCCAAAGGCGTACGCAATTTTTTTTGTGATTTCTACACACAGACAGCCTCGCGCACACACAAATTTCTTGTTGGTAAGCAGATTTGATTTTGCTGTTTGGCATATGTAATATATTCTATAAATATATATATGTATATGAATTATAGTATTTTTGTATTTAGGTTAATTGCTATGCGAAAAACACGACCAACATCAACCACGTATCACGATTGACTAAACCCAAGCAAATGGCGAGGATACCCGCCATACACTAAAGCGTCGCTGTTGCTGCCGCTGCTACTGCTACGTCAGCGACGGCAGCGACAGCACAGTTGGCGCAGACAGCATTTTACTCTCGCTCTCAGCAGCAACATTGCAATATTACGTATGCGACACTTGTGTATGTTTACATGTGTGCTTGTGTGTGAGTGGGAGCCAGTTTCACTTTCAATGCGCGCGCTCGCCCTCTCTTTTTTGTTTAAGCTTTTTTGCTTTGCACGGCTTGACTTAATGCCCTGCTTCTCTGCTTCTTATTGTTGCTGTTAATACTACTGCATTAAACTTACAACTGCGCTGAAAGCGAAAGTGAAACTTTTTGGCGTAGCTTTTGGATCACTGTACAATACATGACAGCGACTCATTCTTTCGGATGTAGCACCATTAAAGCTTTCAATGTTATGAAAACGTTAAGCTTTGCTTAATGTGCCTGGTATTTTGTAATTGCTACTCATTTTTTACCTTATTTATCAAATTTGAAATTTGTGTGAAGTTGTATTGAGTTGCGTTAGTATCTCAACACTGGCTGTGTGGTGGCTGTGTTTGTTTCATTTCTTGTTTGTTTGATCATTTACTGCTGTGCTTTCGCGTCTTCTCTTTGGACTCAATTATTTGTGGGTTTCTGTTGTTGCATTTGTTCATGACACTGTTTCTTTATGGCGTGTTTTTTTATTTCCTTAATTTGCCATTTTTTTTATAAATATATATTTGTATGTCTTTTATTTTTTTAAATTAATATTTTCTTCATTCAATTTTTTTTTTATCTATTTTAATTTAAAAGACATTCAAATTAAAACACAACAGTTTGATTTGAGTATAAAAGTTGTAAAATACAGTTCCTGGTTTATAATGAAATTGAATTTATATTAATTTATTTAACTTAATTATTTTACCTTTTTACATTATTACATTTCAACAATAAACTTCAAAGAAATATTAAACATGAAAACCAAAAAAAAAATATTTTTTTTTGTAAATTACATAAGTTAAGTTCGCCGCTAAAAGGAGCGTAAAAACCAAACTTTCACTCTGTTCCTTAAATAACCGAACGGACCTAAAATAAATATGATCCATGGGAAACCACTCGAAGGAAGATAATATAGTGTAAAAAAAAAAAACTATAACTGAATAGGACTATATGAATATATAAATGGTTAATTTTTTTAATTTTAATTTTGTTAATTTTTTACTCTTTTCATTAAGGAAACACGTTTATAGATGTTTTCACAAAATAGAGCAGGTTTCTATTTCAGTGACTTGTTAACTGTATTACACTGGCTATCCGATTTTTAACCCAAAATGAAACGCATCTAAGACCCAGAGGTGATTTTAAATTTCACCCACATACTTGATTGGAGCCGTAACATATAAAGTAAAATTTCAGGTTCTTCCATATGGCCAAGGCAAAGGCAATATGGTCAGTTAGTACCAAATCACAATGCGTTTTGTGAGTATGGCAATAATTCAGCAGACACATATACAAATTTCACTTTCAGATGTTAAGTTTTTAAAACCTGCAAAAACAGGTTTTACAGTTTCGACAGAGAAATATACCAGATACTTAAGAAGAGAGATATGAGGCAGACTGTGGCAACTCAGGTTTCAACTTCACATCTTCTCCATTTAAATGGAGGCGACGTAAGTGTGTCTGGCCCTGTTTTGTCTTCTTAACGCCAAAACAAAAAGACAGAACCAAAACTTTCATTCACCGATATAAATTCGGTCCTTTAGCTTTGGACTTTATCAATTTTCAGTACCCTCATGCAGGCACGAAATATTATACAACACACACCAAAATAAAAGACATCTACGACACATATGTTTTTTATATTCCTTATTGGCATCAAAAGGAATACAGGTTCTCGTTCATCATACAAAGATTAGTGTAATCGAAGTTGTACTAAAAAGTTAAAATAAGTTTTTTTTTTATATTTTTAACAATTATTAATTAAGTTTTAAATGAGCTAGGATAAATCTACTGTCTTCCATGTGTCAATAATTATTCCAGTGCATACGTGTTATTTTTATCCTTTTGTGTAATGGAACTCGCTTACAGTCAGTTCCAAACAAATTTCAAATGAGGCAGGTCACTTATTTGACAATGGGCGCACGCCGACATCGTCAACATGAGCAAGTAGCGCTGAGAAGAAAACAAACAACAAGAAAGCACAAATACTCGCAAAACAACGACAACAACACCAGCAATAAATACATACAAGCGGCGGCTAAATTTAGAAAACACAAAATGTTTTAATGCACAGATACGAACGAAAACACACATGAATATATACACACTAACATATACATATAAATGTAAATGAATATATTCATGCATACACACGTACATTATGTGTTTAAAACTCAAGCCACGAAAATAACAACCAAACAGCAGCAGCAACAAATGGCAAGAGACCCAAAAATATATATATAAAAAAAAACAAAAAAAAAAACTCGTCTTAACCTGAAACGAAACCTTGTAACATTTTTCCCTAGCTTGGCGACGACGCTGCTGCGCTGCTTCTCAAGCTTAATTGACGTGCCGGTTTACACACGCTGGTGGGCAACATGCAGGGGGCGCTTCAAGTATGTACATACGCGAAACTGCAACGAATGCAAACGGCAGCAACACAATACAAATACAGCGGCAGCAGAGACCGCCAAATTGCTTGCTGGTTTGTTTGCTCTCTCAACGTTGATCACTTTTGCTTTCAATATGAAATAATCGACAGCGCTGGCGTAAGCGTCAGCGTCAACCGAGGCAGAAGCAGCAGCGTCAATAGCAGTCAAAGCAGCTGAGCGACGAAGCAAAAGAGAGCGCACGAACAAGTTTTCGCCCACATGCTTCGTCGTCGCCCTATTGTCGGAAATGGAGCGCGGCGAGAGGTAAAAAAAAAAAAAACCAGCACGTCGAGTACGCTCGCTCAGCTCACGCTGCTGCCGCAGTTACTTGTCGGCCGCTGAAATTTTGTCGCCTGGGTGCGCTTTTTGGGGCCCGGCGCTTGCCAGGCATCATTGAATAATATAATAAGTGAAAGTGTAGCGAGCGCTGTTTGCGTTGCGTTGCGTTGTGTTGTGTTGTGTATGACATCGCTCGCAGTCTCAGCATCAGCTGACCTACATTTTTGTTGTATATATTCAGGTCTATGTTAGAGAGATAAATTTCGATTTCGTTTCATTACGTTTTACGTTTTGATGCTTAGGCCTACATACACACACACACAGAGACACACGCACACACATACACACTTAGCGTATGTGGTAACACATTGTGGGGCGCAATGAGAAAGGAATGATGATAATGGCTCATGCTGTTTGATGGCGGTGACGGTGAAGCACTCAACTAAAAAACGCTAGGATAGGCCCGCTCGGCGTCGTCTCTATTTGTTTTAATGGTGTGCAAACGTAGCTGCTGCTGCTCGTGCTCTTGATTTCCCTATAACTTTGCTTTTAATGTTAATAGGTCAGAAGGCAGTTTAGTGTGACGTGTCGACTGTTTTCGTTTAGGTGGGTTCCACGTTATTTAACATTACTACTGCAGAAATATGTGACTGTCTAAACAGTGTTGTGCTGACATACGTATTTGAGTGATTCCATATATAATTAAGAGAACGAAAACAGTTGGTTTAGTTTAGCTTTAAGCCTATTTACGCTGTACGAAGGCTTTGAGCTAGTAAAGCAGACAGTAGTCCTTGAACAAATTACTGAACAACTTTAACAAAACGTAACATAACAATTCTGTGTAACACCTTGTAACATCCCATACTCTTGATCATCAAGTTCGTCAGATTGTCTGTTCGTCCGCATGTGCATCAATCTCATTTACTATGTAAAAGCTAACGCCTTAAAATTTGAACACAATATCAATATCACAAGATTAACTCGCACACCACATATTAAAATTTTAAATGCGATCGGGAAATTCAAATTGTTTGAAGCCACTACGGATAAATGCAACTAGCTTGAGTTTCTCAAGAAAATGAACCTCCGAAGTTACAAGGATTTTGTCATAAGGCACAGATTTCGAGAACTATAAGCAAATAGATTTATATTGTATAATTTTATTTCATGTTTCTTAGCATTAAACAATTCCATTTTTTTCGCACTATTATTATTTTAACCCTAATTGTACATAAATAAAATAGGTAAAGAATTGTGCTTAGGGTGTCTTCTATCTGGAGCTCAATAAATAAATAAATTTATATCAATTTATTAATATTTTGAATATCTTTCACGTCCAATGCATATTCCTGACTCAATAATGAATATTTAAAAATTTCCAGCGTTTTTATTTTATTTAGTTTAAGCCATGACAAAAAAAACGAGTGCGAGTGGCTAATCTATGTAAATCGCGATTGTGGACATGACTGGCAATTATGTTGTCGATTTTAAAAAAAGGTTACCAATAATACAGCTTTCAAGTTCAGTGACTATACCTCAAAAAATTGTGGAGGATTTAGAATTTTCTGAGTTTTGTCGATGTTATCGATTTCGATGTGTGTATCAATCAAACTTGTATGTGTAAGATTGAAGAGTTTAGTTTTATTACTACCTAATTTAAAATTTGAATAAAAAAAATCGGCACCGAAGTTTTTATCTTATATTTAATGCCAAAATTTGTTAAGCTTTAGTATGTACCAAATGTACCCAATGTTAAGCAATTGTTTCTTTGAAGGGTACAATATATACCAAAATAATAAAAGAGATGAAACGACACAAACACATACAATGCATACACAGCATCTTGAGACAAGAGAGAGAGAGAGATCTCTGAGCAGCGGGGACTATGATTACAACAGCAACAATTCAAAAGCTTAAGAAGGAGAGTCGCTGCTGCTACGCTATGCTTTGCTGTCGACGCTGTCGCATTGCTTCTGTTCGTAAACGTTAACGCTGCACAAAATATTTTTCAAAAAAACCTTGACACACTTTTGTGCGCGCGTCGCACACTCACATACACACACATGCATATACTCATACTTATTCGTAAATACAAACATACTCGCCCAGGGACGGTTTCGACCGCAATTCGCCGACGTCGTCGTTGCCTCTGTGAGGAGGTCAGTTCAACGAGTGTACGTTGATTGTGTGTTTGTAGAAATATACACAAATGTGTGTACGAACACACATACACATGTATAAAGACACATACAAATACATATATAATAAAGAGTGCAATTCTGAGCGATGCGCAATAAATTTTGACTCATAGCTACAAGAAACCCCTACCCCAAACCCTTGTTGACTCCTCGCATTTTGTTTGGTGCAGCTAATTAAATTAATTAACGCATATAAATTGTACAATATCTGTATATATATATATATATATATATTTATGTATATTCAACTTTTGCTTATTAGCACTCACTGCAATTCAGGTCAGCGGCGACAAGAGGCCTGTAAATGAGCACAGACCTCAACAAAATCCACTCAGTTCGTATTTGTATGTTTGTAATATGTAAATATGAATACACATATACACAAATACACATTTTTCTTGTAGATCGTGCGGCGAGTCGACGTTTTCGACTGGCAGTCCATCATATCATCATATCGTCATATCGAAAGCGTAACAGGTGCGGAGGCGGCCTCCAATTTGAGCAGCGCTTGCACTTTTGATTGTTACTTACTTCTTGTTGCTGTTGTTGTTCTTCTTTTGACTTATTTTCTATATAATAGGTACGAATGCACATAAATATCTTTTAGGTTTTGGAAAAACTCTTTACCCAAGTGGGTGAACATTTTATAAGCATCTGTTATTTGAAACTTTTTATTTTATATGCGCTATATGAGCAATAATCCAAAAAGTGCCTACATTTTTTGGCCAATCCACGTTCCCCTAATTGCAAATAGATACCCAATATTTCGTAGGTTATTGAATTGAATTTGATTTATATTTTTGAATCTGAAATTTAAAAACTTATCTGAAGTTACTATAGAACATTATAGAACAGAATAATATTTTTGATTGAAATATCTTTACACATAACAGTTTTTAGATATCTTCAATTAATATTTAAGATATATTTATATATAAAAAAAAAGCTGATCAGTATTGTAATTTTTTTTTTTGCAAATTGCAACACGCTGAAAATAAAAAATGAACAAATTTATTTCAAGCGTAATTTTGATATTCTGCTCAATTCGATCCAGAGAGATTTGTCTTTTTATCTCTCTCAATCTCTCTCAATCTCTTTCAATTTTGCTCTTTTCTTTCCATCTCTCTATCGTTCGCTTGTTTATATCATTTTCCTCAGGGTTACTACTTTATTATTATAGCATTTCTTTTTATTTGCTTTTCGCTTTTTTGCAAAATAAAAATATGCACAAAAAGCATATTATTGAAGCAGCAGTTCTCTTAAAAGCCCGACGCGGGCGTCAGCAGAGACAACGCTGCGTCGCGACGCAAGCTTGCTATTGACGTCGTCGTTGCAGTTGACGGAGCTTAAAACTAGGTCACGAGGCCACAAAAACAATTGCAGCGCAGCAGCACTAATAGCAACAGCAGCAGCAGCAGCGGCGTTGGCGGTATGGCTGTGTTCCGGAGGATGGGTGGCAAGCTAGGAGGAGTCGAGAGGGTAGCTGATGGGGCAAGACCCAGCGACGCTAACTGTTAAAAATGCAATGCGTGTTTCAGTTTCTCAAGCGGGCGAACGTGCGGGCGTATGAGAATTGCAGGCTTGTTGGGTGGGCAGTGGACGATTAATTGAGTTCCAGTCCAGTCTGTCAGTGAGTGTATGGACAAATGAGTTGCCAGGCCAGTTGGGAGGCGAAATGCATAATCGTTTTTTTAGATAACGACTTTTTAGGAACAACATTATTTGTAATGTAAGGATAGAATAATCGGTGGCATAATAAAAAATGGCATGTTCGTAGGGACTAGAAATGAGGAGTTGTGTTTTTTTTCTGGCCAAAATGTGGGTCGTTGCAGCAACTTAGTGATTCAATAAATATGAGTGCGACCTGCGATAACTAGTGAGTACTCTAAATTGTATTTTTAAAAGTAAAATAAACTATATGTATGCATCGTCCAATAGTTATGCCTCTATTTATAAAAACATACTATGTCATATATTATTAATTAATTATCGGAAATGTCTCTATGATATGTGTAAAATCGAATTTAAGAAATTTGTTTCCTTTATATCTTAAAATTAAATATAGTATGTCTACGATCGGTAAAATGTATTTTTTTTAAATTTTCGTAAAAAAACTGTTTTCAAGTAACTACGTTACAGATTTTATGAATTTGATGCGTCGGAGATGTCTTCTTAATCAAAGTACTCTTTTTAACAATTTTAATCGGTACAGGGTATAAAAAAAACAAGTAAAATGTGCCTCGTCTGTCTGCTGACAAAGCTGAGACGCTGACGTCGCTGCTGTCAGTTGTTGTTGCTGCCCCGTTGTTAGATATGGTGACCCACTAACCTACTTTTTTAAAAGCGTTGAAGCTTTTTACGTACATATACTCACATACACTTATGTATATATATACATGTTTATATGTATAAATATATTGCTCACTGCTTCTTTTTTTTGTCTTTTTCTTCTCTTTTTTTTTGATTAAAATTATATAAACAAAGTGGAAATATTCAACAACGCAATCGAAACAGAAACGAAAACAAAACCAACACGAAATAATGAAAATGAAAACGAATAAGCTGAAATGCCTCTCTATCTGTTTTACTCTCTCACTTTGCGTATGCGTTTGTACATACTCATACAACTAGAGCGGGTGAAGAAGTGTCGTACAAGCTCATAAAGCTTTTAATACCCTATCTTTATTAAATTGCAAAAGTACATTATAGGCAAAAAGTTATATCTTAGATTCCATAAAGTTAATATATTATCAATCAGGACAAGAGAAGTTAAGTCTATCTAGTCCTTATACTTTAAAGTATAAATAAAATAAGTTGATCTTATCTCTTTTGCATCCCTTTTTTTCCCTCATACGTACATAGGTAAACACGAAATACAGTATGTATGTTACAGTAGTACTGGGTATCCCCTACTCGGACCTTTCGACGAAATCAAACTAGCTTCTTTGTTGTTTTGCCTTGGGCAACGTACAAACCGCACGGAGAGATTCACACACGGCGACGCTTCAGTGAACAAAGGCACATATATACAAATGTATAATACGCATTTTGTACATTCAGATAGATATGTATATGCAAAACACACGCAACAGTAAAAAAAAAAACAAAAAAAAGGCCTCGCACGCACAAAATTATACACACTGACACTACTATTTAATGTCGAACCTAACCCAACAAAACAACAAAACTCACACATAGCCACACACATACATACGTACATAAATAGATGGGGCAGAAGCTCTCGCTTCTATTACTATCTTTGTTAAGTCCGAAATATTTTTTTTTAAAGCTTTTTGTAAACAACAAAAACCAAAAACAACACAATGTATTCTCATATTCACGATATTTTGCTCAATTTTCAATTTGAATACAGTTACACATTAAAAAAAGAGTATAAAAAACTACGAACTATGGGGTCGGAATCTCTCTATTACACAATACCCTGTAATAGCAGTATAAATGGCTTTAACATGTGGCATTGAGACTATGTAAACTTTAAAATACGTTGGAATTGATATCTTTAGGTACTATAGCCCTAAAATCGATACTTGATTTTTGTGTGGAACAGAATTCATAATCTTTTAAGGGCATTTAAATTAAAAGCAAGTAAATCAATTTAAAGATAAGAAGTTCAAAAAACTTGCTTATAATTAGTTAAGCTCTTAACATAATACCTTTTAATACTTATTATAAAGGTACTTAAGTAAACTATGCAGCTTTTTGTTTCTTATCTGATCGGATCAGCTGTTTTCAAATATCTATTAGGTTAACTTCTTAAAGCGATAAGCATGTGAAAAATTGGCAGTCATTTTTCAGATTACGTCTGCTTACACTTAACTGTAAAAATATAATAAAAACAATATTCTAAATCACTATTAAATATCAACAACATATATATGCATATAAATCATTTGTAACCATTTATCCTCGGGATGAAAAATAAAAAATAAAAGTTTCAAAATATTTTCATCCAAGTTGGACTTGCTAAAGATTACTAACGGCAAGGGGTTTGTAAGGTCTTCCTTAACATAATACGTATTTAGAGTAAAAATGAAAAGTAGAATTTTCTGTTTTCTTAGGTGGTGGTTTTGTGTGTGATTGCAATAAGATATATATGTTTTTTAATTGGTGCCATGATCTAAATTTCACAACTAAAAACAAGTTGTGCAAATTTAAAGTTTCATAGTGGTATCGGAGCTAACCAAACGCACCGCAGAGCTCAGCAGAGCAAGTGAGTAATTCAGTATTTGGCATGGAGACTTATCAGCAAGCAAACAAAATAAGACGTCTTAAAAAATATTTACAATTTTTTTTTGCGTTTTTTTATTTTTGGCCGGTTCTCGCTCACTCGCCATTTTGGCAGGTGCGCAAGCGAGACAAAAACTTGGCCAAGTGCAGTAGGCCATGCAAATGGCAAAGTAGGTCAGCTATCAACAACGCACGCGTATTTTAATACTTTACGACATCGACAACGACGACGACTATGACTATCAGAAAGAGTGGCCGACACAAACAACAAGTACAACACAAACACGAACATCAGTTCGGCAATAGACGACGCAGCACAGCACAACGAAAAAAACAAAATCAGTAAAAGCAACAAGTCAGACTGCTCTACACGGCAGTGGTCGACTTATAGACGACCTGCACACAAGAAACCAGAACATTTATGTTATGGGGAATTTACTTGTGACAAGGTGTTCTACCAAAGTTGGCCAAATGCCGATGACCAAATACATTGTTTTTAAGTTGGGCATCGCAAAAATGTATTGTTACATTATATTATATTAAATCAGTTTAAATGCATATTAATTTTCGTTTTCTGTGCTAATGCGTTTAGCTTACATACTAAATAAAATATTTATTGCCACAAAATCACCTCAATAATATAGCTTATGTTTATTCAACAAATGAGCTTTTATCACTTTTATATGTATGTAATGATGTAAGTATCAGTCTTTATATTATAATATATGAAAAGTCCGATCTCATAAACTCAAATATAGAATGTATGTACGCATAAAACATATGCAGGTAAGGTTTATTTTACTTTCCGCGTTTAGCTAACATTACTAAGGTAATATTTACACAATAAATATGGAATCAGAGTATCTCTTAGCGCACTTTCTCGACTGTCGCATGCATAATTGCCTATATTGTCAACTGGGCAAACGTAGATGATGCGTACGTACTACAAACTTCACGACAATATGTCAAAATTCGACTTGTGGGGTAATGTGGTATAAACAATTTTTGTAGCATAATATTAGTCAGGTAAGACTATTTTCTTTTCATAATCTGTATCATATAGACAACCTGGGCAAAGGATACCGTGAACCACAAACAGATAATTCACCGCAAAATATGAGCTGCAAAGTAATCAATTTTCGCCTGACGTGTAATCTAGATTGTGTAGATAGAATGGCACATTTAATTGACGTCTACCCATCACCCGAGGTAGGAAGAAGCATTGTCGTAATTAGCTCCGACTTTCTGAGACCTGCTTTTTTTTCGTGGAGCATCTTTAGGAAGCACATTAAAGTGTGAACCTTTTCTATTTTAGTAATACTCCATATTTACTAAGTATTAAGTAAAATAAATTTTGAATACGAAAGAGTACGCGTTTCAACTGATATATATATTATATAATAGGTTCAACAATAATATCGAAGTAGTTATTATATATATCTATTTTTGACCTACCCTTCAATCAGTGGCATTATGGGTAAATTGCGTTGAGCTTTCTATAGCAAAAGCTTAGTTGTGCGTCTGCACTTTAACGCATGCATACTAGTTATATATACACATGAGCATGAAATGAATGTGTGTGTATAGTAAATGTTAACGTAGATAAAAATACAAATGTGTGTGTATGAGAATTGTAAATAGTACGTTTAAGCTGCTCGTATCTGCTATATCTGTTAATTTCGTTCTGCTCTCTGACTGAAGATCGCCACAGTGTTTATACTGTTTTTTAGAGACGACCGACTATTGCGCACAGACTCAAAATCCGAACTCTCCGCTCAAAAACTGAAAGCACGCGCACTCATACTAAACTAACGCTGCCACATGCAGGTAAAAAAGCTTTCCGAAAGCTATATTGGTGTGTAACTATTGTGCGAGCTGAATTGTGTTCTTATACCCTTGTAATTTATATCTAATTTTGGTACAGGCACAGATCGGAATGCAGCAGCTCACATAGAAACAATCTGTAGAAAGATGAGCTCCTGTACGAAAAACTCTTTGCATATCGCGATGTTATAATTATACTTTTTTAGAACCACTTGAAAGATGAGTACTTGTAAGAAAAAGTGGAGGACTTTATCAATGTCTAAATATTTTTGACTATTAGCACAACGTTATATATACGAAGCAGAAACGCCAAAAAGGGAGATAACAATTAGCGGCATGTTGTCACTCAGCTGAAATCAACTTATGAAAAGATGTCAAATATTGAATGGATCTTATTGTCAATTCTTTATACAACCACATAAGCAATTTCTGCCGTTATGGAAATTATTCGAAATAAACTCTTTTATCCATAGTTTCCATGATGGTCTGATATTATATATTATTTATATATATATATATAAAGTGTATATATTATTCATTAGCAACAACAGCCCTTTTGCAGACGGAAACATATTTCTCTGTGCCGGTCGGATCGGATCACTTTATCATATGACTAGTCCCCAAGCTCATTACATATATATAGCTCTAATTGTGATGCTAAGGACAAATTTTGTTAAATAACTAGAATCTGTGTTTAATTGGTTTGCGAACAATCGACGATATGGTCTTGAACACTATGATGTGTTTTTCTACATATACTGATGCAACTACTGGACATCAAGAAATATATTAATGATTGTTTCTTATCAAGCAACCTTATAATGTCGGTAGAAAATATGTGGAAAACATGAAATGAACACTGTGAATTGACATTAAGAATATTCCCTCAGTATTATAACCAAATAGTCGTTCTCTAATTGCATTAATAACATTAAGAAAAATTGTCTATTGATATTAAGAAAGACAGTAATCAGCTCTAATGAATATATTGTAACTGAACGAATTAGTAATTGTGAAAAATATTTATTTTTTTTTTATATCGAAATCTATTAATTAAAACAGACAGAACCCAAAATGTATGACAAAGTATATATGAAAATTCTTTATCAAAATCAATAGCGGAGACATGTCATTTCAAAAACATCAAAACGTTTCCTTTAAACGGAGACGAAAAAATTTAGATTTAGCGAATGGGAGCACGACTGATTAACATTTAAGCTGTTTTAGCAAGAATGGTACCACTTTTAAGCAGATAGTATTGAAATACTGTCAATGGTTGAATTAAGCACCGTCGCCGAAACTATCGAGTGGGCGCTATCAACGATTTTCCGCTCATACAACAGCATAAATATATTGCATGAAAATGTAACTGGGTCAGGGTGCAAACCCATACATATAAAATAAAGTAATTCGCGGTGGCAGGAAAATCAATGCAATGCAATTTTGCGCCTCACTCTTTCGTTCGTTTCTTTCACTTACAAAACATCTACCACTCCAGAGCACCAACCCCGTTCTCGCATGTCTGTGCCCTAACTGGGAAATTGGCAATCGGAACCGGAATCACAATGCAAAAAGCTAGTGCATGTGGTGCCGTCGCCATCGCCGTCGTCGCCCCCACAGTCACAGCTGTTGTAGAAATGTAGCACAGGGTCAACTGGCGACCTGTTAGCACACTTTTTCTTACTGACCGATTCGCAGCACCCCTTATACCGCTAATGCCGCTTGTATTATCCAAATTGCAATGAGCGCATCGAGACTGCAGCTACTCAGCTCTAAGTTTTTTATATTCGATCTAAGGTCAACAATAATGCAATGTGAGAAAATCATTAGAAAAACAACCAAACAAAAAAAAAATAATTGATAAAAAAAGTAAGTGTCCGACAGGTTTAACTTCTACAAAAACTAAATTTAATTCAAAGTTAAACTAATTAGCGCGCATATCTACAAATAAACTATTATTAAAAATAATTTAATACAAAATCGATAGTTGGGTCTCTTAAGCTGTTAATTAAGAGTTACTAAAACATCCTTACCCGTGCCCGTGCTGACTTAGAATAGAATTTAAAATACAGTTTCAACAGACTTTGTTTTCTCATGTTATTATTAATATAATCTGATTTAAGAAAGTGCAACAATTTAAAATTTATAACACAATTGGATTATTATTTAAAAACTTTTCAATTCAGCATTTCTAAAATAAAAAACTTCAGTTACACATTCTTTAACTTAAGCATGTCCCCAGATATACAATTTCAATTAAGAGTAGATAACTTAAAACTAGAGCCTATTCTTGTAGGTCTTTGAAATTATTCTAACATTAAATATTTGAGGAAAAAAATATATATCCCACCAGGTTTTTACTCAATTTTTTTGGGATTTGACATCAACAAAAGGCATATATTGGTTATGGTAATAAACTCATTTTTAAAAGTGGACAATTAAATAAAATATGTGGTTCGGTCTTTGTTTATATTACAAATTGTTACGTTCTGCCTGTCACTTTAACCTGCACATCTCCCACTTACCTCTGGTCCCACATTATGCCTGGTCGACCTTGCATATGGTAAAAATTAAGTTCGATGCGTAACCTTTTATTAATTGAATTCACCATGCTTTCCATTAAAATGGGCAATTTAACTTATAGTTTGACAAGTTGTCAAAAGTAAATTGCTGCTTTGGAAAAGCTTATATTATGGTTTAATTTACGATTATGTTCCGATCCAACGAGCTTGGAGGCGTTGCACTTCGAAACTTTATCTAAACATTGAATAATACATGTTTAATATTTATACAATATATACAAAATTATTTTAACATTTCAATGTTGCATCCTTGATAGCACTTACTAGATTTCTAATCGCTTGACTAACGCCAATTGTGTTTCAATTACAATTTGCGGTTAACATTTGAGGTTTGAAATTTAATAATACAAGCCTATGACTCGATCAACGTGAATGACCATTCTGGAGGATGTTTCTAAGCTTACTTTACTTTAACAAAGTCTTAGTGCTTGTTAATCGTTTTAATGTAAAAAAAAAAGATTTCATTAAAGCAGCTAACAATATAACCATTATAAAAAAATGTTGGTAATGTTATAAATAAATTATATGAACTTAATTAAACGTTTTTATGCGAATACATAGTTACATAGATACACATGTAAAAATATTATATATATTTAGGATTTTTTTTTCAAAGTTCACTATTATTAATTAGTTAAACTGTTAAGCGGTTAAAAGACCTAAAGACATCAGTTATTCCCTCAAATTCTTTTTCAAAGACATGTCAATGCTTCTCTGGAAATTTTTAAAGCTGCAGCCAAGAAACAAACTTAAAGCACCTGACAACTTGGCAGACATAATTTTCAAGGTCCGACCTTGCTATAAAAAACGCAAGCAACACCAACAAGTAAGGCAGTGGCAAGGACATGTGCCGCCTCAATCGCCCTGTTGCAGATGCAACCTTGCACAACCTTCGGCATATAACCTTGTAATCAATTTACAATTCTTTAGGGAGCAACAACAGCAACAACTATGCATTAGACCCTACAATGTCAAGCCCCAATTTACGTCGCCGGTGACCTCGTTAGCTATTTCCAAAGTGCAGCAGAGCCAGCAAAAAGCGGCTGACTTTGACCCATTTAAATCCTTTGAGGTAAGCAATAGTCACAAAGCGGTATGCGAACGCGACGACGCGTCGCAAACATTGCAATAATCTATGTCAATGTCAGCCGGCGTTGCAGTGGGCGGCGACGCGGCGTTAAATTAACTGAGGCAGAACATAAAGCTCGAGAGCAATAAGCATAGACAGAACGACAGAGTAACAGAGATAGAAGACGACAGAGACAGACAGAAAGAGATAGATATATCAAAACAGACAATGGCATAGGAAGAGGGAGGAAGATAAAGGGAGAGGAAGAGAGAGAGAGAGAGAGAGCACACACGCGACAGACGTTTGATTCGACTGACGTTTGATTCGACTGGCGGGTTTTGCTCGCCGCAGTTGATGCCTACAAACAGACACAGACACACACACATACACAAATGTGACCGTCAATTTATATGCAATTTCGCTGTCCGTATTCATGTGTGCGCGTAAGTGTATGCGCTTGCATCCTTGTGCCCAATCTGTAATACATATTACAAAACAACACAACAAAATGCAAGTTAGAATTCAATCGGCTATAGTTCTCGACTTACATATACCCTGTACCCTAGTGTTATTTATCTACCCCATGAAAAAAGTGTATGTAGATAGTGACTCAACTAACAATCAATACACAACCGAGTATAAGTCTTAAGTTACTTCTTGGTCCCACATGAAGCGATTATAGGGTATGAAAATCGAGTTATGCCTTTGACCTAAATTTAATGCGCAACAACCTTGCTCCATTTAAAGCACGAAGCTAAGGATTGCAACAATGCCCGTGCTGCATTTGTGGGTATTCCAATACACATACATGCATACATAGAAATTTACACATGTGTTTTCATACTTACATGTTTTGAAGCACTGAAGGTCGCCAAAGTGGGTGACTAGACGCCTGACATTGATGAATGTCAGATACAACAATCCACAGCAGCAACAACAACAACAGAAGTGGAGCCAAGTGCGTGCGTTTGCTGACGCAGCAGCAACATTAGCAATAACAAGTGAATTTTACTTTGAATTATACCTATCGACCACGTTTCGAGTCCGATAAACAGATGCCGGATAGAATGCGTTTTTTAAGTGACCTATATACCAATGTATATAACATATCTATCTACACATATATTAATATAACTAATTCTATATATATTTAAACGCGGCACGAAACTCATCAATATTTATTTAAATTGTCAAAAGGAAGGCACACTGACAAAAGCGACATATACCACTTCCCACGGAATTCAACTACATTAAAAGCAAAAGGAATTGGGGGAGCACCGACAATTCAGTTTTATTTTAAACATGGGTAAAAGGGGTATAATGGTTTTGTGCAAATGTATGTAACAGACAGAAGAAAGAATCTCCAACCCCATAAAGTATATTTATTTATATATAAAAAAAAAGACTTAGCCTGCTAACCTTTTTAAAGGGAAACTTGCCAATAAAATTAGAATATTTTTAACAACTGTGTTCAGGGTATGCTTAGTCGAAATCGCTCGAATTCAGCATTTTTACTTGTTTCTTTTTGACCAAGCGATATTATTAATTTTGCTTCGGCTTATGTGTAAGCTATTCTAAATAAAGATTGCTTTACTAAAAGCCACATAGTTTTTTAACTGTTTCTTTAAGTTGCCTAAATGTCTGCACTCAGTAAAAACTTGAAAGAGCGAAAGCTGCCCACATCTTAATAATTCACGTAAAAAGGAAAATTTTTTTAAAAAAAATTCTAAAACTAAAAAATATCGACATTTTTTTGATATTAGTGTATCAAATTACAATTACAATTACCACTTGCATACATTTGATAAAATCTTATTTCCGTTTTCTGGGCATATCATAAAAAATGGTTTTCGATTTTTATATTTATTCATTCATTTATTCATTTGTAGAATGTTTATTTTTGGATTGATCTGTTTGTTTATTTTAATTAGATTATTGTTGTTATTTTCATTGCATTTTCATTTGATATTTTATTTTTCTATTAACTAATATTTTTCATAAATTCCATTCCTGTTGTCATATTTTCCGGTTTAAGTCACACTTTTGCTCAGCATACAACAGAATACTGCCACCAACTCAAGGATTTGCGATTATGCGAAAGATATCAAATTTAGTGGAGAATTGGCTACTTACCCCCATGATCATCAATCTCTAAACCAAATTCATCATCTGACATCGACTCATCCTCTGAGCTGAGATTTGAACCACTAAAGTTGGCTGCCTGATGTTGCCGCTGCTGCTGTTGTTGTTGATGTGTTTGTCGCTGTTGCTGATGTATCTGATGAAGTTCTTTTGTACTTGTACTTGTAGTATTATCAATATTGTTGGATATTTTGGCAGCGCCACATGAACTGGCCGCCAACTCTTCGATGCTGTGTATTGATCTACGGTTGGCAGTGCTTGTGGTTGACGTTGTTGTTGCTGCTGCTGCTGTTAGAGTTGTTGTATCAGCCAAACCATTGTTGGCAACACCAACCATGTTCTTGTGACTGCTGTTCGTCCCCACTTCGAAGTCTAGCATTTGCACCGTTGTGGAGCCTAGGAAACTGGATGTGCTTACGACTGCTGTTGAACCAACTCTGTTATCTATGGGCTTCAGCTGGTGATACTCCATAGAGTTGGACTTCTGCAAAATAATCGGATCACAGTTGACCTGGTCAGCGTTGACCGTTGATTGATTGTTGTTGTTCTGACGGTTATTGAATAGTATATTGGCAAATGATGGCATTGTGACTGATTCCAATATGACCGGCCCACCTCCGGTGCCGCTAGATGGCGCTTCAACTTTAGCATCCACGTTGTTCTGATTATTATTGTTGTTATTGTTGCTGTGGGGATTGGGACTGGCAAAGATACGCTCGCACAGGCCGCTCAATGAAACGGGCACATCCAGTTGGCTGCCATCGATGGTTTGCAATGAGCTAAAGTTCTCAACGGGTGAAATTGAATTGGAATTGGGCTGTACGCATTCCTTTTGCAGTTGAGCATAGCTACCAAAGGGCAAAATTGATGTGCTGCCCGCGCCAATCATTTGATCCTTGTGATGATGCGGCAGCAATTGTTGCTGTTGTTGCAGGTGTTGCTGGTGGTCGTTGTTGTTGTTGTGGTGGGTACTAGTTGAATAGTTGCAAATGCTGCTGCTCTCGGCCAACAAACGTACATTGAAGTTATCCATAGTAATATGTTGCTTATTTCTATTTTCTTTCGTGATGCACTTAAGTGTCTTGGTGATGTTTTAATGTTAGGTTTAAAGTCTGTTACACCTCAGCTTGCTGCTCTAGACGTCCCAATTAGTTGAATCTAATGTTTTAGCTGGAAAAGAAATCAAACACATGGCAAAATTAGATTAAACAAGAAAATACTACATTCTTATGTTGTAGAGTCAAAAAATTTTTAGAGTCTAGACTGGAGCAAAGCGGGGTTTTTAAACAATAATTCGATATTCAAAATTCAATTGTAGGTCAAGGTCATATTATTCTTAGCTCATTTTCAAAAATCCTAAAATTCACTGCGCAGAACTTTTAAATTTCTAATTCAAATACAAATAAAAAACTAAACTAAATGAAAACTTGTAATGCTGGCAGATATATTGTGTGAAGAACACTTTTAGGTAATAAATTTAATACATTTTTAGTTATTTAGTTTTTCAGTAGAATGTATTCAATGTTTCGGATTCGGTAGGGTCTGTCTTCTTTATAATAAGCTGTCACAGAACTCATCGGTCGATAAAACAGGATATGGATAAAGAAGGGCTCAATATAGATTTCATTCTGAATTCAATTGCACGTTTTGTTTAATACAAATTCACTTAACTTACTTAAAAAAAAACCTTTAGTTTGTTCTACTCTACTTGAGAAGCTACTTGGTAATTTCCAGTGGTTGCCAAACCAATTGCAAAATCTCCCATCCTGCCTTAAATAACATCCACAAACAGAGAACTTATACAGATGTTAATTATATTCATTCAGCCTTTGCGTCGGTACTCTCCTTGTTCGCTTCTCAGTTGCAGCTGAAAAGCTCACACCAACTAGACAAAAGATCTGGGACAGTTGGCTGAAGTTGACGGAAGCGAGAATGTAAGGGGCGTCGCAGGTTACACTGAGAGATAAAACATAAACTTACCTTTTCATCTTATATATATATTATATATAAATTAGCAACAGCAGCTGCTGTAGTTGCTGGCTGAAGTTAGCAGAGGAGCCTTAGCGCATGCGCTGCTGAAGCAACAGTGATCACGAAAAAGAAGAAGACGCTGCTACTTCATCTTCTTTTGGGGCGCTAGCTTGTTTTACTGTGCTTTTTATGTTTGACGTTCTTAAAACCAGTTGGGACCGAAAGCAAAAGTGCTATTGTTGTTCTTGTTGTTGCTTATGTTGGCGTGTTGTTGTTTTTGTCAGCCCGTTCGCCTTCTCTATTTGTTTGTACACTTCACACGGTATTCGCACGCAGAAGAACTTGCGTGATTCATGCTGCCCCTACATCCCTGTTATCCCCTGCGATCCACACTAATGCAGTTTCCGCCTGCGCCAGCAGCAGCTGCGAAGTCGCCGTTGAAAGCTTTTTCAGCATATTTTCTTACGGCACACACTCGCATACACACACTTGCGCTCACTCTTATTATTTTTGTTGCTGTTTTTGTTGTTGTTGCTATCGCTAGTGTATGTTCTTGTTATTTGCGCTGCGCCAATTCTCTTGCTATTTCGTTCTTTCTCGTTTTCGTTTTCTTTTCTGTTTCGCTTCGCCTATTCGCTATTCGCTTTCAGTGTTGTCTTTCGCACATGGAATTCGTTTTTGCATGGCGGTGGCGGCGGCGGCGTTTGCCGCTTCCTTTTATATGTTAAAACAGCAAATTTATTGCAATTATGCCAAGCCAGACGACAAAAACTTCTTGCAGAACGACAACGACAACGAGACGAAGAGGAAGACTAGCACGAGCAACAAGCGAAAAGCTCTTCCTACAAAAACAACAAATTGCAATTCCCCATTACACACTCACACAGATATGCACACAACAGACGAGAACAACGCGCACTTATGAATATTCACGAATACACACACATTTACTGCTGCTACTGTTGTTGTTGGTTTTGGTGTTTTTATTTTAACAGCTCTGCTCCAATTCTATGACACAACAAAGTGTGTACATATATAGTGCACATAATACTGATAGAGTTGGATTTGTGTGTGTGTGTGTGCATATGTAGTATGTACATACTACATACGTACCTACGCAATAATTTTGCAACTCTTGCACTATCGTTATGGGCACCATCAGCACGAGCCACACATTTTTAGTTTTCAGTTTGCTTTTCAGGTTTTTAGAGGATTTTTATTGCTTTCATTGGTGGTGTGCTTGAAATTGCACAGCGCGCTTCATTTTCATTTTCATTTGAACGAAAGTAATTTAGTTGCAACCGACTCACGCCGCGCTGTTCGAAGAATTTAGTTCCTTTTACTTTCAGCCTCTATTTGTTTATTCCACTTTTTCGGGAAAACTATGTACGGCACACAACACGTAAAAATTAGGTCTGTAGGCCAACACGAACGGGAACACAGTAAGAGTAGCAAAGTTGTTGGCGTAGGTAGAAGAAGAGGAAAGCACACACGCATACACACTTAAGCACATATAAACTCATACACATACGAAAGCACAAGCCCAAACACACCGATAGACAGATCGAGTACGACGCGGCGGGGCCAAGGACGTGTAAAAGACAAGCAGCAGCGACGGCGTCAAAATTATTCTTGGCCTTTAAACGCGCGTTTGAAGAACAAGGACGGCAATCATATGGCGAGCAGCAATGAAGCTTTCAGCTTTAAGCAATCTCACACCAAAGCAACTGTGTGTGTAAGAGATAAATAGCTTTTACAATAAGCGCCAGCTCTTGAAAAAAATTGAAGCTAGCGCCAGAAAGCGCCATCTATTAGACTATTTTGAAACTGTGCAACCAGCAAAAACCAGGCAATTCTGTACATTATAGGACTTTCCGACAAAATTATGCTCCGTTATCGAAGGACAATGACAATAATTTACAAAGGCAACCGGGACTCCGAAGATTATATTCAATCGCAGACCAGAGTTTAAGGTTTGAAACATTTTTTTGGTTAGTTCAAAGCAAATTTTACATTTTTTTCGAGACGTGAGAGTTGCTGCGAACCCAACATTCGTACATTCTACCAATTTGCTTATTTAAAAACAATCCGCTTTAACCAAATATTTTCTTTCAGAAAGGGTGATGCCGACTATCTTGATCGCACAGTCATAATATTGCGACCTCTGCACTATAATTATATAGATGTCAGCATCAGAAATCCCGTTTGCATAGGTGTGTAATCTTAAGCAATTTTGTATCTAAATTTTAAGAATTGTCCTCTATTTTTTTCTTATTCAGAGAGATTGAGTACAAATTAGCTTAAGTGTTCGATATATTTTAACATAATATCAAGGCAATATACATTAACATAGACCCAAAAGCACATTTATCCACTGACATAGATATCACATTTATCTATTTACATTGGGTTGTATCGAATAACGAAGTTTCACCAGAAACCAAAAACACATACAGCACTTTATCTATAATTTTTACAACAGACGTTCATTAGACTAGTCCTTACTTCTGTAGTTTGTTCCAAGAAGCGTATCTCCTAATTGTTCCCTATTTCAAACAAACAGAATACCACAGAAAACATATTTTTCTCTTCGAGCTAACGCCAGAACATATTTCAAAATAACTATTAACTCGCAACCAGTTAGGTGCTAATCAATCTAAATAAAAAAAACATTATGAATTAAATAAAATATAATTCAAAAGGATCCCCTTAGCATTTGTTATTCCTATCCATAACTAACAATTGAATATGTTTATACATAAGTTTGTTATACATCAATTTTTCTTTTTTTCATAATAACTGTTATAATAATTATAATTTCGACAATAATTTTAAAGATTCCTTTATACACTTCAAAACACGATCACTTTAAATTTTATTGATAAGAAAATAGTTTGCATTTCCGTTTTTGTTTTTGTTTTTTTACAAATGACGTTTCTGTTTTATAAATACAATCATTGAACATTGTTGTTGCATATCATTTGCTTTAAAATACTTTTTTATGTATATATGCATATACGTAATTGCCAAAAAGTATTTTAAATGATCTCCAGGGCTAACATTATCTTAAGATACAATAAGATACAATTACATTGAAAAGTTACAAACCTATATGCAAAATTGATTTAAGATAATAATAATTAACATATTCTTAAGCATATGCACACTGAGTGTATTTATTAAATATTTGTATGTATAAATCAATATTATTTTGTTTATATGATTTAATTTAATTTAAAAACACATAATATATATAAATACGGCTTCGTTGCATTGCTTATAACTATTTTTAAATATTTACATTGTTACAATTATTTTTTTTTGCTAACACTTTTTGTTCAATTTACATTGCGCAAATAGATAAATAAGATAATCTGATTTATCGGGTGCTCTCTCGCTACCAAAACTTGGTCTATACCGATTCCAGTTGCTCGTTTTTATGCATCGTTTACATAATCGTTTTTGAATGTGTGTGTGTGTATAGCACCTTTGTATCACTTTGCACTTAGCTCTAATTATTTTATAAAAGACTGTCTTCCAAAGACAAAGACGTAAAACTGACCAATAAAATTATATGCTAATATATATATATATATATATATATATATACATATGCAATATTTATAGTATTTTAATATGTACATAATCTTTTAGCATATCAGAATATATATAATTTAGCGTTATAAAATTAGAAACATACTCTGTTTAAAATTTCATTAAAATTGTTTTAACGCCCAGCAAATTCTTGACGCTCTCGTTGTATCTGATAAGCATAACCTTTGAGGAGCTAAACATATTCAGCTTCTCACCGGCACACAACAGCTGCAGACACGTCGCCTTCTCCAGGAAATCATCGATTTTGAACTCTCTCAGTAATTGCTTCTGTGTGGTGGCCAGCGTATTGCCATTTGGACAGATCTGTAAAGTGCGTTGAACAAATATTAATAAGAATACATGCATTTCTAGTAGGTTTAGTATATGTTGTTACGCTGCGTACCTTATTAAGCAGCGTGTCTTTCGACTTGACCTTAAGTAAATTGCACAAATCATTTAAGAGTACCCATTTATCACTGCCCTCATCCTTGAGCAAGTACAGTGGTGGCAGGGGCACATCGGCTTCTTCAAATTTAAAAATATCACTATTCAATTCATCCGATAACGTATCTCCTACATCACTATCATCATTTTCAATGTGATCATCATCGTTCATCTCGTTATTTTCCATGTTCACATTCTCGTCATCATCCTGTGTTTCCTGTTTAACATCATTCATCCTGTTCACAACACCCGTTACATTTTGCTCAACATTAATATCATTGTTATTGTTGTTATTGGTATCCTCCAATCTCGCTCCAGGCTCTATTATGAACATTATTTGTTGTATTGTTGTTGTTTTTGTAGCAGTCTTTCCACGCATCTCCCCATTTAGATTAATTATTTCTTTGCTATCCTCCATTGTCTGTAATAACCCATTCGAATTATTAGCGTTGTGGCTGCTGCTATTTCTGTTGGTTTTGGGTTTTGCTGGATGATTCACGTTGTCGCCTTGGTTGCGTTTTTGCCTTCTCCTTTCTCTAAGTTGAGCTTTGCTCATATCACATGCTGTTTTCGGTACACTATCGAATATATCAAAACCGTTTTCCTTTTCATCTGTGAACGAAAGAAACATTGATATACACATATATATATAAGTTGTATTGAAATAGTGTATTTACTAAATAACTCCCATGGTCCCAGAAATTGCATCGGTTTTATATCTGCGGCCGCACTTTGTGCATCGCTGAGGTGCGAACGCAGAATGCTGCACATCAATTTGCTTGAAGCTAACATGAGTGGTGTTTGGCCTATGAAAAGACAGCAAATTAAAAATATATATTATTTAAATTGTGAAATCAGTTAACAGAGGGAATATTTAATCGTAGTCACACAACGGAGATTGTCCTAAAGAACTTTTATTTACTGTAATTCTTTATCAGTGAATCAGGGCATGTTGTCTGTTTATAGTAAATTGAGAAACTAGTTTGCATGTATGCAGGCAGACAGAGAATATAGCGAGACAATTCCTCATCAAAATATACACTTGAGCTGTAAGGAGTTGACAGGCGAATTGGAAATGAAATTTGAGAATATGGCAGCGAATAACGTAAGTGAAAATCAGAAGAAATAAATAAATAAAATCTTTTATGCTTGATTACCTGAGTATGTTGCCAGCAACGGGTCAGCGCCATATGACAATAGGAGACGTACCACCTCCTCATGATCGTTTTCGATGGCACCATGCAGTGGTCGAATGCCGGATTGAGCCGCCTCCGAGTGATTGGCGCCGAATTGCAAGAGAATCCGTGCAATCTCAAGCCAGCCCTGGGTGCAGGCCTCGTGCAGCGGCGTATAGCCGGCGTTGTCTTTTTGATCCGGATTCATGCCCATGCGATCCAGACAGTAAACAACCACATCGATGAGTCCCTGACGCGCAGCCTTATGCATTGTGCTCTGACCCACACCCTTGTTGAGTACCCATTTCTGTATTTCACGGCACACGTCCATCTCTGTTTTAATCTTGATCGGCAAGTGGGAAGTACTGCCCGCTATGGTGCTGTCTGTATCATCCAAACGTTCATCTGCAGCAGCATCTGCTGCCGCCGATGCCGTTGCCCAGTCAACCGTCGTTAACAAAGGCGTCACTTGCTCACCCGTTGCCTTAGCATCGAGGGAGGTATTGATTTTTGTGCTGTTGGCGCTGCTGCTTTGCTGATGCTGCTGGGTGGGTTTCTTCTTTTTGCGGATATAATCAAAACCAGAGCTGCCCTTGCGACGCAAATACTTTCGTTTGTGGGCACAGTGTGATGTGTTGGTTACTGTTGTGCTTGGTGAACCTGTTTTTCCCGTGTGATGATTGGTCTTATCGTTGTTGATGCTGTGCCTGGCCAGCTTGTTGTTATTGGCACTGACAATGCGATTCATTTGCTCCAGAAAGTCTTCGTACTGTTGATAGCTCAATGCAGAGTACTCCTCGCCGCCCGCCAGATCCTGTGCACACTCCGGTGGCGCCGATGCTGGACGTGGATCCGTGCCCACAAAGATTTCGCGGATGACTTCGCGTCGCTGCTGCAGCTTGGACTCGGTGCGCGTTTTGCTCTGCAGCACTTTCGTGTCGAATATGCTAAAGTGCCGCTTGCCCATGGTGTCTTCCAAGCTGGTTTCCGCCGCCTCCAGTGAATGCGCCTCGTACAACGAATTCGAGGCGGAAGTCTGTGAGGTTTCGCTGTAGTTGTGCAGGCTTGCAGAACAATTTGATGGATGCGACGATGCGTGGTTCTTGTTGCCCAGATGGCTGCTGCTGCTGTTGTTGTTATTGTTGCTGGTAACCCGTAAATGAAGTACATCGATGATTGATTTGGGCGTTGCCTTTAGCTGCTGCTGCTTTTGTTGTTGCTGCTGCTTCTGCTGCTGATTGGCGCGCGGCTTGCGACCGATCGTTTTAAAGCAAGCCAACTCCTGACTGAAGTCACGACCACGTTCTAGATCCGGCAAGGAGGCAGCCATCTGCGGCAGTTTGTTCAGCTTGTTCATCGAGATCAAACGTTGCGGTATCTTCAGGGCCACCTTATATCGGTACTCTTCCAGAATTAGTTGTTGCTGCGGCGATGTATTTATCTTGTTGCCTTTGCTCGTGCTGCTGTTCGGCGTGCTGGACACAATGCCAGGTTTGTTTTCAATCTTACGTCCATTTAGCTGGGCCAGATCGACGACCGAGGCACGTTTGTTGCGCAACCGGGTGCTCATCATCAGTTCCTTTTTGCCAGCACAATCGGGAACCATTTTTCTCACATATTTGCGCTTGATCTTGGTCGTTGAGTTGCGAATGATTTTCTCGTTGCGAAGCACTTTGCTATTGGCCAGCTGGAGTTCAAGTTCCTTTTTCCGCTTTGAGCGTGTCATAGTGTTCAGTGCAATCCGATTCTTTAATTGAGCACTCGCACGCAATTTGCGTGTTCCTTTTGCCTCGACTCCGAGCTTGTGACCCACCTGATCCCCTTTTTTTTCCACTTTCGCGTCCGCATTTTGCCCGTGCTCCTGCTCGTCGTCATCTTGATTGTCGTCGTCATCGTCATCGTTTTCCTCCTGCTGGTGCGTCTTCTGCTTAGCATCGCTGTTGCAGCTGCTCGAGTTACTCTTATCCTCCAGTTCATCTTCTCGCTCCAGTTTCAGTTCCCCCTTTTCGCATCTTGCATTAATGCTCTTCTTTTTAGCTTTGCACTTTCCACTCGCTTTCCTCGTTTTCTTCAGACTTATCGAATTGTTCTTTGCCTCGCTAGAGCTATTGCTACCCCCGTCCTGCTCCTGTTCCTCGTCGCTGCTCTGTTGTTTCCGCTGCTTTAATTGCTTCTCCTTGTCCTCGGTATGGCGCACCTTACCCTTGCGCATCATCAGCGGCTTTTTTTGCCTGGCCGTCTTTCGCTTGTGCAGCTCCGTGGTATCGCTCTCGGAGCTGCTGCTCTGTCCCGCCGCAGGTGCCAATCGTGCTGCTATCCGCTGCTCCTGCACAATTCTCTTCTTTTCGCGATCCGTTTTGCTCAGTTTCTTCTGAGCGCCGCTTAGCCCAATGCCATTAGTAGTGGTTGTGTTTGTCACCTGTGTGGTCGTTGTGGCCGCAGACTCGGCTTCAACCAGTGCTGGCTGTCGCTTAAGGATGCGCGCCACAGGCAGATCATCCTCACTGAGTTCTAGTTTAATACTGCTGGAGGGCACTGGCAGAGACTGAAAGTGAGTCAGAGACAGAGCAGGTGTTAAGCTTTCGTTCGCAGAGGCAGGTGCTTCCTTGACGGGCATCACTTTGCTGAGCAGCTGCTCCACGAGATTGTTGCAGGTACTGCCCCAATCCAATAGATTGTTGCTATTAAAGTTTGATGGCGTCACATCCAGCTCTATATTAAGGTCTAGATCCGCTTTGGCCATTGGTTCCGTTTTGATTTGTATGTGATTGATCATCAGATGAGTGGAATGATGCAACACAGGTTGCAGAACTGAAGCGCTCGTTGTGGACGCACTTGCATTTGATACGGGCCCTGAAGCAGCTGTTGTTTTAGTTGTTGTTGTCGTAGAACTAGCAGGTGCCAGCACTGGTGTCGTAAATGTGAATCCCTTAAGCTCGGCCTTTGTGCGAATCCGTGGCTCCGGCTTCGGTCGCACAACCGGCTCCTGGCTGGGCTGTGGACTAACAATGATGCGGCCTTGACCCGAATACGACGCAGGCAGCTCAAGTCGCTTAACTGTCAAAGCTTGCTCATTGATGGCAATAACCGGCACTGGGGCAACCATGGACCCCTTTCGCTGAGGTGATTCCAGGCGTGTCTGTTTGGCTGCCGCTGCTGCTGCCTCTGCAGCAGCCGTTGCCTGATTGTACTCTTGAAGATGGCGCTTGCGTCCCAAATAGTTGGGATTGCTGCTGTTGTGGACACTAGTCACGGCATTCGGCACATTACTTTTGTTGTGGCACGTCGTCGTCGTTGTGCCAGCAGTGAGTGGACTAGGCGAGTTCGCGATGCTACTGATTGTAGTCTCTGGGGGAATTTGTGATCGCCTGGCAAACGGATTGGTTTCCACTACGCTGGGTCGCATCTGTTGCGCCGCCTTAATCAGCATGGGCGTAGCATCGGCTGGTGAAGCAACGGTAACAACACTAGTAGGCGCTTGACGTATTACAGCCGTAGCGACCCTGCTGCTGCTGCGCGCGAAATTTGGCGTTATGTCAAATCGCGGTAGACCCAGACCAGGACCTTGACCCGTCACCGTGACGGGCTGGAGCGGGCCCGTGGTTTTCGACTCCGGCATGATGCGCTGATATTTATAGTCGGTTGAGTCGGCTGTTTGCTTGACTGTGCGCATGGACAGATCAAGCGGAGAGTAGGCGGCAGTAGGTGGAACGGGTTGTGGCTGGGCCCGTTGCATCTGTGGTTGGATAACTGGTGCTGGCATTGTAGGAACTGCTGTGTTTATTGCAACTGGCGAGTGCCTGCTCGTGGTGGGTATTAATGATAAATGACTGCCGGGCGTCTCCATATTGAGGGTCTTCTTGATGATCTGCAGATTGCGCTCTTCTTCGCTGGTTGTATTTCTCTTCAGCATGTCATTGATTAGCGCCCGATAATTGGGCTTGGCTGTTGAGGAACTGGTCTTCCTCGGCACAGCCGTCAATGCCGTCAACGGTTTGGAAGCTGGCTGCTGACAACATATGTCCGGTCCGTGTGAGTACACCTGCAACGTTGAGTAATTCGAGGCGGATGCTGTGCCGCTGCACGATGGTGGCGGTGTGTGATTATACAACTGCTGAGCACAGGGAGTGGGTGAAGCCACCTGAGCAGCTGCTGGCGATGGCGTGCCATGGTGATAATGTGAGGCATGGCTTGAAGTGGAGCTCGAGGAACTGCGATGCTGCAAGGCAGCACCTGATGGAAGTATTTGCGGTGCGGTCGCCGTCGGTGCTGCATGCTGCTGCAACAGTTTGCCATACTTGGTAGGAAAGATTAGTGGTGCAGCAGGCGATAAGCGTCGTGAACTGATTACGGACGCTGCTGACGGTGGCTGCTCCATCTCCGGTGGTGCTGCGGGCGGATTGTACGGGTTATGATAGAGCGAGGAACGTGCCAAAGCTGGTGTCTCCGACTCCAATTTAGCAAACGCGTTACTGCTGGTGCAGCCACCAACAGCAGCTGTTGCCATTTTGCCATGAAAACTGACTGTGGGCCGTGAATAGTTGGCGTTACTGCGTCTATAATCCAAACTGGGCGATGGACCCGTCTCTCGCACGTATTTCTCAATGGCATTGTGCATCGTATTCCGAAAGTTTGGGGGCATGTATAAGCTCTGATGTTGTTGCTGCTGTTGTTTTTGTTGTTGTTGGGTGAGCTGCATATGATGACTGATAGCTGAGGGTGTGACTGGCGCTGCAGCGCTATGCTGTTCCATTGGGGGATCATAATGCTGCGGACACTTGCGCGCATAGTTAGGACTGGGCTGCTGATCGCTGGTGCCAAGTATTGCATTCGTGGGATTCACCACATGCTCCAACTGATCGTAGCGAGAGGCGCGTAAAGTTAACTGTTGCTGCTGATGCGAGGAGGTGGAGGAGGCACTGCCTACTGCGGGCGCATAGCTTAGAACCTTGGCACCTTGGCCAGGCACTGCACTTGAGTATTTGATCTTGTTGTCCTCGTAGTAGCGCTGACTGCTCCCGCTCCCGCTGCTGCTGCTGATTGTACTAGGATGTGCTGGCGTCTGTGACTTGCCGCTGTAGCCATATCGCGACTGCTGCTCCTGTTGGTGCAACAGTTGCGATGGCTGCTGGTGTTCCTCTTGAGGTGGCGGCCAGTGGGCTGCGGCATTGTACATCGCGCTACCGTGATGACGTGACAAGGGTGCTGGAGCAGGCGCTGGCGCAGCTTCAGTTGGTAATGTTTCCTGCTCCGTCTTATACTGCCAACAGAGATGAGATGACGGCAGTTCCGTTAACCTCTCGCCCACACCCAATTCGCGATTGGAGGTGTAGTACTGTAAATGCGGATCGTTTCCTGATGCAGCAGCAGCAGCACCTATGGGTGGCATTACAGACGCTGCTGCTACACCGCCACCAACACCAGTACCACAGCGAGCGCTCATCACATAAATGGCGGCACGGGATCGTTCAGCATCCGTTGGCTGTGAATTGTGGTAACCAATTGAAGAACTGCTGAATGTAGAGCTATTGACAATCGCTTGATGTTGGTGGGCAAGTGGTGACAGGTGGTGTTGTTGTTTTTGTTGTTGTTGTTGTTGTTGTTGTTGTGGTGGTGGTGGTGGTACTGATGAGGGCGCTGGTGGGGGTGCTGTTGCTGCCGTTTGTTGCTGATTTTGATTGTGTTGTATGTGGTTGCTATGCACTGCATGTTGTGTATGCACACAATGTTGATGCTGATGTTGTAGTGGGATATGGGATTGATGATGATGCGTTTGATATTCATAATGTCGATTGGGTTCCATTGTGGCTGAAATTAGAAGAAGCATGAAGCATGAAGCATTTTTTACTACGAAACAAACAAAACAAAATTTAACGTGCAAGTTCACTTCTTAAATCGTTAATCAATAACATTATTGGAATCCATTCTTTACACTTTATAAATTAATGTTCTTAGAAATTATTCACATTGTCGCGTATAGTGAAAATACTTAATAATTTTATTTGAAACCTGCACATGATTTTCGTATGAATAAATAAATGGTTTCCCAAGATTTTTTTTTTGTCTACACGTGTTTGTTTTTTATAGATAAATACATAAGTTTCGATGCAATCCAAAATATATGTTATATGAATCGCAGATTCCACTGTTGGGCGTGTTTGGGATCATGTTTGTCGCTACATAGTTTTCCAGCAGTATGCAAGTGAAAATTTACAGCAACCAAAATCTCACATGTTGTTGATAACAGTAGAGAAAGAGTATACATCAATAGTTGAATTTGATGTATCTATTCCTTTCCGATATAGACAAGGTACTCAGAGATACAAGCAGCAAAACTGCAACACAAACCTTATCCCCATAAATGTTGTCAAACACGAATGCGTACGATATATATTCGCATTCATAATATAATAACGTATTGCCTTCATAATAAGAAATGAAATTTGTAAATTGCAGTTCTTATGAGTATTATATTGCAGTTTTTTTAACAGACGACTTGTACAAATAAACAAAACAAATGACAATCAAACAACAAATAAAAAAATAATACAAAAATTACCCAAATTCGTTGGCCCCAAAAACTCAGAAGCGCAACAGGCGACGAAGAACAGTTGTGGGCTGGCTTGCTGTCGATTGTAGGGGTCAAGGCTTGATATTATTGTGTACACATTTTTGCTTAGGAGTGTGTATGTGTGTGAGTTTATATTTTTGATTACCGCGAGCAAAAGTGTGACGCACTGTTACTTTGCTATTGCAAATAATATACATATATTTGTTTATGTATTGGTATGAATATGTATATGTATGTGTATATGTATATGTATATGTATATGTTTATGTATATGCATATGCATATGTATATGTATATGTATATGTATATGCATATGTGTATGTATATGTATGGCTATGAATAAGCATTCGCACAATGTATGAACGAAAGTAAACAAAACCAACTCAATATTATTAACTGAAGTAAAGAGCACAATGAACTTTTGTGCAATGTGAAAATTTAAAACAAAAACAACGGAATCAAGTTGTTATCAATTGACAATTAGTTAATCGAATCGTTGCAAGCACTTTCTTTATGTCTGTCAAATAAAAATAGTAGAAGTACTGTAATTTCAACTGGTTGTTAAAAAAAAATGGGTATTTAATAATTCGGTTATTTCCCATTGATTACTTTCTACAACAATTTTAAGAAACTTTTACATTTGCATACATTTAATATAGAAGTATTAAAAGAATTACTCAACTTTCAACTAATAAACTAGTCTGACAAAAGTCAATAGTGGAGTCATTAAGTAGCTCAAAAGGCTCAGTAAATCAAGCGCGTAAAAGTATATTAGGTATTAAAGAAAGTATGTACAAATTCAGTATGCACTAATTGCAGGATGATATCCAAACCATTACGTACTCAATTAAGATATGCAATTAACTTTTCGATACACAACAAAGTTATTCTCAAGTGTTGCCTCATTCAATTTATGAACATATATATATATATGTAAAGCACTAATTAATAAATAAATTTTTAAAATAGTTATAGAAATGCTATTGCTACTGTTGTTATTGCTTTTAACAGTATTTAAGAAGTGGACGAATTTATTAATTTAGATTTACCACATTTATAAAGATGTGAAGATAAATAGCCATAACTACATGGACTCTCCTGTTAATGCTTTTGCGCTTTATATAAGATATGTTTGTTTTTGTTTAAGTCGCTCATTTACTTTAATAAAGATGAGCAAAACTAAGCTTTAGCGCAGACTCTGCCAATTTTACAGCCGTGGCTGTCATCAAGTGTTGTTTAAAACGTAGAATATATAAATATTTATAAAATTGTACTACATGTGTCAATTGCTGTCACAATAGCCAGATTCCTATCTTCTCCAATGGATCACACACTTCATGATTCAATTATT
Source organism: Drosophila longiperda (assembly GCA_035042125.1). Taxonomy (NCBI): domain Eukaryota; kingdom Metazoa; phylum Arthropoda; class Insecta; order Diptera; family Drosophilidae; genus Drosophila; species Drosophila longiperda. The sequence goes on from JAWNLV010000130.1 coordinate 212,976, forward strand.
ACATCCTAACCTGAAATTTTTAATGATTTTCATCTTTACATTTTTGACTTAGAAATTAAATTCCGGTTCAGCAACTTAATAGATATTCTAATTAAAAGATCTTTAAGTGTTTTGCTCTGTTGCAATTATGTTATTCATAACCAAAACCAATGCATAAGAAATACTGTTGAATAATACTAAGTTGAAATTAATTAATGAAATTTAGTGTAGTATGATTTTTATTTATTATAATTTTTGTTATAGTTGTCATTATTATTATTGTTATTATATGCGATATGTCAATTATGTGTTTTGAATTAATAGGAACTATATTTTTCTTAATAGGTGTTCTACGTAGAAGAGGATGACAAATCAAATACAAGCCACAAGAACAACGACCAGAACGAGTCAACGTTACAAAACAATGTCAACGACTGTGTAGCGTAGACGCCCTCCCCTCCCCCTTCCCAACACAATTACAAAGACACCGACGCGCTTGTGTTGCGTTTTGCAGGTTTTTATTTTGTACAATGTGCTAGAATGGGAGCAAAAGAGTCAATAAAGAAGCGTTAGAGAGAGAAGAAAAACAAGCAACCAACAAAATTGTCGTTTGGCTTCTGTGCCGTGTTGTCGTTTATATCATTTATATTTCTTCTTATTATATTACTGTCGTTAGTCAAGCTTTTCTTACTATTGCTTAATTTTGTCATCAAATAATATATTAACTAAAATTGTGGTGTCAAAATTTCAATGGATGGAGGATAAGAGAAAAATTACACGTAAATAATAGAAAAAAGGAAAATTTAAATTAATTTAAAATTTTATGTTCAATCACTCATACATATTATAATTTTAATATCTTTAAAAATATTTTGCAATTCTGTTTTTTTGCCTACATTAAATAAACTATAAAAAATCTGGGATATGTGGTTTTATCGATAGTAATTATCAATAAATCATAATGCATAGGAGGGTTGAAAGTACAATTAATTATACTAAGATTTCTAATTTTAATGCTAACCGTATAATAGATAAGTAGTGAATTCTAATTGGTTATATGTCTACTATAAATATATTTAACATGTATATACAGACATACATAAGCGCACAGTAGTGTTGGCAACTCACGATACACCTAAACAGTTCTTTAGTTCTATTTTGTTCCGAGCAAGCCGGTTGCTTAAAAGCTGCTTTAAGCTTTAAAAAAATCAACAGCAAAGGTTCAGAAACCGTTTAAGCGTATATTATAGAATACTACTTAGTTATGGGGATAAGAGTTGGTGGTCGCTTCTCTTATTCTCTATCGTTACACTTGGCACGGTGTACTCGACTAAAACAATTAGAACGTTTTTGTCAAGGGTGCCCGATTATACGGTATTTTGCGATCGCTCTAATCTATGTGTGTACATACAATGAAAATACAACACAGATACACACACTATGAAATAGAGATTAAATACCTTTTGCGTTTTTAGTCCTAACATAACAAACTGTTTGTTTTAAGCCTATTAATTAACCTATCATTGTTCGCTTACAGAAATATGTCAGAATAGGGAGGGAGGATCAAAACAGCCGAGCGGTTAATGATTAGTGATAATGTCAGTTAGCAAGGGTATATTAACTTCGGCATATCTAAATTATTATGAGGTACAACTTCTTTTTTGCATTTGTTTCAATCCAATCGATTTAAACAAATAACATCCGTTTCCGTGGCAGATAAAAGGTGTAGACAAAATATTATTAATTCAACACAGGTGAAATAAAACTTTTTAAATAAATCCTTTCAAATATTTTCCGTGGTGAGATATAAATTTCAAGTATTCATGTGAACTTTGAAATTTACTTTTTTTCATTTTCTAATTGGTTAAACTGCGTTAAAAACAGAGCTGAATTTCGAGCACAAAAAATATAATGCGAGCGCTTATTTAGTCGTCCTTTTCGCTCTACCTTGTCAGTCAGTTTAAGTAACAAGCATATACTGTATATATACATAAAAATCAAAAAGATTTAACTTAAGCGCACTTTTCAACAAATTGCAGTAAAAACATTTGGGGTGCTTGCATAGTTTGAGCTTAAGAAGTGTTTCAAATTAAATTTGGGAAAAAGCGCATTTGAGAAAGAAAATAAAGAAAAGCAACAACTCACCTCCAATTTTAAAAATTCAATCAGAGCGCGCGCGCGCTTTGCGAAAGGAGCCCTTGAAAATATGATGCTCAATTATAAAGCTGAGTGGCCTGTTGGAAGTTGCCTTTGTTCCCTTCTCCCCGCAACCACTCCCTTCTGTAACGTGTGTGCATGCGTTGTTAATGTTAAAATTCCTCCTCCTCCTTTTTAATGTCACTCTGTCTCTCGCTTAAGCTTTTCGAAAAGACTTTTACTGTTATTTCACTTTTTGTGCATGTGTGAGTATATCTGTGTATAGCTATGTAGGACCGTTACTGAGGTCTTCTACAATTCTTGCTCTTGTAATTCTTTTAGGCATTGCTTTTCACTTTACTTTACTTTAACTTTATGTCACACACCTTTTTACACAGCTATACGCTTGCAAGCACACACACACACGCACACACACACACGCTCACATATACACACGCACTAATGATACACGTACAAATTTCTCGTAAAGCAACTTTTTAGTTGTTGCTGCCTCTTATTTTTTTATTTGTTGTTCCTTTCTACGTAAAAATACAGATGCACCCAAATATAAGTATATAAATATATATACATATTAATATATGAATAAATATGTGTATATGTATATATGAATGAAAACCAGTATTAGCCTTCTTTCACTTATTTCAAGAAATTGTTGAATAACGGTTTTGAAGCGATATTGCGTGCTTTTCTTGTTGTTGTTGCTGGTTTTGTTTTACTAAATTTCACTTTGCTTTCTCGCGACGTTGTTGTTATTGTATTTGTGCACATAGTTTTTGTTACTCTCTCACACACACACATTTACATAAACAAATACACACAAAAAAAGGCAGTGTAGAAAATACAGGGTGAATGCAATTGTGTGTGTTTTAATATCTTTTTGTGAAATTGTTAGTCTGATAAACCTGTCCTGTATAGTCGATGCGCGGCTTTTGCAACTGCCTCTTATTCCTGAACATTTGCTTCACTTATTTAGATCGCTTAAGATTCATGCAAAACATAACAATTATAAAACTTGTTTTATTTGTTTTTTATTTTTCATTTCATCTAAATATACATGAGAATCAAGCAGCCAGCAAAACATAATCTACTTTATATATAACATACTTATGTACATGTATATAAAGAGTAGTATAATTAACGACGGCGCAAATATCCCAAAATGTATGTTTGTTGTTGTTTCAGGCAACGTTCATTGTCACTTGCGCACACACACACACAGAGATAAAGCAAACGCACTAACAAATACACATACACTGAAAACGCTTCTTCTATTGAGAGACCGTTATGTTAGCGATGCCGAAGTCAACGTCGACGCCGTCTAGGGGGGCAATGATTTTGTTTCGATTCATTTCAAGTGAACTTCATTTTTACACTTCAAGCGCCCCCGCTTCTAACAAGCGAAACAAAGACAATTTCACTTGTGTAGCCATCAAATATGCGAAGCTACATATATACACACTCACACAAACATAGCGCATTGCGTTTGAATGTCAAAATTCAAATTTGTTTTAAGACATTTGATTTAAATCATTTGCACGCACATTCACAAACACACACACATTTAAATACACACGTACTCATACATACAACTAGGCTGACACAATTACAAAATTGTCGGTCGCTGAGTTTTCTACTTTTTTGATACTTCTTTTTTGTATTTTACACACACACGTATATACACACATATATTTATTATAATACACTTCACTACACACAACAACGAACGGCGCGTTGTTTTTGTTGTTGGCCTACTTTGTGTGTGGGGAATTTTGTTTTAGCTGTTGTTGTTGCTCAGCTTCTCCTTTTGCAGCAAAGAAACGTAGCAGAGAAACTGAGACTGCTACGGCGACTGAGGCTGCCTCCTCTGCTACGTCGTTGTCGAAAAATTTCACACGCGCCGTTTTTGTATGTGTCTTTTTACGTAAAAAAAAGTTTTACGATATTTCCATTGAACTTTTATTGCACTTGCACTTAATGGTAATCCTAGATATTTATATATTTAAGTTGCATTAGGTTAAGTGCAGTTATTTATGATGGTTTTTGCTTTGTATATTATGTATATTTAATATTGTTATGAAAAGAAATCACTACTATTTAAAAATCGAGAGAGACTAAGGCAAACGAACGTATGAAAAATGAATGACTGAGAAAGTGACTACAAAAATTAGCAGGGCTGCCAACCGATCCGTTTATTCCGTGCTGCTAGCGCAAGCAAATAGAAATAACTAAAAATTACCTAAATTATCTAAATATCGCACGACCAAAACATCTAGCTATCATATATCGTCTGAACATTTCTGATCATTTTCGTTTGTTTTCATAATTCTCGCCGCACTTTTTAACTTTTTCTGTTTGACAAGCTTGTATTCAATATAATATTATTTGCCTTCATTTTGCTAGACTACCCATAATCTTGTAAGGTATTTTTACGTTTAAGACGTACGGCTACACTCAACACAGATATCATTGCGACGCCTATAAAAGCAGTGAGCGTTGATTCGTACGTGATTTAGTTAACAAAATTTCCAGCAAAAGACCGCACAAAGCACAACGTACACATTTAAGTGCATTCTCACAAATTCTGGTAGTCAAAAGATAATCAACAAATAGAGCAACAAAATGGCTGCGCGCGATGCCGCTTCAAACCAATTGCTTGATTATAAAAGCTCTCAAAAGGTAAGTTCCCAAGGCTCAGAATTAAATAGTTAATTTATTATAGAACTAAATGCGTTTAAATTTATTAAATTGGATTTTCAACAACATCGCAATTTGCGCCGGCAGATACAAAGTTCAATAAGATTACTCCTTTACACGAGCCCCATACGCAACCTGCAAGTTGGTTTGAGTTGCGTATAAGCAGCAAGTTTACAATACATGTTTGTGCTCACATAAATGTGTTGCCTATATGTTTGTATGAGTAGATGAACGCGACTAGCTCAAAGTGTTCGTAAATAGAGATATGCCAGAGTAATGCTTTCATCAGTTTTGAGCTTTAAGCACATCTGCGCTTAATCTTATCGGTTGTAATTTTGATAACGACTATCATTAGATATATGTATGTATTATAGTTCAATTTTTGTACCTAATCCAAGGGTCTGCTTCAGATAAAATTTAATCGGTACCTAAATAGATAAAACACGATATACATAGTATATATCCCATATATATTAAATAGAAATTAAATAGATAAAAACACTATATACATAGTATATATATATATCTAAGGATTCTATATAAAATATTAAGTTCTTAGTTTTAGCAATACAATTATAAAAATTGTATTTCTGCTTGATTTGCTACACAAATTGCTCTGTTTAAAATTTTTTATTAATTAGCTTGGGAAACAATAAGGTAACTTATGAAATATTTGTTAATGAGCTTATGAAACAATAAGCAGTATTGAAAAATATATGCAATTCCCAGACATGCTTTGGCGGCTTTTGGAGCGGGGCCTTCGTAGATGAAGACCGAAGAGCGTCAATTGTGTTTGCGGTAAATACTGATATTTCTCTCTTGGTGTTTCAGTCAAGTCAATGAACTTTGAAGTGGCATAAACTGGTTGCAAGTATTGGCGATTGACGTCGATTAAGGCGTTAAACTCGCAACTCACAACGCATTCGCCTTAAACTTGGCCAATGCAAAATATGTTCAAAATATGTACGCTTTTGGACCAAGTTGGGCAGTTGCCTGCCTTCTATGCCTCATTTCTGGTTAGTGGCACGATCAATGTAATCGAAAAGAGAAAACGCAATTATCGACTTATGCGCATATTAGGCTGAGGTGGTTGTGCAATGCATTTGGCACTTGTCTGCGATTAATTTGTACACATATTACCGATTTGCACACATATATGTGAGAATATGTTTCGCAATCGGAATGGAACTGACCCACAAAAGTGTTCTGTGCGCTCGGTGTTCACTGTTCGTGTTGTTGCCCCGTTGTCTGACCTTCTATGGAAACTAGACGCTCACCAGAAACTGCATTCTGTCAGGGAATATTTGGTCGCCTTTGTTTTTTTCGACTGCGATTTTCTTAATGCTCGAAATGTTCATATTCACTATGTATGTATATCAAATCCAAATCTTATTCAAAATGCCGAATTTCCTTTCCCGTACTGTACTAAATACCACATTGTAATAACTTGTAAATGCAAAAATTTAAGTTTTTCAAATAGAATTTATTTTTATTTGAGTACAATGTCGTTTAGTTTCAACGATATTTAAGAGCTTCTCGGATTCCGACATAGTGGTAATGAGTTACACCCTTGGCCATCTGCCAATCTAATTTATTCACAAGTAACATTTTCAAATCTACGCATTGTTCTTAGTGTCAAGGTGTTCGCTACTTAGTTTTTGACATCAAGAAATCAAAATAGGGAAATTCGTATACTTGTACTTGATGTGTGTTTATCAGTTAGAAGCTTCATTAACTTGGTTCTTGAATCAAACATTTTGCAATTAAAACAGTCTAATGTTTTTGCATTTCTGTACTATTAACCGATGGGTCTTATCAATGTGCTCTTTAGACACGCCACGAACTCACTGTTGGCTTCCTATTATCTGTCTATCTTTGCAGTTCCGCCCTCAGTAGTGGCCCCAACACTTGCCTCACCACATTTTTTCCGTGCTTTCTGTGTGTCTCAAAGTGCAAACAATTGTGATTGCAAATCAGAAGAATTCAAATTAAAAACTGTACGAAGCGCATTTCACATTTTAATTTGCATAACGTATATAGTATAAAGTATGCATAGTATATAGTAAATCGACTTAATTTTTTTTTTTTTTCCACTCTGGAAAACAATTAAAATGATGTGTAATGAAACACGTGAAGCAATGTGTCATCGAAAGATAATTTACTTTTTGATCTTTCATTGTTTCTCAGATCTGAATTAGTAACTCTGAGATGTGCACTTAGTAAACAAGCTGTCAGGTGGCTTAAAGTGTGATATGTATATAGAACATGATGAAAGATAAGTTATTCAGGGAGAGGCATCAGCTGCACTCCCTTTTAAAATTCTAAAGCGAGGAATTCAAAAGTCACGACCCATCGTCGTGACAGTTAAGCAACAAAATAAACAATCTTGCCTTTAAGATCATTATAAGCCATGCATAAACACTCACTTTGTATGTTATTCTATATTACACGCACAACTTCAAAATATAGCTAGATATAGCCTTATCTTTTCGTTTTTTTAGTTTTCCTGTTTTGTGAAAATAAAACTTAAGATAAGATATGAAAACTGATACTTGAAACTCGCTTATGTAACAGCATTTTTAAAAATATATATGTATGCATATTAGTTATATCAGATAAGTTTAATAATACTTGGAACTTTTTGAAACCTTAAGTGTATAACATTTGCTCATTTCTAGGAGAGTGCGGGCGTAATTACTACTGGCAGTGGAGCACCGATTGGCATTAAGGATGCCACGCAATCTGTTGGTCCACGCGGCCCGCTGCTTCTGCAGGATGTCAACTTCCTGGACGAGATGGCGCATTTTGATCGTGAGCGCATTCCGGAGCGAGTGGTGCATGCCAAGGGCGGCGGAGCATTTGGCTACTTCGAGGTCACGCACGACATAAGCAAATATTGTGCGGCCAAGGTGTTTGAGAAGGTCAAGAAGCGCACTCCAGTTGCCATTCGCTTCTCCACGGTGGGTGGTGAGAGCGGCTCGGCGGATACGGCTCGCGACCCACGCGGTTTTGCTATTAAATTCTATACGGATGACGGAGTGTGGGATCTTGTTGGCAACAATACACCGATTTTCTTTATTCGCGATCCCATTCTGTTCCCTAGTTTCATCCACACGCAGAAACGCAATCCCCAAACGCATCTGAAGGATCCGGACATGTTTTGGGATTTCCTTACGCTGCGTCCCGAGACCACGCATCAGGTGTCGTTCTTGTTCAGCGATCGTGGCACACCCGATGGTTTCTGCCATATGAACGGCTATGGCTCGCACACCTTCAAGCTGGTCAACGCCAAGGGCGAGCCCATTTATGCCAAGTTTCATTTCAAGACCGATCAGGGCATCAAGAACTTGGACGTGAAGACCGCTGCCGATCTGGCATCGAGTGATCCCGATTATAACATTCGCGATTTGTACAACCGCATCAAAAACTGCAAGTTCCCCAGCTGGACGTGCTACATTCAGGTGATGACCTTCGAGGAGGCCAAAAAGCACAAGTACAATCCGTTTGATGTGACCAAAGTGTGGTCTCACAAGGAATTCCCATTGATTCCTGTCGGCAAATTGGTGCTCGATCGCAATCCGACCAACTACTTTGCCGAGGTCGAGCAGATTGCGTTCAGTCCTGCGCACTTGGTGCCCGGAATTGAGCCATCTCCGGATAAGATGTTGCAGGGTCGTCTTTTCTCTTACTCGGACACTCATCGTCATCGTTTGGGGCCCAACTATCTGCAGATTCCCGTTAACTGCCCCTATCGAGTCAAGGTCAATAACTTTCAACGCGATGGCTTTATGAACGTCACCGACAACCAGAATGGGGCCCCCAACTATTTCCCCAACTCTTTCAACGGTCCCCAGGAAGATCCACGCTCTCGCGCCCTCTCCACCAGTTGCCCTGTCAGCGGCGATGTCTACCGCTTCAGCAGTGGCGATACCGAGGATAATTATGGACAGGTGACCGATTTCTGGGTGCACGTGCTTGACAACTGCGCCAAGAAGCGTCTCGTGCAGAACATTGCCGACAATCTGAGCAATGCCAGTCAGTTCTTGCAGGAGCGTGCTGTGAAGAACTTCACTTTGGTGCATGCCGACTTTGGACGTATGCTAACTGAAGCCCTTAACCTTATCAAATCAGCCAAGTTCTAGACAGATTTCAACTTAATGGATTTTGCTTAATTCTCGGCAACCTATTGCAATATATATCACAACTTTCCACTGAACAGAGTGTCAGTTCTTTGGTTGCGGGCAATTTCTTGTTAATTAAGTGGTACTTCATTGGACATCTTTTCCATGCGTGTGCCTTGTTTTAAAATGCTACATTTTAGCAATGAAAATCACTTATAAATGTAACGTTTCGTAATAAATGTTAATCTTTTGATATAAAACAAACCACAATGCTTTAAATATTTAAAAGGAATGGGAATAATATGAAAGCAATCACCGCAATGTTCACATAAATAACGTAATTTAACAATTGCAAACTAATAAAATGTGAACCGATTCTTTAGTTAAGTAGCTTAGCAGGGCCATGTAATGCAACCGCCTGAAGATGGGGTAGCCATACTTTAATGGATCAATTATGCCGGGAAGTGCTAAAAAGATTGACCACTGTTTTGGTCGTCTCAAGGTGGCAATTAGTAACGAGGCGCACAAATCACATCTCAAGTCTTACCATTCTAAAGGAGATCGACATTATGTAATTCAATGTCAGACCGAAAAGTAAAAATATAAAATAAATGTTCTGAGTGACTCCTTAAGTGTTTTGGTTGTCTCGAATCACTGATGAAGATGAAAATTTTTCCTGTCTGATTACTAGCATTTATTCTATAAAATATTTTGGAGCTAAAGTTAACTTACACAGTTTGCGATTTCAAACTTGCAATAAGCGGTATAAATTCTACTTAAAGCAGTAACTTAGGGCATGAGCCGGTTTTTTTCATTCCAGTTTTTATCTCCGTTTTTTTTCAATGCTTGCCGATAATAAAAAGAAGTATCTTTATCATCGTTGTGAGACAACTTTAATTTTAAGTGTGTTCTACAACCCTTCTCGAGAATTATTTATATCGCCGGTAGTCGCCATTCACTTAATCTAGAAAACTATTTTAGAATGAGAGTTTTAAATAAATATTCGCTTAATCGTGACATATGAGCGTACACTTTTCACCAAAGTTAACTTATTACTTATATATAAAAAAATTTTCATTTGAATAAATTTCTCGATATTACTTATTAATTTGCCTTAAGTTAATTTTGTTGAAAAAATACTGATAATAAGATAATAAACTCTATAAGTCTGGAGTCTACCTGCTAACGTCTAAAGTGAATTATAAATTATAAAAACCAACTAATGGAAGATATATGACACAGTATTATGTTGGTTTTGATGTCTTTCCAAAGGTAAGGAACACAATAATACACATGAGGTGCGCTTGTGCCAAATACCTTGGTAAACCAAACATTTTTATTCCAAAATCTTATGTTCTCTAGCTTCTATATGATGTAGTGATTCGATCGGGTCGTCTCTGGCAGCAGAGAAGCATATAAGTTCAAGTCATCAGACAAACAAAACTAAGAGACTTGATCGCTTCCAACAACAGTCAATTCAACGCATCATAATCAATTAATTATATACTAAATGATGGTGTTTTTACATTTCAATTTTTTTATTTGATTTGTATAACTATATAAAACATAACTCATTTGAAAATGTACAGATTAATATTTAAGTTTAGAACTAGTGCTATTTGTGTGCGCAATTCAGTTCGCATTCAGTATTGAGTAATTTTTGATTTTGTTTTCACAAGTTTTTGTCTGAATTGAACAAAATTGCATTTGCTAAGTCCCACTTTCGGTCAGTCTAGTTGAAAAAAACATAGTATAAAAAATACAATTCACTGTTATATATAACATTTGATTTTTGCTAAATGCAACTATTAAGTATCATATGTATATACATAAGCTCAGATTTCCAAGTATTTTATGCACACATGAATAAAGTACAGATACATGTATTACGCTGTTAGTAAATGCGATCAGCTTAAATGACACTCCATATCCTAATTTGCTTACCTTGTTGCTATTATGTTTTTTACGGCGTGTTTACGATTAACAATGACAGATACTCTGATACCGTATAAGAGTTTAATTCTTAAGGCTATGTTATGGGGTTTTTCTAAATTCGTTTAACAGTGTGATTGTTTTCTATTTTTATTTTAGTTTTCTTATGTTTTGTTTTCAGCTTTATGCTTAACCGAGTTGCGAACCATTTAAACATTCAAGCAAAGGCACTTTTTTTTCTTTATACAGTTCTCCCTTGGCGATATCTGTGGGAGTTGTGTTCATTTTTTTCTTGTCTAAAAGTGAAGTAAAAGTCTAAAAGCTAATAAGCTAATTATTGACGGCCAGATCATTCAGCGACTGCGTGCCATTGGCAGCTAACTGGGCCAACGGCTCCGTGATGTTGGTCAAAATGTTGCTCACTAGGTTCGAGCTGCTTGTAGACAAATCATTTAGCAGTTCGGTATTGTTTGCGAGTAGACGCGATGCATTTGCAGCCAACTCAATCGTTTTGCTAGCAGCAAACTCTGACAATATGCGGGTCTTATTTGCTGCTTCCTCGGCGGCTATCTGCGCCCACTCTGGGAACGTGTCCAAGCTAGGATAAATGACTTTGGCCCAAGTTTGGCAGAAAATAAACAGCGTTATTATTGTGATAATCGTAGGTCCAATTCCCGCAATCGCCATGTCTTTGCTGCGTATGTGGGCGTATCCAGCGACCAAAGCGTTTGGCGGCGTGCTCACTGGCAAGTGGAAAGCCATACTGCAGGCCAGACCTGCAGGAAAAACTAAGTACAGCGGATTGATCTTCAAGGCTAGCGACTGAAAAAATATATTAAAATAAAATACGGTTAATTGCGAACTGTTTAAATAAATAGTCATGTTCAGTACGTACCATCTCGTTGAGCACAGGCACAAGAATATTAGCAACAGCCACATTTGAGCTAAATGCGGTCATGAATACAGCTACAAGAATGACAACCAACAATAGCGCTGAGTTTGGTAGCACCTTCAGGCCACTCATCGAGCTGCCAATCAACGAGGCCATGCCACTCTGTTTGCTGCCAGCGGCCAGGGCGAAGCCACCGCCAAGCAGAAACACCAGACCCCACGGCACCCTGGTCTGTATGAACTTCCATGTGATTAGAGATGATGTCGGCGCCGTTGGCACTGGTCCTCGTCGCGTACAATAACGCAGGAATGCGTAATTGGCAGGCAGCATAAAGCACATGATCACCACAAATATGGTTGGCATGGAGTTCTTAATTACCCTAAAAAAAAGTGTATTTATTTAAAGGAACTGGTGTAAACTAAACATCTTCTAATATATATATAGATATATCAAAGATTTAGCTGGCTTTCATGCAATTCTAAGAAGTCTAATCCTTATCAAACTTATCCGTATTGACTCGGCTACTCGGCGATTAAAACTCAGAATCTTATCAGCACCAAAATTCCTTTTTTTTTTAAGAACTCGAGAGCATATATATATACATATATTCGCTAGCTCTTGTAGTAGTCTGAGATACACTTGTTCACACAGACGGACAGACAAATATCAAATGGGCGGTTGATCCTGAACAGTAAATATATACCTTATTAAGTCGGAGATGCTTTCTTCCGCTTGTTACATATTTTTGTACAATTTCATTATACCTTTTTTATCTATTAATATGTACATTTAATGAACTTACTTTGAAGGCAGCAGGTCCGCCCAACCTGTAAAGATTCCCGGTTTGCGTGTAAAGTACATGAGTACCATAACAATAAATAGTATCATCACTTGAATTTCATGCATATTCATAGGACCCAACTCCTTGTAGCGTTGATCAATAACTTTTTTGGCCACATGAGCGTTATCCTTGCCAACCTGCACCTCTTGGGCCTCCTTGCTCTTTGGTCGCCATAGACCCATGAAATGCCATTGCAGAAAAACATATGTGAGTACTGTGTAAACCAGCATCGAGGGCACCGAATAGCACATGAATGTGGCAAAATCCATTTTCTCGGTGGCATTAGGGAACGCAGAATCGTAAATGCCCTTGAAAGTTAAATTTGTGGCAGTGCCAATTATGGTGCCACAGCCGCCAAGAGACGATGCATAGGCAATGCCCAGATAATAGCATTGTGTAACCTTAGTAGGATATGGCAATCTGTACAATTGGAAATGATTAAAAATAATTGTCACATTTTTAGCCAGTTTATCATTTATCTTACTCATCCTCATTTTTCTTTTTGTTCTTTCCGCCAACCATTTGATACTCGGGCTCATGATAGATTTTGCAGACGCCTTGCTATAAAAAAATAAATGGCATGGGTTATGAACTCCTTCAATATTATGGCAAACTTTTTTATTTTTATTATTTCCACTCACTGCTTGCAGCTCCTCAAGTACCGCTTGGACAATTGGGCTCATCATTGCTGTGCAAGCCGCATTTGAAATCCACATGGATATAAACATTGTGACCATAATCAGTCCAAAGTGTAATCTATAAGATACGAATAATAGTCAACCAGCTGTAGGTAAATAATTCACAATGTAAATAATAATAATATTGACCTTCGGGGACTGCAGCCCACCATTTGAATCACTCTTAGCGCTAGACGCTTGTGTAGACCACTATATTCCACTGCAAGGGCAACCATTATGCCACCCATGAACATCACCAGTGTGTCCTTAAAATACGTCATGCATGTTTCTTCGGAGCCCTACAAATTACAAGTCATCAGAACAGTCAGCTAATGTTGGACTGTGTGATGTTAACAATTAAGATATTTACCATGATGCCCATAGTGGGAAATGCAACAATTGGTATCATCGATGTAACGTAGAGCGGCAAAGCTTCAGTCACCCAAAATACAGCCATTATCAACAATACGTACATGCACCGATATGCCTGTAATGATGGAAAATATTAACATATATAAAACTTTCACACAACTTGGCTGTAAGATACTAACCGGAGTATTATTCAATAATATTATGGGAAGGCAAAGCAGGGGCATTAAAAACACAACACATCCTTTCCAGTGATTTGCGAAGAAAGAGCCCCAACGAGGGCGTGGCTCTACAGTTTCCGCTGCTTCACTGTAAAGGATAAACAATTTATAGAAGTTATTAAGTTACGTACGCATAGTAATTAAATTAAGTAGAAAATCAAGTTCTTTTTCTTACAGTTCCATTTTAAAATCCGGATAGATCTGAAAGTAAATTAATACAGAAACACAAATCAGTAAAGAATATGAGTTAGTTTTTTTTTTTAACTCTAAACGAACCTTCAAAGATATTATCATTTATTACTAGTGACAATGTTTCCATTTTAGCGAATATTGTTCAATTATTATCGTTTACACTTCGTTAAAATGCCATTCATTTAAATGTATGTCGAATCGAAACCAACTCAATCGACATAAAAGTTATATATGAAAACGAAAAACAATATCAATAGTTTTCGTCATTGGACTTAAAATCGCCATGAAGCATGCTTATCATAACATTCTTATTATCATAATTTTGTTATTACAGAAATGTTTTTGTGTTTACACATTCGGTTCTAATACAATTTGTACTTTTTGAGATTAACAGTAGTAAACAATGTATATGGTATTTAATTATCGTGTGTAATTTAAAGAAAACTATAACGCAAATTAATTTATATTTATTACGTCGGAATTAGACAGGTTTTTTATGTATCCAGAATATAGCCATCTATTTATGCGCAGTAATCAGCTAATACACAACCATCAAGATGTAATTTCTTAGCAAAACTATCTGAGTAGGCGCATGGAAATCGAATATTTTGGTATGGTGTGTGTGTGGTGCTGTCAACGTCTGTTCTGTTTTCGGTTCGGTGCGTTGAGTTCTGTGTTGAAAAATAATTATTTCATAGGTGTAGTTTATGCATGTATACATCGTCGGCCTCTATTTTAGATACGTCATTAGTCACTGCATATAGGCAACGTGATAATTCTCATATATACTATGCTAGCCACAAATTTAGTGCAGAGTTGTCTTATTTAAAACATTGTTATAAATAATTAAAAAACTATTGACTTCTAAATTAAATTTGAAAAACCAAATTCATTGTCACTCTAGAAAATCGTATACAGTTAGTCATCAAAACTATATAGATTGATACACTTCCCGAAGAAGAAGTATGTGTTGCATAAGTTGCATAAATAAATCGATTAAAGTCTCATTAAATGTTTTTGGAATAAAATCAAGACAGAGGTTATCTTATAATGGTAAAATTTCGAACATTGTGAAAAACCCTTTGTTAGCCCCAAATTAATGAGTAAGTTTTATAGCCTTGTGGTAGATATTCCAAATTTGTTATGGCATGTTTAACAGATTCTCTCCGGCCTCATAAAGTAAATATATTTATTCTTGATATTCAGCACTCGTCTGTATGTCTATTTGACTGTTTTTATATTTTACAAACATTTTTTTTTTAATAAACTGTACCATCTCAGTTTTAAAGCTATTTTGTTCTAAAAGATTTTAAGTTGTATGACTGAGATATGCGAAAGCATTTTACTCTTTGTGATACAATATTACTAAACAAATACGAATCTTTAGTTAAAAGAAAGTCGTATTTCGAGGGTTGGTTTAAATTTAAATCTCGGAAGATTAACCATGGTCTAAATGGATATGTAATCTTCTTCCCGTGTAAGACAACCTATTGTTTTGTTTTAAGATCAATAAGAACTAGAAACTTTATTAATTTGTTACAGTAGTGGGTCACAATTTGTTGTCGTCTTGTTTGCCGAGGTGTAGGCGAGTCAAATTATAGAATTTGAGTTAGAGTCATTACATTTATTATTTGTAAATATGATATGCAGGTCTCTTCTAGTTTTAATTTCAATATAAATATAGGAGGACAGCATTGTTCATGATATGAAAAAACCTGGTACATAATTAGTTGCTATATGAGATCCGCTAATTCGTCACCATTAATCAAATTGTTCATAAATTATGGAATTAGCTTTTGAAGCCCATATGAGCTTTTGGTTTTACAATATATCAATTATAATAAACCTTGTCGATTCAGTTAAAAAAAAAACATTATAAATATGACGCCGCCCATTAAAAATAGTCCCCATTGTCACACGGCGACAATGTCAATGTCAACACATTTACAACCAAGAAAAAAACGAAAGAGAGACAGAGAGAGAGACTACGTGCTCATGGAAAACTAAAGAAAACTATCTGTAATTTGATTTTTTAAAATGTTGTGTAAAAAAAATATTTGTAAATATAGGTAGTATGTGTATTTTACTATTTGCTCAATGGGGAAATCGTGTTGTTATTAAACTTTATCTAATATATAATATAATATTAAGATCTGAGTTTAATGCAAAGGTGTTTTATGGTTGTTATATAGCAAGCAACAATAATTGCATTTTATTTGTGTGTTTACTTGAGCGTAAATGTATATATTAGAGACAAAATTTGCATTTTAAATTTTACACCAACACCATCAATTAACAGACAAACACGAGATCAGCTTCGATGTTTCGCAGGTGCATAATAATATAGCTTTAAGCCGAATAAATGGTTTGTTTCTGATCATTTAATACCCTATCAGCGACGTTTTTGATGCCATAAAATGTATACACAAATATTATTGTATTGTAAAATATTGCCCTTGGCACATGGTCACATAACAAAAATTTCAGTTTAAAATAAGAAAATATTTTTACGACCTTATTAGTTTTTAAACTGGTGGTTTTCTAAGATGAAATATTGAATAGAGCAGGCCCTGCTCCTAAATTTACTTAATGGAGTAAAGTTTGCACTTGTCAGTCTGTCTCATAGATTTAATTAAGCGGATTATACTCTTCTTAATATTTTCCATAAGCAATTTAAATTAAGAACTGCAATTAAGATTCTAGCACGATCTAAAGTTGAAAAGGGTATCTCAACAAAGTTGGTATGACCTCATTTTGATATTCAGAATTTCATATTACTACATCGACGTGAGGTTTATGTTGTTGAATGAGCGCTTGATTGACTACAAAACTGAAAAAAAAACCGAGAAAGAGCGTTCCTGGGTGTGATATTGATAGACAGTAAATTGATAAAGTGTTGCAAATAAGGAATCTATAATATATACTTAATTCAAATAAGCGCTATCAATTGAAAATGTCAACCTACGTGAAATTGTTTGTGTTCTGTCTATCAATTTAAATAAAATATGTTCAGTGTACATGCGCATATGAATGTGCTTGCGTACATAAACGCATGGAGATACCATCTATCTTTGTTATTAATAGGAAATGCAAATTTGTACGATCGAATTGAGTGAAAATCACTAAACAGTTATTATCGACGCGGCAATGATTACTTATTTTGTAGACCGGAGTTCACAAATTGACATCATATTGGAGGTATGAATTGAAAAACAGACCCTTATTTCGATACAAATCGATATTTCCAACGGGATAAGTTCTCACAAAATTAGTTATAAGTCTTTATCTCTTACAATCTATAATATATACACATTTTAGTCTGATGCATGTGCTTATATTACTATTAATATTTAATGTTACACACTGCTAACAAGCAAAGACAGATATTAATTATAGCCTTAACTTGTATAAATGAAGGTATCCCATTGTCTCAACTTGTTAAAACTAAAATGCTTTTTATCTAGTTATATCTATTTTAGCATTGTGAAATCATAGAAACTGACATTAATAAGGAGATTAACTTCCTTCTAATTACAATGCCAATTACAATGTAATAACACACTAAATACCCAAACTACTCACAGTTCGGATAGTTATCACAATAGATTTCAATTGCTGTTTAATTATTGCGAAGTGCTCACTTCCTCATAAATTAATGGAGATTTCTATTAAAACTATCAAATAGAAAATAACTCATATGATTGTTATATTCTTGCAGTGGAATTTGTAACTTTGTCACGAAATTTATTAGGTGTTGAAGTCATCACACATTCATCTATTATTTTGTTGATGGAAACAACGAGAAAATTCCATTTTTTCGTTACCTATGATTTTTTTAATACTAAACATTGAACTCAATAATGATACATTTTTTGTTTGTTCATTTTTGCTAATGATATTAAAAATGTTAAGAACACTTCGTACAGCATGTATTTTGATAAGTGATGTGTTTACAAATAACCAATAGAACCACTCTTGAATTGTGATTGAAAA
This sequence comes from Drosophila longiperda, assembly GCA_035042125.1. Taxonomy (NCBI): domain Eukaryota; kingdom Metazoa; phylum Arthropoda; class Insecta; order Diptera; family Drosophilidae; genus Drosophila; species Drosophila longiperda. The sequence continues at coordinate 231,044 of JAWNLV010000130.1, forward strand.
TTTAAAACATGCCAGTCGTACATTAAATAACTTCAAATGATCACGTGTTTAAAAAAAAAATACCAACTTTAAAAATTATCAACATTTCAGTAAATTACGTGCTTTAATAGATTTACTTCAGTGTATATTGCTTGTATGTTTATTTCTTTATATGTTTGCATGTATATGTGCGTAGCCGGATTTAACAGAGGCTACTGTTTTGACTTATTTTTCCAAGATGAATGTATAATTTTGTATACTTTGTAACCTTAAAAAATTCGTACAATGTGTAACATGAAGTAGCGTAAATGTATGTCACAGGCAGAACGAAGCATTTTAGAACCACAGAGAATAATATATTTTACTTATCAGCACCCATTGCAGAGTCGATGCCATCATGCCTTGCCTTTGTTAATCTACGAGACTATAGCTGGAGAGAGAGAAAAATAACCTTTGCAGATCTAGAATAAAAAATTGTTTAATAAGTTAAAGAAGCACAAATTTCTAGGAATGAGATCGAGAACATTTCATATATTTATATTTAATGACTATATGTACACTCATTAAAGTTACGACAAATATGTGTTAAAAATCTCAGTCTGGCACTGTGGACTAAAGTATTTTTATTCTATGGTATCAACTGGTATTTTAAAATCGAATAAAAGAGTGCACATTTGAGTATATAACATACGTTCACCGTATATTTATAATTTTTAAGTTATTCAATTCATTTCTAGCTTATACAAACAACACGAATTTAGATCTAATTTATTTTTTAAATTTTGATAAGCAGTAAATGAATTAATGTCGTGTGTTTTTAATACACTTGGCTATAAATATAAATTATTAAGTTATTTTGAACTTTAGAACCGCGAAACTTATTTAATCTGCTTTTTACGGGCGACAAGTCGATTAGAAACTAAAAGTACGAAAAAAGCTACAATAAAAAATAAAGTGTTCACGCCACATTTTGCCTGTAGGCATTAGATAACTCTAAATCAAATTATAATGCAATTATAATAAGTTCTAACTGTATCTGTACTTGTACCAGTTGAAGTAAGCTGGTGTCCTCATTAGCGCAGCAGAAAGTCTAAACTAAACAGTCACCTCATGACATTGCCAATCACCTGATGACAAGCCGAATAAATTTCATATGCTAATTCAAATTGTGGTCATTCACTTGAAGCTCTCTTGACAACAGTTTATTGATACTGAAACTGAAATTTAAATTATATACACATGTTAACCAATTTAGAAAACAGTATGCGCTTCCAAGACTCTGCTAGTTAATAATTAAACGATTCAACTACAGATGAACTGTGTCGGCTTTAAAAACAAAAAAAAAAACACTGCTGGATGCACATAAATAATAATATATATATGGTGAACTTGGGTTAAATTGAATCTTGTGTAAATAACAAGTTATAGTGTTCAAGCAGAGAGTGGCTTAAACCATAACATCGTAATATTAAAAATGAAATAACTGAACAAGTAGGATTACCCTTAACCCATCTGTATATACTATATTATAGCTTAATTGTAGGTCTTCGTAGCCAACGGGGTTCTGCAGAGTACACACAAAAGCATATTGTTTGTTATTAAATCTTGATGATATTTTTGTGGTATATCCATAATATGCATATATATATTCAGAAATCTAAATGTTTCGATATTTGTGAAACGGAGCCAGTTATCGATATAATACAGGAAACTTGATATTGTTGATGTTGATCACATTTGCACAAAATCATTATACATTTTTACCAATTTTCAACGGGTTCAGTTTATAAGCTGGTAAGTGTTATATATACAGATATACTAGTAATTTATAAATTATTTACATTCCTATATATTCCCTTTATTCAATCTGATATAAGTCGTTAAATTATATTCCACTTGAATTCGTTATTCGTACCAATGAAAACTTTGCGTTTATAAAACGTTTCCCTACCTAATTTGTGGCTTCGATATAAATATTAACCCTGTTTTAAATGCATTACCCAAGTATTGAGTTATATTGTTGTAAGTATTGTTTGTGGCAGAACAAAAATATAATTGCGCTAATTAAAAAGTCATGTAAATGAACTTGAGAATGTAAATTAAGAGACAACTATGATAAATATTTGCATAAGTTTTAAAATTCAATAAGTGTGAACCTAATTATTTACTCGGAATTTTTATGCATAACAGTCAAAGGATAAGAAGTACATTTAATGATTTAAAAAAAAAAAAATTTGCATATATTATTTTGACAATAGCTCGTATCAATTATATTATTTATACCATAAGTCAATGTTATCAACGTATTTCGTAAGCTGTTTATCGAGGAATACTAGGTGCGAATGAGATGACTGACGAATCACATAACAAAAAAAATAAATCTATTTACCTAAAATATATTTGTTTAATTTAGTTAATTAGTAAAATATTAAATAGGGGAAAGATGCTAGAACTTCAGCATTCATGAAGAATACCAAAGCTTTTATTTGGTGGACGCAACTTAGAGCAAAACTTGAATAAACTGTAAACTAAACAGTTCTGAACATCCTTTTTTGTGTGCATTCCTGACCTCCACAGCGTGTTCTTAATAAATGCATACCAAACACATAAATATTTGTCAAAGCATTTTCAAATTTCAAGTATTACGGTAAACAGTGAGAACATATTATAGTTTTGACACGAAACTTATAACGCATTGAAGCAGTCGAACTGATCTCATCATGTAAGTTTGTTACTGAGAGTACATGGCTTTGACCGCCTTTTTTTTATTAAAACTAGAACGATACATTCGAGGAAAATTAAATTCACTCAATAAACTCTTATATAATTACAAATTACATTTTTAAGTGACGTATTTCTTATATATTAAGAAATCATAGCTACGAACAGCTGATTATGGGGAACGAATGGTCAAGAACAAACTGTTAAGCTGCTCCGACCAAAACGTGCAAAACCCTTCAAGCAGAATCACGTCGGAAAGTTCAATGACATGACTTAAACTCGAAACACATATTGAAAATTTATTTGCAAATTGTTAATTCGTGGAATGCAATGCACATACAATAAGTGTAAGCAAACAAAACAAAAATTAGTTTTTACGCGGTTGGCATTATGTATTACAATAGCCAAGGAATGCAAATCTTAGCTTCTGAACGATTAGAAGACTGGATTTGCAGTGGATTATTGTTTAAAAAAAATAATATGATACATTTTAATATGTGATTTATTATTTTACGGACACGGGCTTCAATTAAAACTGAAATGTTCCAGAATTTTACAGAAATTTTCAGTGCATCTTAATATTTGCACATTTTCCACATTCGTTTATTAAACAATTTGCATTCAATGCACACAAATACACATTACAAAGATCAATGGTCAAGTTAACATATAAATTTAACAGCTGTTCTGAAACCGCGTGTGTAGGACGTGTGCGGGATTCAGAATGTATACATATGTGTGTGTATGTATATGTATAGGAATAACAAACATTTGTAAATATAAACACATGCAAAAATACATAAGCACGTGCATATATATACAAACAGTTGTGTGGATTGGGAAAATGCAAGGCATGAAAAAGTCAAGAACAGAACACTAAAATAAACCAACGCGTCGGTTCACAGAAGTCGAATAGATTGAGTTTAATGTCTTCAGAAATGTGTGTGCATCAGCATAATAAACTACATTAGTAAAAAACATACATAAACATGTACATCTATATATGCGCCTTTTTAAAAGCATTCGGACAGATTGAAACAATATGCAAACGTCGGTATGCACATAGTTCTATAACTTGTGCACCACTTCCTAACCTAAACTTTGAAAATGAACACAGCATGATATTTTTATCGCCGTTACTATACACAAAATAATAATGTACATACATATAAACCTGTGTATGTACAGTTAAATTGTATGTACGTATATGTATGTTTAGTATATGAAGTGTGTTATTATTGCTACGCAATATACATATACATCCAGACATACATATGTATAACACTTTGACTTTCACACGTGGTGTTAGTTTTATTTTGTTTGTTTTGATGTGGTATTTAATTTACTGTGTTTTTTTAATTTTTCTGCGTGTCGTGCAGCGGTCAATTTGTTGTTTACCAAGAGACAAGACCACTAGACGACGAAGAACAGTAGAAGGCAGACGAGACGACGAATGACCAGAACACGCCCGTTCCGTGTACGTTGCAGTGCGCGACTAAACTCACTCGAGAAATCGCTCGATGGAACTGACTCTAGGGACTTAAGTCTCTGACTGAGGCCGGCATAACACAACCACAACGTGACTGTGTATGGGTGAGCTCGTATCTGTGTGCTCATGCACAGTGGGTGATATACTGATCGTTGCGCATTTAAATCTATCAAAAAAATAGCCGATATTATTTAATAGCACTTTAATTATGAACATGAGAAGTAATATGTGAGGAAACTGTTAATTATTCGAGTTCTAATGCTACCTAAGTTAATAACAGTAAAATTAGTATAAAATATTTTAGAATAATTGTTTAACCAAATTCTTGATTGTTGATAATGATTTCAAAATCTGAACGTATTAATATAAATTTTATGACATAAATATTTAAATAATTAGAAATGAAATGGAATTCATGCAATAGGACGTAAATATAAAATAGGAAAATATCTATATTGACGGAAACAGAGTCCCTTTAGATCTCATAACAAGATATTTTAGTTTTCTCTCTCATTTCGACAGGGAGGGAGAGAGAGAATATTTCATATTTATATATAAAATTTTTATAATGGTCAATGAAAGTCACTTGGTGTTGGATATATTATAGCTTACTTATCCCACGGTGTACTGCAACCAGTTGAGTGTAGTGAGATATGCAACGCATAAGACTGTCATGAGTGAGCGCCTGGACTATAAATGCGACTGGTATTTACTGACGACAGCTTGTTGTTAATACAACAAACTTGGCTTAAATTTACACATTCGACTCGAACATAATTAAACAAAATATAATTCAAAAAGGTATAAAAATATAAGATGAATATAATAAAAACAATTTTAGAGCTGTCTCACGGGACCATCCCTATTGAAAAGGAGAAAAAGCAGTTAATTGTGTTCTTTCCAAAAGATGTTGACTAAAAGACACCCTGCACTTTAGATTATTCTTATCGTTGTCCGCAATTCTTAACTTATCGTGTACACTGTAAATACGTTGTTTAGTAAATGTATATAACAAGTGCTGCATTTATTAGCCCCACTAGTCGCCCACTAGCCCCTATTAGTCGCTTTACGAGGGTATAAAAAAAAAAACAAAGAGCAAGAGGCACACAAAGCAGTGCCGGATTGGAATGTAATGGGGTTCAGTTTTAGATCGAGCATGAAGAGACATTTCCAGAAAGAAGATAGCAAAGAAGAAGTGCAGGAGAGAAAGGAAAGTCCTACGACACGCAACAGTACGGGGACTGTGACAGTTCAGGCATCGAAGAGATAACACGTTTCCACAAAATACCAGTCAAAACGATTAGACATCAAAAGAAGCAGAAAAGAAAAACAAAATGCAGGCTACCTCAGAAATGTGGACAAACTGCTTTTGCAGTTAGTGGACACTTGTTGCATGCAGGAAACGCAACCAGTTCAGTCCGAAGCGAAATAATACGAAAACAAAGAGCCCCAGCCTGTGACCTATCTACAAAAGGCGTTCGAAATGGGGAGGGGTTTGGCGTCTGTGTGAGCTTGTCAGCAATCTTAGAATGTGTCGTAAGCATGAGAAGCAGCTTCTAAAACCACCTGCTGACTGTACCACAGTTGATCCGACAGATTCATTTACAGTGAAAGTGTAACAGGTTGTTGCCTTTTTGCACCAGCTACCAAAATAACTTACAAATTACCATTACCTTCGAATTTATAGCCATTTCGTTTCAGTCGAAACTCGAATAACATTGATAATATAGTATGGAATTGACTTAAGCATTAACACGGTTTTCGTAATGACAGTTTCTTTGTCTGTGATAATATTTGTTCGATTTGCTCGTGGTCAAAGTGACAAGTGTTCTAGGCTCATTTTTTGACGATAAACTAAAATTCTACAGTCATATTAATTACACAGTGTACAAAGCCTTTTAAGTTATTTGTTTTACTAAGCGTTGGTCCTAGTAACTTAATGAGCATTACACGACTAAGATGCTTTTCACATCTCTTGTACGTCAAATTCTGGAATACGGATATGACTGTGTTGCAACTTTCTGAAATCGATTACGTTGAGTTGATGAGTCAAAATCGTTACTTACTCTCTAATTATTGCTTGCATGAACCGTTTAGAGTATTCTGTAATGATTTCTATAGAGTTTAACATGTCATCACTTCTGAGTTGTTTGTTTTTGTCATTAAGAACTCTTTTTAAACGTCTGGAAAATACCATTTAAATTTACCTTTACAGGAAGAAGTCAACATGCTTTGGTGGCTGGAACATTAAATTGTACAGTGATTATGATTTTATTAACGGTGATAACTCATTATATTGATTTAATAGTCAACCAGTAAACGCATAACCAAAATTTCATTAGTTTTTTCTATCGGTAACATAAACAAAAACGAATATAAATGTTGTACTGTTGGCTTAAAAAGTATTAAGTTGGAATGTCCGATGCTCTTGTTAGTGCAACACAATAAAATTGTGCCTAAACCAAGTTACCAGATTTTTATTTTAGCTTTCTGCTTTGGATAAATATGATTTCTACGTCTTTTTTCTTCAGCATTCAATTTCTCAAATTTTCTTGCTATGACTAGGCACTAATCTTATCTTTAATTTATTATAAAACATTTTAAAGCTTTTTATGTTTGTTTTTTTGTGAAATATTATTTAAACCGAAAGACTGACCCACTTTAAACAACTTTATAATGTAACCAAAACGAAAACGAATAAATTTAGCGAACACAAATTTGTAAATCGGTTTCAAATTGTTATGAAAATGAATTACAAATATTGTCTTGTTAGATAATTTTATTGTACAGATACAAAGTTCAGAAATCGCAAAAAAAAAATCCAAAAAAAATTCTGTTTCCTGAGCTAAAAATGTATTACGCGAAAACAAAAATATATATTTATGTGCATTAAATAAATATATATATATACACCCATTTGGCTTTGACTTCTGTGTTCCTTAATTGTTCTGGGTTCCACAAAAAGTGCGTCATTGCCAACCACGCGCAGAAGATTGCTTGAAAATTGAACGCAACAATTGCGTTAGCAATTCATAAATAGCGCATCTTTAACCTTGAGTTATAATGCTTATTATTATTCAAAAATGTTAAAATATATTTGTATACATTAGACTATGTTTAAGAAAGACTCTGTTAAGTTCTACAGGAAAATTAAGTTCAATTATCAATTACCATTAAAAACCTTGGTAAATTCAAGAATTTATGCAAATAACAAACGAAAACGGTAAAATACCGAACTATATCATGCGGTATTACGACTTTTGGTAGTCAGGTGGCATGCCAGACATAAATAATTAGCGACATTTTTTTTCTGCCAGATAAGGTGAAGATTGTTATTGCTGTAAGACAGTGCAAAGAAAACGACGTCATCGAGCAAGGTTTCGTAACAGAGAGATAATATTTGGGTGAAATCGTGGAATTCTCTGAGTGCTAGACAACAATTTGCGTTTAACGTAACCGATGAGCCCACAGATGAAATCGGAATTTTTTGAGTACTTAAAAAAAGTTGTATTGGCTAAGATAAAATTATAAAATGTTTAACTTCTTTTTGAGAGTATGAAGCTTAAATCTTTATCATAAGATATAAATGAGCTCGAAAAACAGATGGCGATCCTTGGGAAAGTTGTTAATTCGCATTTTACGAACAAATTGGCAATATATATATATAAAAGATCAAAAAATACACCTGATCAACTAAGAAAAACTTAAATAAATAACATTAAGAAAGAAAAACTGTAAGTCTTTACATTAACTTATTAAGTTAACTTTAAATTAATCTTCTCAACTTCTTTGTAATTTTTAAGATTGTGTTGTGTTTAGTAAGCTCTTTACAATTGTAAACAGTCGTTTAGCTGGTTCCAGGTCAATGACTTCACACATCCCGACCATACAATATTCGGATTAAATGTATAAATTGTGTACTACTCACATTACAATATAACTTGAACTGATTGCTATCTGTTTGCGTTCGTTAAATTCCTCGAGGACCTGTGAGTGCCTAATGACCCAATAATGCGAGGCAAGCAACACAAACTTTGCTTCAAGGTCGCTGGGGAATCGTTAAGTGAATTGTTACCCATAGAAAATTCCAATTCCGCTTACCATTTTGGTAGTCTCCTTAGCCATGGCTATGTTTGTATGTGTACAATGCTATTTGTTAGTCTATATGTAAGTATTTCAAATTCGCACATTAGTTATTTCATAATTTTCACTTTCTATATGTAGCACTGCGGATATGTCCGCCGACGACTTCTTTGGTCTAGGCAACTTTCAGTTGTATTCTGCGACGTTCGATGTCAACTTAACGAATGAGTCTCCCAACAAGTCTTTTTAGGTTCTTCTTTGTATTAAGTTGTCGAGGGCGAAGGCAAATCTCCGATAAGCGTATTTACTCAGAGTGTAAAAAATAGCGCGTCGTGTGTGTGAGCGAGAGAGAAAGAGAGAATGAACTGACTGGGGGATAGGAAGAGAGAGAGAGCGCGAGAGTAAAAAGAAATAAGAAAAAACGGTGGGTGTGTGTGCGAGTTTAAATGTGATTGTGAAATTGTGGATAGTAGCATTTTGTGTATTGCCATTGACCTTATCTTTAAAAAAGTCTCATGACCTTAAACTATCCTTTATTTTTTTATGCCGACCATTTTTAGTCGCTTCGGAATAAGTGTGCTTTTGTGCTATTGTACTGCCCGATGTATAACCAAACATAAAAATGATTGGCAGTGGCAAGTGACGTAACATCATGCGAGTCACTTCGTCGATGAGTGGGAGAATTACACTTTACTCGAAACTTATGAGACACACGTTCAGTCTCATTTAAAAATAATATCGTCAACACTTTATACAAAGTTATATATAAATAAATATGTGTATCATATTCATAAAATCAGCTTTTAATCTTCAAATAATTTGCATAATACGCACAAGACTGCTATTTCCACATACACTTGCGTATGTATACATATAAATGTACTTTTAACGGGGTCAATTTTAGTGCGTTATTCGGATTTCGCTATAAATTTGCTCATTGGATCTGATCAAAAATTTATTAATGTCGGACTACCGTGTACAACCTTTGTATAACAAAGATAAGATATCTATGATATCCCAACTCCGTTCAATAATGTTATACTGCGTTGGGATCTTAGTTTTTGGTAATTCATCTCTCCGTTAAATTTATTGTGGCACCCTATGTTTTTCAAGCGCTAATTTCGATAAGTTTTCTACGGTAATATTCTTCGTTGATTTTTTTTTTCATGAACCAACTTGTTACCCAGCCATTTATCGTCAAGTTTATACTGGCGCCATCTATGTTTCAAGCGCATACTTGGTTTAGTTTCCCAGACTATAGGTGGGGCAAATCAAGCCGTTACCTGAATATAAATTTCTATAAAAAAACTAAGAAATATATATATTCGAGTTAACGTTGTAGTGAGTCTTCTATTAGGGATATTTGTCACATGCAAGAAAACGGTCAATTAAAAAAAATTAATTGCTCTCTGAGTGCGACTTTAATTCTAAAAACAAATATGAAATATTAACAATTAATTAAAATAAGACCAGTTAGAAAAGTAAAGCAAAGTTTATCTTTGATTTAGTTATATGTTTTTATATGAAACCATATATCCAATGGCAATTAGGATACACATTCAAAAATGCTCACCTCTAGTAAGCCAAGCGGAATTAGTAATAAACCTCAGCTGTAAATTTTATTATTTGTTGTTTTTTAGCTTGTATTAAATGAATTAAAAATTAAACTTACTATCTGCGACTTATCTGGTTTTAGGATATGAAAAGCTCGTTCGTTAGTTTCTGCTTAAAAGAACTCCAGCCCAATTGGTTGCGATCATCATCACTAACTTCCATAAGAATTTCATAACGCGCATAGCGGAAATACCTTTCCTATTTTATATTTAATGTTTTAACCACTTTCTGCAATGTCACTAACATCATCAATATTCAACGATCACGAACAACAACGATGCCATTAACAATCATTCCTCTGGCGACAGAGGGAAATATCTCGACTAAGCCATGTCTCCATCTGTGTCGATCTCAAAGATTATAAAAGCTAGAACAAATAAATTGAGAATCCAGATCGAGACTAGATGAATTTTATTTAATAGTCGAGCGCTCTCTATTTTCAGGTTTGTATAAACTTGCAAACCAGAATTCAACCCTACAAATAAATAATAAAAAACCGCTGCAGTTGCGCCCTGCACGATGATAATGATGATGATGCTGATTATGAAGGAGAGAAGCTGAGCAGCCTGCGCGGCTGTCTCATTGTTCTGCAAAACTGACGCGTCGTCGATTGGGCAAGGAGGATAACGAACTCTCGGCCAAAAGCAGTCAGTCAACCCATTCCATTCCCCTGACTCTCATTTCCTTTCGCTTTCGCATTCGCATGCCATTTATTCAGGGCATGCAATCAGTCGCAGTTGCAGCCGCAGTCGGCTTCATCGTCGACCTCTCCGCCGCCACGTCCATCCTTTTCACGGCATTGAGTTTCCCCCTTTTTCGACATTGTGCTTGGTTTTTGTTTCGCCCGCCTCGCTCAATGCGGGGATTTTTCAGCCTTCTGCTTTTTCCCTTAATACACACACCAAATGGGTATGTTTGACTAGAAAGAGGGTCAGATACAATTGTTCTTATATTCAAATTACATATATATAAAAAGGTATATTAATATAATGTTTTCAGCCTGAAATATAGTTGATGTCTTCTGGGTAAAATGTTTATTTTTTCGTTAATTTTGTAATATTTTTTAAAGGATACCTTTAAGTCGAGTCATAACTTAAATTTACTTTATATTTTCTTTTTTGTGGATTTTTTGACGCACAGCTGCTTTGGTTTTACGCATTGTCGTGATTTCTGTTCATGTAAGTTGATCGCCTCTTGATGATGCAGGCAAATCCATTTACGATTCTAAAATCTTTTTAATCAAAGGATTGTCATAGGTGTTGATTGGTTCTTCGGCAGCTCTTCTGCGGGCAAGTTGAAAATCAAAAGAAAGTAAATAGCTATCTATAGTTTCAGTTTCAGTTTCAGTTTCAGTTTGAGACATTCAGCTTGTTTTGAGTTGTTTTCACACATCGATCCGAGTTTGGAAATGTGCACAAGCCGTAAGTAATTGCTGGGATATACGTGAAAACATTTTACATTTTTGCCCTAAAAAAAATCACCTTTTTTTGTGATTGCTATTGTTGCTGTGCTCATCGAACTTACCCCTCGTGTTTGTAATTAAAAAAATTTCGGGTTCAGTGTGCAATGGGCTATCCCTTCTAGATGAGGAGCGTGATTTTTCATATGAAAGGCACTTTTGATGTATATAGGCAAAAGCATTTTTAATAAACTTGAGTTCACATGAGTTAGTAGAAATTTCGATAATATTGTATTAGGTGTTGTTATATATCTAAGATCAAAATTATTAGTGAACAGAAGACAACTGCGAACTTAGATTTTATATTCCACTGGTGGTTGTTATTACACTCTTGAGATCCTTCGTTGTTGACTCTAAGTTGACAATAAGGGAGGACCAAGTTGCCCCTATTTTCTTTTTAGGTTCATTTGAACAATGCGTAAAGAAGTTTTTTCTTTTTCTTGTTGTCTTACCTGGCATGAATATGCCATATATCAGTTCACTCACCTTAGAACATAAATTTGAGTTGAAAGCTGCTAATAATAAAAATATGTTAAAGCGCTGTTGATGCAAATCTGAATTGTAATTTGACGGAAATTTAATAGGTCAAAATAAATTGACTTTTAAACCTAATAGAAAAAACATTTAAGTAATATTTCAAGAACATGTTTCGTTAACCACCAAGCATGTCACATTTCTTATACTCCTAATAATATAATAAAATTATTATTTATTAATCTAAACTATAGCTTGATTCTAATGTAATGTAAGAGAAAGCTATGAAGTTTAATTAATTTATAAAATATAAGTATAATTCTTAACGTGGCTCTTGTTTTCAGTGGATTGTAATTTAAAAAAATACACATTTAAAACTATCACCAGTTGTGTGTCAGAAATTTCAATGGTGAAATATTAAGAACATAACTGGCAGAGAATTGAAAACAATAAAAAAATAACCGAATAAGGTAAAACAGAAACATAAGCCAAATGCGCGCCAAATAAAAAACGCACAAACGAAACAAAAGGCGCAGACGACGAAGCGATGGAAAGAACTGAGCGGGTAAATCTGCAAGATTCTGTAGGACTCCCAAGAAAATACTAGTGTGTGTGCAAGTGTGTCTGTCAGTGTGTGCCTGTGTGGAAATGACTCAAAAAAGGTGTGTCAATAAGGCGTCACGAAAAGAATCTCAGACACAAGCTGGCAGATTATTGTGCAAGGACAACATCATCATCATTATGCGTTGATAATAATGAGGATATCTGATTGTATACCAATCGTGTGTGTGTGTGTGCGTGTTCGTTTGTGTGCAAGTGTGCAGACTCGCAAACACACACAATAGGGAGAGCAGGGCAAATTCGAAAACCTCGGAGACCAAACGTCGCGCTGAGCTGACAACCCGTTTTTTAGGGTTCCCAAAGGGGATGATGTTCTTCATTCCATAGGATAAAGCAAATTTCGTTTCACCCCTTTGTACAAATAAAAAAAAAGAGGCGAGAGGCGATCGCTTCAAACTTTTATTTTTAGCGCGCGAGTTGCAGCATCGCATTTTTAAAAAAAATTTCAAAGCAATCAGCGATTTTAGTCATCAAAAGTGCGTGGCAGGACGAACACCGGGCTCCCAAGAAAATTAAATCTGTTTTTAAAATATAAAAAATTACAAATTTAGTTAACATTAAAAATCATAAAAAAAATTAACAAATTACTGAATTAAAAATATAATAATACTACAAACAGCTCCGTGGCTTGTGCGCATATTTTTGGATTTTGCGCACTTCAAACTTTAAAGTCTAAAATGGCAAAGAGAGCAAAAGCAAAGAGCGAGCGAAAAATGTGAAAAAATGCCGACAAAAGCAAAATAACGCTGACAAAAAACGCATGAGGAAAAAAACCACAATCGCAGTATTGTGTTTAAACATTTAAAATGTCGAACCTGCTTTAAAACATTAACTAAACTAAAGTTTACCAAACCATTGAAAAAATAAAGTACCAAAATGTTAATTCTTACAACGATTGGCGAGACACAAGAATAACAAAATTTATATGGTAAGCTTTGGTAAGCTTCTAGCAAACAGAAAACAATTTTTTTTTAAATTATCAAGCACATTGAAAATATTATTAATTTATTTTAATTAATTTATAATATTCTTTAGGAAAATGCGCAGTATTTATCGTGAACATGTGTGTGTATGTGTGACTTTAAAAAAATGGCCGATATATGTGTGTGCATATGTATGTGTACGGAGGGCGACAACGTGCTTTGTTGGTTATTTTTTTAATAATATATAAATATATATATATATATATATATATAAAATATATATATCTAAAATTTAGACATTCATTAATAGCATTAAATACTTATATTTTTGTTTGTTTGCATCAGGTTTATTACGTTTACGAGAGTTCGGGAACAATTTCACTGCAATGTGCCGAGATAAATCGAGTTACGAATAATATAATAAGATGATCGCAACTAAAATTATGCTAAATAGCGAAGATGGATTTGAAATGTTAATTATTTGCTTTTAATTTAAAGCAATTACTAACCGATCACTTTTATGGCAGCTGCAAAATAACAACCTTTTCAGTCAGTTAAAATTTATTAATTGATAGGAAACTCTGTCTCTGATGGAAGTAAGATTTTACTCTTAAGTTTGAACAGTTCGAATCTAAGAACAACATATTTTTACAGTCGGACGAACAGAACCGGCTATTTTTGCTGCTCAACAATACAAAAAACTAATGTAGTCGGGTATATTTTGTACAGCCTATTGCTACATGCATTTGCTATAATTTAATTTTGTTTGTCCATTTTGGGGAAGGATATAATAATCATAAGAATATTAAACCAAACCAGAATTATCCTCTGCCCAAAAATAAATTTATATCAAAACTAAAAATTGCCAATTTTTTCTAATGAAAACACCAGTTCAATAAAATATAGTGGTCTATTAATTTAAATTCTAATTAAGAGTTTAAAGCACTTAAATATGTCTGTTTTACCATAATTAAAAATTAATATTCTGTGTGCAATTGCAGATGTTTCCTTTGCATAACAAAACACAGAACAAGGTACTTCATATTATAGAACTTGTCCCCAGCAAAGTCAAATAACACATAACTATTAAGTTTATAAAATAAAGTTGAGTCAACAAATTAATCAGTTCATACAGTTTATTGTAAGATGTTCTTTATTTCAATCATCTTAAAAAATATAAAAATAACATTAATTTCAAAGAAGAGTAATCATTTGTACTAGAGTACATATCTCTAGAAAATATTTTTTTTTTAAATATAACCTTCATAATTCTGATAAATTTTCTACATTATCTACGCATTATGTACGCCATTTTAAAGCACAGTCACAGTTAGAATACAAAAATCGAACCACCCCTCGCTGGCAATATGATCACAGTAACAACTGGCACTAACCATCTCATACCAACTACCAACCCCTAACTCTAACTCGAAGGGTTCGTGCCACCACCACTGACATGAAAAGGTCGAATGGTCAAGCGAAGTTTTTTCTTATGCAACTACCAAAAAGAAAAAATAGCAGTAACAATTTTAATGGATAGTGCTCATAAGGGAGGCAGTGAGGGAGAGAGTAGAGAGCAGTACAGCAGGAATCGGACATTGCAAGCCTTGTGCTGGTCAGTAAATTGACCAATGGTTGGACTGTTAATTCCAAAATGGAAAATAGATAAGGCACTAGCAAAATGCTTATTCTTAAGGTCTCGATAATTGACTCCCCTTACAGAATACCAGATAAAGAATTTTATTCAAATAAGATGGGTAAATAGATTATATTTTCTATTCGATCGATGTAGATCTTTTCAAATCAAGAAATAATAAATTCTGTATTTTATCTGATATAAGTTATGCTTAAATACATTTATTAATTCTTTACTATATGGAAATGTATATGGATATATCCTTATTCCAATTCCTTTTTATTTATTTATTTTTTTTTTTTGTTAGCAACGAAACAGTTTGAAATTGAAATTGTGCAAAAGGTATGCATATACAAATTTTTACCTATTGACTTTTTGTGTTAAATACATTTAAGGGATTACAAATACATTAATCGAAATTAAGAATCAACCGTACTCGTACAACTTCCTGTGTCTGTATATTTGAGCCAAGGTAAATTGTTTCTTTACAAGAATAAAATTTACAGATAAGTTCTCCTGGGCATATAATTCTACTTATAAATTTCAAAGTGTTACGAAATATTTTCAGAAATTAAAATCAATGCCTCATGCCAATGATTAAGGGGGTGGCACTCGGCACTTAGTTCGTACGTGAACTTTTGACGTTCTGCCTAGCAAACCCCTCAGCAGCAAGGCATCAGCTGCAAAGCGTGAAAATGCATTTTCCATGTTAGCTGTTATTCAAATTGCTTAATTGCGTATTAAATATGCAGAAAAGTAGACAAAAATGAGAAAAAGATACGCAAGCAGGCTTTTGTCGGATAACCAACCGTTGACCAAATTGTACCAAGTATATATGAAAATACATGTAAATATATTTATGTGTGAAAGTGGGTGTGTGTGTATGTACCTGGCTGCCTATGAATATCAACAAGCTTTACCTGGCTTGACAGTTTTCTGGCAGCGGGCAGCCTCCAACTCTGCCACAGAGCACTCTACCCTTCAAAGTGACATTTGATTTGCCACACACGAATACCTTAACGTGCCACATCCAAAAAACCAAAAGGTTAAATGTCAACAACAGGAAACAGTAAAATCTGTAGGCTGTGTGTTATTGTTACTTTGTGTGTATACCCTGTAGTTACATGTATCTTAAGTAATTCAAGATTGGGTACAGCAACATTCATATTTTGTTGCAGATAGAACTAATTACTCGACGTCTTTCTTGGCTTATCAAACGAAAAAAATTAAATATTTTCGAATTTTGATCCAAAGTCGGATACCTTAGACCAAAAGGGTATCTTGTAGTCATGTTTCTCTTGAGTATCTGTTTTAATTGACGAGCCGTGTTCAGCCTGTCAAAAGTGGTAAGGCAAGTAATACGTTAATAGAATTTCCATTTAAGTCCATTAGCCACTGCAGTCCTTAATCGACATACCTTTTTTCTGAAGTGCTGAAATGAACCAAGAAATTAAGACATAATTTATATAATTTTTATTTGGAAATCGTTTTCAGAAAATTAAAAGTAAGCTTTCACAAATGCGACTGAAAAATCTGATACACTTAACAAGTTGTAAGCAACGTTTGCTGCGCTATAGAAAACAAAGCCCATAAAAAGAATAACAAAAATGCTTCGTTGCAAATCAATTAGAAAATTTGCAAAGTTTATTTTACTAAATGTTAAAATGTTCAAATTGCAGTCGAAGTAGCGACATTCTCCCCACCACAGTGCCAAACAAACAATACTAATGTCTGGGAGGTAACTGACTGACTGACTGGCTGTCAGTTGTATTGTGCTGTGACTTTTTAACCTAATGAATAATAAATTGGGCCAATTGTCACGCAAAAACAACGCGCATGGATGTCGGTGCATTGAGAATGGAGCTGCGGATAAAGTGTAAGGATAAGAGTTTTCTCAGTCAGTTAAATTCCTTACCTTTTTGGAATTGCTTGACTGCCAGGCAGCATATCCAAATTGTAGACACATTTTCAGACCTTTCTCTTGTTATTCGCTTGTACTGCATACCCTGTGCACATTTAAATTACGGCAAGGTAATTCAGCA
Source organism: Drosophila longiperda (assembly GCA_035042125.1). NCBI lineage: Eukaryota > Metazoa > Arthropoda > Insecta > Diptera > Drosophilidae > Drosophila > Drosophila longiperda. The sequence continues at coordinate 248,085 of JAWNLV010000130.1, forward strand.
CATTAATGTCACATACTGAAACTCTAATGTCAAATTTCTCTAATTTTGGTACACACAAATAACCTAAAACAGCTTGATGATATAATTCGAAGGTTTTCATTGCGAATGTAGTAAATTGAATACAGGGTTTCTTCGTGTCCATCACCTTTCACTTACGAAATCCCATTTTGTTGTGTTTTATTGCAAATGTCTCCTTCGATACATTTCGGCATTTGTTAAGTTGCGCCACGCTAGGGAAATTGCAGGCAAATGCTGTTACGGAAACATCATTAGCACTGGGTGGCACTAGCTTTTATTGTTGTATATTGGTATTTCGGGCTATTTTATTGTTATTGTTGTTATTTCCATAACAAAAGTAATTAGCATATTAAAATGTAGTTTGGCAGTCATCAATAATTTAAATATTTCACTTTTCATTTAGTTAGATTGTACGTTGCGTAGTTTTTACACAATATACTTCCTCCATCTATGTATAAATGTTTAATTAGAAACTTCTTAAACCGCGATGGGATGGAACTAAATCGCAGGCAAAGGAAACGTCTTACGAACGTGTCATCAGGTTGTCAATCACAATTTAGCAAATAAAATGTTAATGTCAATCAAACATTTGGCTTGCAATGTGTTGAAGTCTGAGTAGTTTAGTTGATTGAAGTCTTGGGGACTGCGATGTAAGTAGGTAAGGGGTTTAAGATACTAAAGCTGCTGTGGATACAAAGGGTTTAAATGTGACAACACTAGAGTAAAAGAGAGAGTATTATACAATAAAATCGGGATATAGTTATTCCATTTTCGAATTACTCTTTCAGTGTAGAGCTGGCTCAATTCAATTTGTTTAATAATAAATCATCCTTAAAGAGAATTCCAATGTTTAGAAATCGAATTCAGCTATGCCTTACTTGATTATATATCAATATATGTCGGTCAGCTCAAAAACATTAATATGTCAATTGGAAGCATTAAAGCAATTAAAGAACTTTATAGCTGCATTCAGGTAAATATCTCGCACTTTTAAGGGCGTTACAGACCTTAAAACAAAAATTAAAAATGACTAGAGGCATTATGCAAAACGTATATAATTTACGCCTGCGCAACTTTACACAGCTATCTAAAACTGTGCAACATAAATGTTCGACGCTCATTGGTCGGTTTTCCTACAGTCAGCAGTCGAACAGCAGTCAAACAGCAGCCAGCAGCCGAGTCCACCTATATTGCGTATACGCCGTATAGGCAACGACGTCAAAGCCAACGACAGAGGGTTGTTGTTGCTGGTGCAGTGTTGCCGAGCTAGCATTCGTGTTGTAGTTGGGGCTCGTTCGCTGCGATAAGGACATTATGTGTTCTTACATTACAAGGATCGGACGACTACAGGATACAACGTAAGAGCATTTACATCACAAGTGCAGTTCAAGTGCAGCACTCACACCGTGCAGACGTTTGCTTTGGCAACAAAAGCAAACAGAAAGCAAAATCAGCAAACAATTGCAAAGAAATACAACACAATAAAAATCATAAGTTCAAGTGCAATAAATTATAAGTGTGTGATCTCCCGACGCCTGAAAAGCCAACTACAATGGATGCTCATATAATTTTGATTGTTGCTCAGAAAGCCTTTTACTTCACTTTTGGCTTTCGAGTAATAATCGAAACCAAATAAGCGATCCTATCTACAATTACTGAAACATCAACTCAAATGGCCAAGTAAGTAGCGAATAAAGATGTTTTAAATTCAATCAATCCCTTAGCACTTTTCTGCATTTTTTTATTTGTAATTTAATTTTTCACATTTACTTAGATAATATTTTAAAGCAATAATCTATATAATATTATCTATATATTTTCCCATGAAAACTCTACAATTTATACTTTTTTGCTTTATCCATAACTAAAAATTTTTTAAATAAAACGACAGACGGACATGTTACTTCATACTGACCTCGTATATTATTGTATTGTATGTACATCGATTCAATAATATAAATAAGAATAAATGCACAGATTTCCTTGAAATTCCTTGGAATAGCTATATAAGTCAACAGCAATTTTTTTATTTTAAAAATTTCATTAAAAATAGAAATACATGAATTTTACTACGAAAAGACTATCTTCAAATTAGATAAAAATGTATTATATTTAATCTTAAAATACGCTTTCAATGCACATCTACACGTTTGCATATTTGCTGCAAGCAAATAGATAAAGTTTTATTTGAATAAAATAAAAATAAAAATTGTATCTACATTGATTGTAACCAATTAGAAAGCCATATTTATAAAATTGTGATGTTATTTGGAAATCGATTTTAAGCTATAATACGTTTATGGTATTTGATATATACAATTATAATAACATAATAATTCTAAAAATAAACTGCTAAATTTTCCTGATTTCCATTTTTTATTACATAAGCAAAACTACAATTCACTTTTCGTAATTGTAAAAATAGTTCAAGTAATTCACCCGCATCACGAATAGCTTCACAGACTTCCTCTAATGAAATTACTCACCAAAAACCTGTCGTTGAACCTATTGTGCAAAACAAACGCAATTAAAAATTAAACGCGTCAAAGTCGTACAGCGACCTTCACATTGAATGCGTCTAAGTGGCAAAATTAAGCTAAGAACAAAAAAATGAATGTTGCTGGCGGGTGTCAATGCACCCAAACTCGTTTATGAGGAAACTTTTCAGTTTTTATTATTGTTTTTGTTGTTGTTACGTATTATTCATTTATTTGGGTTCGGCTGTCAACAGAGTAGAATATGAATTAGCATAAGGCGAGACAACAATACATAGAAACTGCTTCGATCAATGAACTTATTACCGGATGGACACATTTCTTGGTTTCATATTTGTTTTCGGTTTCGTTTTCACTTGAACTGATTCTAAGATAGGTGTCTCAATTTGCACATTTGTCTAACCGGTTGAAATCAAATCGTGTTCGATTGATTTTATTCATTAATATAATTACGTTTATCATTGAATTTTAATTCAATTCCTGAATAAATAATTTTTCCGTGAATTATAAAATGTATATAATTTTAAATTACAATATCTTTCCGAATTGTTGCTAATGAGCTTCCCAACCTGCATTGATGATATCAACTGTCATTGACTTGGTTCGACTTTGTAAGCATTATAATAGTTTGAATATAAGGGCAATGTTAATGTCAAAGTGTTCATCATTTCCACCATTACATTGATTGCATTAGGTGGGGACAACATTCAAATTTAATTATGTACGCATCACGCCAATAACTGCACTCACAATTTGCATAATATGGACGATAGGGCCGAGTCCAATTGTTGATGTGAACACGACACTTAAGGTTATTTAATTTAATGTGTTAATGTAGAATATTTAATTATGATTACTTTATTTGATAATGCACGTTCAGGGCACATGCAGCGCTATTGATTTATTACATGAGATCCTTACATAAACAAAGAGTTATAATTTGAAATTTAAAATGATTATCAAAAAGTTATACTTTGCTTTAATGGCATATGGCATTAGAAATATTTGTTCATGTCTAAAAATATCAATAGATATTTATTTGATCAAAATGAAAATGCTGAGGCTTCGAATGCAAATTGTGGGTAATTGATGTCTTTTTGTTTAATGTTTAAGTGTTTACTGCATTTAATTATATAAGTGCCATAATTAAAATGAAAATAAAATACAATTTCAAATATATTTAATAGAATTTTTAATTATGTGCAATAAAATATAATGATGAATAGGACAATGAGCATGATGCACATATACGGCAGAAAGTAAGAACAAATAATAATACTACAATATCAGCGATACAAAATGTCAGCCATTCAATGTCATGAACTTTTATGGGTCATAAAAAACGCAGCACACAGAAATATTTGGTTATTAGCTTTTGTTTACGTTTCCATATTCATTTCAGGTTCTGTTTTAGCTTCAGTTTCGTGGCATAGCAGCAGCTTTATACCGTACAGGAAGAGAAAGAGGGAGACACAAACAAACGCGCAAATTTAAAAGCCAAAACCGAGTGCACCTTACACACAACACACATACACTTGGGTGTCACGGAGGTGCAGTGCCGTGCCAGAAAGCTGAAAGCTTGGCAACAACAGCCAACAACAGGTGTTAGCTGAGACTTCCGTTTGTTATCAAAAAGCTTTCGGAACGATTGCCAATCCGCATAGAACAGCAGCAGCCTCTACGACCCATATATAAATTTATTGGCACACAGAATGTTTGCGACAGTTCGTCGAATAGTTTCGCAAGCGCAAACGCTTAACGGTTAATTTTTGTGACAATAACAAAATGTTCAGATTTCGGAGCTTAGTTCTTACAGTTGTTCTCGCTTTGCAAAATGCGCAGGCGCAAATTGCTTGTAAGTGCCTCAAAACATAATTAATAATTAAATCGAGTGCATATGCAATAATTCAAAATTATTTGTTTTCTTTAAAGTCACCGATATACCCTGCACGGCACGCCATCCCAAGATCGTTGGTGGAAGCGAGTCGGCTCGCAATGAGTTGCCTCATATGGTCAGTCTAATGCGTCGTGGTGGACACTTTTGTGGAGGCACCATTATACATGAGCGGTGGATACTTACAGCCGGTCACTGCACCTGCAATGGCCTGCAAAAGTTCATGAAACCGTCCCAAATTCAAGGTGTTGTCGGCATGCATAGCATAAAAGAGTACCAGGCTGGTCAGAATAGTCTTGAAGATGGGCAGGATGCCTTACGAGTGGATTTCAAGAGCATTGTGCCGCATCCACAATATGACTGTCACAATGTGAAGCATGACATTGGTAAGTCTACCCAAGTATATATATAAATATATATATATAAATACTACCCAGTGTATTTATATAAATATAAATATATATATATATATAATATATATATAGTTATATAAAAATGTGTAATTGCAATTAATATCAAAACCAGCGCTGCTGGAAGTGGTGGTACCGATCGGCTTCACGGCGAACATTCAGCCAAGCTGTGTCAGCTCGGAGAGGGAAGGAACACGTTCCTTGGAGCTGGAATATGGCACGGTCTTCGGCTGGGGCTGGACACAGGAGAATCAGTCAGAGGGCGATCGTTCCGATGTCCTGCGCAAGGCCATCATTCAAATTTGGAACAATGAGGAGTGTGAGCGATCCTACCGAGCGCAGGGCAAGTCTAACACCATCGGCGACAACCAGATGTGCGCCGGCTATCAGAATGGCCAAATTGACTCGTGTTGGGTGAGAATGCAACAATTTGAGCTGAGCGCAACAGAGAGTTACGTTAATTTTCTTTTATGTGAATAACAGGCTGATTCGGGTGGCCCCCTGATGTCAAAGGAGCATTATCTACTGGGCGTCGTCTCCACGGGCATTGGCTGCGCTCGTCCTGGTCTGCCAGGCATTTATACGCGAGTCAGCAAATATATTAAATGGATCGAAACTGTACTAAGCAACAATAAGTAAAAGGCAATATTCACTCAAAGTGATCAAACAATGGTGATTCATCTGTGATTTTAGGAATATATATTATATTATAATATAACTTTAATCTATTAGATTAATTAAAAGATTATTCTGTTAATGATAATAATAATATGTAATATAACATTTTTAATTTAAATATACAGATATTTATGCACAGCATATCGAGAGTTCTTAGAATGTAATATATATATTATACCTTAGATACAATAAAAACCAAATCCAAATGTACTGCATTAGGCAAATATTTACCTCATATAGACCAAATTGTAGCAGTTCGTATAATTTAATTTATTACAATTAATAATGGGCATTTTAGAAATAACTTATTTCAATGGTATTTATAACATAATATTTAAGCTAATAACATTCATAACCATTTATTTCAAAAGTATTTTAAAAAAAATATATATTTAAGTTAATAACATTAACAACCTATCATTTCGGTTAGTGGGGTGTAATTTTGTTTAGTCTTCATTCCAAATTATTTTGAAAATTAACTAAATTAAAATAAACTACTCAGCATTTTGAGACCTAAAAGTAGTTGGTTATATAATAAGAAAAATGTAATTTATTTCGATATTGAAACAAATATTTTTTAAATATATATTATCCTAAAAAGGGTATAAATAATATTATTATATAATTGAAGTGGTCTCGTATAACATAATTAAATAAATATAAATATTTAGTCCTCTTCATATTTTGAATATTTACATACATTTTGGGAGTTGTAAGTCAGGCGGTAATTAAAAGGAAAATTAGCCAAGAAGTGTTGTTATGACGTCTCGAAAACAATTACTTTTTAACGAATATCGGACATAAGCAATCTGATTTTCTTTAGTTATGATAACAACTACTTTGTTCATTTGGTAGTGTAGTAAATACTGCGTATTTGGTTAAGTAAAGTAGCTAAGACCTCATCTTATAAGGATGAACTAAGTCCATACAAGGATAACAGTTGCAAACACTTACTACTAGGGCTGCAAAACATAAAAAATCAAATCCGATATACAGAAGTTACACGATAGGGTCCCACCATTGACAAAACTACATTATCGATAGATAGCATGTCCGATACTTTGTAATCTCTAATGGCATAAACAAAATTAAATATGGACGAATCCGCACTTACAAGGTATAAACAATATTAAATGTTTGTTATTCAATTAAAATATCGGTTTTAATTTGGAGCAGCCAGGCAATTGCAGAGCTCTTGCGCGAGCTACCAGGTCAAAACAGCATGATTTCCTATGAGCCACTCGAGCGCAAAATAAATCCCTTGGGCAAGCCAAATAAAAAATTTCTGGACCGAACTATAAACAGCGCACTTCGGCACAATAAACGGGAAATTGAGCGGACGCAAGCTAGTTGCCAGCAAAAGCTGCGGGAATTGGATGATCGGTACGAGAGGCGCAAGAGAAATGCTTTCTACAGCCGCAGTGCAAGAAACAACGAATCTGTCGAAAGAACAGGACGCACTAAACGTCGCTCCACAAAGAAATCGAAGAACCAACACAGGAGCAGAAGCTCCTGCAGCGAGTCCCGAAGTCGAAGTCGAAGTCGGACTCACAAACCAAAGCACAAGAAAAAGAAACACAAAGGCAAAAGTAAGCACCACCGCAGAAGTAAAAGCCCCTGCAGCAGTGAGGAGGAGGATGTGAAATCCCCACTAACAGTCGCAGAAGAGTCAAAAGTGACAACTTCTGACTACTACATGCATTCAAACAACCTGGCGCTCGCCGTGGCTATGGCCTATGGGCAAGGGCTCCGTTCATATCAATCTCAGGCAAAGGAAGCAACCTCACCCGCTTCGCCGTCAAGTGATATAATCAGGGAACTGATGTCCGACGATGAGACGACCATGAAAGACCAAAATGACCTGCTGGATACGGTATCCATTGCATCGTCTTCAAGCGATGATGTTCGCGACATTGTTACAATAGATCTCAGTTCTCAGGAGGAGCAATCTGTCTGCTGCTCCGAAACTGACTCGGAAACTAAAAGCAATGCGGGCCGCTTTATAGCTCTAAAGGATAGCAACAATGATGATAGCTTGGCGTCCAACAGTGGCAGTGATATAGAAATAGTTGAGCAGGAATCAGGTCAGCGAACAAAACAACAGATACAAATTCGAGCCCTGAGAGAGGAATATGTAGATGCTGCTGGGTCTAGCACTGATTTTGCAAACACCGTGGACTTGACTGAGGATTAGCATATTTTTTTTAGCGAAAATTTCTTATTGATGGTACAAAACAGTTGTGAAAATAATGTATATTTATTTATAACATATTAAAGACAGTACCTGCATTAGACAGATAACATGAGTGATTCGATATCATAGGATAAATAAATATATATATATATATATATATAAGCTTTTAAGAATTTTAAGGTCTCAAGTGGGCATGGCATAATACAAATATGGGAAAATGTTCCTAATAATGTACTGTTCAAGTTAGTGAGACTTGGATATAATTTTTTAACACTATTCGCTAAACAAGATCATGCAATTTTATCTGTAGCTCTGCCTGGCTTTATAATGTACGCAAATTGTGAAGGTATCAAATATGATTTGAAATTTCAACCTTCCCAACATATTTAAAAATTTCAATTTAATCAGTTATATATTAAGGAAGATGAAATACAACCACTATACAGTTCGCTTAACTGTTTTGAATTTATTTCTGTAATTTTATTAAACATACGATAAATTAACAAAAGTAAATCGCATTACAAACTCTTGGTATATTCTGTGAGCAAGAGTATAGAAATGATAAAAGGTCTCTTCTCTCTCCTCTCGCTCTCATCAACGAGCTGTCAAATGTCAGTTGTCATTTTTGGACCAGCTGATTTTCTATGTAAATCAGCAGAAGTTCACACAAAAAACATTTAGTTAGCAGCTTAATCTAAATTGTCGAAAAATATAAATATACACCAATAATGCTTGGCAGTCTGAAGAAGAAGCTGAGCAATGCGATACAAGAGGGTATGGTCATCTCGGAGAGCTTGCAGCAACAGTATCGCCAACGCGTCAGCAGCAGACGAAACAGCAGTACCAGCCAAACAATCAACGCAACAACACCGACTACTCGAATTGGGAGACTGGATGCGTATCCCTTGGGCTTGAACGAGAGCTTTTCCTCGAGCCGGAGCAGTTCACACTTCCTTAGTGGCCAGTTGGACGATGGTGTGCCAACACAGCTGAATGTGACTGCTGGGTGCAATCTTCTGTCTAAATACGAGGATGACTGGCAGCAAATTCATGCCTCCAACGAGGCGAATGCGGGACATGCCTCAACGGTGGCCGAACAAATCACGGCCGTGCTGCAACGTTCCGGCGAACAGCGTGGCACAATCAATGAGCTTAATACGTGTCTTGCAGGCCTGCCTGCATTGGTGGCCAAGCTTGAGGAGAGCGTGAAAACTGTTCGATCTTTGGAACAAATGGGGTCTCAGCTGGAATTGGAATTGGAGAGGCTGGAGGATCTGTGCGAAGAATGCGAACTACAGGAATTCATACTAGAGCAGCAGTTTCAGATGTCCAGGCAGAAGCAAAAGAAGCTCGACGAACTGGAACAACATCGGCAGCATATTGCCGAGCAACATCAACAAATGATTCGAGTCCATGAGCAGCATTTGCGGCAGCTTCAAAAGGAAAGACAAGCCGTATTTGATGATGCATTTCGTGGCGATCTCGAGGAGTACAAGCAACGCGGGCAACTAACAAGTATATCTTTTTATTGTCATATAAACAAATCCAACATAACATGAAACAACATGAAATTCATAATTTACCCCACTTTACAGAAATACTTACAAAAACCAATAACTTGGTTTTGGAAGAAGTCGTTTTGGAGCAGAACGATTCGGAAGCAAAAGATGCCCTGGAGCAATTTCTGAATGGTTAATAATAGCAAAGATCTTGAAGATCGCCATTTGTGACTTTTACTGGACTTGTGCAAATATATTTACAAACTAAAATGTGCCCTTTGGAAAAAATTAGTCTAAATATGTATTTTATTTTTGATATGACGTTAATAAATTCTACATGAAAGAAAATCTATTTATACACCAAAAATCACTAATAGGTTATGTTAATATTTCAAAGAAAAAAAAACGATGTATATAATTTCAGTAAAAATATATAAGGAAATAAATAATATTATTATTTCGATTTACGCAGAATGAAATATGTATACATTTTTGTCTATAATGTTTCTACATTATCTACATTATCAAATCTTTAAATACAATATAACAAAATGTAAGAAGGAACGTCAATATGATGAATTTTACTCTTGAAGACAGGAGTCAGCCGGCCGACTCCAACATTTATGTCTTGAACAAATAGCTTAGATGTTATCAATTTTAGTCCTTCTGAATCGACTTTATTTTGACATATATACCTACGCCTATGTCCATCCCATAACTCAAAATTATTCTTTCGACCGTTTATTCCAATGGGAGTTATGACACACTGTGGTCCGATAACTCAGTAGTATATGTAATTTGAGACGTCGGAGACATCTCTACAAATTTATCTTAACATCAGAGTATTTATTGACTTTGGAACATTTATTTTTAAGTTTCTGAATAAAACCATAACTCTACATTTAAATTACTTTGAAAACCAAAACATGGTGTTCATTGAAAATTGACTGCGTACTTATTTTATTTTAATACCAAAAATACATTTAAACATTTAAAACCAAAACATGGTGTTCATTGAAAATTGACTGCGTACTTATTTTATTTTAATACCAAAAATACTTTTAAAATTTCGTAATTTTACGATTAGTTTCCTATCGAATAGCACTGGATCACACCAGGGCTGCCAACACTAGAACGACGCTGACAAACAACGACAACATCGCTGCATCAAAATATCGATAACATTGACGCCAAGACCTGTCCTGTGAATTTATAAATTATATCAATAATATAAATGGTAAATATTAAAAGTGTGTGTATATACCTTTTAAGCAATCCAAGCAAACTTATAAGTGATTTTCACTGTATTATAAACATATTTGCAAACCGCACGACAGTCTTTTATTTGGCGACGTACAAAGTAAGCACGCGCAGGCTGCGGCCGTCTGCTGGTGCTGGCTGTCATATCAGCTGCTGCCCGTGGTTTTAGTTGTAGTTGTAATGGCCCACCACGATACCGATACCAAATCCAAGCCCAGTCCTTGTCCTTGCCCAATCCACTACCGGTGTTTTCAGTATTGAGCATAAAATAATGCTTTAATATTTGCAATTATTTGTAGTTGTAGTTTTAGTTTTGTCCATGTGTAGAACACAAATTATAAAAGGCAATTACGCTCAAGCAATAATAACTCGAAGGTGTATGCATTTACATATGTATGTGTGTAAAAACAAATTTATATGTGTTCGATATTTTGTGCATCCTGTGGAACTTCTCAGCTGTGAGCATAGGGATGGTTGGGCGGCATGGGGGATGGTTCGCCGGTATTAACAGCTTTTGACAACACAGGAACAATTGGTCAGATTTTCCATTTTTAATTACACTTAAACTTTGGTCTGTAATTTATGCAATGCAACGTTAAAAATAAATTTTCTGATACATGAACGGGGGTATAAGTGGTGCATTTAGTACACATTTCAGACTGCTCCACTATTTATCATATCATAGATGCGCATAGGAAAAGTTTTTCTCACATATTAAAATAATATATTGCAGCTACGATGTTTCAGTAACTACTTTGCGCTGAAAGACAGTGGTAAGTGTATTTAATATATTTTAATTTTTAAATTAAATTACACTCTGTTCCGCAGCTTGATTTTCGTGTAATAAAATTGTCTAAAGAGCAATTTGTCGATTGTACTTTAGTAAAACAGGCCAGCTTTCGCAATAAGATCACAAAAGTCATGCCACGGGGTAAACGTCGAGCTCCAGAAATCGGTGACAATATGGATGGCCAATCAAAAAGAGCACGTACCAGCTACACAAACATTGCAACACAGCAAACTAGCAGGTGAGTTATATATTTCGATTCTCTAAAATTAGTATATCCTCTTTTATGGTACTGCTACAACGTTCATTCACTGTATTAAGGAATTCATTTTTGTCCGTCTGAACTGATTTGATTTAAAAGATTATTCAACACTTTGATGATTTATATACATTCAAATTGATAGTTCGGCAAGTTAAACATCTGTATTACCTTTGAGGATATAGCATGAATAGATGAGTCTGCCTGTCCTTTTCAATGCAATGCAAATAAGTCTAAAATTATGATGATGAAATTTGAAACATACTCGGCGAATCAACCCTATCTGACCACACCACATATATATATACTTAGGAACTATTAACTTTTTTACTTACCATTGATGTTTGTCGATTAACCTGCTGCAAAATTGTAGGTATTTCATTCTTTTTAATCTGCTTTGTTATTTTTGTTTTTAATATTTAGGCGCAAATACTTATATACACAATTAAAAATAGCCTGTTATGCAATTTATCTAACTAAAAGCTTATATAGACTATACACAGCAGAAATCGTAGTTTTCTGAATTTCGCCGCCATTGTACCCTATAAACAAATTTCACGGACATCTTACACTTCACAAAATAGTTATGTATTATCAAAAAACGAACAGAAATCTGAGTGATTGTTTATATACATATCTGCTCGTTTATTAAAAAAGCCGTCGATCCGAACGCTTTTAACATGTCCCAATAACATATGTGGGACTTTAACTGAATATCTAGATGTTATTTCAATTCCATTCATAAACAGAAAATTATCGATTAGTCAATAAGAATAGATTCCCTTAAGTTGTGTAAATAAAGTAGTATTCAATGATTCCATTTTTTTTTTTGAAGATTCTGAAGTTGGGCTTTATTGCCCCTTAAAAGTATGTGCTCCCGTAATTTTCTACAACTTAAACGTGGTGTGCTCTCTAATGATAGATTTACTTCTCTTACCATTTGTTAATCACGACGGCTCGCTGGGAAGTTAAATTGTGCCTCCAAAAAATTTAAAGAACTAGTGGATTATTTTACGGCAGATCTAACCGTCTTTCTTGACCTCTAAATTTTTGTTGAATTACACCCGTGGTTTGGTACCTGTTTTCCTCAGCTTCCAAAATGTGGATTTCTGGGGTGGATGATGACTGTCTAATTCTATGCTTTACTCAGTCTTCTTGTCAGTTTCATGTCGGAAGTTTGGTTTCCAATTGTAGGATTCCACCATTGTTTTTTGTATGTAATTGGTTTATTTAAATTATCCCATAAAATTATGGGATTGGTCATTATTTATTATTATCGGTTTTGTTTTAGTTTTCCGTAATACTAGATTCCATCACAGAGTAAAGAAGATTTTCATATTTATATTTTCTTCAATTAGTATATAATATTTTCTGGTACTGCAATGTGCAAAGTGTAAAGTGCAGCATAAAGTCTTACGATCAGTTAAACTCATACTCTAGTAATTTGAAATCTTGTTGGATTAGTATCTTGAATTCATTAATAAGCTGTCTGTGTCCTCAAAACGTAAAAAAAGGAACTTGTAATGATTTTCGACAGCTCTAATCGACACCATATTTTAGCACTGTTTGTTTCTTTGTCCACTTAATTTTTGTTGAATTGCACCCTTTTACTGGCTTTCCTCAGTTTTCAAAATGTGGACTTCTGTGGTGGATGATGTCTGTCTGATTTTATACTCTACTAAGTCTTCTTGTCAGTTTGATGTCCGAAGTTTGGTTTCCAATTTTAGGATTCTAACTTGATTTTTTGAGTGTAATTCCTTTGTTTAAATAACTTTGGCCATCAATTATTATGGATTTCGTGTTAGCTTTCCCTACTACTAGATTCCAACACAGAGTAAAAATGTGTTTCATATTTCGATTCACTTTAATCAGCATAAAATATTTTCTGGTACTGCAAAGTGTAAAGTGTAACATAAAATCTTACGATCAGTTAAAGTCATATTCTAGTAATTTGAAATCTTTTTGGATTAATATCTTGAATTCATTTATTAGCCTGTGTCCTCTTAAATTAAAAAAAGTGCATAGAACATGAAATGATTATCTTATCATGAGATTCGTTTAATAATTTTAGAATAATAGTGAACCCACAAATTTATATTTGATACTTTAGTTCTTATGTGTGTTAGATCAGATTATAGCATATCTCTTAGTCGCGTAATTTCAACTAATTGACTTTATTTATATTTTGTATTTATTATTAAATTTTCTCTTTTCTAGTGTCCAATGCCATTTTACCACTTTAATACTTTATTTAAATTCACTATATGTAATAAAAATAATTAAATTTGGGTTTATCATGAAAGATTTTGTAATTTGTGTCTAATTAACTTATTGAAATATTTCTGGATTTTAATTACACATACAAATGGAGATAAACTGTTGGGGTAATAAATATATTTTCATATATTTATATATGTTTACATATGCATATTAACGTATTTATAATAATATGTACCGTTATTAGGTTTTTTTTTTTTGGTTTTTATTTATATTAACAATATGGAAGACATTTGTAATTCTCATATATTTATATGCATTTCAACAATTTATGTTGTATATTTCGAATGTGTGTTCATTTCTTAATAACAGTTTTAGTTATATGTGTGTTGCTGATGCCTCACAATTTTTTGTATAGGTTTGAAAACATGATTACATTATTTGGGAACGTCAATACTGATATCTAATATGCAACAAAGAACGATACAAAGATATGACTGGAAAATAATTAAACAAAAAGTGCGGTACATCAATTTTTCGTCTACTCCATCGAACCGTACTGAACCTTCTTGATTTTAAAATACCTGCAAGAGATAGAATATAATTTAAGTCCATAACACATAATATATTGAGAATGGCAGAATTTTAATGCCCGAAAGGAATGAATGTAAATTGATTTACATGCTGTCTACATGACAAAATTAACATTTATGATCTCTAGTAGTATCCGCAGATTCGCCAATAATTGGAATTATTATAAACACCGATGGTGTTGAAGAAAACATTCTCAATTGTATGGAGGAAGCTAAGCCAGATTTTTGTTGTGTATTTGTGTGCTTATTGCCTGGATGTTGATCATAAACTAATTAGAATTTATTGTGGGGCTCGGTAGTGTAATGTTGGTAAAATCCAAGTCGGATTCGTGTTTCTTCGTGTTTTATAATTGAAATTAGTTTAGTGGGTCGATAATAGAGTTACTTACCTCCAACCGCCGTAGCCCGAAATGGTCAATAGCACCGCAATGGCCAACGCGGTGCCAACAGCCAATGGTGCTGTCTCATCGCGATAGGAACCGGTGGCACTACAGTGAAAGGATGGGCCCCACTTGCCAGTTTCCTTAAACATGAAGCTCTGCATGTGTAGGTCGCGCAAGTAGAGTCGTGCAATATGCCCGGATTGATCGCCAGAGTCGTGGGGAGCATACAAAATGACGGTTTGCTCCTTATCGCAGACATAGGCCTTACCCACCGGAGTTGGGAAAAACATTGGCTGCTGTGCCGGTGAGGTCAGTTTTACATTCAAATTGGGTCGATCGGGATGCTCGAATAGTGAATTTGAAGACGAATATGTCAGCTCGAAGAGATTGATATACCAGCCTTCACCGCCAGACGACTGTGTTTACATAACGGAACAGATAACAGAAATTAGTTGCAGTTAACCTCTTACCTTATTTGCTATTAAAGTTAAACACACATACAGCACACATAAGACTTGATAAGCAACTTACCTTTTTGAAGGTCATTGACAGCGTAAAGCCCTTGAAATCTATGGTCAATATTTCCACATTGGATTCCACGCACTCACCACTGAGCTGCGGATGGTCTGGCATATACAGATCGGCCTCAACATCCTCGTTGAGCTTGTTCCGATACCGTATGCTTATCAAGCCATCCACCTGCATGAGGATGCAGGTAATGTCATTGGTGGCGTTTAGGCGATAAATCGATGTGGTCGCATCATGGTTCATTGACGACGCCTGCAACAGAAACATCAATTTAGCGTAGAAGCCAACTAGAGGAGGAGGCATACGATTGGACAGAGCCAGGACTTACTGATGGCGATTTGGTAGTATATTTGGAGACTCTTGGCGATTTCGTGGTAAACGCACTCAGCTGCAGTCCGTGAGCACTGTTCACTGCGGGCGTATAATTTTCAGTTTCAGTTTCTATTTCCACTTTCTGTGTCAGGACACAGGCTATTGATTTTTGTACCCCAACCCTGTTTTTCCCTTGCCAATGGTTTTGCCAACCCATTGTCCCATCATATTCAACGTGGTGCTTTAAATACTTACCGAGTAATGCGAGCAGCATGTAACATATTATGTTCACTGCGAATCTATTGCCTAACTTCTTCAAATCACTGTTTCCAGTAAAATGTTGCATTTTTCTTCGGGCTGTTATTCAATGCTCAACACTCGAATGTATTTTTACGTACTTATCTCTGCTTCGACGGTCACAATGACGTGTGTCTCGCTTTCAGTCCTGCGCACAACTGCGCTCTGAACTCGTTGACTTAATGTTCCCTCCCATCCTTCAAATGTTTCGGATCCCATTTCAGTGTTCCCGATTCCTCTTCCTTTTTTTTCCTTGCTGCTTTTATTTTGCATATTCCATTAAACCCTCGCTATCACTTAACATTCTCGGGCACAATCGAAGATACTGTTTTGTGAGTGTTTTTTCAAGAATTCTTTGCATTTTCTGAACTGAACATTCCCTGACAATCATTAAAAATTTGTAAGAATAACATTTGTACAAATAGCATTTGTATCCTAAATTTTTAAGCTGGAGTTACAAAAGTTTGGCTTAGTATTGGTTGTAGTCTAGTCCCCTTTGAAGGTTAAAAAAAAAACGTTCCGGCCACCACGTTTATAGGAGTTAGAGAATTGAAATTTGGAATATAAGTCATCGTATATTACCCACGCATATCAGGTTTATTTCGTTTTTTCGACAGCTTCATACTTTTTCAAAATAACAAATCATTAAAAGCGTACTTTTTTTAATTTTTAATATATATTTGTAAACATTTTTTAATAATAATTTAAAAAAACGTTACGTAAGCAGTTTCACACGCATATATTCATGAATACGTTTACATACAAACAATGAATTTATGTCAATTTTTTATCGTGTTGGCTCAACCTTTAATAGACAAAGTTTTGAGAAAGGGGATCTCCTAGTCGAGTTCTTAATTGTTATTAGAGAGATTGCAGTTGTGTGGTAATGCAATTTGGATCTAGAATAGTTTTTCTTCTTCGTTTTGCATGTCTCATTTACAAAATGCACAGTTCGTGAATTGCCACTACAAGATTAAAAACATCACTCGTTTAAACGATCAAAACAAATAAATTTACAGTCTAGAAAACGTTCGTTTGAATATTCGGTTCACTTATCACATTAAATATGATTATTATATGGCACTATATAGGCTCTTTTTTATGCAAATGCAATTGTTTTCCGCCCTGAACTATTTTCTCAGTGGTTCGGCTATATCTGTGAATGTCATTTCTCATATGCTCACTTTGAATTGTCTTATGCTCTTGGCATTGGCATCCCCGTTAAGTTTACTTTTGCTATTTTTAGGTGGCACTCAAAAACGTTGAATAAGACGTCAACAGCCAGGCGAAATAATTAATTAAATTGAATTACAAAATAATATTGGTTTTCTTTTAAAATGGATAAGTGTGTTTCATACTTATAAAATGCATTACTATTTCATGAACTCAACAAATTTTCCAATTAATCTTCCAGGCGCCATATTAGAGCGGAAGATGGGTTCAACCAGAAGCGCTGTCTCACCTGGTTCCATGAATATACAACGCCTGACGAGCCTGAAATGCTGGGTAAGTATAAATGTGATTCTGCTCAAAATTATTTTATAAAGTCTATTGAAACTATATCTGAACACCTGCGACGCTATTATTATAGGGCCTGATGGCATGGAGAAATTCTGTGAGGACATTGGTGTTGAGCCCGAGAATATTGTGATGCTGGTGCTCGCCTACAAAATGGGCGCTACACAGATGGGCTTCTTCAGTCAGCAGGAATGGTTAAAGGGTCTCACGGATCTCGAATGTGATTCTACATCGAAAATGGTTGTAAAACTGGACTATCTGCGCAGCATACTCAACGATCCCAACTCGTTCAAGAGTATATATCGATATGCTTACGACTTTGCTAAGGTAAGAGCTCATTTTTTAAATATACTCTTGCAATCTAGGATATTCTAATGTTGTTAATATCGGTAATTAGGACTCGGATCAGCGAAGCATGGATATTGTGACAGCTAAGGCGATGCTCCAGTTGCTCCTGGGCAAGCACTGGCCACTGTATCCTCAATTTGCGCAATTCCTTGAGCAGTCCAAGTATAAGGTTATTAATAAGGATCAATGGTGCAATATACTAGAGTTCTCCCGCACCATCTGCATTGATCTGTCAAACTATGATATTGATGGTGCATGTAAGTATCTTCCGATAAAGTTAAAGCATAAATGTTTTATTTAACTGGCATTATTTTTAGGGCCCGTTATGCTGGATGAGTTTGTGGAGTGGCTGCGTTTGCAACGTGGCTTAGTCATTGTCAGTTCGGGATCCAGCTGAGAGTGTCTGGATAGCATACTTCTAGTTAAACTTTAGAAATTCAGTAGTGTCCATGATGAGACCCCCGGAAGTAAGACACACACCCACTCACACAACCACAAGCGCACTCACACAAGCACTCACGCACTCCCATAAACACACAGGACAAACACACAACACACACTCGAAGCCCCCATTACAAGCGCTTACTCAGAGACACAGAGGCATTCGTACACACACAAAGAGACACAAGGCACTTGAGACTGCGTAAAACTGGCAAAACAAACCAACTATAAAACTACACTATTGATATATAAATATATATTTAATGTAATAATTTAATTGTAAACATTTAAAACAAACAAACCACATAAGGCCTTTTTACTTTTACTAAGCACTAACAGAGCAACACATATGGGCTACAAATCTGAAAGGCATTAAAATTTTTAAGCCAAGCTACTGCATTAAAGAATCTACTACATACAACGAAATAAATCATGACATGCATGTATATTAAAGACTTGAAAATAGAGCTTATCATATATGGAATGGCTTACTTTTAAACAAATTGATCAGAAAGCTTTGTAATGGATGCCGCCGCTAGATATAATAAGTATAAATCAGGTGGTTTAGCTTTTTGTAATATAATTTGTGTATTTGTGATGGTCATATATATGCATGAGAACATTGATATAAATATACTGACAACGAATAAATAATTGTTAGTAAACCAATTCATCACCTTTGAATACTTTTAAAAAATTTCTCAAAAATGTAGTGAAATTTTGCGACTATAACCCAAGTGGTTAGAGCAAAGTTACCTTCAACCGCCTGATTTGAGCCAATGATTTCAGTTTCAGAGATTTTATACTAAATGTTATTCATATGCATGAAAACAAACTTAGCACCTGTAAATTCAACTTATTGTGCACACTGTATACCTTTCATTACTGCGAATTAAGTAGTGTCAGTGCAATCTTTCTGATATATATCAAGATTTGTATTACCTACAATGGTTTTTCAGGTTAATCATAAGGTTTGATTAAATATAAGAACAGTTAAGATATTTAGAAAAATTGTGAAATATTCGTTACAAAATTTAATATGATTGATAATTCATAAATATAAAATATGGCATATTCATATTTTCTGTGCAGTTTTTCGTAAGGTATAGTGTTGTCAACGGAATTAGTTTATTCTAAGTGAGACCACATATTCCCAATTTAGAATAAAGATATATTGGGTTGTTGGAATTTTAAAGCGCAATAATATTTGGTTTTATTTTTAAAAAATTCGCATATTTTTTTCGTATAATTTCCAAAATAAAATTGAATACCAATCTTGCCAAATATCGAGTACTAAAGCCGATAAGTCGCTGGGAAAGAGAGCAATCGAAATATTAAGACAAAATAAAACATGCTACATATAAAAACAAAGTTCTGTATAATTCGGATGGCAATTTAATTGTAATTATTATAAATATAAGATTCGCCGTGCTGTGATCTATAATTTATTTAAAATATTTGAGCTGACAGCAAATCAAAGTGCAAATCTTCGATTACAAATTTACTATTAAAACATTTATATATTTTTTGAGTCAAAAAGAAATAAGACATGACCAAGTCAGTTTCCTGTTCTGCAAATTCTATAGTTTGTAGTTGCTGTAGTGCGAGCTTACTTTTCGGGAAAAGGGCATTTTTAGTTTTCTAAGATTATCAAGTAGCATAACATTCAAATTTTTAACGTCGGCACGAGCTCTTTGTAACATTTTCGAGCACTGTTCAAAACAGGGCTGCTTGAAGCGTAATATCGTTTTGTGATTACAGTGACGCTGACGTACTACTCAAACAAGCATTCAAATTAAACAATCTGTTTCGGCGCGTTGTGCCTGTATTTTCTGCAGCTCGGTTCTTGCGTGTTCTTAATCAGCCAAATAATCGCTGGTGATTTTTTGTTAACATATTTTTATGTATATTTGTAATTCCGTAACTCTGTTTAATATTAGCGAGTAATTGAAAGAAGGCAAGCCAAAGCAAAAAGCATATCAAAACATAGAGGAGCAATTGAAGTGAGCGTGTCAAACTAGGAAGCACAAGCAAAAAAAATGGCCGCAAAACCGGAAGACAAGAGCACAGATATTCCCGATCGTCTGTTCGACGCCAATCATCGCAAGACCTACAAGCGTATGCGCTTTTTTGGCAAGGTAAGCGCTAAACGAGTGCTCCATGATGTTTCCCCCCAGATAAAAAGAAATTAAGGAACATGCGCTGAGTATTGCAGTTTCATGCAGCTGCCTTTCATCCTTTTCTTTCTCTTTTTTTTTGCGATCACATTCCTGTTGTTTTCTCGCTATGCAATTGTGTGTGTGTTAAGTGTGCATGCGCATTATACTAAGTAGTGTTGTAAAAAATGTGAACCAGTTGGTTCTTTTGGCGCGTACTACATACAAAAATGTACATAACTATGTATTGTACCAATGAATTGTACATAAATACGTATGTGCATAGCTATGTACACTCATTTGAATTGTACACACATATCAAATACATGTCTACAGACGTAAAACAATAAAATTATTTCAAAGGGTGGCTTTGCCAAATGCTATGAGATAATCGATGTGGAGACAGACGACGTCTTCGCCGGTAAAATCGTGTCCAAGAAACTGATGATAAAGCACAACCAAAAAGAGAAGACTGCCCAGGAAATAACCATTCATCGCAGCCTAAATCATCCAAACATTGTCAAGTTTCACAGCTACTTTGAGGATGTGCAGAACATTTATATTGTGCTGGAGCTTTGCAAAAAACGCGTAAATATTCACTATATCTTATACAGTTAAATTTTAGTATTATATATATATATTTTAAACTAAACAATTCCCTAACATTTCTGGTCTGCAGTCGATGATGGAGTTGCACAAGCGGCGGAAAAGTATTACAGAGTTCGAGACCCGCTATTACATATACCAGATAATACAGGGTGTGAAGTATTTGCATGACAATCGTATTATCCACCGTGATCTTAAGTTGGGCAACCTGTTTCTCAACGATATGTTGCACGTAAAAATCGGCGACTTTGGCCTGGCAACGCGTATCGAATTCGACGGTGAACGTAAGAAGACTCTGTGCGGCACTCCCAACTATATAGCACCAGAGATTCTGACCAAAAAGGGTCACTCGTTTGAGGTGGACATCTGGTCTATCGGCTGCGTCATGTATACGCTACTGGTGGGTCAGCCGCCGTTTGAGACGAAAACTCTGAAGGACACCTACTCGAAAATCAAAAAATGCGAGTACCGTGTACCGAGCTACTTAAGAAAGCCGGCTGCGGATATGGTTATTGCCATGTTGCAACCGAACCCAGAGAGTCGGCCAACAATTGGACAATTGCTGAATTTTGAATTCCTCAAGGCGTCGCAGGTGCCTATGTTCTTGCCCAGCTCTTGCCTTACTATGGCGCCGCGCATCGGCATCAATGATACCATCGAGGATCCCAATCAACGCAAGCCTCTAACGGAAATTAACGGCCTGAGGGATGATACCCGTTTGGAGTCTACCTTCCTGAAGAATAATTTACATGATGCCATTACGGCCTCGGCACAAATGTGTCGCCACAACGAGGACTATCGCAGCGACATTGAAAGTCTGCATCAGCAGCTGACCAATCTCATCAATAACAAGGTCAGAATTGCCTTAAAGCTCCCTACTTACAGCCAAAAAGTAACACAATTTTTTTTAACTGGTAGCCACGCCTATTGCAAGGCAATCTAGGTGACGAAAACACCGATCCAGCTGCCCAGCCGCTTTTCTGGATATCGAAGTGGGTCGACTACAGTGATAAATACGGCTTTGGCTATCAGCTGTGTGATGAGGGCATCGGAGTAATGTTTAATGATACCACAAAGCTAATACTACTTCCCAATCAAATCAATGTGCATTTCATTGACAAGGAGGGAAAAGAGACTTACATGACTACGACAGACTACTGCAAAACTCTTGATAAAAAGATGAAGCTACTGTCTTACTTTAAGCGCTATATGACTGAACATCTGGTCAAGGCAGGAGCCAATAATGTTACAGTCGAAAGCGATCAGATTTCGCGTATGCCCCATCTGCACTCCTGGTTCCGCACAACTTGTGCGGTTGTCATGCACTTGACCAACGGTTCTGTTCAGGTACTTTTCACTTCTTTATTTAAATTTATATGTTCCAAAATCTAATATTTTTTTTGCTTTAGCTTAACTTTTCGGATCATATGAAGATAATTTTATGTCCTCGCATGAGCGCCATCACCTACATGGATCACGAGAAAAATTTTAGGACATATCGATTTTCGACTATTGCTCAAAGTGGAGTCTCCAAGGATCTATATCAGAAAATACGCTATGCTCATGAGAAACTTAGAAAAATGCTCGAAAAGATGTTTGTTTGAGCAGCACAATAGATAAGCAGTAAAATATCCACAGCCTAGCTTAATCGCTAATCCAATGACGGCGCCCAGGCTACTTTTTACAATACAAATTTATCTCTGCTCGAATTGTCTAAAACTTTAGTTGCTTTTTAAATTAAGTCCGTTTTTAATGTTAAAATTAAATAATTTCTTTTTTGTTTTCGCTTAGATATATCTTCGTTTATTAATATGTTAACTGCAAAAAGTTGGGCATCCAATCTTACACATTTATTAATAAGCTCTAATGGTTTTAAAGAAACAATTATAGACTTAATAAAAAAATAAATATGCGTTATTCTAGGTTAATCAACATTCATTTAAAATTAAGGGATTTTATTGGAAACTTTTTTAATTAGCTCACATTTTTTGATTATTAATATCTTAATTGCAAACAAATTGGACAGCTGAACATTTTAATTTTTAAGAATGCTCAAATGTTTTTAAAAGAATTAAGTGTACATCTTTTAAAGAATTCAATATACACAGAAATATATATGTAAAATTTAAATACATTCTTTTAAATTAGTAAAGAATTTGTGTCGAACCGATGGCAGTCGACATCTACTGCCTATCGAAATGACGTTGGCCTTCGATTAGCACACTTTTGTATTTCAGCACAGCTGATGAACATGCGATAGTTCAGAGAAAATTAATTGAATTTTGGATTATAACTTTAAATTTATAGCCGTTATTGGTTTTCATTAAGTATTATTGCTGGCATGTACGAATAACATTCAGCACGTCAATAATTTTAAACATATGTTCTTCGCTGAGTAAATGTTTTTGTAATTTAATTGCGACATTTGGTGAAAACCATTGGAGCTCTGGTCACACTGTTATGCGATTTCGTATTGATTTTATTTGCAGAAAAGTCGTAAAACCAGGTTGCAAAAAAACAAAAAAAACGAAATATAATCGCCAGAACTTTTGTTGCATCTAAATGTAATTTAGTGAACTAAAAAGCCACAAGTGCAATTATGGGCGACAACGAGCAAAAGGCCCTCCAGCTTATGGCTGAGGCGGAAAAAAAGCTGACACAACAAAAAGGTTTTCTCGGCTCACTTTTTGGGTGAGTAATTTGTAATATGTATTAACAATGCTTTTCTTTTTGTTCATTCATTTTCTTTTGTATAATATTTACGTATGCTATAGATATTATTTTAAAAACGATAATGTGTTTGTGTGCTTTGCGTATACCTAGGCGTAACATCAACTTCATGTGTTAAGCTTAATCGTATGTATGTATGTGTCATCATATGAATGCAAATGTATATTTTGCTTATGTGAGCTGCGGAAAATGCTGCCCCCAAACTACATCTGCTAAGAATTAAAAAAATCAAATTTACTATACCACCCCGAACTGTCTAGGATTTTTTACCCTGGCTTGTGCTCGTCTCTGTACAATATACGTCCATTAGTATTTTTAGTGTAACATATATTGCTTGCTTATACATATGTATATTTATCAATATAATCGCTATGTTCCACTAAAGCAGTCGGTGCACGGCTGATCAATGTCAAATTGAATTGAGTTCAGTTAGTTAATTCAGTAAGAATGTCTAATTTATCGCATATTATCTGTAATTTATGTTCTCTCAGGGGTAGCAACAAGATCGAGGATGCCATCGAGTGTTATCAGCGGGCTGGTAATATGTTTAAAATGTCAAAAAACTGGACTAAGGCCGGCGAATGTTTCTGCGAGGCAGCCACATTGCATGCGCGTGCGGGCAGCCGACATGATGCAGGCACCTGCTACGTAGATGCTTCCAATTGCTACAAGAAGGTGGACGTAGAAAACGCCGTCAATTGTCTGATGAAGTCCATTGACATATACACCGATATGGGTCGCTTCTCGATGGCAGCCAAGCATCATCAAAGCATTGCTGAAATGTATGAGACCGATCCGGCTACACTGGTAAGAGTGAACTAGACAAGTATGATTATAATAAATGTTTATTAATATTTACATTTGGAATGTCGTTGTATGCAGGCCAAATCAATTCAACACTATGAGCAAGCGTCTGACTATTTCAAGGGCGAGGAGTCGGTCAGTTCCGCCAACAAGTGCATGCTAAAAGTTGCCCAGTACGCTGCACAGCTAGAGGATTATGAAAAAGCAATATCAATTTACGAGCAGGTTGCTGCCTCGTCACTCGAGAGTTCGCTGCTCAAATACAGCGCCAAGGAGTACTTCTTTCGTGCAGCTCTCTGTCACCTTAGTGTTGATTTGTTAAATGCGCAACACGCGATCGAGAAATATGCGCAACAGTATCCGGCATTCCAGGACTCACGGGAATTTAAGCTCATCAAGGTACATACCACTTCTAATTAACTAATTTACATAGTTGACTAAGTCCATGTGTTGCAGGTCTTGTGCGAGCATCTTGAGGAGCAGAACATTGAGGGGTTTACAGAGGCGGTGAAAGATTATGACAGCATTTCGCGTTTGGATCAGTGGTATACAACAATATTGCTAAGAATTAAAAAAGCTGCCGATGAAGATCCCGACTTGCGTTAAGAATGCAAATCTATTAACACATATAAATACATACCTATTAATCCTATAAACAAAAAAAAAAAATTAAATTTGATGTATCTACATATACAAATACATGCATATATATTTAAAGAACGAAAATTTATCTAACTACATGCTAAAGAATACTAAAATAAATAATTAAACATTCAATATGCACCATTTGAAACTGAAACTATAAAATAATTTTCCATCCAAAACTTTCACCAACCGAAACTATTCTTGCAATATTATAATTGTATCAAAATGTTATGATATTTAAACAATTTTTTTTATATCAATGTGGTAGGAATGATAACTTTCTTATCAAGAATTTAAATTTTATTTTAGTTTAGCGTCAATGATATTATAAAGACAAATGATTTAATTTGTGTTAATCGAGAGTTTAAAGTATCTGTATGTTCATGTGGTGTTTTGAGCTTTACATTGTTTTTGTTTAATTTACTAATGAGTTAGCTAAAATATCGACGGACAGCAAAAAGTCATCTAAGAACTAGCACACTTGTCGTAAGCTCACAGACAAATGAATTCCAAAAAAGAATATAAATTAAAAAAATTCTGTTTTAATTAAAATATGAAGCATTCAATTCATAAGTAGTTTTTGAAATACTCCCAAAATGCTAAGCATATATAAAAAGAAATTAAAGCATTGCTAATTAAATTAAAACATGTTTAATAAAAAATATACGACACATTAATAAATTAGCATATTTGGAGGGTCGCAGTTAAATTCTATCTAAAATTATTTAAATAATTGGTAAATTCCAAATGTATGAAATCTAATAACTAAATTGAATTAAAAAAATAACAATTAAAATCATAAATAGATGGAAATATCACCATGCAGATAATTGCGATGATTAATTTGTTTTAGCAGATAAACATTTAACAATTGCTTATTAAAAACTATCTAACGAAAAATTTGTAATTTATAAAAAATTACGTTTTGTTGCTTTATAATATGAGCTGTCTGAATACAATCTTAATTAGAAGCATTAAATACGGATAAACATTCAAAAAGCCGATTATCCAATGTTATAAAAATAAAGTTATATTAAAGATGATTGGAAAGTCAAAAGCTTAAACCAATTCTTTTTATTCAAAAATCTGATGTAGAAAAAGCGGATCGTTTATTTCCGCATCTTCACATATACGATACATAAATAATGATGCATGAATATCTGGTATGCAATGCTAGGAAAAAGGTTAATATACAATCACACAGCGTCTCTGGTTAAAAATTAGTCATGCTTAATTTTTTTCATTAATATTGGCTCGATTGTTGTACATTTTCTTGTTAAAATACAAATAATACTCTTTTCCACATTATTATTTATATTATAGCAGTTCCTTGCGTGAAAATTAACATTTTCAAATTCCAGAATTACAATCCCGATGTATGGTACTTTTTTCAAGGCATAGAACATTTTTAATTTTTTCTAATATAAATTCTTAACACAATCTAATATTTATTTATGATCTACATAAATTCGCTTTTAACTAGAAAATATTTCATACGAAAGCTTTAGAACTTATTTTTAAGCGAAACTGATATAATAAAAAAGTTTTATTCGTTTGATTTCCGGCATTTTCCAAACCCCTAGCTGTTTCTTATCTTGGCACAATTATAATACAAGCCAAAACAAGTTCGACGGTTTTAATCCGGCTTGAAGTTATTTCCGATTTATTCTGTGCACTTCTTGATCGAAATTAACTGAACGGAAGATTGAAAGTTGAGACACAAACCATAATAAATTTAAGTGTATATTCTCTCACTATGAATCCGCAGCTTTAAAATATATTACTATACATTTTAACATCAAACGTCAAGTAAAAACGCTTTTCCAATTTATTAAGAATTAAATAAATAATAAGCCAAGGAATCTCAGCGTTACACAATAAATTTGGTAAATTCCTTTTTTTGAACTTGTTTCCAAATATTTCATTTTACTGATCGAAATTCATTTAACGAAAAACGTGTCTGCGCAAATCTGTTAGTAAAATAATTTAAATTCCTATTTGGTAGATGGCGCTTTCCACTAAATGCTTCGAAATATTTTTTATACAAATAGAAAAAGTATGTATGTATACATGTAAACTTTCAAATTTAATATTAAATAATTTAATTTAAAAGGCACAAAAACTTTTTGCAGTTTTAGAGTAATTCTGTACATTAAATAAGTAGCACTGGAATAGACTGATAGAAAGAATATAATTGTTTTAGCCGACGCGTCTTGATATTTACATAGTTTAATAACTGTAAAGATATCAATGGATTGAGAAAGAAGTAATGCACAAACAATCTTATAGATTAAAATAGCTATAGACTTCAAATTTTAAATATATTTTTTCTTAAGCCTTAAGCAGATATAACTTGAGGTTTTCTTCAAAGTGCATCAATGAAACTATTGACATGGAGGTGTGTAAGAGTTCGGGCCTAGTTGACAACCCATAAGAAAATTAGCAGCTTTATTGCTGCTGTTTACTGAGAGCATTAAGCAAACAAATCAAATAATGTCAGTCTGTTGTCGCCGGTCCTTCTCCGTATTGCTTATGTATTTATTATCTGCTTAGCGTTATAGGTTAAAAAAATCGCGGTATCATTACGGGGCAAGAGTAGAGAAATTAAACTGCGTTAAAAGAACAAACAAAAACTGTATGTAAATATATTAATTAATCGGTAATACAATGAAAATAATTTTCCATCTAATCGTGAACAAAACTATATATATATATTTATATATGTTTAAAAATTTACGAATCGCTTGGCCATTTGACTCAGAAAATATGACGAGAAATAAGAATTTGGAATGTCTTTATTTGCCCTTGGGCAATCGACATAAAGACAATTAAGAGCTTTCTTTATCACTTTCTATTTCACTCAAATTGCAAATGTAAAGTAAACCATAATTAAAACATTTGTCGGCTGTAAACGTGGGTAACCAGACCAAATTGTGAATTACACGCTCGCTTAACCACTGGCCACCCCAGCTTACAATTGGGCTACATGCAAACCACCGAGTGGTTGCAACATGAAATAGTAATTACAATTTCCCGACGCTCCAGCGAAATAAGAGTATGGATGGTGCCCGCCCCCGCATTTTGTTAACATGCGCGTGCTAAAAAACGCTCTCGACGGTGTTGCCTATCAGTGTCACTAAGTGAGGGCTACGTGACAATTTCTTGTTACGCGAATCGCCCCATCGCCAACAATCGGCAACACCCCCCGGACAGAGTAAAAAGCGAATCGCCCTTCGTGGTCGTTTTTATTCCAACCCAAAATCGTACCAACATGTGGTAACCCATAATTTACGCTAAGGGAGTTATCAATATGATTACCATTAAAACTTCCAGTCGATATGCATGTACCCTAGAAGAGGTAAAAAATTAGTATTATAAAAAGTCACGTAGGTTGATTATTTGTACGCTTAGCTTTATAAGGCTTTCCATCTGACACAACTTATGAGTAACAGTTTTTGTATTTAGCTTTATATTTACGTTTCTTACACCTACATACTGGGCATCTCATAGTCGGCCATGCTCTTAAACATACGTATTTATGTGCATATTACTTACTAAAAATATGTGGTAGCCTTACTTTTTTTTCACTAAAATAAAAATTCTTATTGCAGTTGGTAGCAAATTCGAGCAATAGTAATTTTGTCAGATCAAAGCCAAATATTGTGACATCGATTGTGGAATTAACATGTTAAAACTGCAATCCTCAATTTAACATGCCTTTGAATTTTGTATCCCTTAATGGACCGTTTACATTTTTATTGTGTCAAAGACAAATTAGCTATTTACCAAAAAAGCGTAGTGAAGGGACAACAAAACACTTTTAAATTTCAACACAAATTGTTAGATCAAAAAACAAAAATTGAAAATTACCATCTGTCAAAATTCACGTTATTTAACGCAATCTGTCACTGTTGGCCTACAACTCTTCTCCGCACAGGCTAATCCAGTGAGTAACAATGTCGAATATTTGAACTGGACGGAGATAATTGTGTTCACATACGATACTTATGATTGTGTTTGTCTGCAATTTTCCTGGTGCACTTGTCAAGTGTTGGCATACCGACTGAACCAAGGCTCTCATTAAAAAAAAAAAAACCCTTCAATCCAAAATGCACTGCACTGTTTACGTTGTGTGAATTGTAACCACGAAAACAGGGTGGCACAGCTAAGTAATTGTAAATGGTAATTTTAATGGTTACCTTTGGCCTTAAAAAGCACACTAACGAGAGGGTGTTATTGCTATTTCAAGCGCTTTATACCCCCAATTAGCTTTGAGATATATCTTTTATTTCGCTTAAACCGTTTGGCTTACTCTACTTTGTAAGTCGTTCATCTTTAATTTAAATTCAGTGAATTCTTTGATGCCCAAAAAATATTTACAATTCAATTTTATTCGCATTGAAATTTATGCGAAAATCGAAGTTTACAAATCTTTGCCACACAAACAATGCTGGCCTATTTGATTTATTGAATGGATTTTTTGTATTTAAATAATCTACTGTATTTTTGATAACCCAAGAACATAATTCTTCGGCCTAAGAAAACTTATTACACACAAAATTATCACACGCGTAAAACCACTAAGATTAATTTTAGACTAAAGTTTTTTTTTATGATGTATGTGATTATTAAGAAAGGTAATATAAGTAAAAAGTATAAGCACATAAATCTTAAGTCGAAAGCTTGAACCCAAACATTCATATTCACATAACTGGATGGCCGTAGTGATGCTCCACTAAGAGATTTTTCATAAAATATGGTCATTTCGGTAATAACGATATCGGGACCAGATATTGTAATTTTGAGAATATATTCTAAATTCAGATACCGATTCTGCTTTTCAATCGATTACCACACTACTTTGATTATACAATTTACTAAATAAATTTCGGAATATTAGGACTCCTGAATGGAATAGAACATGGAAAAAGCCCTGTTATTTAATGGTACAAATAGCTTAGTATTGATATAAATAATAAATAATTTAATCCGGTACTCTTAATTTGATGGTTTAAATTTCGATAACATTTTACATGAATATATGCTTTTCCAATGTTTTCTTATTACTATTTGTATCCTTATTTGCAAAACGGTCAGAGTTATCGAAAAATTAATTAATGGCCATAATATGCCATCGTGGGTATGTACAAAGAAATATCGTATTTGTAAATCGTGTACCTGGATAAATATAAGAAGGCTCCGATGTAATGGACATTAAAATATTAAAATAACAAATATAAAATGTACTGTAAAATTTATTTAATTTAAATTTCTTTGTTATTTTATGTTGTTTTCGAAAGATATGACTTGTCGGCAGCATTGGGAATGAGCTTGTCCCATGTCACTTTCCCATCTTTAAATATTGTATTTAAATGTTTATTTGCACTTATTTAATTCACTCCATATTATTACATAATTATATAGGAAGTGTGTATAAAAAAGTATGTGTACATATTTGCAACACTGAATGGATCTTCTGTTCATATTTATTCAAGAACTTAAATGTATTTGTGAAAACGATCTATTTTATTATACCAAATTGGCTGTGCTCAGAGAAAATGCACTAGCCATTGAGTTTTGTTGTGGGATTAGCCGCATAATAATGAACCACATAGCTTAAGCGCTTGCCCGATATTGGTTTTCCCATGACATAGCAATATTTACTCGAGTGCGTAATCCTCCTCTCCTCCTCCACCTTAGCTTGCATCGCTGTAATTGTATAAGCAGTAAAAGAGCAATTGTTGTTGGGCATGAAATTCAAATACAAACAGAATGAACAATATCCATTCATGAACCTGTCAATCTTCAATTGAATTGTGATTGTGTGAATATAAAACTGGAATGTTGGCATATCCATGTGTTTATTTAACCGCTTAATACAGAGCAGCGAATTGGCGCCATCTGTTCACTTGCCATTATTACTTGCAGCTCATCTGTATATGTTCATCTGAATACATCATATACACTTGCTTATTGTATGTATATGTATAACTGGACACAGTGATTTACAATTTTGGCAGGTGTATCTAATGCCTGGCATTATAAAGATGCGCAAATTCTCTCAAACAAGTATCTCTGACTCCAAAACTATATAGATACACTTTCTTACAGCCGATTCGATGTAGCCATTGTCATACAGGGAATCTTTCACCTCGATTAGAGCTCGCCGAAAGTAACAATAATTTCTGTTTACACCATTTTTAAAGAGAACATAAGAAATATATTTTGCATAGGTATAATTTGTTTGTAATTCCTTACAAATTTGTTTTAATTTTAAAATGATTTAACATAACTTTAGGATTAATATGAAAGAATGAAATTTAACCTTCCACTCACGATAACAGCAAACATAACATATCAAATATTAGCTTTACAGTTTTTGCAATTAATTAATATTTGATTTAAAAACTATTTAACAATACCTTAGTATTAATATAAATAACCATTAATTTTATCCGGTACTCTTAATTTGATGGCTTAAATTTCGATCACATCTTATATAAAGTTAAGTTTTGTTCAACGCCTTTGTATCCTTATTTTCAAAAATGTAAATTTTCAAATGGGAAATATCAAAATCTTAAAACAAACTTTATATACGTTTGGTTTGCGAGAACTCTTGAAGTCTCTGCCTCTTATTGTCTCTGAGATCCGTTTGCTTGTACAGAAAGACAGAGAGACAGACAGACAGACAGACAGACAGACAGAAGGGCATGGCTGGATCGACTCGGCTGTTGATTTTGATAATATTTTAAAATTTTTTTCCTATTGATCTACAAAATAAAATAATTTTTAATAATATATATATTGACTTTGGATACTAGGAAAGTGTGCAAAGTCTAGGTTAATAGGAAAAAAATCTTTAATCACGAGTGCGTGTGCCAAAATTTAAATTTTTTAAATGAACGAGAAATGCAATAGTGTCTTCAAAATCACCTTAACTGCTCAACTGCTGGTAATCGCAGCATAATCTTCAAAATTTGCATGCCCTGTGCTCGAGAAAAGGCACTTGAGATCCTTATCGCACAAATTATTCTCGTCACGTCTAACGTTTATAAAGTATCGTACAAAGTGCCCGCCAATTTGACTGCTTTCCATCGTCCCTTATTCAGTCTACCAGGCACAAAAATATGCCTCCTCGCCTCGCCTCACCCTTCGTATCTATCACTTATTTATGTACATTAGACCGAGCTGAATGACCTGCACCAAATTGCTTAAGGCAGATGGAGAGCGACGACGCGTCGCGACGCGAGACTCGTTGTGGGTGTTTTGGCAGACAGACTGCTCGCTGGCAAAGGCGATGGCTTGTTCTGAACCTCGGACGCTCTGTAGTAATTAGAGGGAGTAGAAGCTTTGATATCTCCAAGTAGAAAATACGCGGCCTGGTCATCATTCTCCGTAGGAGCCCATTTGCAAACGGCTGCACACTCTTTCGAGATCGATCTGATTGCCCTGCGGCATCAAGCATTAAATGAGAATGTGAAGGTATGAGCATCGGGTTTGGCACGGG
Organism: Drosophila longiperda; assembly: GCA_035042125.1. Lineage (NCBI taxonomy): Eukaryota > Metazoa > Arthropoda > Insecta > Diptera > Drosophilidae > Drosophila > Drosophila longiperda. Next base: position 280,664 of record JAWNLV010000130.1, read on the forward strand.
CTTATGCACATATATTTTTCAGAGCATGATTGCACCAGAGGCCCCTGCTGACGATGGCGGTGGCGGGAGCCACTGACGATAGGATTTGCTTATGCAAAACTTTTCTTAACCTTGTCTATCTTTTGCCTGCTGCTTATTTCGCTCGTGGAAATGTATTAACTTCACATATGTACATAGATTCTGTAAAACTAGATAATATATAGCATCCTTTGGAATCCATATGATCAGACCTACCTATACTTTTCAATAGAAAATTTAAAAATATGTGTATATTTGTACTTGTAACAAGTGATCTTAAGCGCGAATCCTTAAGAAAATATATATCGATATTAATGCTAATCAAGAGCATCAGAGCAAAACTCTATTTGACAGAACTATATTTTCCTCGGCACAAATTGACAAAAATATGTAAATAATTAACGTACTTATGTAACGAAAGTAAAAATGTTTGAACACTTATTAAGAGGCACAACACGTGCCATAAATGGCTAGATAGAAGAGCCTACTCCTCAATAGGACGTACAAAATAACAAAAAGGTGAATGCGGAGCAGACTATCGAGCACGACAAGGGCTGCCGACTGGTTGCAAGCATAAAAGCTGGCAAATCAGCAGCATGCAACTCCAATGCTTATGTCTGTTGGTTTGCAGGCATAGCTACCAATAAGCCTTCTTCCCTCAGTGTGTAAAGCAAAGCTACGCAGGAACGGTGATGCCCCAACCAGGTTGCCTTTTTCACTGTTTCCCTTGTTGTCTGCTTGCCTGATACCTGTGTGTGCTTCAGCGGCTGCAGATTTGAGCGCGATGACAACACTGCAAATGCCGAGAAGAATATGAACGTAGTAGAGACGGGGAAAAAGAACTACATAAGCAGACATGTCGAAAATGAACGGACAACATGGGACCTTTTTTCTCTGGCGATGTTTATTTACTCTATATGAGCTGACGAATTTAAGTAACATAACATCACATTCTGTTCATAGGTAATTTGTATGTTCACATTTTATAAATATTTACTTAAATGAAAAATTCCGTTTTTCACTGATTTTTAAATAAATATCAGGACGTTCGGAATGGTACAAAGCGCAACACAATATCATGCTACCCAATTTGGTGTAGGTGTAAGACATATGAATATAAAGCAAATGTTATGCGAGCAAAATGCAAAGTCAAACGAACAAAATCCTATAATTAAACAATTATTGCAACTCCCACTTTATGCTTGAGGCCACTAGCCGGATCTGGACCCTTGCGCTATGTGCACTACTCCTCCTTTTTGAGATCATGACGGTCGTAGCACATTGCACACAACTCGATGCAGGCCAAAGGAGTAAAATAGGAGGAGCGAAAGCAAGTACTTCTGCTAGCATGTTGCAGATGTGGCACACATTTCAGGCAGAAGCTTGTGCTCCACCTCTACCTGAAGTTCAGAATCTGCCCGGGCAAAACTTTGAATTTAGACTGTAACTTCAAAGAATCAAGAAGTGGTCCAAAAAAGAGAATGCTCGACGAAGTGACTCCCATTACCAACTTAATAAGATTTAAAAAAGAAGCTTGTACATTTTTAAGTGCATCATAATTTATTAAATATCTTAAGTATAAATATAAAATAAATATGTGTGTATATAGGTGTAGGAAAATGTTATAATATGTCATAATGAACTTGAATTCAAGAGATTTAGAATATACATTTATTCAAAACAAAATTTCTAACATTTGTGACTTGTGTGAAAACATGCTGAGAACCGATGTAAAATCCAAAAAATAAGCCCCTACGAGCATAAGTAATAAATTGTTGAAGATCTCACCCCCAAATCTATGTATATGTATATCACTGTGTGCACATCACAAGGCGACCTGCTCCTGTAGAATGCGGGGCTCAGCTCGTTTATCTCTCCGACCGGCAGCTTGTCTCTGCTCGAACAGCTCGAACCGCTCGACCGCAAGCAGCAAGCGTACGATAATTAACACACAAGAGCGGGGCGTGATGAGGAGGGGTCCGGTGAGCCAAACAAATTATTAAAAATGAATTAGTGGAAATATGTTTAAATATGTATGTATATGAATTTTAAAATTCCACTCTTTCGAGTTCGACTTGGACTAAAACGCACGTGCGCTCAACTGATTGCCTCCATACCTGTCGTATTTTCAGGCACTGACGATGCCTCTGGCTTAGCCTGTGAGGCCTCTGTCTCTGCTCCAGCCTTGGTCTCTGCAATTGAACACGAATGGAGCGTTAGGTTTGATTTTGTAAAAATATAAAAACTCATTAAATACTAATCTATTCTCAATTTCACTGTATGGGTCACCATACTCGTACCTATAATGAAGCTAATTGCCGTTGCTGTTGCTCTTGCAAATGCAACCCAACTATGAATCAGATCATTTGTCATGATAGAGGCAGTAAGCATACTTTCATATAATTATTTCTAAACACACAAATTGATAGTTATTTACATAAATCAATACGGTACAATAACAAAAACTTTGTGGAAGAAATTTTTGTTCATCGCGTAACGTAATAAACAAAAGACGAAAATATAATTTATTTTATAGAAAAAATATAACTATTTTTATAATCATATACGCAGATAAAAGAAAATAATTATTTTGTGAAATGTCCGTCATGCTGTCAGTCCGATCATTCTATAAGCACAACTTTATTAAAACCACTTGAATCTTGAAATATTCTAGTTCATGTCATTATTGTATCCTACTTATTATTGTTCTAAAGCATTTTTATTTCCAAAAATATTACTATTTTATTTAATGCCGCATCCACGACTATCTTTTTTATGAAACATATTCCCACAGTTAACTTTTAATCAACCATTTGCTTAAAAGGTTTACATCTATTCTTTCGTACCTAAACATATTTGGACATTGGCGAACTTGTACTCACGTTTTTCCAAAATTGCAGCGGAAACAGAGTCAATGTAACATTCAAATTTAACGTAGATTGCAAGAAAAGAGAAAACGTGCAAAGCAAGAGAGCGCAAAGAGAGCACAGCTGATTGGTTGCGCGTAGGGTGGGTAAATATACATAATGTGTATGAAGTGCAGAGTACATAATACTGTTAGCATCCCCAACAGCAATATGTATTGGGGCGACTAAGGCGCGACTGAAAACGACTGTTGTTGCTGGTACTGGGGATATGATTGAATATTTGTAAAGCGAGATTCACCACGGATTGCATTCAATTCTCATAAAAAAATTATGATTTGCATGCACTTATATAAATGCGTGCAGACCAGACGTATTATTTTCCTATTGAAAGTTGAGATTTTTAACATACATTCTTTCATTGCTTGCATACATTACATCAAAGTACACATTATTGTAAAACCGCCGCCCAAATTATCAGAAATATTTTAACTCCGTACATAACTGTATGAACATACTCTTTCATGTTATGTATGTACGTACATATAAACATACACTTTGCCCAGACGCTTCCTTACCGAAGCAGGCTGTGCAGAAGATATGGTTTATTTCCTCGGGTGATACTGGCGTGCAGAAGATTGAATCCACCACAAACATACAAATATACATACCTGTATATAGGCAGAAATCTCTCTATGTGTTGTGAGGGAAAACGCGGGGGAGCATATACACCTATATATATATATATATGAATATATATATATATATATATATATATATATGTATATATTTACATAAATATACATATATATCAGTATACAGAGTATATGTAAGCATACACACATACACATAAAGGAAGCATATGTATCGGAGAGGCATGTTTGAAGAGCCGCGTTATCTTGGACGAAATGGAAACGGACTGTGACCAACAGAAGCTGCATGCCGTACACCTCCGGGTAGTACATAGCCAAGGGCTGAGTCCTGGTAGCAGTCGCACAGCGTAAAGCATCAAGCACGTAAGCTGAGCAAATCCTTTGACCGAAAACCACAAAGGAGATACGGAAGTTGAAGTTGATTCAGTCAGCAAGCACGTAGCTGCCGCCGTCGCTATTCTTTTACATCAGAAGCTGTGCTACTGTGGTGCATTAGTGTCATTGTGTTGTATTGTAGGAGTTTAGAACGGAAATTGACTAACCGGAAGCCAAGTACAAGTTCATAGTCTGAGCTCGTTTTAGTACAAAAAGAAACCATACGCCAAATTTTGTTAATTTTTCAAAACAGTGTTAGATAAACATCCGTCGGCAACACCGAATCTGTGATTTCTTATCAAACGGTGCTAACGGTGGACCTGTTCATTAAATTTACATAATTTTGCACTTGCTGAACATCCCGACGAAGTATCATTCTGGATTTTACAAGCAATTTTCGACGGAAGGTGAGATTCTCCGTAAAGTGTATGTCAATTGGAAAATGATTTTAGCAACTTTTCTATTATTTCCGTAGGAGTTGGACATGTCATTTTTGGCTACTTTGGATGCCAATGCCTGGCAGGTAAATATGTCAAAATTACTTTAATGATTTATTGATGCGTAGTTTCCTTTTTAATATAGCAAACATATTTCTTATTCACACATACTTTGACTTCTCGTCAGTCATTGAAAATAATACTATATAAAATACTTAAGTAAACAATTTTGGACAACACTTTTATGAATTAAACGTAAATGAATTAAACGTATATACTTATGTTCATGTATTGTATGTATTGCATACATTCTACTAAAGACGCAAAAATTTAAATTTTCCGGTTCACTTGCTAAGACCGTTTTTATTAAAAATTAGTATTTTATGCTTTAAGTTCAATAGATTAGTTTGTTCCTCATTTTGACTTTAACAAAAATTGTTGTAAGCTGCAGTTCTTAAATACGGTTATATTGGAATAATTTGATTTGATAGAAATTGGGCAATGTGTCATATACATATAAATATTATTGAGTTTAATGTTATAAAAACAACTTTTTTTTAGGTTATTTAAAAGAATTTTATAAAACTATATAAAACTGACAATAATCATAATAATAATAATTTATAAGATTTGTTATGTCATGATTGCTTTGCAATAAATAAATAGTCAACAGGATAAAGTCTGGCAATTCAAACAGGTAAATAGTAAAAATTGTAGATGCATACATTCTATAAATGAGTCTTTCCCAAAATGACTTTCAGAGCATTCAGTTTTTCATAAAAGTAATTACAGGCTCAGATGCTTCAATGCTTTCCAAGTCAAATTAACCATTAAAAACTCAATTGTCTGTCGTCTCTCTGTTAAAGTTGCATGTAATTTCGTTATTTCGGTTAAGTTGTTCAGTAAATCGACAAAATCATCCCTTGTGATATATAAACTCGTTTGTTTATGGATAAATAAATATTAGACGTCGTTACGTAGCAAGGACCACAAAAATATAAAAAATATTAAAATATATATAAAATATATTTTTAAAAACCATTCTAAAATGGTAGATTGATCTACAATTCCACTAACTAAATTTACCTGAAAACCTTGTGAATTTTTAAATGCATTCTCTTGTTTCATTTATTAAATGTAACCATTTAACTGAAAATCTTGTAATTTTTCGATGAACAAAACAGCTTAATATTTAAAATCGATTAAAACACAGGTTATATTTTAATTTCTTCCACTGTAAATTTTTAATACCAATTAATTTTAATGGTATTAATTAATAAATTACCGGCCTAGACAATTTTTGGAAATACATATTTATTCGATTATATATATACACATGATGATTCCTTATACATACTTTTACACAACTTTATTTCTTAACTATTTTAATGTTACAGGATATCAATAGGAATTGTCGATGACGATTCGCAATGAAATCAGTACCATAGCAGAAACTTGAACATATACTTGTCTGTGCCCTTGAGAAAATGTGATAACTTGAGTGCTATATTAGGAATATAGGAATTCGATAAAATCGATTATCACGAGCCGATAAAGCCACATATCTCTAATAATTTAAAGACAGTCACTTCAGCTCCAGAAATGAGTTTAGCACAAGTCTCTCGTAATCTTCGAAGTTCAGTTACCATACTTGGAAAGAAACTCTTCCATCGTTTTATCACCCATGCCCACTCCAGCTCCAAGAATTCCCAATAGCCTATATCTACCCCAAATTTATATGCAAACTTGGACGGAGGAATACTAAAAATCTCTTTAAATATTTATACTTGTTGGTCACACCTACTAGATTGCAACGTTCTTACTTCTTTCCTTTGATCGTGCTCAAACCAGATTTAAAGACTTAATTCCAACATTTTTTGAGAACTCCTTTTTTATTCTGTTTATTATATTTTATAAATAAATGTTTTATTAAGGTTTTTGGAAAACTCATATAAAATAAACAACTGCTTTAATGAAATAATTTTGGCAGGACAAGACAACTATATAGGTGGACAAATTTCATAAATCTTCCTGGAAGAGTATAAAGCTGTGACACCCTTTCTTGTTTGAGATGCATGCACAAGTATGTATGTATGTACCTATGTATGTATGTGAGTGAGTATTCCATGGTTCAACCACTGTCACTAGCAGTTACTCCTTGTTATTTGTTTTGGTGGAGGTAGCTTGTGTGGTCGAGTTTTATTTGCCCAGACCTGTCGACCAAATGAAGCATTTAATACATCAAACACTCTTTAATGGGGGTGATAAATCCACAGCAGTTGGTGAAGCTGATTACTCTACAAGTACAGCGCATGCAAAGAGTCGTCAAATTCAAGCCTTTGCAGAATGAAAGTTGGGAATTTGTTAATCAGTGACTCATTTTCTTTTAAACTAATCATGACACATGACCCATCTAAAGACGCACAAAAAACCCTGGAAAATTGAAGGTTGTAAGTAGATGACGTGTTACAAAATAAAAGATGTATACAAGATGAATATCTATTCGAACGGATTGAGTTATGCAAAATAAAAAAATTGATTGTTAGAAATTATATATACAGCCCTTATAGTCTCGCATATGCAGACAGACATGGATGCATCTATTTAAGTCATTGACGTTACAGATTACCAGAGGGTATCTACAAGTCAAGAAAATTCCAACCAGAGAACTCTTACTCTGATTTAAAACTTCTTCACTATATACAAAACAAATATAACGATATAAACCATTTAAATTTCTTAAGCAATTGGCAAAACAACAAACGTGTCAATTGACTAATAGTATCCCGTGGTTACAAAAGAATACTCAGAACCACGTAATTATATTCAGATATTTTATTTGTTAACTTTTGCCGGCGTTCTTCAAGAATAAAACTGATCAGAAAGAAAAAAGTAATCTATTTCTTAGCTATTGAATTATTTAATCGTTTAATTATTGAAAATTCAAATAAATGTTCTTAATTAAGACATTAAAATAATAAATAATTTTCTTTGAAAAAAAAGCAATAGAGATTTAGCTTTATGAAATTTAATTGCAGTGGTTGTGGTGCGAAGTGTTTATAAGTATATTATGGGCTAGAAAGGTATAAAAATTTCAAAACAAGAGCATGGAAAGTCTTAAATCGGTTATAAATCGGTTTTAGTATCTGACCCTGTTGTTAAGGATATTCTTCAAATTATTTGCATTTGGCATTTGCATGATATTTAGTTGTTTGCTTTTAAAACAATTAATTATGTAAAAGTTTGAGATTTTAACATTACTAGTGAACTGGATGGGATAAAAAAAATCATATTGCATATCTTATGGTTTCTAGTGCTTCGTCTTCTAACTAATAAACATCTAATTAAGCTCAAACAAAAAAATTTCACAGATTTAAGACATATAGTTGCTGAGGCGACTGTAACGTTTCTTGAAGTGGCAATAAGACCGTATTGTCAGCTTATGCCACAACAATGAACAATTATACGATTTGGATTATGCTTTTGGCATAAGTATAATTATTTTAACTTAATCTCTTTATTAAATAATCTCATATTTGTACATATGAAATGCAATTTTCAGTCAGTCAACTTTTAGGAAGCTCACTTTTATCTTATATTGCTAAATGTTTTGATAATAATTTTCAATATAACACATTTTATTGATCCCATAATGCGTTACACACTTCTCGATGAAATTATGAAACTCTCAGAGCAGATTTACAAATCTATGTAACTTCACACCCTCTATTGAAAAAATCAAATTGAGGTAAGAGGCTCTGTTAAAGATTGAACGCCATTGACTTTTACACACTGCTATAGAGTCGATAAAAATTAATTTTATATATATTGAAATGTCTCTATACATAGTCAAATGATTTTATTTGGTTTGTAAACATGTATTATGTATGTGTCCGTTAGTCCACATTGTCATAGTATTGAAATCGGTACTTTTTGAATAGATAAGGCAAATGAGTGACAATAATCTATCGAAACGAATTACAATACGAACACCTAGTCTAATTACCCACACTGATATGAATAATATATTTGAATGCCAATTATATGCATGATGAGATATGAAAGATAATTGCGATATATTATATTTCAGAACTGGTGCTTTGCATTCAGCGTTTATAATCCTTATCCGCATTATCCAATGTTCTGGGTAGGCTAATAATTCGATATGTTAATATTAAATACGTCAGTGGGCAAAAAGTGCAGATCATGTGGCACTTTGTCAGAAGAAGTAGAAGCGTGGAATAGTATGACCAAAACCAAGTCCCCCGCAGAAAAAAATACTGCGCCCTCAAGTATAAACGGGCGGCACGTGACCTTATTTATGCGCTTTAAGACATGACGAAACACTCTGCGGCACACTACAATACAAAACAACACAGCACAGCATAAGCCAATACATACCACAATGTGTGTGTTTTGCTTAGTTGATGTATATTGAGAGCGTTTCATCCCCGTTCCAAGTAAGTATTAACCATCCGATAATTTGTCCTGCTGCCACCAGCCTGCTGTCTGCCTTTTGATAACTGAGCGCTAAGTGAGATATTGTGTGGAGTATATGGATTTTGGCTGGAGTGATTAGTGAGCACTTCATGCTTAAAAGTGAAAAGCCAAGTAGTGCGAGTGGCAGCGAACGTCGCTTCGACGGCACGCATATGTTTTTCCTCGCGCTGCTCTTGCCGGCTGAGCGCCGTCGCCTTCTTTGTTACTTTACGGTTGTAGGTCGCACTCACCTGAGTGGGCGAATAGGAAAATCAACAGGAACATCAACAGCAAACCATTATTGAGGGCTCTGGCATTGCCTAGGGCTTGTATAGAGAACCCAATACGTAAGCGACGAGTATAACGGATACATTACGAAGGTCGGTCACGTGACCTGAAAGCAGTCATTTTAATTAAATTTATAAAAAAACAGTGCTGCGAAGTGGATAAGCATGCGCATGTGTCTTTTGCCAGCATTCGGACCATTATATCTGAGGAGAACGAACGCTAATAACGTATATGCATTTCTTACCAAAACAAGTCGAAATCTCTCGAGCGGCAAATACCCTGTTTTCAATGTACAAACATACCAGGACAAATAAGTAAGTTACTATGAGAGCACAAAAGCCACATGATATATGGATATATACGTGTAGACTTACTTAATAACATTATCCTTTTTTTTGGAAACAGATTATAGGCAGAGTATATGTACAAGCACAGATTTTGATTGTTGCATTGAAGGAGACCATTTGTCCGCAGTTAGCCCGGGCTATATATTAGTATATATATACTTTTATCAAACAATTAACACAGACGCAGCAAGGTGGGAAATATTTAGAAAAATTCATTTTATTTAGATTCTTAATCATTTTATATTTCTTTTACAACAAGACTTGATATGATTATTTTATTATTAAGTACTTGAGCTTCAATTTGTTATAAACGTACATTTTGACACAATAAAACAGACACTAGTTAAATTATCTATCCATCTATCTAGCTAATTACAAAATAATGCATGTTCTAACAGACAGTTTTACATAAAGAAAAGGTAAATACACATTTAATTTGAATTTTCGCTTCTTAATACATAAACAGGTATTCGTTCGCTTTCTTCCATGTGCATGCTTTTTGATGGCAAGTATTTTATGCAATTCATAACAGGCATAACAAGGCACCAGCGGCGCCGTGATTTAAACTTATTATGTGATTTATATTAATGGCGGCATATCATGTTTCACGCGTAGTCAGTGTCCGTTTGTCCGTTTGCCCGTTTGCAAAACAAATTTGTCAGTGGGGGTCGGCACGCGCTCACTTTCCAATGAAGTTATCAGCAACGACAGTTCGGCGTGCGGAATAGCGCGTACTTCTGCAAATCGTAAAACGCAAACACAAAAGCAAAAGGAAACTGCTTTCAGCTGGTGCCCACTGCGAGCATTCAATTTGTTCCAGCATTCTCGTACTTCCCATATATGCATGCCCTCCAATATTATATATATTCATAAATATATATATACAATCAGATGATTTTTGCTTAATCGATATGTATAGGTTTTTAACATTCGTGCATACCAGCGAATCATTAAATTGAATAAAAGTTTAAGAAGGTAAACGAAGTATTAATAAAATCTCTTAAGGTCCATTCCTTGCATCTGAATACCTTACCTCTATATAGCCATGGGGTAAAACATTGTATTCTCATACATAGTCAAATATATGCACCTATGTAGAACTACAAACGTACTACGCAACTGTTAAGCATCTGTTACGGTTTCGTGGCATTTCAATTTTTACGCACTTCTGAGACAATCTTGATGCAGAAACGCATCCGCAGGCGCTGTTTGTATTCATACCCTCAACCCATTGAGAATGAGAAAAATGGGTACACTAAAGTTGTGCAAAGGTATGTAAGAGCTCTCTGATCTCAGAAACTATAATTCTTATTTATTAGGTGCATATTTAAGCCTATTTAAGTTAATCGATAAATTTACCTTATATACCCATTCATATCTCCTTCCGCTTGCAATTTGAGTATGAGTATGTAGGAGTATAAATATAACTAGAAATATTATTTCTGGAGCTTCATAAACAAGAGAAAGAGAATTACCAACTGAAAAAATGCTTAGGCTTACAATTTCAATTATAAAAATGTTGCTCGAAAATTGTAAGGTATAGGATTAAGTTTTTAACTTAAGCTCTACAGATATAGAAATTTTCGATTATAATTATAATAATAAGTTATGCAATTGACATGATGGTTTTGTTGCTTACCGAGTTAATAAATTTCCCATTTTCCGAATTACAACACTTGTGTTTGTTATGAGTGTACAATTCATTACCGGGGAATAAAACTTAAGCCAAAATATTAAATATATTTATAGGGCTCCAAGGTATCTACTAGTGGATCTATCTCGATTAGACCATACTTACTAGGTTTTAATTGGCTATCTAGGATTCGTAAAACAGTTTTAGAGTTTTTAGTTAAGTTTATCGAGAGTTTGATTGAATATAACTTGGAAATAACTAGTAAATTTGTTATTGGAGATGTTAGATGTATTTTAGTAGCTAACATTGATAATAATTATTCCAGCTAGTGACTTTGTCTAATATAGCTTTACAAGCAAAAAAGATTTTCAAATATAATACACATATATTGTTTATAGCCTCTGATTTCTGACCATACCATATATATAGCAATATCAAGAATATTGACCTTAAAAAAACATAATTGAAATGGGCATGCAAAAACATGCAAATTTATAAAGTATATACAAATGGACAAATTAACATGTTTTAGATTAATGGCTAAAGATACAATTTAACTTCTTAGTATACATGTAGTATACATTTTGATCGGTTGACCCGTTTTAAGTTTTTAGTTGCGAAACATACAAAATATGAGGTCGCTTGTTTGCAACGTTGTTTAAGGTGCTATACGGTCTTTGCAAAATATTCAGCAACGGATCAAAACCAGTTATTTGTTGCTGTAAAATTAAACCATAAATTTCTAATGATGATATTGATCCAAGCATAAATCATTCCGTATTCGAAACAACGCATATTATAAGAAATTAAAATGATCGACTTGGGATGAGAGACGTCCACCACGTTAAAGTAAATGATTGTACATAATTTTGCATCATATATGATTTATTCGAATTCTTCTTAGTTCAATTACTTACCATACAAAGTTACTATGGGGATGGATATGTGAACATTGCATATTAATGCTACTAAAGTACCAGCGGTTCAAAGCAAACAGATTTTTTTTGTTAAATTTTCAGAATATATTTGTGGATGTGTAAGTACTCATATAGGATTTTTGTAAAATATTGTGATAAAAACAAAAACAAATTAATATTGTAGAGGAGAAACCTCTGATGGATTTAATTGCAACAAAAATGATTTTTGTAGTTGAGATCCATTGTGATAATTTTTAAAAAAATTCTACTTTAGTGTTTAATTTTAAAAGACTCTCCGAAAGCTGTCATAAAAATTTCGAATCTTAAATGTGAGTAGAACATTTAAACCACGCTTATAATTAGTGACCCTTTAATGATTTCATTGTCCAGTTTATATTCCTTAACGACCTCACAGGCATGTTTGACTTCGCATTTCGAATGTGTGGCTTTTAATTTTCGGGATCATCATCTGCCAATCTGGAACACAGACACCGCTCGCGCTGCGCCAACTGCAGAGCGTGCGCCACCGACGCAAGAAGAGACGAAATGAAACCAGAAAAGATCGCGAGAGGAGACGAGACGGACGTAGTTACGAAACGCTCGTTTTAATAATGGCAATTTCATTGGACTCCAACGCATTGATAATTTTCTCACATAGAAATTTTGTATCGGTTAAGAGAGGCGCCTCACGCAATTCAGCATTCAAGTTTTATAACCTTATGAACAGGCCGGGCGGAATCAGAGGCATAATCACAGCAGCCGCAATGCGAATACTTGCGGATAGTACAGGTTTGCAGTAGATATTTCAGATGGTTAACACGAGTATAAGTTATTTAGTAGTAACTAAGCTGTATACAATACATAAATACATACATACTTTAGAATCAGTCAAATTTACTTACATATAAATGTATACATTATATATACTTAACAATGCCTTGTTTTTGTGCAAGTTTATTTCTAACGGGCAACACCTCAGCACTTCGTACATCGTTGTTTGCATTTGGCATTTAAACAGCATACATCATGTACGCTGATGGACGCTTACTGCGAAGGGCGTTGTTCCAATTAGTTACAATGACATCCTTTTGGAAAAAATTAAGTCGCCGACATCACAAAAAGAGCAATTAGCACAAGGCGGCTTGTACAAACAACAAGTAAGACAACTCGAGCGGCGAGTGGTCGATTAGGTGATATTCAGTACTCAGCTTTTATTAAAGGAACGATCAGATGTTAATTATGATTTAGGGACAAAAAACTTATTTTTTCTGTTGTGATCAAACACACCAATTACTATTAGCCGTTTAGACAACTCGTTGGCAACGTTATCGAAATTTCTATAATTTTATAAATAAAAATAATAATTCACTATTTCAAAAATATCACGCCACTCTTGTTTTAACTTAATGCAATGCGCACCTGTCCCACAATGGCCTTGGAAGACTTAATGGAGCTCACGCCACTCCACCACACCATAAGGCTCCAACAGAAAGCTACACTATTAAGAATGTCAGCAGAAGGAGTTGGGAGCAGACACATACTAAGTCATAAAGATGCCCAACTTCTTTCAGATGAGCTTCCCCTCCTGTTACAACCTAGGGATGAAATGAAGCCAGAATACATATTCGAGCGGAATTTCAAAGTTCAAACGAGTTGCAAAAAGGAATGGACATCATTAGATGAAATCCATCCTATGAAACCGCACACCATAAAATGGTATACCGATGGATCACTCACCAATCAGGGAACAGGCCTGGGAGTGGTGGGTCAACGGTTATTATACCACGAATCTCTGGGGATGTACACCAGCATATTCCAAGCTGAGGTGTGTGCCATGGGGAGGTGTGCGGAATTTAATTTAAAGCGCAACTATCGGAATGCGGATATATCTATCCTATCCGATAGTATAGTAGCAATAAATGCTATAAATGGGACGAAGGTAACTTCAAAATTAATTCAAGAGGTACGATCCAAGCTTGAGCAACTCGGGGCTCACAACAGACTCACCCTAAGATGGGTCCCCGGGCACAGGGAAATAGCAGGGAACGAAGCAGCGGATGAACAAGCGAGAATGGGTGCAGAAGGCCCCCTCATAGTGCCTGAACCGTTTTGTGGCATAGGTAAGCACACAATACGGCTGCAACTCAGGAACGAGGAAAGACAAATGAGACTGCGGAGCTGGGAGGAAGCACCGGGACTCCGACAGGCCAAATGTCTTTTGGGCGGCTATAATCAAAAACGATTTAAGGAAGTAATATCCATGGGCAGGAATAGGCTAGGGATACTTGTCGGTCTTCTGACAGGACATTGTAGACTAAAAAGCCAGCTGTCTAAAATGGGTATCTGTAGCAACAATCAGTGTAGGTTTTGTGAAGTTGAGGAGGAATCTTCAACTCACATCCAAACGGATTGCATCGCCCTTGCCAGGAGAAGATGCATATTATAAATGTCAAGGACATAGTAACCCTCGACCCATCAAAGATCCTGATATTCGTTCAAGAACTTTGGTTGATGGAGGAGCTATAAGCTCAGAAGGGGGACAATAGATCTATTAGGTCGCAGTGCGCAGAATCCCACAATATAAATAATAAATAATACTGTTTAAGGTTACCACATACAATCACAGTTTAAAAGTACTAAAAGACGAAAAGGCTTCTTTGCACCTGTGAAGTGTATTGTTTGGCTGACTATGCTCGGCGACTTTCTGACTTGTATTTCACTCAACCTAACTTATTTAACTTATTAGTATATAAACATCAATAGTTTTTAGATTTATATGGTCACCATTAAACATTGATTGAGTGTACATTTACTACTAATCAGGCCAAACAACCGCGCCAATCTAGATTCTTTCGTCTGTCTGTTTGTATGAAGGCATTGGTTTTAAGATTTTTAGACTTTGATCCTTACTTTTCTTACTTTATTTTTGTTATCAGATGTACGTTATATTAGATGTTCCGAATTCAGAAAATCTGCATATAATAATAAAAATACTACATTTTATATTATTATCGTGTATAGATTGATAATTGTATTGCATTGACATAAATGTAATTATAAAATAATAATTTCTAAATGAATATGTTACTTCATGTACTAAACTATATATTGCATCTTGGTATGTGTATAATAAGAGTATGTATACCAACGGTAATCCACTGGGAGCAAACACAGCTGCAGATGTTTTTATCTCTTGGCCTCATATTTAAATGGACCGGTGCTAGCCTGTTGGCTGTTCTGTTTTGGGTTATTGTTGCTGCTGAGCTGTTGGGTTGCAAAAAAAAAACCTAAAAAAGAAGAGCGGATTAAAGGTGCACACGAGCACAGCCGTAGGAAATATGTTGTAAACATCCGCCTGCTGCAACTGCAACTGAAAATACATACTTATATACATCGCAAGCAGCTACAGCAATGGCCATCGCAAGGGGCTATGGCTATGGCTGCAACGAGCGCGCACATCTTCCCTGCGGCAATTGAACGTCGTGCAACATTGCAGCAGCCTTTTTGCAGTATTGCCGGACTCATGGCCATGATTCGTGTGCCGTCGCCGTTGCCGTTGCTGTCGTCTTTGTGAAGTGAGGTACATAGCTGTGACTTCTGCTATTGCCGAGAAACGAGAAGCGAGCAGCGAGAAGCGACGGACGCATCTACCAAAATTTGAATCTGTCTGCAACTGAGGACATAACGAATATGAACGAAGTGGCCTGCGGCAGTTCGGAAATATTACTACACTGTGTGCTGGCTGAAAATTTCTGTGAGGGAATGTAAAAAATGTGTGCAGAAGGAGTTACAAATTCAAATACTCAATCAGAGGAGTTGCATTTGCATGCCTATCTGTGCTTCTTCTTTACTGCTAAGACAATGCCATGTGACGTGTAAATATTTTACTTCATGCCTTCTTAATAAGATATATTTTTGATTCTGTTTAAACTTCGAAAAATAAGCAATCACCAGCCAGAAATGACAAAGTTATTTTAATCATTTGCTTATATTAATGTGCCTTTATTACATCTTCTCCATAATTAACTAATATTTTAATCTTTGGAAAAATGCTTGCCGATTTGTTTTATAATATTTCTCTTTGAAATGAATTCCAGAAAAAAACATTTATTTAACTTTAAACATTTAACTTTAACTTTAAAAATTTCGTAGGCTGTTCGTCATTATCTTTGAGAATATAAAAAAATGTGATTTGTTGAATAATTGTCAGCTGTTGAAAAAACTGAAAATATATGATTATGACTTTAATTTATTATTTTTTATTCAAAAATTAAATCCAGTAATATGATATTTCCTTACATGTTAATATGCTCAAATCTTAACTAAGTTCGGAGCTCGATATATTATAAATGCTTTGTCAGCTTATTAGCAAATTATATTAATATGTATCCTGTTTCAATGGTTGCTGCAACAATGTTTTCTACATATATATATATATATATATATATATATTAATTATATCAAAAAACTTTAAACTCATCTGTCGAATAGTTCCCATAGCAGCTAAATTACAAAGTGGTCATGATAATGACATTTCTTTTTTATTCAAGAGTTATAATAGCCCAGTAATATATATTTTTATTTATTTATTTATTTTGAATTCGATGAGGACAAATATTGTACCTTATTAATTTTTCTGTAACTGCCTGTAAATAATCAATGAAGCTTATTGTGGTTATTTAAATGCAACATCGTCCATTTGCTGTATGAAATTTGATAACAAAATCAGACCGAAGAGTTTTATTTCTGCTACGCCGAACAGTTATTGTTGCCTTGTCGTTGTTCTTCAGATAATAGTGTTTTCGTATAATTCGTCATTACACGCAAACTACTTTAAGTGAAACAAATTTTTCCATTCCAAAGTTAATAAAGGTATTGAAAGCACCAATTGTAAAAATCGTGAGTCTGAACACGCTAGCAAATTCTTTCTTTGTATATGCACATATGTGTGTATTTAAACACATGCACCTACAAATGTTCATTGAAAAGAATGAAATTATGTACATATGTACAGGTATTCGTGGTTACAATTTTACCCACATATAAGTGTATATATAAGTACACACATACGTATTGGTGTGTATTTTACTTGTCCCTGCGACTCTACCACAGAGCTCAGAGCACAGAGCAGGCAGCAGTAAATAGCGAGGCACGAAACGGGTGCTCAGGTGCATTATCCAATTGCAGCGCTGCCACACCGTATTCGACCCTCCTCCTCTTAGGCGGCTTCATTGCAACGGCACGATTTATGACTACGGTTGCTCATTTGTGGCCGCGGCAGGCGAACGATCGATGATCAAGCCGCCATTTTTTGTTACGATTTGGACTCGCGATACCAGATGCCCTGCTCGCTTTACAAAACAATATTGATTTTCAGCCTTTGCTGCCGACCCGCAGAAATCGTGATGCACAGCACACTGGTCCCTCATCCAGAGTTACTTTCCTTTGTATATAACAGATACACTTGTATATATATATAAATATATATATACATCGAATCGAATATGTATGGGTGTAACTATTTTGTACATATGCAAATCAAAATATACCTTTAGTTATATTTGTTCAGTTTTGCTGCTGTTGGCTAAGTTCTGATATTAAGCTGACAACTAGCTAAAAATGGCAGCCTTTCATTGACACGGAACACATTGGCTAGAGCTGAGATTTGTACCAGTGTGCGACCTGGAAGCTCCATCTATTGAGCCTGAGTACCCAATTTAGGATGAGGCTAAAATACAGGGCCCCGGGTCCAACTCGTGAACGCCGCAGGATGTTCATGACTGCTGTTGTGGCTGCTGTCGTTCGTAGTAGTGATTGTAAATGCTCCTTTATCTGCTCGCGGTGCGGCACAAATACGCGTAACTTTACCACAAATACATACATCTGTAAATACATATGTACATCATCACATGCAGGCATGCAAGCTCATGTTTCGTATAATTATTTCTTTGCTGTGCGAACATTAAAGTAGGTTAAAGGCTTCTGACAAACATGCAATGAAATACTTCAATTTCGGAAACTTCAATATCGCTTACAAATTCAAAGAAATAAATAAAATGTTATTCATTACAACTCCATAAATTGAACACATTATTGGTAAGTGCCTCATCAAAGCACCAAATCATTAATTGGCCAAACAAAAATAAATCCGATTATGCTTATGGTGTCAATGGCCTTGTAAGGTTAAGACGACATTATCTTTTCCTCTATACCAAGATTTTGCTATAAATTTTCATCTCTTCGGCCAGTTTGATAATTATCTTAATGTGTCGAGAAATACATTTCTGTTGATTTAAAACATATTTATACCACTTCAATATTAGGAATACCAAAGCTATCGAAAATAATAGTTATCATATTCATAAACTTTGTTTTACACATTTTTTCGAGATAATTTATAAAACACCACATTATTTTAAGATGAGTCTTCTTTCAAAGTAATAGCTTGTATAGTATAGTATACCAAAGAAAAAGAAAAAGAATTACTTGAGCTGTATACATTTATCTCGTCGACTTGATTAAGAATTTATCATTTCTAACTCATACATGGTTATATACAGATCCAAATTGTTTAATATGGCGGTTGCTAGCAACCTTTTAAATCTATTTAAATTTCGTTGAATTTTTTGTCAAATCCTTAAAGATGATTACCAACTAGAAGTTGAGTTGGCAGATATATATTGGTCTTATCGATTTTTATCTTAATGTTTAATCAGGATTTATTTATTGTACAGCCCCTATTATCTATGCAACCTTAATTTGTTTAAAGGATGCCAAGAATATCGCAACTGAGCACAATTAGGTGTTCTAAAGTTGTAGCATTTTTACTTCACGTAAAAACACAAATTCACAGAAAAAATATAAGGCCTTCTTTACAAAATTTATAGTTTTTAGTTTTACAAAATAAAGACGAAAATTTTGGTCGTATGTAAAATTTTCCTAAATATATTTTTCTAAATCATTTTATTGCTGTTTAATATCGTTAGTTTGCTTTTTATAATTCTTTTCATTTATACATGAAGCACAAGTTCAATAATGTACATCTTAGTGATTTACTTATTTAGTGAAAAGTATGTAAATGATAGAAATAAACATGTCCGACTCTATAAAAAATATAATGTTAGTTTATGTATATCATGATCAAACCAAGATTATATTATTTAATTGTTAACTTTTTTCAATTAATATTTATAGAAATAACTCATTTACTGGCTTTAATATCAATTAACCTTCATTTAAAGTCAATTACATGACTTATGTTATTTTGTTCTGTTTTAGTATCTTAACGTTAGTTCCGCGTTAAAGTTTGGATATTTTCGTAATCATATGTATATATATACAAAAATTAACATACACATATATGTCTTATTTAAAGCAATAAAAAACTTTTGTAGAGTGTGTAATTAGCAGATTAGTTCAATATTAGATAAAAGTTGCACTATAGCAAATAAATTTTTTTTTTTAAAAAAGTCGATCAAAGTCGTCCGTCTGTCATTTGAACTATTGATATAAAGTTCAAGTTTTTCTCGAAAATCGTTGTCATTAAAGAGGTAACACCTTAAAATAACGATATGATTTTAGGCTTGCTTATTAGCTATTTATTAATCTTCTGTAGTAACAATTTAGTTCAAGGGTATTTTGTCATCGGTACCCAAGAAAACTCTAAGTATCTACATGTAAATGTATAAAAACACACATATATGTATGTACATACACACATTATATATTACATTATACATGGAATATTACACATTTGTATGTGCACATGCAAACATACTTACATCTGTATATAGTTCCCAACTCTCATCATTTTTAATATAATCACTCTGTGATGCTGTGCAAAATAAACCCTGGGGCAAAAATGGTAGGGCACTAACCACTGGCAAAACAAGCGTCCAATGCCGAGTTTTTCCCAGTAGCATAAGTTACACCCCTGAGGACAAAGTATGTTGGCAACCCCAGCTTTCCATAAATACATACAAATCTGTGTATTAATGTGTGTGTGTGTGTGTATAATTGGCAACCACTACGTTTATATACTTATTTACGTATATAATACACACAATGCACACACGCATACACGCAGAGAGTTAAGCCCATGCGTTTATATACACATATCCACTTAAGCACATGTCCCGTACATATGTATTAATGTTTGTGCATGTATGTGTTTGTATCTACGAGTATGTAGTATTTAGTATTTATGTGCACATGTGCAGAGGCTGCCCTGCCGACGCAGCGGCGATGCCGATGACGCAGCCTCTGGGTTCGGCCCATTGTCTAGTAGTCAGCTTGAGGGGCGTGGTTTCTGAAAATATAAATGGCTGTAGCTCTGTCTGTAGCTGTAGCTGATGCTGTTGCGCGTTTCAACTTGAACACGACGGGGCCAGCAAACAGTCACGAACAAATTCATACATACATATCCTAAGTGGTATTGGTGGCGGTAAAGATTTTTACAGCCTGCCCTCTCTTATGTACTTTTTGGTTGCTCTTCGCTACAGCAGCTTCAGTTTCGAGCTCTCTTAGAGAATGACTTAAATTACAAGTTCACCAGACAAGATTTTATATTTTAGAACATTGAATATCATTTTCGATATAGTAAATAGCTGCAAATGCAAAACAAAAACAGGCATTATTTGTTTGTTGCTATTTTTTTTTTTTAAAAAGAGTATGATACAATTTGAAAGTTATGGTATTTTAAAAATAGTTTCAGTTAAGTTTTGAGTTTTGGTCTCAAACAACCATTATGTTTTACACGGCGAAATAATCTAAGGCGAATCAGCTTTCAGTGGTTTGGTTCTCAACCGGTTTGCAGCATGCACATTTCTCTTCCATCCATGTTAGTCTTCTCTCTTAAATAAGAGTGTGTGAATAACGTTTTTAAAACACGCTCCGGGGAGGGTCAGCACCATAATGTGTATGTGTGTATGTGTGTGTATGTATGTGCATGTGTGTGTTAAACGAACAGTGTGCGTTTCACAAAGCTGTGATGGGGATTTTATGGATTTTACGCACAAATACTTACATCCATGTGTTATGTGTATGCTTAGTCTCTCTCTCTCTCTGTGTGTGTGTGTGTGTGTGTTTGAGTGTGTGTATATACGTATGAAACACATCTGTATTCAAACAGCAGCATCGTCTGCATCGCCGTACATCCCCTGAAGGTTTTTACGTCCAACCAGAAAATTTAGTTCAGTCGAGAACTACCGTCAGTGGCTGCGCAAAGGCAGAAGTTTATTTGCGGGTTTTCGTTAAATCAACTGTTTATGTATTTTCGAGACTTCGGAATTTTCCAAATAACTCGAGTTTAATTACGTGTTTTGTGATTTTATGCATTCAGCACTAAGTGCCACTCGCGTATACTCCGTGCACCTGAAATTGCCATCACTTCTATTTCGGATAAGTGATATATTCGGATGGATACATACACATTTCATAGTTGTACAAATATTCACTTACTACCAATTTACATTTATGTAAGCATATACTTATATGAATTATAGTTGCCTTATTCAGTGCCAAAAAATATCTATCTACTGTGCATTTGTACCTGTTATGCATTTTAAGTGAGCGACTCGTTCGAGTTAGTGAAATCCTTACCGCCCAACGATTGAAAAATTTATATTTAATTAACGCACTCTATGTAATTAATACAACGAATCCAACAATTTAACACCAACAAAATGCATATCTTACACCGGACCAATGACCATCAATTTGAGGATCAGAAATTTATGATGGTAAGATTTTTAAATTTTAAGCAACTTAAGTAAAAACATTTTTCATCACAACCCGTTACCGTATCCGTATAGGGCAAACGCACTTGTGTCAACTAGCCATCGATTCGCGAGATCTGGATGGGAATCTAGGCAAGGTACACACTATCCAATTATCTGTCAGCCAGGATCCGTTTCATGGTTTCTGTATAAGATACGTAAAATTTGAAATTGCACTACTAAAGCCAATAGGGCTCGAAGTGATCTCTGATTGACATAAGAATTTCGTGCACGCAACCATTCAGTGTAATTACCATACAGCTTCAAGTGAACCATGTCTGTGATCTGAGCAGATTGATTACCATACATTTTAGCAAGTCAGCCAAAGCCCACTTTATAATAATAATGAGGCGCATTTAGGGCTGGAATTTTGTGTTCCCCACAAGAAACTTCAATCTTTTAGTAGTATCAGAAAACAGTTGTACGGACATTCGGCCTGAAAGTTATTTATTTTTATAGTCCAATGAAAGATTTTTATGGAGAGGTGTTTAACCTTCATCTGACAATTCACTTCACCGATTCGATTTAAACTAATTTTTAATGTGCGTAATAAAAAAGTCCGCCGGAAAATGTCATGTTTGAGATAACACATTGCAGAGTAAGATGGGATCGGGAAAGACGTTTTCAAATAATTTAATTTTTTATTTACAGTAAAGACATACAGAAAAGACGTTTTCAAATAATTGAATTTTATAATTACAGTACCACTTTTTAAATTTGTTAAGCACTGATGACAAAATTTTAACGTAAAAATATCAATTAAAAAGATGTGATAAAAATATTCTTTTTGAATTAAGACTGATTAAATATTCTATATTATTCCCATTCAGAAACGCATAGGAGAATAAAATTTCAAGTAGAATTGTGTCGAACGTGAACATTTTTTTTTTTCGTTTCTACAATAAATTAAGTTTCGTACATGTGCATTTACGAATATACGATTTGAGTGTAATTGATATGAATCCCTAATCCTCTGTTTGGGGAATGGAACTATCTGTCTATAGGCTGTAAAACCGATTATTACTTACATTTTTTTTATTGCGCTATTTTACCCCGTGCGCTGGACTATCTACATATTTGGGTTAATTGAATAAGATTGATTCAAAATTAACCGACAACATTTATAGAGAAAATCTGGTGACAGTCACCCAAGATAACCTTTGTTTAATAAAAATGTCTTTCAAACGGTTTTCATCCATTATATACTATACTATATATAAATAAAATTGATCGGTTACAATGCTTATCGTATTTTGATTATTTGTGATCGTGTTTGTGATTAGTTAACCTCTAAGAGCAGTTCGAAGTTCCTAGCTATCACCACGAGGGAGGGAGTGAGTTCGATCTATTTTATACAATATATGTGCTATTTGCTGCCAAGTCTTTTATTGAACTCAAATACTAAGACTAATACCTAGAAATACTATTGTACTGTTACTAAAAGAAAACGACTTTGTTTTTGTCAATGTTTGATGCAATTTAGAGACAATATGGAACTACGAATAGTCTGTCCAAATCATTTGTTATCTGCTCTTCTTTTTCTGTGATAATTTATCTAAAATAAATATTTAAAAATTGATTTAGTTTCATGAAAGAGAGTGTTTTTTTTCTTCATTTCATTTGCATTTAAGTAGTTTTTTCAGCTACCCTTAGGTAAATTCGATACGCATGCCCGTACATAAGCGAGAGAAATCAACATTATATTATAGTATGCCACTTTTACTTCTGCCTTCTCAAATCAGAAAAAATATTCATCTTACCCATAATTTGAAAGCTGTAGTTACTACGTTTCATTTAATGGCGTAAGGAAACAGGGTATCTAAGCATACAGAGCTTCTGTCTGCAACTTTTATAAGTTGCTAGTATGACATGGAGAAGAAACAATTTATTCTTACGTCTGGAACTCTTGCATTGGCTACATTTATCCACCCCCGTTCAATTAGTAAAATTATATGGTTTATCGGCATTCCAAGAACTTTTTCATACCAGCTAAAAAATATAGGGTACAATGACGGGGCAAGGGCCAAAGATCAAAACAAAAACACAACAAAGAGGCTGTGCAAAAGTCGTCGCCCACAAAAATCATTTTGGCATAGCCGTTGAAATGGGTATGCCGAATGTGTTAGCGTTATCTGCCTTAGTTAGTCGTTCTGCAGACTGGCTGCGCTAAATCAGGTATAAGTTTCTCGCGTGATGCGTTGCCAAAATAATTTATGAGATTGAAGCACAACAAAACTCAACGTAGCGCCCAATTTGCGTGCGGTTTTATATTTGCAAAACTGCAGCATTCTGATAAAAAAAATCAGGCATTTTAGGTTTTGTTCCCATAACAGTTTGCTTTGCTAGGTACTTAATTGCATAAGTATGAATATATGTATGGAAACATGTGTACAGACTTAGAACTACTTCACCATAACACGACGAACCAACTATGAGCCAATATCTGTGGCGATTCTGCGGTGGGGTTATTAAATACCACACATTATTGTTAATAATTTCTAATATACTACCACAAATAATATAAGCGTTCTACATGAATTTCGAATCTGAGTTCCAACTCAAACAACGCTGTCTCTGGTTTTAAAATACTGTTCCCATCAAATAACAAATGAAAAAATGTGAAATTGCTCACAAATATACTATTTTAATCGAAAGTAAAATATATTATACAGTGAATATTTCGAAATAACAGTGGTTTCGTTCTAGTGCGCCGAATACAACTTACCATTCTCGACAGCAAATAAACTTAAAATAAATTTAACGATGTGTTCTGTTAAAATTTAATCTAAACGTGCCCTAAATTGTATTTCGGCGCATTTAAATATATAAATATCAGGCAATGCAATTGACATACAATTCCTCGAAATAACAATAAAAATAAAAAAGAAGTTAAGTTAAATCAGTATATGTTGCTTATGTGCTATTCAGTGAAATTGCATAAAGGTTTTTTGTCGCACTCAAGTTCAAATTCAATTTAAGTGATACTTAGTTGACTTGACAAAATTTTTTTCTCAACCACAGTTCCTGCTCGAATGCCAGAATCTTAGTTGGGTTGAGGGGTTCTATGTCATTGGCCCTCATAACATGCTGCATCTTTTCCTGGATAAGGCGACATATTTTGTTTGAATATGATTTGAAGACTCCTCCTCACCTTCACAAAACCTACACTGATTGTTACTATAATTACCCAGCTAGGATATGTTATACGTTTAAAGGTCTATTATTAAAGTTCTATAAATACAGTTTATAAAATAGCAAAAATGGATTAAAAACTAAAAGTGCTTCTTAACACTTAAATTGACAAAACAAAATTGGTTTTTACAAAATTGGTTCACCAGACGTAGCTATACCAAAAACTTTATTAATTTGGAAACTCATTTAAATAATTCGAACTTCTAATTTAAGCAAATATTAAAAATGACTGTACAATTTCGCTTATGTCTTCAGCGTTCAATTCCTCAATACTAAAATATATATTTTGCTTAAATTTCAATGTTATTATCGACAAAGTGTTGTGGTTATATCTTTTGATTCAAATTTATTATCCATTAATTACATAATCGATTATATATTTATGGATAATCTATTATAATTATAAGTCAGGTTTTATTATAAAATTCAAAACTAATAACGCAAATAAATAAAGTTTTATGCAGGTGATACTGAGTTCTCCGGTATACTGACACACATTAAATAAATACATACGATTAGATATCATTGTGAATATGTAAGTGCTCCTTTCAAGCATCGCATCAAAATTGATTTCATTTGCAAAGAGGAAATTAAAAAGTCCACTCAAAATGAAATTGAAATGCAAGATAAATGTAAATTTTCGCAACGAGGATGCGAACCCGGACGATAGCAAGTGTCGAAACAGCGGCGTGTGTTAGGCTCGTGGCAAAGCAGAAATCGGCTTGTTTTGGAATACGCCTAAGAGACTAACCATGGAGGCTAACTAAGGAGAACCGAGTGCAGCTTTGCACTGGCGACTGAATGCAGATCGCAGTTGTTTTTTTTTTACTTAAGCCGGTCTTGTCTGTTGTCTGCTGTCTGCCCAGGTCTACCTGGATGACTGGCTGGCTGTGGTTGCCTTGCAAATAAATTCTTATTCTGCTATTCGTCATAAACCTGCTAGAGCACAAGCCACAGTCCACGGTTCACAGTCCATGCCCGTGTCTCGTCTCTCTCTCCATTTTCACTTGATCCAGCGTTGTACGTTGTGTGTTGTGTGTACATCCCGGTTGAATACATTTATGAATGAGTTTTACTACTTCATTAAAAAGCAGATGTCGGCCTCGTCACGAGAGTGGGAGTGAAAGAGGGCAAGAGGGCGAAGCCTGCCGAGAAGAGACTGGTAGAATGAAATGAGTACGAATGCAGACAGCAACAGCAGCATCAACAGCAACAGCAGCAGCAACAGCAACTGCAACAGAGACAACGAGAAGCGAGAGCGTAATAAACAAAAATCGATTATCGTTCTCCACGTATTTTCATTGTTGTTACGAATATAATATTTAGAGTTTGAGCGCGCTTCCTCTTGAATTCATTTAATTTATAGCCGAAAACGCTTTTAGCTCATCCGGCAGATTCAACTTGAAGCTTTTGCATCTGCATATGCACAGGTACATAGTTGTACCGGACGTCTCCTTCATATTCAAATTGCATTCGTAATTGGTAACATTTGTTTCATTTGTTTCACTATTTCCTAGGGAACACATGGAAAATATACAAATGAGATTTGTTGTAATTTAAATTGCTACAACACTGCAAATTTAAAAATTTCATTGCGCTGGGGCTTATGCAAGCATTTAATTTCTGGGTGTATTAAGAATTTAAATTAAAAATAAACAGTTTGGTAACTCAAATGTTATTGCATCTGTATTATTGAATGAATTTTACTGCCTTTACGCTAAAAGCTAATGACAACAATAGTATTTTAACAGTAAAGTCACATTTTACAAAACTTCCTGACTTAGCCAGGCACGGGGCAGTTGCCCTTTTTTGAAGCACGTCATAAATAATGTTTTTTTTTATAGCTTCAAAACTGTGGAAGATATACCGTTTTATCAATTTGATTTATCAGATATATCAATTTATCAAATAATGGATGCAAGGCGTAAACTTTTTTTAAGAACATTACCAACAAGAAACTAACCAAATTTCGATACTCTAACAAGAAAATTCTACAATGGAATTTTTTTTTTAGTTTGGGATAATTGATTCCTAGCAATTGTTTTGTTTTTTGGGTATGATTTCTAAGCTTTATTTTTTTTTAATAACCATGCACTTAATAAATTTTTAATTTAAATATTTAATTATACCATATTTCGACATCTTTAAACTAATGATCTTAAAACCAAAATATTAAATCATTTACGCCTATTTCAGATTGCAATTACTGCATCTAATTACTACAGTAAGAATGTGTAATCGATTCCAAAAAATGCATAAACAACATTTTGGCGATAATTTTTATTTTTAATACACTAACTAATTTTTACCAACATTAAAAAATAGACTTTCATTTCAAGCACATAACAACGGCTTGGTAAACTCCGTGTTGTCAAAATATATTAAACGTTTTCATTTTTTTGAATAATAAACCTGATCGTATATGAATACGATTCATGGAACTCAAAATTTAATATGGAAGCTATTCACTTACAAATAAGAAAACGAAAAACACTGAAATCAGTGAAGTGATCAGTGCATTCGCAACATAACTTTGTTCAAAACTAAAGCTCGCCAAATATTAGAAAATACTCTGTATACATATGTTCTGTACATTACCTAATTGGTAGTTTGAAAATATAGGCCTGCCAGCAGCCGAAAAATTGGGCAAAAGCATATGCGAACAGTGGAGACCTGCAACATTTTCGGTTAAGTGGATCGGTTTGATGTAGTAATTTCAGTAATAACGACAACACACAACAGCCAACAGACAACAGACGGTTGCCAATTTGTGGCCACGGCTACTGTTTAACTACTCCAAATTGTTACGTCATTGGCGTGGAATGTGGATGAGACGTTGTTCCTTATGAATTTTTTCGAATCTAATCAGTGCTCCCGCACTTAAATTAAAAATTATTTTATGTTTTACTATGTTTCTTGTATGATCGTCCATTCATTCATTTAATTTAAAAACAAACTGAAGCTATCTTTTTAATAATAATAAATGAAATAAGATTTATTTAGCATTTTGCATTTTGTATTTCTTGGCGATTCACATATGAACTCTAATTAATTATTGGTGACAGTTAGTGTCGAAATTTCTATTGGGTTGTGTTGACATCAATGCAGATGTTTCCTGTTGGAAATTCGTGTTTAAAAAAAATTCAGGGTAAGTCAACAAAATTGAAATACAAAATATGTCGTTCATTCAATAACAATATCAAATTGTTTCGAATTTCCTTATATAACTAACAATAAGCTGTCAATAATTGCCATTACAATTTTTAATAAAATAAAAATAATAATATGAATAAAAATTATATGAACCTGAGCAGAATTAAACGTGAATTTGTATCTAAATTGTTCGCCATCATTTCTTTATATTCTATTATAATTTTAATTTATTATGAACTCAGTATAACTGAAAAAAAATATATGTATTGTGAACCTATTTTATATTGTGTACATGTTAACTTCGTACATGCTTTCTTCAGGTAAACTTACTATTTACAGTCCAATGTGTATTAGCAAATGCTAATAATTACATTGTCCGTAGAAAGTGGATAGCGAGACCTATTGCGCCATCTATTGTTCAGGTGTCCAAAAATAATAATAATGTTTAATCAGATTTAGGTAAGAGGGCGCCACAACAAGGGATATGAAAATTAAATCTACAAGAGGGCGCTTTAAGATAATGAAAATATTTGTATACCCTACTCATTGAAAATGGTTAAAAAGGGTATAAAGGATTTCAGCAAGAGCATGTAATAGGCAGAAGCTTTATTTTTATCGATAACTGCCTGCGTTTCTCCATTATCAAAGCATTTCGATTTTTAATAAAAATTACATTTTTAAAGGTAGAATCTTCTAATTATGAATTAACTATCAAATTACCATTAAGTTTGGATTAGAAACACCCAAATTAAAATTCATAAATATGTTCTCATATTAGTCTCATGGCTTAGTGCATAAATATACGAGCGCATGTGTGAGAAAGAGGAGGCATGATAATCGACGCCAGCGTAAATATGTTTTGTGTGTTTTCTTCAGAACCTCGTTACCTAGATGTATGTATATGCACGTGTTTCTAGCCACCCAGTTAATGATCAGTTCGAGGTTGTGAATAAAAAATATGCGCTACATTCGTATTTTTTTACTCCTCAGTGCATGTGCCTGCTCACACTCGGATGCAAAACTTTTAGAAGGGAAATTTGCAAATAAAATTAGAATGTACTTAACTCTA
Source organism: Drosophila longiperda (assembly GCA_035042125.1). NCBI lineage: Eukaryota > Metazoa > Arthropoda > Insecta > Diptera > Drosophilidae > Drosophila > Drosophila longiperda. Next base: position 309,865 of record JAWNLV010000130.1, read on the forward strand.
AACCCAGTTGACAATATTAATGTACCAAGATATACTACTATCAGCAATTTTAAAAAATTATTTTCCTTAACTAGCAGCGAAAATATATTTTAATAATTTTATAAAGGAAGTAAAGGTTGATGATGATCGAAAAGGGCTTATGAAGTATTTATGCTCTATATTTAAGTCATTTCCCCGCAAATCTGTATACTTATAAATTGTATACCGCGCTTTTCTCTACAACTTTATATATTTGACTTATGCAAATTTCTTTTTATTTGACTACAAATTTAAAAGGCACAATTCAACTATCGTTCGATGCCGGGAATTAGGATGTTATTTATATGGACTTGACCAATGTATTGTTTTGCATAGACAATAGTAATCCACAACCGAATTTATGGTGCTTTGGCTGAGTAATGGAAAAGGCAAAATTTGGAGTCAAAGCTCTTTTAATGACAATTGATCATTGACGAGTGGATAGCATTTCATTAGAATACCATGTGTAGTGCGCATTTGTGTGTATATGTGTGTGCGTGTGTGTATTTTTGTTTCGTTCTGCACACAATTAAGGTGGAGGTGAAACTATTTCGACCTGTTCAACAGCTTCCAACTGTCTACCTGTGCCTTCAGAAACCAGCCCGTCAACCATTCCAACTTTTATATTTATATCTTGAATTACGCTATGGGAGTATTGACCACCAGTATAAATTTCAAATTTCAGCATATTCACGATTGACAATAGTACAATTAAAAAACTCGTGTGATTGAAAACATAATACTCTCAATACTACAGAACCAAGAAAAATCTACAACAAGCACCGAATTTTGCATATTCGATTCAATCTTAAAAATATGTGTGTGTGTGTTTGTGTGTGTTGTGAATTGAGCGCAGAACCAAAACAATTACACAAATTAATTTAGTTTATAAGCAATATTAGCTCAAACTGAGTATGCTACTAAGAATTCATATGTGTAATATGCAAAAGGAGACACATCCTATCCCATATCCCAAAAGGTATATATATATATATATATCTATATATCTATACGGAAATACGAATGTCTAGCAAATATATTTCAACTAGTAAATTTGCTTAACAACTTCTTTCAATAGAATAGAATAAAACACATTGGCATGATAATTATAAACTAATATTATTAATATTTATATTTATAGCATTAATATTATTATATTATTTTATTACAAAATATTATTTATTTATTTTTATTAATATGATTATTATTATTTACACTAATTAAACAGGAATATCAAAGGTTACTAGCCACAAAAAAGCATATATGACGTACACTGCTGCTGACAAGCCATCATAGATATTCCTACATATTTATAATAATATAATATGCTTTGTCAAAGAGTTCGATGTGAATATGTAAATGATTCTCTATCAGGGAACGAAGGTGGTGAACGATGTGAAGTCTAAAAATATTATATAACCAGCAATTTAAAATGTAAATAATGTGAAGGTATCTGTGAGTAGTACGCACTGTGTCTTCGTTGCCACTTTTGGCAGCAAAATTTGTCTTAAATCATTTTTTCTTGGTAGCAGATATTACGAAGTAAATTGGAGTCTGGGTTTAGCTCTGGGTTTGATCAAGCGCTAACGCACATTTTTCCGTGAGTCTGCAAGAAATCTTTTGAGTAAAAAAAACAAGAGCCGAAATTCATACAAAACCAATGCAAACCGGTTTATCAGTATCGTTAAATATTCTATTTGATGCTGGCAAATGACAAGATAATCCAAAGTAATCAATCAAAATTATTTTAATTTATAAAACCACAATAAAGTCGTGTCCAGATCGCAATTGCCACGTTCGCGCTGGGTTTATACACTGAATATGTTTGCATATATATTTATGTATGTATGTTTGTTTATCACTATTAAACATTCGATTCTAACGGGCGCATCGTTTTCTTCTTTTATTTTTAAGTATAAATAGTAGCATACATAGCATACACACCAATCAAATTGAAAACTATTAACATCGACTAACTTTCCCTTGGCAAGCGTACATCCATTTTTTGTGTGAATTAAATTTTGTATTTAATTGAATACAAATTTATTTGTGATAACAATTTTCCAATGCATTCTCATCTTATTATCCTATTTCAGTTTAAGTACATAAGCGTACATTTTAATTGTAACTTTAGTAATTCAAGAAACTATCAAAACTTGTGAAGTGCAGTCATTTTAAATAATTTGAAAAAAATAAAATACAAAAAAGACTGATAAGGTTTTTGAAAATAATTACATTGATTATTTATAAATAATTTAAAAAATTACTGCTTTTCTCATATATTTTAACTTTGAAAGAAAACATAAAAAATTACTGCTATTCGCATTGTTAATCGCCGTATTATTAATATTTATGAAAATATGTCTTAATTAATTCTTTATTTCACACTTAACTACACTAAAGAAAAACAAAAGAAAGAAAAAAGAAATAAAGTAAATAAATACAAATTGACAGTGTCACTGTAAATAAAACACTTAAATCAAAAATTAAATTCGAATAAACAGAATATATTTACAATTGCACTAAATATATTTGTATCTACTGGTCATCTATCTAATAATATTAACACAAACCATACTCAGGCTAGCCGTAATTACCTCTAACCTAATATGTGCCATCATTTTGAACAAATTTGAAAAACCAACAATAGAAGTTATGAATAACAAGACATTAGCGGTCTTTGTAGTTGACTTGTGTTATGGCTTATTCACAATATCATTTAAATCTTTTCACATCCGGAATTTTCTAAGGATATGCGAAACAGGATGTGACAATGGCTTTCTATATCAGAAGCCATTCACGGCCACTGCTGTTAACAACACTCTTCCAAAGTCAATGTGCACACATACAAACTGTGCACTCAAGCCCACACACACACACACGTTCTAGTTCTGTAGGACTGTATAAATTGTCACAAGCTTAGTGATCAACCCTTTGCGTGACATGGTCTTTGGTGCTTTGCAAAAATATTTATATTCACAAACACAAATTTAGTAAATGCTGATTTTTTATAGGAAAGTCCTACTTAATAAAAAACTCAAAAATTTGAACTTTCGACAGTGCAACAAGCTGCAAATTAATAAATTCCTTGAGCCACACTTATTCCCAGGACCAAAAGTGTTTGACACAGCCCTGGTATTTTTGGATTAACTGATAGAAGAGAAATTAAATTCATGGCTTACTTGCTCAATATTTCGTTCATTTTAAAGAATGATCAAAATGACCTACTAGTAGACATTTCCCAGCTGTTTTTTTACACTGTATAAAGCGCGAACAGCTTTAACTGATTTCATTAAACATGCAGATTTTTACACTTTTTAAATTGATCTATGAACATAAATTCGAGTCTCATCGAATGAAAGAAATTAATTGTTTTACCGAAATTCCGAGCTTCTATAAAATTTGTACCTAGTACTCACTAAAGTCTGATTCAGTGAACATCTTGTTTGAATAGATATTCGGATAATCCTAATAAAAAGAACGTATTACGTACTTTAACATATTCAATATCAAAAGAAAAAAATTGATTTATTTTTTAGTTTTATTTCTATTTATTTTAATTTACCTACGTTTGAGAGGCTAATAAACTCGTCTATTTCATTTGGGTCTTTCTTTTGTTTGAAACAAACATGTTCTAACAAATAAAATACAAACATAAGTCCATAAAATTTGGTCAGCAAAGAGCAAATTTATATGCATATACAGTGTTTATTGATAATAATCACCTAATAAGGTGTACTCATAAAATTCAAAATCATTGTTTTAGTGGGTTTATAGCTTAAAATTTTAAAGATCTGTAGGTCAACTTACTCGATTTATAAAACAATTATCTACTTACCAAACAAATAACTAATTACAAGTAAAAGTGGTATAACTAAATTGTGTATAAGAATGTAAAAGCAAAGAACATCTCACTTTCAATTATATTGTAAACGGCAAAATTACCTCGAAGATTCAAAAAATATTTTCTCTTTAAAATCGTCTCTATGTATATTCTTGACAAGCATTAAAAGCCAAAACCTCGATCTGACTTTTCAGTTGATCTCAGAGACGATATGAGTATAATATTTAAAGTTTGTAATTCATCAATATTATATATATGTGTATTATTTCTATATATAGCTATTCCTACTCTAACGAAAATCGAAAAATTAAATGTATTCTATAATATTGCAAATTTTTCTGTTCAAATTATCCTATTAATTAAAAAGTTAAATTTTCAAAGTGTGGTTGTAAATGAAAAAAATCACACCCTTTGGCTTTGCAGAGTATCTGATTGTCGACAAGAACGAGTGCTCTTGTCTTGTTGGCTTTGTACATATGTGTGTAAGTTGTACACGAACAATACATACTTCTCTTCTTATACTTGGCTCTGGCTGGCGAATGCAAAAACATTCGACGCCTTTGACGGGCGTTTCGACGAGTCGCGTCGCTGGCATCGAGCGTTGGTCTAATGCGGCTGCTGTTTCTGTTGGTGTGGTTGGCGATGGTGCTGCCGCTGCTGTTGCTGCTGTTGCCGCTGTTGATGTTGCTGATGCTGCTGCCCTGTCGGTACACGGTCGCGACCAGTTTTCATTTCGTTTTTGGCTTTCACGGACTACTGTCGCTGTCGTCATTGCCGTTGTCGTCGCCGTCGGGTTGAATTTGTTTTCTGAGTTTATCTCCTGTTCTTACGAAAATATTGTTAAGAGCTTCAAGCAACAAAAAAAAAAACAAATATCTTATTCGAACCAAACAAATTTATAATACAAGATTTAATATTATCTAAGAATATCTAAGAAAAGTTTTCTGTGATTGAAAAAATATATATTTATATTGGGTGATTGAGTGATTCAAGCCGTGATTCGTTTATATTGGCAAATAAAAGCAATATATGTATTCTCGTCCGCAAAGTTAAGGCTTTAATTACGATATGATAACATGACTTTATCCTATGTGGATATGCCTGCTGTAATTGAAATCCAAGTGAGTAACGACTTCTAAGGGCATAGGCCGAAATTAGGACTTCTACGAGAAGGCCGTCGGCAATATGCCTGATAGTGTCGGTTAATACTTTGTCTTAGAACATTACCAAAGATATGTACAACTTCGACAAATAGAATAAGATTTTGAACAAGTAAAAAATAAATAGTAAAAAGTTGAACAAGGACTTTTTAATTTTCGTATGATTATAAAAAGTACTTCTCTTATACAATAGAAATATATATGTATATGTGAAACTGAGCTACAATGATATGAAAAACTCCGAAATATACATTCTAAGCGGATAATATCTGATCTCATATATGTGTAAATATGTAAATATTTGTAACTTTAAAATGTAATATAGATATTACCATGGAAGTACGTGTTTAGTATACAATCACCTTTGACCCCTTAAAGTGGTTTTTCACTTGACTTGACTTATAAATTATATTTTAAATAAATGTTTAAATTACAGGAACGCCTAAGTGGCCATGGTAGCTTGGGTCTTTCTAGTAGTAGCCCGGCTTATACAACACATTCGGGAGGTCACTCGGGCAGGGGTGGCCCAACCTCCGGACACAGTGGACACAGCGGCACGCATGGATCGACAGCTACCATGCATCATCAATCCCTGCAGTCTGATTTTCAGCCCCCATACTTTCCGCCACCTTTTCACCACTCAGCTCAAAGCCCTCCCCAGCAACAGGTAAGTGGTCCATAATGTGATGCCACACCAGTTGGACGTATCATTTCCAAAATAGTTTAGATTTCTGGTTATTTTCAGAACCATGGTCCGCTCGAGTACTTGGGAACGGATCCATACGGCCAACCGTTATCTTCACTGCACCATGCCCCTCTTCATCACTACAATCAGTTGGCAGGCCTCAGATCCACGCAGGATCAACTGGGCATACATAGAACTCATAGGGACGATTTGCAAGGCCACGTAGTAAGTGTTAAGTATAATTAGTGAATATAACTGAAAATACTGCAAAGTTATTGTTGAGTGGAGAATTAGATATATCTTTTTGCTATTTTCTAATGTCGATGGCAAATGTTTTCCTTTTCAATGATCTGTAACTGTATTTAACATTCGTCTTATTCGTTAGAATTACCTACGCATATTTTAGATAATTTGTTTGTTATTATGTTTTGCTTAGGTATTTTACTAAGCTGACTGCATTCTGCTTACAAAATAATATTGTATAGGGTTGGCAGTTGAGTTTTCTTTTCTTACAACTATTGGCAAAGTTATGGCATTTTGAATTCCATTTAAGTGCATTATGAAACACAAAAAATGCTCTGAAGTATTTAACAAATTTTCTTAGGATTTCGCTAAAACATCTTGTAAATAGCAACGAAAATTCCTCACTCAAAAGAAAAAAGGGTTTACATACATACATACATGCATATATATATATATATATATATGTGTGTGTGCGTGTGTGTGCGAGAGTACGTTTGCATGTATGCGTTTAATTTAGCAGAATACTCGAAAACTTTTGCCTGTACTTTACAAACAGTGCTTCTGTGCAACCACAGCTGGGGCATTTTCGATGTTGACGGTTAAATAGGCGTAACCCCTCTAGCGCTTGTGCGCATACATATACACACACATATATACAAACGCACACACGCATGATTTCCTAAACATTTGGATTGGCTCGGCTTTCGCCTGTTTCAACCCCAGATTTTGTAGAGGACATGCTCTGCCCATTATTAAAGAAACATAAGAATTTTAATTATTTGATAGTTAACATTTGCAATCACAGGGAATACTGTTTAATTATTAATAATTATACTCCAGTAATAGTTGTAGTATTAGTATATCTCCTATATCATGCCTAAAGTTTTTCCCTCTCAATCAAACCCATTTCATGAAAACTAAGATAGACTCTCAATATTTAGGTAAAAATATATCCACGCCGAAAAAAATAAGTTATTTTGATATATATATATTTTGATGGGCCTGATTGGCTGTTCGTTTAATATATACAATTTTTGCAACATAATCTTTTTTTCCGTAGACCCAATTATCCCATGGGTTTCCATACACGGAAAGAAGAAGTGATTACGGCAGTGCAATATCTGCAGGAGCAGCACACGGCACCAGACTTGGACATGAACACGAATCTCTTGCATTGCATCAAGCGTTGCAGAATGCCGTTGATGATGTCCAAGCTCCTGCTTTGGATGATAATGTGGCTTTTATGTCAGATTTACCTCTGATAAAAAGTAAGTTTAAATTTACGACTTGCAATAAAACTTTACTAGTACACTCAAATACATTTTTAGTCCACTTATTCTTTAATAAAATATTAAAGTTAGGTTCTTTACATATGAGTTATCTATTATATTAAAAATGGAATGTTTAATGGTTTTACCAGCCTAATTTGCAAAAATCTTCACACTCGAATCCGTGGCAATTTAACACACAACTTGTTCATAAGTTGTTTATGCTTACTCAAATTTCTCGTATTCGAAAAGATTTATAAAATAAATTAAACATTATTAGAGGGGAAATACTTTAGTGGAAGTTCTATTGTGACACTTGAAAACATGTAAGGTAATAATTTTCTGTTGTCTACAATAAGTTCGCTTGATTTTAGTTGTCAATTAAAAATCACTAAATATTTATCTAAAAATGAAATTTAATGTGAACTAATAGCAGAATATTATATGTTTAAATCATGGATGAGGTGCTTTATTAATTGAGTGGCAATCTTAATTACCCTACTATAAAACTGATAAGTAAAGCGAGTACACAAAATTGACCTATTTTTGGGAATCACATTCCCAAACAATCTTTGTAAATGTATGTTTATTCTTAGTTTCAAGTGGAGTAGAACCTCACTGAAATTTAATAAATAGGCGGAGAGTTTAAGGCGGTACCACAAACACGGGTATATAACAATGCGCATCAACCCCGGAATGTATGTGATGAAATTGAAGCTGGCTCCTCTAATTGGCAGGATTATTGTAAAATGATCCACGCACGCTGTGTTCACACTTTTCAATTTCAAAATAATCACACAAAGAACAAAAATTTCTTTACAAGCACTATGTGTATTTTTATAAAATACAATACTATATTGTAAGTTCATATTGTTAGTTGAATGTAAATGGCATGTTTTTTTCACAGGCATGAAAAGTGGGAAGGACGCTGGAAGCATAGGTTCAGGATCGCCAAGTGAAGTATTTTGTGCAGTCCCTGGCAGACTCAGTCTTTTATCAAGTACTTCAAAGTATAAGGTTACAATTGCGGAAGTCCAGCGTAGATTGTCGCCGCCCGAGTGCTTGAATGCATCTTTACTGGGTGGTGTTCTAAGACGGTGAGTTTTCATAGATTAAGCTTAAGATTGATTTTTATTAAAAATAAAATGCATGGTGATTAATGATTATATTGATATTGGTGATTAGTGATGTTGTTAGTCACCAATAACCAATAAATAGTCACTAAATTCTTTTTTGGGTGTTGATTATCAATAATTAAATAAGCAACAGAAATCCTTAGCCAGACAAGTTATAAGCTTAAATTCAACATAATATACATTCCATAATAGGGCAAAGAGCAAAAATGGAGGCCGACTACTAAGAGAAAAGCTCGAGAAGATCGGACTAAACTTACCAGCCGGACGGCGAAAAGCGGCTAACGTAACACTGCTAACATCTTTAGTCGAGGGTGAAGCAACGCACTTGGCCAAAGACTTTCATTTTGTTTGCGAAACTGAGTTTCCAGCTAGGCAGCTGGCAGAATATATTGTGCGCCATCAAACCGAACCTCAGGATTCGTATCGACGAAAAGAGATTATACTTCACTCTCAACAGGTATATTTTATTGCATAATTATTTATATGTTTACATTATGTATTTTGAAGACATATGACGAAGTTTCGTCTTAATAAAACTATTCGAAATATAAATATTGATGGCGTGAATTGCTTAAAATTCTGTCTAATATTAATATTTTATATACTGCAAAACATAGCTAATTGATTTTCTCTTTCCATAGATAACTAAAGAGCTGATGCAAATTCTTAGTCAAGATCGAACCACGCATTTTGGAACAAGGTCGCAGCATTTATTAGAGCCTTCGATGCAGCGACACTTAACTCACTTTTCATTGATAACGCACGGATTCGGCTCACCTGCAATAATAGCTGTGCTCCATGCTTTTCAGGTAATTATTAAAAGTGTATATTGAGTTTGGGGAAAGTCTGTCTTTTGGTTTGTCCATCTGATTGTATAGGCTGATCTCGTTTCAAGATTACAAAAGTTTTCGCAGATAAATTTGATATTTTCGTATTTAATTGGTTTCATGTTTGATTATGATTATTATGGTTAAATGATTCTGTTTCATGGGATTCGTTGTGGCGCTTAGCCCGATTAGCATAAATTTATGTTTATCGATTTCATTAGACTGGCAGTTTTTCCGATTAGGCTATTCTACACCTAGGCACCTAATGCAATGTAATATATATTTAAACATAAACATAAGTAAATCACTTCTCGTCTTCTGTCCGAGATGCATTGTTTGGCTCTGCCTAATTTCTTGTTTAATTAACCCCAATTAACGGGATAGTTCTCCTTCCTTATTTGACGAAGATTTCCCCAAAAAAAAAAAACACCTCCAAAACTAACTTTCCTTGAGCTATTATTAATGGACAATAGTATTTAGCGATAGTAAACCTTTGACCGCAACTTTCTGACTGTTTATAAAGGTGAAGAGCAAAAAATTTTCCATTTTCCATTTACAGACATTTCTTAACGAGTCACTAAATTATTTGGAAAAATTGTACCCTTCTAATGGAGGCGGAATGGTATCATCATCTCTGGATAAAAATAAACTTGACAACGATAAAAAATGATAGACTATACTGCATCAAAAGGCAAATCGTATTTTAAAACAAAATTTTTAATACAAAATTAGGTAAAATATCTATTCTAATAAGTAATAAATTATAAATATAAATTATTGTAAATTTATTTAGTTTAGTGTAAATTATTGAAAACCGTAATTTTAAAGTACATATTAAATAAATTTGTAAACACATAATGTATTATGATTTTTTTAAATTAGTAAAGTGAATTAACGTGTTTCCGTCAAAAGTCACCAAGGGTTTTACCACACTTTAAATAGAAATATCTGGGTTTTATTTTTTAAGTAATCTACTATTAAAATATTTTAACCTTATACAAAGAAATAAAATATGTTTTTAAAACAGCCTCTTGATAATTTTTACTAACAACGTGGAGACAATTAAAGCTTGAAATTTTGTCACACTTAAGCTATGTCCCATTTATTTTGCATTCTTTCTGTATGTATAATAAGTTAGTTGTTTTTAATCAACTACAAGTGTTATAATAAATATAAGCTTTTGATTTCAACTGCGTTCGACTTTTAATTTCTTAAGTACCTGATCAAATAATTATATAATTTTTTACTTACTATTGCTATATTACATAAATATTATACATTTTACCATCTGCAGTTAATAGACTTTTTAATTATTTTATATTATAAATCCTTTGTTGAGTGAGCTCCCTTATTATATATACTGAAGCCAGCACGACTGTAAGGCCTGTGCTCGCTGCTTTCATTTTATATGAGCGGCACTGAACAGTCGGAAATTAAATCGTTGAATACATACAAACACATTTACGCTCGCGATGACTATCATCAGCATGTACATTTATGCTGATAGTTATGACTTTAGGTTTTCGATTTTAATTTTGATGTTTCTTATAGTATAGTAATAACAGCTGGTAACAGGTAGAACAAAGAACAGGGTGGTTGTAACCAAGTTTATAGGTTTTTGTGATTTTTGGGTACAAGAGTGGGTGTGGCCATTGGAAGAGTTTCCGATTAACTTTTCTTCAAAGTTTGGTAACTTTAACTTTTAAATAAGGGGATATAGGTTTTTGGGAACTTTGAGGGGCGGCGGGGGGCGTAGGCAAAAAAAAAATGTTGGAGTACGACATTAGTAATCTAGCAAATTTCCCAGCAATAGATTTTAAGTTGCGGGATATATAGGCTTTCATCGTTTTCAAATTCATCTCTAAAAATTGCAGGTTTCTAGGGCCAAGTTCCTGGTGGGAAATGCGGATTTATCGATATACACTTTTTTAAATTGGACGACTTTAACTCAAAATCTGCAAAAGGCATAGTCATTAACATTTTAAGTGGTCGGGGCTGTGGTCGGTGGGAGTGTGCGTGGCATATGCCAATATTTGAAGGATATCGCCAACAACATACCAACCAAATTTGGTTTTTTTTTTATAAATTTCCTAGGTCTATAGGGTAGTATTGCGCGGACACAGAACAGTATATGTTCCAAGTCGTCATTTCGTCATCAAAGCATAAAAACTATAACGTGAGTGAATATTTTCATTGGAATATTGTAACAGCTGAACACAGCATATGGATGACCACAACTTCTGATGAATTCCTAATAAAAATAAATTGTTATGTATTTAAAAAAGCTTCCACATCATGTATAATATGAGAAAGCAAAATTAATATCAGCTGTTTTTGGTTTCAGATTATTGTAAAATCATTTATCAAGCCTTTTTCAGCAATATCGACTATCAAAGTGAAATAAAGTGCCAGTTTTATAAATAATTTTGATCTAACATTAGAAGTTTAGGTAGTTGATTTACTGCCATCGCGAAGATAAGAAGGGACTAACTTTCTGAATGTGTAGCAACATGTTGGTAAATTAGTCTATACCACTATTTATATTGAATAACTTTTCAAAATTGAAATTTGACAATAAATTATCAATTGATGGCGATTATTTTTCATACTTCCAACAATAATACACTATTAAATTTTATCCATGATATCTACCCCTGGAGCTGGAATGCAGCATTATTTTTGCTCAAATGTCTATTCGATGTAAATTTAAATATATAAATATTTTGTGTTCCTTTTCGACTGATCATTGTTATAAATGAAATAATCTCTTGATTTATATCGGTCAAATGAAACAAACTTGATCGACGTACGCTAATTACACACACCGAATTAAACATACTCTTGCTGGTCGCAGCTCAACATTTTTAGAGCTACTTTTACGCTTGTATTAATTTAGTATTTATACAAGACTAATTGGTATACAATAAACAATCTTGATCTTGAACGTTTGATTAAGTTAGTTAGGTTTGCATAGATTAGCAACAATACGCTTTGATCGTTTATAGACTATAGACGGTGTTCAAGATGATATCCATAAATAATATAAGATTTTTTTTTTATTATTTTTGTAAGTAAGAATACTCTAGCACATGTCTTATATATTGAAGATAGATTACCATCAATGCATATTAATATTGCATATACAATGCCTATATGCAAAATTATTTGAATAACACCATATTTAAAATATCTAAAGATATTTTCATCGACTATATATGTACCTAATAAAGTATAAAGCGAAAACAATCTGAAAAGTCTCGAAGTTGAAGGTATATGGTGCATTCTATCACTGCGTCGAGTTGTCACTGTCTCACGTTAATCCTGTTCGAAACTGTAATAACTATTTATTTAAATATAGAGCATATTGAGGCCTCAGATAGACTAAAAAGTGACTGCATAAAAACTGAGAGCCAGGGACTTATGCTCACTCAGATGAGATTCGGGTTATGAGAGCAGCGACCTGAAGACATCAAAAATGTTGCAGGCATAGTGGTTCAAGCAGCAAACGCAGGTAATTATTTCAATTACTTGTTATAGTAAAACGTAAAAGTTTAATTATGATTATCAAATCCATACTATTTCCATTCAAATAAACGCCACATAATGCAGAATTATATTCAGCTTTTTCCTTATTAGGTAATGAAAAAAATCCAAAATATGTTAAGGATTATAGTTAAAAATGAAAATTTTAGACACTGATGCATCCAATACAATCTGAAAGTAAAAATTATTTTTAATTATTACAAACTTTTATAATGATCGAAAAAGAGATATACCTACCGATTCCACCGAATCCGTGCTTCTGGTATAGTATCCAATGGATCATTTAATAAGTACTGACGAATTCCACGGAAATATTGTTGTAAAAAAAAATCCCAATCTAATTGGTTCATATCAAAGAAAAATGTTTGCCTGTCAACGTTTGTCATTCTGACCCAAAGATTTTGAACATTGTCAATTTTAAAGTCCCAGTCTCGCAATGAAAAATAAGCGATAACATTCATGAATTTATGAATCTTTTTGTAAGTATTTAAAAGTCTGAAATTACACAAAAAAAAAAAATTTAATTTATTATAAATAAATACACAAATTAAAATTTCAATGCATGTCTTGAAAGCAGTCAAATAGTACGATCGAACTTTCTCAATTATATTATGTAAACAATAAATATATAGAAAATAAAATAAATTTCAGTAAAATTTTAACTATGGCATGCATTCCTTAAAGTAAGACATTTCGTTACAAAAGTAAAATAGTAATTATTGCATTTTGAAAACTTGTAAATAAATAAGTAAGATTGTTTCGGATCAGAAATCAGTACGTCAAAAAGTAATATAAATATTGGTGCTATAATGTTCTAAAAACTCTTTGCATAAGATATATATTTTTAACCAACCATTTTCAACATTTAGAATACTTACCGAGGTTTTTTCCCAAAGCACAAACAAATAGTGTCAAATGCCAGTGCAGGCAAATAATGCAGAAACAATATTGATAGCATGTGGACTGCCTTGTTTGTAGTATTTGAATAACACAGGTACCAAAATGCCTTCAAAGGTGGATACATTAAGCCATATTTGGCTGTTTTTGTAGTAAATTCACCCCAAGTTAATCGATTATTGCTCGTTGTACAAAAATTATAAACGGGTATGTTTCCATTTGATTTTAATAAACTGCAAATAGAAATGTTATCGAATGTATGATTTTTGTAAAGCCCGATCAAGAAGTTATAATCTGTGCTCTTTGGCTCCAGGTATTTAATGTTGTGTTCGCGGTCATCTTAGTCCATCTGTCTCAACGTCGTGGTTAAATTTTTCACGACTTTTGATCTTACCTAGATGCACTCGGTGTGTGCTTATTCTTAAATGAATTAAAAAAGATGTCTTACTTTTGTCTATCATATATATCCCAGGAAGCAGCTATCATACTGTTTACGCATAAGTCAACTGGAACCATATTTGCAATTGCTTTTGGGTTGCAACGTAAAGTTCGTAGGACCTAAAATATTTAGTAAGGTAATAATTATATTATTGACTGTAGTTATTTATAAATAAAAAAATACCCCAGTGCCTGCTCCAGCTATCGCTCCAGTTGGCCCGTAAAAGTTATCTATCCATCCGCATACTGGATCTTGGTATTTCGAAATGACTGCATATCATAAATGAGATGCACTTCATTAATCGGCCTTCAAGATTTCAGAAAATAGAAGTGAAACCTTACCAATACCTGGGCGGAATACACCGACGGGAAGATTTTTGCTGCTAATTCGAATAACATCCTCAGCTACCGCTTTTGTAAAGGTATACGTATTTGGCCACTGTCCTAATAACCTGTAAATAGACGATGTAATGAGAATACCATTCAGCATTACACTGTATAAGCTAGATTTTCATCGATATTAAGTACTAATAGAAAAAAAAGTTCTGTTTGTTGAAGGGTTATGGTTAAAAAGGTAGCTGTATCTAATACATTACCCCATCGAAAAGTTTATAAAGGCGCTTCCAATTTTTGATTTGACGCTTTATCTACAGCGCTTTGGTCGGACAACGTCATAAATGAGCAATCGTCAAGGATCATTACCAAACTTAATAACCACTCTGTAGTCCGTCTAGGAGACGAAGAAAGCGAGGTATTATCATAGAAACGCTATAATATTTATATTTTCTTTAACTCTAACTTTTAATGTTTGTATACTAATTACAAGAAAATCAACGCCTATCTATAACTGAGTAAAACGTGCTTTTTCCTAAATAGTGTACAGAAATTTATTTCTATCCCCATGAAAAAAATTTAATTTTTTCCTTAATACGCAGTAAAAATTATACATGGCAAGTTTACCTAGTGAAAAAGATTTAAAATGAGATGAAAATCAAAAAGGTGTTCTTCTCTTTTCACGTTTTAGTTAACGACCTAAATAAAACTTAAGCTCTATTAATTTAATATAACTAGATCATATGATTTGTGTCCAATTAGTCTTAGTTATAAATAAATTAAATATATTTGTATCTGGGGTAATCATGTTTGTTTACTCTTATAAACAATTAATAAAATTACTTTGGAGTCACATGCTGTAACAACTTCTCGGGAATACACTCTGCCATTAGCATAAGGCTTTTAGTGTCGTTAAACGTTTGATATAATTTTTCTTCAATAGTTTTTCGAGGACAATGTGTATATGCCGTGGATATATGAACAACGCTTTTGAGATTTTTCATTTCCTTGCAGAGATTCATAACGTCAAATGAAGCGTCAACGTTTATTTTAATGGCGATTTTTAACTTTTCGTCAAACCTTACAGTAGCAGCCATATGAAAGACAATGTGCACACAGTCTGCTAACATTTTTCGATCATTCAAGTTTAGCCCCAGGCCGGGTTGTAGACTGTCAATGATAAACAACATATGAAATTTAATTATTATTAAATTTTCTTTTCGGATAAATTTTGTTTTTACCAATCGCCATAAACGCCTTTAATGCGACGTCTATATTTCACTGAAGTTCTTTTGAGTATTTCAAACACCTGCAAATTGATATGTTTGTAACTATTATAAGACCCTTATATTATTTATTGAATCGAGTATTTACCGGGTCATCGAATATTTCATCCACTCGTGTTTCCACGCTTTTATTTTTTTTATGGCGCACAAGCAAATATATTTTCTTAATACCAGTGCATGATGTAAGCAATTTGTTTATTAGAACTGAAAAGTAAACAATTGATTAGACAAAAAAAAAAATTAAAAAAAAGTCTTTTCTTTCTCTTTCCCAAAAATCTGGTGCCTCCTGTTATAAATATGCTTGATCGGTCAAAAAAGTTCCGTATATCTGATTCATCTCTGACACTACACATTTTCATTATTGTTTGTCTGTCAATAAAAGCTGGAGATGCTTTCAAGCATAATAGTTTTTGTTTTAATTTGATGAAGCAGTATACTTACGAGTATTTATTATATTAACTTGTACATAAATATTTTATATATGCACTTTGTACAGTCGGAAGTCTTAGCAAGTGTTGCAACTCTTTTACTACGTTTACAACGTCAACTGTTTTTCGTGATAAGCTCTCGAATTTTCGTATTCTGTGTTGTAGTAAACTTTTATATATATATACTCTTATAAATGAAGTATACAAATTAAATTATTTGTTAAAAACTTTAAGTATGTTAAATCTAATAAAAGCGTTATATAATTTATTAAGTAATTAATTTTACCTTATAAACGCATACAGTTTGTGAGTCTAATAAGCGTAACAATCATAATAAAAGTAATAAAAGTGCGAATGGCTAAATTCAAAGTGTCTTTGATGTTTTCAGATACTCATTTACACTCTCTATACTTAATCACTTTCACTTAATCTTTCGAAAACCTGATATTGGACTGCACCATCCGAAATCATTGCCTAGTACAATGGTCCCAATGCAACATATTCACTTGAATTGCTGCAAAACTATTTTATATTTAATCACAATAAATGTGGGCTTATTTTTTGTTCTTATTTTTGAAACTAAAATATAAGATTTCAATACTTTTAAACATAATTTTTTTTATTTTAAAAAAAATAACACATTTAATGACTACTAATTTTTGTCTGAGTACCCTCAACGTATTTCAACTTCGATATCAAGTTTTCGCAAAATCGACTGGTGTACAGCATTCACCGCATTGCAATCTTGCAAAACTTTCTTATCGATGTACAATGTACAGGGTCAAAAATAAAAAATGGGCAGGGAACAGATTTGCAAAATGCACCGAAATTTTAATTTTTTTTTTGAACTCATAATAATTTAAATCATAAAAAATAGGCTGTACTCCAGTGCTATAGTATAAGTATTATATACGATTTTTTCAATATATTTGCATATATGTCATTTTGAGATACTTTGGGTGCGAAACTCGAAGGTAAGCACATGCACAGATATATAAAATAAAAAACGAATGTGGCGCATATTTTCTTCTTCCTTCTTCTGCCTATTACATACATTTGTACAACTCCATACGTTATTTAACCGTTTTCAATGGGTTAAGGGTACATTTTTTAGATTAGTTGCATACAAAAATTTGGAATGGGAAGGCAAAAAAACACTCTGGACTGAGGAGATAGCAAAAGTCCTTCCTTACAAGGATATTGGAATGCACAAAAAACAAATATCAATTAATATAAGTCGACAGGAATAATTTATAGCATGTTAAAATTAAAATAAAAACTCAACAAACGAACAAACAGTTAAGAACCTGCAATTTTAGGGGTTAGACAGTGATCTATTTATGAAGATACACCAAGTAAATAGATTTCATATTTCAAAAGAATATGTGTTATATCCTGGATCTACGTGTGGCGAAATGTGTTATTTTCTGATGAGAAAAAATTTATTCTCGACAGTCCAATTGCTTAAAGTTAATACAAAGAGCTTATTTCATACTTGAGGCTGTGGCGGTGCTTATCTCTTTATCTGCTGCATTCAGTCATCACAACATGACCCCAAATAGAATAGTAAATTTTAAACTTTTAGACTAAAGCCACCGAACAAATTTTTTTAGAACATTAACCTCACTTACAATAAAAATAATTAATTACAAATTTTTTTTAATATTAAAAATGTAATTTCTTTTATTTTAAGTGTATTTAAAATAGCTAACTTTTGTGAAACAAAGGAAAATTTTTTTAAATTTAGGATATCGGATTTTGCAGTATATATAAAATAATACAAATAATGTTTGCAAATTAATGAAATTTCTATAAAATGGATACAAATCGAACATTTTGATGTATTTAATACTTTCAAATTAAAATTGAATTAAAGCAATGAGAAAATAATTATAAAAGTTGATTTAATAATCTACGCCTATTAATATTGAGTGTACAAATAAAAAACATAATAATATTGAACTTTGTATGGTATACAAGGGCATAATCTATCAGATGGAACTGACTTGACTAGATGAATGCTTGGAAACACGAATCCTAAAAAAGATTGGCACGGTAGGTCAAAGGTAAACAACGAATCATGTCTTGTCGTTTTGTAAAAGCAATTATTATATTATATGTAATAAATTTAATAACCATAATCGACTTGATATATATAAGTAATATACATTTATGTTTAATCTATCTTCTAAGAATTTGCACCCTAAGAGAATTGTTTTCACTTTCAAATTCCGTTATTAAAAAATATTTATTGAATAGTAAGTGCTGTTATTGCCGAGCACAAATATTTCCCATGTAGGGTTATTTTTTTAATTGGGCTGTTAGGCGCACTAGAAAATCAATAACATCGACCGTGTACGCGATTAAACTTATATATACCCACAAATTGGAATGGGATTTCTCTATCTTTGAAAATGGATGTCAACAATATGTCCTTAAAAAGTTAAAGATATACGATTTAGCGGTGTGTTGGTTGCGGAGATTAATTAATCGTTCTTTCTAAAAGTTTATCTATTTTGGGGAGACAATTTGTGAATAAGAACGGGGACGCGCTTTGTCTACCCAATCTTAACACAACTACTGTAGAGATTTCTACAAGTGTAGGATGTTGAATGTTCGCTTTGGATTGTGTATTGGTCAATATTAATTGGAAGAAGTATTCTAGACATTTTTCATTTAACATTTATGTTTAACTATGAACTACTTTAACTACAAGAACATTGTATTTTATTCAGCAAAAATAATTTATTTCCTAAAATAACTTTTTTAAATGCTAAACAAAAAGCGGGGAAATTGCACGTATGAACTGCTCGTCGAATTCTTTTTCCGAAAATCTCTCAACAGATGATCTGAAATGTAAAAAATATCAGTCTTGAGATTATTCTTTGTCATCTTTGTTCTTTGACAAATTACGAACCTTGCTGCACTAACAATATTTTTGTTTACTTCTGCAGAATTTAATATAATGTTTAATATGCTGGCTGCATATTCAACAGCGTCTGTAGCAAGAAATCCATTTTGGGAACCTTCAGAAGTCTCAATAATATCAAGTAGAGGACCTCCAGACCTGTGAGCAATCATTATAAGACCAGCTGCCATACATTCAACGATTCCAATTCCAAAGTGTTCATTCCACATCGTGTGTATGCCAATTTTTGCTTGTTTAAATATTATTAACAAGTCGTCATATGTAACATTTACTCTAAACTCGATTGACTTTTCAAGTGATAAATGCTTTGCGAGGTCCTGCATGTTACGTAACCTTTCGCAGTCCTCCTCATGTCTGCAGGATCCTACTATAAGAAGTCTTATTCGATTCCATAGAGTCTCGTCACTAGCAAGTAACGTTCTTAGCTCATACAACACTTGTAATTGCAGAGGATGATTCTTTTCGGGACGAAACTGTCCGACTGATACGATCAGGATCTCGTCATCTTTTCCAGTATGCTCAAGACTTGTTAGATGTTTCGTTTCACATGGTGGATACACTCTATGAATTTTCAATGGGTCATTCAGCAGGTCTACAATATGGTTTTCAGTCCATGTTGAGTTTACCATAATAGTTTCAGAGCAGAGGCTTACCCATTTATACATCTAAAAGTAAGTGATAATAATTATTTAGTTTGCGTAGACTTTAATTTATTTTTATCTTTTGGTGAAAACACAAAATTAACAAATGAATATAATAGACAAACCTAGAAAGCTCCGCCTATATAAATACAGATGCGGCAAAAATAGTAGTTCCGCTCCCACAATTACAAAACAAACCATTAGATTTTGCAATTAACCGATTGACATTTTTTAAAACATAGTTTAGTATTGTTTTTTTTTTTTTTAATCTATATGTATTACGAATATTATTGATGGAAGACATATTTAAAGTAATTAACACACTTGCAAAACTTTTTCTTGTCAGTTCAGTTCATTATTCCACGTCATAAATACTCACCTTGGAAAACATACGATAGTATGAAAGCTTTAACCATGTGAGGAAAGGATTACGCGCAACATAAGCCTTGTTGTTGAAAGAGGATTGGCGATATTGCACTTTCTTCAGCATATCCGTGCTTATTACAGGATAATGAACGTAACACCCAACTCTGGAGCCGGCTAGATATCGAAAAACGGGGAACGTAAAGGAGTATCCCATGGTATCAATGAAAATATCTGGGGGAAATTTGCAGACAGCCTCCAAGCCCAAGACGATTGAGCCCAGACTCTGGCCCAGCAAAGTGAAGTGTGGATATTTTCCGGCTTCAACCCAATGGCGTTGCTTTAGAAACACAAAGGTTATATCGTCAACTTCGAGGGCGATATTGAAAACATTCTTCGCCTTTTGTAAAATAGAACTTGGCGTCGAATTAATGTCTCCTGTGTAAATGACAATCTTAATGTTATCGTACTTATTCTGAAAAGAAACAATATGCTTTGTTATTGAAATTGAAAGACAGTTCCTATTTGTATGTCCGTGCCTGTAACGCTCTCACCGCACACCACAAGACACGCTCGCCTCCGCCACCAGCATTGCAGTATGGATGGAAAATGCCAACATGCAATCTGTTTTTTTTCGTCTGGCTGTCGTGCACTTTTTTCTTGTTGTGTTGGATCCATTGGCGAAGGCAAATGAAAATAGTTGACGTTATGATAAGTAGCCAAACTAGCACCCAAAACCTAATACAAAATAAACTTCTCAAATTTACAGATTAGGTTTAATTTAACAATTCTTACATGAGAACAATCATCATGTTGTTTGTTGATAATCACTCGCTATATTTAAAGATGTGGCCTACAAATAGGGATGCGGAAAATGATATCGATATTTATGAACCCATATTTGGTCTTAAACACGTTCGATATTTTAATACGATAGTTAGGAACAAATGTTCATTGTGTTCGTTCCTTTTCACAGAGCATTTTTATTAACACACTTACCTTATAATTCGATTTAAGTGGAGACACGGAGTTCCTATTATGAAAATTATTTTTTACAGATCAAAAAACACATTGAATATTTTAACCGATTGTCGGGAATGTCCCGACTAATAATTTGATATTTTGTCCAACACTGGAAAATATAAATGAAATATTATCAAAGTAAATATGGATTACGTTCGTTCAATATTGGAATGCCTAGCGTCGATCTGCAGTTGCTGGAATTGCACGGACGACCTCAGCAGCCAAGTGAGCATATGAACATATATCCATATACATCAATATTTATAAACTTGTGTCTACTTTAGGGTATTGAACCAAGCGAAAGAACTCATCTGCTTCGTGATTCAGATAATCAAAGTCCAGTATTGAGACGAAGTAATTCGGCTGATTTGAGCAATGACTATTCGCAGTCGGCGCCAAAGAAAGACGACCAAAATGCTCTCTCCAGATTGGTCCAAAATACTGCAATGTATGTAAACCGAACAAATGTAAAAATAATTTCTATATTATTCCCCTTTGCGTCTAAAATTTAGCAACATGATAAATGTTGGTGCACTGGAGTCGCACACTTTGGAGCATCAGGAGTACACAGATCGAATTAAATTGTACTCGCAGCGCCTGCAGCAGCAATGGAACAACATTCAACATCCTGGCGTTGTTCTTAAAGGTTGGTAACTGAAATACATATATATATATATATATATGTATGTATATATAAGACAAGCAAATTTATTGTACACGAGATCTGCAGTAAGCACTGAGAGGTAATTTGTCCGACTAAACTTGACATCATCAGCATCAATAAATAGGATAAAAAGAAGAAACAGAACAATTATAATCAGAAAAAGTAAACAATTTAAGTCAAGGTTAGCAAAAAGACTCAGGCTAGTTTCCGCGTCTTCAGGATATACAAGTGGGTCATAGAGAGAGATAATTCTACAATTAGGATATAAAAATTAAGCCAAGAAAAGTGTCCTCGTAGTTTCGGGGGAAAGATGACCATCAAGGAATTCGTTTGAACTGAGTGTCATATAATTGGAGAGGACCATAAAATTTAAAGAAGATGAAAGTCGCCACACCTTTATATAGTCTATCAGAAAGCATAGACAAAATATATTGGTAATCAGGTAGATGATATAGATAGATACTTACATCTGATTGCGGTGGAATATAGAAACACGTGACAACTGAAGAAAAATATTAAGCATTATTTTATGTATTATTTCAATGGCTAGAGAGAATTAAAATTATCACAAAAAATTGTGCCGAATACCTCTGCCGGAACACTTATTTTAAAAGTGAAAATTTCTCAATTATAATGAATTTTTAATATTTCTACCGCTATACGATTAGGTGACACTTTAGCCGTTAATAGGCTTTTATATCATTCACTATACATCAGGGGAAAGGTTCGAAACAAATTCTGCTTTCTGGGTGCAACCGCTAAAAGAGGCTCTGGAGCACTGCTAGAAAGAGCTCGAAGAGTTGAATTGGACAATATGGAATGGCACACACTAGGGGCACCGCTTTTGATTGCAGGTGGTGCAGCAGAAATAAACTGCAGCAACTGCTGCTTAAGAGGCGAATTCAAAAGTATTACACTATTAAATAAAGCTTAGACGAATAAAGCTAGACGAAGATATACAAGATATACGAATTATACATCATAAAAACCAGAATGTGCCCTCGGCCATCGTACCCTTTAATTATGACCTATTGCAGAATACATCCGTTACCCCTTGCGTGAAACCAGCACACTTTACGTATACTACGTTGTCACACAAACAGGAATAACTGCAGATTTTTAATATCACGCAGGCATCTTAAATAAAAAAAAAAGAATATTTACGAAAGTAGAAAACTATACAAAGATTCGGCAATACACAGCGAAATTAAAAACTAAAAACGCACAGTAAGCTGAAATAAGAAACAACTCCACCAAACTATTGCGTTGCACGGATGGTCTACGAATATTGACCAAAAGTTAAACAGCCATTCGAAAATTTAGAGCACAAGAGTAAGAAAGCGCATAGAAAAACCTCTATAACAACAATAGAACACGATGATTAAGTATAGCTTTGAATGAATGTATAGCTTTGTTTATTACAACGCTCACTAAACAAATGACTTGAGAGCACAAAGCGCGCATAAAACAAACCACAGTTGTTAACTGAGCATGAATGTATGTATAAAGATTATTATGATTTGTTAATCAGAAAAATTAAACTGAAAAAAAAAACCAAAGAATTTACTGTGTTACTAATGCTACTGTAGAATTTGATAGAGCCCAGTGATGAATTCCACACAGTGATAGAGCGTCCAATACTTCCGGATTTTTTTTTTTTTTTTTTGACTGCACAGACAATAAAAAATAACTAAAGACACTAAAATAAAACTAATGCGTAAAAAACTTTTGTATAATGGTTTTCATTCATATTTTTTATTAGGACTATTAAAAGATGTTCCCAACCATCAGTCTCACCTATCGAAATGTGTTAATTCGGATGATGCAGCTCAGGTGAGTAAAATTTTTTACTTATACTTTTTTCATTCCTTTAAAAAAAATTGATTTGTGTGTTATTCATTTTTGTGACCATCTGAACATTGCTTTTAAGACCAGCATAAAATGCAATACAATTTAAAATTTATAAATATGGAGTATAAATATGGCACTTATTTCTGTTATGACAATATATGTACAATTAAATTTATATTTAATGTATTAATTACTATTTTTGATTTAAAAATTATAATTGGCAACATTTATTTGTTTGTTTTTATTATAAACACTATTTACATATTTTTTACCTTTCAGATGAAAATGTTTATTAATAAATCTCACTCTGCAGTATTAGGAATACAAATTGATCACAGAGAGGCTGTTGTCGTTCCCTTTCATATCCCATAAAAGTTTAATACAATTTAATGTAATTATAAAAATATGTACAAATATAATAATAATAAACCAATTGATACTGGCGTAGTTCGATTATTTACTGTCAAATACAAACAAAATGCATTCACTATAAAAAGAATAAAAATTGTTTTTGATTAACGAACTGGGATGTTAGCGGTTGCTATTATGGTGTAAACGTGTAAGTATAAATCAGAGACTAAAACAAATGGTATTAATTGATCACATATCATAAAAACGTGCAGTGATATAGAAAATTCGTTCGTGTAGCAATTTAGAAATTTGTGGCTATGCTTAAGTTATGCCGATACCTCTACTAACATAAGGTTATACAGATATTCAAAAAAGCTTAAATACTTGACTTTGAGCTGCACCACATCACATGTTTGGAGTAGGGATTCAGTTTGTTTGGCAGGGACGCTTTTGAGTACCATCGCTGTAAAAATTCTTCACCAATTTAAAAGCAAGTATATTAGAAGTGAAATTAGTATTTTATTCAATAGAAATCTCGTTGTAAATTATAATTAGTGACTTCTTCATCAACAATTACTTATTTGCATTCATAACAATGCTTTAAATAAGTATAATATCAGAAGGGCTGTGCTTAGACTATCTAAAATATTTAAATTCAAATAATACAATATATATATTTTTTAAATATATGAATGAAAAAAACACAGCTTCGAAATGTCTTTTGATTTAAATTATAAGTACTGGATAGCTGCCACAAAAGATATCGGTCAACTGATAAAAAAACAAAATCGTTTAAAGTTCATTAATCCACCTGAAGAAAGAGCAATATCATTCAAAATATTTTCCGAGCTCTATGTGTTATATGTGGAACTTGTTAATAAATTGAGTTTCATTTACTTCAACACCTTTCAAGTCCAGAAGCGACAAGTGGTTAAAACTCTGATTGACAATGCGACACAACAGTTGATGCTACTTAAAGATGAGTTAAAACAAATTGAGTTGAGCGAGTATATTTACATTGACAAAGTATTAGTTTCAAGAAAACTGACACCACGTGATCTAATGATATGGAGGTCGCCGCAATTTCTATATCGTCGGCCGTTAGATATTGAGAACATATTAACGGAAAACAAATTGTATATGAATAATGAAGAAAAGGAAGAAATGAATGCAAAAAGCTGGAGTAAAGTTAGCGAAGCAATAGAACTTATTCAGGCACATGAGAGAGCACGACAAGCTCGTGTATATAAGTCAAACATAAAATATGATAAAAAGTCCCTGGAAGTCCATCAAAGGAAAAAAATACAATATAGATTTACTTTTAAGTCAAATCAAGCAATGAGCATTCCAGTTAAAAGGACTTTATTTACTGCAGACTTTATTAAATTCGAAGAATCTTGTAATAATTTAAGAAATAGGGATGAAAATATGGAAGATGCTCATGACGGTAAATATTTTTGAATTTCTCTACTATATGTTGGCTATAGTTAAAATTATTTGACTACTTATAAGTTTTCTACTAAGTTTTTTATTCTTTTGTATTCACTTAGATTTTGCTGATACATTTTACCAACATTTCATAGCATATGCATTTAATGATGTACAGTGTAGAGCTTTGAAAATTAGTTTGTAGCTGATCAGATTCGAAATAAAAAGTTGAACAACATAGTTTTTTTTTGGCAAACCATGTTTATTGAATAAAAAAGTTTATTTTTAAATTTAAATTAATTTGTTCCGTACTTTGAAAATGAATTCGCACGAAAGCTACAATTTTGTACATAGGTATATAGGTAAAGCCTACAGTCAAGAAATTAAGAGGAAAGTTTATTAGGTTTTCTGATCGTTACTTCCCGGATTTTTATGTTCGCTATTGAAGATAGATAATAGAAAGATTTTCTTACGGTGAATATGGCCGTTTTGTGGTATCAATAGTATATTGATTTCAGACAGCCTTTGAATTACCGCCCTTTTTGTGGAATTTGATATTCATTTTTTTTTTTTCAAGGAAAGAAATCTTTGCAAGCCAAATATGTATATTATTTTTATTTCAGATCTTGAAATGCAAAGAGTTAATGAATTACGTAACTACGCGGCGAGTCTAATTCAATCTTGTTGGAGAAACTACAAAACAAAAAAGATTAAAAGAATAAAGCAACAATTTAAAAAAGAAATGTTCGGAACTAAAAAGCTAAGGAAATTAAAAAGGCCAAATCAATTTGAAAACTCTTTATTCGAGATGTATAAGAATGAAAAAAAGAAAGAACAACTTGACGAAGAATTTGCAAAACTTATTATGAATGAGCGAACACGTTTGATTCAAATGCGAACTCCATGGATAATGGAAGATATATCCGATCATATTCGAGCATGGTTTAAAGAGTTGTAAGTGGATACAAATGTAATAATTTCGACATAGTATAAGTAAATTATGTTTAAGTAGTACACGCTTCTTCTTTAATTAACAGCTATACTAAAACGTTGAACTTCCACCCCTATCCGGATCCAATTAAAAATGGAACAGTTTTAGTGGTCATTGATGAAACAATGACACCATTGGAATTTCAAGATATTCTTAATAGAAAACCACTGACAAAAGAAGAAAAGAAAAAAATACTTGAAAAGAAGAGAGCTGAAAAAAGGAAATTAAAAGAGAAAATTAAGAAAAAGAAAATGGCGGACGCTAAACGAAGGAAAAAATTAAAGGACAGCGGTATAATTGATGTTGGCTATGTACTCGAATCCAGCAAGCCAATAGGTATGCCAAGCAGAAGTTATATATATTTTTTATTATGTATATATCTTAGCCAATGAATACTCCATACTCGATAATCCTTTCTTTCTATTGCATGATAACCTAACTGTTCCAAATTAAAATTATTAACAGCCCAAATAGAAGCTACGGTAAAGAAATTTTCTATTGACTGGAGAAATATTGATGAATATCTTAACAAGAATCACGACCCGATTAAAAGTTGGGTTACCGAAGATCAGTTAGTTAGAATACATCAAGAATTGCGGCAGTTGGTTGATGAATATCTGCGGTAAATATCAATGCTTACAATAAAACTAACTTATTATTTTGTTTTACCATGAAGCCATGCTTATGACTAAAGTACATTTTTTTTACCTTTTTCTAAATGATAAATATTGGTAAGAATAATTTTGTCAATTCTAAACGATTTGAGATTTCGCTTCTGGTGGGTAAAGTACAGCAAGTAAGAGCGATGTAGTCGAGTGAACGCGGCTACGACATACCCTGAACACAGTGAATAAAAATATATATATATAATTTTATTGGAAAATTTCCCTTTAAGATTTGCATCCAGAAACAAGCAGGTTAAGTTACTTCTATAATAAGCACATGCACTGAAGAGTAAAAAAAAAAACGATTGCAGCGCATGAACTGATCCCTAAGTGTCTGGCTAGAAACACTTTCATATACATATACACATACATCCGTACACTCATAGGTAACGGGGTTCTTCAGAATTCATACAACATATTGATGCTGGCGTCGATTTTCACGCCATCTCTTTTTGACAAATGCGCTCGCATATTGGTATTGATAATCGAGAAACATAGGCAAATATGGATAGAACAAAGCAAACCTAATATGCGCCTGGTATACGAGAACCTACATTCCAAATTCGATTGTCTATCTCTTATAGTCTCTGAGATCTGTGCTTAAATACAAACAGTCGAACAGACGGTCATGGCTATATCGACAGCAGCATCCGCTGCGGATTAGACACCACTAGTTCAAGAATCTTAAGAACCTTGGAGGCAAAGTTTGCGGGATAGGTAGCGATAACCACAAGTTGCTAGTAGCTCAAACCAAAGGTCAAATAAGTAGCCGCATTCTTGCGAATTAACCCCTTAGTATTATTTTTTTACTCCATAATTTTAGCTATTTGACATGCAAGTAGCAAAAGATAGAAAATCTCTAATATTATCATATAAATACATTTTTTATTATACACATTTCGATCGATTTGAACAGCCAGTCAATATTCGTTTTTTTTTGTTTCTGTTCGATTTTACAGTTTGAAATTACAAAATACAGTGTGAATGCTATCGATTTGAGAGGTGAAAAATATTTCGTATTTATGTATACACCTCCACGATATTAAAAAAGCGCATTTGTACGTTTATGTGAGGTTCACATCCAGGAATATTTAAGTGAAGCACTGAATTTTCTTAAAAAATAATAGTATTTACATTAACATTATTATTATTTTATTTCTAGAGTTGAATATGAATTATTGAGAAATGCTTTGGCTATAGATCAGAAGGTCCCTTATAAGCCCCAAAAAGTAAAAAGGGCTAAGCCGAAGAAAGAAAAGAAGAAGAAAAAACCGGTTGACCCGACAGAAGACAGAACTCTCAGTTCATTATATCATGAACTAAAAGAAGCGACCATTATTGAGGAAGTTTCTCATAAAAACTTTGATCAATTCATAGCTGACTTTAATTTTTTGGCAGATGACACTAGAGATGAAAACAACTTAACGTAAGTAATACGTTCTTAGACACATACAGGGAATTTGAAAAATAAATCAAGATAAATTAATAGATATTGTTACTTTAAGAAAAGATTACTACAATTTCCCCTTATTTATTCGTTCGTTTTTTTTTACTACAATTTCCCCTTATTTATTCGTTCGTTTTTTTTTCATTTTTGTTATTTTTCATTCAACACGGTTCAATCTAATTTTTATTATATATAAATTAAATTTTATTTTAGCACTGTTGGTCCTGCAAAGGGAGATATCAAAATGGTTATACAGGAGAGTATGCTGGGAATGAGTGAGTTCGATATACCGAAGCCAAAATCAATTTTACTTGTTGGACCTCTAAACTGTGGAAAAAAATTGCTGTGCAACATAATAGCATCTGAATTGGGCATGTGTATATAACGGTAATGATTCCAATTGTACTTTTAAACATTTATTTCATTATAGATGCTGTCTTTATAAATCTTAGTCCAGAAAAAGTTTATAAGTACGCTGACGATTTAAATATGTTTTTACACATCGTTATGAAAGTAGCAAGAGCATTTCAACCAACTATATTGTTCATTGAAGAAGCACATCGCGTATTTTTTAAAAAAGTTCCTCCTGATCAGAAACCTATTAGTCCAACACTCCTCGGTCCGCATATTCTTAAAAAAATATTAAGGCCAATCAAGAAGACAGACAAAATTGTTCTTCTCGGCACAAGTAACATGCCGTGGGCTTCCAAACTTCCTCTCAAAAAAGCTTTTCAAAAAATTATGCTCATTTCGAAATGTGACTATGGTACTAGCTTCCTGCTTTGGTTAGAACTGATGACGGAAAATGCGTCTGATGATTTAGAAAGCTACACATATTCAGCACTTGCGAAAACTTTACAAGCGTATAATTCTGGTGAAGTAACTAACAATATAGCCGACACATTAAATGTGGAAAGGAAAATGCGGCTTAGATCTGAGGCATTAAACCCAAGGGAGTTTTTGGAATATTTTTTGACTGTAAAAGATCCGCCAAAGTTTCCACTCGAGCAAAAGGTAAATATATATTATATATATTGAACTGCGTACCCATTTTTTTTTTTTGCATATTCTTATTACCTAAAATCAATAAGCATTAGCTTCCAGTATCTCCATGACGAGACATATTGGAAAATAATTCTAATTTTCTTTTAATTTAATTTGGAAACTTACTTTTTTATTGCAAGTATTTTTAAATTTTCTAGGTTGTGGAAAAAATGAATAAGTGGCTTGGAAGATCGGATAAGTTCCAGAAAATTAGAAACAGTATGTCCTTGAAGGGAGCTAAAAAAAAAGAAATAAGAACAATTCATTAAAAAACAAATGCAACAACCTCACAAATAGTAAAGATTTCGTGTATGTGTCCAAAAAGGACAATAAGCAAATATTTAAGTACACAAAATAAAATGTAACGTGTGCATATTGATAGGAAAATATTTTAAAAACTGTAGTCTTAATAAATTTAGATCAACTATTATCCTGAAATTAACATCTATGGGTGAAAGCATACATCCTTCATGATTATTTGTAGAGCACAGCTAGTTTTTCGTCAAGGGTTAGTTTAAAATATTTCCACCAATATTTTCCACAATAAGTACTGCTCTACTTTATAAAAAGAGGAAAACGGCTTATTAATATATTTAACAAAACACCAAACCCAAAAATGTTAAAATTTTGAAGAAACACTACAAGATCTGGGTCCCCACTCTTAATTTGGCACACAATTTATAAAAATTGTTTTTTTTTTTATATTTGTTTGTATTTCCAGTTACCATAAAGTGATTTTTACTTATTAAAATGATATGATTTTATTTATCAAACATTTACATCGACATTATTCTATTTCTTTTTATTTTTTAGTTTTAAATCAGTTTTTGGCTATTTATTTGCTAGTGTAAGTACATTCATTATATGTGCCTTAAATGTATGAATTCATGCATTATTTAGACATTACTTAAAATATTTATTTGGGTATTGAATAGCGATCTAGTGTTAAATTTACTTATAACTGTTCTGTATATTCTGTGGTTTTTATTTTAATACATAACGACAATGAAAATTAATGAAAGGAAACAAAGCCAAAGTCATTTTTATAATCTGTTATTAAAAATATTGTTATTATACTAATATTTTGATTCATGGAAATTTAATTTTTACAATAGTTCAATGAATGATTAATTTTCAAATACTTAATGCCGTAAAAAGTACCAATTTACATTTATGGAATTGTCGACAACATTACAATAAAATCCAAGTCTATTTAACCACAACTGTTTTGTTTTTATTTCATTTTTTCTTAAGATTAGTAAAATTGTATTAAAATATTGTATATTATAAGGTTTCTACAAAGAACCTTTTTATAGTGTGTGATGGCCATAATCATACATAAATTTCTTATAATTGCTCTCATAGCAATAAAACAGTGCATTTATGTATGTATTTGGATTTAGATATTCGTGTCTGCTACATGCAAAAGCAATAACATGTTGTAATGACCAATTAAGTAAGTATATTCCGAAAGGACGACAATTAAATTATTATAAATGGAAAGTACTTAAAACATCTTCACTTATGCACAGCTCGAGATAACCATATGATACTTTAAAGTATAATAATATTTATGAGACATTGTTTGCAATGATATATATAATAAGAAATCAATATATCAATATATATATATCAATATTCGGCGGTTTAAATTCGTTTTTTTTTTTGTTTTTTTTTTTACATTTGATAATAAAATCAAGTATCAAGTAGGTATAGTATATAGTAGTATAGCAAATCAAATTTTTAGATTATAAAAAATGTCCAACGGTTTTTAAATAATGCTCCCAAAATACGTTAATTTCGAATTAGGGCATTACCTTATGCGTTTCAAAATATGATGTACTTTGTTTGATGAGCTATGAACACTAAAATATTTTATTTTATCAATCGATATATACTCTTCCACCGAAAATATTGCCGCCCTATCAAATTAATATATTCATTTTCATACATATAAAATACATACAAACACAATTACCTAAAACCAAATGTATTGAGTGGTGCAATAAATACTAAAAGATGCTGCACATAAAAAATGCTTATAGTTATGTACATGTATATTTGCATCTGCACATTTCTCTTTATTAAGCCTATCCTTATTCTGTTTTTTTTTTTTTTTGGGATTGGACATTATTTATATATTTTATGAAAACTATTTTTTTAGAGTTGGTTCTTATGGGATGACAATTTTGATGTTATTCCATTTTTTATGTGATTTGCGCCAATTAAAAACATGACGCAGCTCTCTACACAATGCGTTAATTAACTGGACTAAGTAAATTTATCTAAACGTTTTTTTTATTGTTACCATATGTATTAATTATTCGAAATATTATATTATTTATTAATTATTTAGTAGAATCATACTTTAGTCCACTAATTTTTATTATATTCTTTTAAAATCATACGACTTGCCTAAGTTGTTGGGAGGATCAACGAACAAGAACTTAATTTTTAACCGATTCGGTAGAGTTGATAGTGTTTTTGCGATTTTAAAGACAAAATTCACAAGATTCAAATAACTGAAAAAGGTTTTGATATATAGAAACCTTTGGCATAAATAAGCATAAACGGTAAAATGGTAATGTCTATATAGAATCAGCTCACCGCACTGATCAAAAATTAATTTGTAACAAAATTATAATACAAAAGTATTGAAGATAATAAGTAAGCTTTACATACATATTTATTTTTAATTTTTTAATTTAACTTCTTTTGGTTTAACACAGATGAACAGACCAATTGTATCTTTAAAAAAATATTTAAAAAAAAAATGGATTCGGATATACCAATTTAAATTTAAACAAGTATATGCGCTTTGTGCTTTTCAGTTATTGTTACTTCATTCCTAGTGCAACAAATATTTTAATATTTTTATTTTTACTTCCCTACGGTGGAAACTGACATACAAGATGCAATACGTAAAGCAAACAAAATTTGATATAAAGTGGTTGCTGAGTTAAATTAGTAGAGCTTTGGTAAGTAACATTAATAATTTATAACTCTTTTAATGGTTTCAATACACAAATAAAGAATTTCTAATTTGCATATAAACGATTCCGCTAGACCAAATGATAGTCAATTTCAATATTCAGAATATTCTATTTGATTAATTATTAATGTGCTATAGATTAATATATCAAATATTACGTGGATAAATTAAGAAATAAATCAGATTTTGTAATATTGCTAGTTTTGGAATTAGCGTCAGTCCAATTGTTCGTTGCGTGTCAATTGTGACTACTTAATCAGTTCCTCGTTAGTTTTATTATCTGCTGGCGTATGAATGCTATTTTAACATCAGATACACGGATAAATAATGTAATTTTAGGGACACACTAAGTTTCAATTTCCTTTACTTTTTTAACACACAACATATAAAAGATATTTGTTTTGTCATATTTATTTTTATATTTAACAAGTATTTTTTTTATTTATTTTATTTTTTCATGTGAGAGCTTATTTTGTATTTTAAATAGCAACGTTCATAAACGTTTACTTACATTGCTTGACACAATTGTAAGAATAAAATTTGTACAATCAAAATAAAATTAGATATTGATACGATTACAGTTATACCTACATAAAATAATTATTTGAGGTGTACGATTGGTATCGAAATGCATTTTATTTAATGCCCAGTGAATTATTGCTTGAACCCTTTTAATGCTGTTAATGTCATATTTAATAACGTAAAACAATAAATATTTGAATCAATTCTATTTGCCATGAACACAAACGAGTTTCTAATCAATAAAAAATAAAGTGTTCTCATTTTCAAGCTCCTATTGCAATTTCACCAAAAATCATATGGTAGTGCTCGGAAGTCTGAAAGATTTGATTGGCATAAAGAAATGTGTGTAATATAACTATTATAAATTTACATTAAATCTGTATCCACATAATTTATAGTCGATATTTACATCCACTTTCTGTAGTGTCATTTCTGATAAATACTATTATGTAGATATTTCTTATATTAAAATGATTTGTTTGTGTTTTCAAACATTGTTTTTTGTGCTAATGTGAATGCAACATGACATCAAGGACCCTTTTGGTCTAGGTGCGATCACCACATGGTGATCTACAGGTCTAGCCAATTATGTATATTTCATTTTTTTTTTTCAAACGTAAATTTATACCTCTGGGCACAATTAGAAGTTGATTATAATCTTGTCTTGTGTTACAAGCAAAGTCTTCTACAAATCTACTACTAAATTATTTTATATTTATTTTTATACATTTACATTCAGGGCATTTAATAACATTAATTTGATTCAGTTGGGATCAAAATTATTTAGTAAAAATAGCGTAATGGTTATATGTACATAACTTTATAAATCTATTTTGTGATTTTAAGACCTTTTTTATATAAAATAAATTAACTTAGGAATCGTTTATGCTCTAACAATATATAGATTCCTAAATAAACAAAATTTGTAATATCTACTCAATTTTAGAAATATGTACATATTCTAAATACGTAGTAAGGCACCTTTGAACTTATATTTGCCAATAATAAAACATTTCTTAAATACTGATTATTAACGTCAATATCAATGTAAGATAGACTAAGATAATAACATCCATTGTTATTGATAGCCGATTTGAAGTTGAAATTCCCATCTTGTATTCCATGTCAATGTCGAGAAGAAGATCATGATTTCGAGTATAAAACTGGTGAATGTCGCTTATCTATAGAAAAATATATTTGTATTAAACATTTCTCAAATACGCTTAGACTTTTTATTTTAATAAGTTTGACTGATTTAGTCGAGCGAATAACGACATTACAATATAATAAAGCAAGGTTGACATCTTCAAGACTGAATTTATTATTTAGTAAGTGGGATGCCGAATATTGCAGACCTGAGTCAGTCTGCCGACATATAAA
The DNA here is from genome assembly GCA_035042125.1 of Drosophila longiperda. Lineage (NCBI taxonomy): Eukaryota > Metazoa > Arthropoda > Insecta > Diptera > Drosophilidae > Drosophila > Drosophila longiperda. Next base: position 344,262 of record JAWNLV010000130.1, read on the forward strand.
CTTCAATACTAATTTATCAGTGATTTGCTCTTGTTAATGGTAATGAAAAAAGATTTCCAAAATATCTGTATTACTTTTTAAGGGTACTGAAAATTAGTTTTTTTCACCAGTGCGTATCTTTCATTGGAACAAAACTTTATTCCTGACCGTTACCCACTACACTCAGAAACTTTGTAATAGACTTTAAATTAATTATACTCAGTTACAGACAGATTTTATACTAACCTCATTCCATCCATATTTATTTTTAGCTTGCACAATTGCTTCATAGACTGCATTATGCTCTAAATTTCGTACTACATATGACATTAAATAATGTGTACCGTCCGTCCGAATTGGTATTGGCTTAATATGATATTCATGCCATTTACCAGGATGCTGGTATGTTTCATTCATCTGAAATTATTAATTCAAATACGAATGTAAGTAATTAATCGGATGCAAATATAATTTTTTAAATATTACCAGAAGCCTTCGATACAAAAGTTTAATTTCGTCTAATGGCGGTATAGACTCTATTGTCCATGTTAAATTGTAGTGATCTAGAAAGCCGCTTAAGGCTGGTGAAATAAAATCAGCTGGGCCCGGACGCCCAGAGACCTCAATGTATTTCTTTGTCCGCCCAAGTGCATTATCGGCAACACAACTGTAATTACCAAAATCGGTTTGTTGAAAATTTCGAATAATTAGACTGTATCTATCATCATGGGGATACATCGAACGCCGATCCGTTGGATCCAAAAGAAAGGAGTTCTGATACCACAACATCTAAACAATAGAAAAACATTTACATTATAATTCCAAATTATTTTTTAATACAATCTGTTTGGTCAAACTTACTTCAGAATTAACATCGCCATGAACCACACAAACAAGCTCTATATCATATCCTTCGGCAGCATGCACCCAAGCTTTTTCGACCGTTATTTCTGGTGGGGCTTTAGTGAATATATTACATAAAGCAAAAAAAATTTGTCAAGAGCTTACGGACCACAATACTTGAACAGAGGTATTAGAGCGTATATAAAGTGAATATATGTATAAATATAAATAGGTTACGCTAGTTTAAAGTCCGAAAATTGTAAAACCATTTAATTTGAAAGTTGTGACTAAAGAAAATTCCGATTCAAACAAAAACCAAATGGTTTTGCTTCAGCAACAAAATGTATTGATAGTTATTTAGGGGTTAAGTTATTTTTATGAAGAAACCATATCATAGGCAAATTATGGAGTGTTTTTGTTCATTGATTAGCAATACAATATAAATTTGTATTTAGTATTCACTTTCCAAACACACTGGCTCAAGTATTAAAAGTATATAAATTTTAATGTTCTTAAAAATGTGAAACTTACATAAAATCGTCAGCTGAATATCCATTGATACGCGCTCTTTAACACCGTTATCAGCTGAACACTGATATGTACCAGCGTGATGTCTGTCCACGTTTTCCAAGATCAATGTTGAGCTATCTGATAAATGCGTTGGACCAGAATAAACGTCCTTTTTAAACCAGTATATTGTGGGCACTGGATTTCCTGACGCCTTACACTCCAATGTAACTGTGCTCCCCTTTCGTGCCGTTACTTGTCCATTGTGAGGAAGGGCCCTTAATGTTGGTGGTACTAAAGAAGTATTAATATATATTTGTTTAATTAATTATTTTTGGTTTGAATAGAGCTTAAATTTATTATTATAAAATACCTAATATTTCAACTGTATGGACTTGATCACGATTTTCTTGATCTCCAAGTTGACAAATGTAATCACCAGCATCTTGAGTCTTAACGCCGTTAATTTGTAGATTGTAGTCGCTACCAATTTTAAACCTTTGATCTCTTGAAATTTTTAAATGACCAGCAGTAAGAACTGAGGAGCCCTTTCTCCATAGTAACACAAATGATCCAAGATTTTGCACTTTACATGGTAACTCAATAGTTTCGCCAACTATAACTTTGTATAGGTGACCCCGTGATAAAAATTTAGGTGCTGTGGTGGGAGCTTCGTTCTCCGGTAATATAAACGATCCACCTGAACAAGACACTGTAAAGGAATGTATTTGAAAATGTTGTATTTAATTTTAATTTTAAAAAATTATTGAAAATAATTTACCAAAGCACAAGTGTCATATATAGTAAGTGTCTCACCACTTATAAGGATTTTGCAAACGAACGAAAAATTTATAATATGTAAAATTTTTAACAATAACAATATTCGTTAATACAGGCATCTCTTAACGGCAATTATTAAATTATAATCTTTTCCATATTCTTCAGTGACAGATTCCGACGATGCTGCAATTTTCATAATATGCACACTTTGGAATATCCTCACAGTTGGCATTATCGGACAATTTAGGTTAGCTTTTGAGTTTTAGGTTGTGATTTTACCATTTACCATAAGCTTATGCAGTAGAGAAACAATTTTGTTTTTAGTAAAATTTTGGACTTAATGTTAGAAATTACTAAAGCAATACTCGAAATAGCGGTCATTTATTTTATAGTTCCAATATAGTTTTATTTTGATAAATATGCGGCAGAGAACATAGAAATCTTTTAAATTTGTGAAAATATGATTAGTTCTACCCATCTGATAACATTTATTCATTTTAAAAACAACTTCCATAATAATTTTTTGTTTGGGATATTTTCAAATAGAGTCGTCCTTGTGTGTTATCAGCGGTCAAGTAAATCTAAAGAACTAACAAAACGCCTCTCAAAATGGATCTCAAACTATTCTTTTGGTCACAATAATTATTAAAGTTCTTCACACCGAGCAGGAAAAATCGGCATGTGTAAAAAAGATGAATATGAAATGGTTGCACCAAAAAATAAATAAAATGTAGACTTTTAAGAGAATAATTGGATTGTTGTTGATGCTTTTTAGGCTTGGCACTAATTTGCAATATCTGATCATCGATTTGGGAGAGTATATTTACAACCGTTTGGTAAGTGCAGAAGTTAACGAACAATTATCAATTACAAACAATTTAAACTAAGTTGAAAACCTTCTTCGCTAGTCGGTTGGTTTCTTGCCTTTGGCGATAATAGCATCTCAGCTGTCGTCGCTGATTCCCGTTATAGAATCTATAGTGTCTAAATGCCTATATCGAGAATGTTTCTTTTACCCGTTTTTAGCTGTTAAGACACAGGGATCAGTGACTATAGTTGGTTATTTACTACACATAAGATTATATATTTTCTTATGGTTTTTATATTGAGACATGTTTTGTATACTCACCTCTTAACAACAACGTAAGAGCCAAAATATAATTAGGTAGTTGCCGCGTGGGCCTTGGTTGGCAAACGTTTGTTATCTGTAAAAACAAAAACCGAATTTGATTAGTAAATGGCAAATCCGTACCAAAATGATAGACTGACCAAATGTAAATTTATTTAAATTAACTTTATTTATTAAATATATTATTTATTTATATTAATATTTTCCATAATTACGAAGAATAAAGCCGAAAGGACCAACAATATATTAATAGTATTAAAAGCTCAAAAGCAATGATCATGCGATAAGCAGCGCAAAAACAAGATCTGTATGTAGATGTTGGTACTAAAGAAAATGTTCTTTAAAAGGGTTGCGAAGAAAAAGTTTGTGTTTGATTCCGGAAAATCACTTACTCAGACTCAGACAAGAGTTCTATATAGAAACAAAACAAAAGAATACTATAACAAATGTTAAGGGCTAGTGAAGATGGGTGGTAAATAGGTTATGGTTTTATTACGATAAATGAAACCTTGAACACCCTTATCTTAAAAAATAATGGGGCTTAGTATGAACGCAGAATGATCTTACATATTAATACCTCATAAACTAAAATTGTCAATTACCAAAAGTGAGCACTTCTTTTTTTCCTTCGAACTGAGCATTTAAATTATAAAACTATTATTGACTACATTACGAGATCTAAATGATATTTTGTTACATGATTTTGGTACCAGACCAAATTACTGAATCCAAACTCTATATTAAAGAACAAGATTTTTATTTTATTTGGATGTTGTTAGTTGGCTGATACGGTTTATACGGTATAAACGTTAAATATATATTGTGTTTTAAAATATTATTAAGCTTTTCTGTCTCAAGTTGAGTTGATAAAAACAGAGGCAATACATGATATGGAAGTATGTTGCAAGCAAATCTTGCTCCCTTTTACCGGCTTACATGTTATCATAATTTTTTTGGTAGTAACATAAGACATTTGAACTCCACTGAAGCCTTTTTGTACCAATAAATTAGAATTTTGATTCTAGTTCAAAACTAAAATAAATCACCATTACTCTCAGAAAACAACTCAAGCATCCAATTCATCGCTTAAAAAAAACTGTTTACATAATGCGAGTGGTCCAAATGACAGCAATTCATACAAAACACTCACTGCGAGTAGTGAAGAAAAATCTCGATTCGTTCCTTGCTTTTGCACAAGTTCACATAGCAATTTATATCACAATATCGAATTATAAAGAACCAATATTTTGTTATTATCTAATGTGGGCCTTTTGACTATATACTTTATCTATCTGAGTACGATAAAATAAATGAATAGTGTGAAAATGAGCTAGGTGGAAAGAAATAAATTTAGAAATAATCCGTTTAATAAGCCCTGCTCTTCTAATTGTTCATTGTGCACGTATAATATTCAAGAAGATATTCTTAACGTTAATAAAGCTTTTTACTTATGTTTGTTCTCATGTAGGATATTTCCTTACAAAAAAAGCTCCAGGGTCTAAAGTATAGTATTGTGAACAGCTTTTAAATATACATTTTTTTTTAATCTTTGTTGCATGTTTTCCACTTTAAGGTATTTGCTACAAACGCTATAAAGGCCGCACAAATAAAATTTTACACATAATTTGAAGCGCAATGATTCAATATTTTTATTTGTTTGTAAACAGAAGTGTTATGTTATTAGGCATATAAGGTCTGTATTGTAAACCACGCTATAGCTAAGTGCGGGAGAGACTAAGTCTATATTGTGGATATACATAAGTAAATCTGCACACACATTCGCTTACATAAAACCTAACTTCACATAACCGCATTAGCTCTTATTTTTTCATACATACATAAAGATATAATGTACAATTAACTTTTTATGTATATGCATGCCAAAATACATATGTATATATATATACATTACATTAATAGGATTATTGAAGCACACGCACCTATCTACAATTATATATATATATAAATATATAGGATTATTGAATCACATGCACCTATGTACCATTTTTATCGGTATGTACTTTTAAACATAAAAATCACTTGTATTTATATATACCTATATACAATCATACATGGAAAAAATTTCACATATGTATTTATGTATGTATACATTTAAGTTACTTGTGAACACTTGTGTGAAAGATATATCAAAAAATATATATACCTTAGTAATATGAAATAGCGTGAATATAATTACACATACAGTCATACGTAAGTTAAATTTAAATTAGGAAAGTTTATTGGCTAATGGTTATGTATATTCATACATATATATATACACATTTTTATATGTACATACATGCTAAACTTTTAGTGATAAATGCGTGGAGTGCTAATTTAACTTACCATTTTAAAATCCTTACGAACTCTTTTTTCCCATTAACTAATGTTTAGCTTTTCTTTAACACACAAATTTAATTAAATTTTCAATAAAAAGTAAACAATAATCTTTATCAGTTATAAAATAGACTAAAGTTTCTGGCCGACAAGTATAATTGTATTTATCCTTAACATTTTCAGACCCACTGCGCAGGTCCAGCTTTTAAGCATTTTTACCTATAAAGCTATGAAAAAGCTTCACACGAATGAGTTCTTGACTACTCGGTTGTATTGCAACAACTCAAATGCTCATTTCGTCAGCACTCGACTTAATAAATACCCTACAGCAAGCTATAATGCATATGTGCTCTACAGTGGTGTTTCGTTGTTTACTGCCGATACCCTACTGCAAATAAACGCAAATTTTCAGAATCCACCGTGGTATAACTAAGCAGACAAAATATAGAACATACAAATTTCAATTAGAAAATAATTTCAAGTTTTAACGACATTGTGGAGTTCTGAGAAAAGTAGGTGATCAGATTCGCACAACTTCATTTACTTTTTAGAGCATGACGGTATGGGAAGAGAATGTGCTTGCCGGATTTCAGAAACACAGTGACAAGCTCGTAAAGTCCGAGGATGAGCATCTGCATCATGTAAGGCTTGAGCTCACACAGTGGCCATGGCCTGTCAGATATATATATGGAGCAGTTCATCACAAAATCTCAGAGTGCTCGCATCGGCTTACATTCTTGGAGTCAAGGATGCAGCGCCTAATGCGCAACATTATTACAAACTCACTCACCCCATTTTCAATTATTCACTAAGTTTAGTATCTGACGCTGTAGCCAAGAAAGAAGCTAGTTCACCTGTTAAAGCTCCCTAGTGCAATCAGAACAATATGCACTGGTCATAGCTCTGGCTTAGAAATCCATCGATAAATCATTGGCCAGTTTCTTAGTTACCGACAGCATTACCAAGAGCCGCTCTGACGATTGACTAATTGAATCTTAAAAACCTGCTTTCTGGTCGGACATTTCAGGTTGAGCAAATATTTAATTAATCAAAAAAGTGTACAACGCTTATGAGCTAACATTTTGTATGCCAATTCGATAATTCTTATCTCTTCCAAAAATCGGATTGAAAGAATTTTTGTAAGCACCCGTTATCTGCTGATCTGGCATTAATATTAGCGTATTACGTATTAGTAACTAAGAAATATGAATTAACCTAACTCAACTAAAAAAATGTTCCATTCCATTGATCCAAAAACTACATATCATTTTTTGGTATTTTTAAATGCTTTTTGACAAACATGTGTGGTTTATCAAGAAACATAACAAACATAAATATATTGTTACTTTACTTTATGACATATTTGATAAATAAATGAGTGCAGTTACATTTATTTTTGTTTATACTGCAGTATTTGCCTTTCTTGTTGCTGAATGTACTTTAGAGCAGGCAAGAACGTCGAGTTCCGAACAAATTAGTTATCAGGTGAAAAACGTTCCGAACGAGTTTATAGTTAAATTTTATTCAAAATACTTTTCGGATGTAAGGAAATCATTTATTGAAACCAGACTGTTAAAAGAAAATGTGAGCATAAATATCTTTGTTTGCATATGCAAGGTTGTTATTTTCTAATATATATTCGTTTAGGTAGTGAACTGGTTCATTGAGTCTCGCCACAACTTAGCTAGTGTTCATCCTAGTGATTTCGACATTTTGCATATATCAGAGGCAAACAGCACTTTAATTGAGCATATTCTAATCACACTCAATGCTCATCCTGCCGTCAAAGCAGTTGTCCCACAGCGCTATGTACAAAGATTCTTGTCTTGGAACTATAACGATACTGATAGTTTTACTTACAACATTCGGCATCCTAAAGGCGTTGCTCGGGACAATCACTTAAAGGGTGTTCACTCGCAGCATGTTTCGGCAACTCTGCATGCTGACGTTCTTTGGAAACTTGGAATTACTGGGAAAGGTGTTAGCGTTGCCATATTTGATACTGGCTTGACTCAAAATCACCCACACTTTCGCAATGTCAAAGAGCGAACGAATTGGACCAATGAAAAGTCATTGGATGATGGAGTTAGTCACGGAACTTTTGTTGCAGGGGTTATAGCCTCCTCAAAAGAGTGTCTCGGATTGGCGCCTGACGCAGAATTGCACATTTATAAAGTTTTCACAAACTCCCAGGTAAAGGTTTTATAATTTTTATGTTTATTCAATGATTTAACTAATGCGTTTAAACCCCAGGTCTCCTATACATCTTGGTTTTTAGATGCTTTTAATTATGCTATATACAAAAAAGTAAACATTATTAATTTAAGTATCGGTGGCCCAGATTTTATGGATTTACCGTTTGTAGATAAGGTTCTAGAATTATCGGCCAATAATATTATTATGGTGTCGTCTGCTGGGAATGATGGCCCCATATATGGCACTCTTAATAATCCTGGTGACCAAAGCGATGTCATCGGTGTAGGTAGTATTAACTTTGATGACAAAATTGCCAGATTCAGTTCTAGAGGTATGACAACCTGGGAACTTCCATTAGGCTATGGAAGAACTGGGCTAGACATCGTCACTTATGGCAGTCAGGTGGAGGGAAGTGACGTGCGTACGGGGTGCAGACGCCTTTCAGGAACATCAGTCTCATCACCGGTTGTTGCTGGTGTGGCAGCTCTATTGAGAAGTGGTGCATCGCATAAAATAGATTTAGTTAATCCATCATCATTAAAGCAAGTTCTTGTTGAAGGGGCGGAAAAGCTAGCAAATTATAACATATTCGAGCAAGGACAAGGAAAACTAAATTTGTTAAAAAGTATGCAGTTGTTATTATCATACAAGCCAAAAATTAGTCTTATTCCATCATCACTTGATTTTACATCGAATTACATGTGGCCATACAGCAGTCAACCGTTATTCTACGGAAGCACGGCCGCAATCGTGAATGTTACTATTCTCAATGGCATTTCTGTAGCCGGAAAAGTAATTGGTGGGCCAAAATGGATTCCAGATCTTCATAATTATGGGCATTTCCTCAATATTTCAACGTCGTATTCAGAATTGATTTGGCCCTGGACCGGTTGGATGTCAGTCTATATTGGTAAGGATTACAGCAACATATTTCTACTGTTACCATTAATGTATTCGTATATTTTGTTCACAGCTGTAAATAGGGCAGGACAGAACTATGAAGGCATATCTAAAGGACGTTTAATATTATTGATAGAAAGTCTCCCATTAGGTTCTAACGAATCTCATAAAAGTGAAGTAGAGTTACACCTTACAATAAAAATTACACCAAAGCCTCCCCGACATAAAAGAATTTTGTGGGATCAATTTCATAGTTTGCGATATCCACCTGGCTATATTCCACGTGACAATTTAAAAATTAAAACAGATCCTCTCGATTGGAGAGCAGATCACATTCATACAAATTTCCGAGACACATATGTACATTTAAGAAACGCTGGATATTATATTGATGTTTTAAGAGAACCGTACACTTGCTTCAATCCGCTTGAGTACGGGGTATTATTAATTGTTGATCCCGAAGAAGAATTTTTCGACGAAGAGATTATTAGTCTAGAACATTATGTCTATGAAAAGGGTTTAAGTGTTATTGTATTTGCTGATTGGTATAACACAACAGTCATGAGACACATTAAATTTTTTGACGAGAACAGCAGACAATGGTGGATACCTGATACTGGTGGAACAAACATTCCAGCCTTGAACGATCTTTTGAAACCATTTAGTATTTCCTTTGGAGATTTTGTTGGAGAGGGACACTTCAAATTAGGAGACCATGCAATGTATTATGCAAGTGGTACAACGCTCTTGTCATTTCCAACTAATGAAGATGATATGGTGATTGGGACCAATTTACTTGATCAAGGGGAATCTGTAAGTAATTATATATTTTTACCAAAGTGTGCTTTTAAAACATTCAAACTTTAGATTATCACGAATGGAAAATCGACGTATACGGATTTAAAGCATCTTGTACCCATAATGGGGTTATTTCAAACTGATCTGAGATCCCGACTGTCTAAGAAGGAAAAATTTGTAAGGAATACTCCAGCTGCTGTCGATGATACCAAAATGTTTGAAATGTCGTTAGATCATACAATTTTAAGAATCGAATGTTACTTAATGAAAAGAGTGAAAAATTAACAGAGGGTCGCATTGCAGTCTATGGAGACTCGAACTGCTTAGACTCTTCCCATATGGAAAAAGCTTGCTACTGGCTTTTAACAACTATTTTAGATTTTACGATGAATTCTCACAAATCGATGTTACTAGAGAATTTAAATCAAATTTCTGAATTTAGAAAAACTAACCAAAAGCCATTACCAATAAGGATATCCAGTAGTAACTTAAAAAAATTTTCAAAAGTGATCAGATATATTAAGAATCCAATATTACATTGCCAAGAACTCGAATGGATGGTGGGAACAACATATAATATTACCAAAAAGATAAAACCTGATCTTGATTCAACAGAAGGTAACGTTAAAAATACATTATTTTGACAACTAGTTACAAAAAACTTTATTTTATTTCAGTGACTCAATACAATGTTATTGCAAATATAAATACTGAGCTTGGAAAAATTACATTAAATAATGGCAAACAAATTTCTGACCAATTAGACTTCAATATAAAATTATCAGTCATATTTATGACAACACTCACTTTAACTGTTCTCATTGTTTTCTTATTATTTATAAAAGGCAAAATTATATTTCATTCTATTAAATAAAATATATACCCGCTGGGAGAATGACAATGACCGATATAAAAACAATGTGTTTTTTCAATACTAAAATTTTAATAGCTAAAACATATAAAATATATAAATTCTCGATAGGAAGAGTCATCTTTAAATTTATAAAAAAAAATACTACAAGTGTATTTTGAAGCACACTGTTTAATATATTATTTTGAATCGAGAGATTTTATGCTACATGCACTTTTAATCTTCGTTACTTTGGGACAAATGATTTTTGTATTAATTAAGGCCAAATCCGGTATTCAATATCACATATCTAATTCTGCAACTGTTAAATAGGGTTTGCGATTTAGCATCGAATTCAGTAGCTTGTACTTGCAGTAATAGAGACTAAGCAGAACATTATTAGGGTTAACCTCGCTCATTCCGTGAAGCTACTTGGTTGGAGCATTAAATCTGGATCAATACTATTTTGCACAAATACCAATCCTCAGCCCATCGCTTTAACATTGGTTAATCGTCAGTCATGGGTTCTAATTAAAGTACTGAACACCTTGCATACATCTTTAAAATATAGACACGCTCCACTGTACTTCCTTAACATAAGCATAGTTTTCCTTTTGCAAATTGTAAGAATAATTATTAAAAAACTATTTTTTTTTCTGAGTGTGAGATGATATCAAAAACAAAGCCTAAACTGTAACCCAAAATATACTTTCTGCTTATGACTTTCTACCTACATATATTTATTATTTCATTGCGCTTTTATTTGTTGTATTAAACTTTGGCCAATTACGGCGAGTTTAATATTAACCACTGTTTGCTCAAAACAAAACTATAACTATATTTCGAAAACCATAGACCATTCCAAATAATAATACTAAAAAAGGCATAACGGCCACTTAATCCTATTGAACAAACCTTGAATATGCTGGAATTTAGGATAACGAAATTATCGATTTAGCAAAGGAACCGTTAAAAAGATCTTGAATGGGATAATGCCACAGCTAAATGACACGAATCTTGTGAACATACGCTTGAAAATCTTTAAGAAACACTTGTAGGACAAGAGTGTATTGTTATTTGGCTGTGAGCAGAAACGATATCTTATATACTTATTTATATTTATAATTAAAAAGTATTAAATATAATTATACCTTTCTAATTTTAAATCAAATTTTTTTGTTTGTAATCTGTTATTTTAAATTACATTTGGACTTTGAAGTATTAACGAGCCTCACATTTAAGTGGCCCAATACTAAACACAGGGAGCCAGGCAATCTGCAACTTATCTCACACCCAACTGATCGAGGTGCGCTCCGCAGAACGTGCCATTACGAATGTCTCGCATTACTAGATGACAACTCAACAGTTGTATTACATAACACAACAATTTAATAAAAGAAATAGAGGGTGCAGAACTTATTAATGGAAACTTATAAATGGACTATGGATAGCATAGTTCGAATTACAAGTTTGAAGAAAAATATGCAGAAAATTCCTTGTGTATCTGATTGGAACTGAACAATTAAGTCGGCTGAATAATTCAGATGAAGATAAGCTAATATTATTATTCCAATTCTAATAATAGAAAATATTTTTGTGCGGTTTCTTTTGTCCTGATGAACCTTGTAATTGGGTGACCATATACAAGACCGATATTCAAGAATAGAATGTACACTTGAAGTATACAGTGTTTTGGTAATATAGGAACCGTCATATTCTTTTGACTAGCGCTTGATGAAACCCAGGATACTGGTTGGACCTAATAATTTGCCGATACCTATTGTGTTTTTAGCACTTTGTCTCTGAAATTTCGCTCAAAACTCGTATTCAATGATTGCAATACAAATATTTCCTGACTGTGATAATCTTGTAATGCTACCCACTTTTTGGCGATTTTTGACAATTGACCCACCCTGTATTATCATACAAAAATACCGCGTTAATATTAAAAATATAGTTATACTTAAATAGTTTTATTGTATATAAAATCAGTAGAAAAAGAAACAGAGTCATGGCCGAAGTTAAGATCTATGATTTTATACAATTAATATGTCATTCACTACTATATTTCCCTTGAAGCGGAAGAAAGTCTTCTAATTCTGAATCTTCAATTTCACAAAGTCGAACAGAGATATTACTGTCTGAACCAGTTTTTCCAGCTGCATATGGAAACAGGTATATTTCCTCGGAATTTCCTGTAATGTATGAAAAGAACTGTAAATAGATCAAATAAAAATATAGAAAATATTACCGCTTATTGCTCTACTTGATAATTCTTTTTTCAGCATTGGGGCTTCGTTATTAGAGCTTTCCGCCTCCGTGTCACTAGGAGTATGTATCGTCGGTAAATATGAATCAGGATGTCGTAAATATACTTTGCCTGTTAATAGAAATTTAGCAAATTATTAGTATTTTAGTATGTAAAGCTTTAGGAACATGCGTTTTTTTTTTCTTATCAAATGAAAATATATGCATAACCTTTGTTAAATAAAAAAAAACATTTTTAAGATAAACAAAAGGCTTTTGATGTCAGTACGTTTCTAATGTATAAATTGAATTAATAGGATTCGTCAAAGAGATATTGAAAGCCAAGACATCGCAGATTTGAAACAAAATTAATGCTTTCGGATTGGGAGTGTTTTGTGTCGTGGAAATTAATAAAATAAAAAAACGAATCCAATAATTGAATGAACAGAAATTTCTTCAGCCGAAGCAAACTTACGTAATCGATTTGATTTTGATTGGAAAGGCACTGAATGCATGAAAGTAAGTTCGTTTTATTAATTTTAGTACAATTTTGCTTACAAAATTAATTATAATATTACCTGTATTTAGTTTGTAGTCTTCATTCTCACTTTTATTAAAAGAACTTAGTCTTGAACGGGATTCATTGCTTAAATTCGGCATCATAAATGGTGTTATCTCAGAATCCACATATTCAAATACCATGTCTTCATTTAGAGCAACTATATCTCTAGTTGGATCGATATCTTCCACTACGACGAGAAAAAGAATTAAACAATTTGGTTTAGTGCAAATGCAACTAATTTAATATATGTTAGTTCTTAGATTGATAATCATAATTTAGATGTTGAGAAGTCAGACTGCGGCCCTAATTAAATACTGGAAAGCAACTTTCTTAGGCGATCCAAGGATTCCGTACCCAAACCGACGTCCACCAGCTCATAGCAAACAACCCAGCCTAATAAAAACATTCTTAGTGATTAAATCACCATATACAAATATAATGTGATCTACAAATCTGTTATTTAAATCAAATATATATATATATATATTAATAATAAAATTGACTTTACCCGTACAAAAAAGGAAATCTCTACCCGTCGGAAAGACAGATATTTTCGGTATTCAGGCATTAAAGATTACATAATTTAATAGTGATTGAATAGCGTCAAGTTTCAACTCAAGAGCTGTCGATATAGAATTTACATAAGCTAGCTTTGTGTTAGAGGAACGACTAGAGAAGATATAAAAAATCGCATACGCTTCCAAATCGAAATTACTAGCAAACTTTGAGCATAATGATTGGGAATAATACCTTCTAAAATGGTGTAATATCTTAAACTCATAAATTTAAAGAAAAAACCAATTCTTAACAAGATCTTCCATAGCTAAGGAAACAAGAGCCAAATTTAAAATAGATGATAGACAATTTATTACACATAATATATATATATATAGTGACATATCCAGACCATGACATCATGCAGATCTCTCATGTCCACACTCACTGCGACGGCGCCAGCGCCTCAGCATAAGCAATCAAACCTAACTGTATATTCTAAGAAATTTAACCTAACTGTAAATAATGAAATAAGACGCAAATGCGAGGTTTCATTATTGATTAAACCAGTAGCATAAGCAGAGTTATATTTTGTACACCAAACTGAACAGACGTGTTTTGATGAATAAAGAATTATATTTTTTAAATCAAATACCGTAATCAGACATTCAATTATATATATATTATTATTATATGAATTTAAACTTACCATGAACTAAATATTTCCGCTTAGATTTAGACTCGTTACTATCATTACTATGGAAGCTCGATGAGTCAGCGACTTCTGCACCAGGAACTTCTGTTATGTCCGGCAATGGGTTCTGGCTCTTGCGTACCCAATCTGAACAGTCCCAATGATATTGACCATTACCCAGGGAAGAATCAACAAAATTTGCATTTGTTGTAGAATGACACACGTTAGGCATTGCAACTTGAATTAGTTTTCCGCTTGAGAGGCGGTTAATTGGAAAGCCATAGTCTATTCTTCGCTCTGGAATTTTTTATTTATGATTTATTGGTATTGAATAAGTATTTTAATTTGATTTTCTACTTACCATTGTTTAGCTTATTCTCATTGAAGGTTTTTAAATGCATCTGTTCACACCACTCTTGCTTATGTCCTCCGTTGTCACCATCAATCAGATTGCTTGCATTTATGTTAACATGTTGGTTAGTTCGATTAACTTTTTGATACTCGAAAGGTATATTTTCCAGGTCATCACCAGCGGACCCGTAACTTCGTAAAATATCCAGATTATTTACAAAGGTTGTGTTACTTATAAATAGGCTATCGTTTATTGGCGGCGAATAGCTTATTGGTCGTTGGCTTATTTCCAAATTGCTTATTTTAGCATTCGATTTGCAAAGATTATCCTTATCAAGCAGGGAGTTTAGATTTGCTTGCTTGACTGAATGTTTATTTTTGAATTTTTCGTTTCGATTTCTAGTGGTTATAGTTGACTTTCTTTTAAAAGCAAAACAGCAAAGTAATATTATGATGAAAATGAGTACAACTGTTATTCCTGATATTATGCCACTAATGTGCTCCATTGAAAAGTTTTTCAATTTTGTACTAATTGAATTTGAATATAGAGGGTCTCCACAGCTTGCGCCAGTAAGAAATGAAGGACATATGCATCGAAAACTACCAGCCTCGTTTATACAAGTTGCCCCATTTCCGCAGGGTTGATTTTCGCATTCGTTCACGTCGATTTCACAATTTGCTCCAGTAAAACCTCGGCACATGCAATGTGACACTCCGTCGCCTTCTTCACATATTCCGCCATTTTTGCAAGGATTTGGAGTACAAAATTTTCCATATTCACATCTTCTTCCAGACAAATGTATCGGGCAATTACAGGTATAATTATTTGGTTCATGATTATCACAGCGGCCTCCAAATAAGCACGGCGCTGACGAACAAGGATCTAAATCAATTTCACACAGATCCCCAGAAAACCGAGTGTGGCAAATACACTTGAAATTATTATTTCCAATATCCATACAAATACCACTATTTAGGCATGGTTGAGTACCGCAAACTCCCAAATTAACAAGAACATTTGCGGGATCACATTTAAACTCTACATTTGTAAATCTTTTTAATGCGGCAATTGTACTGCCTCCAGAAATGTATAGAGGTAATGGCTCCAAAGCAATTTTAATATTCGCCATACACCCAATAAAGCCACGTTGAATATCTTCATAACCAATAATCGATGGATGTGGTCGAACTTCAGCTCCAACGAAGATATCATTGGATTGAATATTTAATATGCCATTGACTCCAGGAGCACTTCCTTGGGAAACATGCTTGTGATCTACAGTTAATTTGGCACTGTTAAGAGTGCGTTCCAAGGTGATTGTATGCCACGCGCCGTCCGAAATATAAATGCTTGATACGCTTACAACACCTTCTCCTGATCCCAAATCAAATTTGTATTTTACAGCTCCGTTGACAAGTTCCAACACATTGTAGTCAACTTTTCCGCTCGCATATAAGAGTGTACCGCTTTGTTGCACTGTTCTTATTTGTAGAGAATAAGAAAACTGATTTTCCAAAATATTTTTGGCCTTGGCTTTATTGATTTTGTAATGAGCATAACTTTTGCCGCCAAATGAGACAGCAGTTGATGAAAACGCATCACAAGATCCGTTCACACACTTTGAAGATTTAATTTCGCAGAATGAGCCTGAGTATCCCTTTGGGCACACACATTGATATTTAGTTTCAGATTCTGATGGTAAACAATTTCTCTGATGTGGGCACGGTTCGGAAGAGCAGGCATTTACTGTTTCATTACAGTCTTTTCCATCAAAGCCAGGCTTGCAAACACATTTGTTAATCAAACTATACGAGGGCGCAGCGAAACTTATTACATCTGTGTATATAGTCGTTACATTGTTTTGTTCAAGACTTATAAATTGCTTGCAGACTCCATGAACACAAGTGTTTACTTTGCTTTGACAATAACTTGAAAATATTTCTTCAATGATTAAGTTAGTATCGTTTTCAATTTCAAGTTCCTTGCTGATAATGGATAGACGAATCTCATCACTACTAAAAAATTCATCTGAACTTGGTATTATTTGTTGCTTGCGCACTGCAAAAACAACATTTAAATTTAAATCTGTTGAACGCTTTACCCGTTTATCTAAAGAGTTTGGAATTTGCCCTTGCAACGATATAAGAATCACATCTTTTTGTCGGCATCTCATCACATTTCGTATGGCGCGAATAAACCCTTTTCTGTGACTCAGCAGAAAATCGGATGCTGCTATTTTACTGAATCTGATTACTGTGGCTTCTCTGACCATATTCGTCGATATAAGTTCAACATTGATTTTAACAGTGGTATAGACGGTAAACTTTCCATCAGTGACGGACACATTTAACTTATATAAACCTATATCAAGGTTGTAAGTTGAATATATTTTTCCAGATTTATTCGCAATTCTAAATAATTTTGAAGTCTCATAAGATTCTTCAATGGTTGTAGCCAGACTATATGTTAGTTCATCATATTGATCTTGGTCAGACGCATAAACTTTTCCCAGGAATGCTGAAGCAAATTCATCTTCAAAAGAATTAACAGTAATATCTAAGGGTGTTAAAATAGGAGGGTATTGACTTTCCTCAATTATTTTTATCGTTACCCATGTATCTGAATATTGTGGGGGCGTTCCATTATCAAATACACGTACTTGAATTATAAATTCATCTCGTAATTTGTGATTAAATCGGGATGCGGTACTAAGAGATCCATCTTGTTCCAACCGAAAAAGTCCACCTTCATTCCCAGAACGGATATCAAACGTATAGGGAGTAGAATTCGGCTCTTCGTCAGCATCAGACACATCAAATTTGATGAAAACATAGCCCAACGGTCGATTCTCTTGTAGAACTATACTATAATTTGTCTGCGAGAATATTGGAGCGTTATCATTTGCATCCAGGATACAAATATTGATTTGTACACTATTACATCGCTCGGGAATCCCAAAATCACAGGCTTGCACTTCCAATACATAGTCCGAAATAGTTTCACGATCAAGTGGCCTACCCAAGCTTATTGTTCCATTACTGTGATTTATCTGAAATTGACTTAAGCTATCACCTTTAACAATGTTATATTTAATAATTCCATTCAGGCTAGAGTCCTCATCTGTGGCTTTCACATCTATTATTGGAAGATTGACTGAAATATCCTCCCGTACACTGGTTCGATAAATATTTTGCGTAAATGTTGGCGTGTTGTCATTAACATCATCTATAGATATATTTACATAAGCAATGTTGCTAAGTGGCGGACTTCCCCCATCAATGGCTTGAACGGTAAGAAAATAATATTTGGATTTTTCATAGTCCACTGTTCCGTTTACCCATAAGACGCCTGTGCTGGAATTAATATTAAATTTTTGTTGTTCATTGCCACTAATTATATAGTATAAAATCTCAGCATTTACGCCAATATCTTTAGATGTGGCATGAATTTTACAAACTTCAGACCCTCGTGTAACATTTTCATACATCTGACTTTTGTATTGTCGTAAGCTAAATTCTGGTGGATTGTCATTTATATCCAAAATATTAATAACAATATTTGCAACTGAAGACAATATTGGTTTCCCAAAATCTTCCACTTTAACTGTGAAATTATATAACGAAATTGTTTCGCGGTCAAGGTTTTTTTCCAATTTTATAATTCCGGTTGATTTGGAAATTCCAAAATAATCACTATTTGCTCCTGTTAATGAGTATTTGATTTTTCGATTCATGCCAAAATCTTTATCTGTAGCGTGTACCTTTGTCACCAGAGTTTGCAATTGAGCATCTTCTTGTATGCTTACTCGATAATTGGTCAGAGAGAATATTGGTGCATTGTCATTTATATCATTTACGGTAATTATTATTTCGGAAATACACTCTCTTATGAATTCTTTTCCATCCTGAACGTGAGCATATAATTTATATTTTGAAATTTTTTCTCGATCAAGCGACTTTGCTACTTTTAATACTCCACTGTCCTTAGCAATAACAAAGTCATCGGAGCACTTTCCGGATATGTAATAACGTAGTTTAAAATCACTGGAATCAAAATCGATTGCTTTAACTTCAACTATTGTTGACCCAATTGGTGTAGATTCATCGATTGTGATGTGATAACGAGGCTTTAAGCAGTACGGCATATTATCATTTACATCTTTTATATGCACGTGAACAGTCGACTCCGTTGTGAACTTTCCGTCCGTGGCTAAGATGCTCAGGTTGTAAAATGATACTTCCTCCCGATCCAGAGGTCTTGATATAAACAACTCTCCTGTTTTGCCAATTAGAAATTGCGACTGTCTGTCTCCAGAAATAATATAAAAGTCCAAAGTTTGCTTTTCTATGTCTGGGTCTATAAGTAACAAATTTACTAAAACAGTGCCTGGAAGAGCATTTTCTGAAATGTAAATGTGGTCCATCGACAGCTTGAATTGCGGTCCGTTATCGTTGTAGTCGATAATCTTGATGGACACTGGAACTTTTGAGTCGTGTTTGGGGTGACCATTGTCAGTGGCAATTACTTTTAAATTATACTCTGATTGCACTTCTCGGTCTAAGGACGACAAAAGGGTGATCCAGCCGGTATATATATCGATGTCAAAAATATTTCGTATAACATTTGATTGCTCATCAAAGTAGTAACGTACATCACCGTTCGATCCAGTGTCTGCATCAGTTGCCGTTACTTTAAGAATAGATGCAACTTTTTCAGTATTTTCCGCTACATCACAACTATAAATTGTATTATCAAATTTCGGGTAATTATCGTTTTCATCTGTAACATGTATATGTACTTCAGCATATGCAAAAAGAACAGGTAAGGTAGCGGCTTCGGCCACGATAACTAAATAATGCGAGTCATTTTGTTCACGATCCAAAGTCTGCATCAGAATCAATTCTCCATTCTCAGATATGGCAAAAATTGAATTCTCTTCAGAAATTGAGAATTTTATCGAATAATTTCCAAATACTTGTAGTTTTGTTAACACCGTTCCCGGAGATGTAGACTCTATAACTTTGAGATTAATGTCTTTCTTTTCAAAAGTTGGAATTTTTACATCAGAATCTAGTACTTCAAGAGTCACTGGAATGTCGGTATGCAATGATGGTACTCCTGAATCAAAGGCTCGAAGAAAAAATTGGAAAACGCCTTTTTCAAAATGTTTTGGATCACTCATAAGAACGATGTCACCATTAGTTTCATTGAAATGAATATTGGTTCGTAAATCGGGTTTCATTGAATACGGCATAATAGTATATTTTACAACGCCATTTGCATTAATGTCTTTATCCATAGCTTTAACCTAAAACATATTAAAAACGGTATGTCAAATAAATATTAAATATAATCTTCCTTATTAACGGACAATATTAAATAAAAATATATATTTGGGAAATCTTCAAGGAATTTATCATCGTAACGTATGTTTTTTTGTAAAATATTTTTTGTAGTTTAAATGTCACTTTAATTAATATTGATTTTGTGTACTTTTTGTGCTGTTTAATGTTGGCCAAGAACAGATTACAGTTTAATCAAACTGTTCTTCCTTTACTTCTCTGTAATATCTGATAGTGGGTGTAATTGATTGAATGTGTACTTTGGACTTTGGAAGTTAAGAAGAAAATCTAAGAGCTATATAAACAAAGTAAAAGTATGTATTTTAAAGAAACAGAAGCAATTGATAAAATTAACTCACATTGTAATAGACGGAACTACAATGTTATGATAAATAATGGGGCTAAAGATTTATTTTGTGTGTTACGTAGATTTGCACAACGTTCTTGTAACTACTATAATTTAAGGAGAAGTCTCAAAGAAGAGTTTTTAAAAGAATTGGGCGGATTAGGTGATTTTATTCAAATGTGTAAACACAAATATAGTAGGTACTTACGGTCAATATGGTTTCGTTGAGAGTATTAGAAGAGCTTACAACAATTTTGTACTCTTTTAAAAAAAAGTGTGGGCTATTATCATTATCGTCATCAATTGTCACTCTTAATGAAGCAAATCCAAATTTACTCCCGCCATCAATTGCCTTTAATTGTAGGACGTATTCATCTTTAATTTCTCGATCAAATGTTATTTTCGACGTAATTAAACCAGTATTACGGTTGATTTCAAAATACTGCTTCATTTCCTCAGATACAATTTCGTAGTAAACACTGGCATACTGACCAAAATCACTGTCAACTGCTTTAACCTGTAAAACATATCTTTCGTTAACAAAAATCGTGAACGTTTTTTATTGGCATTCTAAAATATACGTACAGTGATTACTTTGTTTCCATGCGGCTTGTTTTCCATAATCGTTGCCTTATAAACTAATTTCTCAAACTGCGGGCTGTGTACATTTTCTGGAACTAGTGTAATTTTTAACCGTGCAAAGCTTGTGTGTACTCCGTCGGAAATAGATATATTTAAAATAGTATTAGGTTTGTCGGTAAAATTCAACATATTTTGAAGTGAAATAACTCCAGTTTTCTTGTCGATGCTGTACGTTTGAAAATCGTTTCCGTCAACAATTTGGTATTGCAAAAATTCAATATCGGATGTATCATTGTCGAACGCCCTTGGCAGAGCAACAAATTGACCTCGAGTCGCTGCTACTGATAACCTTGTATTGAAAGATGGCTCGATAAATTGTGGTGAGTTATCATTAAGATCTTTAACTGAAATTAAAACAATAATTTATAATTAATTTTGTAAATATCCTCTATAAATACCATAATTTAAAGTTATTTAAAATGTCCACTTGGGTATATATATAATATTCAAATGTTGGTCCCTAGCAAATGGGGTTGAAATATAAATTAATATTTATCTCTCAGGCGATTCATTAGCAACCTATTTGTGTGAGATAAGAATCAAAGATGGAATATGCCTTTTTATTTAATATCTATTGAGTATTTTCATCCATTTCTGTATTCAAATATTGACCACAAAAATAAGTTGTTTAAATGTGAATTGATATTCATCTCTCATTGAGTAGCACATTGTGTTGGGTAACTCGTATGTATCAGCGGGGATGGGCTTTTGATTAATAAGGTAATCAAGCTTCTGGAATGACATCCACTTTCAAGTTTTAATGTTTGGCGACATATTTCGCTGCGGTATATTGAGTTTTCTATGCATTAACAAATTATGGAATGTTTTATCGGATCTGTCAATAGTATTCGTATACATGGAAAAATAGGAAAATTCGTTACAAAAAATTAAAGTTTTAAGCTATTTTATTTATATAAGTAGAAAATTAAGACTATTTTTTAACCTTTCAATAAATAAAATTGTGTTTACCTGTAATAAAAACATTGCATTTCGAAGTTAGTGGAGTAGACCCATGGTCTTTAACATGCACAACAATATGGTGATAACGCTTTAGCTCATAGTCCAACGGTGTTTTTAAATACAAAGCGCCTTCACTAACATCAATATAAAAAGTATCGGAATCATTGCGACCATCTATGGATTCAATGAAATATGATAATTTTCCATTTGCACCAGAATCCAAATCAGTTGCGTTTATTTGTAATATTTGGGATCCAAATGGAGTATTTTCCGGTAAGGTTATATTGTAATTATCGCTTTCAATTTGTGGATAACAATCATTTACATCAATTACTGTAATGGATAACAAAATATCTGCGTAAATGCCTGAAATGCTATCAGTAGCTCGAATGGATATCTCGTGGGTATTTTTCTCCTCATAGTCGAGTTCGTTTACCACATACAAGGAACCTGTAAATATACATAACAATAAGCTTATCATATGCATAAAAAGCATTATTAATTATATTTTACCAGTTCGATAATCAATTTCAAAATATTGTTCTGAATTATCACTTGATATTGTGTAAATAAGTTTCCTTTTTAATGGGCTATCGGCTTGGATAGATATAAACAGGGCAGAATACATTTCAACGTCTTCCTTTACGCTCACAGAATAAAACTGTTTTTCAAATACTGGCATTGAACGATCAATCACCTAGATAATAAAAAAAAAAAAAAAAATTAATTCGATTTAGCCAATTTTGAGTATATTACACTGCGAATACCTTTATTTGAACCGGAACTTCAGTACAGCATGAAATTACAGCACCATCGCATGCTGCAACAGTTAAGTCATATTTGCGATTGTGGCCTTCAATTGCTTGTTTAATTGACAGCTCGCCAGTCTTTCTATCTATTTTAAAAAGTTCACCGTTTCCCTTTTTCAGTTCATACCGAACTTCTCCATTCTCTGCACTGTCCAAGTCTATTGCTTTCACCTTCAATATAATTGCTCCTTTCGTGAAGCCAACAGATACAGAGGCGTAGTACGGCATGTTGACAAACATTGGACAATTATCATTTATGTCCAGAACAGAAACATAAACCGAAGTAATTGCCCTGCGAGTGCTAGTGTTGTCTACACTAAATACGGTTGACTTTGCTTCAAAGTAGAGATTATACATATCTTGTATTTCTCGGTCAAAGATTTTTCCAGTTGTTTTAATAGCTCCAGAAGTTATTCCAATTGTAAACATTTCAGTTGGATTGAGAATTCTATATTCCACATTTTCATTCAATGCATTACCAATTACATTTATTAATCCAATTGTCGTTACTTTTGTCGTGTTTTCGAAAGCAGAAAACTCGTATATTTTTTTTTGAAATACGAAATTTGAATTCACTATTGCCTCGATATTGACATTAACGAGGAGAATTGTAGAGTACAACCCATCCGAGGCACGGATGTGTAAATTATATGAACTTTTTAAGAATTCGGCATTTCTGAAATAAAATAAAAAACAATTACAATAATAAATATTTTGTTAACAAAAATTTAATGTTGTATAAAAAATTTTTTTATACAAGCAAACCAATTGTCAATACTTTTTCATTTATTTCCCGTTTTTAATTTTTAAGTTTCTGTATTTATTACTTAAAATATGTTGCTTAATTGCTCAAATTATTCTGTAATTATCGAAATTAAAGTTTAACTAACATTAGATGGTATTGCTTATTTACACAAATTATTCAATAATTTGAGAATTAGCATGAATTCTCAAATACCATTTTTGAACGTTCAATATTTAAGAACAACTCATTTCATAATACGTTGAATATAAGGCTTGATATAAATTCCTAAGTTACTCAATTAATTTTGCTTAATACGGCTATCGGTTTTAACTGTTTCTATAAATCCAAATCATCTACTTAAATCTCAGTTTCTGCTTCAAGTGATAATTGTTTTCATACTTGAAATTGGAGGTCTGCGTTTGACATAAATAGCTTATTGTTAGCTGTATTTACATATCCACTTTATGTCGCAATGTAAGCTGCAACAGCCGGCGATGTCAATGTACAGCGCTCTTTCTCGCTATCTCTAACAATTGTTGATAAAAGAAAAAGACTAATCGTTATAGTCTGAAGATATTTGATTTCAAACAATGAATCATAAAGGCATAGTGCAATGTCCTTTTTGCTCACTGCCGATCAAAAATTGTCAAAATTGACAATTTGTAATAGAATTCACTATATCTATATAGCCTGTCATTTAATTAATAAACTTTGTAATAGAATTTAATATATCTATATAGCCTGTCATTTAATTAATAAACTTATTTGCTTGGAAAAATTACTAATTCTTCTACAAGAATATTTCTCAAGAATTAAATTACCTTGTGGTTAGAACGCCAGTTAGTGGATGTATTTCAAAGCATTCTGGGTTGTTTCCGTCAACAATATCATAACGTATGACATCGTTATCGGCATCAATCGCGCATATATGAGCAACAAATACATTTTCAAACGTTGGTAGAAACAAAGTGACATTAAGGTCTCTATCCTTAAATACTGGTGGGCAATCATTGACATTGGTCACGAGGATTACTACATGAGCTTTTGAAGTGGAATGTAAGCTTGGTTTACCCATGTCACTAATCTATAAATGGAAAATTCAAAGTAATGCATCATTAACGTATTTTAAAAATAAATAAATAAAACTGAGCAGTCATGACTCAATTTTTGCTATATTAAAAGCTGATTATTTAGATATTAAATTATCATATTTTATAATTTTACCGTCACAAAAAATGAATAATTGGATTTCTTTTCATAATCCAAACTGCGTAAGATTTCAATCGCCCCTGTTGTTGAATCTATTTTAAAAACGTCTTTTGCCAAATCATCATTGATTTTGTATTGCAACATTCCGTTTAATCCAACGTCTGCGTCAAATGCGCTTATAGTTAAATGACTAAAAGAAAGAGAAAATGTATATACAAAATATGATATGCAATATATAACATCAGAAAAATGTTTCCGTACCGTTTTTTTTCATCAACTTTTTTTACATAAGATCCCATATTGGCGGACTCTGAAACAGTTCCAATATATTCACTTTGGAGAAATTTCGGAACGTTGTCATTTACATCCAACACGTGTACTATCAGATTTTGATACGAAAACGCAGAAGCCATGTTAGTTCCTTTGATTGTTAGATTGAACATTCTGAAAGGGAAATTATTATAAGTCGCAAATGTTTTAATAAGATTTATCTTTTAATTACTTGTTTATTTCGTAATTGACATTGGCGTTGATGACAATAACCCCGGTAGACGGATTAATCCGAAAACTTTCATTGGCATTGCCAGCAATGATATCGAAGAAAACTGATGAAGACGATCGAGCTTCAACTTGTGTTACAAATGATCCAATGCCCAAATTTTCGAACATTTCCAGTGAAACAAAGTTGTTAAAAAACTTGGGAGGATCGTTATCCGACATAGTAACAATAATATGCACAGGCACTTGAGACGATAACGGCGGATGACCAAGATCCACAGCTTTTATTTGCAGCATGTATTCCTGCATTTTATTGATGTCCAAAGAGGCAGCTAAGTACACAATTCCAAATTTGGGATCAATTTCAAACATACTTCCCACGTTACCGGTAATTATCGAGTAACGTATTTCAGCATTTTTGCCACTATCTCGGTCTATAGCTGTAACCTGAACAAGTTTGGAGCCAATCGCTGCGCTTTCGGGGGCCTTACTTTGAATAATTTTTTTTGTGAACTCTGGATAATGATCATTGTGATCATGTACATTGACTATTATTTTTGCGTAATTCCTCTTTCCTGGAGTTCCTTGATCCTTAACAAAAGCAATAAGTATATGCTGCGATGTCTTTTCAAAATCCAGCTTTTGGGTGACTATCACGTTACCACTTATAGAATCAATACGAAACAGTGTTAAGGAAGATGGATCTTGTGTAGCATGTAGATGATAAAATAGCTTTTTATCTTCATCTCTATCAGTGGCATGTAGTTGCATAATAACAGATTCTTCATCAATGTTCTCAGAAATATTTACATGGTATATTTCTTTTGTGAACTGTGGAGCATTGTCATTTGTATCGACAACTTGAATGAATAGCCATGTGTGCACTATATTTGAACCATCCGTTACACGAATAGTTAGATTATAAGATGTCAGTGTCTCGTAATCCAAGTATTTTGAAAGCAGCACATTTCCGGTATCTCTACCAATGTAAAAATGATTTTCTTCATTTCCTCCTATAAAAAATATATATATATATAATCATTTTTTTTATTGTAAAATACAAGCAATTGTTTAAATTAAAACCATTTTTTAGAATAGAAGGATATAAATGTATTTTTTGTTTAGATTTTACCAATAATAACCAGAGTGCTCAGAGTTTAACAAGATTATGGTATGGGAAACTTATCCATATGCTTATCCGCTTTTATTGGATGAAGTGTATAGAAATTTCTGATTTAATATAACACATATGTAGTTATAATTCCATGCGCTATAACATTTAGGACAATTGATTACCCAAAATTTGATTAAAAGAACTCGTGTTTATGGTGCCAAAAACTAAACCAAACTTAACGGGACCTGGTTACAAATTTATAAATAGTGTTTTATCTTTTTATACTGTTATGATGCATTAGAAGAGTTCTGCTGGTTTATTTCAAGATTTTTGCATATTTGTGCTTTTTAAGTTACTCTAACCTTAGGTGGTTGCTAAGATCCTGGCTTACCAGAGTACTGAATTGAACAACAGGCAAAATCGATGAAATTACGTCGATCGGTATAAGCGATTGACAACAAACAATGCTAAAAACCAACATTAAAAAAATTATCACAGGCAAAAATCTGCAATCTTACGCTGTTGGGCTGGATAAAAATACCAAGTCATCTTAAATTCTATTTAATAAATTTTATTATTTAGCGATCGATTGGTTTGAAATAAAATGAGGTCAAAACCAGTATTTACGAAGGCATCGCCCGATAAAATGTTGCAAAAGAACACATGTCCAGGGACCAGAACAGGCAAAATGTAACATTCTCTAAAAAATATATAATCTGAATGGCCCAAATAGATTAAGTTATTTTTGGCATGATTTAATGAAGTCTGAGAGATTATTTCATGATCTGGACTGCTTTCAGTCATCACAACATTTGAAAAATGTAAGGACGTAAGAGTTCGAATATCTATATAAACCTGTTGGACATAGTTTTTGGGAACTTTATGAAGCACCAACCAGACTCAAATGTCTCATTTCAACGGGATAACGAATGTGACCAATGCCTGTCGTGGGTGGTTTAGCGATAGATTTTAAATTTTTAGAGTGTCTAGCCATATCACACTAAATCACAAAATCCTACTATCTGAGTTCTAACAAGTAAGATTGCCGTAGTCGATCAGGTCTGCGAGAGTATGCAGCGCATGTTTTTATACATACATTTATGCATATATACGTAAACGCAAATGTAGGTAATGGGGTTTTGCGGACACATAAAAACATATATACGCTCGCTTCAAATATCATGCCATATCTTTCTCACAAATGCAATCGCAAATTTATGCATAAGAAAATGCATGCTGCTGCTGGTAGAAATGAGATCAATATGGGAATATATTTTCGACTTGGGTGTTCTTTATCAGATTTTGATAAATAATAGAAGCATCTGTCTTTGATATGTTTTCATTTATTGCTACCGGAAATCGAACTGTATCGATAATTTAGAAAAGGAAGCAGTTATCGTCGAAAATAAAGCAAAATTGATCACCCGGGTATACGAGAACCTATATACATACAGACATAGCTTTATCGACTGGCCTATCTTTCCTTGATCAGGAAAGATTTGCACAAAACCAATTTACTCTTTTAACCCATTTCTGGTTTATCCCATTTCAGAGAATAAAAAGTTGTTAAATCTATGTTAAATCGAATTTTTTAAAATATACACAATTTTAGACGCTAAACACAATAAAATGGTATTTTTAATGTTAATGCTAGTAAAATATAATAAGAAATTAAATTCCTTTTTTAATTGACGTAAATTCCATAAATCAAACTTTTGTGGAACAAAAAAAAAATTGAACATTACCATTTTTTAATTTAAATTAAATGCCTTTATTCGAACTTCGGGAAGTGTACATAAATTTTTTGCACTAAAGTTTACACGTTCATTATAATGGCTCCAGAGTATAGGTATTGTACCCTAAGTAACTATCAATTTTTTGCCCGGTTACTTCTTTGAAAGAAAATGAACATTTATTTAAAAAAAAAAAGTTAGCAACAAGACCTCCGAAAACGCGATAGAAAAAATATGAGAAAGTCTGATGTAGACTATGTACGTGTAAAATGATTGTCTGCAATCAAGTATTTACCAACCGTTTAAAAAATTTCGGCACACATAAATATATGCTTGGGTGTCTACGGAACTATACTTCAAGACAAATTACTTCAAAAATTGCTAAAAAGCAATCAATACATTTTCAAGTCTGTTTCTGTGTCTATGCGAACGGGCTCCATAAATTTAAGCACCCATGTGATATATAACTCAGTCACATAGGTAACCGGTTTTGTGTAATGCCTGTCTGTCTGAAGTGATTGAAGCTGGGAACATATACTGGTCTTGGCCGCGACATACAAAATGTAATTGAAGCCGCCATTAGGCGGCTAGGAAATCGATATTTGCAAATCGATAACAATAATTAAATTAATATATTAAATTTCGAAGAAAAATTACTATCTTACATCTACCGCATTTTTAAAAGCACACCTTCCCTGTTCTTTGCTATCAGAGTATTTCGAAGTAATTAACGACCGACTTAAACGTTCGCTCTTCTTTAATATGCGAAAAATTTTCTAGCATTTTATGTTTACACGCACCTTTTTTAAGGGAAACTGGTAGTTTAAAACCAGGAAAACTCCACCAACAGGCTCGATCATCGAGCTTATGCAGCTGAAAATGGTTTAACAAATAAATAAAATAATAAATACACTTACCACTTATATTGAACCATAGCTGATCGTTATCTTCATCAACTGCCAGAATTTGAGTCACTAAGAATCCCGGCTTATCATTTTCCGTCAAATCAACTATATTATTTATTGATTTATTCATAATTGAAGGAGCACTTGGAGAATTTGTTGATATGGGAATAACACCAATATGAACTAGTGTACTTTGACTTCTTTTGGGGATTCCATTGTCTTCGGCCTTGACATTGATTTCATATTCGGAATCATGTTCTAATGGTTTTGTACTAAAAATATGACCGCTATAACTGTCGATACGAAATTTATTTTTTTTCTTTCCAGATTTTATTGAATATGTTATTCTACCATTTTCACCATCATCGTTGTCAATCGCGTGAACCTGAAAAATGTTTATGATATCAGTTTAAGTATATTTCTCACATAAAACTTCGCAAAAGAAACAAAGGTTAATTAATTATTATCGTCTATGTTCTTTCTGTGTCAAAAGTCACTTTTTCACTTTTTATACTTTGACATAGAAGTTATCATAGTACACACTAACAGCATGTCCGTCATGCTGTCTGCCTGTCCGCATGTATGAACTAAACTTTTTTCGACACCCTTAGAAATATAGACTTGAAACTGAGTCCACAACGGGACTAGAAAAATGATAAGATCGATAATTGCAAATCGATAAATCGATACAGTCACCAAATTTGTTTGAAGATTTTGTGGCGACATCATTCAAACATAGACAGATTTTAGCTACAGTCGTCGAATTTGGTAGAAATAGTAATTTTAATGTCCAAACCTCCGCTAATAACGCCAATGACGATATATCCGAAAGTGTAAATATATTATCTCGCATCAATTATAAAGATAAAGTGACCAAATTTGCTGGTAATAATAATATAAATAAAAATAAAGTATTTTTCACAATTTGTAAGCTAGAGTCACTAAATTGGGAAAGTATGTTAATGGTAACTCCCCTAAGAGATCGATATAAAATTTGATGGCTCCGAAGCGACTTTTCTAAAGACCACTCCTTCTCTGATCACAGGTAATTCGAGTTTCTATTAAGCCACCCAGAACCACGTCTCAAAGGGATAACTGGAAAACCTTTAAAAGGTAACCAGATTGAACTTTTCCGAAACACCCTTGACACCGAAAGGTCAAGATAATTTCGATTCCAAGGACTACGCCACCATGGTGACCACCTCAATTTAATGTTCATCGACGAAGTTGTATGCCTCTTTTTAATGCTGCGAAATCGAGAACAATGATGTTTAATGATCTCAGTACAAGACTGGCGAAAATACAATAAGAACAGCAGACAGATCAAAAGTAAGGTAATCTTGGAGAGATTTCTGCACAGATAAGGATTGAACTGGATAAGCCGTCAAATTATATAATTTGTAAAGAGATTTTATCACTAAAACCTCTTTAAGACTGGTCGAATCACATCGACTTGGCTCCAGTCATAAATAATGATACAAAGCATACAGGAGGGGTAGATCTAGAGATACATTCCGTAGTCATTGAAGTAGAATAATCTCTACTCTACAAAGATTATAACATATAACGTCAGTCCGACGGCCATAACTGGAGCTCTTCTGGATCTGAAGGTTGACGCCAGCTCACTTGTTAACTTGCAGTATTCTGAAATCTACACTTGGATCGTCAGCTCCTCCAGGTATGTCAGCAAAGGTACGCCAAAACTAATATCGGAAATTATACCAACCACAGTTGCGAAATTTATAGACATAAGAATCTGGTTAAATCTTAGAATGTTGATATGTGCTCTTATGGCTTTATTCTTTTGACACGAGTGCAGCAGAAACCCGAAGTTAGAAATCCGAAGTCACAACGGGCCAAGAATGGCCTATGGGTCGACCTCCGGGTAGACCATGGCTTGATCTAACCTAACCTACTCCTGCGCCCTAGATTTTCATATCTCCCGTAACTTAATAGCTCGAGTTATCAAACTTGAAAGGATGAATAAAGCCACGTTAACTTCCTGTCCAACAATTTCCAGAGCCCATATCTCCCATAATTAAAGAGCAGTTACCAAATTTGAAAGGAAGATATCTAATTTAAATCTATCGCAATTTGAAGTAAGTAAGTTACACCCAACAAGATCTTTGCTACTTGTTGCCCGCTGGTATGGCTTACGGTATTAAAGTATTTCGCAGTTGGATACACCCAACAGCAACGTGTTTAAGTTTTGGTTATTAAAATTTCATGGATAATTAATGTGTACGCACCTGAAATATAGATTCGTTGATATAAGTCGTAGAAGGGACTTGAACTTTATAAACACGTTGGTCAAAGACGGGACTATTATCGTTTATATCTATTACTGACACAACAACCCGTGTAGTAGACGTCAATACAGGTGATCCATTATCAGATATAGATACCTGAAATGATTAATTAATAGAGAAGAGAATGAATTACAGATAAGATTAAAAAATCCTTTGCTTATCAGGAAGAGTATTTAAATACAAAATAAGAGAATATTAACTCACTTTAAAAAAAATTTATTTTGGTCTTTTGAAACAAAAATAATAACGTAAACATAGTTTCATTTCAAAAGTTCGAATTCGTTTACTATTGCATATTAAACAATAACAGTATAGCGTGATATTTATACATATTTCGTATATTTACGAGCAGGAAGATAAGTTTAATATGAGTACTTTTGTGTTCTATTATTTTTAACATTTAGAAAATAAGTTTATAAATAAATTGTATCAGATCCTAACCAATATGAGTTAGGTACTTGGTTAGAAAACTGAAATTGTAAATTACTTCAAGTTAATACCGTTCACTTATGAATTGGAAATTAAATAAATGAGCAGTTATTCACTTAAAATTTGTCACTCTTATTCATAAATTATAAATTAAACAAAAAAAAAAAGTTAAAGAAAATTAAAATTAATTAATAAGACAAATTTTCATATTTTTTGGAAAGAGCTACTTACCTCTAAAATATGTTCTGCTTGATTTTCTCTGTCTAGTTTTCGTTCTGTCGTTCTTACAACTCCTGAATAAATTAGGATTGAAAATTATAAATTAATTTTTACACTCTAGTAGATGAATTTGTGCTTACCTGAATTATGGTCTATATCGAAATATCCAACCAAATTTCCAGAAATAATACTGTACGTAATTTTTTGAGAGGGATCGATGTCAGGATCTATTGCCTTTAGTTGTATTATTTCATTTTTTCCAGAGCTTCCTTCAGTTACATTAACATAATAAACTGGTTTGATTGTTAATGGTATGTTGTCGTTTTCGTTTTCAATTTCAATGTAAACCTAAGGAAACAAAAACAAAAAAAGTTAAATTATTGTAATTAAATACGTTAGGATTGTATGATTTTAAACATCTTACCTTTACACAATTGCTAAATGGCACTATAGCGTTATCTTGAGCGCATAATGTTAGCCAGTAAAAATTTTTAGATTCGGCGTCGAGTTGAGTTAAGGAATGAATGGAACCTTGATCATTGACAGAAAATATTCCAAGCCCATCTCCACCAGTGATTGAATACGATATTTTTGCATTCAGATCCATCCCGTCCATATCCCGAGCGGCGATTTTCATGACCAAAGTGCCTTTTGGCATGTTCTCTCTTATCTTACCCTCAAAAACATAGTCTTCAAACTCTGGAGCAAATCGATTCTCGTTCACATCAATAATTTCAATTACTATGGGCATGTCGGCAGTTAATGATGGTACTCCACAGTCAATAGCGCTGATCACAAGGTTATGTACTTGACGGTTTTCATAATCTAAATAACCTTCTGTTCGTATAGCCCCAGAATGCTTGTCAATTTTAAACAAATTTTTTTCCTGTGTATCCTCCTTGAGTGAGAAAAGAATTTCAGCATTTTGACCAAGATCTTTATCAATTGCTTCGATGACCGCTACAACAGTTCCACGAGGGACATCTTCACGAACTTTGAACATATACTCTTGCACTCCGAATATTGGGGCATTGTCGTTAACATCATCAACAAATATATATACAAGTGCTTCTGCAGATAAAACTGGAGATCCACGATCTTTTACAACTATATGTAATTCAAATTTTTCTTTCCGCTCTCGATCCAATGGTTTGCTGAGCCAAATGCAGCCTGAAGTTTTATTTATTGTAAATTCTTTACATTCAACAGATAAGCTATATGTGATTTCAGCATTAATGCCCACATCTGCATCCGTTGCATGTGCACAATAAACGATACTTCCTTTCGGAGTACTTTCTGTGAGACGAAGTGTTGCTAACGATTGTTGCATAACAGGTGGATTATCGTTTGCATCTGTTATTGTGATGGCCATTATTTTAGAGTCCGATTTCGCCGGATGACCAAGGTCATAGACAGTTATATTTAAAATATATTCACTGAGGCGTTCTCTATCTAAGTAACCAATAATTTGCAGTTCGCCATTGTCAGGGTCAATGCGAAATACCGAATCAAAATCTCCATCAGCGATTGCATAAACTAGTTTTCCATTATATCCCAAGTCTCGGTCTCTAGCTTCGATCACAGCTACCGTAGTACCCAATTGAATACTTTCATTCAAAGTAAGTTCTTGGGGAAAATTTAAAAGTTCAGGTCTATGAATGTTTTGCCCATATCTGCTTGGTGTCAATGCCAAGTCGTTTACTTCAGAGTACGACACATTTTTTATGTTGTTCTTTTCGGCTAGTGCTAATGTTTCTGCAAGTCTTCTAGCCACACCAGTTTCTCGACATTCGAACGATCCATAGCCGTGCAAAATATTGCCCTGATCCATTAAGTTATCCTGACTAAGATGTACATTTATACTTAACTCATCTGAAAAATGTGTCCCATCTGTAGAAATTACTCTTATTATTCGATCGTCAATGCCAACGTCCAATAGATTGCAGCCAATAGAGATAGTTCCGGTGGTTGAATCTAAATTAAAGCAACCATCCTCATTTCCAGATATTGAACGATATGATATTTCATCTCCAACGTCAAGATCAACAGCGGAAATAGTAAAAACTTCAGATCCAATTGATGCGGTCTTAATTACTTTGCCGTAACAGTTAACTCTCTCAAATTGTGGCCTATTATCATTAATATTTTTAACAATAATATCAATTGCAACTTCAGTTTGTCTTCTGTATGGCAGTCCCCAATCTGATGCACGGACGAGGAGAGTGTAGTTTCTTCGCATAGTTTCATAATCAATTAGGTTAGTGGTTTTGATAACTCCAGAAAAGTGGTCAATCTCAAATGGAACTTCATTTAGGTTTGCTATACTATAAGATATGTATGCATTTTCACCAGAATCTTTATCCTTTGCTGTTAGCTTTGTAACAAATGAGCCAGCTAATTCATTCTCATTTATATATATAATTCGATTTATGTTCTCAAATATGGGATCATTGTCGTTCATATCTTCCACAGTAATTTTTACTTTCGCAGACGATTGTTTCCTCGATCCAACGTCCGCTTGATCGATGGCAGATACAGTCAATGTATAACTAGATTTTGTTTCGGCATCGAGACGCTTTTGTGTGTACAACATTCCAGAATCGGGATTTATACGGAACTCACCGCCTTCATTTCCACCGACAACTTCTAAATACACCAAGGCAAATTTTCCCAAATCAGGATCGCTTACTTTAAGTCTTATAACTGGCATGTTAACCGGCGCCGTTTCCGGAATCGAAACTTCGTAAATTTCTTGTGTAAATATGGGAACATTTTTGATTTCCGGAAGTATTTGTATCGTTACTGCTTTAAAAGTAAATCTGGAGGGTATGCCAAAGTCGTCAGCTCGTAGCGTTAGATTATAAGCAAATTGATGTTCAATTAATCTCGCAAATTTATTTAGTTCAATGAAATACTCATCCTTTGCTTCTGCGGGAAGTAATTGAAATGTTCCATCAGGATTTCCGTCAGTTATTTCCAATTTTCTTATCTCTCCATTTTTTCCAGTGTCTTTATCGTTTACCTTTACTATGCCGTAAATCAGAGCACCAGAATTTGGTATCACACTCGAAAAAGTTTTTGCATAAATTTCGGGTGCATTTAAGTTTACCTAAAAATACGTAAGAATTCAAGTGTGTTAACAGTAATATCAGATAAATATATTAGCTTAGTGCACTTTATAAATAAATAAATGGTAACCTATTTCAGTGGTCGCCGAGTTGCGCATATTATTCTATCCTTGTTAATGTCGAATCGACACATCCATTTCCGGACAGTTAATTTATACGCTGTTATCTTGATGAATACTTAAACATATCCCATTTTTGCTAGGTATAATACATTTGTCGGAAATTGTCAAATCGGAATGCTATATCATAAAATTTCCATATGAACAACTAGACAAAAATGAGTTCTTGAAAACGTCCGGATAAAATAAAAATTTAAATAGATTCGAATTTTTCAATCTATAATATTTGCGTTAGGCAATTTTTAAGTTTTCAGATTTATAGTCGAACTTATAATATTTTAAACATATGCTTAGCATTACCATTACTAATTTGAAGTTACCTGTTTCACCGTTATTGACACCTTTGCTTTGCTGGCTTGGTGATTTTGCTGGTGAATAGCGCTGCCCCTGTCATTGGCTAAAACCATAAGCTCGTAGTGAGAATTCTCTGCGTAATTAAGCTGTTTCAAAATTGTAATATCGCCAGTAGTGGGATGAACTGCGAAACTTTCGCTGTCGATTAAAAAACTATAATAAATTTCACCATTTACACCTAAGTCAGCGTCATCTGCAATAACTTTCAGAATACTGTGATGTTTTGGAGTGTCTTCAGGAACAGTTACCGCATATTCAGTTGGGTAAAATAGTGGACTTAAGTCATTTCGATCCAAGACTTGTACATGAATAGTCGTTTCAGTTTCATATCTTGAGATGTTTTTGCCACGAGAGTTATTAATATGAGCTCGAATTTTTAGAATGTATTCGTCTGTTTTTTCTCTATTTAACACAATATTACTGGTTCGCGTTCGAATGTTTAGAAAGGCAAAGTTTCCCACAGGTCTTTCCTCAGCTTTAAAAAGCTTATCTTTGTCGCCGCTTATTATTCTGTATGTAATGTTGTAATTTGAATTTATCGAAATTCCAGCCAAATCCTCATGTAGTACTCCTTTAGCAAATGTTTTTCCAATACTATTCTCAGGTATTGTAACATTGTAGACTTGATGGCTAAAGTCAGGCATGTTATGCAAAACTGTCCTATGAAGTGAAAGGGCCGTTCCGTATCCATCGTCGGTTAACAGCGCAGGTTGAATTAGGCAAATACAACTTATTATTAAAGTCCAGTGAAGTAAGTAAACTCTTTTTCTTTTAACAGTTTGGGCATATTTATTTAAATGCATATTAAACATTAGCTATTAGCTGTTGTCCACATGGTATTTCTTTCTAAAAATAAAGAAAATAATAATTATTAAAATTGGCACAACTGGAAAGTTTCGACATCCTAGACCGGTGATTAATTGACAATTAATTAGTGGTCTGGATATTCTGGATATAGACAAAAAAGTTGTTTACAAATTTTTTGTGGGATTCATAATTTTATAAGAGAGCTATATGGGAAAATTTATGGAGTCGGAGTACATCTGTTTCAATAAATAACTTTGTCTTGAAGTGTAAATATATTTTTTCAAACATTTTTCCTAAGGTAGTACATAGTAGTGCAAATTCTCCCAATTTCATGTTTATAATTAAATTTATATGATGCATGTTTTTTAATTATCAATGTACACATTTAAAAAAATGTTGAATCGCTTTTCCAGAGACTAATTTTTTTAAGGAAAAGATGATGACAGTTTTTTTTTTTATCATATTAAAGTCAAATATGTTACACAAAAATATTATCAAAGAAGTGAAACTAATGTGTATCTACTAGCTTCAGTTTGTATTTCCGTAGTTTTATTATTTTAAAAAGAGAAGCAACAGGAATTGACCTTGGAAAGCCGTCGAATTTGATGTATTCCATAAAAAGCGCTCGAATATTTTGTCAACTGCGTGAATTCCCAGATACAAAAACAATAAAAATTATTTAAATTACGCAATTACTAAAGGGTATTTATTTACAAACGCTTTTCAGTACCGACTCAAATAACAGTACCAGTAAATACGACACGTTATCTTACATATAAAAAAAAAGTCCAATAGTTTAGCGATTTTTCAAATGTATTGTTTTACGTTAAAATTTTGATTCCTGGGAGCAAAAGTAATCCTAAGCAAAAAAATTACCTCAATATAAGAATGCAATAGTATAAATAGTTCGCTTATGTCTAAGAGAAATTAATTTAGAAGCCAGCATTCCGAGAAAATTCTCTCATTCAAATTGGTAAAAAAAAAAAATAACAACAAGTATATTGTAATAAAAATAAATTTTAAATTTTAGCAATTTACAAAATTTTAGAAAGAAAAGAAGAAAATAAAAGTAAAAGTGAGTATCAAATGTTATAGAAAATAAAGAACAGTCCAACTGTGAATTAAGGAGTGAGTGTTTTCTCAAGCATTTATAAAATAGCTTCCAAATATCTTCAATTAAGAAAAATGTGTTTAATTTGTTTGTTTTATTTGACATTATAATTTATTACGACAGTTTACAGTGTAAATATAAATCGCTCGCGTTTCCGATTAAATTTTGATGGATGAAATTTAATGTTACTCAAGGGAAACTGCCTGGACAATTTTACAATAGGTTAGACAGTAAAAGGTCAAGCGAGAGGTTTTCTAGAAACAGAATGTAAAATCACTTCTAAAAACTGAGTTGATTAAGTAATCTTATTGTAAGCTAGTGGGAGTGGTGTTCAAATATGTGTGTCAAGAGTTCTCCTAATAACAGTTCGTGGACTAGTGGACTAGTAGACAGTTTTCACCCAGAAGTCATACTATGTCATTTCTTTTTTGTTGAAATTAGTTTATGTATAATTTTAATGACACTGCCAAAAAAAAAATGGGTTTTGTAAAGTTCAGATCTGTTCCTTATATATTTAACTCATTTAAAAGGTACATCTGAGCGGCCTTAAAGTTAAGGTGTTTGATAGTTTTTTTTTTTTTTATTTTTACAGAGTGTTACTAGCAATGTAACTTTGAAATTAGGTGACTAGCTTTCAAATTGTGTAAGATATATGGTTTTATTTAAACTAAGAGGTGTATCGGTTTGGGGTGTAAAATGGGCGTGGCCATTGATTAGGGGAGTTATTAGAACCATATTTATAAAATTTTGTTCTCTAGCTTACCAAGTAACTCGCATTTGGGTGGGCATGTGGGCGGCCGAGATTAGCTTTGTGAGATCTTTAAAGGACATTGCCAACAATCTATCAACAAAATTTGGAGACTGTAGGCTTAAAATTGTGGGAGATATCTGGTTTATGTTAAGCTTTTTTGCCATCGTGACAAATCGTTAGGTAAAACGCTTAATGGTAGACTAATATATAAATATTATTGATACTTTTATTAGTTATCTGCGTTTTCTGTGTTTGCAAAGATAGTTTAAATTGTATGTATGTTTAACAATTATTATTATTTATTAATGGCCAAAAAATGATAAAATCTAAATAAAGTTGACAGCTTAAGAAAATGGAGGTTGGCAAATTTATGCTGACTAACTGGCTGCATAAGTCAAAATCAATCAAACCCAAGATGCTTAACCATAATTTTGTAAATTGAATAGCCTCATCTTGCTTTGTTAAATGCACACTTGACAACCAAAGCAGGCAAGAAGCACAAAATAAATAGAGCAAAAACAAACGCTCAAAATAACATACCCAAACAACAAGTGCAAATAAATGAATAAAAAAGAAAGAAAAAAAAACATTTTAAATAATATTATTAATTTTCTTGCTATGCACATCTTACATAATTTGGCGCAAATGTTAAAAGATTTTATTAAAATTCTGAAATAGCTAACAAAATCAAGACTAATCTAACCAGCGAACAAAGAAAATAAATTCAAGACAATTGATCAAAACATGGCACAGAATTAGTTAAAATAAACATACACAAAAAAATGAGTAGTAACGTGAACATCTTCATATTATAACTTATCATTTATGTTAACATATATAAAGTTTGTAAATTTCGAAAAATCGTTGGAATATCTGAAAACATCGAGTTGGTCAGAGGCACCAGACCGAGTGTTTCCTTGGTAGAAATAGATTTAATTGTAATACAACATTTAAAAATTTAAAAGACGCCCTAAATCGACAATCGTGAATATGTTTTATATTTTTATAGATAATAAAAATTACTTCAAAATATGGAAATGCAAACCATTGTTTTTAGAAAAAATTTCAAAAACTCAGAAACTAATAATAGATTTTACTGTTTATCTGTCGTTTGACCCAGAGTCTGATTAGCTCAGTACCAAAGGTTCCCACCTCTGTGAAAACGTAAATTTTCTCAAGTTAATAATATGAATTTCATGTCTATATGTTTGTTTAATAATCTATATAACATGTGTGTATATGTGAGATTTAAAAATAATAATATTTATTAATAAAACAAGTACAATAAAAGCTAAAAAAAAAAAAAAAAAAAAAAAAACAACAACACGTGATGAAAACTAAACACCCTGAAATTTAGCAATCCAAACCCTAGCTTTTAGAAAACTACAACCACAAATTTAGAAATATACTTTCTAAATAATATGGTTGGTATCGTTGGTTTCAAAAGTATGACTATTTATTAATTATAGGCCGATTAACAAACAGAGGTTTCTCGCGAATTTTCAGAACACATCCTAGCTGAAGGAAAACTGTACTCCAGGAAAACATATAACATATCAAGAGAGAACATAATGTATATTTCAGCACTTTTCCACAAAATTTATGTTGGTTTTGTCGGCACAGACCAAACATCAAGAGATTTTTCTTTAAAAGTATATTTGCACTATTTAATTAATTCATAATTTTGTTTCAAGCTTGTCCGATTCAGCCAATGCAAATAAGAGATTTTCTATAAATTAATTTGTATTTTAAATAATTTTTCTTTTTCGTTTAAACCGTCTAGTTACTTCTTTCCACTTTCTCTTTATCGCTGTACAACTAATTATTCCATGCGTCAACCATTTTGAGTTCTTCATAAGATTATAGTAGCCTTTATAATGTTATCAATTCACAATCATCTCCTTCAATGAATAATGCATTTGTTGTTAGGGCATAACTAATTCATTGTAGCTAATTTTTCCCCAATCTATGCAACAAAGTTTGAGCATTTTACTTTTAAATACCAGTAATTTTATAAATCTTATTAATATTTATTTTATTTAATTTAATATTTTTTTTATGAAATCCATATT
Organism: Drosophila longiperda; assembly: GCA_035042125.1. Classification (NCBI taxonomy): domain Eukaryota; kingdom Metazoa; phylum Arthropoda; class Insecta; order Diptera; family Drosophilidae; genus Drosophila; species Drosophila longiperda. Next base: position 384,533 of record JAWNLV010000130.1, read on the forward strand.
TTTAATAAATTTACGGAAAATAGAAAAAGACCAAATATCTCGGTTAAATATTTCTTTCCTTCCTTTCTCTTTAAATTTCCCGCCAAATAAGCCAAAATCATTAGCAATTGAAAATTAAAAAAAAATCTAGAACTTTTATTCAACTGCTGCTGAAGTTAGTAAATAATAAATTTAAATCTCAATATTGTGCGACGTGACAATGAACCTCAAAAGGAAACACATGTTTATTTTAAACCTTTTCTCTTGCACTCAAAAAGAAAAGTTTTTCGTAACCAAAATACTTGATATAATTAAAAATCAGCAAAGGTATCCATTAATTTTAATTTAAAATGTGTGGCTTTTAATAAACACAATATTTTTATTATTTCTATGTATTTATTATCATTGGTTATTCATTAAAACAAAGCACGTTATAAGTTGGCAACTTCAAAAATATTGCTGGATTTCGTTTGTTAATTGTATGTTTTTCTTTAGATTAGCTTTAATTCTTTTATTACACGTTTTTGTCGCTTTTAAACATGAATCACTTTTAACACCAAAATCCACTTTAAATTGGTAATGATGCACTTGTGATGAGAAATGATAAATGAATGTACATAACATAACTGTCTGGAGATAACACCGAGCACTTATTAGTATATACATATTACATACATATGATCATTATTAACATTTATCCATTTCCATTGAATTTAAATACTATAACGTAATGCAATGCACACATTTAAACAGCCTTAGCCCATCGGTGTGTTTGTATTTGGATGTGGGCGGGCGTCTGTATTTTTTTACCTTTTGACAACATTTTTTTGTCGTACTCTATTTTAGATAATTTTTACACGACAATCGATTAACAATTCACTTTGCATTTTCTTTCCATTCTTGGGCAATTGGTATTTATTTATATTAACCGGTTACAACTATCTATATAAACATACACACACGCATCAATGTATGCAAGTGTGTTTGAGTGATGAGTAAACAATGATGCCACTTTATCGCGAACGACTTTTATGTTGATATGTAGGTAGATCGCCACCTATCGATTATTTCCACCACATTTACGATCACGGCGTTGCCACATATTCAAAACTATGGACTATGTTTTATGACAAAAGTTGTAACAAAAATGGAAAATTGCAGCATTTAGTTAAGCACATTTACATTTTGAGGTATTTAGAACAATTCGATTAGTAAGCGAGTGGGTAAAATACAGCAAATACACGTTAAGTATTTACAAACACATATTTAACCCACGCTTAACAAAAATGTAAGCCTGTATGCACGTTTGCGTATGTCAGTGATGTTTGAGTGTGTGTGTGTGTAGTCCATATTTTAATCGAGCATACAACATTTTAATTGTTTTCTTAAAACTCTCACATACTTTACACTCAGAACACATGAAATTAGTATTTTAATTTAGTTTGCTTCACAAAAGTCATACAGTGTGTGTGAGTGCGTTCATAAGCATGTGTGAGTGCGTGTGTTGTATGAAGGTATTTAAGCCATACTTTTGAAGTTATTGTTTTTTTTTTCTATTCCACCGAAATCACAACGGAAAACACATCGCTTTAATGGCAATCAAAATCAAAGCCATTTTTGTACGTACACTCAAAATTCGTTGAATTGCTTGAAATGCGTCCGCGGCCTGCGACCGAACGGATGAACTGCGTCAGAGGTTGTAACTACGAATTTCTTGCTCAACGCTCGAACATCGACGAACTTTGTCAGTCCCAAATCCCACCTCTTTGCTATGTGCGCAATGTAACCCATAGAACAGTAAAGTGTGACTGTTAATGTAGTTTTACATTGTGATAACAGTTTCATATGTTTATTTACAACATAACAAATGCAGCTTGCAACATCGAACCAAGTTGTTGGTATGTGAAATAACAAACCCGGTATTGTATTTGCTGGTACGCGACTCGTTTGCAGATAACTTTTTAAATGAATTATAAACGTTTTGGGATTTTTTGTGCTTTTGTTTTTTATTCCAAATTATATTATATTATAATTATAAATTTAAATAAAATAAGTTATAATTGGAATAAATTATTGGCTTCAGATATAATTATTTTTGCTCGTCAATTCGAAAAGTTTTTTTTTAAGACTTATAATCAGCAGAATGAAATACTGCTATAAATATTAGTGAGTGCTGTGTATAAGACGAGTTCGCATTTTATCCAATATTTAAAAGCTTGATGAACTTTTTTTCCCACTAGACACAGGGAAATTTTAGTTATATTAAATACTGGTTGAGTTAGTCAAGTTTCATTAAAGAGAAATTGTCAGCTTCTGAGAGCTCGATGTCATTGTACCTGAGTAATTTACCCAAGTTTCAAAATACTGGGACTTGCTTAAAATTGTATTTTCTGATGCGACAAAAAAGCGACTCTGGCGATTCATTTAAACGTGTTCGCCACGATGTTGCCAGATGTATCCGTTTAGGCTTTCAAACATGAGGAAATGGTATCTGGCAGGCAATTTGGCAGGTATTACACGTTTCTGATCATTTTCGCCAATGTGCAAATCGGTTATTCGATCGATTCGACCGTACGATTCCCTGGCTTACAAGCACACATCTGTTTTGCCGCGATACATTTTAGGTTCAATGCGTTACCCTGCTCACGCATTAAACGGATCAAGTCATAGCTACCTCTTCCCCGCACTTCTAACATTCCATTTAGCATATCATTTCACAAAAGCCCTTAACCCTATGCATTTGCGAGGGCTGTCTAAGATGTCGTTGGCTTAATCCTATTAACATACGAAGTTTGCTGGATAATTCATTGTCTCTATTTGAATTTAATTAAAAGTGTATTAATTTAGTGTAATAATAATCCATCAGTTTGAATAACGTGGAGTACTTATTCTTCTGCATTGAAAATATAATTCAAACAATTTGATATTCATAAAACGCTTTGGATAAGGTAAGATATAATTTAATTTTTGACCAAAAGTTGGTCGAAAGTTTTAAAATTGTGTATTACATACAACTTTGTGTATTTTGAATATGTATTTACAAGAACATTTTTAAAATATATACAACACATTACGCATTTCAGTATTTGGCTGAGTAATGTACCTGCATTAGACCATAGACTACAGACTATTTTTGTACATGGTACATATTTAATATTTTTAATTTATATCCATATATCTTGCTGCGCTTATCTTTTAAATTGTAATATTATGTTCCGAATCACACGTTTCTAGTAGGCCGCAGTATAATAATCGAATCTGTAGATAATTAAAACTAATCGGAATTATCGATATCTCTACAAAAGCGAAATTGTCGACAGTCCGATGGTGACATCGATTGGCTGGCAGCACTTGTGTGGTTCATGAGTTGGAAAAATTGCTGCGAAAAATGATTGAGATAAACAAAACTGCAATTGGAATTGCAGCGGGACTGGCTGGCACATTATTTATAGGATATTGCATTTATTTTGATAGTAAACGTCGGAATGAGCCTGACTACAAGAAAAAGGTTCGCGAGCGTAAGTTAATTAAATAGCAAAAGATTCGCTTTGTGTTGTTAATTATATATATTACATATACCGTCTTTTTAATAATGTAAATATAGGACGCCGGCGCAACCGTAAAACTGGATCAGCCAAGCAAGGAATGCCCAACTTAAATGACCACCAAGCTATTGAAAGGTAAATATTAAACCCACATATTACATAATAAAGGATGCACGTGCATGAGCTCATCCACATGGGTTTGTGTGTGTGTACAACATATTTGTATGTACACGTTTGTGTGTGCGTTAAACGGATTCTCAAGCAATTGCTTCCAATATAATATTACGTCTAAACATTGGGACATATGTACATAAACAAAAGAGTGCACGTGCATTCGTTTCTATAGCTATAAATTTTGTTCCACTTTGCTGCATGTGCCTTGTTAAGCTCATTGTATTATTCCCTGTTTCTATTATTGATCTTTAAAATTTTATTTTTATAACTCGGCATATTATTCCTCTTCAAAATTATATTAATATCGGATTATTAACAATAACGTATTTTATTGCATTTATTTAAATTTTATTTATTATCAACAATCTGAGTTCAGTAAATTAACAAGTCTGAAGTTCATTTAAAAATTAAACTTTGCTTAGCATAAAAGCAAACTTGCATTGACAAGTTATAGATTAATTAGTAAAAATGGGTTTATTCGCATTGTTATTGGGTTGCCAGGAGTTATGATTATTATTATAGTTGCAAAGAATGTTGTTTGAATTTCTTGGCTTCGGCAGTAAAATTCTGTGTTGCTGCAAATCAAACAAATTAATTTCTGAATCTTGATTCAATTTAGCCTATATCAGTTGGGATGGACAAGTATTTCACAAATCTCGAATGTAAATAGCAAATGTATAATGTACATAATTTAATTTCTGTGGGTACGGCTAATAAATACATTATTTATTATTCATTCGGTTATTATTAATCACAATATAATGTATATGTGAGCAAGTGGCGTAGATTTTGTGTCCTTAAATTAATAAAGAAATTTACATGTGACCAAATAGGATGTCAATAGGAGACATAGGTATAAAACTGAACATATTAAGATTTTGTTATTATTATTATGGTTGGGATATATCCTTTTGAGCCTATAGATAAATTAGATAAATTAAGATACAAAAAATTGAATCGAACTCGATTGAACTTCGAACACATGCTTCGGCCAGAGCAAATATATAATGTACATCATTTAATTTCTATGAGAACGGCTAGTTAGTTGAGTTAGTTTTTTTTTCGAAACACCGCAATGAATTAAATTATCTGCAATGGCTTAAGACTAAATGGCCTGGCGGGTAATCTATAAATGCATTTATGTACTTGGTCGAATATCAGAGTTATATTTGTACCACATGGTTATATTTCTACCACTAGGCCTGGAATATATTTATATATATAAATAAATTATATATAAAAGTTTTATTGTCATCCAGTTCACGGAATTTTTTCTGATTCGTAATTTTTTTTTTTGGTAATTGATTGTGTATCTCTAATTTAATTCACAAGTTTTAATTATAACACTAATTCCTGAATACATTTATTTATTTACAGATATTTTCTTCAAGAAATTCAGCTAGGTGAAACATTGATAGCTCGCGGCGATTTCGAAAGCGGTGTGGAGCATTTAGCAAATGCAATTGTTGTATGTGGACAACCAGCACGTCTGCTGCAAGTGTTACAATCCTCGTTACCGTCTCAGGTGTTCGCCATGCTAATTATAAAAATGCAAGAATTCGGCAACCGTGCTACAGAATCAAGCGATGGATTGACTGGTCCGGGATCACGTCCGGGCCAAGTTGATAGCACACCAAACATTTTGGAAAGTTCTGCAGCTATTGATGACTTAGAATAAATTTTAAAAAGAGCCTGGCATATATATTTGATCAAAAAGTAGTTAAGGGCTTAATCCTATAATTTAATAAAGTTCGATGCAAAGTATTGCATAAATACTATTTTGAAATCTTAACCTATTAGTAATGCAATCAATGATCGTGTTTAGTAAAGAGATAAGATAAAAGCGACTGGGTTTATTAATATTCCGAACAAAAACTTATAAATGTGTAATCTTTTTCTATTGTTATTTAGAGTTAGAGTCAAATCAACATTTACGAATACGGTGCGAAAAATAAAAATAACAAGAGAGATTGCAGCGGATGAAAAGTAGCAAAAAACAGGGTGAGTGTAATCAAGAAATACTCAAAGTTTGCATTACAAATTGCGGTAAATATAATTTTAATTTTGGCTAAACAAAATTAAGAATTAGGTTTCCATTACTCTTCCTTCCAAGATTGGCGCCTATAGCTAACAGGTGTATTGGTTTAGTGAGGCGGATTGGGCGTGGTCATCCAATTTTTTTTAACGATCCCTGAAATTACCAGTAACATTCTTTAGAAATTTGAGAACTAGATAAGCGCATTTTGAATGACCGACTGGTGTTGGCGTGGTATATGCCGATCTTCAAAAGATATCGCCAAAAACCTACCTACCTTTAAGTTGTGGACGATTTGTGGCTTTATCGATTTGCGCATATCGATTTCATGTCTCCCCTTAGCACTGCAATTTTTTTATTTTGCCGGTTTATGATTAGTATATGTTCCAAGTTTCAAGTCTAAAGGTGTCGTTATAAATAGTTGGGTTCATACGGACGGACAGATAGCATTGCACAAAATCAATATGCTTTAATACCTTTGGTAACAAAGTATAAAAAGCACAGGCCAGCTCCACAGTCACATGAATAACAAACAAACGACAAGAACTGAAACAGATTAAAGCTAACAAAAAATACAATGAAGTTAGGCTTCCCGTATATTAGAACTATCCGGAGTCCTCAGCGCTAATGAAAATCGATTATCTCGATTTAAAAAGATCGCGAAAAATTACAACAATGGAGACATATGCCGAGTAACAACACAAAAATATTTAAATTGATAGATTCGTTAAATCAAAGATTGTGCAAATTGGATAATTATTTCGGTTGCTTCGAAGGCACCTTTTTCTAGCCTGTTTTCACATTCACACGCGTCAAAATATGAATTTCCAAATATTTTGACGATATGCAGTGTAAAGGAAAATTTCAGAGCAGATCTCAAGAATACATTATGGTGCTTTAGGGGCAAATACAATCATTTGTGGTCTGATTAAAAAATCGATTCAATACAGTTGGCATTAAAAGTTCATTAAAAGCGAATACGTTTTTGCAGAGCTTGGAGAGAAAGGTGAGTAAGAGATAATTCGTCTATTCGTACCCTGTTAATTAAACATTTTTTGAACATGTTGCAGCAACACGCTCATCGTACAAAGCTAAGCTTCATAAAAAAAATGCAAACAAATTTTTTTTAAAAATAGTCACCCAAATGTTCGAGTGTGACGCCCTTCAATGATCGAACTACGCCAGCTCCGCTGCTAATAATATTAAACTATATTCACCAAATTGTTTAAGTATGTTACAAGTTATTCTTTTAAAGGTCGATACAAACAAAACACCGGAATTCGAATGTAAAAATTGTAAACTTCTCAGGGAACAAAAAGATAAAATGGAATAATAAATAATCAATGAAAAATATGCCGAAATGCTTTTAGCAATTCTCAGGAGAAATGCCAAACAGTGAACCACTTATTATGTGGGCACTCCAGTAAAAAGTGGACGTGGCTGTCTTTCACTTTCCTTAAGAGGGTACAGCGACACTACGACTTTGAGGACCACTATAAAAATATACAAGTTTAATTTAAAGAAATTAAGGAGATAGTTCAAAATATTTATTCAGAGCACATTTGCTTATAATATAAAAATCTACATTTGTCGCAAAACCTTTCTAAACCGATCCAAAACGATATTAGCATGGGTTTCTTGGAATATTAGAGCTGGGCGGAAACGAATCGCGATTTCTCCACAACCACCTGTTTGAATTCCGTTGTTCCTTAATGTGGTCACTATGGAATCTCTCAGTTTAGTGTTAGCACAGTTTACTGCTAAGAATGTTCCACGTCCTCGAGTGGAATTCAGTAGGTTGGGAAACTCCTTTTCCAAGCTTAACAAGCCCTGTTTCAAAACTTTTCCAGCAGTATTAACATTTGCCAATAGATGATCTTCCTTAATAACATTCAATATTTCTTCCAAGAGAATTATTTTTCCAGGGTCACCCATCCAAGTGTTAAAAACTCGATAGGGTTGTTTCGGTGCGAATTCATCACCATGGAAATATCCTCCAAGTTGCAATTTCTTACTAAATGTAACGATATCAGGAGAATGTTCGAGATTGAAGTGTTCGTGACACCAAAACTTTCCAGAACTTCCTCCTCCAGTTTGAACTTCGTCAATCAAAAGTGCAGCACCGTTTTTCTTACAAATATTTTGTAAAGCTCTAAAAAATTCTGGCGAAGCTTCATTGTCACCGCCCTCACTTTGTATTGGCTCTACGATGACACCAGCCACTGGGCAATCTTTTTTTTTATAGAGCTCAATTAAACTTTGTACTTCACTCAAGCACTTTTCGTCTTCTTTTCTATTTTCCGCTACATTCTCTTCCAATGGATACTTGTATTGCGGAAACGAAGCTATAGGCCAGTCGAAAGATGGAACGTCAATTTTATGAATATATTTTGAGTGTGTCGTCGACAGTGCACCCAGTGTGCGACCGTGAAAAGCTCCTTTAAAAGAGAGAATACTAAGATTTGGGGCACCTGGTGGCATGTTGATCATACAAGAGCTCATTTCATCTTCAGTAAATTCAATGTTTCCTCTGGTTTTATTCTGATACCTGAAAAATTTTTAATATACAAATAAATATAAATGGTTTAACAATAAAAAAGTGGTTAAGTATCTGGAAAACTAAACCTCAAGAGCTTAAAAAAAAAAAACAACCTATTGACAGCAGCGTATTCACAAGAAACGCTCACAGCGAATACGGAACATAGCACCAACTGTACAAATATAAGTCAGTAGCACGGATTAGGCGGGCCCTAACCCGATTGACAAGTTTAGTGTAAGGTAGCCATAGAATTGATCTTGAGCACAACAAAATATCCGTAGCTATGTGAGCTGTGCCCTTTCTTTGCTATTCCATATTCCTTTTAAAATAACATTTTATTGCAATTTTAAATAATTAGTACTACTATTAATGTTTAGGCATCAATTAAAGTATACATACCAAATAAAAATGCTCTTAAAAGCATTTTCGTTTGAGCATGAGCCACACATCATTGTCGTTATTTTATTTAATCCTTTTGGAGCAATATTCATTAAAATAGAATTGAGCTTCTCGGGCCATTCTTTTCCAGGAAAAACACCAAGTGCCGGTCTATTGATCAGAGCTAAAAAAGTAAAAAATGTTATGTTTGTTACAACTAAATAAATAAATATATTATGTTATGTAATATGAAAAAATACAGCAACATTAAAACGTTCATAACATTTATATATACTTTATTTCTGCGTATAAAAAAATATTAGCCATAAATAAAAGAAGTAAATTAACTAGTCTTCAATATAAAAAACTAATTAATAATCTTGAAAATGTCGGTGTCACCAAGGATAGAACTAAAGCCAATCAAGTAAAAGTAGACAACATCAAACGACGCAAAATCACTCTATCTGTATTTAGTCGATAGAGCTGTTATTCTGTTATTGCATATGCAATGTTTGTGTAATACCAGCAGTATGTCCAAATTTCCCAAAAATGTTCCATATTTCTTAAAATTACTTAAGAACTTATTATAATGGTTTGGTTCAATTAGTTGTAAAGAAGTTTCAACACTTACTTTTCAAGTTTTTATCATCCTTAAAAACGTCAAGGAGTCTAGGATGATTGTAACCCAGAGGAACTGATGAAATTTGAGTATAAACGTCAAGTAAAACATTTCCATCCACATCACAGATATAGTTTCCTGATGATTTTTCATAATCGGCAAAATATTGTACAGTTCCAGTACTCTGTATAATATTTTAATTGGGTAAAGTTATGGATATTTAATTCAACTTAAGCTGTGACCGCTTACTCATAAAATTAAAAAAAAAAATCAGAATTATGATAGGTATAAAAAGAAATACTTATAATTATTTTCATCAAAGAAAATTAATTCATTTTAAAGTTATTAGATTCATTTTACTTATTTTTAACATAAAAACAATCATTACAACGTGTTCCGTTTACTCTTATCGTTCCTCTGCTCAGGCAATCCCCGTCACTGCATAGAGTTAAACGATATATCGCACGAGCGAATACAGTAATTGAGAAATTCAACCCAATTGTCATTGTTTGTATTAATCAAAAATCAGAAAAGAATTTTCCATAACTTCCTCCTATATGCATGCTGTGTGCTTATATGCTTTTTAAAGCAGTACTTGTACAGCGATGCTGTTCGAAATGTATGAAACTGGACCTTTTCCAAACGGGAGTCACTTCGCTAATTGGGTGCACCGTCTTTTTGGAACCGAATTGCAGTTGATTTTTTTTGGTTTTAGTCCTGCGCTGTTGCTTAAAAAATAAAATGTATCTGCCCTAAACAGTAGAACTTCCCAACAAATTGGAATTCAATCATAGATTAATAATTATCTTTAATAATGCGTTTGTTATTCGGACTTATGAATACAATTGTTTGACTTTGTATGCTTTTCAATTAACATTTTAAAGTTTTTGACGAGGCACAAAAACTTAAGCCCACGAAACCCGAACATTTTGCCAATAAATTGACGTGCATGTATAGTTATATTTATTCGCTGGACACTTCCGAGATTTTATTTAATTTATATGAACATATTTGCCGAACTGCTTGCATTTATGAGAACTAGTTTTGAATATCTGGATTAAATATATTGAAGCGTTCAAAAAGACGGACATACACAATGATCGGTCGGTTCCCATTTAACATACGTTTGCCATTATTTTTATAAAATATTCATAAATACTTACGCATTAAGTAAAGTAAAGAAATTTACCTGAATTGCGCCTAGTTGTGCCTTCAGGGCAGCTGACTTTGGACCCGGTATTGTTTCAGTACGCACAAGTGGTTCCTTGGGTTCTAAACTTGTAGAATACGCTTTCATACAATTGGTGTCTAAGATTAACAAAAGCCAGATATAATTGATTGCATCGAATTTACATAAATGTATAGGTGCATGTATTTGTATTTACCTAACCAAGAATTTAATTTACCGAATATGCCGTACTTATTTTTCACATATGTGTGAGCCTTTGGTAAGGCGTTTAGATAAAAGCTTCTCATTATTTTAACTTATATTTGCAAATGAAAATAAATTTGATATTTGAAAGACAAGGGAAAGGGTTTTATTACTTTCTCAATACAAATGAACGAAGGTTGAATAACAATTGGATGTCTATGTTCATATATAAAAAAGAAGTAAAATTCATGGTTCTGCGACAAATACATTTTGCTTTGGAATCTGTTTAGTTATTTTATTTTCGAAAAATGTCTGCAAAATAAATCTAAATTTAATTTTGTAAAAAATATGCTTATAATTTATATTTGTGTTTTTTGTTCATACATGAATAAATATTAGGTGTAAGTTATTGTTTAATAAAGCTAAACAGCAATTCAATGGCTCAATTTTGAAGATCTCGATTATGCCAATCGTTTATTCATATATATTTCTCCGCGATTTAAAGCTAGAGCCAATAACAACACGGTTTCGGTTGATTACAAAGAAACTGAAGATTTATTAGTTAAAGTTTATACAAAAAGTATGTAATCTATTATAAGTACAGCTAAGACCCAGAGGGCAAATATAACAAACTTGTTTCGTACAGATTCGGGTTTCTTCCTGAATTTAGTTTGGAATCCAAATACGTAATCCATATTCAAGAAAATAACGCATATGTGAAAATCGCCTCAATCTGAAATTATATTGATATGTGTAGGCTGTATGGGTATTTCTGTAGTTGACTTTTTCAATCCCATAAGTGGTATAAATTCTAGATTAGGATCACTAGTAATGTTGATAGCCTACCTGTTTCATGTTTTGTGATACAATGTAGCTAAACAAATGTGGAATATTCAGATCATATGTAGTCGTTTTTGAAACAATTCTTATTGAAACAATTTTTTAAAACATACAATAATAAAACAATATTTTGAGTACGGAATAAAATTATGATGTTAGCAGATAAATGCGTGTTAGCCGATTCTTATCAATAATTATTTAATGGGGAAAATTACAGTTATAATCAAAAGTACATTAAAATAATATAAAAAACCGTCTGTTAACTTAGCTCGATTGTTGTGAAAGGAAGAAACTCTGACCGAAATAGTTGTTTGTGCTACCAAATGGACTTTGACATATTAAATTTCTTGGGCACATGCAGAAACTACACATCGGTTAGCTAAGGTGTATCCATAATGGTAAGCGATGAAATGATATTATATCGGCAACTTTTGCTTCGTCTGGGGGAAGAGCCAACGGTAATGGCTAGGACCACTGATATTTTATAATTGTTCAGAACGTTGTTTTACGGAAAGTAAATTTGCTGAATTCTCACGCACGGAGAGTTAATGTCCATGTTTATTTCCGAACTCTCGGAAGATAGTGCCCTTCTAGTTCGACGGCAAGTGAGATGTTCTTCCCTCTCGTAAGGAGATCTGCGACTATTGCTTAGTTTTTCAATTATTTGTGATGGCTATGTGTGATTATAAGACTATATATACTTCTAGTAGTGAAAGTACTTCCTTGATCTAGAAAAATTCCGAAAAATCGTGGAAGTTCTGGATGATAAAGACTTCTAAGCGCTGTAAAGTAGCAGCGTCTCTTCCCACTAGAACAATGGTTCAATGCTCAGACTGTGATGCAGACTCCATCCTTGCTTGTTTTACTGAGTTTTTAAAACATATGCCTTTGTTAAGACATCGCAATCAGATTGATGGTCAATATACAAGGATCGGTCAAATGATGATACATATTCATTTTATCCTTCAAATAAATTTTAATGGTTTGCCCAAACGAAAAGAATATTATATGTCTTTGTTCTATTTTTAAACAACATACCCAGATGTGTCATAGTATTGAGGAGCTTGTCGATTGCCCCCATATGATGTTGGGTGGCAAAAATTCGCAGCTGGAGCAACAACTGCTATACAGTTGTGTTAATCTGGCTGATTATAAAAATCTCGATCAATGTCCCATAAAAAAAAAAAACTGTATGCCCTAACCACATAGCACCCAGTAGCGTAGCTCAATTAATCACTATCATGCTTTTTGTTAGTACAATCTTAAGAAATTTTTAAATATCTGAATTAATTTCATTTCACTCTGGTGCTTCCTGCTCAGATGAAGATTGATCGTCTCTTAGTATTTATTTTGAGATTAAATTTTAGGTTAAACGTGGTCTTGTCAAACTCAATATAGAAGAAAATAATAATTAAAATACGCTTTTATAAAAAACATTAATTTTGATATCTGTCTACATTAATTTTTTCTTTGGTCAAAAAATAATTAGTAATAATTCGTGGATAAGCTAACTTTACACCATAGGTAAAAATCAACCCTCGACCGGGACTTATCACAGACGGAGGGACATTTATGAACAATGTGAAAAGCAAGGAACTAATGTGGTTTCCTTGTGGCTGTGGCATTTACAAAATAGCGAACCGTTTTGGCATACAAAGCTTACTTACATTATGGAACCTGGGCAAAAGAAATTGTGAGATGGTTCGGATGGGGCTGAGCTGAGGCCACCAGGCCATCGCGGGTTGCGGGTGGCGAAAGGCCTCTCCTCAGGAAGGTTAGCTGCGAATAATATGAGATTTATCGTAAATAAGCAGTCCCTGACAAACAGCGGGTACTGTCGCCGCCTCTTTAAAAGCATAGCCACACAACTTCAATCTCCCCCAATCTCGCCTGGCTGGGGGTCCGGGTTAATGACTAGTCCAGTCTCCTACTGTGGACTCAGGCAAATGACGACTACCTATTCTAATTAGCCTTACAAGGGTAATGCGGATCGCTGCCCGGGCGGACATATTTTTCTCCGCAGCACGTGGGACTAAATGAAAAGTTCAAATAAGCTAAAAATGCCTCAGGATCTCTCTGCGGAGTTGTCGCAAGACATTTGGAGCACCGAGCACTAGACGGGGGGAGGTTATCTAGAGTGGTAGACCATCCTCCTGGGCTGGATATCCCGAACCGTTGCAACCCGTGCGGCTCCAGGATCAAGTGGTAATTAAAATACCTCCAGCAAGGACTGGATCCACGGGCAAATCACGTGCAGCGGCCATGAAGCCCACCTCAAACGATATCCACTGTACATAGGCTGTCATAAGCAGATATGGCGAAAAAGGTAAAAGTGGCGTGTTAGAGCTCTCTATGTTGGGGCCATCAAAGACAAACATAATGCGCCTGGATGGGTCAAACCGGTCTCATTTCCGCGCGTTCAGTTTCGGGCCGTTGAATGCTCCGATGAGAGCTCAGTTGATTGCCTGAAAACCGTCACGTCGACGCTAAAAGCATAGAAGGGCGCACCCAATGATTGTAAAGTGGTGGATGACACACAATCGCTTTACTCTTTACTTTATTCTGTCCAAGAAGAGTGGATAGGACCACCGAATCTCTGCTCGTTTTACGCGATTGAGATAGAAACAATAACGAAACGAAGGTAAAGGAGCCATCCAATTATCAGGATAGATGAGCTATCCAAAAACGCGATGAGGGAACGCTGTCACCAAATTAACTTCCGATACGGGAACATTCTAGTAAGCCGATTGAAAAAGAAAGGCTTACACCTGCTACAGCGTGCAAGGAGTGTAAGGTGGTGGAAGCTCCCACCCCAGCAACCACTCTCGCACTGCCGAACCAACCCTCGACGCAGGCTGTCGATCTGACAAAAGACCTTGCGGAGGGCGAGGAGTGAAGAAGTAAAGGTAGGGGACGAGGACATCTCAATGTCCTCACAGGAGCTGACAGAGGAGCTGTAAAGTGACACGGCTGAGGCCGACGTTAATCGACGGTGACTAACGTCGCTAACGGTGACGGTGGCAACCCCAGTATCAGTATCTGGGATCGAAAGGAATCAAGCACCCAGAGCATGCAATATGGTGGTGTTGGCTGCATGTTATGAGTTTCAATGATATAGATATCAACCCAGCTCAAATAATAATACTGTTTGGTTACGCATGTATCCGCGCCAAACAACAACTAAAGCAGCTTCTCTTAATATTTAAGATGTTGATAAGTTATGCTCTGCGCAGCATAAGAGCGAGTTAACGTAACGGTTGTTTCGCATATGAGAGATAAGATAGTTTAGTGGTTGCTCTCCGTCTGGGAGCAACAGCAGCTGCAATTCGGCAGCTAATCAGTTCTAAGTGATCGATCAGAAGTTCAACGCGCCGCATTATTCGACATCGCTTGCCTATTTGATTTTAGCTGCAATTCGGCAGCTAATGTGTTCTGTTTTATCGATCGTGAATTCAAGTCGCGGCGCGTATTCGACATCGCTTGCCGAAATATAATTTGTTTGTAATTTGCTCAACTCGGAGCTTACAATTAACAATTATGACTAGTTTAAGTTTGGCCACGAAGGCAAATAAACTCTATTTATATTAATGCAAATTACGGTGCATTTTTATTTTGTTGAAACTTTCGATAGCTATTGAAAAAGCTCAATAGCTCAACAAATACTAGATAAGAATTATAATAATAGAAACCTCCAATTAATATATTATGTCCTTGTTTTTTTACTTCTGCATATTTATATATTCTGATAAATAAAAATTACCTGATGGAAATTGTGTACCACAGCAATACGTAGATCTTCGAGATTTATATAAAACTTAATTATTATTTGATCGTTTGAAAATGTTATATGTTTTGTAACATAACTCAGATAAAATGAGTCAAATTGATTTATCTTACCTGGAAATAACAAATGTGTCGCCCTTATTTTTTTACTAGAATTATAAAGTTATTTTTTAAATAGATGAATAAAAGTTAAGAATCATTATTATTATGCAACATCATTATTAATTACAATAGGCAGCACTATACGTAAATTATTAAGTTTGTTTTGAAATAGATGAAAAAATTTATAAATATTGTTGATATGCAATATTATTATTAATTACATCGAGCAATCGTAGTATACACTTGTAGCCGGTTTGATGTAGAAAACAAAACTAGTTTAAGGTTACTTTAAACAAAAAAAGTTACTATGTTGTCACATGTCGATATATCGATAGGATGTCAACATCTCTAATAGCCACCCCAAAAATTATTGTATTGATTGTGTTTTGCTCAAGCGATTGTTTTGCCGTTAAATAAATTATAAAATTGTTTACTCGTAGAAAACATCTCAATCTTTAATATAGTGTTAAATGTTACAGGTAAAAATATATTTTAAAGTTCGTACTTCACGGTTGTACATTCCGAATAAGTCTTCAATAGTGCGTACATTTGTTTGTTTGCCAAATAGAATGTTTTTGTGCATATTTATAAACATACATATTTATATAAAAGGTGCATGTAGATATGCATAAATGTGTGAATTTTCCTACAGCTGAGTATTTATAGTCATTTAAATGTGCATACACATAAGAAATTACTTACATATATGTAACTTATTCCTAAATGTGGAATGAGAAGGCTGTTTCGTTTTTAGTATCTAGTAAAGGTTCTACTGCTAATCATTTGTCGTGCCAAACAAATCGTACTTATTTTAAAATTTTGCCATCATCATAACAATATTACAATTATGTGCTGACTTGATTAGTTGACATGCATTCTGTATATAAGTTTTTACCTCAAATTATTTCGATCTTTGGTGGTATTGCCCATAAGATTTAATGAAAACATGGCAATTGGCTCAACAAAACTGTGTTAAATGATGAAAATCTCTTGTACTTAGATGGCTATGAAAAAATTAATATTAAAAACACTAACTACATTTTATAGTGTTTGATAGTTCTTTTGGTCAATACATTAGACTACATCCTGGTATCTTCAACATAAATATATATTTTTTTGGAGTTTGTCTAAATAATGTGCTTTTGACTTTCACTCTTAGACTCAGCTCGAATGCTTATAAGTTAATTTGTTCCGGTTTTACAACAAAAATTAATTCAAGCAAAGGAAAAGACTTCATTAAGATGGCTTAGATTTGGGATAAATTTTCATCCATCGGAAATAAATATTTTTAGCGTATCCCTTAGCTATTTGTGCTGCATAAAAATTAATAAATTTTGTCGTGATAAGTGTGGCTCATTAGATATGACTTCTTCGACCATATAAGGGCGACTAGATTAGAGCCACTAAGTTTTATACCTTCGTTAGGGAATCGGATACATTTTGTATTGCCAATATATCCAATTTTTTTTTTATCGAATAATAGTTTGAGAATGAAATGTTTTTATTTGCAAAAATGTGCAATTGGAAAATTTATTTTGTCTGTAAGCCTACTTGTTTTTTACAAAAAATCTTTTTCAACGATATATGGAATATATTAGTATCTTTTGAAAATTCAAAATAAATTTTAGGTGACATTATTTACCTTTGAGGTAAGTCATTTTTAAAGTTGTAGAACAAATATTTCTTAGCTTATCATAGGGAATAACTTCAATCTGAACGATTTAATACAAACAAACAAAGAAGTAACGGTCTACTTAGAGTAGCTAGATTTTAACCACTATTTGTGGTTACTTGAGTGCAGTGTCTTGCAAGCAACTTTCACACTTTCACCATTACTATCACGAGAAGTTGAATAAAATTAGTCTACCTATTTTTAGACTATATTTGAACCCAGATTACTAGACTCGGTCTTTAACGGTTCTACGAGCACGTAAACAAGCTCGGTATAGTAAACAGCTCGCGATATATCTCTGCTGACCTTCTTAACATAATCTAATCTACTTGCACTGTTTTTTTACTTATGCATGTTTTATATATAGATCGATATTTTTATTATGTTAAAGGCTAATATTTTTTTTTTCTTCTAGCGGTTTGAAAATCACAACAGATTCATATAGTGTAAGTAAGTACTACTATCCTTTTCATATTAAAATGTATACGTATCAGTATGTATAAAATACGCAAATAACACTATATTTAAAAAAAAATTAAAATAACCTTATAATATAGCTTGGCGGCCTAAACCTTTAAACACGACACATATTTTGTATGTTTATAAAGTAAATTTAGATAAAATAAAATTTGTAGATATCCAAAATATTCATAATTAAAATAATCTTCTTAATGCAGACAATAAATTTATAAGGGTCATGATCCATTTTTAAAAGTGTAGTACTTTTGTACTCTACCCCTTATCTTGACAACAACAAAGGAGTTAATTAATCTTTCTGAATGAATTTGGTAGTACCATCAATACTGCCGGTTTGAAACTTGTTTCTTCTTAAAAAAATTTATTTATATATATTTTATATACAACATTTTTTTTTGTATATTCATGTATATTTATTTTATATAGCTTGGTAGTCAATCAATCATTTGGTTGTGGTTAGAGTACATAACGGACACTCTTCGCGAAAATAAAGAGAAAAGATTCATAGTAACCAACCTTAAATGTTTTATCTGTAAAATTGGGGATATCTAAACCTTAACAAATTTTGGAAGCATGACAGGACGAGGTCTGAATTGTTTATGACTAATATGCCTTTTAAATATTGTGATTCGTGCTTTCAATTTGTTAAACGGTGTTATACGGTTTGATCGATTTACATATAATAATTAAACTGGTTTTTTTCGATCCAACTTTAGTGATAAAATCAAAGACTATTGAAAATATAGGCTTTTTAAATTTTTAGGGACGTTGTTTTAGTCTTTGAAAAACAGCACTAATAATAAATCTATCTATCTATAAGTTAAATGGCGAACTTAAAAATTGTGGGAGTTATGTGATGTTACCGATTTGCGAATATCAATAACATATCTTCATAATAGACGAAGAACTCAAATTTTAACTCCTCGAACATCTAAGTTTTAAGTCTCTAGCTAAAATCGGAGTTCAAAAATGATATATTGATCAGCACGTCCTTTAAATATTTTAGGACATTGGTGAATTATCATGCATAAATAAATGTCTTGTGCTTGCTTGTTTTTTTTTGTATGTAAGGCAAATATTTTATCATAAACAACTTCTGTATCATAACCAATTTAATATCAGAAGTTTCTACTATATGGCTTAAGTGTTTCTGTTCCTTTAAGTTACAGCTTTAATTTCTAATGATAACGGCTTTCGACTTTCTGTTAATGCCGATCGAGAATATATATGTACACTTATTACGGACGGAGATACTTCCGACTTTTATAAAGATTTGCACACATTTATAAACTAATATTTTTATGAATTAAAAAGTTTAGCGAAAAATATTTTTTGCAAGATGTTTAACTTAAACATGTAAGTAAGGATGCTCTAGTCGATAAAGTCGATGCTCTTGTCAAAAGGCTTATAGTTAATCCGATAAAATATTTTATCTGTGTGCCTTTAAAATTGTGGCTTAATTGCAAACGGAAACCGATGCGAAACCGATGAAGTTATCGAATGAATGAAACAAACTTGAGTATTTTTTTCTTTGTGATCCGCGTGCTTATGCAGACAGACGAACTTGTCTAGATTATCAAGAATATGTGCACATTATATGGTCGGAGGTGCTTTCTTTTGCTCTAGTTTTACACAATTCACGTATAGTAACTGTAAGCACTTTTAATATGTTCATTCCATAAGAAAAGTGAATTTATTGAACAAAATGATAATAGTTTCTCTTATTACTTTAAAGATAAGTGCGTATTTTTAATAGTACTAAATTAGGAGTCTATCTTGAAAGTGAAACTCATAGTATTCGAGGTCAACAATACTGACAGACGGACTGATTATCGACAGATGACCCGATGTCCTAGTCTTTGATGCTGCCATAGAATATTTATAATGTATGTGGATATGAATGCTTTTGTAAAACATCACGAAAGTGTACATAGATTAGAACGAAATAAATCTTAAATACAGTCGAAGAAGAATTAATAAACGATATATTATTAGTTTTACAAAGGACTCGAATCAAGGTGTTATCATTAGAGAATGAAGGTCATTTGAAGTCTAAATTCCAATAAAATAGCTTGGACGCTGGAAGTGTTATAATTTTGCATGTAAACAGTTCAAATACTAGGTAGCTCTATCGACTTCAGGCTGACTGATATTCATTTTGGAGTCGGAGATGTATTGGGCCTCACACTTTCAATCAATTACAATGCTTTGCATGTGAACTATATGTTATAAAAATCCGATTTAACTAAACTTTTTGATAAAATTTTAGAAACAAAGTTTTTTAATGTTTGCTTTAATGCTGGGCTACAATATTTTGGCATCTCATGAAGATCGGTAAGAAAACAAGGTTCCTGTTTTAAAAATTGTCTGGTCTCTGTCGAGTACCAAAATAAATTGTATTTAATCTTATATCGCTAAAGTACTAAAATATATTTTAGGTGGGTGCAAAATTTTATATGTTTTCATTTAAAGCAGGGGTTATCAATGATTTGTTTATTCTTTTTAATTTTTTCAGAATTTTTTTTGGTAGGAAAATGTCGCTAGATGGATTGCTGGTATAAAACATTCTCTGATATATTGCGTTAGCCAAATTGCTAAAATAATGTATATGCCGGAATTGACCTGTAAGTAAATTTTCTGGTGTTGTACCATATTTTTTTTTTTTTTTTTGTAAAATATCGATCTTGTGATACTATTATATTTACTCGTATATATGTCCTGCAAAATATAGTTTTATTGCTGTTATCTCTAAAAATTACCATTGTGCTTTCTATGCCCTGAATTTGAATTCCCATTCAAATTGATAACATTAAATTCTGCGAATGTATGAAAAAGACTAAGGGAGAAATCGGGCTGCATAAGGTAATAATAGTCATAATAGTCATTTCCAACCGTCTATCTAAATCTGAGAATTTGATCTGCGAAAATATTTCTTAGTTTGTCATGGATAGTTATTATTACTACCAGTGCTTGTTGATATTACTTGCATTACTTAAGTGTAGATTTTTAATGGTAGAATTCTGCGAGCAAATAATTAGAAAGTGGGTGACCGTTAAGTGACTTTGAGCTTATTAACAATTTAAGCTCCCAAAAATAAAAAAATCTAAAATTTACAGAAACACTAGTAGCTGAACGCAATATTCCACGTGGAGTATTTTTGAAAGAAGCTAACTTATTTCAAACATTTCAGGCACCGTTGATCTAAAATTAAGTTGTATTTAAATCTTTTTAAACACATTTTAGCGAAACTCATTAAGTTTCTTAGTATTTATTTCATTAAAGCTTAAGCTAGTCAATAGTCAACCATTTCGCTTTCATTAAAACAAACGGTGTGCAAATCTTAGATGTAGTTTATTTATTTAATCGATAAACTCTCCTATTCCCGTGTTGTTTCAATGTTTATTATAATTTTTATATAAAAAGTGAAATATCAATAACAAAATGTATGTATCTCTTTGGTGGTAAGCCCGAATGCTTCTATGCAAATCTAAGTTTAGAAGCTGTGAAATCAAAAACACGTCAAATAAGCCATAGTAAACAATTGGTCATTATTAATCGAAAATGGAGTATTGTATAATAACTATTTTTTCGAAGTTATAACATTAATTTTGCTCTCAAGGTATCGAAAACTTTTCAATCTCTTGTTTTTGCGATAGACATCGATAAATTTATTACATTCTGCCTAATCTACTATAATTTTCTAATATATTTTCCAAGAATAATATATAATATAATAATAATTATATAAATATCTTTACATTTAACAAATCTAAATAAACAGACGCAAACTGTTTAAATTAAAATATCATGTTGGCAACTCTGTTGTCGTAAATAACAGGTTATTACTGTGTACAGAAAAAAATTGGTAACTCAATAATCAGCCTGTATACAGATAATTTTAGCGCATGCGCATCAGTCAATCTGTTTTAGTCCTTTGGTTCACTTAGCGTTAACAACTTACGGGGTAATAGTTTAATAAAAAAACCTTTCTAAAGCACTTGAAATAAAAATGCAATGTAAATACTGTAAAACAAATTAATACATATCGTAATCGTAATGCAATATTTTTAACAAATATTAATATTGAATGAACTTTTAATCACATATAACAACTCTTGAGAAAACGCGTAATAAATACCGAAATTAATTACAAGTCTCTTTTTATTGATAAATAAAAATATAAATTTATATCAATTGTTAAAAGTGAAAATCTACATATTCAATGGGGTGCTTAAGTAGTAAAGATCGCCTAACAAAAGAAGATATGGAGTTTTTGAAAACCCACACCCGTTATGATGAAGCTACTATAAAAGAATGGTACAAAGGATTTAAGGTGAGTTTCGCGCAGTTTATTAAAAAAATAATTCCAATAATAACCATATGTGTTTGTATATATTTAATGCAGCAAGACTGCCCCAATGGACGTTTGACTCCTGCAAAATTCGTTGACATGTATAAAATGTTTTTTCCATCTGGAAATGCAGAAGAGTTTTGTGACCATGTTTTTCGTACATTTGATATGGACAAAAATGGCTATATTGACTTTAAGGTAATTGCTTTAATAATATCATTTGCATAAGTAAAAAAATTTTATTGGATTGGAATATTGGATTTCATTATTAATGCACTTACGCACATACAATAATTTTGTGATTTTATGTAGTAAAAGTTAAATAATAATATTGTTTATTTTGATTAAAAAAAAGTTATATTCTGTTTTGTTTACTACGCTTATACATAATAAATTGTTAAAGTACAATATTTTAATGCCACTTCTTAACTTTTTTTAACGCTTAATTCAATAAAAAAAATAACAAAAACATCTGTTTTGTTGAAAAAAAAACATTGGAAGAAATAAAACAACAGTGACTGTTTTCGATATAATTCCTTGTAGATAATTGTAAATTTTAATTTTGCACACCATAAAATTCTGTTTACGTATATATATATATATATTTCTATACTGATTTCAAAAGTTTATAAAAGAAATTTTTTTGTAAAAATAATTGTCTCTTCAAATGATTTTCTAAACTATAATTTAAGTACATAATTGCCTACGGCATACAGCACGTACAGTTATTTTTTAAAATGAGATACTTTGCTATGCTATACTTGGCTATTAATACTTGATTGTTATTCATTAAAAGGTCCATTTACCTTAGAGATTTCATCATCTATGAGTTACAAACCAAAACTAATATGATTTTATAAAATTTAAAATGTTGACTTGTATATTGCATTGGTTTTCTTTGCAGGAATTTCTACTCGCAATAGATGTCACTTCTAGCGGCACACCAGAGGAAAAACTAAAATGGGCATTTAGAATGTATGATGTCGATGGTAACGGCGTTATTGACATTCAAGAAATGACTAAAATTGTTCAGGTACATACCATATCTAAAGTTAATTTAAGTATGACCATATTGATGAAATTTTTTTTTAATCCTACTAAAAGTTTTTACTGTTCATACTGCTAAAGTTGTTCTTTTTGTTGTCTTTCGCAACCAGTGGTTCTATGTTAATGGCATTACGATTGTTCAACACTTAGGTTATAAATAATGAAGTCCTTCTGTTTATATCCCTGGGGTACCTAGTTTGGGTGACTATGTACCCAAAATTATTTTATATTGTATTATTATTTATTCATTTTAGAAAAAAAAAAAAAAACATAATTTCTTCGCACGTTCGGCTTGGGCTTACATTTGATTATTTATCTCTCTCTCTGTCTGCATTATATTTTGATTTTCTTCACTTTATTGTGAGAAAGCATATTACCATTGACCATATCATCATCAATATTAGCTTTACCTTTATATCCTTGACCCATCAAAACAAGTTATCAATTAGATGACTATTTCGGCAGATAAAAATGTTGAATCGCTAACGCAGATTTCAAGCAAAATAGAGTTCTGTAAACTTATTGACCCTTATCTTTGTGTAATACTAAACCTGATGCACTGGCATTCAAGTGAGTTGTTGGGTATTTACTCATTCTGTTTAAAGATGCAGCAAGAAAAGCTGTTAAAGCCTAACGGAAAATAGCTGACACCAATTGACTAGTTGGCACGATGAAGTAGTTTCCGTCTAAATCAGGAACTTCTCGGTCTAACGCAAGCGTATTTCCATAATATAGAAATTCCCGACTATTAGTCACGAAACATTTACGTTGTTTTCGAAGAAGAATACCAATATTCTTCCAAGCTTAGCTTTTATCTTTTGAATTGTGGCAATATATGTTAATTTTTTTTTTTAATGTACAGATTTCGAGGCACACAAATTTGTTGTGGACTATGTTGTACAAAAATTATACATTGGTAGCTAGGAAAGAAAATAAAATAAAGAAAGCTATGCATTAGTAATTTTTTCTCCCAATGTAAATTACTCCCTAAACTTGCATAGCATAACATTTTCTATGAAATGCGAACAGCGGAAGCAATGCCAAACTACTTAGATTGATCATAGACTTATAGTAATGCAAATAGGATAATAAAGATTATATAATTACAAAATGGTCGGCATAAGTCTTAATGGAGAAAAAATTAATTTAATTTTAATTTTTACTTTGGTAGATGTTTAATTTTAGACTAACAATGGCTATCGTTTTAGGCAATCTACGACATGCTAGGAGCATGCTCATCAAATCGTCCTGCTGACTCTGCAGAGGAGCGTGCAAAAAATATATTCGCTAAGATGGATGAAAATAATGACGGTCAATTAACTCAAGATGAATTTTTGAAAGGATGTTTGCAGGATGAAGAGTTGTCTAAAATGCTGGCCCCTTAAATATTTATATCCCATAATATGTGTGTATTTGATGAAATCTGTAATGAAATGTATAAATATTTAATTTATATTTCTTATACTAAAATTATATAAAAATATTGAACATCATTTAAATTATTTCATTCGTGGATAATGGTTGGTCGTTAATTTTTGTATTATTAACAGTCTTTAGTCGACAAACCTGTGCTGTTGACTTAAGTGCAGAAGCCTTACTAACTAAAAGCATATGCAAAGAACAGAGTTCCCATTATTAATCGATTAAATTCACAAAAGCGCTGCTCCTCGGTAAAGCGTTTAATGTTGAAATTAAACTGTGTGTGGTATAAGAGGTCGTAAATTAAAGTTTGTTCTTAACTTGATCAACAACTTACTGACGGTGGTAAATTAATTTAGTTCGTTGTTCTACTTAAAAAAAAAATGTGATATGGTACATATTTTACCACTTTTATCAATTTCAGTCAGCTAAAGTAGTTAGTCAAAGTTATCATATCTTTAAAATTGTGGGTGTATACCTCTTGACTACGCGAATCTTAAGATTCTGTATTGCTTAACTTAGATGTATAAAAGTACGATTAAGGCGAGGCTCTCATTCATCATATAGATCTTAGTTTACAATGATAGCATCGACGTTAGTATCTTTGAAGATACCTCGAGACTTATTGGACACCCGCTCATCATCAATACTTCAAAAGTTATCGTCACGTCAAACTTAATATCTGGCGAGGTTCACGTTCTATTGGATATTGTGCTTAGTACTGAGTACTCTTTTGCAGATTCTGAGATCCGCCTTGTAGAAGGAACATTAAATCAAGCTGAATAGAAGTTGGTTTTGGTGTCGGTTTTATTTTCTTGGTAGCCTCATGTAAAGCCCAAGTTGATTGAAAACCCTTTTTTTTGTCCATATATGTTATATATGATGAAGTGACGGTAACCTTGAATAAAATGTCTCAAACTTTGAAATAACTTCGTTACGTTAGTTTTAAAATTTAGGTAAACTTCAGCGGCTTGTGTGGTTTACCCTCACTATGTGCAGATCCACTGCATTTTTGTTTAGAAGACTTCTACTATAAACCATCAGAAGGAGTTGCAAATGCAATAAGATCGGTTTAAAGGTCGCTGGTCGGTATTTCTGTGGGAATTTCAAAATTATTATCCCCTCTGACCGAAGAAACTGGAATAGCAACATTCTCCCAATAACTTGCAGTACTTTACCAATGAATCTAAAATGTATAGAGGGGAATACAACATCAAAATCTCGATTAAATTGAGCTCTGATCTAAATATATTCTCGCAAAGGGAACTATTATCCTCTAAATTGGTCGTGGATTTTAAGAAATTTCTTAAATACGTATCTTTAGAATAATGGACAGTTATTCTGATTGTTGAGTTAGACTTAACAAATTTAAAAAATATATGTTTTAGAGCTAGGTTGTTCTCGACTAAAACATTCTCAAATAATAATAATATGACTAGCTTACGTTGTGTAGGCAAATTCTATCAAACATGTCCATTATAACTTGTTGCATTTATTTGCACTAAAATACTATTTATAGTTAAGTGGCATATTTTAACAATAAATGTTATACTAGTTTACAACATCCAACGTGCAAGGTCCATTTGAAAAAGAGTATAGTATATTAAATACCACAAAGCTATAACTAGCGTATATCTTAGCTTGGAACTTTCTACAAGAACCCTTTTTTCTGTATAAAATGTAAATATACATATATAAACAATTTTCAATAACAAGATAATATTACAATTTTACTAATACATAAATTTTATATTTACAGAAATCACTATAATGAAATCAACTTCAAAAAATGGGCAAACAAAATAGTAAACTCAAGCCTGAAGTTTTGGAAGATCTTAAGCAAAATACAGAATTCACAGGTAAATATTTCATAATCAAAATAAATTAATTAACAGCGTTGGCTATACTTGTCTAAACAAAAAATCCTACGGTGAGTGCGAGTAGACACACGGTCGGCCAGTGGCCAAAATTTGGGCAGACCATTTCGTGCCTCTCAAATTCTTAAATGCTGGCTAGAATTCTTGCAACTGTTAAGATTAGGGTTATTGACTTCTGAAGTACATGCAGTTTGCAGGCCAAGAATGCAATCGTCCAGAAATGGCTGCTTTCTTGCTGTTTATATTTTATATTATTCAAGAGAGAGATAAACTTTAGCAAATTATCCGAGGGAGGCATACTTTTATTAAGTCTTGTTGAGCATAAGAGATAAGTGATTAACAGACATATTGTAATATTAAAGTAAACATTTTTTTTTAAATAGATTTGGAATTGCTTTGTCATATCATGTTGTTATGCTTTATATTATTTTCTAGTAAGATTTGATAGATGATATGACCAATAAACATTTGTGTATCACAAAAAAATTGTATTTTTATCGTTTGCATTTCTTTGATTAGTATGTTGGACTAAGTTTCAAATTTTAATTCGTTTACAAATTTGGAAATTACGTTGAACTTGAATGCAACATCTAAAATTATGTGAAACAGAGCAGTCTTACAGTCTTGTGAAAAAGTGGATGCTAGGACATTTTTGATTACATACATGCTTTTTTTGTAACACATTTATTTTGAAATTATGCATTTACATTTGAATAATTTATCACTTTTTTTTTCAGATGCTGAGATTCAAGAATGGTATAAAGGTTTTCTGAAAGATTGCCCGAGTGGCCACTTGTCGGTAGAAGAGTTTAAGAAGATTTATGGAAACTTTTTTCCATATGGAGATGCAAGTAAGGTAACTATCATATTTAATATTTTTTAATGAAAAATTAAACAGTATTAAAGTTAGTCGTTATAGAACTTTGCAGAACGTATGTATGCGTACATTTGTTTTGATGTTTACAGGGTCATAATACACAATTCCCGACATGTTACTTTTTCTTAGCGATAATGAATTATAATTACAGCAATTTTCAGGACTTGAACAGGACAAAACCACTTTCATCGACTGTTGGCGATGAGTCATCCAGTTAACATTTTCCATCGTGACTCGTAAAAAACGATGCTGAGCCCCAAACAATGCCGCTGTATATTTATATTTGAACATCTCCATCTGACGAACGGCAAAAAGTCATATTTTGTACACACTGTACCCATTAAAATGGGTAAAATTGCAAATTTGTGAAATTTTATATAAAATGGAAAAATATTGCAGTATAACAGCTATTATTATGTTTGTTTTCTGCATTGCTTAAAAATATAAAACTCAAAGCGAGATTATGATTAATCAAATGAATATTGTTGAGCTGTATTTCTTTTTGCGAGAACATACCTTTAAAATTTTTACCGCTCTATAACTTCGACAGAATTCGTCGGCAAAAAATATAGATTTACACTTTAAATGGTTTGGTTGTCGTTATAAATGTATTTCATATTGAAAGAAAATAACAGAAAAACTAATAGTAATAATATTTATATTTAGTTTGCAGAGCACGTATTTAGAACGTTCGATGCAAATGGCGATGGAACTATCGACTTTAGAGAATTTTTATGCGCATTGAGTGTAACATCTCGGGGAAAACTGGAGCAAAAACTGAAATGGGCGTTTTCAATGTACGACTTAGATGGAAACGGATACATATCGAGGCAGGAAATGCTTGAAATCGTAACGGTAATTAACTTTTATATATATCTACAGGATATAATCCCTATATAACAGCCATATTATATATGTATCACACGTTTTATGAATGGAGTGTTAAACCTGCATTATTGGTTGATCTTTAAAGTAGGGTTTTTATGAGACACACGTAAAAAAATGTTTGTCACGCCAGAGATCTCATTCGGTATCAGCGAGTGCTATACGCTTTTATTTTTTTATTGGATAGGTAGGCGGTTAAAGTATCGCTGAGGGTGCGCTTGACTTGCATTGTTCTCATGCTAATGCCTAATAATCGATAAATTCTATATAGTAAATACAGACATATATTAATAAAATGTCCACCGAGTTCTCTGCTTGGGGCATGAATAAACAGATTATCTTTTTATTTTAGGGAAACATACATTGAATGAATGTAAATAAATAAAAGACATTTATATATACTAATTAAATCGGAAAAATATTTTCAGGCAATATATAAAATGGTTGGATCGGTCATGAAAATGCCAGAGGATGAGAGCACTCCTGAGAAAAGGACGGATAAAATTTTTCGTCAAATGGATAGAAACAAGGATGGAAAGTTAAGCTTGGATGAATTTATAGAAGGTGCAAAAAGTGATCCTTCAATAGTGCGGCTTTTACAGTGTGACCCGCAGGCACATTAGTTTAAATAATAATATAACACAAGCAATAAACATTTAAACGTGAATTCATTTATTATTGTTTTGCATAAATAATGTACTCTAAGCAAATATAAAACATAAAACAGACTAAGATTTTAGATTTTGTTCTGCATACGAATGTGTACAAATTAACTCAATTTCAATACCAATTATTAATGGATTAAGGGTGCTATGCTTAATATGGTAATGAAGCATTCATTAACTTTCTCAACTATAGGTGAAGGTCGTCTATCGGTTCCAAAAGCCTAAAAAAGCCTAATTTAAAAATAACTTTATTGGGGCAGGCATAATTTTTAGAATTTTTTTTTTCGCCCTTTTTTCTAACTGTAATACGTCAAACACCATATAAGCGTTGGAGCACCATCACAGCGTCAACTGTAACGACGGTAGTGATCTCACAACATGCCGAAATTAAGCTTACATCATAAAACTACAGCTGATATCGGAAAATTTATATATAAGTTAATCCTGGTTCTTGTACTCTCCTGTCTTCGCGAAGATATCCGAGATACGCGGCCAATACTAATTATTTTCATAAAAAATCTAAAAAAAAAAAAAGTGCGTAAATTTTAGCTACCATTTGTGCTCAATGGGAAGTGAACCCAAAACATAATCACCCGTCAGAGGACAAGCCTGGCTTACATATTTGTGGGAATGTGCAAAGGAATATGCCGTAGGGACGGGGACGTCGAGATGTCTTTATTTAAGAAAAATATTGCTATCACATTTCACATATGGGATATTAGAAAACCGTTGATCATTATCATCCAAAGGTTGCAACTGATACTGATGCAGATGTTGTCTATGTGAACTGAGATTTATAACTTTTAAAAATTCCCTTTCGCTCCGCAAGATATTTCTCTGTGCGATTGACTTAATCTGTACATTCACAAATGTGTACAGTACTAAGAATAATTCATATTTGATCCCCACTTAAAATTGTTTTACAGGAATATTTTAGAATCCCTTCCTAACGAATTTTTTGATTGGCAATTAATTAATTCTTGATGTCGTTCTGTGTGAATCCAGTATTCCTCTTTAACGCAGACCTTAAGGATTATTGCCTGTTTTAAAATGTTATATTATGGATTTTTAAAAAGCAAGGTATTTGCAAAAGTATCAGTGTCAAAGCCAGTTAAAGTAAGTTATGTGAGTTAGGAATCATATCATCAAACGTCTCTATGCCATTGCGATCTATGTCGTTTCGAACATATAGCTCGTCAAGTTCCACTTCGACAAAAGTCTGCGCATCGACGGCTTCTGGGCTACAAGCTGCTCAAAACACGGTATCATCTGCATTATGCTGAATAAGCGTTAAGTGCTCCTTCTGCTAGTTGTAAAAGGGTGCCACCCTCAGTGTCAGTGTACTTAATGAACGTCTGGCATAAGGACCATGTTTTGCACACAGCCAAACCTAAGTATTTCTCTTCATTCCCTTCATTAAAGGTATACTACCTGTCAGATTTTTAAAATGACTTTCGTCGAGCAGTTAGAGGCAATATTATCGAGCTACTCCTTGGCGTTTTCGTCTCTGACCTAACTTAATGCTAAAGATGATTACCGATAACGCCGTCTCAAAAGAACTAAGCTTCTCTATGGATAACTTCACTGCTGTTGGAGACCTATATCTCTTTCGATCAGATCTGGGAACTGGGCATAGCGACGTGCCTTTCGCTGAAACCCCAGGGCACGCAGTATTGACAATGTGTTCCAGCGCATTTCTTGCTCCGGAGTCAGACGGCCTCAGGCACAATATTCGGCCTGCACCACTTAAAGCACTCTAAAGTGGATCTCAAGGTCCGCCAAGTCGTCTAGATCCCCTCTTTTTGGAATATATCTACTTATATTAAGTAAAACATCAGTTATAAAATACATAAAATACGCAACAACCTATTGCTCGCGATGGTGTCTAGAAATTGTTTCACATTTCATGTGTTCCACCCAGAAAATAATTCTCTTATCGACTTGAAGTTCAGTTCGAATTTTTGTATGGGTGGTACATCTCAGCTGTCAAGTACATATATTAAATATCACATTTCAAATTTTAAAATTTGAATAATTTTTTTTTATTTATTGTTTTTGGATAGCTAGGCTTAGTCTCAAGCGGAACAATTTGTTTTTGTCAATAATGTATATGTAGCACACGTTACCATCTCTTGCCTCTGCAACAATCACTTAATCTAAACAACTGTAAGCTTATAACTTATTAGCGTAAGGATTTGTGTATTTTATATTTGTATGTTATGAGAGGAACATTCGATTTCTTCTTCTCTACGCTCTTTGCCTGTAGCTATTTCTCATCCAAGTTAATCACCATATCCATGTCGACCAGTCCACCCCTTCCGCCACCGCATCTTTATGATGACACAGCTGAAGCCAAAAAACAGTTCGGCGTTGGCCGCTTCGCTCGGATTCAGAAATTCCTATTTAAGAACCACCACCGTAGTTTAATGGGCTCAAATATTACCCATCTCTGCTATATTGTCAACCCCTCTTTCGGTTCTTTAAGAAATCTTGTGAGAGCTGTTTGCTCTTTACTAGGCTGTGCCACTTTGAAATCTGACAACTAGCTTTTGCCTATTTCACTTTGTTACCGCATCTTTCTCTCAGCATAGGAAACTTGGCGCGACAAGGTACTGGTTGACGGCATTTCCTCTTTCACACCAGCTCCTACCGCAATATTAGCTGCACAAGTACTTTGCCTTACTCCCCGAATCCGGTGTGGCAGGGTAATCAAACAGGTTGTCAACCACTTTTGCTTGTTTTGTGATTTGGCCAGGCCTTGGAGCCACTACCTTCGCTACGTTTTTAGAATCCGTAATAAGCCCACAAGCCGCGGAGAAAATCGGTCACTTAATAATAATGGAAGTTTAAATTTTCGATATAATCCGTAAAAGACTGGGCCGTTTATGGGGCCCCAGCCAGGCTGCTTTTATGTAATGTTTTTAAAATAATCAAAAGGCAATAGCACTGATCTGAAGAGTCAAAGATTATATATTTTAGTTTAAGTAAAGAAAAAACAAACAAACGAATGAAGAAATATTAGTTTTCCAAGCCAGATATTTCTAAATCCTATAAATAATGTACACATCTTACTCATTGTTTATTATCATGTATTCATTTTAAATCATTAGGTATTGAACAACGCCGGTAACATGTTCGCAAAAATCTTTTTATGTATTTGCGTTCATTTCTTATCAATTTGTTGGTAGATTTTAAGCGAAAAAATCATGTAAAATTAATAACTTTAGTCACATTTAAAACAATTTTTTTGCATAAAGCAATTCGGGAACAACCAGCGCTCGAAGTAAATACTCTGTTCAAGTATGAACATGAGACGCTGCAAAGCTCAGCTAATTCAAATGGCTGCACTTAAAGCTCAGCTGTTATGTATAAACATCACATTCGTAGAAGAATAAACCTCATATGGAGTCGTCCGACAAATGCTGCAAAGCTCAGCTATTAAGTATAAACATCACATGGAGTCGCCCTACAAACGCTGCAAAGCTCAGCTAGTTTAAGAATAAACATCACATGGAGTCGCCCTACAAGCGACTCCGATAATATAAACAAACATAACATGCGGTCGCCTTACAAGCGGATTCATATGTACTTAGGTTTAAGATTTTTGTATTAAATAAAGAAAAGCTCATTAGAGCAAACAGTTCGATTCTAAACGTCGTCTCATCGTGTTGACTACACCCTATACGTGTTTCATACATTTTTTGGTCCTTCGAGCCGGATTCAGAGTTCGAAACTAATCGTCGACTCTGATAATATAGATATACACTAAATGTACTCTATAAATTTTGAACTTCGCGTCGGTTTCAGAGTTCGAATTTAAACGTCGAATCTGAAAAGATTTTGAAATTCAAAGCGTGTTCTGTGGCTTACAACAGAACTGTGAAGCAAGTGCAATCAAAGCCAAACAAAAACAATTTTGATCCTTCGATGTACAGAGTTCGAAACTAATCGTCGAAATTGTGTGAATAGTTCTACACTAATCGTAGTCTATTTAATTTACACTTCGCGTGGGCTTCTGAGTTCGAAAATAATCATCGAATCAGAAAATATAGTCTGCACTAAACGCAGTGAAAAACATTAACTTCGCGTCGGTTTCAGAGTTCGAATTTAAACGTCAAATCTGAAAATAGTTTGAAAAAAAAAAAAAAAACACAAAATGTTGAAAACAAAATCGTTGAAGCAAATTGATCTACTGAAAGCTCAATCGAAACAAGTACAGGATTTAAGAAAACTTATCAATCAAGATTCAAGCCTGTACTTGTTTGAACTTATTATAGTCGAGTTTACGGTGAACAACTCGAAGCTAGTGAACAGCGATCACGAATATTTTAATAACAAAATATTCGATACAACTATGGCTGAATTTACGTCGTACAAAAAGAAGAAGGAAATGGATCTTGCTACGACGGGACCGTCCACATCGCAGAAAACGTTTGTTGGACAGTCAGAGGAAGAGATTAAGCCGTCCAAAGACGATGCTGATCAAAGGGACCGTTCATTGAGTCCAACGGACAGCCTTTTGTCCAGATTCAATAGATACGAAACCCAACTCAGGGATGCAATGGATCTAGCCGCTACTTGACTAATCGATCACTTGAAGAGCTGCTGGATATCAAGGCAACAATAAAAATTCGTTAGAGAGCGACCATAGAAACGCTAGCAGAGGTCAAGGAAAAAGGCGAATCAAGGGCAATAAATATGGAGGAAATGGAGCATCAAAAATGGGAAGCCGAGATTTTGTTTGAAAAGATTAGTAATGTTCTACCGTATCTAAGAAAAATCACAGATTGACGATGCTGCAGATTTTATCTTTGCGCAAATCCTTCTTCGACAATTTTCTACGGAGGCTCTGCAGCAGTACGAGAACACGTTAAGACGTATTTAAAACAAACTATTTCGATTATCGAAAAAATTTGAGCCCTTTCTATACTTGATCTATAGAATGTAGTTAGAAAATAGATTTAAGTATTATTGATAACGTTATTCTATTAAATTTGAAAGTAAATCCATTCCTACAATATTTCTTCCAACACATATGCTATGATATAGAATCGAAACAATGCGTATTTCTTTCGGCTATGATATTGGCAATTACTTTATTTGCATCATATCAGATGTAAACCAATAATTCAATTATTTTCTTTAATAATTTTGAATTTTTTCTTCTTATGCCACTTTCCACTTAAACAAAAATAGTTAAATTGAATGCATTATAAATGGTAACTTTCCTTTGAACTTTGGTAACTGTAGTTTTAAAAGTATGGAATATATGGGCTTTTAGGGATTTTAAGAGCGGTAGTGGGAGTATCTGAAAAAAATATAATGAAGGTCTCTAGTAAACTTCCCTCCAAGTTTGGATAAGTGTAGCCATTAAATTGTGGTGGATAAAGGTTTTTAGTAACTTTTGGTGGCAGAGTTACCATGGTCCAAAATTTTTTTTTTATTGTTGCCTTAAAAATTTGGTGACTAGCTTTCACATTTTGTGAGATATATGGTATCGTAGCTTACAAACTGAATATGCGCATTTCCGATTTTTAGGTCTAAATTTTCTTGGGGCGGGGTGTGTGGGAACGTGGTCTAAAAATGTACAAACCGATATTTCAAGGAGGTTACCAGCAAGTTATCTTCCAATATTGGTCACTCTATCTTATGCCGATCTTTGGAGGATATCGCCCATAATTAAATTTGGTGACTGTAGACTTCAAATTGGGGCAGATTTGTGGATCTATCGATTTGCAATTTTTTCGATTCCAATTTTTACACAGTTTGGTGATGCGCGCACATACCTGTATGTTCATGTTTCTATCTCTACTAAATTATAATTCGTTTTTAATTGTACAGCTCTATATATCTGTCTACACAGAATATCGAACAATCAGTCAAAACCAAATGAGTTCTTAGTCTGAATATCTTTCTGACCCAACCCTTCTATTTTCGTTACATACAATTTAAATATTTTGTTCAGCAAATACTTTATGTTCAGCTTAAAGCTGACACTGATACTATTTGTCATGTTGCCTATGTAAAAGCGTTTCATATTTGTGAAAAAATCCCATTCGTATCGCAAGACGTTGCTCAGTGTGATTTATGTATTTTCATACTCGATTGGTCGCTATTATGAAAATGCAGTCGGAATTACATACATGGTAAATATTCTGTGTTGATGCAGAATCTTCCCTTTTCCATCTTCCTCTCGTATATGGCAATATCAATGCCATACGTAGAAACATAAACATTTGCGATAAATATATGTGTTTTTAGTAGTATCATCTGTTCAGAAATATTTAATCGGAACATGAAAAAGAAACATAAAAACAGCCGATTGTCATTCCATAATGCAGTCGGAATTACATACATGGTAAAATTTCTGTGTTGATGCAGAATCTTCCCTTTTTCATCTTCCTCTCGTATCTGGCAATGTCAATGCCATACATGGAAACTGCACATATACGTTTGCGATAAATATATGTGATTTTAAATAGTATCAAATATTTAATTGGAACGTGAAAAAGAAACATAAAAACAGCCGATTGTCATTCCATTTTGAAAAATCGCCACTATCTTGACTGGTGTTGGTATGAAATATGGCTGGCACAGAATTAAGCGCGTATTTCAACTATTAGTCGTTTTACAACTTATAAACAGAATCGTTTGCTATTTAAGTTCCAATTTGTTGTCGTTTTGCTTATAACAATATGACTAACACAAACCAACTAACGCAAGCGCAATTAGAGGGGAGAATTAAATCTGTCTACTGCAAAGACTTTGTGTGAGTAACATGTTTACATGCATCTGCTTACATATTATTATTTTTCAAAACATTTAAGTATATTGTTTGTTGTGGCACACACGCATATACAAGCGAGACATTGATGATCGACCAACATTTTAGATGTGGTCAACTAAACCATCGACGCCGTCGCTATCGCCAGGATGCATATTATCTGTCCACTGCTAACATTTTTGAACAAGTACAGAGGTCCATAACAAATACCAAAGGCATACAATGAAGACTGACAATAGGAGGTTGTTTGCCATTAGACGCGTACTTTTTCACAATATTATTAAGTAGGCGGTATTGAGGATCTTATTAATGGGCTTGGTAGTTCCTTTCTAAATATAATGTGTGGTGCTCAAGCTGAAATATTCTGCATCTGGTAATCGTTGAGCTGATACATGGGAGGAATTCTGCAGAGTTGGGATCCACGTTTGCATTTACTTCTTTCGCTTCAGTTCCTTATCTGCTCCGGGTTCTTAAGAATATATCACTGAATCTAGTGTATTATATAAATTATAAATAGTTATTTTTCATCAGTATATGAGATGCGCGTTCGGATGTTTCATTTTTATAAATATTTGCCTATAATCCTGCAGTGAAAATCAAAATTTATTAGAGTACTTATAGCTTAAAATAGCTTGCATATAAACAGCAATATACAAATTCAAGAATTTATCAACTTGGCTATCCTAAACACATTATAATTATTTTATTTTTTTTTAATTTTTCCTTTATAAAACACACAAATATTAATTTTTACAAATTAATTTTAATGAAAATATTTTAATTCCAGATCATATTCGGAAATTACATTCTTCCCAAAAGAATACTTAAATGTTTTGACAGGACCAAATGGAACTGGAAAGTCTACAATTGTATCTGCAATCATTTTGGGTCTAGGAGGCGAACCGCAATTACTAAAACGCTCCTCTAGTATCGCAGATTACATAAAGAGCAGTAAAAGCACTGCTACAGTTATTATAACAATTTATGGAAAAGGAAATAACTCCACAGAAG
Organism: Drosophila longiperda; assembly: GCA_035042125.1. NCBI lineage: Eukaryota > Metazoa > Arthropoda > Insecta > Diptera > Drosophilidae > Drosophila > Drosophila longiperda. The sequence continues at coordinate 420,964 of JAWNLV010000130.1, forward strand.
CATTCAAGCGGATAATAAGTGACAATGGACAATCTCGATATTTTGTGAATTCTAAGGAATTATCAAAATCAAAATTCGTGGCTATTATTGCAACCTATAACATTCAAGTCAGTAATTTGTGCCAGTTTTTACCACAGGATCGAGTTCAGGTAGAATTACATTTGCATTTTCTATCCTCAGGTCCATTACTATTTTAACACATGTCTTGTGCAAATAATTTTTACCACCTCTGAGAGCTAGTCAGATTTGAAGGTTGGATCGAAGATCACGCTCATTAAATTGCATATAGTCCTTCTTCAAAGGTCTAGCCAATAATATGGTAAAAAAAAACAAATTTGCATTCGTATTATATTGAGATGCAATAATGTTGCAAATGTTTTCAAACTAACAATTGTATTCCTGATTACGATTATTGTACATTTATATGTTATATATATATATTTGATCACATAACAGGATTTTTCAAAAATGAATCCCCAAGAGCTTTTAGTCAACACCATGGCCTCTGTGTGCGACAATAAGTTAATACAGTGCTTTAATGATTTAAAAGAAATGCGTAAAACACAAATAAACGCTCATTGCGACAGAGAGCGGGAAAACGAAAACCTTCTGAAAGAGACAAAAAGATTGGAACAGTAAGTGATTTTTACATATGCATATTTAACACGAGAGAACGTTGCAGTCGGGCTTAACCGACTTCGTATTTCTTGGATACCATAATACCACGATACGATACATAATAAACGATACGTGTAGCCAAGAAATACCGTCAAAGTTTGCCTTTCAGTTTGAGGTTCCTTATTATCTTTCTTCAGAGATCGGTAACTTTAGCTGTATATTTTAAACTTCGGCAGATATAGGCTTTTCTTGGAATGGGCGTGGTCCAAAATGTTATATTCTGGTTTTTGAAGGGTGTTACTAGCAGTATACCTTTCAAATTTGGTGACACCAGCTTTTAAATGGTGGACGTGGCCATCCAATTTTTTTATCGATCTGTTAGAAGATTGACCAGTAACATACTTTCAAAACTTTGTGACTAACTTACAATTTCTGGAAGATATGTGCATTTCAGATTTATAGTTATATAGTTTATGGGGGCAGTGGTTGTGGACCTCATCCGAAAATGTAATGTTATAAAATTTTTAGAGGAGGTGGCCAGCTAGTTACCTTCCATGTTTGGTGAATCAATCTTTAAAATTGTCTCCCACAATATGCAAACTTATCGACATAAACTTTCCGAAATATTGGCATTGGCGATTTTGGCCGCAGGTGTGGGCATGGCTATAAAATAATCGGTTCTTAAAATCGTCTACCTGCAATACAAATTAAACTTTAAACCAAAAACTGCGAAAGAAATAATCATTTTAAAGGCGGTGGTAGTGTGACCTGTGTGTTAAATTTGAAATATACGGCCTTATCGATTTGCTATTACCGATTTTATGGCCCCGCTAGGTGTCAGCACATTTGACGCGTGCACAGAACATACCTTCGGTATCTAAGTTTAAAAACCTGAACAAAATATATTTCAGGTTACAAATTTCGGTGAACCAATACCAAGAGCGTCAAGAAATACAACAGAACTTAGAAATATATAAGACGAAAAAACTGTGCGATGAAATAACCATGGGAAAATCATGGATTGATGATTATAAAGGACAATTGGATAAGGCGAAAGTTGAATGCGAAGCTGTAAAAAAAACGTTGGAAAGTAAAAAAAGAGCTCAGGAGGAAGTAATAAAAACAAATTCTATCTTGATGAAAAAAACTGTAGAGCAAGTAAGTTCATGTTGATCATAGAAATCCTTTTCATTTATTACACATCGTTTTATATTTATTTAAATTAAGGCTCAGCAAATAAATAAATCCTTGGCTACTAAATGCGATTTAATTTCTCAACTGGATACCATAAAACATCAAATTAATGAGAATAAATGCGAGTTAGAGGTTGGTTTATCTCCTTTTATATGCGCATTTTATTTAATAAAAGTGTCTTACAGAGAAAAATACAACAGTCAACCGAGAGTACAAGTGAAATAGATAAAATAAAGTTTTTGTTAAATACGAAACTACATGAATTGCAGCAATTCAGTAATGACAAAGTAGAGGTGATGGATGAACTAGAGCAACAAAAGAAAGCAATAGAAACAACTCGTGAGATAACGATGAATCAGTGTAATAAGCGCAGAGAATTTGAAACTATGTTAAATGATGAAAAAATTCCGGAAATCACGGCTCTTACTCACAAGATAGAGAGACTGCAAAATATAAAGTCCCAAAAGATTGAAGTAAGTGATGTACATTATATATATTATTTCTTTATATACAACGTATTCTTTTTTAAATTTTTCCACACATTTAGGAGTTGCGCCATAAAAATCCTAATGTGGTCAAGGCTATGAACTGGGTTGCTCAAAATAAACATAAATATAAATGTAAAATTTATGACCCCATGGTATTTGAAGTAAGTATATTTAAACTTTTGTTATTTAATATTAGTATAATTGAACAATTCTATTGACAAGTCTACGTCAAAGGATTTCTCGTTCATTGAAGAAACGCTATCCCTTTGTTCCATACTTTACTGAACTTATTATTAAATATTACGCAAATTTATTACTTCAGTTATTTTTTTATCAATTATTTTTTTTTCAAAACGATCATCTACTGAACTATAAACTAATATTAATAACCGCGAATAGTTGTGATTGATTGTTGATTCAAAACTAAAATAAAAAATCAAACCCAAAACATATTTAGACTCTTTTTTGCAACTATCTAAAACTCACAAATAATTTATAGTTCCATTACGTCCTTACGTCTAAGGTTACGTATGGTTCTTACTTCAATTAATTAAAAAAAATCAAAATTGTAACATGAAACTAAAGCATTAAAAGCATTTTTAAACTTTAGAAGCCCTATTCTATTGTCAATAGACAGTGACTAGGAGGTATTCTGAATCCAAATCTATTATATGTTCATTTTCAAAACCCATAATTAATTATAATATCAAAATACAACCGATACATTTATACAAATTAAAATTCAAGATATTTACTTTTTCTATACTTTTTTTTTTTTAAATGTGCCGGGAGCAGGTCTCAAAGGCGCAAAATTTTTATAAACCTTACTTTTTTATATGTTAAAAAATAACCAATATTGATCAAACTTACATGACCCATTGTTTACATTAATAAAATAAAAATTGAAAAACGGTAAAAGTACTTTTCACTAATACAATTTTCTTGCAACTCTTTTTTTCAGTTAAGCATAAAAAGTGATGAAGGAGCAATGTATTTAGAGAATGTTGTTAGACAACGCGACCTATATGCTTTTGCCTGTGAGGATAAAATAGATATGTCTGATCTTATTAACGAGCTATGCGTGAAGCAAAAGCTGTCCGTAAATGTTATATATTGTGCTCCAGCAGAAAGATGCTTGTATACGTCTAGAGTTCCAATAGCGGAAATTGTGTAAGTGAGAAGATTATACGCATTTGATTTTATCTAATAAAAACTATAATTGCAGACAGATGGGATTTACTTCGTATCTTGTTGATCTGATCTCTGGGCCGATAGCAATAATAAACAAGCTATGTGGGACTTATCAAATTCATAATATTCCTATTGGCAAAGATGAAGTTAGTAATTTTACTTCGCGAGTTCCAAAATCCATTCGAATATATTTTGGAGGTAAGAAATTCATTGAACTTTTTTTTATACAATTTTTTGATTTAGTTACAGTTTGCATGATATTTTTTTTTTTGTTTTCTTAAATACGTAGACCATTTTTATCCTCATACAAAACATACATTTGTTGCGATGCACTTATTTTTTTTTTAATTATTGATAAGGCACCAAAATGTTTTCTTTGACGACATCACGATACCGTTCTGACCTTATATTAACCGAAAGCACAGTTCGAAGAAAAAATCTACTTATTAGCCTTGATTCAACACAGTTGACGTCACTAAAGGAAAGGTGAGTGATAATAAACTGAACTAACAAATATTAAATGCAAATATCCATAAATCTTGTATCCACTCGAATTGACCTCGAAGATGCACGTTTTCTGGTTTTTAATTTAGCTCTTATAACGGGCCTGGCCCTCAGAATCAGCTTTACAGGGTAGTTATCGATTTTCTCGAAGCTTTTGAAGAGAGTTTCTACTATACGGCCATATTGCTTGATATTTAAGAAGCGATCGATAGTATTTGGCATTTTGCCTTAGTTACACACCACGAACGAATTTTGTCTCAGTGAAGTGCCATGAATATTGATAGCTGTCTTACATCTTCACTCCGAACTTCAGTTTGTCTTCAAAAACTCGTAATTTAGTACATGATGTTTTATTTCAATATCGTTTAATCCTTTAATGTAAATACATTTTTACAGATACTCCAACTTAATATTTGAAAAGGACAAAATAAGAAACAATTTGCGTGAGATCGATAGCGAAGTTGATCGCTTACAGATAGTTTTTCGCGAAGAAGGAGAAAAAAAGAGAAAAATTGATCAAAAATTGGCGCATTATGGAAATCTGGAGACTGAAGTGAAAAATCTGCAGCTTAGAGTTGACTATTTAAGTAAATCCTTCTCTTGTAAGTAAATAAAAGAAACCACCATGAAACAAAATTTAATTTAATTTTGAACCTCTAGCATTGGAGATCGTAAAAGAAGCATTCCAAAGAAATTTAATTTCGGATTTAAGAAACATTTTTAAAATTGAGAGCAAATTAATCAACGTTGTACAGTCTGTAGATAAGCTCAAGTCAAAATATAAATTAAACCATATAATTCAAGAAGTTCATAAGCAACAGCACGAAACTCAAACAAATGCAGTCAAGGAAAGTGAAGGGATATACAACATGACCAATGTAAGTTATTTTAATAAAGACAATAAATGCAACTTAATCAATACAATTTTTAGTCGAAAGTCGAAAAATTGACGGGATTACTTCAAGCTCAGCAACAGAAAATTGCCTCTAAAACCGCGGAAGTGAAGCTGTTGTGCAACGGCCAACTTCCGTCAAGCGAAAGATTTCCTTTTAAAAGCGAATTTGAAAAAATATCAAGGCTTAGCTTAGAACAAATTCATGAAGCCATAATCGATTATCAGGCAAGATTAGAGTGCATGAAAAATTGTGATTCTGAGGTAATATTGTGATATTCAAATTTTTACCAAATCTTAAAACTAATTATTTTTATCATATTAAAGGTACTTACGAATTATCACCAACTCCAAGTCAATGTGGAACATTTAAAGAAAGCCATCGAAAACAAATCTATCCAAGAAAAAAACGTAGAAACTGAAATATTAAATTTATTCAACACATGGGAGCCTCAACTTAACAAATTAATTGAAACAATTAACTCCAAGTTTAGTGAATTTATGGATTCTATCGAATATGTTGGAGAAGTGGTCTTGTCCAGAAAAGAAGCGGTAAATATTGTGCATTATTTTCAAAATTATTGAGCATTAGCTGTAGATTAAATTTAATAATGTAATGAGTTTTCCTTTTATAAATTAAAACAAAAAATATAATAAAATATAAAATAATAGAATCCATAAAACCAAAAATACAATTTAAATTATAAGATAAGAAATATTTATTAGATATCTAGGACTATTTAATGCATTCTGCTGCAGGAATGGAAGAAATCAAAAAAACCGACTTAGATCAAAATAATAGCTAGTATGGTTCACGTACAAGACGTTTAAAATTGGTTTCTTAATAACATATATTGGTGACTCTAAATTGAATACATATTCGAATCTGAATAAATCGGAATGTTAATAAGGATAAATCTATCCTAGCAACGAAGAAAAGTAAGAATACAGAATGCACAGACTCCAATCAACTTAATACCCCATATATTAAGGAGACCACACACAAGGCGCGTATTCAAGAATTGGACGTACAGAGATGTCAAAAGTATCGTGGTATTATAAGGATGACCAACGAGTAACATGACCAAGAGCTTTAAAGGCTTTATTGACAGTGAATTTAACGTATGACTTATTTAAACTTATAATCAAGAAGTAAACCTGAATTATTTATTTCATTTAGTCTATCAAGTGGCATCCAATCGAGGGTGCAACCAACAACGATAAATTGGCATGATCGTCAAATGCAAAAAATTAAATTTATTTATTGACAGGTTTTATAAATAGATTAGATAGATAGAAAGATTAGATAGAAAATTATAGAAAGAATGTCATTATTAAATAGGTTTAAAAGCAATGGACCCAGCAGCCCTAGGGTACCCCAGCGTAACAAGGTTTTGAAAGCAATACTTTTTGAGTTCTGTTACTCAGATCATCAATAATCCGGGCTAGAAGGTTAGTAGGAAATCCTATAAGGTTTAGTTAGTGAAGCAGGAAAGAAGCACTGGCTTTACTGAATTCTGCATATATGACATTGCTTGTATTTATAAAATGGCCCTGAGTGGTAACGGGCGACCACTGAAAAAAGTAAGAAAATTTTAATTCTTAAGCATGAGCTTCTTAATCATAATCGTTCCCAGAGCCTTCGTGCAATTTTAGGTGTCAAACGAAAACGTACAATTTCTTTGGTAATTGAATATCCTAATACCATTCCATTCAACGACGACGAGACGGTTTCGTTGTATACACTAATTCTTTAAAAACATTTTGTTGAGTCAACAAATCGTCACAGATCCATAGAATAATTTTTCAGGACATGGCGTGCGATTCCTGTGAAGTGCAGGGATGTCACACATGATATGTTATCTCCAAGGTGGTAATTAGTTTTCATCGTTTTCTTTTAGTAAGCTGTAAGATTTTCTAAAAATACAAATTTCCAAATAGATAGCAATAGATATTTTTGGTATTTAAATCATTATATTATATATACATTAAATAATATAAGTATTTTAAATTTATATACTTTATCATAGTGATTTATTAATATAAGTTTTAAACTTAACTTAAAACACGATAAGAATTATAAGTCTATGTAAGCAAAACCAACAGGAATTAAATTCTTAATATTTTGGTTTTTTTTTTCAGATTGACTTTGAATCGTATGGCATTCAAATAATGGTTCAATATAGGAAAAATGCAAAACTGCAAGCTCTGGATAAATATATACAATCCGGTGGAGAACGTGCTGTGGCAATCGCAATATATTCGTTGTCATTGCAACACGTTACTCATGTGCCATTTAGGTAATAATACAATAAACACAAATGTTAACAGTATTTATTTAGCACATAATAAGAAATATATTCTTCCCATATTTTTTGTTTTGGTATTTATCACATTCGTCGCACAAATGGGAATCACAAAAAAAGTGATGTTCTAACAAAATTCTTCAGTCTCATTTTAACAATCATTACAACTGTTATCATAATTTTTTATTTTAGATGCGTGGATGAGATTAATCAAGGCATGGATGGCAAAAATGAGCGTCATATTTTTGATTTACTTTTAAGAGAAGCTACTAAACATGGATCTGCGCAATATTTGTTTGTTACGCCAAAGGTAATTTTTAAACCAAATTTTCTGTGCTTATATACCAATATTTTCATATCAATTTTAGTTGCTCCGTGACCTGAGTTACAATCAACACTTATGTGTTTCCGTCGTTCATAACTCTGGATCCATTAAACCAGATACTTATTTTCCACTGAACTAGATTTAGATTAAGTAAGATCTTTTGTAGCTCATTCAATAAAATATTATTTAATACCAGCTGATGAAGCAAAATGATTTTACTATTGATAAGTTTTAGATAAAGATTATAATTCAATGCTAATTTAATTTAGATTTATATTCTGTTTAAATTATGGAGCCTTGATATTGTGTTGAAACTTTACGTAAGAATATTAATTATACAATTTTCTGACACTGCGTGAGTGCTGTGTTCGAGAAGATGCCATAAGCTAAATGCAGTTGTGGTGCTTTGCCAATCACCAGTTACCTTTTAATTGTTTGAAATGTATGTTTATAACTTCCAGTTGTACTCCTTGAAATTTGATAGACAATGTTACAACACGTAGTTACAGATCTTAGAGTTACTATTCACACCAAACTGAATTTTAGTCAGTTTAATTTAATGACCCTTTTACTTTCTCTATGTCTTCTTCTTTGACTACCCTATTCTTGAATACTGCTCATGTATTTTCTCTGTACAAAAACTACCAAGATAAAAATAATTATGTTCAGAAACACTTCCGTCTTTTCCCTTCCATCATCCTACAGTAGACTTATTCTTATTAATCTTCCGTCATTAGTTAAGCTTAAGACACTACCTACATATGTTAATCAACAACGAAATTAAATACGCATTTCTATTAAGTCTTGACGAAATTCTCTTTTCCTTCCTACACCCTATAACTCTTCCTGCTTACTTTCTTTGTATCTATTTTTGGTTATTAATATGCTAACAGAGCTAACGAAGTTTTGATTTGATTAATTTATTTTTCTGCCTTTCTTCAATCTTTGAAAAAAAGAAGTTTGACTATTTTCCATTTGAAATTTATTCATTAAATATGCTTTCCCAACATTAAATAAATAATAAATATATATATCTTTTGATATGATATTTCGAAATGCCAAATTAAGCACTCAAACTTCTTATTTATGTTTTATGTACATAATTTAAAATGAGGTTTTTACTCCCATTATATTGGGACTTAGTAGGCCAGTAGAAGATTTATGATATTGTTTTTATCAATAACTGCTGATCTAAAAAATCCCAACTATAATGAGGGCACACTCTTAAGCACATTTATGTAAATATCCTCGACTGTTTGCAGCTTAGTTCTGCTCGAATATCGCCGATGGAGAGACTGACTAACATCTATAAACCACATCTTTTATACGTTTGCAATAATACTTGCGGTTAATCAAGCGATAACTTTTGCTTTATATAAAGTTTCAAATAAAGTTCTGTGAGTATATTGTCAGTTGCTATTCACGTTTTCTACATACATTATGTAATCATTAAATGTGACATACAAACATTCAAGATTCGCTTTGTTGGTAAGAGAGTATTGAACATGAAATTTAGCACAAGGCCTTTTAAAGATAGAAATATAAAACGTAAATGATTAACTCTTAACTATCTCAAAGCAGAGTGGTTAGAATATCCCATTGGGTTTTAAGTTAAATACTTACATTCATATATTTGTTCATAAAAAGCTCACTTGTCTTTTATTTTTGAAGCTATCATGATATTTATAGCATTTGTATTTAGGGCAGCGGATATATCCGTCGCATTAGGTCACAAAATTTATTATTAGCCGCCGTATAAAAGATTCAATAAATACAACTATAATCATAATATGGGTACCTGAACGGATCAATTGTTTTATAACATCCATTTAAAACTAAAAAAAATGACTTTCTCCAAAAGGAACACAAGTAGGTTTTTTTGTACAATAACACTATTATCTGATAAAAATCATTCCGCCTACATCATTCTTACCTACATTTTTGTCAAAAATAAATGGTTTTCTTAAATACGTTGCACACTTCTCTTAAGTCAAAATCGATTAAACAAATTGTTTATAAGCATTTTTAAATGTAAAATCTTATTATTTATGAGTTTAAATACTTATTGTTATGCAGACTACCCTTTCGTGAGTTAAAATTTGATTATAAATCTATTGTTCATTGTTCACAGCATTGAGCAGTAAAAATCAAATCTCTTTTTATAAAAAGCACACAAAGGTGTTAAGGTATTCCATCTTAAGATAGTAATTTAATATGGTTACAAACATACTATAACGTCAAGCATCACTGCTCGTTTAGTCAAGTACCCAAGTACCTATTTTGAATACAGTTAAAAATTATATAATTTTGGTTTTGTGAGTGGGTAAATCAATTAGATGATGATATACATTGATTGATATTAGAAAAGTTAAGTTAATATGCGATATTTCTGTTGCAAAAAAATTATTTTACCAATGATTTTTCGTTGTTTTCTTAATTTTGTAATATTAAGTGAACTTTTTTCAACTAGTTACCAGTTCAAAAAACTGTTTATTTTAATTTTTGATTTTGTCATGAAAGAGCGGAAAGCTTAGCACATATGTTAAACTGCTTGTTTGCGAAAAATTTTTGTGTACCGAAATAAAATTGATTTTAAATTTTTTAATAATAATAATAATATTATTATTATTACTAATTATTATACATTATTATAAATATTATACAAAATACGTAATTCAATATCATATACAAAATGATTAGATTTTAAGCGTTTGGAAAAAAAGTAACCATTTGCGTAGTATTTGTTTAACGCAATATTTAATACAAATTTATTACATGTTACCTCAATTTAATTTTTACGGTTTCTTACAATTATGTCATACTGTTTATTTCTGAAATGTTATCTTAAATGGTTTATTATTAGGTACAGGGTTATTCACATATAGCATATAATATGCTATGTTTTTATAATACAATTTAAATGAATCAATTGATTGGCTACAAGCCACTTTGGCGGCGTTACATTACATAAAGACTAAAACTGCATTCCATCAAATATTTCTTATTAAATTTCTATGTACAAATCAGCCTCAGGATAACTTTCAAAGTTGGCAAAGCTAGGCGTTTGATCATCTTTAAATACATTTAAATGACAATAATAGTAATTAGTTGTTTTGAATTACACAATAATCAATTTTTTAGGAAATAACAGATAAAATTCAATCAATAGAAAATAAACCTTTTAACAACTAATTTACTTTCTCGAAAAGAAGATTGAAAAGTATTTTATGCAACTTCGTTGGTCTATGAAGGCTTTAAAAGGCAACATCGTTTATTTCTGGTGTCTTTGGCATAACTTTTACTGAAAGAGAGATTAAGCCGATTATAAATATATTATAAACCTTTGAGCATTGAGAGATATGTGATAATATTAATTTTCAAATCTATGCTACAAACCTGATTCAAGGTTACTCCATCCACTGACTAAAGCAATATGAAAGTCCTGATGCGCATCAGAATGTTCACCAGTCGGCCCTTTATGTATTTGCAAGTCGTTGTTCGTCATGTCATCGAGATCAAAAATCTCGGTCACTTGAACGTTGTTGGTTTTATTATCTGAGTAATAATAGTCAAATAAATTGTCGTTATGCGTGCTCATCTGAAGAACTTGATCCTCTTCGCAGTCCAAAGGTGCAGCGCCACTGCGGAAGTGATAAATGTTTAGTACAATGATTGTAACCAAATGTGCTTACAAATTTGCTACCATTCATCGATTATAATTGAAACCTGTGGTCCATAATAATGCGTGGCGTGCAGCAGAGCAGTTGCATCAAAATGTGGCTGATCGTAAAGCTGCAGAAGGTGACATAAATTAATAGGATTGTGAAATTAGTATTATTAGATAAAGTATGAATATGTGTTACTCACGGTAAATCGGTTGAGGAATCGAACATGCATAGTATTGTTTATCTGTACAATAAACTCCTCAACAAGTTGTCGCATTTGTTTAGTCAGTTTTGGCGTCAAGGTCGTGAGCCTACGAGAATTCATGAAAAACAATTATTTAAATGATTTAGAAATATAATATTAATAATATGTATAAAAATATTATTTTGGTTACACAAAGCAAGGCCAGCTAGAAAGTAGTTTAATCCGATTAAAGCTTTGTTTCTTCAAGATGTGTTATAAAATTTTTACTTTTATAAGTAATAAATTTTGATCAATATAAGGGAATCGAAAAAAGTCGTATATGAGATGAACTTTACATGAAAATTATAATTATATTAAAAAAGTGTCATTCAATGAAGATTTAACATCTTAAGTAAAGCAAACTATTTAAAAGATTCGATATCGCACAAAAAAGGAAGGAAACTAACATGTCTTTCATTTACAGAGAAAAGGATCAAACGTACTTTGATATTGTGGATAAAAAAAATTCCATCGGTAGTGTGGCTGGCAACGAAAGCAATTTAACGCCTCGATGCTTAAAGATCCAATTAGCTAATCCTTTGTTTGCCTGTTCAATGTAGCCTTGAAACACCTCGAGCACAGTTTCTGGCATGTTTGAGCTCAACGCATCCTATAAACGAAGCAAAAGAAATGAGTTCATTTTATTTCCTGCAATATAGCTTGCCAAACGAACCTTTCGATGCTTTTTGCATTCGCGACACTCTACATCAAAATCTGGCGGCACTGTGATTGTTTCTGATACCACAAATGTGGACTGAACAGCTATGCAGCGACGACAGTTTATTAAGTTGTTGCGATGCAGAAATTGCAGGGCATCATCGAATCCCTGTTGACAGAACGTTGAGAGGAACTCTGCTCGTGGCGGGAACAGAATGCGTACAAAGCGGTTGATATTTTGTCGAGAAATTTCGATACTTGTGTTGGCCCAGTTCAGATGAAATAGCTGCGAGCTTTGGTCTCGCGGACAAATGTCGCTTTCGCCACAGAATGGGCTGACAGTAATTGTGTTCTCGTCGAGAATAGGCAAGTTGTCCGAGAATGCACCGTCCATGTAACGCACACCCCGAAAGCGCGGAGGCAAAATTCCTGAGAAACCTGGAATAAAGCAGGCGCAGAGTAGAGCCTGGAGCAACTCTTCTCGCGACTCAAACTCCGAGATGATCACGTTCCGGCCATCACAAACCCTCGTCAGCGAGATGTGCAAGCGACCGTTGACCCGCTTGTGTGCGTCAAGGGGCAGTTGATTCTGGAGACCCTCCAGCAAGCTGGTCTGGATACTAAACGACGGACTGAAAGGCCCGAGCGAGTGCCGACGAGCCTCGTTCACCACACGAAAAAAATCCGAGGTCATTCTATCTGTAAGAGGAAAAATGTAATATTAAAATTAAAATTATTTTTCTCTAAATATTATTAGTGTAGTATGTATGTTCAATTACCTAAATTATTGATATACTTTATTTTTTAAATATACTATTAAAAATAGCGCTAGGTAGTAAACTGATTAAAGTTATGTTTGTTAGAAAAATATCTTGTATTATGTGTTAATCATTTTAGACTACTCTATAAAACATTGCTAAGAGCAGACAATTTAATAAAACGACGTGTATAAATATATCTTTGATCATTAGATAATTATTTTAGATAAGGTAATACGTTCTATGATGTTGATCTGATAATTGGATACATTTTTTTAAATAAAAAAAATATATATATTTGATTATTATAAATATGTTGTATTTTGTACAGAAGTTTCCATATCAGTATATTTTTCAACATGGTTACGTATTGTATATTTTTGTGGTTTTATTTTTATTTTCACATAATATTTTATATTATATTTTAAATAATATATATAGGGTTCACACAGATTTGCGCAATTACAATGCTCTTGTTAAATATTCGAGATCACCCAGGTATGCGATAGGAAATATATATATATTTAAATATATATACACATATATATATATATATATATCCGCAACCCCATGTTCATATATCTCGTGTGTACGCACTTCCTTCCACACCTACATACACGCACTCATACATACATATATACATTTGCCTGAACTAGGCCACGGCCTCTGGGTAATGATTCGATGTGGCCCTAAGGCAAAAATACCCCTAAACTGATAAAGATAATAAGTCTTACTCATATATAATATATTTTTAAATGATAGAAAGTAAAATTACAAATTATATTCTCATGTGGCCTTAATTTTATGAATTTTGTTTAGGTTTTAAGAGTAACACAAACTACTTTGGCGATAAACTGTCAGCAAATTGAATGAAAATCGTTAACTTACAAATTAACTCAATATACATATTTCATACACATTCATAAATAGGTGGATATGTAGATTTTATATACCGTTTAAATTTTGGTCGTCTATGCAGGGTGTTCCTAATCGATTACTTTTAGGTTCTTTCATTCAAAAAGTCGACACCTTGTCCCAATAATACAGAGTTCCCATTTGAGAACCAAATAAGAAAAAATGTTTGTTAAAACTGAATTAAATTTCTTTCTCCTTACAAATACCTGGACTATTTAGATTATGTTAGATGTAATTAATTAAACATAAAAACAGTTTTTTAAGAAGCAAATATAATTTTCTTTTGTTAGCATTTTGTTTGCATTTTGTTAAACTATTAATACTGTTGTGAAAACAAAGTTTTATAACATTTTATGTTTTAACAATTTCATTTGAGTTATAAAAAATCGATTTGAGAAGTTCGAATATAGTTCACTGGGGAATAGTTTTAGTTTATGATATTGTGGTTTATTTTGCGATTTGTTAACATGTTTATATGTATGTGTTTACTTACGTACAGAAAAACATACACTTGCAAAAAATTGCTTATAGTGCTGTACTTTAAAATCATTTACTAGGTCAGTAGAACAGCTGCTCTAACAGCCTAGCAGTTTGTGTATTTTTACACACATACTAAATATAAACATCTGTTGGTAGACTGTTACGCAATGACATAAAATATGCGTAAACTTTGCATTGAGTTTTATTTGGATTAACAACACCAAAATTAAATGTACTCTTTCTAATAAAATTGAATTTAACTCATTAAATGCTTTGCTATATAAAATTGTGCACACGTGTGTGTAAAAAGACCGTCACAAATCACAATATAATGAGCTGATAAGCTGCGTCACTGTGCAAAATACAGCTGCTGAATTATTGTAAATAACAACAAGTGTTATACGTGTGCATGGATATGTGTGCGAGTGTGTTTGCTGATATACATATATGCAAGGGCGTATAGGGGGTACTGGGGGACACAGCCACCAAACGAAGGAAAATCTGAAATATGAAAATAAGTTAAGCTTAACTTTCCTCACGAACATTGGTTCAAATATATTATATATATTATAATTAAACAAACAAATTAAAACAATTATTTCCCCTTCATCAAAGCTGAGTACGCCCTTGTATTTAAGTATATATTTCTCACTCACAATGTATGAGTTCTAATCAAATAGGAAACTCGCTCACTTTTGTTTCGTACAGCTACTAAGCATAGGCCCAATTGAAATGACGTCAATTGAAAAGGCTATTAATCAAACATATATATTTACACCTATATCTCGATATATATTAATGTCAGAAAATGGAAATTGTAATTCATAATTGATTTGTAAAGTGAGCCAAAAGTCAAAATTTACAAAATATGGATGTGTGTATACAATTAAAGTACACAAGTCGTGTGTTTGATATCAATAGCTCCAAAGTTCAGAACAACTCACTAGTAGCTAACAATACAAGACAAAAGCAAATTACTCGATCGATTGAACTCCACAATTAAGAGTGTGTGTGTAAAAATATTTGCCGTTACAGCTCCTCCTCCACCACCACCTTCAGCTGCAATTAAACAAGTGCACTTAAACTCTTCACACTCTTTGCAATCATTCATTCTACCTGACTGACGATCATCAAACTTTCTACTGTTTTTACGGACTTAGCTGCGGAATCAGGTAGAAGCTGTAAGTATGTATGTACAGCTGTGGTCAAAATAATAGTAGTGCACAAATGTTAAGAAAATAGTAAGAACATAGTTACAAAATTATAAAAATAATATTTAAAAACAAATACAATCAGTACTGTAGGTAAGTAAACATCGAAAGATGTAATAGCGATAAGAAAATTTAAGTGCTTAGGCATATCACAGAAGTGAAATAGTAGTAAAGCTTTCTTTTTGTTAAAATTTATCATTTTTAAGAGATTTCAATATTAAGCAGCGCCATGCCGCGCGCCATATTACGACCATAAAGTAAGTCACATTTCTATGGAATGATTTTAAATAGGCATATAAGATATTATATTGTATATGTTTTCCCATACAACTCCAGTTTTTACCACCATTTCTATTATATTGACTGAAACTGTATGTGTGTATCTATGTATGTGTATGTTTATGTACTTTGGGTCACTCAGTAGAAGTAGATATTTGTTTTCAATGGATGCTAATAAAGCTGATCATCTATCAACTGTCGGATTTAATTTGTACATTTATATGACTACTGTTTTTTCTTACATGAACATATAAATTTCAAAAGCTTTGAGGTTCTTTGAGACGATACGAAATACGATGACAAAGATAAAATCAATAGAAATAGGAACAAGCCCCCAAAAATAAATAATATCGACCTTCACAAAATAAATAAATATAAATGAATGCAAACACAAACACAGCTTGCCCAAATCTATTTTTAGGCCTATTACATACACACTTAAACACACAAATGTGCATATGTGTAAACGAGTATTTCTGTTTTTGTTTACATTGAGCGTTGTGTTTTTATGGTCTACGTTTGAAGAGCGACGAGCCCCCCAAAAAAAAATGGGAGTGTTCGCAGCTGGCAAAACGGAAATGAGTTAAAAGTATGCTGTTGTTTTGATGTGTGTGATTGCATACAGATATATATACGAAGTTAGTTTTCTGCATTTTAATAGAGTGATAAATTAATTCATTGCATTAATATACTAATTTTTAATTATTTACCAAGTGGCATATCGCAGAGGAGGCAACATGCTGCCAGGGAGCCAGCGGAGGCGCCTCCAACTTTCTCTAGAAGCAGGTGAGGAGCGTACTTTTTAAATGACACAGCTACACCAACATGATAGATTCCAAGGAAACCGCAGCCAGCAAAAGATAAATTCATTTTTGTATGCTTTTAATTACGGCTCTTTAAAATTGCTTTGCAAAATATCTACTATTTTTTGCGTGTTCTAGCTTGACGGTTCTTTATGGGAGATATGCACAAGTATGACGTTTATTTTTTATTTACGGTTTGTACTTATTTCGAATAATTTTTAAATTTTGAGCCTTTTTGTTTTTGGTTTGTTTTTTTATTCGTTTCCAATCACAACCAGCACGAACCGTTACTCACAACTGCTTTAATAACAATGAGTTAATCAAATTGGTTGCAACTATCGACAACTCGGCTAGCATCGATTACATTCGATTTTGGTATTTCGGCATTTTTAGCACATTAGCTCAATTGTCCGATTACTTCACAATGCATGCGACACAATTTTCTTTCTAGCAATATTCATTTGCAATAAATGCAAACACTGCATAAAATATTTTAAAACTACTTTTAACCAAATACTAAATACTGTGTTGCATAAATAGATTATTTATAATTTAGAATGGTTACTTTATTATTTTTCTTTGATTTATTAGTATCTTTACTTATATTTCGAATATTTGTTTATAAGCGAAATGTTTTTTCAAATTAATTTAATGCATAAAGTCTTCAAAATAGCAAACGTGTAAATATGCAACGAATCGTTGTTAGTCTACGCTTATAGTATTAGCTAGTTAATTTGTTTGATGTAATAACAATTTATAATCGTATATAAACCAAATCCATTATAATTTTTCCGTCATCTTAAAACTATTTAAATGTATGTAACCGAAACGTGGATAATATTTTATACTCAACTAAATTTGTGATCGATATTTCGATAGTTAATTTATTTTAAATACTATTTCCTCTTTTTTATATTTGACATTTTTTCATCAAAGTGGCAACATTCAACAAATGTAATTTTTATAGAATAAATACAACTCTGCGTGTCACGAAAATTGCGTAAAGTTTTACAACTTTGTTAGAATTTTAACCTGAGTCTCCCTAAAAGCAGGTTTTCAATTCAAGAGGTTAAAATTGTTAGAAACAGTATGCTAACGAAAACCATATTAATTTCCTCATGGGGTCGGCGTGTATCCCAATGGCTGGCGCAACGCTCATTAAGCAGCACGCAAATCCTAAAACAGTCCATTAAAAATCATGAGCCAAATGATCTGGAAAAGAGATTCCTCGTCTGGAGTGGCAAATACAAGTCAAAAGCTGATGTGCCCAGCTTCGTAAGGTATGCCAATTATCTAGTTCAATGTTTTGTTAAACAGTTCATTCTGATTTCTTGCAGTCAAGAGGAAATGGAGCGTTGTCGGAACAAGATGCGCATTCGATTAGCTAATCTAATGATTGGCCTAACCATCGTCGGTTGTGGATTTATGGTATACAGTGGCAAGCAGGCAGCCAAGCGAGGCGAATCCGTCACAAAGCAAAATCTGGAATGGCATAACCAGTTCAAAGAGTCCCCTGCCAAATAATAACAGATCTACTACAACATCCTCATCAACACAAGAAAACACCTAGGCACAATGCTTTTAAAACTAAACCCCTTTATGTAACTTTCTTTTCAACTCTGTTGTTGCCTTATAACAGTGATATTTTGTACATAACACTGTCTGATTAACATTTTGAAACTGCTAATAGCAGTTGCCCTGAAATAAAATTTTTTCAAATATTTATGGATGATGCAACTCAGATACGATTCAAATTAGTTCCCGTTTACCATTTATGCAAATTCGTTGTTTTAAAATAAAAAATATACAATTTAATAGAGATAGGTTTATTATTGAGTACGGATACGCTTTGTTGTTTAATTGAAAATCTATTAGGAATCACTGATGAAAATCGTATATTCATATTTCTCAAATTCTTATAATTATTTTGGAATATGTTTAACAAAATTTCATTAAATGCATACAAATGCGACCCACTGTAATTTTGCGGAAACATCAACAGGGACCACCACTTGCGCCAGCTAACAATGCGCCTGCGTCGAGAGAGAGGGAGAGAGAGTGCGCGTCCCGGATTGCCAACTATAGAGAGAAAAGAATGACAGCGCAAGAGGGAGAAAAAGAAACAAACTTACACTACGTAGCCCAGCGCCAACGTAGGAGGCGCAGATGGGTGCAGCAGTAGCAACCCTGCCGCCGCTCTTCTGCTGCTGCGCGCTTTTCACTTTCCATTCGTTCAGTTTGTCGAGAACGTTTGAACGCAACGGGACTTTGGGAATCGTGCGTGCACATACAAATCTTAGCTAAAAAGGCAAAAAAAATTTTAATTGCAAGCATAACGCTGAGTAAATAGAAATGTGCGTAAAAATAGTGTAAAAATATAAAGGGCAAAAGCAGCACTTAGAAAAAAATGTGCGGGTAGCGCGAAAAAAGCTAAAAGGAGGAAGCAAGTGGAGCAAAATGTAAACTACACACGCACACTCGCACAGATCACATATGTAAGTGTAAGCGTGTGTGTGTGTGGCATAACAATGACCACAGACACTAAGGCAAAAGGCAAGAACTACAACAAAAAGTCGCCGTGAAATGTTCATTAAATAATTCAACTTAAAACATGCAACGGAAAATCCATAATAAAGAAAATGAGAAGAGCAATTGGTTTCTTTTCCTTATTTCATAAGCATGCGTGTGTGTGTGTGTGTATCGGGTTATGCCTGTGTGGGTGTTTGTGAGTGTATGTGTGAGGCATTCATTTGCTTTTTGATTTGTGAAAATGTGTGTATCTGCACGAATGTTGTTGTTGCTCTTTGCTTGTGGTCTCGTGTAGTCACCTAAAAAAGCAATAAAAAAGGGAACACAAAATTGTCCTTGTACAATAATTATAGTAAAATTGGAAACACTAGTCACGCTTCGTTGCATGCCACACAACAACAACAAGTTGGTGGCCTTATTAATGTGCTGCAGCCGCTTTTAAGTTAAATGTGCATCACCAACAAAAAGCCATTTAAATACAAAAAACTAACGGTGAGGCCGCTGTTCTCTTCTATTCTGCTCTGAAAGTGAAGGTCGTCTGTAGGAGAGAAAGAGCGCACAGTATCAGCAACGAGCAGAATCACAGGCTGCAGCTAAGTCCAAACAGTCCATTTGCTGGCACAAGTGTGCGAAAAATCCTTGGCTTGGTTTTTGGCGCAACAACAAAGCCACATTAATACCCAACCACATACACCGTACGTACTTACATTAACACAAACATACATGCCTAGATACACTAGCAAAGTTTCATATACTTATAACGGATTGTATGCATGTGTTTGTGTGCGTGAGTGTACGTGTAATGCACAGCTCTTCTGCTGCTGCTGCAACTGTGTTAATTTTTGCTGCTACTGTTACTGTTAATTACTACCAGTGCGCTTAAATTAAAATTCTGGTTGCGTATCGCTAGTTTTGAAGGATTCTAAGCATTGCCCAGTGTGTATTGGCATTGTTTATCATAATTTTTGTTTTATTTTAAGCAACAAATTATTAGATTTTATGACTATATTTATCATTTTCGGCATAAATCACAGATGACGTTTGTTTACAAACAGTGGCCGCTCAAAATCTGTGAACAACTTTGAATATTTATCCTTTGAACCAAGCCACCCAAAATGCAAACAAAAATAAGTATTCATGTTTTTGTAAAATGTACACAATTCTTAGCATTATGTGTGCTGAAGAATTCAGCAGATTGAGATTTTCCTTATTACAACTGAGTGGAGGTTTCAGACATATATAAATATATATTATATTATAGTAGTAGTTTTATATATTGTGTACTTTAATTGTTTGCACTTTGTTTTTTCTTATGCTAATCAAATCCTTCAAAGCTTTATTTTGCTTGGCAACTCTGGCATATACATCGCATATATTTTTGTGTGTATTTGTGTACGTACTACCTTACAGAACTATGTATGCCTGTGTATTTTTGTGTGCATTTGATTATTTGCAAATATAATAACATTTCACGCTTGAAAGGCTTAGCGGGCCTACATAAATAACGCCATTGGCTTAACACCCCGTAAACACACAGACACATACATGTCCATGTATCCTGAATATATCCGAGTTGGGGTCACTTGCACGTTCTTGTTTCGGCCTGTTCGCCATCAGTTTTTTTTGGGACTGCTGATTATCATTATTGATGGGAACATTTCTTTAAAGTCAAGTTGAATATAAAAGAAAATGTATCTTCGTGAAAATAACAAGGCCTAAATTTTAGTAAATCCTTCTAAAAAAGTTTTTTTGGAAGTTTTAAAATAATTTCTAAATATTTAAAAAATATAACTAAACATTAGAAATGTGTTGCCATATTTACCATTTATAAAAATGAATTTCAAACAGATAGAATGGCAAACCCTCATTTTTTAGTAAAACCCTTTTTAAATCTCTAAAGCAAGTAATGAAGTTTACTAGATCGGCTTTTATATTAGTGTTTTGCTGCCGTCTGTCGAAGGGTCCATATAAAACGAAGTCACTCAAAGAGTTGGAATCCACGTTTATGTTTTTTTTTTCAGCTAGAGTATGTGAAATTTCCGTTCTTAAAAAAGCAAATTTTTTTTTTTTTTTTTTTTTTAAATAAGCCATGTAATTCGAACTTTGTTTTTACAATTTTTAAAGATTGCAGTTGCTGATTTAAAATTGAAATCTATTTTCCAAAAGCTGTCAACGTAATTTGTTACGTCATTCTGAATACAATATTCTTTTCTTTTATTCCAAAAGCTTAGCTATCAATAATAGTTGTTTTGCAAATGTAATGTTATATTTTGTATGCGTATTTTTCATTCAAACTTTGGACACACCTTTTTTTTTTACCGGTTTTACCTAAAATAAACTTTTATTCATATGATAAATATTAATTACACAAGACATATCAAAAGAAAAAACTGGATTAAAATTAAATTAAAAATAAATTAAATAATTTTAAATTTTTATTAAAAAAACTAAATATTTCTTAGATTTCAGAAGTAATAATTTTAAACATATTAAATGTTAAATACCTAATATTAGGATTAGAAGACTTTTATTGGAAATTACTTATGGAATGCTTGTTCTTGTTTTCTTTTTTAATAAATCAACAATATAAATTCAATCAATGAGTAATATCCCCTCCTGAAGCAACTAAAGGCCTCACATTACTTGTAGAAAAACCCATTTTGATTGAGATGACTGTCTACCTATAATAGAAATAGATACATAAGCGCTTCTTAAGCAGCATCCCCGACTCAAAATCATAAATTGCTCATAAATCGCAGAGACGAACAGCAAACCGTTTTTTATGTTGAAGGAGAGGCCAACAACGATTACGAAGTCAGCCCAACCAAATTAACCCACATTCGAGTCTTTATCACTACCCCCTTCCCTGATGGGTTTTTTGTGAAAGGCGCAGACTCGGCTTTTCTCTCGCTGAATTGTGTCTGTTCTTTGGGTCTATGCCTGCATTTGGGTAACTTTCAATAGTTTTCTTTTTTCAAACGTCAGCAACGCTGTCTGAATACCCAATAATTTAAACACACACACACAAATTGCTTGTAAACAAAATCGGTAACGTCAACAACAACAAAAAGCGGACATTTTGGTGGGTGGCTAGTGTGTGTATTTTTTGGCGTTATTGTTTAAATATAGAACACACCGAAATGTAAACAATGTATTTGTAAACTTTTTGCCTGTAAAAATACAAAATTGAAATGCACAAATATTAAAATGCGTTTATGATCCAAAAGGCATCTTTAGTTTCGGTTTAACGTTGCATCGCTCCATATTATTATATATTATTTTCGCTTGCCGAGGCCACTACGATAATTATGCCGACTTTTTGATGCTTTTTGCTACAGTGATCGAGATCAGTTTTTTATTAAATTATATTTACATTTCATCCGGTGGAGAGCGGCCAAAAAGTATCTCAAAAATTTTAAATAAAAAAAACCGAAGTTGTTAAATTGTTCACTAAATATTTAGAGGCTTGTTCTTAATCAATTTCAAACCATTTTTAGGCAATATCTACTTCATTGCCTTTTGACTTTCCCGACTGGCTGTGACTACAAATCTCTTTTGCCTATACCCCTTATTTATCGACGTCGATAAAATATACTTATATTTAGACTCGAACATTGGTTGATAGGTAGACGAACTTTATGTGGGGTATCTTTTAGTCAAGTTCTTTCGACTAAAGTAATTTTGTTTAATTTTATTACGTTTCATGGTTTAAAAAACCCGAAGAGCAAGTTTTAAAAACGATTGTTTTTTTACAAAGGCAACTTGTAAACAACCTGTTAAAAAAGATTATGTACAATGTTGGTTAATGGGGGCCCGGTGTGAATGGATGAATGAATGAATGCATTATTATGAGAGAATATAGTTATTGTTGTTCTTGTTGATGTTGTGGAGCTAATTTCCAAAGCCTTTAAATTAAATGCAAAAAAGGAAACCAAAGCAACAACAATAAGCCATAAAAAATAAAACGAGCGACAGTTAGCTAAATTAAGCAACGCAAATAATTAATGATGCTTGCAAAATTTGGATATGTGGCGCCTTTGTTTAGGCAGCGGAAGTCATGCCCCTTACTCTTTGACCGTCTGTTGTGCTAGGTGGTTGGGTGCTGGCCAGGACAGCATTTCATTCCAACCACCCCTATTTGATGCTTGACAATTTATTTTGATGGCGCTCAACACGCACACGTAAATTTTTGTTGTTTTTGTCGTCTAACTATGGCCTAATGCTAGGCGCTAGGAGGTGGCCCAGTCAGAATGGCGCCCTCAACATCAATGGAAGAGCAAAGCAAACGGCATTGATTAATTTCCATTTGGGACACAGTTACCGACAGCAAGGTCGACCTATGCCAGCAAAATTGTTGCTAGGATAATGTGGCATTAAAACATTAAGGGCCGACACACAACTGCTGCTGCCACAGTGAAACATCGCCTGATTCGAGAAGATGGGCACAGGAGCAGCAAAAAACACCACACCCCTGAGTGGGCGGCACTGTTTGATTGAAGCTGAAGCGGTAAGGTAACGAGCCAAAGCAGAAGTGTGTGTACAGAATAGTCAGTCTATCAGTCGATGAGTCTGGCTGTTCAATGTTTGAAGAGTGTGAGCCTGCTTATGTTTTTTTTTTTTTGCACATTAAGAGAAAGTGGGACAATTTTACCCAGTCCAGCACGCTCAGAAAAATACTAATTTTGAACAATTCTCCATACTTTTCAAGGTCGTCAAGAACGTAACACAGCAATGTCATTTGTTTAAATCCGGAGAAATATGAATTTGAAAAAAATTAGATTGGACTAGAGTACGTATTTCTATGATCTTCATTCGAACAAGCTCGGGCTTGTTAGAGTGCTAACCCAGTGATAAAGATATTTTTAGCTGGAGCATATAATCAGAAATAAATAATGAATAGTATTACAAGTATTATTTGGTATAACAAGATTATGTTTGAGAGAGAGAGAACACGTATTTATTGGTTTACTACGGTAACTGGGTAAAAAGGTTGCTATGTCCGAAAAAGAAAACTTCTTAATTTCCGCAAGTTTATAACATTTACAGTCTAGTGATATATAATTGAGTTACTCCAATAGCAGGTTAATTATAATTTGCTTATGAAATCATAATCAATTTACCAAATAAAATTATAACAAGCATGGTTAGATCGAATTTTGTTGGGAAAAAATTTAACAATTAAATATATTATATTATCAAAACCCAAATCACTATGTGTCACTAAATATGCCTGTTTTTCGGCTCTCATGCTTTACATATCGCGTTATCGGTAAAATAAAGCTTAAATTTAATAACAAAGTTCCTTGGCTTGTTTATTTATTTTATGCGAAATGGCTTTGAGAACAATATTCGGGGAGTATTTCGTCCTTTCCTAAGGTTAATTGCACGTTATGTTGTTTCTTATTGGAAAATGTAAATTATCTTCATATTATATATAATGTAAGAAATGTGAGGAATAAGTCTGGTTCGGCTTTTTCAATTTCGTATGGAAAAAAACACAAATATAACATTTTTACAATTTGTTTTCCATTAGTTTCTATGAATTATGAAATGGTATAAATTTTAAATACATTATAACTTCAAATTGCAAAAACATTAAAGATATTTATACAATTATTTAACTTTTCCAAAATAGTTAATAAAAATGAGATTTTATTAAAAAATGGCAATCTAGCCCGGGGTGCTGTGGCAGGATCAAAAAGCAGAAAAGTTGTACCTCAGATACGAATTAGTGATAATAATCATAATGCCTTTGACAGCGCCCATAAATATGCCAACCCTTTTGCTCGAGTACAAAAGTATATATATTCCATAATTTATCAATACAAACAACTTACGTGCCAGTTTAGCTCTCATATATTAAATAAATCAAGGCAACGCATTATATATACTTCAAGAGAACGCTAGAATTGGACATTTATGGAAACAAATGTCTTTTGTCAAATGACAGAAGACAAATACAAGCCATGGGTAGGGAAGAGGCAGGGAGGCAGGCACTCGTGTTGGGACTCATAGAAAATTACACTTAATGCTTGCTTAAAGATGTTTGCTTTTTAATTGTTGTTGCAAAAATACTGTGTGACCGTTTCGGGGTGTATACTGTTTCGTAAAAATGCACATACATTTTTTGGCGAAATGTGCCAAGCACAGCATCACAAGCAACACAGCAGCACCACAGCCCCGCCCCAGCCACAGCTATCAACCACCACCCACCCAAGGAGGCAACACATTCACAACGCCAACGCACTCATATGGACGCCAGTCAGTTCGGCGACTGGTTGTTCCGTTCGTCCGTCACTTCTGCCGGGGAAAGTACAAAGTCTCATTAAACTGGTCCAAAGTTGTGCGCATATTCGATTTGGATCTGGATCTGTATTTGTATATAAATGTGCATTAGTATATGTTTCTTTATTTATGCTAGGCCAGCTGGAAGCGTTCTATTTTGCGGCTCGTTTAAATATTTCGACCAAACTTTGGTCGTACGTTTATATTGCGTGTTATTGCAAAGCCTTTAACCTTATCTAATGTGGCATTCCAGGCAGTGAATTTATCTTAAGTAGCAATTGACGATTTCCACTTTGTATGTGTACAACCGGAATTGGTATAGAAATCGCAGGTTTACGGATTGAAAATTGGTATTGGAATTGGTATTTAAATTCAACATGATTTAAAATCCAAATTCACCAACTGAAACGCAATAGACAATATCGGAACGAAAACATCGCAGCGGAACATCATAAAAGATCGGAACCTATATTTGTTTTGGTTTGACATGATTTTTAAGTAAAGTCATAAGTAACGTTTTGCAAAGTTGCCTACGAACTTTAAAGCATTTTTTTGGTTATTGGAAAATAAACCCATTGCTTGAAGTCTATTACATTTTTAGAAGGTTTTAACAAGGAAAATAAATTATATATGAGACAAGAATCAAATAAATTATATATTATATTTCTCATCACAGAGAAAATAAAACCAATATCCCTAATTTACAATTAGGCACAATTAAAGTGTGAAGGAAAACTCTATAAAAATTGAATTTTTATATAATTAATTTGTTTAACATATTTGGTGCAACAACCATATTCAAGTTGTCTGATTAAAAATACTATTTTTATATCTAGTCGGCCATTACCTTTTAGCAGCTCTTTTTATTTCTTACTCATTCTTCTGCTGGCATTTCTATAATTACATTGCTTTTGCATATTTTAAATACCAAGAATTAAAATTAAATTTTCTTTGAATACATTTCCGGAGGCATTTTCAACTTGTCAAATGGTGTGGCGTGAAATTTGTGTTTTAGCCGATTTGGTGCGATGGCCGACATTCGTATATTATGTGTGCTACGACTGGATTTTCGATTTTTCCTGAACTTTTGACTTAACTTACCCTCTTTGATTTTGCTTACAGTGTTTTCAATGCTGCAGCGCCAAGTCACTTCAAATATTTAATATTCGTCGGCGTGAACAATAATGCAAAAATGACAGCAATACGGTTAAGCAATAAACAAATAAGTAACAAGCGGGTTTAAATGACTACATCAACAGCAACAAGAACATCAACCACAGCAAGATGTAAGGCATAAGATTAATTCTAAGAAATACGGAAATCATTGCAAAACTATATTCATCCACAGAATATTAAGCTTAACAGGAAGCAAGCTGCCGTTGAATGTGAAAGCTTTAACTAGAACTAAGTCGAAAAAAAGCCAAATTACAAATTATCAAGATTTCGTACAAGAAGTTCACAGATTGTGTAAGAGATATAGATACAAAAAAAATATAGATATATATATATAGATAGAGAGAGAAGCCACCATTGACCGTTGACTACCTCGAAGTCGCCCCCGTCCCATCGCGCATCTGTCTTGGGACACTGAAACATTCCACCACACAGTATGGCCTCGGTCGCCGCTTGGCTGCCCTTTGCACGGGCGGCGGCCATCGGTTGGGTGCCGATAGCTACGCATCCATTGCCACCTCCCCCGGTGCCGAAGGATCGACGCAAAACGGACGATGAGAAGCTGCTGATAAATGTGTCCGGCCGTCGCTTCGAGACCTGGCGCAACACTCTCGAGAAATATCCGGACACGCTGCTCGGCTCGAATGAGCGCGAGTTTTTCTATGACGAGGATTGCAAAGAGTATTTCTTTGATAGGGATCCAGACATATTTCGTCACATACTCAACTATTATCGCACAGGTAAATTGCATTATCCGAAACACGAATGCCTCACCAGCTACGACGAGGAGTTGGCCTTCTTTGGCATCCTGCCGGATGTGATCGGCGATTGCTGCTATGAGGACTATCGCGATCGCAAGCGCGAGAATGCCGAACGCCTCATGGATGACAAGCTGTCGGAGAATGGGGACCAGAATCTGCAACAGCTAACCAACATACGCCAGAAGATGTGGCGTGCCTTCGAGAATCCGCACACATCCACCAGTGCCCTGGTCTTCTACTATGTCACCGGCTTCTTCATAGCCGTCTCCGTCATGGCAAACGTGGTGGAGACGGTGCCTTGCGGCCATCGGCCCGGACGAGCCGGTACTCTGCCATGTGGCGAACGCTACAAAATCGTCTTCTTCTGCCTGGACACCGCCTGCGTGATGATCTTCACCGCCGAGTATCTACTCCGTCTGTTCGCGGCGCCTGATCGCTGTAAGTTTGTGCGCAGCGTGATGAGTATCATCGATGTGGTTGCCATTATGCCCTACTACATTGGCCTGGGCATCACGGATAACGACGATGTCAGCGGCGCCTTTGTCACGTTGCGTGTCTTTCGCGTCTTTCGCATCTTCAAGTTCTCCCGGCACTCGCAGGGTCTGCGCATTCTCGGCTATACGCTCAAGTCGTGCGCCAGTGAGCTGGGCTTTCTGGTTTTTTCGCTGGCCATGGCCATCATCATATTTGCCACGGTCATGTTCTATGCCGAGAAAAATGTCAATGGCACCAATTTCACATCGATTCCGGCGGCCTTCTGGTACACCATTGTCACAATGACGACCCTGGGGTAAGTAACTCCAAAAAAGCTTTAAGATAAAAAATATAAAAATATATTAATAAATTGTATAAACAGTTTTCAGCTTATATGACCTACTCAGTTTGTGTTTCTTCTTTTATTAACAATTTTATGTTGAAATTATTTGTTTGTTTCATCTCTCTGGTAGTTGGTTTATAGACTTATAATTAATTGAATATAGTATTTGGGTTAATTTGCAAATTCTGTTGTTTCTAGATTATCCTTTAATATATATTAAGAGTTGCTCAGAAGCACGAAACATGTGCTTATTAATTTGTTTGCTGTTGATCTTGAAAACTTCTCCCGTTTCTACTTTATAGATTACTGAAAAGAAATGCTTTTTTCTCCCTCATCAAAATTCCCAACTCTGATTGTAGTAACTTAATTTTCACAATCTTTATTATTTTTAGATTGTTTCCTTTATTTATAAATTATTTTTAAAAACAAGGGAGTTGTTGAGGTTTCTAGATGGTTTTTTAAAATTCAGTTTTATTTTTTTTCTGAATTTATAACTTTTATTTTCCCCGTGTACATTATCTGTTTTTAATTATACCCTGAACCCATTTAAAATGGGTAAAAAGGGTATAATGGTTTGGTTAAAATGTATGTAACAGGCAGAGGGAAGCATCTTCGACCCCGTAAGGTATATATATTCTTGATCAGGATAAACGGAGTCGATAAAGCCATGTCTGTATGTATGAGATTATAAGAGCTAAAGACTTGAATATAGGGATAGAGGTTCTCGTATATCCGGCACATAAAAAAGTTTGCTTTATTTTAACGATAGCTGTCTTCGATTCTCGATAAATTTCGATTTCCCATAGAAACAAAAGCCTAAGCAAATAATCTAATAAACATGTTTTGCATATGCATAATATTGAGCAACTGCCTAAGTTTTATCAAGATCGGATAAGAAACACACAAGTTATGGGCAATAATATATTCTCAAAATGATATCATTTCGACCAGTAGCCGCAAGCATATTCTGTATGCATAAATATGCGAATGCATTTGTGAGAAAGAGATGGCAGGATAATTGATTCAAGCGTCAAAATGTTTTTGTGTATTTTGGAGAACCCCGGTACGTACGATTGCGTGTTCGTGCGTATGTATTTATACGCACTATTAATTAATACAGCGTTGATATAAATTGAACGTTTGTAATTTTTGGAAGAACATTGAAAATATGTACAGTTTAAATACATCGTTATATGGATTAAATTTTAATTTACGTGACAATGAATGTGCAATTTATTAATTCGCTATTCTTGAATTTTAGCTACGGTGACATGGTGCCTGAGACAATAGCTGGCAAAATAGTTGGAGGTGTCTGTTCGCTCAGTGGAGTGCTGGTCATCGCCTTACCTGTACCTGTTATTGTATCGAACTTTAGTAGAATATATCATCAGAACCAGCGTGCGGATAAGCGCAAGGCGCAGCGGGTAAGTGTAAATTAATTTTGAAGCCATGATACATTCACATTAACGATTAATTTCGTGTGACGCGTGCAGAAAGCTCGGCTCGCACGCATCCGTATTGCGAAGGCCTCGTCGGGAGCAGCATTTGTCAACAAAAAGAAGGCGGCGGAAGCGCGCTGGGCAGCGCAGGAGTCGGGCATTGAGCTGGACGATAACTATAGGGATGAGGATATCTTTGAACTGCAGCATCATCATCTGTTGCGGTGTCTCGAAAAGACAACGGTGCGTATGCTTAACGAGAAGACAAGCTTGCTTGCAGGACATGTATAGTATTAACAGGCAACAAGTCGCGTTTTTCTTTGTTTTATTTTAATTTACATACATGTTGATTCATTAGACGTTTTGTTTTCTTATGTTTTCTTTGTGTTCTCTTTTCGACAGATGTAGCGACATTTGAAAATCTTTTGATTAGCGAAAAATTCGCACCTTTGCCTTGTGCTTGCCAGGCAAGCAATGACAAGCGACACAGCAGCTATAACAACTACAACTATACCCATAACTGTAACTGTAACATTAACAGCAACAGTAACCGCAACAGTAACAGTAAAAGTAACAGTAACAGCAACTGTATCTGCGAGCGCAAAAACACAATAAACGTCAGCAGCAACATGAAATTCAATTGATAGTTCAGAACTCTTGTGCTCGATGATAACATACTACATACATCGCATATAATCATAAATATTATAAAAAGAACCTTCAGCATTTGTATTAGTATTGACAAGAGAATTGTATGCAAAGATTATTGATTATTATTATTTATTACATTTGTATTATATGTACATAAATCGATATAAGGACACATATATTTATACATATGTGAAATTGTTTTCAGTTTTATCTTACATTTATGTTTCATAGCCTTTTGTCATTTTGCGTCATGTTTCTCATGATATGGTTAACATCAAGTTTACCAGCGAGCGCTCAACATAAAAAAAAAACGGCAATATAAAGTAAAGTGAAATATAAATTTATGACTCCATTTTATAAATATCGAAACGAAACGTAATAAATTGGCCAGAAGTAAGTGCTTTCGGTTTGTACTTAAGTTCCGTTCTTCTCTTTCACTACATCTCGTTCTCTCTATCTCTCTCTCTTGCTTACCCACAAATTCTTTCATTTACGCGCTGCAAATGGTTTTTACGTTTTCTGTTCGATTTTTTCAAGCAGCAACAAACGATTTGTGGTGAAAGCTACGCGCTCAGTTCTGTTTTAACTTAAGATTTTTAAGTTGTTTTTATTGATCATTATTGAAAAATATCGAAAAATAATGCTTGAAGAGGTTCCCAGCTAATGCTATAATAAAAGATCTTAAACAGCGCCACTCGCCGCCACATGCAATCACACTCTAAACTGATACAATACACAACCTAAATAAAATGAAAGCTATTAAAAATATTGAAAACCAAACAATTTGCCCGGGGTAATGTACGAGAATGTTACTAGATCGACAAAATTATGTTACGGAATTTAAATGAGCAATATCATAAAATATACATGTAGTGTATGTGGAAAAATTTAATTCATACAAAATTAACTTACAAAATAATTGAATTGATACGAAATAGAGGATGTACAATTGTAATGCTATTTCACTCCATAGTTGATTAATTTATAGCTAGGCAAACAGATTAATTAACAGTCCCTTCAAATACTTTGAAAAAAATTCGAAAATACTAAATTCAGAAAATAACTCCAAAAGCTTACAAAATTCAGACGCGGGCATTTTAAACAGCAATTTAATATCGCATTCAAAGTCGTTCTCCCGTGCTTGCTTGGAAAACCCCTCCCTCCATCGCAATGCTCGTTTTGCTTAACGCCCCCAACCAGCCGCGCTAAAGACTAGACCATCGGCCGCGCCCTGTTCCGCTCATTCACTTGGCTGACTAACTAAACTGCTCTTATTGTGTTATTGTAAAATTGTCATAGATTAGGTGCCGAAACCATACACCTTCCCCCACCATCCATCGACCATTTACTTTAAATGTATTTTTTAGTGTTCAAACGTTTGACAACTTTTCCCCTACCCCGCTTTAATGTTCTGATTGTTGTTTTGACTTAATCTCTATTAATATTTATTATTACTAAATATATAATATATATATGTGTGTGTGTGTCTAACCTGGCTTAACATCCCACCTCCCTTCTGTATATTTAAAAAAAAAAACCAAAAAAAAGTATAAACCAAACATTGTATTCTATGTATTCTACGTTTCTCTTTGTAAAATTCTTCTGGTACTCACACACTCAAATGCTCAAATCAAAAGGATCGTGAATTTGTCGAGTTAGAAATTGCATATAATGGCCAGTCAAAGCGACCGGGCTCGCCCTCGCCCATGGCTAGTCCCGCCCACTCGACAAACAGCGCTGCGGGTCTGTTGCAATCATGCTGCGGACGCTGTTGCTCCCAGCGTTATCAGGTAAGAGACAAACTGTAAATACTTAACAACATCCGTTTTATCTGTTTTTTCTTATTCGTCTTATTTTCTGTTGTTCGTGTGTGTGATTGTGAAACTGTGTACGTGTCTGGTTGTGTGTGTGTACCTTAAGTGCAGGTGGGTGTTTTTTTTTATTGTTAAGTGCCTATTTGATTGTTTTACTCCTGTTTGTGTGTTTATCTGCACATTTCTAACCAGTAACCGAAAGCGCACGCCAAGAAACTGAAACAACAAAAACACACAAATGTGAAAATAACTTGCAAAATAAGATTTAGACAAAAAAAAATAATAAATAAGTAAATAATAATAATAGATGCAAGAATTTATCGTTCGGTCAGTAGTTCTCATGGCAACTCAACTTTACCAATTATAATTGACCGTTCTAGATGCTGATCAAGAATATATTTTTAGTTATTGAAATCGAAGATATGTCTTTCAATGCGTTCGTTACGCACACTGGTAATCAATATTTTAAAAACCATTGCAAACCAAAGAGATATGCTTATGAAAACCCCCAAAAATATGCTGCAATCCCACACCATTAAATGTTTATTATGTTGAAGTATTGCATACTTTTAGATGCCGCCAAATGTGAGCTCCTTTTTAGGAAATTGAAATCCTATGATATAGGTATGGATCATATGTACAATGGGGTTTCTTAAGCAGACAGGATTAGTAATGAACTAGACGAAAGGTTTCTTATAGATGTAACAACATTTAGCACGCCCAATAAGTTTAATATATATAATCATTAAACCAAAATCATATTTCAAATTCACTTTTAAATATAAGCACGAAAAAATTTTTATTTTCCTTTTGATAATCAGCTTAATAAGCAACAATGAACTTTGTCTCATATTTAAGTAACATAAGATAACTTATATATACACCACTAGAAGTCCTTCCGAAAATAGCCTTATATTTATTTAACAAGAACATATATTTTTCAGGCAATGGGAACTAATAAAATTGCATTCTTTCGAGCTTTTAGAAATATTATATAAGCTTAAAAAATATGAAGCAGACGGATATAGGACAAGTTAACTTTTTTGTAATGCTTCTTTGGCTTTTTC
This sequence comes from Drosophila longiperda, assembly GCA_035042125.1. Taxonomy (NCBI): domain Eukaryota; kingdom Metazoa; phylum Arthropoda; class Insecta; order Diptera; family Drosophilidae; genus Drosophila; species Drosophila longiperda. The sequence continues at coordinate 454,030 of JAWNLV010000130.1, forward strand.
TTTCTGTAATCTGCTTTACAGGCCTGCGGAAAGTATATGCCAGCTGCCAGTAATGCACAAAATAGCCAAAACAATCAGCCAATGGATGGCACCTACCTGGTGGAGGCATCCTTTTGAGCCAGCGTCGAAGATGATATGTGGATAATGCTGAAGAAGCTGATTTAAGTTTATATTTAGTCTAACTTGAAAAGTTTTTAAATTGAATTGAATTTATTGTAGACAAAGAATTCTAAGCAAAACAACTGTAATCTAACAAACAAAAAATCTCTAAAATCTGATTTTCGAGTAAAATGCTAAATATTTTATTTAAATTTTGCAAAAACTCCAAATCGCAATTTTCTGAATGTGTAAAAATGTAGTAGCAATACATAGAGAAACAATAGATAAGCTGCACACTAACAAAAATGGGTAAATTTATGGCGCATATGCAGAAAAGTGTAACCTACGAATAAAAATCTCAACACTTACGAATTGCAAAGAAGCAAAGTCGGATTTGATTATCGAGTCCCCGCTAATAGACATAAAAAATTAATATTCAACACTATTTACTTTATATAGGTGACAAGACGACAACAAAAAATGAAAAAATATAAAAACACCAACAGAAACCGAAGCATTTTAGAGGAATTTACTGTGTATGTTTTTAAGGGGGCATTGAAGAATTAAAACATTCAAAATAAAAATTGTTATGTACTTACTCACTCAAGCAAGTTGCATTGGGTCCAAAAAACAAGAAATAATGTAATAATAAACGAATTAAAAACAAGCAAATTCACAGCCATCGTAAGCAAACGATTTGAGTAGAGGCAAACCGAAAGGAACTATTTGAATATTTAAAAAAATAACAAAAATGGAAAAATACAAAATTGGAAAAATATATTTACAAATAAACTTGATGTATTTTTTAAAAGGTCCGTAGTTTAGTGAATATAACGTTCAACTGTCTAATATTATTTTTTTCAAGTTGTAAGGGATGCCAAGGAAAACCTTTTCCACAACTTGTATTTGGCTCTTTGGCTAAGTTCGTCTTATGAGGACAAGTAATTTATGTAAACATTATTTTCAGTTCATTGGAATTTATCGTACATTGTATATTTTTGATATAGTCCAAAGGTTTCAGTTGTCATCGTTTAAAATACTCCAATGAACAAATCTAAACATTTTAAAAAGCAACTAAACCAAACTTTCTTCCGAAAAACTAAGTTAGCAACTATTTAACTGTATATGTATATGTGTGTAGGCGAGGCTATAAATTGAAGCATTAAAAAAAGAAACTAAAACTCTTAGCAAATTCTTACAAACTCAACGTAAATTAATTAATTATAAATTAAACCAAATCAAACATTTAAAATTAGTTCAATATAACTAAATAAAAAGAGGAATACATTATAATTGAGCTTGTATGTATGTATAATAAATTTATTATTATTACTATTATAATTATGGTGTTGACTATTTAAATTGTATATTTAGTGTTTATTTGGAATACCTTAAATTCTAAATTAATTTTGTGACAAGCTGTACTACAAAAATCAATATCAAAAGCAAGCCAAATTAAAATCAACTTTAAATGAACTAAATGCAAAATATTAAATATATGATGATTATAGTTTGGTTTAAAAAAAAACTTAAAATTAATAATCAACAAGTTTTGGCCACTAGAGCCAATTCCTGTAGCTATATTCTAAAAGAACAACAAACAATCGAAAATCTAACCTAAAGAATTTTTCTGTTTTGATTTCTAGTGATATGTAATTGCAAAATTCGAAACACTGAAACTCTGCCATGGGTATGTGTTCGAACAGAACAAAATCAAAGAAGAACTATACAAAAATGAATAATAAAATAAATAAAGAAATCTGTTTACTTCCACAACAACAAAATGTGCGAGTTTATATGAGAGCTGTTTTTGACCAGAAACAACACCAAAAACATATACAGATCGATTGAAATACATTCGAGTCGAAAGCTGCGAGTAACGGAAATTCCCACCATACATCATCGACTATATAAAGCTAGCAAAATATATATACACAAATACATACATACATACTTATATATAAATTGACATAGACGCAACCATAGACATATATAAAATAATACTTGTTCAATTGAGCTCTGTTTGTGTATGAAGCAAGGGAGATCGGTTGCGTGTTTGTTTTTGTTTGTGTGCGATATAGTCGGGTCGTCTGGGTCTGGGTACGTAAACTTACATATATACTTACACACATATTGGATATCAACGGCTGTAATGTTTTTTTAGCTGGCTTAAATGCGAATATGGCCAGATTAATTTGCATAGCCTGTGACGCTTAGTCATTTGCTTGAAAGATTCGCCAAGAACTTCTCGAAACTTAGCATAGACCTTAAAATCAGTAAGCTATGAAGGTGGCCGCAAATATATATTAACTTAAGTTGTATATCTAAAATATTGAAAGCTTAATATATGCCTCTATAACTCAATTTAATTGTAAGCTTACAATTGCATTTATATTGTTTTCATGTAATTCAATTATAGTAATACTAAACGTGATTTATTTTCAACCTTGGCACAATTAACGCCACAATTTGAAAATATTAAAACTTAATATGAGTTCGCGGCTTTCTCATTCCCAGCCTTCCATGGTCACAACTTCTTCCGAATCTCGGTTAATGAGATAAGTAATATTGCAGGAGTTAGCGCAGTGTATTTCCCATATCGGATTAAAACAATCAGCTGCTTATTGACTGTTTTTCGCAAAAAAGAAACAGATACAAAAGTAAATTGAGTGAAAAAACACATTTAGCTATAGGCCAAGTCTCAAGTAAAGGCCAGTGTTATTGTGCAAATGCATTATCATATTTTATTATAAACTTAAAGTAAAAACCCACAATTAATACACATTTTTTTATGCAAGTGATAAACATGCATTTCTTAGCTTTACTCACTGATTTGATATGCTGGTCATTAAAACAAATTCATTTGGATAGGCATCTTGAGAATTAACTGTTTCACATTTTAAATGCTGCGTATACGTGTTACTTGTTACGTTGAACAGACACTAATATTAACTTCGGTAAGCTAGCTTTATGACGTTATTTATCACTCATACAGCTAGATAACCAAAGACAACATAGCACCCTGTACTCGGCGCAAACTTGCACAATCCTATTTGCTTGCTGATTGTTGCTTTTGGCTCGTTTTAGTATGCAGCTGAAGTCGCGATTTCCTTTGGCTCAGCACTTGCAATTGCTTTATGTTTCTTAAGAGCCTATTTTGGCCTTCCAATTTCGCGCGCTCGAGTAATGGATTTTGAAACATTCACTTGATTACTGGATATACTGGTGTACTTGTTTTCTCGTCTCTACAACTTGTCGAGTTCGTAGCGCCCACACGACTACAAAGAGCGTAGAAACTGTCGGAGATTGTTCACTGTCGTCATCGTCCACATCGTCATCGGCGCCCGTTTTATTTTTGCGCAGGCGTCGCTGTCGAATGGCATTGCATTGAGATATGCTACGTGGAATTTTTATGCATTTTGCATAGTCAAACACAACCCGGAGCGGAGCAGGGGCGCATGAACAAGATAAATACAAAATGAACGAAAAAAAAAGGTCAAAGTTGGTCGAGCGCGCGTTCGTCCAGAACTCTGGCCATGTTTCTATGTGTGTTTTATATAAGAAGGGGGCTGCAATGATTTTTTTCTTATGCTACGAAAAATATTCCCATAAATATGCACGCTACGGCGATCAACAATTATGCCCACGACCAAAACCGAACGTCTCAGCAGAAGCTGAAGCAGAAGCAGAAGCAAAAGCGTTGTAGTATTTTTCGTCTTCTTATTCTTATTGTTTCGGTTGGTCAAGTGACTGTAACTGGAACGACATCGAGACAGACAGACAGAGTGGACTGAACCGAACTAAGCTCAGCTCAGCTTGGTTGCCTGGTTGGGTTGGGTGGTTGTTTGGGCTGCTTGGCTGCATTGGCATTATAGCGCCGGCAATATGTGAGTAAGCCAAGTGAATGGCTGACTGGCTGAGTGGCTGACTGGCCTTACCTATGTCTATGTCTGTCTACTGCTCGCTAGACGAACGTTCCGTAACCGTAGGTTCCCACAATTATGCGCCTCGCTCGACTCGATTCGAGTCTACTCCACACTCGACACTCATTGTAATAATCTTTGAAACATAAAGCGGCGGAAAATGTTGAAAAGCCTGAAAAACCTACGAAACGGCCTGAAAAGTCTTACTTCACTTCTAATTTTTTCTTTCCCTTTTTCGTCACTTTGGCCACATTGTGCAATGGATATGGCGACAGTAATGCATAGGGTAACTAGTAAGTTGGTAAGTAGTTGCAACCATTAAGAGCTTAGAGTTAAGAGTGTTGCTTAAGCTAAAAAACCGTCGAAAAACTTCTGATATAAACTACAGGTAGTCTGCATTCCTTTAGTTCGTAATTGGCTTTTATATATATACTTTGTTCCCACAGGAAAGATAAGAGTTATATTCACATATTCGGTTAGAATAATAAAACAGTAAAGGAATTAAGAATTTTTAACATTTCTTGGATTTAATTAGATATTTTGATAAACTCCATCCACAGCATTTATTTTTTAAATTCAATCATGACTAACTGTATGACATTTGGCTTTGGAAATTGACTCACAATGAAAAAATAGAAGAAAATTTTCCAAGTTTTAATTATACCTCAACAATCTCAACCATATAAGAAATTAAGTTCTGCCTCATTTTGATTTTCACTTTTGTTTTCGCATATAGACGTTAACTCTATGTTGGGGACCTACAATCTTTGTTGCTATTTCCCATTCTATCTTGAATTTGCCTGAAATTTAACACTTTGTATCTCAACAAATAAGCCGCACCTAGTATAGTCTAAGCCGCTGTCGTCGATAATTAGCCAACCGATGCCGTAAGTCTTTAAGCTGAGTGCTCTTCATGTAGTCAAAGATTTTTGTAGAACTAGGAATACGCCACTCTAGATGCACTCTATATACAAAAATAACTACAGACTGCAATATATTATTCTAATAGATATTTGCAAATGCGTTAACGCCGTCGATTCCCGATTCCCGATTACCGTTGCCGATCTACCATTGCCGATTGACTATCAAGCGACGCTGGTCCGATGTCTATTGGCCCAAAACACGTTTAACTCGGCGACACGATCACAGAAATTGCCTATGCATAAGTGATGAGGTCGATGCTGACGATGGCGACAGATTTGAAAATTCTGGAAACGTGTGCGGATCGCTTCAAAGCCGGATGTGCCCGCTGTACAATATGTATATGTATATGTATATATGTGTTCGAGTGAATTTCGAGTTGCATGTACATATTTAACAGATGTGAATGCAAATGACTGACATACCTGAGGAACCATTGGGGCGCCACAGCCAGTTAATTATGACAGCTGTTGCTTGCTCTGGAAACGATTCGTTAGAGTTGCTCGATCTTTTATAATCATACATACGAGTATATATGTAGATATATTGAGTGTTGACACACGTTTTGATAACTGCACTTGAACTGCGAAACACTTGCGAAACCAACGAAATCTCAATGGTTTATTTTTTTTTATCGAAAGTATTAAATGTTGTTGACACATACATCAGACAACATAGACGCCAAGTGAGTAACGTTATTGGTTCTGCTTCTGAATCCAAATGAGTCGTATGTATATGTGAATGAGTATGTAGCGCTCTCTATGGTATGCTATGTTGGTGGCTAGCAGAGATCTGGCACCGGACTGCGCTTTTGCACACACCTTCAACGCCGCCAAACGCTTCTAAACTAAATTCAGTTTTGGTAAAAATGCGACAAACGGGCTCCTGATCAGCTTCTTGAGACTGGCAGCGATGTTGGCGGCAGCGTCAGCGTCAGCGTCGTCGTCCACATTGTATATAAAGATTTACCTGTACCCAAGGTGTTCGTGTGTGTGTGTATTTCTCATGCCTGAGTGTGAGCCACTTTTGCGTTGGTGTGGCCCACGACGACAGCGACGACGATGATCTGATCGCTTACCTGTGTAAGGTTTGTGCCTGTGTGTGCTTGTGTGTGTGTGTTGTGCTTGTGTGTGTGTGTTGTGCTTGAAGTACTGGCATCGGCGTCGGCGTCGCTGCTGCTATCGTCGCTGCTACTGCTGCTGAGCCGAGCTAAGCTGAGTTGGTTACCTGATTTTCGGGTTTTTGTTTTTGCTTCGGAGAGGCTATGATTTCCCGCCAAATGAGAGGCACAGGTAAAGACAGGTACAAGTGTGTGAGTGAGGCAAGGTGCACATACATGCATACACATATACAATCAAACATGCATACAAAGATACTTACACAAATAGACTATTTTTATAGACATACGCCTTGTTTCAAAGACGCTGCCTAATGACTTGAGTATGAGTTTTTGTGTGTGCAAGTGTGTATGTGTGAGTGCGAGTGTAATACCTATTGCTATTGATTTTGAATTTCAACAATGCGGGTGAAAAATGATGTAAATTATATTGTACGCAAGCTGAAATTAACAAAAGTGGACATAACGTTAGTTATACAGGGTGCCTACACCCATATGCAATCTTAGCCTGACCTTTGTTTAACCTTTGGATCAGAATGATATATTTGATCACAATAACTTCGACTAAATTTATTTTATTATTAAGTAATACATCATTAGTTTCGACACCCTGTATGTGGCGGCCATAGCACAGCAAAATTATCAAAGCTAAAAACCAGTTAAACACTCAAATGTGAATGCTTTTTTGTTTGTCTGCAGCAAGTTTGCTGCCTGCCGGGCATAAGAGCATAGTTGACTTTTGCCAAAAAATAAAAAATTAAATTTAAAGAAATACAAAAGAAACGGCCAACAAAGAAAACTTGTTAAAAAGTCAAGAGCTGAGAACTGAATTGAAGCCGGGCGTATTACTTATATTCAATAAATATACTTATATTCAAAATATATACTGATGTTTACTAAAAGATTAATCTTAATAGGATTACGGAAGGATCATATGCAAAATTAGGAATTATCTTAAGGATTTCATTTATTGCATTTATAGTTCCCATTTTTTTAAATTCAAAATGGTGTCTAGATTATATTAAAAAATACTTAATAGTTAATTTTTTTCTCGACGAGAAACTGAAACATGAAAAATAATTTCTCTTTATAATTTTGTAAAATATATTGTGAATTTGTTTTATTTCTATGTTTTCCTTTTAGTAGTAGTAGTTTTAAATTATTTAATTTTTTTTGCCTAGAGTAAAGATAAAAAAGGTTTTTTTAAACTAATTTTTCGATTAAGCATTTGGGAATATCTTTGGTAAAAATTATCCTTAACCGAGTTATTGTCTCCCACAGAGCACAGATATCGCCGCTTATGTTCATGATTCATTAGCCTTAATAACTAAGTGCGAAGAACATTTCTCAATCCGTGGTTAAATCAGTGACTCAATAGTTATGCTAACCTTTGCTGAACCTTTGCTGAACAGGCGTCTTTAATCTATAAATCATGCAGCTCCTTTAGCACAAAAGTACAGCACACAATTTGCTGTAGCGCAATGGCCACGCAACAGTCAGCAGGGGAAAAAAATCACTTTTATGGCAAAGATCAAACTGACATACAACAACAACAAAAATTACGTTACCAAGATAGAGTGACTACGACGACGACTACAACGACAGAGACAGAGACAGAGACGCTGACGCAGATCGCGCTGCCGCATGCGTGGCAACAGCGACAGCAACACCAACAACAACAATGTCTACAACGCAAAGAAATGGCCGTTAAAATTGCCAGGCAAATGGCAAAAGGCAGAGGCGTAGCCAATGAGCCAAGTACAGAGGCTACCGCAAGCCGAGCACAAACACCGAAGAAGATGACGACGAATACCGAAGCCGAGACCAAGACGAGCGTCGAAGATCGGATCGAGACGACGACAACGGCCCCGGCTACGTGAGCACAACTCTTGGCACGTTTTGGCGTGGCCGCCGCCCGTTGGCATCATAAGAGAAGTCAATTGAATTTAAATTTAAAGTACATAATGGCCCAACCAGCACTACGTACGATCAGCGATGAATGATGAGAGGACTGTGCAAGGGTGAGTGGAGGAGACAGTCGTATGAAACGGCAACGGCAACGGCAACGGCAACGGCAACGTCGCTGCTGCCTTTCGAATTTCACAAAGTCATCTGCTGGCGTCGCTGCTCCAACGTTGTGGGCTTAACATGTAGATAGATACATAGCTTCTCTATATACATACACAAACACACAAATACATATAGCTTAAAGACAGCACGCAATACTTACACATATGATTGCCTTGCTGGTTAGTATTTGTGTGCTCTTTTGATTTAAACGTGCTTAAATTTAAAGATCAAATTGCTTTTGGGCTTTTTGCTTTTGCACAAACACGTCAAAGGAATTTTTAATTGTATACAAAAAAAAAAAACATAAAAAACCGCAATGCACCAAAAAATCAGAAATATAACTTCAGATAAACGACAAATCTCTTGAATAATATACGCGAGATAGTGAGTCACTTAAAATGCCGGCTTGGCTGCTGGCGGATACGGCTAGCAATTTATAGATGCTGCTTAACAAGCAAAAGATGACTTCGGTTATTGCTGAAATAGTGTGCTGCTTAGTTGCCCGGTTTACGGACTGACACTTATGCATTCAACCATTCGTTGCTCACCACCTTTTCGTTAGAAAATGATTAAGCGCTAAGCTCACAATACTTTCGCAATTGACTTTCTTGCTGGCATGTCCCTGAAAGATAGTATAATAAGGCAAGAACACGAATAAAATCAAAAGACTTAGGCAACGAACTTCTTTTTAACCTATTGACATGCGCAACGTTAGTCTAATTCTCTTATTCACTCTCCCCTCTCTCTCTCTCTCTCTATATATATATATATATATAGATATATTTCTCTAGCACCCACATACTCAATTAACGTCTACGACTGTCGCTTGAAATTTTGCATTGTTTGCATAGTCTCTTCCCCACTCTTTACAAAAAAGGGGAAAAGTAACAGACAGGAAAGTTCCGACGATGCGACCTCCCGATTTGTCTGGCAAGCAAGCGTGATGTTTGGTTCGTAGCTTGTTGTTGTTTTCTTATGTTTTTAGTCTTCGGCAATGGGAACGTTGCAGAGAAAATATTTGACTTTAATATGTGTATATATGGATGTATAAATATGTCAATATCTTTGCCTTTTGTGGGTTTTCGTTTCTTTGAATTTGTGGGCTGTGTGAGCTTTAAGTAACTTTATCTTTGACTTGGCCTGCATATTATCAAATTTGATTTTGTATTTGGCTCAACTTAAACTAAAGGTCAATGCGGAAGTTGCTCTGAATTTTTTATGTATGTAAATTAAAAATGTATGTATTTAAATTAAAAATAATACAATATCATCTGAGAAAATTTTCATTTAAATTAAATATATAAAATCTGTTCTGTTATTTTATTAAACTATAAACCACAAAGAAAATGTTCTCAAAGAAGAACACTACATAAAATGATCAATGATGATCATGAATGAATTTAAATTTTCTATGGCAATTTTTATTATTAAAATTTGATTATCTTTACCATTATTAAACTATGTTTTGAGATTCATAGATCCATCTCAAATTAAAAAAGTTGAGGTTTTTAATATTTCAAGCTGTTGTTTTTTAATAAAAAATAAATAAAAATAATTTAATTTATTCAATGTGAAGAAAATATTATTGAATTAATTAAAATGTTTCTTTGTTACTCTTGGTAAATGTCGAACAGTAAATTTCCGAAATCAAGGTGTGATATAGTGAGTGATTTTAACTTGCGGATGCCTTTTAAAAAGTCTGAAATGTGAATTATTTTTCCATTAAGCTAAATTGAATTTTTAACATCAAATATTCTATGTTTTTGTTATTGATCTCTTTATTTGTTTTAAACTATCAATTTATGGAACAATCCTAATTTTCAACTGTTTATTCAAAATAGTAAATTACTTCTTATATTAATGTTATTTATTGTATACTAACTTTTTATTTATTTTTATTAACCTTTACTTCTTGAATAATATATCAACATCTAAAAATAAATAGACGCATGATAAAATTTAAATTTAACATAATGTAATAAAAAAATATTTTATAAATTTGCGTCCTAGAAAAAAACATTTTGTTTTTTTTTATGTAGTTAAGAGTCACATTGACTAATGTAAAAAACGGTATTAAAAATATAAAAATAAATTTAAAATTTAAAATTAATAATTTTGTGTCAATCTGCGTTATAACAAAAATATATACCTCATTCAATAAAGTATTAATAATATTGATTACAAAATGTAACTAAACATAACTAATTAAATCTTTAATTAAGACTAAAAACTGAATTTTCATTTCAGAATCTTGGTAAACTTTTTGAATGCCCTAACTAACAAACTCATAACTAAAAACATAACATATACTACCTTGCAGGCGTATTGCCAATTGATCGACAGTAGATTCAGTTTTCAGTTCTACTAATTACCAGATCTTTTTCATTTCATAAGCAAATGATGCCCCGGCCCAAGCTCTGAAAACGACTGGTACTATTTTAACAATATTTACTTGACCACATCTAGAATTCTATTCCATATTTATTTATATTACTTGAATTGAACTTTTTGAGCGGTTTGAGCTACAGCAACGCTATTCAGTATTCCAACGCTAATAAAGCCAGATCCAGAGCCAAACCACTGAAAAGTCATTAAACAAAACATGTTTTGGCCTAAGCAATGGCATACCAAATACATTTGAATAATGTGCACAAAGAACGAATGCGACAGAAAAAACCCGAAAAGTCAATAATCTGATTCTGAAACAAGCAGAAAGAGAACAGTGACGCCGACGTTCAATTAAAAAATAAAATTAATGAAGAGAAAGAAAAAATAAAAATGAAAATAAATTAAGTAAATGTTGTTAAGGCAGCCGCCCCAACGATCTCGAACTCGAAAGAAAGCGGCCAAAACGAAAACAAAAAGAAAAAATGATAACTTTTCAGTTCGAAGCGAAACTGTACCCCCTTGGGGCTGGCTGAGATGCCGATGCCGATGCCGATGCCGATGCTGCTGATGATGATGATGCTGTTGCTGCTGCTGCGTAGAACGGCCGAGCAAAACGTACGGTCCAAAAACAGAACACAAAAAATGAACAACAAAAAATGAACCGAAACCATGCTAAGGCAATGGCACCGATCGATACAATTTTTTATTTTTGTTGGTCGACGAGTTTTGGGCATTGGCATTAAAGAGTCAGAGAACAGTAACAATGCCAAGTCACTAACACACACACACACCTAGAGATACACTCTTATGCAGACAGACAGACAGACAGTTTTACCTTTGGTTACACTAGGGAAAGAAAATACAGGAGATTGAACACCAGAGCCAGAATCGGAGCCGCAGCTTCATTTTCATTGCATTTTTAGTTGGTGCTGGTGTTGTTGTTGCTGCTGCTGCTTTTGTTACTGCCACAGCAGTGGCTGCTGCCTCGCAGCTAGTTTCACCCAGCATGGTAACACGTTTGACTTAAAAATTCTAAAAATAATGCCGGTCGGCGGCGTGTTGTCGTTAAAATACAAAAAATAAAGGAAAGAGTGTGCTCACAATCACAACTATATACATACCCATGCATATATGCATCTGTGTGTGCATGTCTATATGTATGTGTTTGTGTGGCAACAAAAATAACCAAAATGAATAACATTTCGAAGGAACGGACAAAGACGAGATGCTTTGTGCACGGGAAAAGGGAGCAGGCAAGAGGCATAAGCACAGGAACAGGCAGCAGCAACAGGCACAGGCCGGATTGCGAGCCAAATGGTGCCCAAGTCACTCGCTTCGGCTTACACAGATGCCCACGGAGCAGCAGCTGCAATCTGTCAGGTTTTTGTCAGGGATGCACATTAAAGACTAGATATATTATATTTGAAAACATATGTGCATATGTATAAGAATAACCTGTATTAATCCAGTATCTCTAAATGTCTTATTAATCGCAACATTTTTATTTTGAGCAAATTTAGTTGGACATTATAATTTGTTTCTTTCAAATTTGAAAATAAAATTTTGCAGTAATTCGATATTGGACAAATTACCAATATGTGCTATTCAGACCACCACTCAAATAATAAAAAATATGTGTTTATATATATAATATATTAAAATATTTTACTGGAGAGACGATATCCTAAATAAATAGTACGTTCCAAATTGTAAGTTACACGATAGAATAGTATTATTATTACTTTTATTAAATACTGATGTATTACAGTTATAAAATAAAAAATCTAGGCTAGTTTTCAACTATATAGAATTGTAAATGTTCCAAATACAAACATTACAATATAATATCTTTATATAATAACTATAATAACTATATAATAATATAATATAATATATAATATAATATAATATAATAACTAAGACTGCGGACATAGTTTCTGCTTTTAATAACGTGAAGCCCTGGTTGGATGCTGGTGTGCTTGGCTGCTGTCTTTTTGCCCTTGTCCAGGGCCCAAACCTGATGATCATGACGCTGCTTAAATGTTGTTGCTGTTTTTGTTGTTGTTGGGGGTAGCGTGTAGTGGTCGTTGTTCCCCATCCTCATCGCCGTCATCTCTTAAAGTTTGTTTGTAACAAGTATCTCGCATCTGCACCAGCCATCATGTGTGTGAGTGTGTGTGTGTGTGTGGAGAGTGCTGGGATGTTTGTCTGTTTGCGCGGGCAAAGAGTTGCCTGCCGAGCGCTACCTGCGCACAGGTAGGCGTATGCTTGTTGTATGTATCTGTATCCGTAGTATCTTTATATGTATCTGTATCCTTAGCACTGCAGCCAAGGGCAGGCAACGGTCAGCAGTAACGCAGCATCAGCAAAAACCTTCATTATGGCCATATAGATACAAATACACATACATGTTATTATATATATAGAGAACCCGAAGTATCAGTCAGGTTATATGTACACAAGGGCTACACATTCGTTTTATATGTATTTCCCTCTCTGTCTTTTTCTCCAGCTATCACTGTCGCTCTTGTGGTCTTGGTATGACTTGGCATCTTGGGGTAGCTAGGCGTCTGCATTTGCTTAATGGTTTTAGGAAATCGAAAATTAAATAATTTATCTCGGTTTTATGACGTTACAGCAGGTTTTCCCCCCACAGAGTCCAAGAACGCGATTAATCTTTAGCTTACAATCAAACCAAATAAAAACGATGCTCTTAGGTTGATGTCTAAGCGCTTGTAATTTAAATACTTGTCTCTCTAATGCCATATAAGTCTACAATGTGCAAGACGCCCATAGTTTGAGCGAGCTCCTAACCCACGTCTATTCAACACAAAATGAATCAAACAGCGAGCTATTTTTAAACCCGGTACCCTGGTCAATTTTTAATTCATTTTCTTTTTTTGTCTGGTCATCGCTCTCGAGTGGCCAGCGACGCACGGATTTCAATCTGGGCGCAGAGAAAGTGCCAAGACTCAGGCCAAAATAAATTTTGGAGTTTGAAGCTGAAGCTAGATGAAGTTGACTTAGAGCTTTGCCATCGTGTCAAAAGACAGTTTCCGCAGCTCTGCTCGACTGGTCAGTAAATGGCAAGCTTTAGCTGTTAGTCAGATGTCAGGAGGCACTAAGTAGACTTAATGTTAGCCTCAAACTGCATATCTATGGGGTTTGAATGAATTTGCTTTCCTTAGGCCCAAAGACGTGGATGAAAATACAGATAAATTTTTTTTTTTTAGCTGAGTGTATAATTATTATTATTTATATAAAAACAAGAAGAGAAAGGGTATTTCTGACTGACGAACTTATATCCTAACATTGTTATAGTTTGGATTCAAACTAAATATTTGACATTCGTGTATTTATATTGTATCAGAAATTGTTTCAGTTTATAGTGGTACAGAAATCGGATACATTTTAAGTTACCTTGAGATGGCCTGAAAACTTGATGATTAGACTGCATAGAAACCGTTAAACCCGGAAACCTTCAATAAAACGTTTTTTATCATATTTCAACGAGTTATATCCAAAAATGTAGCTACAAGAGAATACTACAAATAATTAGGCTATGGGAAATGGAATCCGAGTTAACATTAACATTTGATAGTCATATGTTTAAGATATGTAAACTTAGTGTATTCATAAAAATTACAATAATATTTTTCTCAGTATATAATGTTGTTGTAAGTCGTCCATAAAGCACACGACAAAATAAATTTAGAAAGATATCTTGCCTTATTCTTCCATCGTTTCTATAGTTCCATAAACTGCTGATTGGGTAATTATACATTTATTTAGCTTAAGACTAGCAACAAGTTTAAAGAACATAAATGGATTTGTTAAAACCATGGTTAGTAGAACTGAACCTTCTCAATGCCATACCACATAGTTGGGTATGGGTCCTTGGGCTCGTGTCGTTCTATAATGTTGCTAAGAAGCGGCACTATCGTCGCTAGTGGCTCCAAAAGATCCGCGTAAAGCTGGAAGAGTTCCGACCACTGCGCCAGCATATCCATAAGTTGCTCATCCTTTGAGATGGTTAACAACGTAATGTGTGAGGTCAACAGGGCGCCCAACCATTGAAATACTTGTAGCTCTGTGATCGTGTTGCCAAGCCAAGCCGTATTCTGATTGGGTCGCTCCTCGATCAGCTCATCCCTTGCGGTGGCCAGCATGTACAAATGGCTGAGCAAGCGCTGGACATGAGAGAGTTCCAGGCGCTGTTTTAGGTGCTTCTCAATGGCAACTGCATTAAAACTGCAGGCGAGAACCGCATTAAGCAGTTCATTGGTGTCTGCCGATACCTGAGCCGTGTCCTCTGTTTCCATGGTTTCGCCATTGGTAGCAGTAGCGACTGAAGTGGTGTCCAGCGCATAGCGCAGGCACCAGGCCAGCATGTGCTCTGAGATGTTTATGTAACGCCTCACACACATTAGCACATGCTCAGTGTTTTGAGTCTTTATGAATAGTGTGAGCAGCTTCTCCGTTATCTCCTGTTCGCCAGCCCCACTGCGCTCCAGTTGCCTGACTATTGACTGCACCGCCAAGTTCTGTGGTCCCGCATCAAAATAGTTGCTCATCAGAGTTACATTGACGCCTTCCAGCCCGTTGTCCACATGTACCATTTCACCATCCACATGCTGCTTAATGAGTTCATTCACCGCATGCTGCGATATCTCAGGCGATTCAAAGGCCACAGTCTTGCCATCGGACGGTGGTAGATCGACCAACGGTTGCTTTAGAAGCTTGGAGTGCTTGTTGGGGTTCTGCGCGAGACTGTTGTCCGCAAATTTAATGGCCGCCTCCAGGGATTCCTCCTCGTTGATGTGGTCCAACTCAATGGGCGTCAAGTGGGCCTCGCTCAACTGTGAGCCAAGCATATCTACCAGCAATTCGTTATTCATGCGATAGCGCACCGCTGCAATGTTTTGGCCCATAGCGAGGAGAATGAATTCGTCCCGCGCCCACAGGCGCGAGAAGTCCAAATAAACCTTGAAGTACTGCTTGGCATTGACCACCTTGAACTGAGTGTTGTACACCAGCAACGAGGCGCCTTCCTGGCCATAGTTGGCCCCGTAAATGGCCGCAAAGTTACGCGACAAACCATAAACTGACAATTTGCTTTCCACATTTAATTCGGCGAGCATCGATACAAATTGACCCGGTGCCGTTTCGTGTGAGCGCTCGGCGAGACTTAGCATAAAAATGCGCTTGTCCGACCCTGAAAACAAGATTCAATGTTTATAAATACATATTATTTTATAAGAATATATAGCTACTCACAAATAGTCATGAGTTGAGGGCCTGTATCGCCTTCAATGACTGCATGGCCAGTTAGTCGCACAACTTCCCTCTTGATGGCATAGGCTCGCTTGTGGAAATTGGACAGGGAGCGGCGCATAAGGAACAATTCACCGGTGGCATGTTTCTCCTCAAAGTAGGTGAGCACCTTTTGCCCGTCGGGGAGCGTGTGCACCGTTGGCTTGCTCAGCGTCTTGCTGGCAGCCAAGGCCAATTGCTCCGCAGTGTTCTCTTTTTGATCCTTGCGCGACTCCAAAGCTTTTGACAGCGGCTGGCAGAAGCCATCGCTATATAGGACAACAGCTTCGTCGTCTGTGGCCACCACATGGGCAATGCTCTTCTGGAACTGTGTACAAGGACGTTTGTCAATAACTCAGAAAATATAAAATTATTGGAAGGAACCTTTAGCTTCTTGCACTTGGCCACATCGGCTGTGTCCACATCCCAGAGCCGAAGCGCGTGGTTGCCAAAGACTCCGACGTAATTGTAGCTGTGTGCATCGTAGATGACCTTCGTGGATAGCTTCTCTGGCATGGACCAGCTGTACAGCTGCTTATGTGTGCTGATCTGGAATGGTTTGTTTGCTTATTAACAAAGTTAATTTTAGGCGTTAAGAGTTTCGTTTCCAACTCACATTTAGAATTACAACAACATTGCGTGCCAGCGTGGTGATCACATTGCCCGATTCCCTGTCTGCAGCCATACCCAGAAACTCTTTTGGATCCGGTATAGGAAACAGATTATAGTACGATAAGAATTTCGACATTTTATACAATTTGTTTAATAAAATTTAAATCAAAACAAATGTAACACGTGCGGTCAAATAGTGATGGAACTTGACAGACGGCTATATTAGTTTTTAATCGATATTTCTGAAAAAATATCGATGTATGATCCCCTAGCAAAAATAAATCTAATTTAAGTGGAAAAAGTATTGTCAGCATAAGAATTTCATTTAATTTCGTTGATAATATATGCATATAAGAGTCAATTATTATTATATATTTTTAAGTGGAGATTCAAAAGTACTAAAAATTACAACTTACCAAACAGCTGTTCAAGGCGTATGTGTGACTAATTGTTTTCACACTGCCGTACGGTCACATTGCTAACTTAGTTCAACGTGTTAGAATGGGTGGAAAAACGAAACAAGCGCCGCGCACCAAAAACAATGCAAAGGTAAGCATTAAAGCCAAGCCAAACAACAAAGTGACTAATCTGTTATGTTGGCATTGTCATTAGCCATCGAGCAGCAGCCGCTCCGCTGAGCTTTTGGGCACCACAACGCCCATTTTTGTGGGTTTTTCGACGCAGTCCGATGGCAATTTGGTGCCCTTTGCTCCTGGCTTCGCCAGCGCCGAGCAAATGCCGGACACATTTGATACCAGCATCGATCCACAAACACAGATTATACTGCGAAAGCTTTCCAAAAAGGATCCTATGACCAAGAAGAAGGCACTGCTGGAGCTGCATGAACTCATCACAGACTCCGATTTGGATGCGCTGAAGAATATTTTGCCTCTTTGGCCTAAATACTATCACAATCTGGCCACTGACATTGAGCACTCGGTGCGCGAACAGACGCAGTTAGTGCTGCAACTGATTGCCTCAAAATGCAAGCGGGCTATGGCACCGTTCCTCAAGCAACTGGTTCCCGTTTGGCTGGCCAGTCGCTATGACAGCTATGCGCCTGCCGCGAGCATAGCCAGTAACTCGTTTCGGGAGACTTTTGCACGCACCTCTGAAGTGTGCCTACATTGTCAGAACGAAATAATTGAGTACTGCACTCGCAACTTAACATTTCACACGCCGGCCACGCTATCGGTGGGAAAAGGTCTCAAGCCGGAGGAGTCGGAACAAAAGTATCAGCGAGTCGTCATCAGCAGCTTCAAGGTCTTGTCCTTCTTCATGGAACAAACAGCGCAGGCAACAGAACAGGATCAATTGAAGCAAGGCTTGACAGTTCTCTTGGCGCATCAAAAGTTCTGGACCTTTGCCAAGCATAAGCAGCCAGCCATTAAGTAACAAAAATACATCCATACCAAATGGCAAACATTTGTAAATTTATTTGATTGTTTATTTAAATTGTAGAGCCGCCTGGTTCGAGTGTATCTATCATCTACTACAATGCGCTACTCTGCTCGAGGTGCTCTCGCCAAACAAATCGCAACTGATCACGGCCAGTTTCCAGTTTATCGACGATGCTGATCCACTGGTTGCACCTCACGTTTGGGGATGTGTGCTGCTGTTGCAAAGTAACTACGACGATTGGTATGAAAATTTTGATGTTATTCTTTTTAAAATGAATATTATAAATACTACCATAATCCCCCCTGTCAAATTATTAGTAGTGCTGGTAAAATAGTCGAAAAATTAGTAAAACTATATATTAGTCAATGAATGAATTGAATTAAATGAATTTTATGGTGATACGAGACAGCATGGCAAACATTGCACTGCTGAATATCTAGCCATCTTTTAAATCTCTAATACGTCCAAAAACTTAATTAAGCAAAGCAACAAATAATTGGTTTCTCACCCGGAAATGATTTAAAATTCTATATAATCTTAACTTTGATGATAGTCCGTAATATTTGTAATTTATATCGTTTAGTTGCTGGGAAAGCTAAGAAACCTTTAATACAATTCCACTACAATTATTTTGTTATACCAAAAACATAAATTTTTTGCTCATAATCTTATAGCTGTCACAATGTCAATTGCTTGTGTTAAAATAAATGTTAGTAACTATATTTCACCAATTTTACAAAAATTTGGAAGAACGCAATCGTATTTAAAGATAAAAATAATTTAATTTGTTGTTTTTGTATATGTAATTACTGATGACTAACCACCTAGGTTGTATTATTTTTATTATTTCTGCATTGCTTATTTAATAAAAATAAATGTATATAAAAAGCTTAAGTCTAAAATTAGAATTAGAGAATTTTGCTTATTTGTTAATCAATTTATCTTCATTTGTTTTAGGTACGCTCCGCTTAATATTCGCAAAGCGCTGCTGCCAAAGCTCTCATCTCTTTTGCGTAATGGCTTTAATCGCAATGCTCAGGCCATTTGTCCGAATCTGTTGCCGTTTCTATCCAAAATAACAATCGAAAGTTTGCGTGATTTGGACATTTATGAGTTCTATCAGCGCTTCTTTGATGACCTCAAGACAGCTGTTGTGGGCCCACATGATCCTCCACTATCCAAATCGGACACTTCCTTCATGCACAATGCGTACTTTGAGTGTTTACGCTTTATGCTGCAACAGATTAACAATAATGCGCTGCGCACAGCTCAAGTGGAGCAGTTTGGCTTTGGGCTGCTCGAACAGCAGTTGCTGGAGCCTATTGGACAACTGCTGCGCAGTGATGGTGCCCATGTTAAGTACTTCTTTCAGCACACTTCTGCGCTAGTTGCGTTCTGGGATCGTCAGTGCAATAATGCCGACAAGACCTCCAGCACTCTTTACGTCAAATTATTGAATAGGTTCTGGACGCGAATCTTTGAGCTTGTCACACAGGATCTCGCTGTTGAAGATGTCAATGAGCAGCTACTGTCGCATGTGCTGATGCTAGTACAGGACTTGCATGTGGCCAATCCCAGCCTCGAAACGCAAAACGTCAAGTTCGTGGACGTGGACGGGAAGAAAACTACAGATCAGAGCTCACAGCACTCAACACCCACCAAAAAGGTGCACGAAGCGGCCGCTTTCATACAAAAGGAGCTCAAGCAGCTTGTCGTCAAGCTGGTCTGCATTTGCATGGACAAGGCGGGCAGCGGGAAAAACTCTTTCTCTGTTCGCTTTATCAGCCAGGTGCGCACGCTGACCAAAATGTTCTCGGATGCCGAATTTTACAAAAGTCTGACGGAAGCGGGTGATCTAAATACCACACTGGATAAATTTGTGGCACTGTTGGAACAGCTGAACGATGACTCCTGCGAGTCTGTGATGGACATACTCTTTGAAATTCTGTCGCTGCTGAAGCCAGAAGCACGTTTCGATTACATTGCTAATAACTTGATGAAAGTAAGTAGAAATAAATTAAATTAAATAAAAATTAAAATTGAATATCTAAATTTAATTTACAGAATTTAAAATTCATTGTTTACTCTTGTTATTTAATTGCTAGACTAACTTTTATTACTCATAACTCGAGTTGTAATAATAATTATATTTTTTACTGTATGCTGCAATTTGCACTTTTTACCCTTATATAATGCAAAGATCTCATTGAATTTTTACCCAATCTACCCTATCCTTATATACTGTATAGATCTAATTGAATTTTTGCCCGTGCGAACGCTAAAAAGTCACTTCTTGGCGATACTTTGCTGAGTCTCTTTGCAAACCTTTACTTAAATCATTACTTTTTGTTAATACTTGCTTCTTCTCCGCTATTTGAAAAGAGTCCTATATAATTTCTCTTCACGGGTATTTCAAACTTCTCCACAATACCTTAGGCTTTCAAGAAAATTGTAACAACTCAGCTGCAACAATTGTGTATATCTACTAATTCACATTTCCGGAAAGGTTTTGTGAAATGTAGGTCTACTACCAATCTCGTTATTGAATTCACTTCGCTTTTGATCAAATGGTTTCAGAATAAGATGCAAACTGATGTCGTTTATATAGACTTAAGAAAGCCTTTTGATTCTGTTAACTATTGTCTCCTGATTCATGGATTTCTGAGTAGTAACAGAACTCAAAAAGTAGTCTTCAAACCTGTATCCTAATGTACTAATGTATATTGATGACGCTGAAAAACTGATATTTTCTGAGGATTCCGAAAAACTAAAATTCACCGAAGTCGATTGGAATCTGTGCAAAGAGTTTCTTACTTTTTGCTCCTTGTCGCTATGACTGTTCTATACACCGATAGATTGCTCCCTGTTAATATTCTTCCTTAACTAATCATCATGTTATGCTAGAAGCTATGCTTGTAGTTAAGTTATAGAATGATGAAACTGATTCCGTTCCATTGTTGCGCAAAATTCAATTTTTGTTCTCTCTAAATGGTCTCGTTGTTACGTCCCTTTTTTTTTAGCCTTGCGTTTGTTATATAAATTTGAAAAAGCCAAAAAGACTTGAATCAGAAAAAAAATAGTTAAAATTAATTGGTAGATGCTCAAGCACAAACGCATACATATTATTCTCGAGACAATACTTTTGAAATTTCGATATTAATGATATAGGACTCTGAATTGATAATCTAATAAAATGATTTATTTGCAGATACAACAGCATCGAGTGCAGAATCTGCTGTTGCATCGTCTTCTTTCTTATCCACTGTGCACAGAGCCTGTCGTCCGTCAAATGCTCGCCAGCCCAGAGATTTGTGCCGTAATCGGACGCATTGCGGAGGAGGTTGTTGTGGATAACAATCGCGATAAGTTAAACTTGCTGCACAAATGTTTCTTTCAAACGGACACTGGTGACATTTTAATCAATGTGTCCACCGTTGACAAAATTTTGCTGGCCATGTGCGCACCACTGGAGCAACCAGATGCGAGCGAGATGATCGAGGTGTGCGGCAGCTTTATAGCACAGATTATGCCTGTTATATGTAGCAAGGAGAACTCTTCCCCGGCAGTGCGTCGGCATGTCTTTTTGAGGCTATACAAGTTTAGCCTAGAGCGACGGGCGTGCGATTATCTGTCGGAGGACACCCTGTGGGAGATAACCACCTGCTGGCAGGATGCGCTCTCCAGCAAGGATATCGAAATCAACGACGAACTGCTGGAGAGCTGTGCGAGCATTGTGGAGGACATGGCACAGCATGCCGAGATAGATGCCACCAGTTTGGAATGTATAGCTGAGGCTATCGCAAAATTCGTCATCTGCTCTACGGAGACCATCGAGGAGGAGTCTCAGCGGTCATCCCGCATAGAAGACAGCATTGTGGCCCTGCTAAATTCAAAAGTAAAGACAACCGAGAGTGTGCTCAATTTCGAGCAGCATTGTGTTTACCTGTTGTCCTTGAAGCTTTCGATCAGTCCTGGTGCAATCCTCGAGAGCGCCTCTTTGGATGAACTCAATATTCTCCCTCTGCTGCGACGGACGGCATTGAACTTTGCAACAATCAGCAAACTAGTCTGCCGCGTCACTAGTCCTCCGCTGGCACAACAGCCAATCGAGGGCGAGGATGAGCTTACCGAAGACTACTGTGATCCCAATGCAAATCTGCTCAAGCAGTGGAGCGAATCATTGATTTCTGAACTGCTGCAGTGTATGCAGGTGGCAGCTGCTGCAGAGACCTGGGTAGAAGTCAGTCCCCAATTGAATGCCGATTGCGAAGAGCTTGTGTTGTGCCTATCCGAACTGGTTCGATGCCTTATGGGCAACAGCAGTGAATTGGTGGACATTGTAAAGCAGCGGCTGCAGCAGGCAGCGGTGCAAGAGAAGAGTGTGATAAGCTGCCGTCTGTTGTGCTCTCTATTACACCATGCTCAATATGCAGTTTTTGAGGAAAGCGCTGCAATTCTTTTGCACGAGGATCTCTCCGAGCTGCTTGCTTCGCAAGGTGCCCTCAAAGCTTATGTGATGACGCTGCAGGTGAGCAACAGATTTTGATTCAACTACGAAAGAGCTTCTATTATTTTTTTTGGTTTTTTGTTTTTAGCATTTGCTGCCAAAACTCTCACAAAAGGCCCTCAGCTTAAATAGTAGCATTATGCAAACAGAACCGCATGAAATTTGGGTTAAGGCCGCTGTATTTCGCTGCTTGCTACTAAATAATTTCCAGTCAGACTTCAATGAACAAACGGATCGCAACATTATTGTCTCAACGCTGCAGTTTTTAACGCACGTCATTGAGCAGCAAAGTGTGCAAAAAGAGCTACTTCACTATAATGTGTAAGATGATCTTATGATTAATAATTATTAAATTTTTACTAATTATTATTAATTTAATCTCTTTATAGTGAGTTACTTAAGCAGCCTTACGAGTCAGTCTTAAATACCGTGGAGATAATTCAACTGCTTAACGAAGTGCTCCAACGATTTCCCTATGAACTAACCATTAAAAACTGGGATGCCATACGCATTGGCATCAGCTCCTGGGTACTGACTGTATCCAAGTCTATTAAATATTACAGTGATCCAAAGGTGGGTATTGTTAAAAAGCGAGTCTCTCTAGCTTAGAAAAATATTGTTTGTAGTCTACCTTTCAAATGTTATAAATAGATATAAAAATTATCGAAAACAAAAGTAATCATTCTAAAAATATCGCAGAACAATATTTATAACCTATATATTCTATATTTCGTTACCTAAAGTAATAGATGGTATACGAATTCTAAGAATGGTACACCGAAGATTACAAACCCTCTCAAATTAATTATAATTTTAAAAATCTGACCGATTGTTTCTACTAAAGCTATATGATTTATAATCGAGTATTTCGTACAAGAACACACAAAAAATACTTTAAAACTGAGAGAATAGTTCGAATCGGCTAGTTAAGAGTATTTTTTATAGTCATACTTTTTGGCTCGCAGACTTTCTCTACCGTATATTTCACGTTAGAACAATCTGGCTTATTTAATTAATATTTTATTTAGATGTGAGCAGATTGATAGTAGGTAATCTTCGGCGTGACAGAGACACAATAACATTTACAGTTAAGAATAATTAAATATAATAAAATTTGTATTATAGGCTATACTAATTACCTGATTTGTATATTATTAAATTATTTACAGACATCCTTCTTCATAGCGGCTGTGTATCAACTTTTCGCTACGCTGGTTACCTTTATACGCTCGGAAAAGGAAAAGAGCTCAACGCAGCTCCTGAAGAATGTTATCGACGAGTGGGAAAGTTTATTTGCCCGGGAAGTCAACGTGTTACTATTCAAATCATATTATGATTTGACTCACGAAGCAACTGTGCCTACAGAACTACGTGTGTGCTACGAAGCCCTGCTGGAGCGTCTAATGCCAGGGCTGGAAATGCTGGAATATGGCTTTGTCTATGGGGTACAAATGAACTAATTACAAATAAATATTTCCCATTTCAATTTGGTTTCTTTCTCGCAGTTTGCCAAATCACCCAGCTCAAAACTGACACTGGACCATCTGTGCAACTTCCTGCTAAAACAACTGCACAGCTCACAACACAGTGTGCGTCTTAACGCGGTGCATTCTTTGCGCCAGCTAACGCAACAGTTTGTGGCCGACGATATTGAGCTAAATGACAAGAACAGCGATAACATTGAAACCAGCGCTTCTTCGACAATCTCCAAGTGGCATTTTCTCAATCGTTTCGAGGATTATTTGAATCGCTATGATGCGATCATACGCAAATATTTGAAGGAGTTCAGTTTTAAGCTAACCGAACTGGAGGATCTAGAACCAATTGACAGACACGATGCCTACAGTTATTTGCTGATATGGGATTGTATAATAAATGCCTGCGCCAAGTCGCCAGTTGCACTGCGCTCCGTCTACACCAGCTGGCTGAACGAGAATCACTTTGAAGAGGTGAGATCTTATCCGACACTACTTGTTTACTAATGATTTGTTAAAACTTTAAATTTTATAATTAATTTACAGAATTTCCTGCATTTTCTCTTTCGTGCCATGCCGATGGGCATATTGAAGAACCATAGCGCCAAGGTCATAAGCAATGGTGTCTATAAGGAGCTTAGCTGGTCTCAACTAAAAGGTAAGTTGCGGCAATTCACGCTCTGTTTAATTAACCAGCGTCTCTTCCGAGGGTAGATTCTCCACATCGCGTATATATTCGTCATCATAGTCCTCATATTCACTCATGCCAAAGTCCAAGTCACTCATAATTTCTTCGCAATTATCTTCTGATAGCGATATAAAATCAGTTACTGGCACAAATCTTTCATCGTTGTCATGCATTGGGCGCGCCACGGGTGTGGGGTTGGGTGCCATGTAAATGTTTAAGTTGGATATGAACTTGTTTATCCAAACTGTCAGATTGTTGGCCAAAATACGTTGATAGTCGCGCAAGTTGCTTGTTGTATAGAACTCATGTTCTGCAAATGCAAAACATAATATAATTATATACAGTTTCTTTTGGTATTAGTAATTATATTTTCTTTGTGAATTTGATCTTAAAATCATATGGATAAACCCTTCAAAATCAAATCACTTGCATATCAGATGAATTTAAAATTTCAAATATAATTTAAACTAATGCGCAAATGTCATCAAAAATTTAGTCCATCATATAAATAACTCACCCGTAAATTCCTGGATGCGTTCTAATATTACGGCAGACAGTGGCGATTGCTCGTCAATGATGAACTGGTCGTTCAAAAGAAACTCTTTCATTTCCTCAAAGAGAACGCAAACAATTTTCATCATCTGCTTGCGTTGACGCTCTTTAATCAGGTTTCTAAGTGCTTTGCAGCGATTTCTGCGTTTCTGTCTTTGGACGCGACGTTGTCGCATTTCCTCCTCCAAATACTCCATTGCCTTTTCCATAGTCATTGCATCTACGGGAGGCTTGGGCTTCAACTGTTGCTCCAACGCAGTCAGATGACGTTGCGAGAGAATATTTTTGAAAGAAGTTAATGTTTCCTGGACACGCATCGGATGCGGATTAGCCAGTCGCTCCATGCGGGCCGTACATGTGGGCACATATATTTTCTTGGTTATGTAGCGCGGCCTTCTCAGACGTAGCGGTGACAGAAAGTTCTTTTTTGGCGTCGCAAGGAAGCATGTGTGCTCTTCCCGCTTGAGCATATCGCGATCGATGATAATCTGGCCAGTGTGCCTGCAGGGCACATAACAGGGATGATATCGTGGACACACGCAAATGTACTTGTACAAGTGTTGCGATTCGGCTATTTGTGATCTGACCAATCGCTTAATTCGAGGGGCGCGATTTGGTCGCAACTGGACCATCGCGAGACGTGCGTTTAGCTCATCCGCCACTGTGACGGTCGATTTTTTGACATCACGTTCTGACGGCACTAGATCGCTGGGAAACCTTGTAAAGTCGATGGTCTCAACGACGGTCTTCTTCTCGGTCTCCAGCTTAATTTCGCGGGCTGGGGCCTCGCTAGCGATTTCGTAAAAGTTTAATGATTTTTTCTCCATTTTTAAGTTTTGAAAATTATTTAGCAAAAGAAAAACACACAAATATATCACAATTTGAACTGTATTATATTGTCTACAAGGTCTTATGAATTTGTTTGTTACGGCCTACTTCTTTATCAAGACATTTCTAAATTTGATTTTCGTTATTCTCGGCACAGATCCTCAACTCTCCCTTGAGCGATATGTCTGCCATCTGTACACAGAGGTGTTGCGCAAGTTGCCCGCCGTGGTGCGTAAATGGTGGAACACCAGTCCGTCCAGGCAGAAGAACTTTGTGGACAATCTTACTACCAATTACGTGAGTGCGTTGATCTGCAGTGAGGAGCTGAAGGCGATTGCAAATCGGAAGGAGAAACATGAAAATATGCAGGTGGGTTGCTTTAGCTTAATTTTTTTTTCAGTTGCTATTACGTCTCTTTAAATTGTCTCCTCGATACTAGTGCGTAATACAAAAATCGTAATGATCCCGAACAATACCATTACAATTACAATTGCTCTAAAGATCTCTAACGTTATCATGTCGCAGCATAAACTCCGGTATCCTTCGATTAAGAAACGCAGAGTGGTGCCAATCTTTGTTGTTTATTTATGAATAAACAAGAAGATTTATATTCAATAGACAGAATTTGGTTTATACAAATAAACCCTTTTTTCTTTGCATAATTTCAATATGTAATTCAATAGAACATATTTTTGTTTGCCAGAGAGCTTGAAGTTAAAAGCCTGCTACTACCAAGTTTTATTATAATATTTTATATTTAGGTGACTGTGCACACGTCCACTCGAGAAGTTTTGGCTGTCTATGCGATCGATGAGGCACGAATGGAACTGGTCATTACACTTGCGGCCAATTATCCGCTTGGCGCTGTCAAAGTCGACTGTGGCAAGCAAATTGGCGGACGCGCCAGTTCACGTAATGTTGGCATGCAGCTTACCATCTTTTTAACGCATCAAGTGAGTTTATAGTTCTGATTGATAAGCTATGTGCTAGTTGCTCTATTTGCTCAACAGAATGGTACTATTTACGATGGTCTGACGCTGTGGAAAAACAATCTGGATAAGAAATTCGAAGGTGTTGAAGAATGCTATGTTTGCTACACGGTAATACACCAGGACACCTGCCAGCTTCCAAAGTTAACGTGTAAAACCTGCAAAAAGAAATTCCACAGGCCCTGTTTGGTAAGTTTTGGATTAGTTTAATTTAACAATGACTTACTTATCAAAACATTCATTCCTGCAGTACAAATGGTTCACCACCAGCAGCAAATCTACCTGTCCCATTTGCCGCAATGTTTTTTAATTGATATACTTATTGATCCAGTTCATCAACACGTATTAAACTCGGCACAATGAAAGCCTTGGCGATAGTCAAAAGATTTAATTTTTGGCCCATTCTTGTAAATCGGTGTATAACCACAATAAATTCAATAGTTTTAGTTTTCAACTTTTGCATGTGTTGGGAGGCTTTTTATGGTTATGATATGAAAGCATAATAAATTGGTATTGCTTACTTATTTTTTTTATATACACAACCAAAGTGTATGTATGAATTTCTAATCTAATTCTAATCTATATGTAAACATGCACATTTTTAATTCACTGTGCTTACAAGAAACGCAGCTAAAATCTTGTGTTTTATCTAATAAATAGAAAACTTATTAATGTTGAGGCATTTGCGAGGCAATTTTATTATAAAAAGCAGCATTTTCGATCGTGGGCAGTGATGATATTGCTCCAATAGAAGAAGTTTCCGAAATCATTTTAAGCTTTTTATGATCTCGTTAAAAGATCAGCTACGTGTATATATCAAAAAGCTTTTTTCAAGCTTCTACCTTTAAGCTGTAGTTTCCATCAACCACTTTGGAAATATATGGGAATAACTAGAGACTTAGCGATATATGGTTGTATTTTTATTTCTTTCTTCTTCTTTAAGCTGACTGAGAATTCGACTTCCGTAAATGTTACCTGTGCTTTCTAATATAAAATTAAGATTCAATATCAAAAACTACTTTATTTCATTTGTGTATGTGTCCGCTTAAAAATGATATTAAAATTCATTGTATACGTTTGAAACTAAGTTAAGTTAAGTACTGTATGCACGATGTATGCACCAACCACCGTAAAGTTCACGATTCTGCGCTGTAGCTGTTGTAGTGGGTCTTCCTCTTTAGTTTTACTTGGGGTGGCTTGGAGTGGAGCACGATGACGATGACAAGAAACGCATTAGTTTTGCATTGCATATTGGAAGGGTTTGTTTGTTAACTGAGATTAGGCACGCCATCTCGCTCGATATTCAGCACCGGGTCATGCGTTTAGCCAAAATGACGTAAGCTTCCCATGAATAATATGTCAGCAGCTCAACCGAAACTTGGTCAGCGTGTACAAGTAACGGGAAAGAATCAACTTTGCGGTCGTGTCGCCTATGTGGGACTCACCAGTTTCGCTGGCGGTCTGTGGTTTGGCATTGTGCTGGATGAGCCGCGTGGCAAAAACAATGGCACCATTCGCGGCAGCACCTACTTCAAGTGTAGGCACAACTATGGACTCTTTGTGCGTGCCCAACAGTTGCAGCTGCAGACGTCAGTCGTAAATCAGTTAGAACATCTGAAAAAGCAGGACAACAATCGCTTAGAGGAGGACATCATGCAGCGCGATGTGAGCAAAGTGAAAATGCCTGCGAGATCCAAAAACAAGCACCCAGTGGACCAAGTAAGTCACGCCTACAAATATGCGCACAGCTGTTCATTTTGCGCATGCATAAATTATAAATGCACATTAACTTGTGTTAAATGTTAAGTGGATAAAGTTCTTTTGTGTGGCACTTTATGTTCTTCCCTTTTCGAAATTTATTTCGCATAGCGTAATCAAAGGGAGGTTACAACTTTAACTGGGAAGTCTACAAAAAAGTCATCAGAGAATGCGATCCCTTCGGTGTCTTCCACTCAATCACAGTCACAATCACAGACGCTAGCAGATGTAATGCATATGTAAATATCAAAATAATTGTTATTCAATATATATTTTATTTTCTAACAGCAGAACACTGAGGTGAAGCTGGAGTCGTCAGCTACGACGTTGAGTACGCGTCTAGAGCCATTTGTGGCATCTAAGTCGACCAATATTTTATCGCAGTCGCAGCAGCAGCAGGCAATTGCAAACATTGCAACATCTGACGGAAGTCATTTACAAGAGACAGAGGCAAGTGTTGTCTCACAGACGCCTCCAGGCCAATGTCAGAGGCTGGCCAAGTGGGAGCAACTCGAAGAAGTGCGGCAGTCATCGATATTGACGCCACCTACTATGACATGCAACCAACGTCGCTCCACATCGTATACACAGTTGCGGCCGACTCGGATTAGTCAGCCCAAGCCGACGACAGCACAGGCCCAGAGTTCGACGGCACAGCTGACTCTGGCCATGCCGGTACCTCTGTCAATGGCGCCGAAGCGCAGCAAGACGAGCATGAGTCCCACGAGCAGCGGCGTAAAGCGAGTGGCACCCGCTTCATTTGTGGAAGCTGGCTTCTTGGAGATACTGCGACCGCAGTTTACACCGGGTCCGGCGTTGCGTACTCCGAGCACAGTGGCGCCACCTCAGGCGCCTGTGGATAGTGCTGAGCAGTGGCAACTGGTTGAGGAGCTGAAATTGCTCCGCGTACAGAGGAGTGAGGACAAATTAAAGCTGCTGGAATTGGAGCGCATCAAGATACAAAACGAGCAGCTACTCGAGTTCAAGGTGCAAATTATGACGCAGCAGGTGCTGCTGCAGCGCGAATTGCAACGCTGTCGTCACGAGCAGCGCGAGTACCAGGAGACTGCGGCCAAATACAAACGGGAGCTGGACGACGTGGCGGAGAGTATTGAGTTGTTAACACTGGACAAGGAGATGGCCGAAGAACGCTTAGACACACTGCAAATGGAGCTAGAGACTGCACAGGAGCGCAACGATGAGCTCACCCTCGATATAGAAATTCTGCGAGCCGAGCAGGAACAGGAACATCAAAGCGATGACCATCTTCTGGAAAAGTCAGAGAAACAGTCGATGAAGGAAACGACACTGCAGACAACTGGAGAGTTCTTGCGTCTGGAGCAGTACAACCACAGATTGCGAGAGACGGTGGTCCGACTGCGTGATACTCTGGCACTTGAGAAGCAGTTGGCGCAGCGCACGCACAAGGAGCTGGAGACGAAGCACTCAGAAATCAACGAACTGAAGAGCATCAAGGAGTTGCAGAGTCGACGGGTGGATCAGATGGAAATGCAGCTGATTGATCTTAAAGAGCAGGTGGATGCCTCGCTTGGCGCTGAGTCTATGGTGACGCAGCTGGCCACGTTAAAATTGGAGCTAGAGGAGCGTGTCAAACTATTGGAAGATGAGGTCTCTGAATTGGAGGCACTTGAGCATATTCAAGAACAGCTCATAGAGAGCAACCAAGAATTGGAATCGGATTTGCGTGATGAAGCTGAAAAGCTCAGTGGCCAGCTCAAATCCTTGGAGCAGCAGAAGAATGCGGCCTTAGAAAGTCTCTACGATCGTGATGTGACTATTCTGAAGTTCCGGGATCTGGTGCGCCAGCTGCAGGAGCAGCTGCAACTTAAAACAGACGGTGGCACTCTCTCCATTGAAGACTTCAGCAGCGCCAATGAATCGCAGCAAGAGGAGACATCCCAGCAAAGCATTGCGGACTATCAGCACATCTTTAGTGTAAGCAAGGCCTACGGACGCGCCTTGGATCAACAGCTGAAAGCCGTCGAGCTGCGTCTACAGCGTAAGCACCTGGATCACTTACTCACCTTTGTACCGGAACAGTTGCTTCTTCGAGGTGGCGAACACGATGTCATCCTAGTCATGCTTCTTCTTGAACGTATGAACGACAAGCTTGAAATTGTCTGCCAGGCCATCAATGAGAAATTTCCAAATGCCTGCGAATTTGGTGAGTATTAATTCCATTTAATCCCATACTAAAAAAAAACACTTACTGGTTATAAAGATAACTTACAAGAAATTACTGGATTGAGAATTTAAAATGATTTGGAAAATGTAGTCACATAGCCCAATATATTTGTGTAACTGTATTTGTATATATTAAAAAAATTAAGAAATAAGAGAAAAATAAGAAATATTCTGGCCGATTTTATATGCAAAGTAGTCCAACATTTGTTGAATAAATAGGGAAAAACGCAGAAAAAAACCAACTAGGCAAAAAAAAAATTAGTATGAATTAGTAGCTTTCTATGCTCAATGCAAGACAAGACGTTTAATATTTTATTTTAATTTGAAATACGAATGCTTATAAAATTGATTATTTTTTAAGTATTTCATTGAGATATTTGGATGTGGACTATATTTTGTGACTTCTTTAAACCTCGCCAGGTCGCGATGCCATCTTCGAGGGCTATTCGGTGCAGCGGTACATCTTCCGGGCTCAGTGCATCTACTTGTTGAAGAGTCTGCAATTGGTGCTGCAACAGTTTCGCCATGGCCTCAATCACTGTGATTACGAGCTGTGCACACATGCGGCCATCTATCGCATGGATTTGGAGACGCAGGAGCAGCAGCTGGATGAGTTTGTGCGTCTGCTGAAGACCGGCCAACTGGACGAGCATACCAATTGTGAGCCCATACGCCGCGTGCTGCACTATATTAACGGACTGCACCAGAATCTGATGCCGCCCCAGACACTGGTGGATCTACTGGATGAGCATCAGCTGTATGGAGCACTAGTTGAGGTCTACGAGGCGGGCATGGATGCAGTTAATGCTAATGCGGGCATGCTGCACACCATCATCAAACTGGGCGACGAACAAACAGCTTCGTTCCAGTGTATGCAGATGCTCATGGAGCAATCCTGTACCCTCAAACAGAAACTGAAGAAGCTGCAGCGCAAGCTGAGCGGCAACAAAACTGCAGCTGCCTGGACGGGCATGCAGTGTGCACGTTTCCAACGCATCCTGGAAGCCAACGAGGCCCTCGGCGCGCTTATTAGTATGTTGGGCGTGTCGGCGCGTGAGGCCAACAAGGAGTCGAATGGTGGCATTGCGCATGAAAAGCTCTGGCATCTTTTGAGTCTTAACTATAGCAAACTCGCGCCCAGTCAGGAGACTGAGCAGCGAGAACTGGATGCTTTTGGTCAGCGCTGTATGAAGTTGCTCGAGGAACAGTTGGAGGAGCTGTGCATGCTGTTGGAGCCCCGGGACGTCAACACGGAGTACGTTCGCCATGCCACTTGCAATACGCTACAGCAGCGAGCCGCCCAAATTAAGCGTCACTACGAAGATGTCAAAAGCTTGGAGATAGCCGCTGTAGAGCGGGACAAGGAAATTAAAACGCTCAAATACACGGCCAAGCTGAAGCAGCAGGATTACTCGGAGCTGCAGGTGCGCAAAGAG
Organism: Drosophila longiperda; assembly: GCA_035042125.1. Classification (NCBI taxonomy): domain Eukaryota; kingdom Metazoa; phylum Arthropoda; class Insecta; order Diptera; family Drosophilidae; genus Drosophila; species Drosophila longiperda. Next base: position 486,312 of record JAWNLV010000130.1, read on the forward strand.
ATGGCCGAGAAACAGGTGCACAGATTCAGCCAGGATTATTGCCAGACGCTCACACATATGGCCGAGGGCATGGAGCACCTGGAGCAATGCATCGTTTCCAAGGAGGCTACCTTACAGCACGCACTCAACACCTTAACCGATAAGCTGAGCATTCTAGAGCAGGCTCAGCAGCATTGGCAACAGCAGCAGCAGGCGGACAATGCCAGTGCAACCAGCTCGACGCGCAGCTGCAATCGGGAACTGAATATGATGCACCAGGCACTACGACAGGAGCGTAAGCTGCGCGTCCAACTGCAGGGAAATGAGCTGTGCAAAACCTTTGCCGCTCTGGAGCCATTGCATGTGCCTCAGCTGGAGGCGAATATTCAGCTAAACTCGCTGGAGGCCGAACTGCGTAGATTTAAGAACCAATGGCTACTCGCCCATCTAGAGCTAGGTACGCGAGGGGATCAGCGTCGTGCACAAATTGAGCTGCAGGGCAGCCGGCTGTTACGACATATCTTCCAAACATATTGCACACTGAATCCGCATCGTGTGGCTCATACTGGTTTTGGTCTGTTTATAAGCCAGGATCTGCGGCGCGCAATTTAGCCAAGTTAATTGTACTAGACCCAAATGTATTACGGTGAAAACAGAGATAAATGTGATTTGCTGCTTACCTTAATTATTTAATGTTATTATTATTAATTATTAATGCGTTTTGTTTGTTAATCCAATATTCATTAAAATTGCAGTGCATAGCCGAAATATCTATCTATAGAAGTGTAATATTTTGATTTGACTGCTTGACTGAACGAGTATTGACGACCAGCCAAAACTCTGAAGTTTGCAATTAGTTTTTCTGCGAATACTAAAACTGGGTGTAAATTGTGTGAAAATTGTGGATAACTGTTATTTAAAGCTCCTTCGTTTACAGGATGACAAAATGCCGAATGCAATGGAAAGATTCTCTTGCTCTTCTCTCCTTCTCAAACATTCTGTTCTATTTTGGTATTCAGAATGGATTGACAATTGCTGCATGAGTTGGGAAAACACAGAAAATTCAATTAATCCAGACAAATAGCTAGTATCAATTAGTTAAGCCCATCCTCAAATAAATGCGAAAATGTTATTCACAAGAAAAGAGATTCAAAATTAAGTTTTTATTAATACAAATATACGAATCTGAACCGATTGCATTAAAAACTCTATTTCATTACAGGGCACACAAATCTTTCCCTGTATGAAGTTCATTTAATAGTATAGTAAAAAAGTTGTACATCAACGCATCTGAGTTAATTGCACCTTTGATCAAAAATAAGCATAACATGGCATATTCTCGTAAGTGCACGAGATATACAAATCGTTAAAGTAAAAAAGCCTCCACAATTTAAAGGCTACATTTAGAAAACTTTGGTGGGAAGATTGTTGTCGATGTCCTTCAAAGATCAACGTTTTCCACACTTCTTCCGCTGAGCTTAGAGTTTTTGAGTTAGAGTCGTAGGTATATAACCGGCTATATGAACCGAGACCAAGAAACAAATTTAATAGCCACGCCCACATCTGCGCCTATAATCGTCAAGCTGATATTTCGGAAAGTGTAAATAGATAAGACTGCATATCTCTCAAAATTTTAAAGAGAGTGTCACCAAACGTGATAGAGTTAGCATACATCATAAGCATAACATCATTATGCAACAATTTTTTTGTCCACTCCCTCTTTCGCCAACAAAATTCTTATGTAATATAAGTGCAACAGTTGCCAACTTGGAATTAAGGTTACTAGGAAACTCACTGATTTTTTTCTGGCAACGCTCAATCCCTTTCCAAAAATTCACAAAAGTAATATCTACCGCAATTATAAAGGCAAACTCGGTGGATAGATAACTAGGATTCTTTAAAGGTCCATAATTATTTTCTACATCACCCTGTGCGAAGGATCCTGATATCAGGTAGTATGTCTTGGTTGTATCAGAGTATTTCGGAATCGGTTACGTCCGAGCACCAAGAGACCATAGATGTATATACAAAGCAGAGAAGTGGAAAAAATATTTTCGAACAACAAGCTGCACGATCTGTAAAAAATTAACAATATATTTATAAAATTGATATGCTCAAGGATCTTGGATACATTTCCACGTCTGCCGAACAGTTAATTTTTAATGCTTATCACATGTACAGAAAATAGGTAAATAGAAATAATGAGTAAGGGTAAGGGGCACGTATTGGTGCAAGATATCGGCACTCTTTTAATTTTGTCTTTTATTATAGTCGCAGTTGTTGTTGTATGGTTTACATAAATACGTGTAATGTTTAATGAGAAGAAAATTGAATCGTATGCTATTTACAGTTGCTGGCAAACAATGAAGTCATTCTGGTCGTCATCATAGGCGCTGTATTAGCATAGCCAAAATAAAAAATAAAATTAGTAAAGTCTTGCGATCAAAATACATACATGCGATTACGTAATATGAATCGATCTTACCTCACGACTTGGCTGCCGCCTGTCGCTTGGCCACAATTTTGCCCTGGTCACGACTGTTTATGACCTCGGCATGAAAGCCGGTCTCCCAATCAGCGTAGTACTTTACGGTACGCACGTTGCCATCGGGCTCGACCAGAGAATATTCGCCTTTGACCACATCGCCATCGCGCTCTTCGCGCTGATGCTTATTATCGCCAGTATGAGGGTCATTTACGGCGTATTCAAAAGCGTAGCGTGGATGAGCATCCTGTTGAAAAAAGAACATTGTTTAAAACGACCAAAACCATACTTGAGTATTAGCTTACGAAGTGCTCGAGATGCTTTTCAGGCAACACCTTTAAAAGAGCGTGCTGTGGCACAGGTGCAGACTTCAAGTAGGCTGCGGGCGTTAGCGGGGTGTGGGCGCTCAGTGTGGACACGCTGGGCGCATAGCGATTGAAGCCGGCGCCAAAAGGACCAATTCCGGAACCATGGCTGTAGTCAGCGATTGGGGCGCCAAGATGCGCCAATCCCCCACCACCATTAACAGCATGGGACAAGGCTCCATGATAGCTGAGTGCAGGCGAGACGGCATCATGGCCAAGCGATATGGCTCCATAGTACAGGCCATCATGTCCGACCGTCGGACCCAACGGTAATTTCCCTGAGAAAAAAAATTTAAATTATATTCTTATGATTTAAGTGTTTCCGTTGAGATATAAAAAAATAAATTTAATGAATGAATACTATCAATGTACGTAAATGATAGTTATACGTTGATAACGACTATATTATTTTTGTGCTTTGAAGGTAGAGATTTGCATTTTTTAATATACTCTCATTAAAAGTATCTAAATCGATAGGCCCTCGAATATAAGTACAAATCAATAAATTCTAAATACTAATTATTCAAAATCAATAAAATCATCCAACTTATAATATATACTCCTCCTCTTAAGATATATATATATAGCCAGTTTACCAGTGATATTTTCCCCTGACATAAATCTTTTAATGTCGAAATAAAAAATAATAATCTGTTCACAACTATAAAATAGCTATTCCCAGTTAAGTTGACTTACCCGCATTATATCCATAGGAACTTCTGGCATATCCTTGGCTAGAAACTGGTGAAGTCTGCTTGGTAAGTGGTGCAGTTAACAATGTGTCACCGGCGGGTTTGGACAAATAATGAGTGGACAGTGTACCGAGTCCACTGGATGCATAGCCCAGTCCTAAACCCAACTTGCCTGCGGAATAACCATGCCCATAGCTACTACCTACATGATCTGAAGCAACAGTAGCTATCGCTGGCTTTGACACGTACTGATGCGAGACTGCGCCATATCCAGAGCTTGCATATCCCAATCCGATGGCTTCACCTGTGACGACGTGACCCTCGCTTGGGGCGGCATATGTAGCAGTTGCAACGCCGGCAATCGCTGGTTTATATTGATGAGAAATTGCACCAAGTCTAGATGCGCCATATCCAGTGGTTAATTTTGCAATGACTGGAGCAGCAACAACAGCTGGAGCAGCGGGCAAATATGCCTTAGAGAGCGTTGCTCCATAGCTAGCCACAGCAGGAGCAGCATAGCTGGCAATCTTTGCAGCAGCTGGAGCTGCTGCATAGTTAACCAACGCGGGCTTGGACACGTACTGATGAGAAACAGCACCATGACCAGACCCACCATAACTGGTGGCCACCTTAGTGATGGTTGGTGCTGCTGAGTAGGTGGATATTGCAGGTGCCGCATAGCTGGCAATCTTTGAGATTGCTGGCCCTGATGAATAGCTGGCAATTGCTGGTGCAGCTGCAATTGTAGCCACAGCAGGCTTCGAAACATATTGATGAGAGACGGCACCATGACCAGACCCACCATAACTGGTGGCCACCTTAGTGATGGTTGGTGCTGCTGAGTAGGTGGATATTGCAGGTGCCGCATAGCTGGCAATCTTTGAGATTGCTGGCCCTGATGAATAGCTTGCAATTGCTGGTGCAGCTGCAATTGTAGCCACAGCAGGCTTCGAAACATATTGATGAGAGACGGCACCATGACCAGACCCACCATAACTGGTGGCCACCTTAGTGATGGTTGGTGCTGCTGAGTAGGTGGATATTGCAGGTGCCGCATAGCTGGCAATCTTTGAGATTGCTGGCCCTGATGAATAGCTGGCAATTGCTGGTGCAGCTGCAATTGTAGCCACAGCAGGCTTCGAAACATATTGATGAGAGACGGCACCATGACCAGATCCTCCATAACTGGTGGCCACCTTAGTGATGGTTGGTGCTGCTGAGTAGGTGGATATTGCAGGTGCCGCATAGCTGGCAATCTTTGAGATTGCTGGCCCTGATGAATAGCTGGCAATTGCTGGTGCAGCTGCAATTGTAGCGACAGCAGGCTTCGAGACATATTGATGAGAGACGGCACCATGACCAGATCCTCCATAATTGGTGGCCACCTTAGTAAGCGCACCTCCTGTGGAATAGGTAGCTACGTTTGGTGACACATAGCTGGCGACTTTGGCTATGGCAGGTGTTGCGTCAGGATATGTTGCAACGATCGGCTTTGAAATGTATTGATGGGATACATCAGCAGCTTGACTGTAAGTGGTGGCTACTTTAGCGAGGGCCGGAGATGTCAAGTATGTGCTCAAGGCAGGAGCAGCATAGCTGGAAATCTTAGTAACAGCTGGCGCTGCTGCGTAGGTAGCCAATGCTGGCTTTGACACAATCTGATGGGAGACAGCTCCATGTCCAGAGCTCCCATAGTTTGTGGCTAATTTCGTGATGGTAGGAGCGGCGGAAAAGCCATATAGGGCAGGCGTTGCATAGCTGCCAATCTTTGAGATTGCTGGACCCGTTGAGTAGGTGGTTACAGGAGGGGCTCCATAGGTGGCCAACTTACCAATTGGCAGAGCAGCAGCAATTGTAGCCACAGCAGGCTTGGAAACATATTGATGGGAAACCGCACCATGTCCAGTTCCGCCATAACTGGTGGCTACTTTTGTAACGACTGGAGCAGAAACAAGAGCTGGAGCAGCAGGTAAATATGTCTTAGATAACGTTGCTCCATAGCTAGCCACAGCAGGAGCAGCATAGCTGGCAATCTTTGCAGCAGCTGGAGCTGCTGCATAGTTAACCAACGCGGGCTTGGACACGTACTGATGAGAAACAGCACCATGACCAGACCCACCATAACTGCTGGCCACCTTAGTGATGGTTGGTGCTGCTGAGTAGGTGGATATTGCAGGTGCCGCATAGCTGGCAATCTTTGAGATTGCTGGCCCTGATGAAAAGCTGGCAATTGCTGGTGCAGCTGCAATTGTAGCCACAGCAGGCTTCGAAACATATTGATGAGAGACGGCACCATGACCAGACCCACCATAACTGGTGGCCACCTTAGTGATGGTTGGTGCTGCTGAGTAGGTGGATATTGCAGGTGCCGCATAGCTGGCAATCTTTGAGATTGCTGGCCCTGATGAAAAGCTGGCAATTGCTGGTGCAGCTGCAATTGTAGCCACAGCAGGCTTCGAAACATATTGATGAGAGACGGCACCATGACCAGACCCACCATAACTGGTGGCCACCTTAGTGATGGTTGGTACTGCTGAAATTGCTGGTTCATAGCTGCCAATTGTCGCAGCCACAGCAGGCTTAGAAACATATTGATGAGAAACAGCACCATGTCCTGAGCTGCTGTAGCTTGCGGTAGGAGCAGTAGAATATGTGGAAATTGCAGGAGCAGCGTAGCTGACAACCTTAGCAATTGCAGGACCTGCTGAATAGGCAGCGACAATAGGTTTTGAAATATACTGATGTGACACATCTCCGGCTTGACTATAAGTCTTGGCAAGTGACGCCGCTGAAGAATATCCTGGCGCGGAGGAGTAAGTGCTTATTGCAGGAGCTGAGTAGCTGGCAATCTTGGTAACTGCTGGAGCAGCAGATGCATAACTTTGTAGCGCGGGTTTGGAAACATACTGATGGGAGACAGCGCTGGAACCACCTGCCTTATAGCTGCCGGTTGTCAGTTTGGTAATGGCCAGTGCAGGAGCTCCATAGGCAGGTGATGAGATATATGGCGCTGGCAAATAGCTTTTGGACAATGCTGGCGCATAGTTGGCTGAGTAACCTGAGCTATGTGAGGAAAACAGCGATGATGTGGAGGTAAGATGAGGAGCAGCGTACGATGAAACTTTGGCAATGACGGGTGCGCCATACGAAATCGACGGTGAGTAGGTGCCAATCTTTGCAAGGCTTGGTGCTGTCTGAAGGTGACTATAGGCCGGTGAGCTGTATGTCTCCACTTTGGAGTAACCTGGCGTCGCCTTGGAGAAGGTAAAGCCTGGTGAGGTGTAGGTTTCCACATTCGTGGGCACTGGTGATGCATAGTAGGCTCCACTGGAGGAGGCAGGCGAGGTGTAAGTAGCCAGCTTAGAAATGCCCGGAGTGGAGTGACTGTAGGAGTAGCCCGGCGACGAATAGGTAGACACCTTAGTAAGGGCCGGCGTAGGACGCAGATAGCCACCATCTAGCTTAGGAGCCGTCAGTATGGTCTTGGTTAGGGCCGGCGAAACCAGATTCTTTAGCTCAATACCCGAGGGCACCACAGTCGCATATTTAGCAGCTGGGGATCTATCTGCGTAGGCTATGCCGTGTCCCTCATATTCCGCTGTGGGCGTTAATAGAGTCTTCTGTATTGGCGCTACGTACTTGTTAATTTGGGTTAGACCTCCGTAAGAGTGACCAGCATATCCCGCAGTCGACTCATAGGAAGCAGCACCGCTTCCAACAGATGTGTGCACGAATTTGCCATTTTCAGAGAAGCTGGAAATCGCTGGCGACTGACTGTACCTTGTGACGCCAGGCGTTATGGAGAACTTGACTTCGGCTGGTGGTGGTGCATAAGAGTAGCCAGTATTGCCACCCGAGTGCACACAAGGTACGATCGCTGGTGCTGCTGTTGGTGTGGGATCTGCCAGTACTGAGATGGCCAGAAGGCTTATTAAAGCAATAAGATCAAACTGATGAGGATTGAAAAAATAATAGAAAGTACAGAGAGTGGAATTAATATGGGGAAACAGAGGAGTATGTTAATGGGGAAAATATTTATTTGTGATGCGACTGGCCAAAGTTTTCATTGTTTCTCTTATGGTTTAAACTTGCTGGTTACGTGTTATTAATATTATTTTATTGTTTAACCTTTTTTAACTTATATGAAGTTCAACTCTGCTAAATACTTTCATAGGTGTAAATATATTTTATATATTTGCTCAAATTCTAAAATTAATTATGTTACGGTTTCACTAATCTCGTTTTTGTAACTACACATATTACAGTCTTCTTCATAGAAAAGATTACAGGTGTATAATTATATAAATTTGTGGCATAATATGTAAATACGTTTTGGTTAACAGAGTCTTTGTTTATTATCTTATATTGATGAAATTTGTACTGTTGTTATTTTATTTCTATATAAATTCTGTTCTATTTTTTTTTATCAGCATCAGACAAATGGCAATTTTTCAAATATATAAAAAAAACTTGATCTGAGATTGGTAACTATTTTCTGGGTAGTACCAAATATAAATCATAATTCAAAATTATTATTAGCTAATGTTATGTGTACATTTTACTTGCTTTGTTTCGATGTTTATATACAAACATTATTCGTTTTAAATACAATTGTTGACCTCCATTGTTTTAATTTCTCAAAACCATGTGTTAGAGCATGACGAAATCAGAGAACGCTTCTTTGAAATAGCCGGTTGGTTTTTAACAGCAAGATCTAATTATTAATAATATTTATTTAATTTATTTAAGGGTTCGCCTAGTTGGCCTCTCAGCGCCAGGAAAATTAATCGCTTATAATTAATGTTCTTCATCAAGATTGTATATGACATGAAGTGTATTTCATCACAGGATCGATTATTCAAACTATTATTATTATATTATATTTCAAACTGTATTACTTTTACATTAGTTGCAGAACCCACCTTCATATTTTCACTTATTCTGCACACTAAGTTGAAGTTGTCAATAAACGTTATAATAATATGGTTGAGCGCAGTATATTACTGTAAACTGTTATAGCATTCACAGTATAAATAATGCAAAAAATGCTCGTAATCCTTGTTGTAATCGAACGCTAATTGCTGAATATCCTTCGAGTAGGCGTATACTTATTTTCGTTTGAATCGTATTTCGAACTTTCGGCACACGGCACACGCAACGCTCGCTCGATGTAGAGCAACGCGGCTGACTGTTGGCCAGCCCGGCCCTATAATCGCTTATATACGTTCGGTCAGTTTTGGCTGACACGCATGCGCAGCAGCCACGCACCAGTTTAGCGACACAAAAATCAGCAGCATAAAAAAACAACAACAACGTCAAAAAAAAAAAAAGAAAATGGTAAAGTGAGCAGAAATCGCCAGCAAAAATATTGCAGTTAGGTAAAGCGAAGCCAAGTCAATTCAGAGCTCAAAAGCTGCGACTGACTGCATGAAGAAAAATTGATGTCTGTTCGGCTGTGCAGTTGTCAGTTGGCAGTTTGTTCAGTTCTCTTTGTTATGGAGTTCTCTCGCAACGCAGTTGCAACCTGCATCGTCTATTTTAGGCCCCACCTTCGCGTTGATCTGGCTCAGGCATTTTATTAGATCATAGCAAACGCCTCGGCCCGAAATCGGCTCAAAATGCGCGTGGTGCGTTTCTGCTCAGTTCTCTCAGTAACTGCTGCGCCTGTTGCATTGTTGGCCAGGTTTTTTTGCTTGCTTTTATTTTGCATATGCTTTTAAAGCGACTTAATTTGATTTAGATTTTAATCGCGATCATTGCGTGTTGCTGTTGCAAAAATGCAGCTTTGAAATTCATACGCAATTTGTTTCAAAGAAAAAAAAATGAATAAAGGAAAAAAATTACAAAATTGTGGTATTACTGTCGCTATCAATAAATTTTGTCTCTGTCTGTGCGTGCCTGAAGCCTTGAGCATTAGTTTGATAAAAGGCGCCATATACTACACACACAAACACACACACATAAGCAATTTTACCAACTAATAGAATAACCTGCGATATGACCAAGTGTTGACTTGTTAGCAATTAAGGTCACTTTGTGTCGCTGCGTTTTAAAACGCGCACAATTCGCTCGCGGGTGTGTTCGATGACTGTTGGCTGGATATTGTCTTGGAGCGACCAAGAAAATTGTGTTATGTCCAGTCAATAGACCGAATGGACAGTTCTGATGGATAACTTTGTGCATTTTTATTGATCATATGTAAACCAATTATTCAATAAGCAATATAAATCCCATTACGTAAATTAAAATGTATTACATAATGTTTCGCAATGTATAAATATTTAGTAAGTATAACGCATTGATTTTCGACGAGGCCTTGTAAAAGAAAAAAGAAAAGCAAAAAATTATGCTCTTACTCATTATGTTTAACTGGTATTAAAAAATGTATACTTTTTAATTATTGACAAATTTAGAAATTTTTGATCTAAAGCAATGCCATTACCAACATATTATGAGGTAAGTCAAATATATTCTGTTTCACAAATGTACCATTATTTTGAACTTCCACTAAAAAAAATATTTTTACAATAATTTTATTACAAATCAATAAAATTACAGACAAATCAGTAGTTAAAGTCAGGATATAAAAAACTTGTTGAGTAATACACTTTTTGGGGTCGAAATTAAAATTGAAATTGAATTAAAAAGGCTTTTAAAAAGTTGTCGTGAAGGCCTCCAAAACATATTTCAAATTCGAGCTGCCACAGTTGCCACACTTTGTCCCTGACTTGGGGTTGACACCACATGCTATACGAATCAGAACCGAAAACGATTGAGTATGGATCGATTTAAAATCAGTGCGATCTAGGCAACCAGACGGACCATAGGCAGACCACTAGATGATTGAGCTGTATACGCGTTGACATTTCAATTAGAAGTATATATTCGGCACGGCCACGCCTGGCTGAAGCAGAAGGAACGCTGATTTCGCTTGGCTTTGAGAGAGATAAGCGTTATGGCCCAATTACTAATTTGTGGCATGATGTGACATTTTATCGCGCCGAATCGGAGAATAATACGCATACGCAGTGTGGAGTGAAAGGCTGTCGTTGGTAATGGGATTTGTTGGGCCTGTTAATTGAAAATGAAACATGTTTCAGAGCTGGCTGTTTGCTTGACTCTTAGTCTATCTGTCTGACTATTTGGCGTTTTCGTTTTTTATGTTTGTTTTTTTTTATATATTTTTTTTTTCGGGTTTTCGCAATTTGATTGAATTTTAATTTTTGCATTTGCAAGCCAATGGAAAAACTTTAAACTACAAACTGAAAACTGCAAGCTTCAACTGCAAGTCAGCTGCAATTTTAACCTACTTCGGGTGGACTGGTCGAGTTTAGTTCGTCGCGCATTTGTCACACACACGCACCGAGATCTGGCCGCGGGGCGTTACGTAATTGCCAACGGGCAACAGGCACTTGGCTAACAGACTGCTACAGACGACTACAGCTGGCCGTGGCTCACACATACGATCGACCATTGCCTACTTAACATCATGACGAAATCCGCCTGACAACTGCAGCCAGCCAGTGATCCTCAGCCACCTCCTCTCAGCTGCTGTTCCACCCGCCGCTCAGCTTCAAATTTTAATTGAAAAATCTAGATTTCACTTAAAGTTTTCTCGTCGTTTATTTAAGATACCCATATGAGCAGCCCAACTTTGTATCGTTTTGTGCAAATTTATATGTATCTGTTTACGTGTCTATCTAGATCGTTTGTCGCTCGTTGAAAATCGAAATGCATGTTGTACACGTACGTAAACATTTCAAAATTTTCCTGCACATTTTCATAAAATTACAGATTTAATGCCGCCTGCTTTTTTGCGCAATAGACGATCTCAAATCGCGAATCTTAAAACTCTAAGCCTCAATCTCGAATCTAATTCTACACGCATCGAAAACCTGAACCAGTTTTGGTTGTCTCATAGTATTTTAAAAAGTGCAAAATCTGTATAAAAACCTCTCAAAGGCCGAACGGGTTGCGTATATGTTAAAATGTTTGTGAGCGTGTGTGGGGCGGATAACACGTCGTATGCTTGTTATTTTGCGGTTGTCCGCTATTTCGATTAATGCTCTTAGCCCCAGTATAAGTCGTTCAAATAATTGAAATCCAGAAATCCTACAATAATATTGCTTTTCGCATGTTTTAAGGCGATCATATAAAAGAAAAGTCACGTCTTACATTGCATTATATTTATTTTTTCAAACTAAATTTATTCATGTATGGAGCAACCTAATGCATTATGGGACGTTTACGATCTTTGAAGAGTGTCTGTTCTTAAATACATTAGCATATGAATTAGGGAATATCTAAATATTATTATTATTATTAGTTACATGGAATCATAAACCGAAATGTACGTAGCTACGAATCCCAAAATATGTAAATTTGTTACTGCAGAGATCAGCAACAGAACAGACAAAAGCAAATTTCAGAAAACATTACAAAAACTTGAACAAATTGTGGGTAGGCAGGAAATTGCTAACAAGCTAAGGTAACAATCAGAAATGATTTCTGATCTGAACGTCCGTTGTATTGTCGCTTTGCCAAACCTCTAAAAGCCAACTGAGTAGCAGCAATTGGAGACTTGCGGTTATGTCGTAGAGACATACCATAATTACGATTTGCGATATACGATTTACGTAGACAACCATAAATTAACACCAGGTCATTTGGCAGGCGCGGGCATCAATTATTCCTAGCCGGTGTGTATAAGCCAAAATATTATGCGATTTGGCAACGGGTACGCAGTGGAATTTTTTAAATTGTCTCACATTGGCTTTGCCAGCTAATTGATCAGTTGAACTGACATTCTCTCCACTCTTGGTTGCAATCTCCAGATCCTTAATAGGTGTGCGTGTTGACTGAGCAGCTTTTCCAGCCAGCAAACCGGATCTAAGTCTCAAGAGTCAACACTGAGTCATACTTCAATAGCAGCTGTTCAACTGTTCAATGTCGACTCGGCGCAGGCGGCGCCTAATCTAGAATATTGTAAATTATTTAATTGGGAGCGTAGGCAACGCCTCTGCACCTTAGTTGTTTCTGAGATCTCTGAAATGAGAATTTGCTGAATTCAATTGACTTTTAGACATTTCTCACGCGTCCAATAGCGCGATAAGTTTTTATAACACATTTGCACATCAATTGTGGATCGACATGTTTTTTTCAAATTGATTAACTGGTTGACTCCAAATCCCAGCATATAATGCTGTTCTCGTTTTGGTCGATTGGTGGATGTGGGAGCCATTTGCATATTCAGTACATAAAGATGTAAATATTTTTGCACATACATATGTATATGTAATCAGTTTTGAAAAGCGTAACGGGGATGGCATTTGACACGCCACATCGGCAGATATATACTTACATAATCCTTACCTTTGTGACTGCATTTATTGCAAACAGAAAAGTTGGCCATATAAGAAGAGAAACCGAGTCAATGCCAAAGTGGCCAAAGTAGTCAAAAAGTACTTTTAATTAGAATATGTACTTGGTACGGACTCGTGCGACCATGCATTCGCTTTAGCCGCATATCTGTCTGTCTATTCAAACTCGTTATCCGAGATTAAGTTAATTGGATTGGCCACTAGTTAGCTGCGTAGAAGCCATCGCAGGTGGGCAGGGGCAGGGGCAGAGGCAGAGGCAGGGGCAGTTGGTTCAACTGTAACTGCAGCAGCGATTCGTATTCAAATGCTGCCTAATTTGGTTAATTATGACAAATGTTTATGACACTGCACCAAAAATGTGGCAACATATCGAGTGCCCGTGTGTGAGCGGCAACAGTTGCGAGGGTCGATTCAACACTTATGAGAGGTTGACCAAATTCAAGGTCTCTTCTTAGAACTAACCTTGATGTTAGGTTTTTATCGATTTTGTGCCAATGAGTGTGGAAATGAGTGTCTTAAAGTCAAGTACTCTCGACTATAAAATTACCACTAAGAAAGACAACTTAATCTAGGTTGATATAAATAATATGGTCATCATTCTTAATAAGTGTGTGGAATGGAAAGGTTTTTAAAATATCTATAATTTAGGTCAGGTCATTTAAATAATTGTTCTCTCAATATGTACTAAACGTGATAATCTGAAGAAATATATTTATGCCAAAATAAAAAAATGATGATAAATAAACAATAGCATTAAATTACGAATAAATACAATAAATTAACAAACATACACAGGAAACAGTTTTCAAAAATCATCCTAACAGTATCAAGCACCATCATCCCTCACACTCCCTGCAAATTCCTATAGTTGCCCACTGCAAACTTATGAGCGCCTGCATACATGGGCAACATGTGCTGTTTATCTCGCCGCACCATGGATTGGACTAGGCGGGCGGAGGCGACTCCTTGCTCATCGTCTTGGGTCTCATCGAAGTCATCGTCTTCCAGTTGTTGATCTGAGAAGAGTACGGGGCCTGTATCCTCGGGTCGAAGATAACGCTGATTGATTGTCCAGGGCTTCTCGTGCAGCTTCTTTGGCTTACGTTGGAAGTAGCTGGCGTAATCGGGACGAGTAAAGCTCTTTGGAACACCCTTGTATTTAAAGTTCTTCAGGCCGGGACTGGTGTTCACCGACTTCTTCTGGTGTATGTGATTGGAGATGGGCTCCTGGTTTTTGAAAGGTCGCTGTTTGGAGGATGCGTAGTTCGTGTGGAGTGACTGCAATGGCACTGCTGGATGTTGCAGATAGTTCGGTGGCAGCTCCTTTGGCTTGTATTGCTCATAGTAGGAGTGCTGATGCGGATGACTTGTGCTATATTGAGGACGATACTCGTTTGGTTCGTTGACAATCACGGCTTTCCAGTCGCTTTCCTGCACGGCGTAGGTGGGCTGCAGCTTTTGCGAATATTCCTCTAGCTTGTGGACCGCTGCAATCTCCTTGTAATAGTTGTCCCTTGCCTGCTGCAGCCGTTTTCTGATGTCTGGCTCCAACTCCATGGGCACCTGCTTAATACGGGCATGCGGCTTAAATTCAATCAGGCTGGGTATTTTTGGATGAGAATGTGTCAGATCCTCTATAGGCTTCTTCAGCGGTTTTATATCGGAGCTGAGCACAATGTGCTCCTGATCTTTGCTATAGTGATTGATTTTCGATTGTGATGTATCATCGTTTGCACTATTCTCGCCCTCGGGTGTCTCTGTGATGGGATGCGAATTGGCACCCACCGTTTTCACGATAGCATTGAAACCCTTTTTGGCATCTGCTGTATAGTGCACAGTGCGTATGGAGCCATCTGGCTCGAGTATGCTATAATGACCCTTGACTCCGTTGCCATCCCGGGACTCCCATTGTGATTTCACATCGCCTGTGTGTAGATCTTTGACTCCATAGCTAAATGCATATTCAGGATGTTCCTGTGTGAAGAAATATTTTCCAAAATTACTTCTTTCTTTATACAGTTATAGTTAGCAGAATCCGTGCAGATTTCTTTGTTATTTGTTAAATATTTTTAATTTTTTTATTTTCATATGTACATTTACAGATTAAACATAAAGCATGTCTGTCATTTTATGTTTAGTTTAATAAAAAGTTTTGGGGTTGGTTGGGTATTTGATACCAAGACTTAGTGGGAGGAGTGGGGCTGTGTCCTCTAGTTTAGTTATACGTGAAGAGAGTTGGCTTAAGCAAAAGAAAACAGCGATTATATAACTAGTGCAACCAAAAATTGCCTAGTAATCGCTATCACATTCACAATTAAAAAAAAGTCGTTATTTTAGCATTCATCACTATTTCTATTTAAAGGAATATACTCGTAATGTATTTTTTGTACAGTCTCTTTCGTGCATGCGTTCAAAAAATGCGTTGACCACACCTGGTAACAAAAAATAAGACAAACATACAAAAAAGTACTCCAATGACTGCAATAGCAAACAGTATAATTCTTATGTGTTCAAGACAAAAAAAATATATAAAAAAATAAAATAAGCGCCGTTTTGGTCTTAACTTAGCTAAAAATTATGTCAAGGCAAAATCGCGCACTGTGCACAGTTTAAAAGTCACTGGAGTCTGGGTTGGGCTTTGTCTTTTTAAGTAAGTTTGCCGTCTATGCAATGGTCTTTTGATCTGCAGCCGACATCAAGTCAAACGCAATACAAATGGTTAATTGCATATTGGTGTATTACATTTGCTTGGGTCCTAGAAAGCCAATAATAAGTAGCAGCAATTCATAACAAGTGCAATGATAATCTCAATTTCAATTTAGAAATACACATATGTCAGCTGTGCACAAATATAGCAACAACATTTATTTTCCTTGACTTTTGTCATGGCACCTCTATCAAGGCGAAGCAAGGGGACATTGCAAAATGTATTTCGCATGCTTTGGCGCTGGATTCAATTAAGCGCAGACGTCCATAAATGGCCATATTCGTGTCCATGCAACAGTCTAGACGTTTGAGTATACAGAGTCTTTAGAGTCACAGTAGCTTTGTGTTGTTGGTTGCCTATCAATTTGCTGTTGCTGGCTGTCGCTGTCCGGCGAAAACAAATGATTACTTTGGGAGTGCGTAACCTGAGCAGCCGAAGCATGAGCCTAGTGCGCAAAGCAAAATCATTTGGCAAAAATATAGTTTTTAATCAGAGCTACTTTTTGGTGCTCGTTGCCAGTTGCATAAGTGGGCAGACGGAGCTGTTGACCACTGCGCTGGCCGGCCGGCCACCCAGGAGTGAGTTGCAGTTGCTTGTAAGCTGTGGCCCCAGTTGGTGGTCGGACAGATCGCCTTATTGGATTGTTGAGTTGGTGGGTGCGTGTGAACTTTGCCTCATAAATTGCGCATGCAGCGGATAATTGATAACTGTGCTCACTGGGCGTATTCACAAAATGCGAACACGAACGAAACGCGAATGTCCCAATAATAACATTAAATTGCGTATACTGCGTATGCTGCGTTGGCCGTGTGCGTCAAAGTGACAACAGAGCAACGGACAGATCGTGGGAGAAGGCTTATGAAACCAGCAAGTCTAATAATTCTGACAAACAGACAGACAGACAGACAGACAGACAGACTGGCTATCAGAGCAGGCAATGGCTCGAGCCACGCACGAACCAAGGCGTTTCACTAGGCGGACAGTTGAGACAGACTGGTAGACAACTTGTTGCTGCAGCACATGAAAATCATTTTAAAATGTTAAACGCGCCTTGTCATTGCTTTCGGGTTACAGAGCAAACAATTGTCTCCTTCTGAGGCCTTCCCACGTGCGCGAGTAGGTGCAGCTGACTGCGTGAGTTTGCCTTATATGGCGCCACCGCTGATCGTTGATTGTTGATCGTTGTTGTTGATAGTTGTTGTTGATTGTTGTTCGTTTGCTGCACGCAATACGCATTTTTGGCTATCTGCCAACCTTCGTCCCCACAAAAGAAAAATACATTGGCTTAGATCCGGACAGGCGCAAACCAGGCCAGATCATTCCACTTACATGTTGATTTATGTGGGCGTTAGCCAAAAAAGCAAAATATTATATATCTCTTGGGGCTGGGTCTTGGGAGGATCACAGAACTCACGAACAACATTCACTTTGGCCAGCTATGCAATGAAATATTTTGTTAATAGTTAAAAGATTGCAGAAAAATTTGCAAATATGTGAAACTTTACGATTACATTTCCAGTTCCAATTGATTAATTGTTTACTTGGAATTTAAATTCTTTTTGACATTCTCAAAATCTATCTGTTAATGAGTAATAGCAAATTGACTAAATAATGCATCGGACAAAGAGGTGATTTTGAGAAGTCATTTAGGATTTCCAGTCTGTTCAAGTATGAACATGAGACGCTGCAAAGCTCAGCTAATTCAAATGGCTGCACTTAAAGCTCAGCTGTTATGTATAAACATCACATTCGTAGAAGAATAAACCTCACATGGAGTCGTCCGACAAATGCTGCAAAGCTCAGCTAGTTTAAGAATAATCATCACATGGAGTCGCCCTACAAGAGACTCCGATAATATAAACAAACATAACATGCGGTCATCTTACAAGCGGCTTCATATGTTCTTAGGTTTAAGATTTTTGTATAAAATAAAGAAATGCTCATCAGAGCAATCAGTTCGATTCTAAACGTCGTCTTATCGTGTTGACTACACCCTATACATGTTTCATACACAGTCCATTGTGTTTGGAGTTAACAGTTTGCCCAATTTTTCGCCAGTCTATGCTCATGTATTTTGTGGCTCAGAGTGGTGGAGAGGAAGCGAGATACTTACAAATTCTGGAGCATATTCCATCATTTCGTCATCATCTGCCACGACGACAGGTGCGGCAGTGACTCGCTTACAGGCCACGGGGAGCGTCGAGAGGCTTAACGCAAGGAATGCTGTGAGCAGGCGAAGGTAGCATTTGCAGCGGGTTGAAGGCAGCTCTCTCGTAATCTAAGGCATTAAACAGAAATATGAATGTGTGGTTTTTATCAGTGGATCGCTTAATAAATGCAGCGATAAAACAAGTTGACCAACAGCCGACAGCTAATAAATTGGCTTCAAAATTATTACGCGAGCATGGGCCAATTAACTGGCCGAACAGCCAAACGACGCATGTTTCAGATGCATTGGGACATTTCTCAAGCTCAGAGCCCGCTGCGTTCCGTTGCGTCCCGTGCTGTCTCGGGACATGTCATACAGCGTTGTGACAGTTGTCAAATAGTAATGGTAATACGCATACGCCTCGGTGTTCCCAAAATTAGGCTTCGCCAGACGTACATTTGTATGTACGATGTGACAGAAATGGCTACGGGTTGGAGATTGATGGTTTTGCTTAAGACCAGTAGCTTGGATATCGAAACAGGTCTGGCAGGATGGCAGCCACGTACAATTCAATTCAATTCAGATCAGTTCAATTAAATTTTCAACTGCCAATTGGCAATTGCCATTTGCCGCTTACAACGTGTAACAGACTTTTATTTTAGGCTACCAGTCAATAAATTGCAACATTTTTTTTGGGCATTTTCTTTGGCAAACGATTGGCATATGTCGTTTCGCCCAGGCAGCTCTTGGTTTGCAGTTTTGTAATGAAACTTGGTTAATTAGTACAGTTGCTATTGCAGTTCCTTTAAAGCAGCAGACAATCGATGATGCAGATACAAAATCATATACCAACTCAAGCAAATTAGTAATGATTGAGAGTGATTTGTAAAGCCAAGTCTGGCATTCCATAAGAATGCTGGTTCGCGTTGTGCGCAAATTTGGATTTGAATTGGACTTCTCCCATTCAAACAAGTGTCATTTCATTTCAGCTTTATTGAATAGCCAAACTTGTCTAAGCTTTACAAAGAATTGGTTCAGTTTTAGAAAGGTGGCTTATAATTTGAAACTTTGAGCAGATGCTTAATTAAATAAATTATATACGGAATGAATGTTGACTTAGAATTTCGTTAATTTTCGACACCAGCACAACTTTAAAAATTGTATATTATGGTTGTATTATAATCGCACAAAATGTTTGTCTCATATTTGCCATTTATTTGAAACAATCGAAATCAGAAAACTGCTATATTTGGTATTTGGATTGGTAAAATTTGTGCATTTGCATGCGTTTAGATATCTGAATCACTTTCACTTTAGGGGTGAAAGTTTTTGTTGAAGACTTTCGCTCCTATTTACGCCAAGTTTTGATGTCATGTTGTGGATGCCTCGGCAAACAAAACATAATTGACAAATGTTTTGCACTTACATAAAAACGCATGTCGTCAACAAGTGTTTAATATATGAATTTATTACTAAAAATCACACAAAACGTTGTTCACGTCACACAGATCAGACTGCGCGACTTTAATCGCACGGGAAACGCGTCGAAGTCGCTCACTGCACGCTGTCAGTCGCTCACTGGTTCAATGTCAAGGACAAAAACGTAATTAAACCGTTTGCGAGATATTGCCAAAGTATTTATAGGCAGCAGCAGCAGCAGCAGCAGCAGCAGCAGCAGCAGCAGCAGCAGCAGCAGCAGCAGCAGCAGCAGCAGCAGCAGCAGCAGCAGCAGCAGCAGCAGCAGCAGCAGCTGCAAACGAAGACGACCGGCAAACAGGCATCGCCAAAGCGGGGCCAAAGCGTTTTCCCGGCGACAAGATTTTCCGGCCCAACTGGTTTCTCAATTGTTGTCGTTGTCAGTTGGGGATCAGGCGAGGCGGCATTGATGCGCCAATGTGGGTAGCAGAGCTTGTGCCGTGCGAACGCTTCCTAAGCCCGGTCTAATTGACAATTATATGAAACTCAGTCTCAAACTGTGGCTGATAAACTCGTTTTCGTTTTCATTTCGCTATCACATCAGCAACATCAACCACATCAGCAACAACAGAAACAGCAGCAACAACAGAAACAACAACAGCAGCATCAAACTGCAATTGAAATTTGGATGTCTCCACTTTTGGTTTCAGCTGCATACGAGTAAAAGTCGTCGACGGTTGCAGCTGTTCACTGGAGTTATAAAATATATATCTGGCAGGATTACGTTCAGTCTTAACATAAAATAAAAGCGATTGGCCTCGCAATCCGATATCAGACTATCTCTTTTTCCAACTAACTACAAGAAACAGCATTTAGCGCATTCAGAGGTTGCTTAATTTGATCAAGTTTACATTATTGGAATTTATTTTGGCATTTTTATATGATAAATTTCTTAGTTGAATGCATTGCTAAGAGCCTCCAAGACTTCACATTATGTATGTTTGATTATCCGATATTTATGCGGTTCAATTTCGTTTAGTTGCGAAAGGAGGAATACGACAGGAAGCGAGTTTTTAAAATATGAGACTTGCATAGCTTTTGATTAAATTGCTTTAATATATCAATAAATAGTACTTTTCACAAAAATCCCTATCAAGTTCTTTTGGTATTTTGTTAGTTATCCATTTGTATATAAATATACTTTACGATTTATAAAAGTTGGCTCAGATCAGGTTCTATTCAGTTCATTCACAGCGTCTGGTTCCAGGTTAGTGGATCTGCTTTACACTCACATAGCTGCTGGCATGTCCGTGTCCTTGTCCGTGTCCGTGTCCGTGTGCGTGTCCACCATAGTGCGCCACATCTTGTCCATAGCTATAGCCGGCGCCATAAATATCACCATGTCCGTAGCTCTTGTGAACCTGTGGATAATGGGCGTGTCCCAATTTCTTGACCACAGCGTTGAAGCCATTGTGATCATCGGCAGTGTACTCCACAACTCGTGTGGTGCCATCGGCATCCTTTAGAGAATAGCTGCCGTGCACCTTGTCACCGTCCCGTGACTCCCACTGGCTCTTGTGATCACCCGTATGCGCATCCTTAACACCATAGTCAAATTGATACTTAGGGTAATGATGTGGCTCGTATTTATCATAACCATGACCGTAGCTGGCGTAGTCAAGGCCCAAGCCATCATAGCCTCCGTAGCCTCCATAGCCTCCACCATGGGCATAACTCTTGTGTGCAGGATCCTCGTGTTTGGTCAGCACGCTGTAGCTGATCGCATGTCCATGTCCATGAGGCGCCGCCAGACTCAAGCCCAACAGGCCGAACACCAAAACCCCACAGAACAAATACATTGTCTTCGGTTCACAGTTGGTTCGCTCTGTGATGATGTCTGTTGGTTCTTGGTGCTGCCACTCAGAGTTTTTATACCACTTGCTCGGCGCATTGAGTCTCTGCCCCAGAGCCATTCACTTGCCTTCGATTGGCTAATTAGTTGTTCATAATTGTAAATTTGAGCTTTGATCGTTGAGCTGCAAAGAAAATGAAATAAGTTATTTTAAGCCAAACTCTACAAATTCATTGTTGAAAACCGAATTGGAGGGCGTTTTTTTTTGTAATTGTGTTTAGTTTATCACGAAATTATAAAAACAAAATGAATATGTTCACTTATATTTATCAGTGGAATAAATGTAGGAAACAATAAAAAATACGGACGGACATACGTCATTAATAATAATCATTAATAGTTGTTAGAAAGATTGCTTACCAATTCAATTGCTGTATTTAAATTGGATATAAACCAATATAATGTAAAAAGCAGAGAAGTGAAACATTGCGGTCGAGCATAAAGAACTTCGAATTTTCTGATGCCAATTTATATTTAGAGTTGGTCAGTACGTGGGTGTGCCTGCAACATTTGATAACTCAATCTTATGTGGCCGGTTTAAAGGGGACAATCCTCTTTTAGGGGATGTCGAAATAATAACCAAAAGTTGTGACTCCTGTTTTTTATAATTTAACAATTCTCAGTTGTTTCTATTTATTTCCGATTATCGATTTTGTCTTTATTCAAATGGTGAAAAATTGTAGTAATCTTTTTACCTAACGCAGTAAATTTATTAGTAAGAGAAAATTTAAAATCACATCACAGCGAAAATCTATATTATACGGCTGCTGGTGATTTAAAATAGTTAAAAGATAAAAACCTCAAAATATGAGTTCTTATGAATTGACTTAAGCTCGAGTGATGATTTCGACCTTGACTGTTGCTAATAAGCCTAATCTTAGTTCGTTTACTAAAAGGCACTCCTTTTATCACCTAATATCATGATAAATCAGGTAATAACAATAAATCATAATTTACACTCAAAACAAAACTGATTAATTTGCTTCGCTTGTAGAGAACATTAACAGGTATTTAGTTTCACACTAATTCGGAAGCCAGGCCCCCCCCCCCCAGTGTGTAAATATTAATGGCCAAAACGATTGGCCCCCTGTGCAATGCGTCTCAAGGTCAGGTGGTTTCTGGGCTATTGTCTACCTCTGCGCAAAAGCATTCGAAGCTTGGCTTGAAAACGCAGCGAGGCGTGGCATTTGGCGCTTTTGGTCAATTTGAAAGCGGGCAACACTTGTTGATTGATTTCTAAAGCAGCAACAATAACAAACACAAAAAGCTAACCGTAAAATTACAACAACAATCCAGATAACTGAAGCGTTGCTGTGTTTTTGGTTTGTTAACGCCTCATTTATTTATTTTTGTTGTTGTTATTGGTGCTGTTGAAGTTACTTTTGGACCGCATTTAATTGGGCAATGAGCTTCGGGCAACAACAATATGCATACAAAGTGTGGAAATAGAAAATTTGCACAAATATTTGGAGTGTTTTAATTTTGCTATCCTATTTATTAACCGAACAGCAAACTTAATTATTCATATGCATGTCGACTAGAATGGTGAACTATAAAAAGGCTAAAGACTGTTAGATTTGTATCACAGTTACAATTGGGTTTTAGGCCAAGCAACAATTCAACAAGCAATTAACAACCCAAATTCGAAACAAATGGCTCAGAAATTGATTTTGATATGGTGCGCATTGCTGGGAGTCTCAGCTGCCAGTTATTTATCACATGGTGGCCACGAGCATGGACAACATGGCGATAAAGGAGTGGGTTACAGCATACACACGCATCATGAAGTGCCTAAGAAGTGGCATAGTCAGGAGCATGATCATCACTGGGCTCAACCACAAGAACATTATTTTGTGGCAGCAACAGCACCTCAGCACTGGGCGCCACAGCATCACCATCATGTTGCTGCTGAGCCTACTCATCATCCCAAATATCAGTTCGATTATGGCGTGAAGGACACCAAAACTGGCGACATCAAGCAGCAGTGGGAGACACGTGATGGCGACAAGGTCACTGGTGGCTATACAATGAAAGAGGCCGACGGACGCACTCGCATCGTGGAATACACAGCAGATCACCACAATGGCTTCCAGGCAGTCGTCAAGCACATTGGACATGCCCACCAAGCGGATCACGGCTACTTCGGAAATGGACATGGACATGGACACGGACATGGACAAGGACATGGACATGCCACAAGCTATGTGGACGTCAAGCAGGATACGGGCAGCAAATGGTAGTGAAATTAACCGTTTAGATAAATGTGGATAAAAATGGGCTGAAATAATATAGGAACAAAAAATAAATAAATAAAACGATCTAAATGCAAATCTAAACAAATTAAAAGGAATTGATTTAAACTAATTAAATTGGGTAATTCAACTGATTTGAAATGAGCATTTTGTTTGATTTGACGAAATAAAAGGAATACCTATATAATATCAGGAAAAGAGATTATTGAAGTATTCAAGAGATGGATCCAAATATTCACAGATACAAATATTATACAAAAGGTAGAGACACCATATTTGCAACATAAATCCTTGTTTAGTTTTACCAGATGATTTTATATATCCATCACGATATGAAGTCAATAAATATCGGTTTCACATTACAGATTTTAAGGATCTTGGAAATATATTGTTGATGAGATGCGTCATATGACTAAACATTGAATGTTGCTAATCTGGTCTTGATAAAATTTGTGTAGTTGATATAATATTTGAGAATTGGTGCACTTGTCGTTTATAGGACTTTAATCTGCGAGGGATCTGCAATATCTTATACTCCAATATGGTAAAATTTCGATTGTTATGTATAACATAAATTATAGGGAAATAATTTAATACAATTTTTAATACCAACAGGTAGCAAAAAAAAACTGTGTATTTCCTTAGAAGTTTGGTAACTGTAGCTCTTTAATTACGGGAGATATAGTCTTTTAGAATTTTAAAGACGTGATTGGTGGTGATGTTTTTGAGAGAGTGGGCGAAGTTCAAATTTAAATATAATTTTTGAATGGTGTTATTAGATATATACGTTGCTTATCGATTTACACTACGAGATTTCTATGACTGAAAATCCTTAGAGGTGCTTACCAGAGTATTTCCTTCCAACCTTGGTCACTCTAACTTTATTATTATAGGAGATATGCCAAATTTTCGACTTACACATGCCGAAAGACGGCATTTGGCGATTATGGGCGAAGGTGTGGGCGTGGCCATTTGCTATAACTTATTTAAAGCGGCAACAACAACTAACTTAAAAACTGTGGGAGATATACCCATTCAACTTTTTAAAAACGGGGTGCGGAGGTGGGCGTGTTATATACTACCAACAAAGTTGTTGACTGTTTTTCTTTTAAAAGTGAGAAATATCTTTTTATCAATTCGCCCAGTTTATGTATCAAACCAATTCTTACTTTAGAAAGATAAAGGTGTCAATGATTCTCATCAAATGAGGCACCTGCTCAATCACAACCCGTGATGTGTATCCATTTTGATAGAGGCATCTGCAACGGCAATAACAAATGTTATAAGTTTTAAATTTTATATTTAAGAAGCGGATCTCAGAGACTATGAAAGCTAGAGACTTCAAAATTAGAATATAAGACATTGCAGATCAAAATCATATAATCGATAAATGCACCGATTCTCAAATAATATATCAACTACACAAATTTAATCAAGACTGGATTAGAAACATTCAAGGTTTAATCATATGTCATACGACGCATCTTATCAACAATATAATTGTTCAAGATCCTTAAAAGCTGTAATTGAATTACCCTATTTAATTAGCTTAAAACAATTCCTTTTAATTTGTTTAGATTTGCATTTAGATCGTTTTATTTATTTATTTTTTGTTCCTATATTATTTCAGCCCATTTTTATCCACATATATAAACGGTTAATTTCACTTCCATTTGCTGCTCGTATCCTGCTTGACGTCCACATAGCTTGTGGCATGTCCATGTCCGTGTCCATGTCCGTGTCCATGTCCATGTCCATGTCCATGTCCATTTCCATGTCCATTTCTGAAGTAGCCGTGATCCGCTTGGTGGGCATGTCCAATGTGCTTGACGACTGCCTGGAAGCCATTGTGGTGATCTGCTGTGTATTCCACGATGCGAGTGCGTCCGTCGGCCTCTTTCATTGTATAGCCACCAGTGACCTTGTCGCCATCACGTGTCTCCCACTGCTGCTTGATGTCGCCAGTTTTGGTGTCCTTCACGCCATAATCGAACTGATATTTGGGATGATGAGTAGGCTCAGCAGCAACATGATGGTGATGCTGTGGCGCCCAGTGCTGAGGTGCTGTTGCTGCCACAAAATAATGTTCTTGTGGTTGAGCCCAGTGATGATCATGCTCCTGACTATGCCACTTCTTAGGCACTTCATGATGCGTGTGTATGCTGTAACCCACTCCTTTATCGCCATGTTGTCCATGCTCGTGGCCACCATGTGATAAATAACTGGCAGCTGAGACTCCCAGCAATGCGCACCATATCAAAATCAATTTCTGAGCCATTTGTTTCGAATTTGGGTTGTTAATTGCTTGTTGAATTGTTGCTTGGCCTAAAACCCAATTGTAACTGTGATACAAATCTAACAGTCTTTAGCCATTTTATAGTTCACCATTCTAGTCGACATGCATATGAATATGATTAAGTTTGCTATTTGGAGGTTAATTAGGCTAGCAAAAGTAAAACACAAAAAATATTTCCATTTGCACACTTCGTATTCATATTTTTGATGCCCGATGTTCATTTCTCAATTAAGTGTGGCCAAAAAAGCATTTTAAGCTATATCAGCACGTATAAATAAACAGATTGTAGATTTCGACCAGATTTTCAACCGGATACGTGGCTTATATTTTGATTAAATATAAAAATCCTGATTCATATTATGAGTGTACAAACTAATTAACTTTCATCATCATATAAGAATATGGTAATGTGATAAGAGGGACAACAGAAGATAATCATTATCGATGGAATTGACCTAAGCCCCTTTGTTTAAGTCTGACTTTTAAAAATATCAAATATTCAAGGTCAAACTGAACTGAATAAAATGTTTCGCTTATGTCAGCGTACTAAAATTGCTTTTATTGTTAATGTATAATTTACAGGAGAGGCAAATAAAACCAAGTTGGCCGAGATTCACCGGTTCTTAACGAATCCCTTCTGAACAGATACAACTGATTTATAGAGGTTTATGCAAAGCCGAAGTAGAAAATTATTTAAATTATTTTTAAATGACAGATAATTCTGTAATATTAAATGTCAAACACACCACGTTTTTACCCTGAGACCTAATACCGATACTGCAGGTTCGACTTTGAATATCGTCTGCTCTTTCAAAAAATAAGTTCGCATTCGATATTCGTATTATTATATATGCCAAGCGGTTCCTAGAGACTATGAAAGCTAGAGACTACAAAATTGGAATACAAGGCATTGCAGATCAAGCGCAGATCATAATAATATAATCGATAAATGCACCGATTCTCAAATATTATATCAACTACTCAAATTTTATCAAGACCAGATTAGCAACATTCAATGTTTAGTCATATGACGCATCTTATTATCAATATAATTTTCCAAGATCCTTAAAAGCTGTAATGTGAAACAGATATTTATTGACTTCATATCGTGATGGATATATAAAATCATCTGGTAAAACTAAACAAGGATTTATGTTGCAAATATGGTGTCTCTACCTTTTGTATAATATTTGTATCTGTGAATATTTGGATCCATCTCTTGAATACTTCAATAATCTCTTTTCCTGATATTATATAGGTATTCCTTTTATTTCGTCAAATCAAACAAAATGCTCATTTCAAATCAGTTGAATTACCCAATTTAATTAGTTTAAATCAATTCCTTTTAATTTGTTTAGATTTGCATTTAGATCGTTTTATTTATTTATTTTTTGTTCCTATATTATTTCAGCCCATTTTTATCCACATTTATCTAAACGGTTAATTTCACTACCATTTGCTGCCCGTATCCTGCTTGACGTCCACATAGCTTGTGGCATGTCCATGTCCTTGTCCATGTCCGTGTCCATGTCCATGTCCATTTCCGAAGTAGCCGTGATCCGCTTGGTGGGCATGTCCAATGTGCTTGACGACTGCCTGGAAGCCATTGTGGTGATCTGCTGTGTATTCCACGATGCGAGTGCGTCCGTCGGCCTCTTTCATTGTATAGCCACCAGTGACCTTGTCGCCATCACGTGTCTCCCACTGCTGCTTGATGTCGCCAGTTTTGGTGTCCTTCACGCCATAATCGAACTGATATTTGGGATGATGAGTAGGCTCAGCAGCAACATGATGGTGATGCTGTGGCGCCCAGTGCTGAGGTGCTGTTGCTGCCACAAAATAATGTTCTTGTGGTTGAGCCCAGTGATGATCATGCTCCTGACTATGCCACTTCTTAGGCACTTCATGATGCGTGTGTATGCTGTAACCCACTCCTTTATCGCCATGTTGTCCATGCTCGTGGCCACCATGTGATAAATAACTGGCAGCTGAGACTCCCAGCAATGCGCACCATATCAAAATCAATTTCTGAGCCATTTGTTTCGAATTTGGGTTGTTAATTGCTTGTTGAATTGTTGCTTGGCCTAAAACCCAATTGTAACTGTGATACAAATCTAACAGTCTTTAGCCATTTTATAGTTCACCATTCTAGTCGACATGCATATGAATATGATTAAGTTTGCTATTTGGAGGTTAATTAGGCTAGCAAAAGTAAAACACAAAAAATATTTCCATTTGCACACTTCGTATTCATATTTTGGTTGCCCGATGTTCATTTCTCAATTAAGAGTGGTAAAAAAAATGTTTTAAACTATATTCGTATAAATAAACTGTTCCTAGATTTCGACCAGATTTTTAGCCGGATAAGTGGCCAAGTGGCTTATACTTCGACTAAGTGTAAAATTACAGATGCAGATGATGGTTGTACAAATTGAATTTACTGGCATCATCATATAAGAATGTGATAAGACAGAGAACTAATACCAAGAATTCAAAATTGTGGTAAAAGATTACTATCTTAAAGTAAACCAGAAGTCGAACATTCTCGATGGAATTGATCTAAGCCACTTTGTTTGAGTCTGACTTTTGAAAATATCTAATATCCATGGTCAAACTTAACAGAATCAATGAATAAATGAAAATGATACATTCTTACGATCTTCTAAGCTAAACCCATACAAACGCAAAACATAGAAAAAAAACAGCACACACTTTTAAATGCACAACATTAAAACTTATTTATATAAAAGCTCCCGATTTTTTGACTGATTGACGAAATTCCACCCGTTCCAATACTCATATATTTTGATGCCATATTGAGAAATTACCTAGATCGAACTGAAGCCGTATAGAAGTTTCCAATCTTCAACGGTTAATATCTGATACTATTCTGGTTAGAGGTGCGGTTTGGTTTCCTGCTTTCTGGTGCGTTTGATAACATTCCTTTCTATCGCTTACTAGCAATTTCCTATAATATAACGTATACTTTCAGGCATGTTCACAGTTTGGGGGTTACTGTGAAAGCAGTGCGTGCACTGCTTTGTGGTTCATGTTGCAAATGTACTGCTTGGTGATTCAATTTTAATAAATGCAATTCAACTAATAAAAACAATTTTCGCCTTTATTCGTTTAACAACAGGAAAATAAGATGAAATAAATGTTTAAATATTAATATAAATAGTTTAATCAAACTGGATGAAAACTTTTTAGTTTATTAGTAGGTCTCTAATGTATATTTTTTTGGAATTAGAATGCAATATACTGAAAATTTTATCAGTAATCGATTAATGTCGAAAATTACGTAAAAGGAGGCGTAATCGATAGAATATGATGCGTCAGACTGTTGGAGCGATAATCCTCCTCCCGCGTCAGGGAATGCCTAGATAAGATAATAAAACTGAGTCGCACCAGCGTTGTGTACTCAAACGAAGTTTATTCAAGACTGTCCATTAACTTTATAACTATCGATAATAAGAGACTTAACATACATATGTTATTGATGCACGGTTGCATTGAATGTAAAATAACATTATTTTCTACACAGACATAATACTTTATGCAGTCGGAGATAATTCTTTTTGCCTTTAACAGTTTTTTTTTATTATTATTATATTTTTACCCATTTCATAGGAAAAAAAAACCATAATGTATTAAAAGCCTTTCAAAATGTACACAAAATCCGATTAGCCCGCATTCATCAATTGTACATTAATTTATGCGCTGCAGCAAAGTTTTGCGGTCACATAAATTTGCAAGAATTGCGAGACCAAAGACTAAGATTGTCTCGGAACTGGCATTTGTTCGAAATGAATGAAGCGCCAAAAGGAATAAGCTTTTAAGTCCAAAATAAAGCTGCATATGTAAATGATGGGATTCATTTATTTTTCCACAAATTTCCCGGGCAGTTAAATGCTCCGCGCCATTGAACGTTTGGGGGTGGGCCTACAACTGACCAGGGTAGGAGATCTCGTATGTTGTATGTTTACTGGCCCTGATATCCGCATGTGTGAATAACGAAATAAAAACTTTGCTTTTGGCTCATAATTTGACTACAGCCTTATGCTTGACCTCTCTCCTTTGCTGCCTTATATGGTTTCATTAAGTATGCAAATGAGCAGTGGAAATTGCGGCTGCTTTAAAAAAAACAAAAAGAAAAAAAGAAAATAAATAAATTGGCCAGGTGAATGGGCATCCAGGTGGGTGAGTTCAAAAGACAAGCAAGCAGACCCCGACGGTCAGCTCTGGCAGACCCATCACACGAGCCGTGAAATTTATACGAACATTTCAAATTGCATTTTATGGCCATACTTGCATACTCTTACACAGAACTACCAAGTTGTTGGCATCTTTGCAGCTTATGTCGACCACAATCATTTTTTAAAAATACCACTCGCAAGGCTGACAAGCCTAATAAAAAATAAATGCTCTAACTAATTAATAACTCAATTCAGCAAGGGTATTCAGAATTAGTCTGGTTAAATTAAGCATATCACTTCAATATTTCTTGTTGCCAGAGGAGGGTCATACTTACGGAGTGGCGAAGTCGAATTAAATCTCACTGTCCAAAATGAATGAAAGCAGCGAGAAAGAGAGAGAGAGAGAGAGAGAGAGAGAGGGAGAGAGAGAGATAGAGAGAGAGAGAGAGCGAGAAATGGAATAAATGAATGAAATGAAATGTAATGAAAACGAAGGCGACGTTCACGTTACAAACGGCAATTCGTATAAAAAGCGTTGCCCTCTTTAGTTCGCCTTTGTCTTCTGGTATGCCAAATAAAAGAGAAAAACAAAAAAGTAAAGAAGAAGAATCAGAATGCAATAGCAGAAATGGACAAACTGAAAGTTTTCCTGATTTCGGTGCTGCTCAAAGTATAATAATGTGCTGCTGCCGTCAACGACAACTGCAAGGACAACGCCAATGTCGACGTTGTAGTTGCAGTTGTAGCTTAACCCCCCTCCGCCCAGGAAAAAGGGCGTGACCATCTGCGGTGTGTAGCATGCGGCTTGTGCCGCTTCAAGTGCACGCTTTCTCATGGCTTAGCACTTTGGTGCATAGTTCGTTGGTTTTTGTAGTGGGCGGCGGGGTCATGTCGGGCTTGGGTCGGGAGTCTGTGTGCTGGGCGATGAGATGCTTGGCCAGCTTATGCAACAAATAATTTAATTTTATGCCGCATACAAAAAGAACACAAACGGGCGAACCGAACGAACCAAAGAAGCAACGGCGAAAGGACCAACGCGGGAACGACAACGGAAATGCCACTTTACGGCCTGTTTGACGGAGAAGTGGACGTTAAGTTGTGAATATGACGATGGAGAGATGTCGAGATGCAGATGATGATATTCATGTTGATGTTGATGGTGATGATGATGATGACGATGATGGCAATACGGCGGCGACACACCCCAATATGCAACAAGCAATGTTAAATATTGCGCATACGCCGTCCGGGACAGCGGAATATGGTTGCCATTGAGGTCGAGCAGTAAAAGTGGGCTAAATGTCGCATCAAGTGTCGAGAAGTCATCCGGACAGGGAATCGTTTGTCGAGTCCCATAAAAACGAAGGCTTAGACATAAACACAAATTGTGGCAATCAAGCTCCAGCGAATTATGCCATAATAAATTCAGACATTGACGCATATGTTTCTGCATAAACACACTGGCACACCTACACAAAAAATCGGGGCTATTAAAACATTTATGAAAAACGGAATACAGCTTCCATGAAATATTATGTCCGTCTTATTTATGTGCTGTCTGACTTCTGACCAGCACACATCAGCAATCATACGAGTTACGAATTTAAAGGAAAGTGGAAGGTCAAAGTCACAAAATTTAAAGAAAATAAAATTGAAATTCGCTTTGATAGATTTTTTATTCAAATGTGCGAATCTGGTCATTTCATCTAATACGGTTAGTATACTAATTTATTATCCCTGATTTGTAACCCTGGCCTGCTCCCAAGCTTGCTTCATGCCATTAGAGCCATGTTTATGTTTTTTCCTTTTCAGTAATGACAACAGCTGTTTAGCCACAATTATAGCACATAAAAGACCACAAATTCCGGCATTGACGGCGACCTTCAAGCGAATCTCAGACTACACTACCCAAATTTATTTTATTTGGCTTAATTGCGCAAAATAATCATAATTTTTGTGTCGGCTTGCAGTCACAGCAGCAGGCAGCAAAAACACCAGTCTGCTTCCTTTGATGGTCGGCCTTTTTGGTTAAAGTTTAGGCTCGGAATTTCGGATTGGGAGAGTGTAAGGGGCGAAGTGTTGACCTGCTTTTGTTATCATCAAATGTTTGCCAGCACATGTGTGGCCAAAGTTTTCGCCGCCGTCGACACATTAAATGAAATTTAATTCCTGCTGCCGTCATAAGCAGGCAGCTGTCAGTGTTGCCTTTGGTTGGCCCTGCAAGGACACCGGCTGGACAGGCTTAAAAAGCAGGCGAGGCGAGCGAGGCGAGGGGAAATAAAGAGTCAAACCAAACCACCAAAAACAGTAGCCAATGTTGCTGAACCCGGTTTCTTGCCGCCAAGCCAAACCGAACGACTATCATCCCACCATTTAAATGTTATTTAACGTTGCCCCAAAAATTGGCCAGGCTGCCACTCCCACTGCCACACGAACTGCTGTTGCCAATGCTCTGTTGTTGTGTGCTGGCGTTTATGTTATATGTTTTGGGCGTAGCCACTCATAAAACTTCGCACAGTTTGCTGCAAAATTTGTGGTCGCAACGATTGTCGTTTGTTTAAATTCCTACAAGCAACGGCTCAAAATTGCCCAAAAATTTCACGCTCATCTGAGCTAAATCGTTTTATAGTTTTTGATATTTGCTCATTTGTGTATAGGAAAACCTACGTTGATTTGATTGCCCTGTTTTTGTTGCGCTTGTTGTAATTTATGAGTGGTCAGTTGTGAGCCAACATTTAGAGCACGTTCTCTTCACACCCTTCGCACTCCTCGCAACCCTCATTCGCTTCGTTAGCCCTTTGCCTACACAACATTTAAAAGCCGAGCCGAAAACCAATCATATCATCTTTTCGTAGCATACTTTTCACTCTGAAATGCTTACGTAGGCTAAATTTCTCATATTTTCCTCTTCTATATTTTCCATTTTATATTCCTTTTTATTTATCAGCATTTGAATGGCTTAATCATATTTTATGTTATATATTTTGCGCTTCAAGTATTTGTGATGATGGGTGGCTTTCCTGAACGCAGACTTTATATTTTTTGCAAAAATAAGGAGTGATATGTGTGAAGAGGAGTGTCATGATTTGTGACATTACTCAGCTCAAAAGGCCGTGAAGAGGCAGCCCAAAAGCAGGGCGTGTTGTCCTGGTCATGACAAGAGCCAAGAGTCATGTACGGTCACCAATTAGTGCTTATGAGAGCATTAATCTTAATTTTGATAAAGTAACAGAGTTACAACAGGAAAAAGCGAGAGATTAAGGGGATGCTTGGAGTGAGCTGAAAGCTGTGCACAAAATAGGTAAGGGATGTTGCTATGATTATAATTTCATTTATTCAGTTACGCTTCCAGCTGAAAGTTGGTATTTCTCCTTTTAATAAAAGTTAAAATAAGATTTTGCAACGACGCCTGCTTTATGTTATAAGTATATTGATATAATACAAATAGCAAAATCTTGGCTTTTTGTGCATACATTTAGTTCGGCTATAGTTATGATATAGTGCTGTCAGAAGTCAATATTATTGCATATTGATATTGCCTATATGTTATATTATAAGTAAATCAGACTCAATTTATAGTTTTTTTTTTTTTTAAATAAATACTGAAATATCCGTACTTACATATGTCTGCCACATGTCAAAAGATTTTGTGTTATCCCTTCAAAAATTTAAATTTTATGGCTAATTTAATTTTTCTATTCCATAGTCGGTAAATTATCAAATTTTATATTAAATAAAGTAAGACTCTAACGGTTAGAGTCACAGTTCTAAACATAAAAGTAACATGTCAATCGTAATAAGTGTAATAATATATATTTTTAAATGACATACCTACTATTTTTTAATGAAAACATTTTTTCCCGAGTGTGTCGGTTTTCCAAAATGACTCAAAAAATGTTTCATGACATCTTCAATTGCACAAGCAACTGATATCTTAAAGGAGACAAGAGATTATTAAATATTTAAATATATGTATTTTTTTTTAAATTTAATATAATTTATAGCTGAATGTAATATTCACATGAATAACTTGTTAATTTTTAAATTGTAGTTATCACCTGTCTCCTATACTAAATAATTGTTTAATTTGTAAGTAAATAAAAATAAATTTAGCTGTTTTATTTAAATCTAAAGGTAATTTTTTTCTTACATGTTTCGGATAACGGAGACACGTAATAGAAATAGTGAAATGTAAATAACACGCAAGTATTACTTTAATCTTTAACGCACACTCAATAGTTATAGATGTGTGTCTTTTGCCAGATAAAATATTAGTCAATCTCAATCTTAGCCAATCGAATATTTAGCGGCTTGTAAAAGACAGGTAAAACGCTTTTGCCGAATTACAGAACTTGTTAATGGGCATGTTAGGCCGTTTTGAATGCTAAGTTGAGCTGAATGGCTTAGTCAGCTCAAGTGGTCGACTCGATTTTGCATAAAAGCCGAATAAAAATCTTGGCTGAGATGCAAGCGCAGGGCCTAGTCAGAAGCCGAGGCGGCATCCGTCGTTATGCTGCCCACAAATGCTCCACTTTACGCTAGACTAGGCACAAGGTCGGTAAAATCAACAAAATCTGCGGTCTTTCGATAATTGGGGCCGGCCTGAGCCCTTAGGGAACTGGAATGGAGGCAACTGCTTGTTTGGATGTTTGGACGGAGGGTTGGTGGGCGCCGGCACTTCATCAGCGGGGCAATTGAAGCGTGGAGCTTGGGCCGGTCTCAGGTTTCTGGTCGGGCACTAAATTACTTTAAGTGGGTTAATAAAATGCCAAGCACTTTATGCAAATTGAATTAAATAAAGCTGAGCTCAGGATCTGCTTGGATGGCCTTACTTCCGTCCCGACAAGGGAAAGCGCTTGTAAAATGAGCTAGGAGCAGCTGTCTCTGAATCTCTCTCCTCAAAAGCCGCATTTAATACATTATTTATAAAGGATTAGCACATAGAGCAACTGTCATGCATTCAAAACGGAAGATGGCAAAAACAGGAAGGAAAAACCACTGCCTAACGAGAATAACTAATTGCCACCGTCCTGTGTGTGTACAGTCATGTATATGTCTCCATTGTTGTTTTTAATTGTATGCATTATGAGACACTCATTAACAAAGCAAATGAAGAAAGTCAAATGTGCAAGTCGAATTGACAGACAAACCTCTCACACGGCCAACGAACCCCAAACCTCGCAAGTGACACAGACACGTTGTGGGTGGTAAACATCATTTAAATTTATAAGACCGCAGCAACAACAATAGCACCGCACAACACCTCCCTCAAGAGAACACGGTGACAATGAGACTCACAAATTAGAGATGTGCCCGTTATGTGCACACCTCACCCAACATTCTTAAAGTCAGGACATTGCACCTAAAACTAATCTCATAAAGTAAAATAAAAATTCTCATTTAATTTAAGAAATATTACCAAACAAGAAAGAGCATAACACATCCCATTCACACTTTAAATAAAAAAAATCATACTTTTCATAGCATCCATACAAAAAGCATTTGGGTCGAATTTCTAAAATCATACCCAGCATACTTAAGAATGCTTAATGTTGAACAGAAGTTAGGGAAAAGTGTGGAAGCGACATATTGGACATGTTGTTTACATTCAAGAATACAATTTTATAATGGCATCAGGTTACAAGTCCGCATAGAGACTACTACTTATGGGGATATCTCTTATAATTGTGAATTTCTCATCGCTAATTCACACACCCACCTTGATATTTCATACTCAGAAGAAAATAGATGAGTCCATTGAAAAACTGTCCGCGTGTATATCAGGAATAATAGGAATGTCGTTTTTTGTATCATTTGTGTTGTTGCTAGCATAAAATGAAAATTTATACACCGACATTTTACATAATTAACTGACACTGAGTTTATTTACTCGTATTTATGCATGTAATTACCAGAACATAAAAGCACAAGCCTTTAGTAATATACACGTGTATTCAAGTAGGTGTGTGTGTGTGGGTGTGTGTGTGAATGTATGTTTTTGGTAAGGCAGTCAAAGAGCCATCAGAGGCCGGTAACAACCCGTCCGTCAATTCCAAGAGGACTTAACTTAATTATCACATTTTTTACACACAATTTTACTTTGCATTGATGCGTTACGTGGTACTTTGTTGTGGGAGGGAGGGTTAGGGTCGTTATGCTCTGGGCTTGGCTAGGGCCGGCATTAAAGCGTAATTATGTGAATAATTTGTTGTAATTTTGTGTAAAGCAGACAATATTAGCGCGATTAAGCAGCTCCACAGAGTTAAAACAACTGATTAATATACGATTATTCGAGCGTAATGCCATAATTCAAATGTGACAGATGCATGCCACTGATTATGATGCAAGCTGACTAAAATCGCTAAGAACCTTTTATAATTAAATAAACATACGTTTCTCCATCAATTGCTACTTGTCTCTCCCTCTCTCTGCTTATCAATACTGTTAGGCACTCGTATAACAATTTGCAAAATAACTTTCACTTTGGGCTGTAAAAAACAAACAAACAAAATATTCTCTTATTGCAAAAGCAACCCAGTTGCCTAAGAAGACCGACTGGAAGCGTGCTAAGATCCCAGCGAATTCCCAGTAAAACACGTAGGAGTACTTAAGTCCAACGTGCCCAACTTGCAGATATCCTATTATACACATTCACATACATAGCTGATTGGCGCTTTGAGATAGATAGATAGTCAGAGATGTTTTTCAATTTGGTAATAATAAAAAAAGAAAGAATATATTGCCATTAGACAAACAGCCAAACAATCAAACTAGCGCGAATTGGAAGCAGGATCTTAACACACGAATTTAATATTTATCAGCTATGCAATTACGATAAGGACGTACAAACTATTGACTCGACCGAGGAAAAGGGCCAAAAAAATAATGCCAGCCAAATTGTCAGACAAAGCGATGCGATTGCCTTGCAAAATTTATTGATTCGACGCATTGAAATAGTTCTCAGTGGAGCCATTACAAAGATTTTACGACAAATTCGCCAGTTCCTGTGTTTCATTTCATTTTTTTATTTCTTCTTTTTTTTGGATTTTTTTTTATGCTTTTTCGATGAAATAGCTAAAAATTCGAACAAACTGTCGTTGATAAACAAACAGAGGCACACACTCAAACATATACACATATGTTGCAGATCTCGACTATAAAGTAGGCGTGGCAACGGCAATTCAATGAGACAAAGCGCGCTTCAAGCCAGGGATTTCGGATTTTGTCCATAACTAACAAGGTTGATGTCCGCGAGGGACATTGGAAGCAATTGGAAGGAGTCGGGATTTGACTTCAATGTGTTGTCGCCCAAACGATAAAGCAATGACAAAAGTCACATTGAGCAACGATTAATGTTCAATTGGTCTAACCGTCGATTGTTAGAAATAAAAACACAAAACTTTTAAAAAAAAGATGACAGTTTCGCGCAATTCGTGCAAAGTGAAATTACAATTTCAACAAGTTTGCTTATCAAGATTTAAATTAATTTCTAATTATTAAATGTGAACGACAAAAAATCAAAACAGGTATTGAGTAAGATGGGGGCCATTAAATTGTAAAGCTTGAATAAACAATGTAGATTAAGAACTAGTTTAAAAATATTCCGAATCTAATTATAAAGTCTTTCCGTTTGCTCTCAAGGCCGTTTAATTTCGCTGTTGTATTATTTCATTTATCACATTTTGGCTGATGCAATATGTCAATTTCATTGATAAGTTGAACTAGTGATTAGTTTGCTGTACAAATCAATTTGTATGTAGCTACTAACTAAAATCAACTCAGGTATGCTGACAATTTTAAACTAAGTACACTTAACACTAACTAACTGCTAAAACCGGACAAAAGTTCAAGACTGTAAATTGAAGCCATGAGCTGTCACCAGTATAAATTATTCAGCTCAATATTTTTTTATCTTTCAACAGCTAATTGCACATTTCGGAAGTTCAACAAAGGCAATGAGGTGGATAGGTGCAAATGCTGCTTTTAATTAGACTCTAATATAGCACAACAAACACAAACAAGGACAAGTTTATTCGTTGAGTGCTGGGTAATTAGAGAATAATTTGAGAACCATTCTAAAAAGAACTGTTAGCAACAAGTAAATGGTCATAGAACTAATTGCAGTCAAATAATACACAAGAAATGCGCAACTGTCGAGATGGAGATAACATATATATATATCAGTCTTTAGTTGGACTTGTTGTTGTTGTGATGTTATTGCATCCATAAAATACTAGACAACTTGCTTAAATCAAGCAAACACACAGGCAATAATGACAACTTAGCTCAGTGTTAGCCAATAGACAACCCCAACATTGTCGCCTTAACTAATTAGTGCAAATATAATACCATTTTTATGGATTTGTTGCTCGGAATTTGTTTATTCGATATGTGCATATATATTCTGGTATGATTTTTTAGTGATACACATTTTTCTATGATCATATTTTTTTGTTGTTATTTTTTTAATAAACATGTTTGTGGTGAGTGTGCAGAATAGTTTCAGCAATCATTTGGGTTGCTATAGTTATTGGACAAGTTTAATTTTAGTAGCCCCAGATATATTTTACCCTTAATTTTTTTTTTATTTTACATTTTTAATTTATTGTATTACTTTTTATTTTTATATTTAATCTTAAATTTTTAACGGTTGCTGTAGGCGCATGAAATAGTCGGTTCTTCATTCTTAGCCTCTCAAAGAAACATATAATTAAAATTAAATAAGAATGTACAGCTTGCAATATGTACCTAAAATAACTTAGATTTCATCTCCGCCCTCTTTGTGTCATAACAATTATAATTAATAAAGCAACATTCAATTGCAGGCAATAAATTTCGCAGCGTCAGATTGAATATTACCAATTGTTTCACTCCCCATTAAAATAATTAGCACTCACTTTCTAACAAAATTTTCTCATAAACAAACAATCAGCTGTGTTCCGGTGCACAGGTAACTACTCTTAACTGGCTTAGATATAATTAGATATACAAATAA
This sequence comes from Drosophila longiperda, assembly GCA_035042125.1. Classification (NCBI taxonomy): domain Eukaryota; kingdom Metazoa; phylum Arthropoda; class Insecta; order Diptera; family Drosophilidae; genus Drosophila; species Drosophila longiperda. Next base: position 525,136 of record JAWNLV010000130.1, read on the forward strand.
AATCGTCGTTAAAAATGCGCAAATTTGTAAAATTTCAGAGATTGTGAAAAAAAAAACAACAACAACACAAAAAGAAATGCGTAAGCCGAGTCTATAAATAGAGGAGGGAATTTATATGATTGCATGGTTGAGTGGAATACCCAATTAATTCGTTCGGCTCTATGTCCGATAGTTCACTAGAAAGACAGATAGATAGTTACCACTAGTTACAGTTAGACATATTAGTCACCTGACTCAACATAACAAGTGCAGCTCGCTGCTCAGGCAAACAAGCGGACTGTTGATTTAATTCGATTTAAGTTCTCCGCATCCACTTGTCTAGGTTTTATTTGAGAGTCAGCCGCACTAGCAAAAGCACGCGTCACTCGCGAACGCTCCCCAAATTGTTCGTCGACAAACCGTTGACTTGACGTTGCTTAATTGCGATTAGTTCAATTCAGTACGTAAAATCCAATGCTCCAAAAGCAAAGCTTGATCCGAAAATCAGGTTTTACGATACTTTCGTCTGGTGTCGCCGCGCTGTCAACTGCATTTGCTTCCGCCTCGGTATTTCGGTTGTGTTATAGTGCCTGAATATCATCCGTATATCTGGCTATATAAGAAACAACTCCATCAGAATGATATTCGGTCCCTGCACTCGCAAACAAATACTCACAATGAGCGCTCTGGCTGCTGGCATTATCTTGGCAGTTGTTGCCATCAGTGTCTTTAGTCAAGTCGAGTCCAAGCAACCGCCTTGGGCAGCGGGCCACAGCTTCAACAAGTGCCACAAAACGTTGCCAAATACTACGAGCTCAACGCTCGAATTGGTGCACATTGTGTTCAGACACGGCATACGAACACCCGTCGACACCTTTCCTAATGATCCCTATCTCAAGGACAACTTCAAGCCCACCGGCTGGGGGCATGTGACTAACGTGAGTAGTGAAAATTCAGAGTCTCGATACTTCGAAAAGTTTATCTCAACTCTCTAAACTTAATATTTAATTAAAGAGCTACAAATGCAAATTAAAAAAAATAAGGACATTTAAAATTTATATTTTTAACTAACAATTTAAAAAATAAACTATTAAGATAATTTGACATATATATTTTTCACAAAAACAGTTAATATCTTTCAAGAGTATTGTTCATGTTTAACTTATTAGTGCAATTTTGGAATATGTGTTGCAGCGTGGCAAGAAGGAGCTATTTGAGATGGGCCGCTGGCTGAATCGGCGATATGGGGACTTTATGGGTCCTTATTACAGACCCGACGTAAGCTTTACTTAGCTGTGCATATGAGCAACCCCGATATATTGCTTTGTATCTATATTTACAGATACTTCATGCACAGGCCACCGCGTCGCCTCGAGCACTGATGTCGCTGCAAACTACACTGGCCAGCATGTTTGAGCCTCGGGGCACAGTCATGGAGTGGAACAAGCAGCTCAACTGGCAACCCATACCCATTGTATCGGAGCCACTGGACCAAGATTCGGTATGAATATATTGATTAGATCTTACTCAAGATATTAAGATAACGTTATTCATTTACAGTTGCTCCTCGTGCGTACGTCCTGTCCGCGTTACTTTGAGGCGCGCGATGAGGTTTTCCAGCTGCCTGAGGTAATTGCTCAGCAGGAGCCCTACGCGGATATGCTGAAGGAGCTGAGCAATCTGACAGGGATGCCTATGCGCGATGCTGAGGATGTGAACTCCTTGTACATTACTCTGCTTGCTGAACAGGAGTTCGGCTATAAGCTACCCAATTGGGCCAAGGACTACTTTCCGGAACGCATGAGATACCTCGCCGAGCAGAGCTACATCTACAATGCATACACTCCTGAGATGCAAAAGATCAAAGGCGGTCCGTTTCTGGCCAAAATGTACGACGAAATGCTAGCGAAGCAGGCGGGCAGCCTGAGACCCAGGGATCGCCGAATGTTTATTTATACGGGTCACGATTGGACCGTGGGTAACATATTATCGGCCCTGGGCCTTTGGAAGCGTCAAATGCCACGCTTTGCTGTCATGGCCATCTTTGAGACGCACCAAAACCGCCAGACAGGAGAATACTATGTGGAGGTAATTGATCGCATACCTATGAGCTGAACTCATCTCATATTTGCCGAACTCTTTGTAGATCTTTCTTCGCAACGATGAATTCGGATGCCTGGAGCAGCTGAAACTTGCTGACTGCCAACTGCAGTGTCCTCTGAACCGACTCATCGAGCTGAGTGAATCAGTTCTGCCAAATGAACCCATAGAGCAGCGCTGTCGCGCTCATAACTCCGCATTTGTGGAACCGCCGCCACGTAAAATCGATCAGTAGTGGTTCATTGACAAGAAACTGTTTTGAACGAGTGCTCTCAGAATCCTCAGTATTAGGCGGTAGCCGTAGGTCACACATTTAACGGCAATAATTACTATACAAAAAATCTCTCCAAAATATAGAAATAAAAGTAAATCGTTTGTCATATTTTTATTGTACTTTGTTTGTTGTTGGATAATTTCGTTGATTGTGTTGATTATAGTTAATTTGTTGTCTTATTAAGTGGCTTTTTACGAATGGTTTTTTTTGCTAGAACCGAGCATCGGCTCTTTTTCTCTTTCCCTCTCTTTCTCTTGGCTCGCTATCTTTTCAGACATTAGGTTCGCAGTTCTCTCCATTGCGTTTCACAAAATCGTGCCATAAAATCGCTTGAAATCAATTATTGCAGTCACTATACGAGTGAGCTTCGGCGTAGCTGCAAGCACGCAAATTCAGCGCTCTACATAAGATGTGGTCAAAACTTTTCGCCGGACTTTTGCTCTGCTCTAGTTGCTTTCCAGTCAGAGGAGCTATTTGGGAAGCAAAGGAGTCGCAGGATAAGAATAAGGACACAAATTCAACCTTAGAGCTTGTTCATGTGGTAAATAAATTTCAAGACATATAAAATTGACTTTAATCGGATTATATTATATATTATATGTGTTATATAATATTTATAATCTCGTCTGTGTTACGATTTAAGTAAATTTTGTTGGTGATCATGAAATCTAATAATATTTAATATGCTCAGTCAGTGGTGCGAGGAAAATCCATAACTTATTATATGTATAATTTAAATTGTATTGCATTGAAATTTAAATTGAAAGACTGTATGTAATTTAAATATGACTTTGACCAGTTTTGGAAACTTAGTTAATGCTAAGAAAATAAAACATTATTCAGAGCGATCGAACCGGTTTATTGATTCTTGTACATAAAGACACACTAATTTATTCTAGCGTTTAGTAAAGTGATTGACCTAACCGGTTGCTTACATATGATGTAACTGTATATTTACATACTGATTATATTTTATTTAATAGTATAGTATTGATATTTCGATCAGACTTTACTATTAATAGTTGGATTTATATTTTATTTTGTAGCTTTTTCTACATGGACCACGCACTCCAGTAAACACCTATCCCAAAGATCCATACTTGAACGAGACCTACGAACCTTATGGCTGGGGCCAACTGACCAATGTAAGTCAAACAAACTTACAACACAATATTCACAATAGCTACAATATAAAAATATAAATGAATAATCGAATAGCCTGCCAAAGTGGAGCTTTATAAAATTGGCAAACAGCTGCGCAAGCGTTACAGAGACATTCTCATGCCCTACTACCAATCAGATGTAAGTCTAAGAGTGCTCGAAAGAGTGATCTATAATTAATCTATAAACCATTACCAGATGATCCACGCAGAAGCAACACAATCTTCGCGCACTATTATGTCGCTGCAGCTTGTGCTTGCTGGTCTGTTTCCACCAGAGAATACTCCCATGGAGTGGAATATGTTTCTTAACTGGCAACCAATTCCAATATATACTGAGCCCGAGGAAACTGATAAGGTAAATATGCATTAGGATATATTATAAAATATGCAATAATAATTAAAATAAAAATAGTAAATAAAACAGTAATAATATAATGTAATTCAAAAATAATAATATTTAAAGTAACATAAATTATATTAATAATAACTATATACTATATATAATTAAATAATAATTTATTATTATTAAAAAACGTGACTATTTGCAGCGCCTGCGACAGAAGGTTTCCTGTCCACGCTACGACGAGGCAGTTTGGGAGGTGATGCACTTGCCGGAGGTTGTCGATTTGCATGAGCAGAACTCGAAGCTGCTTCAGGAGCTGACAGACATGACAGGTCTCAATGTGAGCTATACACACGATGTGACGAATGTGTTCATCTCGCTGCTGACGCAGCAGGCCTATGGGCTGAAGATGCCCAAGTGGACGAGGAACTACTTCCCAGACAAAATGCGACCACTGGCAGTGAAGTCATATGCGTATGATGCCTATACCACAGAAATGCGTAAGCTCAAAGGAGGCTACTATCTGGAAGACGTGCTCAAGAAGATGCAGTCGAAGATCGCTGAAAAACTGGAGCCGGCTGGCAGAAAGATGTTGATATCCTGTGCACACGATTGGACCATATCAAATGTGCTGAGCGCATTGAACGTGTGGCAGGAGCAGATGCCACGATTCTCGGCACTTATTGCTATTGAGCTGCACAGACGCAAAGATAGTGGTGACTACTTTGTCGAGGTATACTTCCAAAATGATCCCAGCAAGGCTCCGCAGCTACTGATGGTGCCCGGCTGCAGTGAACAGTGCCCCATTGCACAGTTCCAGGAGCTAATGAAGGATGTGTTGCCCGATGCTCCGTATGAGCAGCTATGCATCGCCAGGGGAACCAGTGATGGGACTCACATTAGCTATCACTAATGATCATACATACTGTTTTGGCCAGCAGTATTAACTATATATTTTCCTTCTGTATATTATTCTATGTATTGTTCTTATATTGTTGGATTTGAAATTTACTTATTGATATTTTATTGATTTGCACGCTATTTGAATAACTTAGCTTTTAATTTAATTTTTTAATTAAATAGTTTTAAAAATGCTTCCGTTCTAAGTTTAGTAAATTAATTGTAAAACTGTGTAAGCTGGTTATCTAACCAGATCTAACTAGTTTTCTTTTGAGCGGTTGTGAATATTACATCTTATTCAATATTTTGTTGCACTGTTTTATTTTAGTAATATTATTTTCGTAAATTGGTTTAGACAAAAATAGGTGAAAGTAAATAAATTATATCACGTTCTTTTCAGTGTATATAAATTTATTGAACTGATTGTATTGCATCTATATATATATATATATATATATATATATAAACACTTAAAATAAATGAAAACTATGTTGCATATTTTGTGTTATATATATTTGATACTGCAGCTGTTAACATTTCCGTATTACTCAAGCTACCCACCTTCAACTTAAATACACGTTTGCTAAAATGTCTCACACAGACCTTATAATACAAACTGTAGACGATTTGAAACCAAACAGTTTACACTTGAAACATTTTATAATTACGTTAATTAAGCACAACACACAATAATCAACAAAAGGACCGGAAGCAACTTCCGTACTGTAATAAATATTGACTTGCAAATTGCAAATTTAAATTTGGAAATTGACGTTAATATCAAAATAACAAACACATCGACAATAACGATAATCTTTATGCTGAGTAATTAACAAAATTCTGAGACTTATTACTGCCGGTTGGTTAAGAATCTGGTGACGAATCTCTTTGACCATAAAATAAGGAGATGTCAAAGATGCCTGCATCTGTGTATTAACTGTGTGTGGTTGTGTGTGTGTGTGTGTGTGTCTGTGTGTGTCTGTGTGTGTCTGTGTGTGTGCTTGTGTTCCAAGTGGCGCCCGCGATTTAAAACGCCTCAAATGTACGGGCATTGTTGGGGCGACTGCTCAATGTACGATCAGTTACGGGCCACGCAACACACAATAGACACACTCGACAACAGTTACAACAACAACAATAACGGCAATAAGATTAATAATAGACGAAAGCAACGACAGTGACGAAAGCCTATAATGATAATGAAACGATAAAAGGCACATGCATTTTTGTACATATTACGAACGTATTTTTAAATGTATGAGTGTGAAATGTCAGACAGTGCGGCAGAAGTGCTCCGTTGAATAGCTGTTAAACGTTAACCGTTATAGGTTTGTTCGCTTATCAGCGAGTCGTGTCGAACTGAACTATTACGCGGCCCATCGAATTGCAAATACGACCTGTGTTTGTGTTTGTGTTCGTCAAAAGCAATTTTAAATAACGTTTGTATTGATGATAAGAAAAATAAGACAAATTAACCACATAATACATATATTCAAACGCTGATGAGGGAAAGGGGCCCTCAAAACTCGTTCCAATAGCGACTTAGCAGATTAACAACAAGCAAACACGTTTTATTTGTTGACTTTGTTGTTTTACGAGCAGCATAATTAAAAATTCGAAAAAAGACAAAACAAATTGCCGAAAAGAATCAAGTTGACTGTGTGCTTTGGCCGTCGACAATTCGACGGCGTTCCCGCCCCGCTTTTAGCGCCAAGCAAGCAAATATACGTAATAATAATAAAACAGAGAACTCCAAGTTCGAGCGCCGCCTAAGCAATATAAAGCGCGAATACCAAAATGCCACGTTCGCATTTTACTAGAAGGCACTGTCTAGCAATGACGGGCGGCTTAATTGCATTGGCTTTGCTGATCTTGTGCTTCACTCACTCGACAGTCTTCTCGGGCAAGATCTCCGATCCCGGCACCGACGAGTCTACGCTTGAGCTGTTGCATGTGGTAAGTCCCCCAAGCCGCTGGCAATTCAACACAAAACAGCTTTTGAATAACAGCTCGAATAGTTTGAGATAATTTAAAAATGCTTTTTTTCGTCAAATATCTTAAAAATTTAGAAAAAAAACCACAAAAAATACCAACTCAAAACAAATAGAGATAAAAAAAAGTGTTATGTTTAATAGATAATAGATAAATGTTTTGGTTGCTTGCTTGAAGCATGTGTTTGCTTTGTTATTTATTACTCTCACGACAGCACAAACTCCTCTCCCTTATTTATCTCTATATATAAATATATATATACAGCTAATTAACTGCAACTCAATGCCTTATTCATAACTCATAAGATGTGCCAAGCCCAAGGGTATGAGTTTTTCAGTATTTACTATATTTCTGGAGAATGGGAAATTACCGTAAAAGCAGCTGATAAAACAAATTTAAAATTCGAACGAACTACAATAACATAAAAAAGTTACCATTGAAATTTAAACAACAAAAACTATTTATTTAGTACGATGACAGTGGATAAATGTCGAGCGACCATTGTGCAAAATTTTATTTAAGAAATTCCAAGTGTCATTAAATATGTGTCATCAGAACAGAAATGTTTTTTTTTTAAGTTAGCAAACATCGATAGTAGTTTTATGGCCGGTCTGAACTAAATCAAAGTGACAAGTGAGTGTGTTCTATCAGCTGTTTTAATTTATATTTAATGATCGACTCGTGCAAGTCCAATAATTATAGAACACACTGATTACAGTTCTACGGGATACAAATAATATTTCCAGCGATTATTTGACAGTTTAATGACATTAATTAATAATCAGCCATCCATTGCGTTGTTTATTTTAGTAAGTTGCGAAACTCTATGTGAGCAGGGTTTTTTTTTTGTTAATAGTATAATAATATATAGAATATATTAAATATAGAGTGGAATTGTACAGCTTAGCACCCCTATGATATTTTATTTTTGTCAGTAAAGTTTAAAGACTCGTGTTTGCTTGATGTGCAATGTATATATAAATTTGTTGGACGCTTCTCAAACTGGCAAATAAATCGGGTATAAGCAGTAACACATACCTCAATAAAAATCATCAAACAAAATCAAACTAATCTCAAACCAGTTACATGCTTAATTACAAATAAAATTACCCGTTTCGACTAACCAAACACTGAAAAACAAAACAAAACAAAACAAAAGCCATTCCATGAAATATGACTCAGTTTTCCTAATATATAATTATAAGTATATGTGCCAAAGTAAATTAATACGTAGTTCGTGCTAATATTGAGGCCCTGAAAACATTTTCAACTTAATTTGAGATAAGCAAATGAGTTCAGTTCAAGGCTGCACCCTTCAAACAAGCCCCAAACAAGGCGCCTGCTTATCAGTAAACTGGCCACGCGCAATTTTAATAAAATCTTATATTATGATGAAAAGCTTCCTCAAATCACAAATCTTAAATTGCATCTTAACAGCAATAGATTTTGTGTTAGGAATTAAAAATGAACAATTTTTCAAGCGTAATACTATAGGTATTCATTTTACAAGCTAGGGCTTGTGATACAAAATAGTTATGTCTTTAAAAGTCTAGCTCAGCTGCCATCAGTATGGCTAATTAAAGCAACGAATGGAAATAATAGTTGACAAACTGCTAACTAACTCTGCATATTTTGGGCAATTTTCAGGTCTTTCGACATGGGCCACGCACACCGGCGGACACATATCCCATGGATCCCCATGTAAATGAAACCTACTATCCATTTGGCTGGGGACAAGTTACAAATGTGAGTTGAGCACAAGTTGCAGCAAAAACTTTTCTCAAAAAAACTACCTAAAAACAACAACAATAAGAAAAATAAGTGACAATGTGAAAAGAGAACATGTAAGCTTCCCATTCACTCCCAGAACCACGCAGCCAAACATTTAAATAAATTGAAATGCAAATGTTTGTTAGGGCAAAGGATGGGAAAAATGCGGAGGGGAAGCTGAGCTATTCTGTGCTGCATTAACATATACACATGCATATGTTTATGCAATTGCCAAATTGCAAGACATTTAATATTTTATAACATTTTCCATCTCTGTCTTTTTATCTCTCCGTTTCTCTCGCTCTCTCTTTGGATGTATTGCTGTTTCTATTTGTGGACTACCCGGCTGTTGTCCCACGTACCAACCACCCATGCCATGCAATAAATCAACGCTCAGAATGGCAAACGCGAGCTGTTTAACATTGGGAGTTGGCTGCGTAAGCGTTATGGCAAATTTCTGGCACCCTACTACAGTCCCGATGTGAGTAACCTAACCAACGAACTAACGAACCGCCAGACAACCGTACCGGCAGCCGCCGGACGGGTGTCTGATAGTGCGGACGTTTACAAATTGCAGAGCTCAAGCGCACTCTCCTCATCACTCAATTTCTTTTGCTCTCCACTCTGCTCTGCTATGCTTGGCCCCATGAACAGTTGGTGCACGCACAGGCAACGGGAGTTCCACGCACACACATGACCATGCAGACGGTGCTGGCCAGCTTCTTCCCTCCGAAGGGCACGCCCATGGAGTGGAATAGCAAGTACAATTGGCAGCCCATTCCAGTATTCTCGCAGGAGCTAAATGAGGATACGGTATGTCAACCCAACCAATCAATATTGATGGCATCATCAGTTGAATGTTTTTTATGCCTTACTTCTTCTCATCAAGTAATTTAATGCTTAGGCTTGATTCGCTTTTTTTTAAATTTATTTTTAATTCGAGCGAATACAAAAACAAATTAAAATCATTAATAATTCTTCATTGCAGAATTAAAAGTTTTTTTTATTTTTACACTATTTGCAAATACATTAAGTTAGTCCGAATTTATATTGAGTTTCATCTTTAAGTTCTTTGTAGCATTTGCAATATGTAGGAATTTGCCATTTTTTAACATTTGTTCTTATATGGAATAACATTCTTTTCAATGCAAAAAACCTTTCAGTTTGACCCAAATGAACTCGAATTTTAATTAAAAATTTGTAATAATGGTTACATTTGAATCTAGTTTAATTTCCTGGCAACTTGACCAGTTCTTTTGAAAGTTTATTTCTGTCCAATTATTATAGTGACTGAACTCTTTAATCCTTAGCTTCTGCTCGTACGTAAGCCTTGCCCTCGATACTTTGAGGCACTGCACGAAGTCTTTGAATTACCCGAGGTCAAGAAAGAAATCGAGCCCTATCTCTATATGTACAAGGAGCTGGAAGCTCACACTGGACTTGATTTCAAAGAACCAGAAGATATACAATCGCTTTATCTCACGTTGCTCGCTGAGCAGGAATGGGGTCTAGAGTTGCCCGAATGGACTAAGAAATACTTTCCCGAGAAAATGCAGTTCCTAACCGAACAGAGTTATGTTTACAATGTCTACACTCCCGAGATGCAAAAGATCAAAGCTGGTCCATTCCTCAAAAAGATGATCGACGAAATGCAGCAGAGGCGTAACGGGACTCTGAAGCCCGATAAGCGTAGGCTGTTCATCTATACGGGTCACGACTCGACCGTGGTAAACGTGCTGTCCGGCCTGAAGATATGGGAGCGTCAGCTGCCACGTTATTCGGTTATGGCACTGTTTGAGCTGCACAAGAACAAGGAAACCGGCGAGTATTGGGTGGAGATATATTTCCGCAATAATCCCAAGGCACCAGCTCAAAAGTTAACGGTACCAGGCTGTGACTTCCAGTGTCCGTTGGACAAGTTACTCGAATTGGCCAAGGATGTTGTGCCCACGGAAGCGGATGCTAAGCGATGCGATGCCCAAAATGAGCAATTCACAGAGCCACCTTTACGAGGTCCATAGATGAGTCAAAACTGCGCTCTCTCCTTCTGCTCTAAAAGGTGCTACAACTCAGGATTACTTAGGTCAACATATAGTTTAAGTCGAACAATGTACATACATTTCCACATACTTATTAAAGATCAAGTCGAAATTGTAAGAAGGTGGCCGGGTGTTTGACTAAGCGCCAGAAGCAACGCCTCAAATGGCAACCAAGTTGACTCATTTCCGTTTGTGGCGCCGCCATTGCCCAATAGGCCGCTTCCGTGCTCCTTTTGCCAGCTTCGTAAACAACTTCCGCACTTGTTCAGCAAGCCAGCTATTTTCAATCCCCCAGCTCTTCTCCATCTCTATCTCCGTCTCAATTTCTCTGTCTCTGTCTGTTGCTTTGTATCTCTTTGAATCTCGCCCGCCCTTTCGCTTTGCTCATTTTTGCCAAGAGGTGACATTTTTCGCATTGCGGTTTACCATAAACTATTTCATTTGGGACTTGTCTGTGTACATTAGCAGTGCTCCATTCTTGTCGTTGGTGTTGGTGTTTCATGCATGCCATTGCCATTGCCCACATTGCTGCTCACACATCCCTTACCCCACATCACTAGACACACTGCACAGTCCACTCAGTTCTCCATTGTTTACTCTTGTGCGTTGCCCATCTGTCTCTGAATGTGTTCCCAGCATTTCTCGCTCACCAAGTCTCTCTCAGAGTGCATCTATGTGCTTTTTATACATACATATCTGTAAACTTTATTTGTCAACGGGACGCATGTGTGCTTGCCAAAAGGAAAATATGGGAAAATAAATTAAAATAAGGAAATCATATCCTGCAGGCTCACAGTCCCCACTCGCTTTGTCATCCTTCTGTCTTTGTCGGTTTATTGTTGCGCTTAATTTCGCTTAATATGATTTTGGTGGCACTATAAAGAGATACATGTGACAAATCCACGTCAACATACATATGTAGATTACAGATTATATCTTTATGACCAATGAATGAGCGTTGCTCCAAACAATTAAGTGACACCTTAACATAAAAGCTGTACATAACTGAAAAATCGACTATCAAGTGAGATCTACCTATTTTATTTATGCGGGTATGTCCATTGCTCAAATTTATTTCGAGCTCAACTGAAGGATTACTGAAAGGCGTCTTTAATGAAAGCGTCTTCAACTGCAATATAATATATTTGAATTTCTCATTGTATTGATTATTCAGTGTTTAATGCTCACACACCGCACTGAGCACAAAAATTAATAACCTCTTTCGACAAATGAAAGTCTAAAGCAACAAAAATGTATGCATTTTACAGTGTATGCAACACTCAACATCAATGTTGGTTGGTTGGCTGGTTGCCCTTGTCTTGGCTAACGAAAGTCGAGCATGGCTGGTTCTGCTTCTGGCTTGGCTAACATGTTTACCATGTTTTTGCAGACAGAAGGAAAGCTGACGGAAAGGCGACTGTCATTTAATAGACTGAACTTGCAGCTGGCAAACATTTGTGCAGTTTATTAATATGCAACCCATCTTAGTCGCATCAGTTCTCAGATATTAGTCCAGAACAGGTGGCACTCAGTGCAAGGCCTTCTATTGCCAATCTAATCCGATAGGCAAAGCACTAAGTTTTAAGTCCAGTATCGGGAACTCGTTAGTAAGCTGACCACAAAATGAAATGTGGGCCAATGCATCTGGCAGAGGAGGCTGTGCAGTCAAGTTTTTATATTTCAGACCCAGTCGTCTTTAGTACAAAAAAAATTTAAGTTTTTGCAAAGACGTGCACTTACCTCGAAAAGTTTTCGTTGAACAATGTTTTGTGACTGAGCTTCTTTAGGTTCTATAAGTCGATTTGTTGACCAGCAGCTAAAAAACTGATGTCTTAAGCGAAAGCTTATCAATGAGCATCTTCTCCAACTGAGTCAATCTGCCCACATCACCACAAAATTTAAAGATGTACTGAAAAAACGAAATATTACTCCAGTGCGAGCCTAATGAAAAGTAAGTTTAAGATGTGAAAAATGGCCTTGTGAAAATTTAGTTAATATATTAGAAAACAATAAAAAATATTTATAAAATATATATAATACAACGTCACACCGAATATTACTATATGCTATAAGTAGACCAGAGTGAATCTGCTGATTTGATACAATTGGCCGATGTTAATTACTTTTTAGTCAAATATGTGAAACCTGATTTGAGTATGACTAAGTGGTCGGATCTGGTTGGCTGTATCGCCTGGCCAAGCGATACAAATCATGAATATAAATAGTTAAATAAATGGGAATAAATTCATATTAGATCCATAAGTATTGTGTGATCTACCTAACGAATATACCCGGCATAATATCAACTATTAAGTTAATCCAGTTCAGTGTTATTCATGATATGTTGCAGCGATCCATTGTACTTGTACCAGGCTGTCGAACTTACATAACTCAATTTGCTTAAACTACTGACCTGTAGATTTCAGGAAATGTTGGATATATGAGTCTCGCAGTAATTCTTTAAAGTATGACAGATGATTCTGATACTCTTGTCTGATACAAAACGGGTAGGATTACTGCAAATGTCAGCTTGCTTTTTCCTCTCTATTTGTTAGCCACGCAAACGACTTGGTTTTTTAATTTCGGAATATAATACAATTGCAAATGAATCCCAAATACATATTTTCGGCACTGAACTTATGCTCCAATAAGTGCCTCCACTTAAAGCTTCTCGAGTACTGTGTGACTTACTGATCTGCTCTACTTTAGATATGCAAAATTTAGAATAAAAAAAATTTTGCTCTTTGTTTCTGGAACGAATGCCCAGTACGAGTTTTCTCCTGAATGCTGATTTGAACGGTTAGCCACTGTCACAGAAATTTTTTTTTTTTTTACTGAAATATATTTAGAAATTTTCAAAACTTTGCACACATCACATAAATTTATGATTGGTGTGGCATACATTTTTGTTGTTTTCAAATACCTTTTCTTATTTCCTACCGGCGTGGGTCCCTTCTTCGGTATTTATTGTCTGAAATGGGGATAAATAATTCAATAAACCTAAATGAACCGGTTATTAAACGAAACAAAATATAAATTTATACACTGGATAGCGCTTAGGTTTTATTTTATTTATTTTAAAATTATAGTTCACTTAGGTGTATTGTATTAATGCTTTGCATTCATCAGTTAATCTACAGGGTCTGCATATTCCAAATTGCAAGATTGTAATTTTTTTACTGTGTGAAACACGTATAGGGTGTAGTCAACACGAGACGACGTTTAGAATCGAACTGATTTGCTCTGACGAGCTTTCCTTTATTTATACTAAAATCTTAAATCTAAGTACATGGCGTCGCCTACTACGACTCCATGTGTTGTAAGGTGAATTTATTTGTTGTAAGGCGAGGCTTTGTGTTTTTGGTCATTGAACAATAGCTGAGCCTGCTACGTCGCATGTTCAAACTTGAACATTTACTTTACTGCGTCTAGCATAGTCGTGCCAAAATCCTCGTCTGGAGCTATTTGAAATTTAATAATCATCAAAACGTCAGTCAATCAATTTACTTTTAAACAATCAACTCAGTTCCAAAATTGAGAGAAACTCGACCTCGAATTAGACTTAAACTTATTATGAATTCGAAATGGACACCATTCTCCTGATCCAGATCTTGGCCTTCTCAATCTGCACAATATGGGTGCTTGTCGATTTTTATTTGCGTTATGTTGCACGGTGACCTGCTTGTCCATATCTGAAACAATTACAATTAAGTTACGAACAATTTCTTTTTACACGCGAAGAATTACAACATTTAAAACAATTCACTTCGGCATTAGCATCTACGCTCGTCATCATGTGGATCTTGTTTGATTGCAGTTTTAGAGGCATAATGAGTTTATATCTCAGTGTAAGTCGTTAACTCCTTAAAATTGCTAGCGTGGAATATTTTTTATACATTGGAATCTAGAACACGCTGTATAATACTCATTAATTCTACTAGAGTTTAAATATCCATCAAAGCATACAAATAATCGGATAATGCTTCTCTTTTTTCTGAACATAAAGGATCTTCATTATACTACGACAGACGAAAACTTTATAACTTTCTCAATTCACAATCTTTTATATTTTATTGGCAACTGCTCAACATCAGAGATGTTTGTTCAGCATACTCCCTCGACGTTTTTTAACTTTCTGCAATCTGTAGGTAAGTAATATTAAAATATTTCTAACAATATTGCACGACTTTCTAATACGTTCAGTAGCACATTTCTTCCAGTTGAATCTTTTAACTACGCGTTTCAATTCAGTCATTTTTTAATCCAACTTTTACATATATTTCAACTGATGTTCACATATCACTACTAACTTGATTACTTACTCCCATAAGTATTGGTGCAATGCAACTTAGTTGCTGGATAGCTTTGACTGCTTTTGGCCCTTTTCTCTCTTCGATTTAAAATAATGATACTCTGTGTTTCTCCTGTAAAAACTCATTTGACATTGACAGGCGTAAGTCAAATATTATTGACATTAAAATTGTATACTTTTGTTGAGAATCATAATCAGTTCAAAATGATAGCATTTCTAAAAAAAGATAAATTGTTTATCGCGGCTACCATACTTATAATATTCATTTGCGTATGTTTTATAATACATTTTTCTGGCTTTAATCATGAGTCACAAAAGATAATCTCGATTCTGGTGAACGTGTTTATGGTGACAGTGATGCTATTCCTTCTTGCTGATACAATCAAATTCGTGCTATTGGCGATTGATGAGGCCTTCTGGCCGCGCAAGTTGTCTGCCTTCACCACGGATAGCGAGGCAAAAATCCACACGCGCACGGATTACCTAAAGATGCGACTAAATTCGTTGCGCTATCGGCTGCTGGCAACGGAAGATCATCGAAACGAGAGACTGAACTTAAGATATCAAAATATTGCACAGGATCTGTGGCTTTATGGGAAGTATTTCTTCCTACTCATGTGCCTGGTGCTGGTGACCCAGGACGAATTGCTCTACTTCAATAGCAGTGCGCTGAAAAAATTTTTTATGAACAATCAAACGTATACCATGGGACTGAATCAAGTGAACAGACTCGATCAACTCTATCCGTTTATTGAGATCTCGATTGTGATGGCCTTCGAATCGGATGTCACCGACAAAATAAATTCTTTTATTTTGTATGGCGATCACACAAGCATGTTGGGAGTGGTGCGACTGCGTCAGCTTCGGAAAGAGGAACATTCTCATACGGGTTGGAATCCAGTTGAGTTTTCAAATCTCGACTATATGCCCAAATGGAAGTTGCCGTATGAGCGAATATCATACACAGACAAATATTGGCGCATCTATGAGCCCTGGTTGCCTATTAGTCCGACCTACAGTAGAACGGATAGGTTTTTTTTTAACTTTAATTACCCCGGTTACTTGCAGAGCTATCCGGAGATGGAGGGCTATGTAACACAGCTATCAAACAGCTATGACAACAGCATGAGGGTGGTTAAATACCTCGAGGAGAATCATTGGCTTACTTGGAAGACAGTGGCAGTTTTCATGGATTTTACTTTTTTCAATGCCGATGCGAATATGTTCACCATATGCACTTTGCTTGTGGAGCAGACGCCATTTGGGACCATTCTGTCCAGCGCAAGAATAACCAGCGCAAAACTGAATTTCGTTGCTCAGCTGGGAAAAGGTGGGTTGATCGTACTGATCGTCTACATAATTGTGGTCATACAATTTTTCAAGGCCTTGGTTATGGTGCTATGGTATGAGCCGTTCAAGTTGCGCAGCATGTGGACCAAGTTGGATTTGATTATCTTTGTTCTCAACATCACAGTGATTATTCTAATAAGCGCACAGGAATTAATGGTAGCACAGCTGCTTGCAAAGGTGGAGAGTTCCAGCAAACTCGAATTTCTCGACTTCCGTTTGCCTACACGTCTGCATGAATGGACCCGCAACATGCTTGGCTTTCTTGTCTGCCTCACCACAATGCGTTTGTGGCGCGTGTTGCAATTTGCCAGCGTCTTTCAACTATTCACTTCCACGTTGTACTCAGCGTGGCAAACGTTGGCTAGTACTGCCATGATAATTCTGACATTTTTAGTAGGATTCGGCATCGCAGTTGTAATTGTGAACGGAAATAATGCGTTTGGCTTTGTCCAACTATTCAAGAGTATTATATCGTCGTTGTGCTTTTCTTTTGGCTTCAGTTCACAAATAATGCCAAAAGATCTATTTTATGGTGGTCGGTTGCTGGGTTTTGTTTTATATCTAATTTTGGCATTTTTTGTTGCCTTGCTGATGACAAACCTATTTGTTTCAATAATGAATGATTACTTTTCGCGTGCAAAGCGCATGCGAGATGAGAGGCATGAACAACAAATTAACTTTCTGCAATTCCTGAGGGTCGAATACGCCGCCATATTTCGATTCTTTCAAAAGATGGCATGTTTCAACATGGCCTATAAGCGTCATAACCGTACAGTAGCCGAGAACATGAAACGAATTTTGGCCCACAAGGTAAAACAAGAAGCATCCCAAAAATCCGAAAGCATTAAGCACGCTGATTACAAGCGTCGTATTGAACGACTTTTCACTGTTGCTGCTATCATGCAGACTCAAATGGAACTACTTGACCACATGCTATTCCAAACTGAAAAGGTCTAATTAGATGATGTTAAAAATTAAGATTCCGATACTTAAGTGAGGTAAAAAGCCCATTAACATCGACATATATTGAAACAGTTAAATAAAATATTATGTTTTTTTTCAATTTATAAAACAAAGTTAACAATAAAACAAACAATGTTAAACTTATTTTAATACCAGCTTTCATCGAGATGCAACCGATTATGTTATTTAGCATTATGGGACTTAATACTATGAATACTTTTTTTACAACAAATCCAAAATCATTACAAAAACGCTCTTGATCCATAGAGATATTTGAAGTTTCATAGTTACAACTAATTTCTAAGGCTTATACTTATTACATTGATATTGTGCTTGTTATATTATTTACATTGATACCTAATCAACTCTATTTGTTATTTTGTATTTGTGTTTCCTTTATACGGAAATCGAGTGTGTCTTTTTATATAACCTCCCGCGTTTCAAATTGTAATTCTAACCAGCTTTCTCATGTGCTCTGTGCTTATTTATCTGGACTTTTACCGGGCTAGTTGTTGTTGATCCTGTGGGGAAAGATGTTAAAATTATGCATCCGTTAAGGCTCCCAGCTTACGAGCGAGCTTGTAAGCCTTGTCGCTTGTAAACAAATGTTGTCCAAAAAGCACAAAATATGGAGAAGTTCCAAAGCTGACGTGTATATCGCTTCGAAACGCCCTCTGGATGTGTGTGATCGTATCCAACATATGCCTTGTCGACGTTAGGTGAGTTTGGTTGACCCTTTCCGCTGCGTTTGCCTGTTGTGCGTAATTTCCATATCGCATGCGTGTTATATCTCGTAGACTTAGGAAATTGAAAAACCCCTTGTATATAAAACTGTCTACCGTAAATGACTTCTGGAACCCAAAACATGGAGAGTTCAGTGCTGTATAGAAATAGGATTACAACCTTTGCCGTGGCTTTTGGCATTGCCTTCAACAAAATTGACTTTGGAATATGATCTTGGACATGACGAGTCCATTCTTCTCTTTGCACGTGTCGCAGTTTGCAATGAAAGACTTCATTTGCATGACCATTTTTGGTCAGTAAAACATATTTTTGAGCCTGCCTGCGGCTTTCATATTCGCAAAGCCTGCACGTGCTTCTTTAACTAGGGTGTTCGAAAGGGCTTCCAGAATCCATAGTTTCCAAGGGAACTCTTCCCTGTTTGCTTAAATGAATTGAGTTATCTTAAACAATAAATCATTTTCCGAATGCAACTCGGAAAATTAATGATATTAACCATTGATGAAATGCATGATCCGTTATGAACGGAAAAAGCTCTACATATGAATTTCTCTACTGCTTTCACTGCTGCAATGCGTTTTGTTTTTTAAACACAGTAGTTCAACTGGGGTCCTCACAATTTCACGGAAAAATAGGGCTAATGGGTGTAAGAAATGGTTTCTTAAAAATGGTTTCGGATAAAGCAATAATACCAACCGGCGGTACGTGATAACTGACGAAGCTGTTTGGAATGGGTATCTTCGTAATTTCGTGTACCCTTACTGGATCAGTCCGTAGTGCGCCATGTTTAGATGTTAGGATGTGTTTATTCCGATCTTATAATTGGCATATTAACGACAGTAATCCACTTTGGACAAAAAATGACAATGCTTTTCAATAATAATAACTAGCAGATCATCTATATAAACGAAAACATGACTTCCGAGCTTTTGCGGGATTACCTTGTCCATCAGTCTGCATTGCAGAGACCAAACCGCATAGATATGAACTGATATAGTGGCTTCCCTGATATGGTTAATGCTGTGTATGGTCTACCATCTGTCTCCAGTTCAATCCGCCAAAGGGTTTAATGTCGTTGCTGATGATGAACACTGTATTTTCTGCGCGACTCTGGTTCGACACTATGCTAAATAAAGAAATACTTCCATCAGCCTAATTCGTACGCTACTGAGTTTGCTGTGTTGTGCAGACTGTGTCCTTCCCTTTTAAAAATAATTTGTCTAAAATATTCCCTTTTACAGTAATCTAATCGTCGATCGGTTATAGTACTCTTACCTTAATCTTCCCACAAAATTAAACTTTTATTATAAATTCAAGACTTTATGAGCCATTTAATACATTATTTTTCATGCTCAAGTTTCATGTTTGGGATGATTACTTATTTCAAATTCATACGTATGTACATACGTACACATGTACGTATGTATATAAATATATACCTGTGTACCTTACCCTGCCAAGAGGTCTCGCTAGGCTACATCCTGTTGTTTTATATATACTTATTTGGACTTATTTATAAATATACACATGTGTATACACACCAGAGTTAAGATTATTAGGATACATGTTAAAGGGATAGAGTGGACGAGCCGCGTAAACGAAAGGTAAATATTACAAGAACATTCAAAATGTATAATAAATTCTCTATTTTATTCCATATAAATTGAATATTAATTTATTTATACTGTCATTCTTCTTTTTTCTCTTTTATTGTTGCCGTTAATAATGAAGAATGTATTTATGGACGGCGTACGCTGGATTATTCCCGGATAATCAGGCGATCAGCTGTTGCACTAGCTGGCTCACTCATATGAACCAGTTAAAGCTGCTTAAGGTTCTTGCACATGCTCGTCTTGCTGGCCCTACTTCGAGTCCCTCAGCGGCTGTTGGTTGCAATTTTTTTAATAGTCAATGAACAGTGGGAGTCTCCCTTTTTTTTATTCGTTACAGTTAATAATTATTTCTGCTAACGTATTGTGTCATATTTTGAGTATAAGACATTTAATGTTATATTATACCGTGTGCCCATAGAAGATGGGTAAGAAACAGGCAGAAGGAGGCGTCTCCGACCCCATAAAGTATAGAAATTCCTGATAAAAATCAACAGCCGTATCGATAAATCCATCCCTGATGTGCCTCCGTTGTCACTATGAACACGTGGATCTCAAATACTATAAGAGCTTGAGACTTGAAATGGAACTTTGGAGTATTTTGCATTCGAGATCACTTGATTATAGAATTCTAACTTGTTTTAAGTTACAATTAATTGTTTTGCATTGTCATATTTAGTTGTTTCTGACAGTACGAGTATTATATTATTTGTTGAATTTATGATTCTGGTTATGTTGTTTTAATTTTTTGTGTTTATTTGAAATTTTAATATAAGGGTCTTTTTTTTTGCACAAATTACATTATCTTGTTGAAGCGGTCCTTTTTCTAAAAAATCGCACTTCTCTTTTTGTTTGTCTCCAAATCTCGACTGACTAACTTTAAACTGACCTCCAAAAATTGACTCAATTTCTTATCTTTTTTCTTTAAATTTTGTTTACTTTAACTCATTCCTCTAACAAAGCTTATATTAATACGAATCTGTTTTTGTTCGATCGACCGGGTCGATTGACCGGTTTATAATTATCAATGTTTACTAATTCAAGGGGTAGCGATAATGTCGATGTATTACGTCGAATCATTCGCCTTTACGATGTTGTCAGCTATACAGGTTAAATGTGTTGCTTTGCCTTAACTTTGATGTTTGCGAGCCAGTATTTTATTGTTATTATGCCTCCCATCTTGTTTGTATCTGTATGTCCTAATTAGTTGTGGTAATTATAGAGTGTATCATTTATCATTTCTTCGGACACTGCACAAAACCAATATACCAATATACTTTCGGTATAAAGGTATATCAACAAGAAAATACATTAACGACAACAAGCAGCAGAGCAAACCTACAACTTGATTGGAGGAAGAGGCTACTCGTGTTCGTAATTCTGAGTGACGTCATTTCGCATTGTAATTGTGCCATTCCTATTCTTAATCTGCGAGAGGATGCTCGGAGCCACTTGATTAGAGCGAATGCCTAATCAGCCTGTATTAAGCCCCGAATTGCATGCAAATCGCCTGAAGTTATTGTCTGTGGGCCCTAGTGACGTGGCGCTTTTATAAATAGTTTTGTTTAGAAATTTTGTTGTCAACACCCTCCGCGCAAAGAATAAGAATGTAAATAAAACTGTTGATATAAGGAAAGTAAATTATTCGTGTTAATTTGCGAATTATTATTTTTATGTCTATTTAAATTTATGTTAAAATAATTTTTTTCTCTATTTTATATTTTTAGAAGTGTTGCAAGGGTTGGAAATGCCTGATAAGTGATTTATATATTTATATTCGGTGCATTTCATAGAAAATAATCGAATAAATAAACCGACTTTTGGGGAAGTAACGCTTGTTCTAAAGCTAAAGCTTTTTTAAACAGCTTAGAATTAACAACTTTTGGTTGTGTGGGATTCTTTTCATCACAATCACTCTTTTGAGATTTTGATTTGGTATTCCTTTACCCACTTCGCCACCATCTTCAATCACAAAAGTGATCAATTGCGTCTCCGTATAATCAAAGAGTTTATTGACAGCTGAAAAGTTGACAGTTTAGGATTATTAAGAAATTGGACTCAGTCATAATACGTAAAAGCGTCGATCTAGTTTGTTCGGAAATTATTTGAAATATTTTCTATAGTACGAGAATAATTTTTTTAAAATTAACAACGAGCCGAAAAATTTTCAAATAAATCTGGAATCAATTAACTAAAAGCAATGGACAAACACACAAGACACAAATGGTTGTTTGCACTCACAGTACTAATAATACTCACCTGCGTGATTTTGATGATTATATATTCGGGCTTTGATCATGAGTCGACAAACGGAAAAAATCTTATTCTGGTAATACTTATTGTATTGTTCTTTCAAATGGTAATCGCAGATCCAATTAAATATCTAATAATTTCCATTGATATGGCTTTTTGGCCACGAAGCATGGCCAAACATCGCAAAGACACAAAAGAGGACGAAAAGGACCACAACCGCCTCAATTTTCTCAAACAACGGCTAAGCAGCATGAGAATTCAGATGCTGATCACCGAGCGATACCGCAACCAGGCGTTGAACCACGAATACAAAGATATTGTTAACGATCTGTTGCTCTATGGGAAGTATTTTCTTATCTTAATCTGCGTGGTGGTGTTCTCACGTAACCAGCTATTGTACTACAACACGACCAAAATGAAAAATCTTCTCATGCTAAATCATTCCGAATATATTGGACTAAAGGAGATTAACCACCTAAATCAGCTATTCGATTTTGTAAAGTCATCGCTTGTCGATACCTTCTCCGAAGGTGCGAGCGAAGAGGGCGCATCCTGGATCCACTCCGACCAAAATAAAATACTTGGTGTCGTTCGACTACGCCAGTTGCGTGTGGCCAAAGAGGACTTCGGCTGGGGTGTACCCAAATTTACAGATCTTTTGTATATGCCCGGCTGGCAGCTACCTTACCAACGACTGCACTATACCTACAAATATTGGCGAGTCTACGATCCCTGGCTGCCCATTAAAGACCAACACGACTTTGCTTCTAGAGTCCTTCTAAACTTTGATCACATTGGTAAATTCCACTATTATCCGGAACTTAGCGGGTACGCCGCACTGCTCGCACGTAACAGGCAGAACAGCATAAAGATACTCGATTTTCTTACGGACAACCGATGGCTTAATTATAACACGTCAGCGGTATTTATGGACTTTACCCTCTACAGTGCGGACGCAGATATGTTCAGCGTGTGTACATTGCGAATGGAACAACTGCCCTTTGGCAGTGTTATACCAGACGTGTCATGTGACAGTATTCAAATGATTAGCGATGCCTTGGAGCTAAGCTACAAGGCGATCCTTGTGGGGGTTCTCTACGTGGTGGTCGTATTACAGTTCATTCAGGCGTTCGTCGTGAACTTGTGGTATGAGCCTTACAAGCTAAAAAGCATTTGGTACAAACTGGATTTGATGATTGTTCTTCTCAATGTATTTTTATTAGTTGTTATTACCGTAAAATTAATACTCATAACGTCGTTGCTGAAGAGTTTGGAGAACTCCAATAATATGTCGTTTCTCGACTTTCGAAAGCCGGCACGCTTGTATATGCTGACCGACATATTGACTGGATTTCTTATCTGCATAACAACGCTGCGATTGTGGAAGGTGTTGCAGTTCTCGAAAGTATTTCAGCTATTTACGAACACCCTGTCCCTTGCCTGGAAGGCTTTGGCCATCACTGCCATGGCAATACTTATCATCTTAATGGCATTTGGCATTGCTTTTACCATCATCAACGGCAACAATAGCCGCCATTTTGTTGAACCGGTAAGAAGTGTTATAACGGCATTGTGCTTCTCGGTTGGATTCAATAAGCAGCTTAGTCCGTCGGATCTCTTTCACGGTGGAAAGTTTATTGGCATGTTAATGTATGTTTTTTTAGGATTTGTGGTGTCTGTGCTGCTAATCAATGTGTTTATTACAATGATCCATGATTATTTTACGATTGCAAAGACTGCGACTAATGCCAACTTCAAGCGAGATATCACATTTTGGCAATTCTTGCGTGTAGAATATTATGGTGTCTATAGATTCTATAAATCGCTGCCCTTTATAAGAAAGGATTACAAGCGTCACAATCGTACGGTGGCTGAGAATATCCAACACATCTTGGATAACGACGATAAACTTGCACAAATGAAAGCTCTTGCCAAAAAGCGTGTATTGAGCAGCACGGATAAGGTTGAAGAATACAAGGATGAGGAAACTAGACAAGTAGAGTACAGGGAACGTGTGGAGCACATGTATGCCATCGCGTCTATTTTAAATATCCAAATGGAAATAATGGAGCGTCTGATATTCGATGCAGATAAAAAAAAAAAAAAGGGGAGGAAGAAAAATAGAGGCGATCAAGATCTACTGCAAAGACACAGAGAAGATTTTAATGATAGCGTCGTGTAATTGAACGAGTGATTCTGCCGATATTTATTTAAATAACCGAAGTTCGCATATTACTATTGTTTATTTAAATGAATATAAATATTGATTCACCACCAGATAACTACTAAATAATAATGCTTCAGATTTGTATTTAACGATATATTTGTTTTGTTCTGTGGTAATACATTTTCGAAGCCCAAAATCTCGTCGTCTAAAAGCAACTAACAAGAAGCGACCCTCGATGTCGTAGATGAAGCACGGAAACAGAAAATTTTGAAATTTCCGTCAGGTTTGAGAAGCTATGTGAGTGTAATTACAAATTCACTAAGTAGAATACATTATGGCGTCAAATTGGCTAAAAATGTGCATCTGGGCGCAATTTTGCCCAGAAGCAAACACTGGTCATTAATGCACATGACTTCGTTGCGCCAACTTCGCTAATTAATTAAAATCAGTTTTATATAAGTATGCGTGCATGAGTGGGAACAGGCATGCATTTTTATAATAGATCTTAATAATAGGTCTTATAAATGAACAGTAGATATATTGCCAACTGAACGCGCAGACCCTTGTCATTGTTTGCAAAAGGTCAAGGATAGATTTTTGCTGATATTTTCACACACTTTTAAGGATCTGCGCTCCATTATTAATATATATAGCAATGGAAAAAGCACTATAGCAGTAAGAAACGCGATGTGGTTACCGTTATTAAACGGTAGGGGTGGTAACAGAATATGTTACTATTATTTTATGTCGGTTCTTAATTATTACTCAAAGCACCCACCTGTGAAAAATTGCGGAGCATTATTAACAATGATAATTGATTCCTTATGTCGTGAACGATATATCGGTATTTTATTTATTTCGATTTTAATCTCGTTTTTCCCAAGGAATCTGTTTGAATTGTTGTTGATTTCATTTGTCAAATTTGAGAAAACGGTTTTATGAAATTAGTCATCTCCTTCGCGACAAAAAAGTAATGGTATTAAGCATATTCCTAGAAAGCATTGGAAAATGGCCAAAGTGTTGTCTTGAATATACTCAGAGTTACCCCCAACCCTACCTCTACAAAAAATACCTGACGTTGATGGGAAATATGCGGATGTGACCTCTCTACTTCTACTTTAATTCAGCAGATGATTACTTGGCAGTGATGCTATTCCTTGTTGGTGATACAATCAAATTTGTGCTGTTGGCGATTGATGAAGCCTTCTGGCTGCGCAAGTTATCTGCCTTCACCACGGGTAGCGAGGCAAAAATTTTGGATCACAAAGTAAAGCAGGAAGCACCCCAGAAACCTAAAAGCATTTACCACGCTTGTATAACCGTCGTACTGAACGACTGTTCACTTTTGCTGATATCATGCAGATCCAAATGGAACTACTTGAGCACATGCTATTCGAAGCTGAAAAAGTCTGATTAGATCCAGCGGATGATTTTGAAGTTAAAGATTATTATACTTATCTGAGATTATTAGTATTACCAAAGAAATATATTTGTATCAATGTGTTAAAGTTCATTAAGTCATTCATCGTTAAAAACTACAGATCATGTGGTACATACTGGATTTGATAATTGTGATTCTCAATTTCTGTTTGTTATTTCCTATTATCGTATAAATAATACCGATTACGTCGTTGTTGATTAGCTTGGAGGGTTCCAGTATTAATTAGGCAAACAAATTCTTTTAAATTTATAAAGTGCTCTCAATTTTAAATAAGTTTTGAATATGAATAGTTTTCTTTTTTAAATGGCATCTACAAAACAGCTATATAATTATGCGCAAATAGTTTGTCTATTTGACTAGAAAAGGCTTTTAAGGCAATTTGTAGATGGCTTTGTTGGACTTGTTTGCGAAAACTTGCGGAACCTGAGCCTGGCTGCGGGCCAATAGCAAAATGACTTACGACTAGCGAACCATTTCGGACTTACTTGAAAGAGCATTCAGCTCGCACAATTGTTATGGGTTGGCAAATAAAAATTTAATACCTCATGCTTTTAGGCTGCTGCTGTAGAAAACTATTTGAGTTGCCCAGCTTCCAGCTTGCAGTTCCGAGTACCCAGTTCTGTGTAATCGGAGGCATCCGTTTGTATTAGACTCACACTTAAAACTTTACAAGCATTTTGATCAACAGCAAATGTTGCTAAACTAAACAATTTCGAACGGCGCTAAACTTTTGCCAGTTAAGTTACACGCCCGCCCCCCCTCCAGACAGACAGACTGTCTGCTACTTTTTTGGTGCACACTGACATAATTTGTGCACATATGTGTGTTTCAGTTGGGGAATTGTGTAAACTTTTATAATTATTAGCAACAAATGAGCAGTGACAGAGTACTTTTGCAATAACTGTAATTTTTTCCACCCAGATCCTTTCTGACCAGCAAAAAAAAAAAAAAACAAGAGAACGTTTCATTCGTTCGTAGCAGGCTGCAAAATACTTTGATTCCATAATTTGGAAATTGGAATATTTTTTAATGTCTGGTTGTGGTGGGTGTGGGCGTGTTCCGAAAACTATGGCGATCTTTAAAATTGTGTGCGATATGTGAACTGTCGATTTACAATTTCCGGAATAACGGCGTTGTCGATTATGAGCACGGGTGTGGACGTGAATATAATTTCAGTAATATATATATAAATTTGACTGCTCTAAATAAAAAACTTCGCTATATACCATTTACAAGTTTTTGAGCGCGAAGTGCCTACTAACCAAATTTAGTGACTGTAGCCTTAAAATTTATAGATATTTTTTGTGGAGTTATCGATTTGTATTTAACGATTATATCGATATCTTAACTACAATTTCTTCAATTTGTGTGCCGCATGCACAGACCAGTATATGTTCTAAGTTTAAAAAAAAGTTGCACTTATACAGATGGACGGACAGACCGACATTATTACGGTCATTGTTCAAAACCAACGTACTAAGGTACTTTTAATATCAATGTGTAAAAAGAGAACATTTCCAATGATTTCTCACCGGCACAATGTGAATATTTTCAACTTGACGGCTAACACGTATTTTCCTACGACCAGACACATAAAAAATATTGTGACAATCAAAAACCCTGTAAAGTGGTAAAAGTCTTGAGTGATAGCAGAAATAGAAGTTCTTAATAATATTACAGCTCATCCGCTTTTAATAGAATTTTTATTAACATCATCGTTGACCATTTCCGTTTAGTTAAAACATAACTCATCGGAATTTTTTAATTTTCGTAAATAAGTAAATTATGAAGTATCTGTGAGTATCTAGAAACTATAAATATTGAAGAGTGCTGGAATTAATAAACTGCGACTTGGGAGTATTAAATCTGTGCTACAAGTTACGTTAGTGATATATATAATGATTGCTAATCTTATAGTTGCTGTTGTTGATATTAATTAAACTAAATTTTATTAATAATTTATTGATTTTCCTTATAAAATGTTGTTGTTGTACCAAAATTGCAATCTTGTCACAGAGTATACACCACTAAGGGCTAAAGTACCTCTACTACAGAAAAATATAACATTGTTTAATGGTTATAATCTGGAGAATATGGCAGCAAAGTACGTTTGGAATGACTTTAATTCTGACGTGGCAAGGATCGATGCCATTACAAATCCTACTAATAAGGAGCATTTTAAATTCCAATTTTTGTCTAAATCATTAATAAAAGAAAAACCAGATTAAGCACGGATGCAGTCTGCGAAGCTGAACGCTGAATTACTACAATTCAGAAGTGGTTGATTTCATTAATACTGAATTATTTCAATAGCAGCAGTTTAAGCATATTGTTTTTGTGCTCCATATAAATTTAGATAAATTGAAAGACTAAGCAAATGACTGCCTCGACTACATATCTTGATCAAACAGCTACACATTCGGCATAATTCTCGAATCAAAATCGCTTTACATTTACATTCGTGGCACATTTGCATAGAGTAGATTACAGTTTAATATGGTAGTCATGTGAATATAAGTATTTCTGATGTCGCTGGTCAGGTTAGTATTATTAACAAGTTGCCAGCCCAGTACTAGTACTATTCAGAAAATAATCACTTAAAGAGTACAAATTGCATTGAAATATTAAGTTTATTTGTTAATTAATTTTAAGTATATAATTAGTTAGTATATGTGATTAATTATTCACAATCAATTGACTTGGTTACGAGCCCAGGTGAACCCAGGTGTCTAGAATACATTGTATATAGTATATTTAATAATACAGTTATATTGAATCATTTTCTTTCAGCCCGTTCTGGGGACCGGCTTACGACAAACAATTGCATATATATATCACGAAATTTTAGGTAACGGAGGTAAAAGGTATTCTTAACCGATCTTGATCATTTGTACTTCCATAAAAAAAATAGTCGCATTTATTACTATCGAAAATTTAAATGTATCGATGTTCTACAAACGGAGCCAGCTAGTAGATATATATACAGATATATATATATATTTTTTTTTTTACATCAGTTATAAAAAATTAAGAAACTTTGTTCTGCCTATGGTATAAGATATTCATATAGTCCCTGTGATTGGAGTGACCATATAGACGGACAGATGGATGGATATTACTACTTTGACTCAAATTGGGATAATTTATTTTATAATTTTTTATGATTACATATACAATATAGTTTATAATCTGAAATCATAAGATTAAAAAGCAGTTGCATCTATTCAAACCGAAGAGCTTAAATAGGTACTCCCTGGTGTAACCCAATAAACAATTCGTACAATACTTTCATTCTCTTTGAATTCAAAATTAAAGAGAACAGCCTTCAGAGCTTTGGCTGCAAAGAGTGCGCTGAATGGAAACTCGCACAGAAAGCTCGTGTCTCGCATGCTCTTAGTGCACAAGCTTTGGCAGCTGGCAGGCAGCGAGCGCACAACGCTTTTTAGGTTAGAGTTGCGAGTACTGGTCATAAAATATATGTCGTACTTTGGCTTCAGCATTTGCCGAGCGCAGGAATTTAATTCATAAGTTAAGTGGCGTGTCCTCGGCCGTATACAGACAAGGTTAAGTGTGGCTCGCTGCTACTGCAGCCATAGTAGAAGCAGCAGCAAACACGTCAGAGTCGGGTTCTGAATTTTGAATCCTGTCGCCCACTCGTGTCTTAGCTAAAGCGTGTGGGAGTTGTTTCGAGAGTGTTTCCCATTTCTATAATATATCTTCTAAGGTTTGCTGCTTGAGCACGAAACCGCATCCCTTGAAAGCACAGCCCCGACCTCAAACTTTTAAATGGCGAAGCATTTTTGTTGGAAAGTTTTGGTGCGCTTTAACAATTGCCTGGAAATATAATACATGGCTCATCGTCTGGGGGGTGCTTGAACTTTGTGGTTTTTGTGTTATCTTGAGTTTTTTTTTGGTTTTTGTATTCAGTCCTAAAATACTTTTGATTGAATCTTTTTTGCCTTCTACGTGCGACAAACAAATTAAGCAAATGACACCGTGGACAACATAAATCACAAGCAAAACCGGCAAATTTAGATCTGACCAACAACAACATAATCATACCTTGTCACATCCACCGCAAGTGCAAATTTGGAGAACGGTAAAGCCGCCTCCATGATTTGCATAAAGAAATAACCCAAAAAAGTGGCTGGGAAATTTGTAAAGGCCCGACTGACCTTTGGCCCCGCGTGACCACCTTTTTATTTGCCTGACACGTTCCAAAAAACCACCCTGCCCAAAAAATAAGCAATTGAAGAAATACTCAACACCTACAAATAAACCAAAACGCAATGCAGCAAATATTGAAGTAATCAAAAATGCAAATTTCACTACGTGCATTGTAAAATATTATAGATTTTGTGTATCTCGTGCCTGGCATTGCCAGAGCTCCCAGTCGATGGGTCGCAATAATTCGGCATGCAATTCCAAAACACATTAATTCCACTCGCAACTGTTTATCGCAGAAAGTTAATTGCTTTAACGTACCCACTATTAATCATATTTCATAATTTGTTTAGCCTAATTAGCGACCTACAGATAAGCAGACACTAATAGCAATGGCGATAATCCAAACAAACTTCGTAGAGCGCCGAAAACTTGACTGGGTCATTAGGAAAGATTCAAAGAATATTCAATTTCCAAGTCATTGTCAGCTTAATGAAATCCTTAACTAGTACATAAAAACAAGTTTTGAATTTGTTCATTGATTTCGATATGCAATTAATGCCATGAGAGACAAGTCTACTTTTATTTATATTTTATTTACTTACATTTATTTAACCATAGCCATTTATTTCTCCTCCGGAGCTTCAAAAGTATATAATTTGTATATACAAATATGATGTTGAAATAATTAGCCCATGGTTTGCTTTTACTTATAACCGTTTGCATGTACTTATGACATAAATTATATTCACCTTGTCGCGTGCCAAGATGAATATTAAAACAAATGTCAGTGGCATGATTTAACACTTTTCTCTCTTGTACAGACGAAATGAACATTCTGTTAACAAATAACTCGTGTACATACACAAATTTTCTTTTTGACTTGGTTTTCATCCTGTTTGCCTGCCTGCCATGCTACTCTTGCTTGAGGGGACGAGGGGACAGCAGCTTTTCTGAGTTTCCGAGTTGGGCGGAATGCGAAATTCGTGTAGCATTTCTAGCTGCAGAATAACGTGTTTTCCAGTAGTTGTTTTTGCGTTTAGCATTCGCTTTGCTATGTTTGTTTTTGCCATTAATAGCAATATCAAATGACAAACAAAATAGTAAAAAGGCGAGAACAAATGGGCAAATGAAAACTTTTAATTAATTGTTCGAAGTCAGAAAACTCGCACTGCTTTTCACCTAGCACTGGTCGCAGATTTCCAGATTTTGTAGAAGGATGTATGTTTATGACGTGTTGTGGTTGCCGTCGAAAGGTAAGTTAGTTGGTGTCAGTTATTTAGATTAAGTAATTAGAAGTAACTCCACTAGATGTAACTTATCAAATAACCAGCACGTTGGAAGCGACGAATATGCCTACACAAAAAATTGTGCCCATCAGGCGAGGAGCTCATGGGCGATAACATAGGCCAAAGATTTCAAGCACCTTCCAGCGCGTGAGTCTGTAAGGGCCTTTATCGTCTAAAGGCATGAGCGAAAGCAAAAATGGCTTTTTAAAGTGTGCATCAATGCATGAAATACGCTATGAAAACGATTAAGATAAATACGCTAAACTAACAAACAACCAATTGCAAAGGCATTCGAAAGGATAAGACTCTGCAGCTCTGCGTGTGAATATAAAAAATTCCAATATAATTCCAGATCAGCATGATCTGATATTATATAACAACACAAACGGTGAAGTGTAGGCCAGAGGAGAGGCCTGATAGGCCAGATAGCTAGCCAACGGAGAAGCAGCATACTGGGCGACCAGAAGAGCTGCCACTGGAACAGCAGAATAGGCCAAATGCTCGCCATTGAGAAGACCTGGCTTCGTAGAAGATAAAAACAGTCTCAGGACATATAAGTCATATAAGTCCTTTTTCTCTAACTTTACTGTCTTTGTGTTCACTTACAGACCATCGTTATCCTCCAGCCAGGACTTCTCCTTGGTCAACAGTTGGCCTAAGCTGCGCCCGTTGCAGTCGTTGTTGCTCATGTTCCGGTTGTGACTGCCTCCAATAGCCAGTTGATATGCCGTAATTTCAATGGCATCGCCAATGCTCCAGTGATCGCTCCAGCTATTGCTCCCGTGATTTCTAAATGTGCAGCGTCTCCTTTGGCTGCTCCAGTACTATGCGTCTCCCTTGGCCTATATCACTATTTTAGCTTACAGCCTGCCATCTCCTTATTCCGTCGGAGCTGCTCTAGTTCGTTTTAAGATTATAGTGAAAGGATTAGTAATGCAAATAAAATTTGCTGTTTAATATATTTTGTTAGCGCACACCAAAATGAATTAACGAACGTGCTCTGTGTGCAGATATTGTGCATTAGCGTTTACGTTAGCAATTTACATTTAACTCACGTACCTTTGAAAAATTATCAGTAGCGAGTAACGGTTTTGAATAAGGAAACTGGGTCAAGGTCTCTAGGGCACCCTGCCAAGGTCTTGGCAGTTGAATGAACTATTAATCCACGAGCGAATCATAAATACAAATTGTCAGAATAATGAATAGAAGTTCTAATTTTGTATATTGACAGTCCCTCTTTTGGTTAATTTATATACAACTTTTGTTTTATTTAAATACTACATATATATGTTTCGTTTTTAAGAAGAAAAGAAATGTTGGAATATTTTTAAAATTGTTTGCAAACTACTAGTTACCAGATATCCTATCTTGTTTGGGGTCTGAATATAATTCAAGAATACTGAGGTGCGTAGATCATGTGGCTAATGATTTAAATATTCCCGATAAAAAGATAGATCTTAAGTTATTTATTAGCTAATTTATTAAGTTATTTATTAAGCAATTTCCACCTTGACATACTTAGAATTTGTATTCAAGCCAAATTAAACTTTTATACATTTTAATGTCACGCAATTGTCAATAATTGAAACAGCTGCTGATTTTTTTGGCTTATATTTTTATTAACTATGTGACTTGCACTACAATTGGCCAACGGTCGACATAGTGGTGGAATCTTCGTATATGCTGTGAGTCCAATTAAAGGGACCAAGAGCACCCAGAGATAAGATAAGATTGGTTAAGTTACAATTTTGGGTTTTATATTATCAGTCAGCCAGAAAGTTATTACACCAGAGCTGGAGCGTAGGAGAGAGGAGCCACCAAGTGTGAGCTGTAAGCCAGAGGACTAGCCAACGGAGCAGTAGCATACGAAGCGATCAGAGGAGCTGCCAAAGGAGCAGCTGCATACTTGGCAATCACAGGAGCAGCAACTGGAGCGATCACTGGAGCGTGGGCGATGCCATTGAAATTACGGGCAATCACTTGGCTACTGGTGGCAGTCACAACCGGAGCAGGAGCAGCAACGACTCCAACGGGCGCAGTATAGGCCAACTGTTGGCCAAGGAGAAGTCCTGGCCTGGCAGCAGCGCAGGCGATGATAGCGAGGATAACGATGGTCTGTAAGAGAAAACAAAGACAGTTAAGTAAGAGAAGCAGGACACAAATCAAGGACTTTTCCTCTTACATATTTGAACATATTGAAGATTGGTTGCTTGTAGGGTTAGCTGCAAACTATGTATGTGATGTCCAATTACAGTTGCCAGCGCGTATTTATACCACAAAACACCAAAATGGTCTTTATTCAATTGTGAGTCATTTGGTTCATTTAAATGCATTGGCAGTTTGTAGCCACAGTTAACTTTAAACCTTTTGTAGCCCATATCACTTCACATAGCCTCTTATGTTATTTACCATTGTTTTATTTATAACGCGTCGTGGTAACTACAAATTTCAAAAATGCAGACTTAAGGTCAACATCTTAGTCGCCTTTTTGTATAAATAGCGCAGCCAAAACTATTAAAGGCCATCAAATAAGTTCAACTCATCGAGCTGCAAGCATATCCCAAAAACCAAAATGTTCAAATTCGTAAGTTGATAAATTGTTTTATTTATATTAGAGCACAATTTGAATGTGACTTATTTGTCTACAGACTGTTGTTATCTTTGCCATCATCGCCTGCGCTGCTGCCAAGCCAGGACTTCTCCTTGGCCAACAGTTGGCCTATACTGCTCCGGTTGTGACTGCCACCAGTAGCCAAGTGATTGCCCGTAATTTCAATGGCATCGCCCACGCTCCAGTGATCGCTCCAGTTGCTGCTCCTGTGATTGCCAAGTATTCAGCGGCTCCTTTGGCTGCTCCAGTTGCTGCTCCTGTCATTGCGAATTATGCTGCGTCTCCCTTGGCCTATAGCTCTACTTTGGGTTACAGCCTGCCATATAGTTATTCCGTCGGAGATGCTTCAATTCTGTTGTAAGATTATAGTTAATGGATTAATAATGCAAATAAACATTTATTTTTAATATATTTCTTTGGTGCACACCAAAATTAATTAATAATTATACTCTATGTGCAGATAATGCGTATTACCGTCATTTAGAAATTTACATTTAACTCACGCAACTTATTATTAGTTGCAGTTAACTGTATAATACTTTAATATTTTATTTTGAATATTTTTAATAATGAAAATATGTCAAAGTCTCTAGAGCACCCTGCCAAGGCTTTGGCAGTTGAATAAACTTTTAGGCTACGGGCGAATGACAAATACACATTTTTAGACTAATGAATAGAAATTCTTATTTTTTTTAGTGACCACCCCTCTTATAATTCATTTTTATAAATTAATTTAAAAAAAAAAAAATTATAAAGATTTTATTTCTCTAACTTTCAGTTATGTGAGATATAAGTTCTTATCGTTTTCCACTTAAAGGTGTATCGGCTTAGGAAATCAATGTGACAGCGGCCATTTATTTTTGTATCCATCAAAATTTGGTGAATCTTACAAAATGTAGAAATTATGGGCATTTCAAGTTTCTAGGGTCGAAGACTGTTACCACTAATTTATTTTCAATTCTTGTGGCTATACATTTTTTATCGGTTCTTAAAGTTCTACCTAATTTGAAGGCGCTAATTCAAATCGTTGAATGTATTAACGTTATATAAACTTGAAAGATTTGAATAAATATTATTAAGAATTTATTACGTTTTAAACTAATTATCATGAATTTGGGGGCCTGGCGAAATGATTTAATGGAATAGAATTTTATTTCATAAAAATCTCTTATCATTCGCATTCAGAGAATCATGGTTATGTGGGTATAGGCAACGAGGATCGAGCTTATATCCTGTTAAAATTTAGTAGACAGGCAAGCAGGTACCAGAAACTCCCCTGTTTCAATCGTCTAATTCAAAGTTTAGTTCAAATTAATTCAATATGGATAATAATTAAACATTATGTAATAGAGCCATATGATACGGCAACCACACGCCATTCTTCCGAACGAGCTGGGGTATCAAAGAGTCCCGACTTCCACTGTGACTCACTGGCTTCCTTTTAGATTGGAATTAAGCAAAGAATGTTTTCAACCGACTTTCCAATACACTGAACTAACCTACACAAATACTGCAAGCGCACCACACCAACCAATCGACACCCAAACCACAATACACTATCGAGCACAGGCCACCGATGCCCTTTCTTCATTTCATAAATGTTGTTATAAGTATTTTCTGTGCATTAGTGATTATGAGTAGGTTCTAAAAATAATCTCTTTTGGATTCCGAGTAGATATGTGTTGAAAATTATACAAAATAACTGTAAGATTATGGTTGATTCCTACAAGTTTGGTTGGGTATAGAAGAGATCCATTACACCTTAGCTCTCCAATCCTAGATAGGGTGTAAT
This sequence comes from Drosophila longiperda, assembly GCA_035042125.1. Lineage (NCBI taxonomy): Eukaryota > Metazoa > Arthropoda > Insecta > Diptera > Drosophilidae > Drosophila > Drosophila longiperda. The sequence goes on from JAWNLV010000130.1 coordinate 560,389, forward strand.
GCACATCAGTAGGTGTTCATTATGTAAGGTTCAATTTGCGTCTTTAGTCCTTCTCTGTTTAGCACTGTTTGTCTAGGCAGCACAAGACCCACGCCATATTTTTCTGAGCAAGATCTAATACCTTATGTTATAGTGGAGCAGACCTCTCAGATTGTACCAAAATTCGCTTTAATCTTTCCATTGATTGTGTTTTTTGCCTAATGACCCGGAGATTGAGTTTAGCTTTTAAAATCACTTCCACCCGGATGCGTTCCGATATCCGGGACCGTATGTAGAAAGTGCAGGCGCCGTCCTCTCCGATTCGCGTCACCGGGAATCCAAGGGGCTTTGGGGAACCAGAGCTTATTCGACTTATCAGACTGCACTGGTCAATAAGCGCTCATGTCTTGAAATGCTTCGAATCATTATCAATTAACACCTACGCTTCAAGAAAGAGAATACTGTGAAAGACGTCGACGGGATGGTGGAACGTAGCAATGGAGCGTGAACGGCCGTCCGCGGGTGATGGATTCGAAGTCGACCAATCACTGTTGGCTTATGGCAAGCGGAAGTAGAGCAACGTGTGGTTGTCTCTATCGCAGACATGAGCGCCCGGAATGGTCGTGGGCAAGACAGTTTGGGCAGTATTTGTTAACCAAGAATGCCAGGAGACGCTTTCCGCCATTTATCCTTAAAAAGCGTTGACATTTCTTCGAAGAGTGGACCCCTCGACACGTCCGTCTTCCAAATTCTGTGGACGGGGAGCCATTTTCGGATTGTAGCTAAGTAAAAACGATATTAAATTTAAATTAGTGAGTTCACGAAGATGGAAGAAACTGGACAAGCACTGGATTAACGGAATCGGCATGCTGCTTGATGTTGGAACAGTCCAGTGCTAATTAAGTGAAAACTGAGCTTCAGACATTTGCATTTGACAATACGTTGTTCCACTTCTGTCTCATGGATTGAATCGATTTAGGTTTTCCATTGTTTTTCTGGCAGTTTTTTGGCTTGTGACCCAGCCAATATGCCATCGACATAAAATATTTGGCTATAATGTCACTAGCGAGGGGGAAGATGGAATTCACATCCTGAGTAAGTTGGTTCAGAACTCGTATAGCGAGGAAAACAGCACAGTTCAGTCCGAACATGATTGTGTTTAATTTAGTCTCTTTAAAGTAGTGTGCTTTGGATGGACAAGAATTTGTCGATACATCTTAGTAATAACGGTGTTGAAAACAAAAAAAGAGAATCGCTACCTCAAAATCTGCACTGTCAGAACGGATAAGAGGAGAGTTCCGTTGAGGACGGACATTGCATACCACGCGAATTTTTGTTGTTGTGCTGTGTGGTTATAAAACAGCACGATGAATTAGATAGTAGTTGTTGGTGTTACTTTGAGGGAATTGTCCAGGTGACCTAGATCAATGTGTTCCTGAATCAGCGAATCGTATTGCTCTTTTAAGGAAATGTTTCTCTTTAAACGGCTTTCGTTCTTGAACAGGTAAGAACGACCTTAAGTGTCCCAATTGGATAGAATCAGGATTTCAGAATGGTTGGGTTACAACGTATCTACCATTTACATATTTGGCGGTAGTGGGGCTAAAATTCATTTTACATATCGAATCAGTGTCCTTCATAGGACTTTAAGGAAGATCCTCCACCTCCCAAAATTGTGTGAGAATTGCTATCTGCATAGCAGATATTGATAAGACTAGCAAGACACCTTGCGTGCTTACAGAGAAATATGATTGGACATTTCACAGTACTGGAAGATGTTACAGAGGCTGGATGGGAAGGGTTGATACTTTACAAACATTTGAAGAAATTGTGGACATAAGTTAATAAGATGGTTCTTCTTGGAACATAACCTGCACGATTGGGTCAAAATGCTGACCTTGTTTTTAAGCGATTTGATCTTACGGTTAGGTCTTTGTTGGACTTGCGTGCTGGTACTTGGATTAATGTCCTCGATGTCTTTAACAGAATTAAATTGAGCTCAAGCCATGTCGGAATTTCAGACTTGTTCTGCTGGGATTCAGATATCAGATTTGACCTTTGCTACTTCTAGCGCAGTCAAGCACCCTCGGAAGGTGCTCTTAATATCCTCTAGATTCATGAGATATGGATGGAAAATATAAGACCTTTAAGTTGACTGTTAACCAGCAATCCTCTGTACTCGGATCTTGCAGTTATGTTTTTCCATGCTAAGTAAAAGCCATCGTTTCTTTATGTAGACTTGACCACTATATTATTTGCTTCGCCAATAGTTTTGGCATTGGAAGAGATTTACCACCGGGGTTGGACTAAGATTGCCTATATTGACGGCCGTGAAAAGGTCTCGGAACGTAGGCACGCGTAGATATTTTCCACTAAAGGCTTCAGTATCGCATGGCGGAAGTCTCTCACCTTTCAATATCGGGGTCGGGAATTGAACGGGCTATGGTATATTTGCCACGGACGCTTGTGCGATTTGTTCACTAAGTTGAGCTGCGCAACATTTATAGACAGAAAAACAATGATAATATTTGTTCTGCCTGAACGCACTATCATCACAGTCGTCTTCTTCAATTGCAGTATTGAAACACAACTCATACTCCTTTACACCCTTCTCCATTAGGGATCGTATTTGGTCACAGCAGATTTTAAGGTGTAAATTGAGGCAGGAGTTGTGGATGGCATAATGATCTATGCCTCATATTGGCTATGTCTGTCGAGCTTATGATTTTGCTAATTTGATATCGAGTTCCTTTGGATTTATAGGTGTAAGCTCATTTCGTTTAACAGGCCTTTCAGTCTCAGTGGGAGCTTATTCACTTTTGACCTTTAAGACCCACGACTTTGGAGATGTTCTATTGAAACCACAAGTTGAAGAAATGAGCGAACCATTAAGATCGCCCTGTGGAGGAACGGATAACTGCTTCTTATTACTTGAATTATTTTCTGGGTTCATATGTATGGTGGTGAGTCAATGTCTTTTTATCACCACCAGCCTTTGCTTTTATATTAAATATAGTTGAGCGGAACGTTGGAATTGAAACGGGATAATATGATCGTTCGGGCAAACAGCGTTATAGGAGTTAAGTTTCCTATATAAAGTTTTTAATCGGAACGTGTGGAATCTGAACACTCAGACATGTAATATTATTATAGATATTCATTTTTAAAAATAATTTATTTCTTTTATTCTTTGTGCAACCTTTTGCAATTGTTAAAATGTTGCAAAAAAAAAACTTTTCCTGTAATCTGGAGTGGGTATAAGGATTTTCTGAAGAGAAAAAATGTCATCTTGATGGTATAAGCTTTTTAAATTATTACCGTAATGTTTTTCATAATTCCGCGAGATTTTTTCTTACTCGAAGCATTAGTAGTTCTTCACTCATCATCTGCGGGGCATTCAAGCTCACCCAAACATTTGATTCCAGAAGGCTAACATTACGGGAGACTTTTGTGGGCGTATCCCATAAAAAACTGCGAAATAGATAAGTGGAAAATCGACTTTTTGAGATATTCAAGCAGCTACCAAATCCTAATATTTGTGTATCATAGCATATTTGTTTAGTGCAATGTCCGTCATGCTGTCTGTCTGCCCGACTGTCCGTAAGTATGAACGAAACTTTTTGCAAATGCTTAGAGATACAGACTTGAATCATGGAACGTATACTGTTTTGTTGGCCGCGTCAGGCAATGTTTAAGAATTGGACTAATATGTTCAATAGGGGCTAAGATATCGATTAAATCGAAATGCGCAAATCGATAAAGCCAATATCTGTCAATATTTTATTTATTTCTTGAGCCAATAGCTTTAGTGGAACAACATAAGAGCAAATATCTCACACAATTTGAATCTAGAGACACCTAAATAGTTAGTGACACTCTTCAAAAATCTAGAAGAATGTTTGACTACGTCCAAATACGACAAAAGTCTATAGCTCCCACAATTTAGTGGCTACAAATAGCACACTTGGAGGGAGAATAATATAAGCACTCTTATTCATTTTTTTAGCCTCACGCCCCAAAATAACTCCCGCAATTTAAAAGCTACACTTACCAAACTTCAAAGGAAGTCTACTGTTCATTCTACTGGTTATCAGCTGGAACACCGTATGAAATATCGCCCGATTGCAACGTTATCTCTTGCTTTTATTGAATTTAGTAGGAAAGACTCAAATGTCTATAATATCAGAAATGTACAATTTATTGATGTTTTTCGTTTCAATATGGAGGATAGTGTCATATATCGGGATTGGATATCCTAAGATTCCTGATAAAACTACCCTGAACAGATTTTCTCGTTAATATTATCCTGTTCCTAAATGTCTTGTCCCAATTGGATAGTGTGCGACTTGCACTACAATTGGCCAACGGTCGACACAGTGGTCGTCTTCGTATATGTGCTAGCTGTGAGTCCAATAAAAGGGACCAAGAGCACCCAGACATAAGATAAGATTGGTTAAGTTTTTGGGTTTTTTATTATCAGTCAGCCAGAAAGTTATTACACCAGAGCTGGAGCGTAGGAGAGAGGAGCCACCAAGTGTGAGCTGTAAGCCAGAGGACTAGCCAACGGAGCAGTAGCATACGAAGTGATCAGTGGAGCTGCCAAAGGAGCAGCTGCATACTTGGCAATCACAGGAGCAGCAACTGGAGCGATCACTGGAGCGTGGGCGATGCCATTGAAATTACGGGCAATCACTTGGCTACTGGTGGCAGTCACAACCGGAGCAGGAGCAGCAACGACTCCAACGGGCGCAGTATAGGCCAACTGTTGGCCAAGGAGAAGTCCTGGCCTGGCAGCAGCGCAGGCGATGATGGCAAAGATAACAGCAGTCTGTAGACAAATAAGTCACATTCAAATTGTGCTCTAATATAAATAAAACAATTTATCAACTTACGAATTTGAACATTTTGGTTTTTGGGATATGCTTGCAGCTCGATGAGTTGAACTTATTTGATGGCCTTTAATAGTTTTGGCTGCGCTATTTATACAAAAAGGCGACTAAGATGTTGACCTTAAGTCTGCATTTTTGAAATTTGTAGTTACCACGACGCGTTATAAATAAAACAATGGTAAATAACATAAGAGGCTATGTGAAGTGATATGGGCTACAAAAGGTTTAAAGTTAACTGTGGCTACAAACTGCCAATGCATTTAAATGAACCAAATGACTCACAATTGAATAAAGACCATTTTGGTGTTTTGTGGTATAAATACGCGCTGGCAACTGTAATTGGACATCACATACATAGTTTGCAGCTAACCCTACAAGCAACCAATCTTCAATATGTTCAAATATGTAAGAGGAAAAGTCCTTGATTTGTGTCCTGCTTCTCTTACTTAACTGTCTTTGTTTTCTCTTAAAGACCATCGTTATCCTCGCTATCATCGCCTGCGCTGCTGCCAGGCCAGGACTTCTCCTTGGCCAACAGTTGGCCTATACTGCGCCCGTTGGAGTCGTTGCTGCTCCTGCTCCGGTTGTGACTGCCACCAGTAGCCAAGTGATTGCCCGTAATTTGTAATGGTCGGTGCTCCAAAGCTTTGATTAGGTTTACATCGCAGACTTTTGGGCGCGATGTAAAAGTAGATCTGGGTAGGCAATGATTTTTTTTTGTCGTACACGAAGGAAAAATCGTTGCATACTTTTGTCAACTATCAAGACGCTGTGGGAAGCAAGCCCTGCTCGAGGTGAAAGCTTTACTGCGGATAAGCGGTAAATAATTCCCGAAGCTTGCCGCCACAGACGTATAAAAGCCCAGATCCGCTCTGAGAAGCTCTCTTCTTTTCGATTCGCTCGGTGCATGATGCACGTCAACGCATCAGTGCAGATCGCCGGTGAATAACTTGCTAAAAAAAAAAACCACGTGTGTCGAAAGTAAAACGTAACAATAACCTATAAGCCCCATTGCGGCTACCAAAGAAAAAAACCCTTCAACCCATCGCGAACGTGTTAAATCACGCGAGTTAACAATTAAAAAAAAAAAAACTCAATAACATTGAACAACTGGAACAACGAAATTACACTTGGTTTTTGCTAACCAGAAAAAAATAATAAACCCCATCTTGGATGGTAGTAAATTCGGCATAGAAGAAGTCCCAGCTTAAGCACATGGAAAAAAAAAACACAGCCAAAAAAACAATATTCTGTTAAAATAACCTAACAATTGTAAAATAACCACCACCGGAAAGCGAAGACACATAATTAAAATAAAAAAAAGGAGCAACCCAGGACCACATTTGTGAGAGGATCCGCACGTGGCCAATGGAACACCATCATCCCCCCCCCCCATCAACAACGTGTACCGGCGCAGCGCAGACATCTCGTCGTTCGATAAATCTAATTGTTATAGTTACTTATATATATATATAAGTGATCTGCATTTAAGTTTTTTTTATATTTTTTTTATATAAAATTAGTTAAACAAATATCTATGAAAAGGTGGCAAGTGTGGTATAGTGGTATAAACAGAAAAAAAAGTAAAAAAAAAAAAATAGAAACAAAAAAAAAAGGAAATTTATTATAAGGAAAATGAATAACATTTGATGTCCGTACCACATCAACAAAAAATTTGGGTTTAAAGAAGTTCCTTAAAGTATGTTAGATTATTTTTTTTGTTAATAATTTTTTTGTTGTTGAAAATTGTTGCTGTGCATAAGTATTGAAAGTTAAATGAAGCTCATCAATAAAAGAACAAAAATATTACATATATTCATGTGTTGCATAAAGGGAAATGCAAGCCCTCGACGACGAAAGGCCTTTCTTCGCTGGATGTCCATGTAAGTTGTAATTTATCGATTTTCTTTAGTTATGCAGGAAGCTAAGATCAACAAGTAAGAAAAAAACAAATATAATAAAGAATAAAAAAAAGGAATAAATAAAAAAAAAAAAATAAATAAATAAATCCCTTAGTAACATTCTGATGTAAATATATATGAAGTATCAAATTTTGTTTCATACCTTTTGATCCGCCCTTAACCTTCTAACGAAGAATTAAATTTAAAACAGATAAATTTCATTAAAGCATTCGCGAATCTATCTAATTTAATGGACTGTACCCACTTGCACCTGTTATATTAAATGCTGCCTAAGAGTATGCAATAGAAAAAAATAATTAGCTATGTATTGATACAAGTATACTACGTTTACCAGATAAGGGCACTTGAAAGCCTACCAACAAATACACCAGAAAAATCAACGAAGCCTTAAATCCAAAAAAAAAAAATAAAAAAATAAAAAAAAAAAAAATAAAAAAAACCCATTGTAAAATTTACCAGGTTAATGTAGAATACATACAGAATTTTTTTTGTTTATAAAACTTGATTGTGAAAATGAATGTACAAAAAAATTTAACCTTATGAATAATTAGTTTACTTAAGAAACATGGATATTTAATTTGAGTTATTATTTCCTACTGGCCGAAATGATGGCTTAAGTTGAACAACGGACTTTGTTTGGGGACTTTCCGATTTCACTCGGTAGCGCAGGAAGTCCAATTGGTTGGGAGGGTATAGAGCGCTTTATCGGGGCAAACAACAGCTAGCACCCCGATACCCCTAACCAACACCAACGAAGCTGTCGCGCTTCTCGCATTTTAATTAAGATTTATTGCTTGTTTCGGAGTCAAACTCCAATTAAAGGGACTCTAAATAAATAAAATTATGATCGGAAGGAATATCAGGATGGTAGCAACAACCCACCCCCACCTCCCGGCATGAGCTACCACCAGTAGGGTCCCACCCCGCTACATATCCCGGTTTCCGCTCGCACAAGGAATTGACCATAGTTTTGGTTTAAATTATGCGAGTTATTCGTTACAGGTTTCTTTGGCCTCCAATATCTGGCCTCAATCTGTATCTGAGTTCTGCTGCTTCGTCGTCTACATAATTGTTGGCGCCCAACATGGGGCCAGTTGTTAAGAGATTTCCGCGGCTACAAATTTCAATGGCATCGCCCACGCTCCAGTGATCGCTCCAGTTGCTGCTCCTGTGATTGCCAAGTATGCAGCTGCTCCTTTGGCAGCTCCACTGATCACTTCGTATGCTACTGCTCCGTTGGCTAGTCCTCTGGCTTACAGGTCACACTTGGTGGCTCCTCTCTCCTATGCTCCAGCTCTGGTGTAATAACTTTCTGGCTGACTGATAATAAAAAACCCTAAATTGTAACATAACCAATCTTATCTTATCTCTGGGTGCTCTTGGTCCCTTTAATTGGACTCACAGCTAGCACATATACGAAGACACGAAAAATGTGTCTACCGTTGGCCAATTGTAGTGCAAGTCACATCGTTAATAAAAATATTAGTCAAAAAACAGCAGCAGCTGTTTCAATTATTTCCAAATGCGTGACGCGTCACATTAAAATGTATAGAGCTAAGTTTAATTTGGCTTGAACACAAATTCTAATTATGTCAAGGTGAAAATTGCTTTGTAAATTAGCTAATAAATATTTTAAGATTTAGCAATTCATATGTTACAGGTGTACAGAATGCAATTGCTTCATATGATATGTATTGAGCGATTATCTCCTATTTGTTTACAAAGATAGTCGGTCAAGTTTATAAAATTATAACTTTTTTGGATATTTCACTTTTAAAAAAATACACAATAAGGGAGTAATGCGGGCGAAGATGAAGAGAAAAGACATCGCGGTATCGGTGCACAATAAGACAGAACCAATCCTAAATTACCGCGCTGCCAGACGGGAAACTAGACCACCGGGTTGGTGGGGTAAGCTGCGAGAATGGGTTATCAAGTTTCAATTGTTTATCAGCTGATAACAGTTGACAACTACCCACTGGGTGTGGAAAAATGTGTTGCAGATACTCCAAATAGGTTAGATTTTAAATTAATATTTGCTTTATTCTCTTAATATTTAGTAAATTATTTGTTTAAATGGGATCATAGTGTAAGCGCTTAAATCAAAAGTGGTGTAGGTGCTGCAGTGGAGCATTATAGGCAAGCGGAGCAGCGAGAGGAGTAGCTGCAAATCGGGCGAAAACCGGAGAGGTGAGTGGAGTAGCTATTGGCGCTGCCAGTGGCGAAGCAGCGACGAAAGGCGTAGACAGAGGAGCAGCTCGGATAAATGGAGGAGCTGCAATCACGGGCGCGACGGCGATGCCGTTATAGTTTCTGGCCACCACCTGGCTACTGCTGGCCGTCAGCAGTGGATGAGCAACGATGGCAGCTGGAGCTGGTGTGTGCAGGAGAAGTCCAGGCATGGCGACAACGCAGGCAACCAGGGCGCAGAGGACAGCGACCTGAACGGAGAGTTGTGGGGATTTGAGCATGAGGAGAAGCAGTAGCAATAATAAAAGATTGACGACAACTTACGTATTTGAACATGTCGAGAGATGTCTGATTGCTTTCTGGAGTGGTCACTTGAAAAGCGAAACTGTGTTTGATGACATGTCTTCGATTTCGATTTATTTTTATAGCGACTCACATCGAACGTGACGAACGCCCAATACTGAACAAAAACAAAATCCAAAAAACCGGCACAATGCAAAACAACAAATTAGCATGCAGAGCACGCGAGCAAAGTGAGCCAAGTCAGACAAAACAAAGCGTTGAGTGAATTGTAACTTTAATAAGTGCATTGATTCATAAATGTTTTGCTTCACTTTAAGTTTCCCACAACACTCACATTACTATCAAGGTCAACCATGACTATAGGAAAATTAACAAAACTTTATTCTTTGTTTAAGTTTTATATTTATATATATATTGAAACGATGAAATTGATTCTTACGAGTTAGTCAGCCAATTTAATTTTACAGTTCCGATTAGAAATGTAAGGAATCGTCTGCCTATATTGCTTTAAACTCAACTAATTATAATATGAGTTTCCCATTAAAAAGTTGTGCTTCTTCTATTGCTTCTATTAAAACTGTTGTTTTATGTCTGCAGTCTAGTAATTCCCAATCTTGCGGCGCTCCTTGGTCGGTTGGGTGAGTGGTTTGTTGCACATTTCCTGGGTCCGTGCGTTAACCAGCTCGTTCTTGGTAGTTAGTCATTTAAATCTCAAATTGTATATTAAGAAAATATAAATGTTTCCCTGTGTCCAAACTCTTTGCAGACACACTACAGCTATATTTCAGGAGAGAACGGCTTTAAACACAATAAAATAAAGTATATATATATAATATTGTGCTTGAGTGTTTTTCCATAATAAAAATAAAATATTATTTGAGAACAAAAATTTAACTTGGAATATTTAACTAGTTGTTTAATATAAGAAATTATAATAAAATATAATTATATAATTTTTATCATTGCATGTAATATTCAATGTAAAACAGTTTAAATTAATACCCTAACTTTATGTACATATTCGGATTGCAACAGCCTTGACCCAAAAAGAGGGAATACCAATAAAATAAATAATTTTTGTGTCAACAGCCGAAAGTGTCCATTGTGTGTGTGTTTGCGTGTGTTTCTTCTCTTTTTTGGTTGCATGTGGGTGTGTGTACGAGTGTGTTTGCTGACCCAAACTGTGGCCGGGTTCGAGCAATAATTTTTAGTTCGCTTTGGTCTGCGTACGTGCACAAAATGTTAATTTGGTCGATTGCTCTGAACTGAATAGAACTCGGCGAAGTCAGGTCACTGCTTGGAGAGTTTAAGAGTTCGGTTGAAAAAACACTTGTGATATATAAGTTGATATACATGTGTAGATTTTACAAATGGATTAATATTAAATTGGTAATATTCGAAATCGAAATTGTCTATGTAGTATACTTGTATATACAGTTACAGTTACAGTTAAATGTAAATTTACATTTAATTAATAGTTGATTAACTCAGTCATTTTCACTTGCGAGTGTGGATATAATCGACAACAAGTAATATAAATTCTTTGCTTGCATTTTGTAAACAAGCAAATGCGATCAATTTATTTTCATGCACTTTGATTTCCATACAAATTTAGTGTAATTAGCTGCGGCAATCGGATTTGGCTGCCCTTCGGGTTTTGGCAACAGCATGAAACCCTCGAAAGACATGACTAACTACCAATTGTAACCAATAGCAGCCACTTATAATGGACAATGAGTGCCACGCAGGGCGCATTTTAAGTAGACCCAGCAATGTGCTGTCTTCTTGGGTATAAATATGCGTGGCAAGGCCTCAATTTGACATCAGTTCGCAGTTTACTCTAAAGCTCCAACTAGCAACCAAGTCAGCAAATCACCCACCAACCATCAATTCACTATGATCAAATACGTTAGTAATACTTAGACTAAACATCCTTGCTGATGATATCGCTAATCCTTGTATTCCTTGTATTCATTCACAGGCAGTTGTCCTCTGTGCTCTGGTTGCCTGCGTCGTCGGCAAGCCAGGATTATTGCATGCACCGCTTGCTGCTCCAGCTGCCGTATTTGCCGCAAATGCACCTGTGGTTACCGCTGCTAGTAGCCAAGTAGTGGCCAGGACATTCAATGGCATCGCAGCTGCACCTGTGATTGCAGCTGCTCCACTGCCAGTTGCAGCTCCATTCATCAGAACTGTGGCACCAGTTACAACTCCACTCATTAGATCTGTAGCACCAGTTGCTGCTCCTCTGGCTGCTCCAGTTTTCCGACACGTTGCACCGGTTGCCGCTCCATTTCCTGTTGCAGCTCCTCTGGCAACTTCTGTCCCTGCACCATTCGCTACTCCGTTGGCGGCTCCACTTGCTCATCCGTATGCCGCACCGGTATTTGCCAAATACACCGCCCCCTTCGCTTACGGATCAGCTCCACTGAGCTATGTGGCAGCACCCCCATTGTGGTAGGACCTGAGTCCAGCAAGGATTAACAGCGTGCATATTTAATGACTGATAGCCTTAATAAAATGCGTTCAACTTGGTATGGAAAGTAAAAACTGACCAATATTGTTTTTTTTAGACCGCAGTAATGCTCATATTAACAGTATTCCAGTATTTTTTTTACTGAGTTTTTCAGTTCTCAGAATTGCAAACTTAGCTGTTATAAAGCCTTAGCTTATTATAGCATTCTAAAATCCTTTTTATTCAAATTTGGATTATTAAGCTTACTTGTTGGTTTTTACTTAAATTGTTGAATATTTTATATGCAATTGAAATCTTTCAATTTAGTTTATTTGCTTTTTTTTGACTACATAGAAAACATAGAATGGGTGTTGAAGGGACTTAAAAACATTACCAAAGCATCTGCCAGCTTTCAAATATTTTTTTTTTTTTGTTACTGTCCACGACAGCAGAGGGTAAAAGTCTGTGAAAGAGCCAATCGCTTGTGGAACATCGGTTTTATTGAGGTCATTTGTGTTTCATTGTCCTTCTCTTTTCACTTGCATCCATCTAAATGAATTATTGTACATATGCCTTTGTGTGGGTCGGATCGAGCATGGAGCCAGGACTGCACTGCAACCCAGGTTCAAGTTCAGGTCTTTTTCAAGCACCTTTCATATATTTGCCAGTAATTTAGTTTTGGCCAACAATGCGAGGGAAGCGCGTACCCATGGCCAATAAATGTCCAAATAATTTCATTTGCATTATAGTTTCCAGCATGTGTGCACAAAAATTTAATCTTAAAGTTATTCCTTTTATTGTTGGGTTGGGGAACAGTAAAAGTTGTTAGTGGAGGAAAGCGGAAACTTAAACGGCAAAGATAAGCGATATACACATGCAGACAATTCTCTTACCATCTTCCCCATATCACTACATATATATATATACCCTTTCGACGTTAGCTGATTTCCAACAGCAGCGCAAACGCAACAAAGTTTATCCTCAATTAAACTTTTTGTAGTTGCGTAAAATTGCGCCGGAGTTCAGTTTGTCCGTTTGAGTGTGTGCTGTAGGCCATACATCACGCACACACACACACACACACACACACACACACACATACACACTCATATAAGCTTCACATACGGAACTCCGTATACCATGGATTCGCATCCTTTCCTATCCTATTCTATCCTATTCCAGCCACATCACCCTTTGTTGGCTTAACTTTTAACTCCACTTGCCTTAATTTTCGCTCACTTTATTGTTGTTCGTGTTGCGCTCGGCACATTTTTGGTAATTTCCTCCCCTGACAAATACAGACACAAAAATTCTATGTGCTTCAATAAAGACTCCGGCAATCAATCTGCCCCTTGCTCCTTGCCCATGCACGGACGGCTTCTTCTTTCAAACATTTCATTAGCCTTCTTTACATGCGTTTTAATTTGTTGCATCGTTGCGTCGCCGAGTTTTTCCTTTTGGTAATTGATTTCACAGCAAGTTCTTGTGAAAACATTTAATGCATATTTACGTGTAATTAGGAAGACTCTGAATTTTTAATATATTATTTAATAGCATCAAAGTTGGATAAAATAAGTTTCAAAAATGGCATTTAAAATCTTTTATTATTTGTTTTGTGCAACTTACAATGTTCATAAATATATTTTAATTAGTGGCGAATGGTTAAACATTAGATGCTACTCCGATAAGTGCAAATCTCTAGAATCTTCAAATTTCCCAACACTTTATCTATATTTAATATATGTGACGACCGGACTTAAGTAAAAATAGACAAATAGCACTATCTAGTCAAAGTAAGTCACAAGTTCTTTTGACCAGGAAATTTGTAAGAAAAATTTAATATTTCTTTTCTACGAACATGTTAACATATTAGTGAAACATAAATCTTTCTTAGAATACGATATTATATACTCTAAAAAACTAATCAATAATCAGTACAAAATACCTATCGTTACTGTAAAATTGTAACAATTTGAAATAATATATCTTTTATAATAATTTAAAATATTTTTTAAAATTTTTGACTGAATAAATTGTACTCAAAATCTTATTAAATTTGACCATTTAACTTTTGACAATGCGTTAAGGTAGCCATAACCGACTCTACATTTTTTCAAACCGAATACTTTACATATAAAACTTCTTTTCCAACTACAAACCTGACTTGTAAACATTGAACTCGAATCTCAGAATTTGCCAGACAAGCGGAGGGTGGCCTCGTAGTGGTGGCTTAGCAGCTTCCTCAGATTTTGGGAATTGATGGAATGGAAAGGGAGGAATAAGTGGAGCTTTGTGCTCTTAGCCTTTCAGATGCAACACCGCGAAAATCCACCAGCCTTCTGTCTTTTGATATGACGCCAACAAGTCTTGCACGGCGCTTGGGACACCGACTACGTGATTTGTTTGCTGGAGCATTTTAGATTCCCGGGCGATGCAAATGCCAGAAACCTTCACAAATCTGTGCGTTAGTATTGTTGCTGCTCTTCATATTGGTATTGACAGTATGTGTGTCTAGTTCCTGCTACCAATTTGACATTTGGCACCAGCATGCAAAGAAAAAAAAAGGAAATTTGTTTTTCGCAAGTCGAAGTTAAGCATACCCTTGCAAAGCAGAGACCCATTGCTTAGCTTCAAATTGAATTGACGTAAAACTCTGTCAGAATATAAAATAAAGTTAAAGAGTATTTTGAATAAGTAATATCTTAAAGACAAAATTAAAATAGCCCCAGCAACTGTATAGGAGTCGAAATTGGAGTGCGTGAAAAACGCAGCTGGGACAACACACAAAGCGAATTTCAATCCCGATCGCCAGGTGGCGTTGTAAAACTTAATCGCCTAATGCAAGGCGACGTGCGTTAAGCGTCTAAATAATGAGCAGCCGTCGAACGGAAAATGGCAACGCTCCGCCAATTTGCATTGCTAGCTAAATGCAATTGGCACGGAACAGATGCCATCGAGTGGCAGGTGGGGCAGGGGCCAGGGCAGCTTAACAATTGTGGCGTGAAAAACGCTGACTGCACATACATTATACACATAGTTGAATACTAGGAAAAAAAAAAACAGGAGCTTTTGTTTAAATGAAACAAACGGGACGGTTGGCATGTCTGCATCGTTCCCTGTCAATTGCCATAAGCTAGGAATTTGCACGGTAAGCCTTTTCATTCGGCGATTGATTTTGCTGTCGCATATTACGCATACGCCGCATGTGTCAAAGGTGCTAAGAAATGCCAAATGCATTGCGAATCTCTCAGAAATTAAGCAAAACCAATTCCCAACGTCTGCTTCGACAGAGAATTTTACCCGAATAAGCCCTCTTACGCATGCCGAAAAAAATGAGAAAGTTTTTGTCGAAGTTTGTTTTGCCGCCAGGCTCTGGCGTTGAAGGGTTGCCAGGCACATGTGTGCGTTTTAGTGTGGGTGCGGGGGTGGGTGTGGGTATGGGCTTGTCGCTTATTTGCTGACACAGCTCTGATCCGCATTCAGTTACGAAAGCGAAAAATAATTAATTAAGAAGTGCAAATCATAGCAAAATTATGCGGGTTGTCAAATTAAAACTAAAAGTAAACGCCAGCAGCAGACGCACGGAAATAACCAGACATCGCTTCAAGATACACAAAAGAATTGAGGGGATCACACATTCCAGCTGCTTAAGTGAAAATGCAACTTTTGAAAGACCCCGACAGTAAACAGCCAGAATCTCAATTTATCTCCTGACACAGCAATTAGTAATTCTCTTTTTAACAAGCTAATTTTACCTAAATGTGTATACAAAATTCCCTTAAGTAAATATTTAGTTAATAATCTTTGCTTAGTATTTTCTATAGTATATATGTAGGCAATTAACTATTTATTGGTTTGCGCAATAAATATTCATGTGCATTAATAATACCTACAATATGTATATAAGCCACAACTCGGGCGGGCCACAATAAAAGGTGACTAATCACGGGTAATTAGTTGACTCCTGAATGACAAAACCATTTCCAAGTGGCATGGCGACTTATGTAAGGTGGGCCAGAAACTCTTGGATAACTCTGCCATGTGCAATTGCAACTGGCAAGGCTATTTAAGGCTTTAACTCGAACTAAGCTCAACTCCTCGAGTGTTTCTGCCGGGTTTTTGCTTTGGTCGTCGACAAGCAAAATTCAAAACTGTGTGTTTAAACTTTTGTAATAATCTACAGCAAATGCGCAATGTCATCGTCTTTGCCTCGAATATCTCCACGACGAGTCCACAACAACCCAAGTTCCGGGGCGCCATTTTGCTTTAACTATTTGTTTTAGCAACTTTTGTTGACGTTGTCTCCTGTCTTTCAACTCAGAGTCTCCATCTCCATCTCCATCCTCTTATCCACTTCTCTTTCGGTCTCTGCTTCACTCCCTTTCATCGCCGAATGTCGCCACCGGCGCACAAACTTTACCTTTCCCAAATTTCATTTATAAACATTCCAAGAGTGGGGCTGCAAATTGAGTGTTTAATTGCAACGAAGTTGCATTTGGATGTCAGTGGCAACATATGCACCCAAACACTGCCACCAACACCTGAAGATAGTGGAGAGCAACCATCGGAGCATATGCTAACTATTTCAACTTGAAATTGTTACACACTAAAGCGCTTTGGAGTGCATTTTTTATAGTTTCTTTCAGAACTAGCGTATTGTGTGAAATTTGTGATAGTATTGCAATACCCTCTCAAAGTAAACGAATGGAATCAAAATTAATATTTCTACACTCCTTACGCAAATTTTTAATAAAAATTATTTAGTGGTTAAAATCAGTCAACTGTGAAAAAGAAAATCAAAAAATGCAGGAGGGAAATAGTTTTTGAATCTAGTATTTTTAAAGTTTTTTTTAAGTTCTATAAGTTATTTAAACAAAAATATTGCCATCCGAATTAAGTTTTCTCTCACGTAGTATAGTTGGGGCATCTCTGAGTAATTTTAATAGACCAGTGAATTTTAAGACGCATTAATTTTTTAATTTTATTCGACTCTCATTAATTAAATACAATTCATCACAAAGTTTGACATGGGAAAGATGGTTTATCTTTCATTGATGTTACGTATGTGCAAGTATTTAACTTAAATTACTATGCAAGCAAATGTTAAACGAATGCTATGATGTTTTATTTTAAATGGTTAAATTACAGCCAAACCCAACATTCAATCTATTTGTCACCTAGCAGAGCTCTCCTGTGATCTTTCAAGCTGATTATTTTTACAATGCCACGCCGTCGGTTGTCACCCACTCATAGACTCGATCTGAGTCAATCATTTCTGTTTTCAGGACGCAGAGCGTCAACAGTAATTTACATTTAGCAAATATTTGCTAGCAACCAATTCAGCCGACATCCTGTGCTCCATATTCCTCTCAAGTATGACAGGCCTGCCTCCATGGAGAGAGAAACATCAAAGCCTCGTGCCGCGATGCGTGTCAAAGGCGTTGGCCTAGCTTTAAGTGTAACTCACTTTCTGAGGTGTCTGTCAGTCTTTTCAACAATTTTAAGCATTTGGTAAAATACCCTGCCGACTAGTTAAATTTGTTTTTACTCTGGCTGGCGTCCTGTGGCACCCTCTGGCGGTGGCTGTGCTGATCAAGGACGAGTCATTTAATGCCGCGACGCGGTTAAACAGAGTTTCAACTTGGGTGTTGCGTTGCCTAAGGCATCGACGTTGGACTGGGCTAATTTGATGATGGATTTGCTTGCTGTTTTTTTTCGTTTAATTTTTTAGATATATTTTTGATTCTACCTGGGCTAGTCTGTGGCCTGAAGCTTTCCATGCCAAGACGAATATATAGTGCTAAAAACAAGCTTATTATTTTCAGGTCTATATAGCGACTGGACCCCTTTCTCAAGTTATGTTCTAGTTATTGTTTCTTACGTTGTTTCCATGCAATTGTAAAGTTTGTGAAATTTTTATATCATCAATGGAACAGCTGCAGTTACAAGTCTACCTAAACAAAGTGCAAGGCTTTGTTGGCTTGTTATTGCCGCTTTCTTGTGTTGCATTTTTCAAATCGTCCTCTGAGCAACCATTTGCCAAAGCTGATACAGTTGTTGTTTCTATTGCTTTCACGAAAGTAGAATCTTGTTGCACTTCAGGGGAGAGCTGACGAAGCGAGGGCTGCTCCATATTTTGTGTATTTTCCACACTCAAAACTTAAAATAGGTGCAGCTTAATTAAGACGAGCGCGCAAGTAATTAAAAATGTAATTCAAAATATTGAAATATATTTAATTAAATAAAAATAAAAAAGGGTATACTATATATCAAGTACATGCTTTTAAAATAGAGTCTAAGCTAATTCTTAACAATTCTTTATTAAGTCATTATTTATTTTATTCTGAATGCTGTCCCAATTTAATGTTAACAAATATTCTTTAAAAATATTTAAAAATCATCTGTCGTCCCCTGTTTTACTCAGATGACGATTTTTCTGTTTTGTTTTTATTGCTATTCAAGCAACACAAAAGTTGGAAGGAGAAAAACTCTTTGTTTTGCTATTGACGATGGTTGCCGCTGCGGTTCGATGCAAGTTGCAACCTGCTTGCATTTGTTGGCTGCTACGTGTTCAATAACCATTGTGTTGCATACTTTAGTGTGAAGGGGATGGCTCGCATTAAAAGAGGATTTTAAAGGAGTCGCAACTGTGGCAGCGGCATCTAAGGAGGTTGCTTCAAACGGTTTGTAGCAAATCAATTATTTCTGAGAAGTTTTCCAGCGCTAATTGCAAGGGGTCTTTGTTTTTGCCTTTGCGAGGCTCCACCAGGCACTTTGTTGACTTTGTGCAGGCAGCCAAAAACGGAGAACGAAAATAAAATAAGCTGCAGATGAACAGCAAATCGTTTGGCTGCTTTGGCCAAAATTCTGTGGATTTATCATGAGCGCTTTGTAAGGCTTTTTGGAAACTATTGCTTTGCTATTGCTGCTGGTCCTGCTGTTGATGCTGGGCCACGTCTGCAATGCGCACTTCTTGCTGCAGTCAAAATTAATGTGCTAGCCTTTTAATTACACGACAAATAAGCAAACAGCCCAAAAGTTTTGTGCCAGTTACACGAAAATGATGTGTAAGCACTCGAAGTTGAAGAAGAAGTTTAAGGGCTCAGGGCTGCCTCATTGCTGATTCGTCAATAATATTTTGATTACCTCAAAAACATTTTTTTCTTGATAATAATTTTAAATTGTAAATGGGTACTGCTTATTATTATTCTTATTATTTTTATTTTATATACCATTAAATAATTTATTTAATAATTAATCAATTAGTCAGTTAAAACAATTTTTCCCTACCGTATATATTAAACTGCTTTGGTTTATCGAATTATTGGCTAACTGCAATCCATTTAGCTGCTTCGGAATGCTTTTAATTAGTTTGGTAACCCTGATCTGTGTGGTAATCAATATGGCTTTGAGTAAGTAGAGTTGATGAAATATCGTTCCATGCTTTTAGGCACAAAGTAGATGACAATTTGTGAAAAACTGGACTAAAAACCGCAATGTGGCTTTATACTGCTTAAAATTGGCGAACAGCTAGTAATGATGCATATATACAAATATATATAAATATATAGCATGGCAACTGCTTAATCAGCTTTATTTGTATTGATAGCGCTGCATTTTTTTTTTCAGCTGCTGCAAAGTTAAACAAAGCGCAGTGAGGAAAGAGGAAACCAGCACAGCGTAAAATACATTAAAAGCGTAGCAAACAAGCAGACAGACTGGCAGACAACTGGACAACTAGAGAAGAGACTACCCCAGTGTGGCACCCCTTAGGTTGTCCGCCATAGAGAATTTAACTTCCAGGACCCTTTGCGGCCATAAAAAAGTTATGCATTTTCAAGTGTCTGGCTGGGGTCTGGTCTTGTCTGAAGGAGAAGTCCTGCCATCCAGTCGCCTGCTGTTTACAGAGCTATTTAATCGAAGTGCTGTCGATGCCGATGCCGTCGACAGCATCGCAGTTCATCCTTCAGCTTGTTCTCCAGCTCGTAATGCCCACAGTGAATGCACAAATGTTTTTGCCCCGCATCAGACCACTCTATGTTTTTTTTTTCTTCCGGTTTTCATTAATGGATTTAACATAAAAATACAATTTGCTCATATTTAAATCACTTATCCGTTAATAAATTGCGTTGTTTGATTTAATTTATTTGCCTGGATTTGGACAGTAAATCAATTTGTCTGAGAATCTTACTGGGTTGCTATTAACAATATTTTGAATTACTTTATGATGTTTCGATATGATATTTATGTACATTTTAATGCCATCTTTACACAGCAGACAAAAAAAGACAGTAAGCATAAGTTGCGTTTCCTCAAATATAGTTTTGAGATGAAGAGTCAGACACTGTGAAAAAAATCGGATCAAAAAGCAACTCACTTTACACTTTACAATTATTTACGTAACAAAGGCCTGAAACTACCAAGTATTATTAAATTTACAGTCTGAATAATATTGTCAGCCGAAAGAAAAACAATTTTCTTAAATTCATTTATTTTTTTATTTTGTATGCAATAATGATCGAATTGATATAATTGTAAAGAAATTAAAACGATAATTCAATAATAATTTAGTTGGCGATTTCTTTGCATTTTTATAGCATTGTATCTGACATTCGTTGTTCTACATTTCGCTCTTCATTTTTATTAATTACTGGTGTTGAGTTCCCGTTTTTTAACCGAAAACATCACTCAAATATGTTTAATTAGTAGAATAAACTGATAAACTGTTATGTATTCAATTAACTCCAGATTTAATGTCAAGTGTTGACTCGTCTCTTTGATGTTTGGCCACATGTCGAGTTGACAACTACAGCTGGAGAACACATTGCCCATCTCCACCATCTCCACCATCTTCGCCATCTCAGCAACTCCCGTAATAAAGCAAAACAGCAGCTCAAATTGCCCGACAGCAGAACCTCAAACACTCCGCACAATTCGACGCCCTTCGCAGCCACTGCTTTTCATTTAATTGCGGTTAACTTTTGGGGCTCTGACAAACACAGACGAACAGACAGACAGAGAATCTCATTGGGGCTACTGGCAAACGGATTCTGCCCCCAAATCACTTGGCAACAAAATGCCAATCATCAATCAAGGTGATTTGTTTCAATGCCACAGTCACGGGTATCACGCTGTTGTGGCTACAAATGGACATTGAGTACTGGCAGCAATCGATGGAGCTTGAGCCCAGCTACCAGTTTCCTGTTGCTCCACTCTGCTTGCCACATGTGGCCAATCACTTGCATGCACTTCAATTTCTGCGGTTGCAAGCCCCTCTGCCCCTGTCCTTTCCCACTTCTCGTCTCCTACTTCTGCTGCTTACTGCCAATGCCAGCTAAGAGCTGTTGTTGTTGTTTATCAATGAATTCAATCACGAAAATGTTGTTGCTCTCTCTTCAAAGCCCCGATGTTGCATGCTCCGTTCCCAATCTTCTCATTCGTTGCATATTCATGAGAGCTGCCCCTGCCTGAGTTACTGACGTGGCTTTGACTTAATTGCCTTGATTTTGTCTATAACTTATTTTGAGCCGTTTGGCCAACATTTCACTATGCACGCTACAAAAGTTGCCGCCGCAATGGTTAAACGTATTCTTTTCATACCTTTGTAGAGATTACTAGAATTTTGTCAGGAAATTTGTAATGCATTAGTAGAGACACCTCCGAATTAAAATAGAATATATATATTCTTGATCAGCATCTGTATGCGTATTACTCCCTTAAAAGAATAACAAAGCAAGACTGAATACCCTAAACATCAAACCTAATATATCGGAAAAAAATTGGTATAATAGAATATATTTCAATATGTATTAAAATTTAATTTGTAATGAATTAAAATGTCTGTAGGCGGATTCCGTTCCATTATATATGTAATATTCGGCGTTTCTTAATACATTTTCTTCAATTTATTAAACTTTATATAATTAATAAAAATGATTGTATATAGAAAACAAGAATGAGAATTTTTTTATTTATGTTGTAAGTTCATTAATTCAGTATCATTAATTTCGATGAAAAATTTAATTACTATTCAATTCAACTAATGTAAGGTATTGATTAATCTACCATTTATAATAAATAATTTCGATTTTCTCGCTGCATATACAAAAATTGCTGAAATATTTCATTTTTGCCGCGGCGTTGTTCAACGTTTCCTTCGCTCTCTTTGCTGTGAACTGCAGCTCCACATTTTTTAACGCTTTAAAAATTTTTATCTCGCACTTTTGTCGCCATTTTGTGCACAGTAGCCGCAAGTCCCAGGAAAATTCCGCTTCTCCTCCTCTTTTCTGTGTATTTTTTCGATTTTTTTTCCATAAATTCCAAAGAGGTGTGTGCATAAATTGTTGTCGCCTGTGCCCTGGAGCGAGTACTTATGCAAGGGGGGTCTGCTGGAAGATGCTTCGGCTTCGTAAAGTTGCTTAAGATATTTTCACAAAACCGAACGATTGAGGGACACCAAATGGCGTTGGTCTAAACTCATTTTAAAGCCAGACTGATTGTAATTTCATTTGACCTCCGTCTGCAACTCTACCCACCGTGACGCTCTGTGGCGCCACTCGTTGGTGCCCATTACCGATTTTTGTTATTTCATTTTCCAAGCGACTTCAAATGTCATTTCCTTTAGCTGCCTGCCGTCTTGTGATTTGTGACCTGAGTAATCGTAATCGCGCTTTATCTATTAGTTACATTGCCGCCTTCATTTTGCTACTTCTTCGTTGGTATCCTCGCCGTGTTCTGTTCGACGTCTTTAATGAAATTTACTCGGGTTGCCTTTCTATTTACTCTGTGGCACAAAATTAATAAAAGCGAGGAGCACAGTAGCGGCAATGGCAAAGCCAAGTGGAAACTTAATCCCCAAGGAAATTATGTGAAAAATGTGCGTGGGTTGATGGATCCGTCGCCCCACTTACTCCCTTGATTTCCCATCTTATAATTTTGCCGGGCAATCGTGGGTCTTTGGCGACTTGGTAGCTTCGGCCCTTTCATGTTTAAGTAGTTAAGCGGCGCAGAGCTGTAAATATTTTACTCGAATGCGCAGCCTTCGACTCACAAGCCAAAAAAAAAATCAATCAAAATTACCCCTTTTTATACCGTGAACATATTATAAAATGTGATAAAGGGTAAAGTATCAAAAGCCGAGTAAATTTAGAAACGTCAAAATTTGAATTTACACGAACTTGTTGCATACTATTTTTATCGATAAGTTCGCCTGAATGTTCCGCGAATATCGATAGAAATCGATCGATGTTAAAGATATATCCTTCGAATTGATATATAGTATACTTTTATATATTATTGATTAACGAAGTTTCTCGCTAAGTACAATATTACTTTTTTATAGCTTCGGTTTTAAGAAAAAACCAAAGGGTACTTTTTTTTCTTCACTTTAAGCAATATAAAAATTGTATGGGCGAAATTTGTGTTTAAATAATTAATATATTTGGTGGTGGGGTACAAGATACTATCTTTTCGACATCTCTCGACTAGAACATCCGTTTTATGTTTTTTTTTATGTTTTGGTATTTTAAAGAAAGTCCTGTATTATTTATATTAGTTTTTTTTTCATTAAGGGTGCTCATGTGCAAATTGTTCTAAGCTACGTAATATTTTATGTTGTCAAATGTTTGATACTCAAATACGGCGTGAAAAAAAATTCGTCAATTCTTTATTATTATATATTGGACATAAAAATACTTACATTGAATTTGCGAATTTTCATATAATCAGCCAACCAATCAAGCAAGACAAATCTGTATTTAAAAGCTGCATTCGTAGTCTTTTTTTATCAAAGCGTCGCGGAAAAAGCATTATAACAAATTTTCTTATACTCTTTGAGGAATAATTTAGACGAACTAAAATTCAACATTATATAATGTAACTCAGATTGTCTAAGCTGTCAACGATTCTACCTATCCTCCTAGTGAATATGCTTGGCAGTTATTAATTAAAACAAGAATTAAAAGTTAAAACATGAAAGTAACATTTGCTATTTTAGACAAGCCAGAGATTAATATGCCGTTCGATTAGGAGAAATAGCTAAATCAGTTTGGCTATTGATAAAGAATTGAAGTAGTCTTCGATGATGTCCTTTCAGAAAATGTTTGTAGAAGTTTCCCAGTAATCTTTCATTTACGTTGTGTAGCTTGAGGAGTTGTTTAAGCTTGCTGATAATCTCATTAAATTTGCCAGAATTGTGGATTTAATGAAAGAGAAAAGTAATTTTATCTCTCTCTCTCTCTTTACTTCCCCACTCCTGATGCGTTTGATGCTAGCGAGTTGCATAATATGGAGAAATTGCAGGTAATCTGCACATGCCCAGCAGCGTTACGTTGTGGATATGACGGACAGATGAACGGATGCTACGAGTCGCCTTTGAGTTGGGCGCTTAATAACGACAATTGTCTTTGCCTTTGTGTGGCGTTTTGGCCGAAGTGTCAATTACAGACATCGAAATCGGTGAACAACAAAGAGGCAAGCAGGCAAAGAGGCAAGTAGGCAAACATAATAACTGGATGAAGGGCGCAGCTTGAGTTGCAAGTTGAAAATTCTTGTTTGGCTAATGTAATTGTCATCTCATTGTTTATCATAAGGATAATGTCGTAATTAGCTAGAGCACAGGCAGTTAATTACTTGCGTAAGAGTCGAACAGCCAGCAAGGCAAACTGCAGTGATGCTAACTAAATATTTACGTTCTGTATTGTTGTATTTTCCAGAATAATATTTATTTAATTTGATAAGTCTTGAAATAAAATGAACTGTTTAAGTGCTTTATTTGGAAAGAACTCTTAAGACAAAATGTAATGTTTAGTGAAATTAATAAATATCTTTAAATTAAATCGCCAATTATTACAGATTATTTAAAGCTTCCACCTAGAATAGTTTAAGGCTAAAACTATTAGGATTGTGAAATTGATTGAATCTGAGTGTAAATAAAAGTGTGCTAATTAAAACCGATGACTTATAGCGAAGAGTGAGTAAATAAAAAATTAATGAAGAGTAAATCAAATAATAATCTTTGTCTTAAGGCAGTTGCCAGCCAGCGATTTTCCTTAGCCCATTTAAATGTTGTATTTGATTAATTTTAGTTAGTCAAAAGAACTTGTGGGATGGTGCGGCAGGGGCTGGTTTGACAGACCAACTGTCTACTGTCTATCTTAAATGATTTAGTCAAATAATATCCATGGGATGGAATAGGATTAGGATACTTACCGGTCTACAGACAGAACATTAGTCTAGACTAGGAAGCCACCTATATATATTGGGTATTTATAGTAGCGACCAACCTGTTGAAAAGAACTTATAGGATGATTCGGATAGGGCGAAGCTGTGGCCACCAGGCGGGTCTCGGGTTGCGGAAAGCGAGCAGTTTTTGCCACCAAGGGTTCATCTCGGAAAGCTGGATGATCCTAATAGTCGCAACCATCTGCAGCTCCAAATGGTATTTAAGAGACCTCAAGCAAGGACTCGCTTCGGATGAGGCCCTGAAGAAGGCGAAAGAGCAGAGGGAAGAAGGGCCAGCTGCACCAGCTGCCAAACACGTAGCAGCACCATAACGCTTTCGGTGGCCACTCCTAAGACAGTGTGCCCGAGCATCAAGGGGGCGGCTCGCGATCCAGCAGTGATTGGGTTACCTGTGGAATAACCACAGGTATTGCTTAGCCACGGGGAACTGTCATAGACGAAGGTATTGCGTCTGGATGGGACAAACTGGTCTCAATTGCGGGAATTCATTTTCGGGCTGGAGTTCTGGTCGTTGAATGCTCCGATGAGAGCTGAACCGATTGGCTGAGAACCATCGCTACAATCATGGAGGGGCATACCCCTCGACAGCAAAGTGGGAGATGATATAACATTGCCCCACTGCGTAACGATATTCTATTCGAGAAGTGTGGAGACAGAGACAAGTAATCTAGGATCGGACGCACCGAGACCATGCATTATTGTAAGGAGAAGTTAAACTTTTCTATTATTTCATAAGCAAAAGTAGTTGTGGGCAAAAATATCCCAAGCCATAGAGATGCCCAACTTCTATCTGATAAACTTTCACTTCTGTTACAACCCAAGGATGAAATGGTTATTGAGAGCGAAATTTTAAAGTTCAAGCCAGCAGCAAAACAGAATACACGACACTTGATGAAACCTATGAAACCGCACACCAGAAAATGATATACCGAGGGATTAATTCCCAAACAGGGAACAGGCCTGTGAGTGATGGGCCCTTAGATATTTAACCATGAGTCTCTGGGGAGGTGTCCCATAGGGAGGTGAGCGCAACTTAATTTAAAAGTAACTATCGGAATGCGGAAATAGCCTTCCTATCCGATAGTCAAGAAGCCAGAAATGTTGTGAATGGGACGAAAATAATTTCAAAAGTAGTCCATGAAGTACGATCCAAGCTTGACCAACTCGGGGATTACAATAGGCTTACCCTAAGATGGGTGCTGGGATACAAGGACAGTCACGCAGAATATTATCCTGCTGGAACAGGAGATTGGGTTCTGGTTGGTGTTCCATAAAGTTCACCAAAACTTTGGTGAAATGGCTTATATAAACATCCTAGTTCATATTTCGGGGAACAGTTGAATAATTAAATGCACCGCAGATGATGAGTGAAGCACAACCAAAGTTTCGAGTAGGAAAAAATCTCTTAGAATTATTAAAAATGCGCAAGTAATTTAAACCGTCTGGACCTTCTGGATTAAATTTTTTCTCTTCAGAAAATATATTTACTTACTCCTGAGTACATAGTTTTGAAAAATTTAATCTGGCTATTTGGTGTGAATTCGTTTATATTGGTTTTAACTTAATTTTCTCCCAAAATATGATGAAAATAATAATTTCGGTAATCGTAAAAAATGTTCAGTCAAATATCACTTTAGATTATTTTATTAGTGTGTTTTTTCTAACAATCTGTGAAATACATATATGAAATGAGGGAAATGCTTTCCTGTAAACATTATTTGATCTGCCAAGGAAGGAGGATTGCCAACACAGTTATACACAACTATATAAAGATCGATTTTAATCTGATAACAAATCACAATTTATAGTGTAATGAACACTTATGAAATCAGCTCGGCATGCACACTTCGTCTACATGCGGACGGCCTTGCTCAGCGAATTATGGCATAGATCTTGTGCCGCCTAGACAAACGGTGTCATAATAATAATATCGTTGACAGAGAAGGACTAAAGACGAAAATTGAACCAGGCATAATGGACATTTACTTTTATGCATTACACCCTATCTAGAATTGGTGAACTAAGATGGTATGGATCACTTCTGTACCCAACCAACCTTGTGTGAATCAACTATGGTTTTTGATCCTACCCTAACCTAGTCTGCTGTGCTGTAAATATATTGGGTTTGTTACAATATAGTTTTAAAAATTTAAAGCATAATTAATGGATATAGTATTTCACTTGAATCCATTTAAAAAATTAAATTTTTATAATTAATATATATATATATATATAAAAATAATTAATATATATATATATATATATATATATAAATAATAATGAAAAATTAAAATCTTGTGCGCATTATTGTATCCTATTACAACATTTATTGATCAATCGATGTCAGCAGGCCTGTTGACATATATATGCTCTATGCTATAATAATCAAGATTAAAGTTCCATCAATTCAAATATATTACTATTGTGAAAGGGGAGGTTCTGGTACCTACGTGCCTGTCTACACAATTAGCGCTGCCATATTGTTACATTGCGTGTAATTCAACATGCCCCCTCAAAGTAACAATTATGATCATCTTAAAAGGCAACCATGATCATTGACACTGCTTTGTCCATTCGATAGGACATCTGCTGACATTTGTTGCATGAAGTCAACTTGGCTGTCGCCGATGAGCTGAACCAAATATCCGTTTGTTTGTATCAACATGGGGATCTCAGCGACTTCTTCTTTTCATATATCCGGCGCTAATCGAATTTGCTTTATTTTATTGATTATAAATCATTTTAGATTTGCAATAGCAATAAATTCCACAAATTTAATGGCAGAATCTTAAATTGAATACACAATAAACATATGCATATTATGAATCAATTACCAAATCATATTTCTTTCATTGTTTAAGAAACACTCAAGTTATGGTTAAAAATATATTCTTATATTGATCTCACTTCTACCAGCACCCACAAGTATTTTCTGTATAAAAAATATGCTCGCACATCTTAGAAACGTTGCAATAAAAAATGAATGCACTTACAACCTGCTCACAATTGGGTGAAAATCTTTTTAATGAGAATTTCGCCAGTAAAATTATGAAGTGTTTAACAGCTTAGTTGAGTCGAAATCGATTACTTGCTTGTATAATTTTTTATCGTTTTCATAATATTTATTTTGGACACAGCGATATAACAATAATTCTTGCACTGCGACATTTACTTTTTTCTGCAGCTCGCACTTTGAAAATGTAGCGTTTTGCTTGGATTAACTGTCTTTTATAAGTTTAGACAACAAAAATGTGTTTTACAAAAGCTTTAAGCGATCTATCTCTATTAGGGTAACCTTTGGCATGCTCCGTTTGTGTAAAAGCTCATTTCTCTAAGCTCAGCTTTATTACGCACTAACTTATCTAATGCCCGTTACAGCGCAATAGACAAAGTTGTCACAATCCGTTAGCACTGCAACTGTACATTTTCTTGCTTGTAAAAGATCCAGATACAGATAGTGGCGCGATGTTAAACGCCAAAAATTCTATATCTATTAACTCTCCCAATTAAAACCAAACTATGGCTAATTCAACACACAAACGAGTTGTATGTTAATTGTGCGAGTTTATCATTTTCTTCCATTTTTTGGAACTTCTTTAATTTTATTTATATTATCTATTTTTTGTATGTTTTCATATTTTTCCGATTTTTGATATTTTAACAAATTTGATGTTCGGACATAAACCACTTAAATAAAAAAAAAAATACTACGATTAGAGGTGAGTTGTCTCGGCACTGCACTGTAATAATTCAGTAACGAAGGGTGATGATGATGGTGCTCCGTTGAACATGTTCACTTAACTTTTTTTTTATTAAAGTTTTGCTTTGTTTTTTTTAATATTTTTTATTTTTTTAACATATTTGATTTTGTATATTTTACCGCAGACTGTTTTTTAAACTGTTCAACCATCATATATGGGGTTTGTTGAGGGGTTTTATTTTTTTTACTTGTGGTTAGGAATTTTATATTTTAATTTGCATTTCTCTTTATTTCGCACAAATATTAATTATGGTTGCAGATAAACGTCCGCGGTGGTTTGAATTTCATTGCCTCATCGGGGCTTATAACTTATTAAAAATTGGTTCATTACCATCCATTTTGCACCGGCGATGTGCTCTTTGACCTTCGAGGTTCAGCAAGACACGAGACAATAGACAATTCAGCAACTATCCGCATCATAGTTTTTATCTTGAGCTGGGCTTACTTACTTACTTACTTACCACAGCGCGTTTGAAAGCAAAGCAAAGTATGCAACGAATAAAAAAATCATTGCCTACTCCTAGATTGTAAACATAACAATCAAACGAAAGTTGACGCGAACCGACCATTACATGCTTACTATTACCTACTGATTATTAGACGATATGCACTATTTATTTATTTATTTTTAAAAACATTTCTTTGCACCAATGTCTTGCCGATATCGGGTGTACTCCCAATATTTTATGTTTGCTTTTGCTTTTGGACACACATACTTTTCACTACTAATACTTGACACAATTGCACAATTCCGGTAATGGAGATTAAATTTCTATTAAATCAAATCGGATTCGCATAGAGCGGGTCTTCAATGAGTTGTTACACGTTGTATTTTAATTATGTTTACAGAGTAGATTTATAAAAAGATATATATATAAATGATTAACATATATATATTTCGCAGGGATTAAGGAATTGATCTTGATAATTAATTGCATTATAGACTTTAAATTTAAGGCTTAAGAGCAAAAAGCAAAAGAATTAAGACACGCTGCCATCAACACATGCATGTTATATACTTAAGTTATATTTGCGTATTATATATTCACACCATCCCAAATGGTTTAGCCCCGAATGATCATAATTTAAAATAAGAAACTAAGAGCCACTATCTTAGATAAGCCACAGATAAACGCGAATTTTGTGGGCGTGACCGAAAAATAGGGTAAATTTGATAAAATTTTGGTAAAATGTTAATAATTTGGCTTAACTTCTGTGAGATATATGAACTTATGGAATTACCCTAGCAAGTGTACAGATTTTGGCAGGTGGAGTGAGCATGGCTATCCAACTTTAATCGATCTCTTTGGGAAGTTACCAGTTATATAAATACGTTATCTGACCCTAATATACACATTTTAGATTTGGAGGGTCAAAGGTCATGGCTTGACCTGATAATGAATATGCTAACCTTTGAAGGAGGTTTCTACCAAGCTAGCTTTTTGTGACAAGAGTTCGGTTCTATCGATTTACACTTTTCGAAATATTGGCTTTTGCCATTAAATTTGTTTTTATCAGTTCTAAAAGGCAACTACCAGTAATAGACCTATCAAAATTGGCTGCAGGTCAAAACTATAGAAAATATAGCAATTTCAAATTTTTAGGAGCGTGTCTTGACGCTGCAGAAGCGTGTATATGGCATATGTCAATCTTTAGAGATCCAACCAAGTTTCGTAACTGTATCCATAAATTTGTAAGTTGTTTTAAAGAATTGCGATTATCTATTACATCGATTTTATGGCCTCCTGGTATCGTAGAGTCTCCTTATCTAAGGTTATCGAAAAGTTGCGTTCATACAGACGGACAGACAAACAGGCAGCATGACGCACATTGCAGAAAAAAAGAAACTACGATAACAGAACATTAACAATAATTTATCAATTAAAGTATAAAACATATGGCTTCTTGAAGAGTATAGTTTTCGAATGTCCACCTCCATAAAATTATAAAAGCTGTAACGATTGTGTAAAATTTGAAGTTAAATATCATATAGATTAGCGAAATTATTCAACGCCTAGAACAAAGTATTTCTGACTAGTTAAATTGGGATTACAGTGGTTTTGGGTGGCAACGCTGGCTAACAAATGGTTAACAGCAGCAGAATAGTAGAGCGAGAAAGTTGAGTTTAAAGTCGTCAATAAGATAACACTAGATAAGATAAGACTAGAAGGGTTGGAAATATTTCAGTATAAAGGAACTCATACCACAGGCAGATCAAACTTATTAAACTTTGACATATTAAACTTTGACATAGCGTTAATCAGGTATAAGATCGATAAGATTATGTTTAACTAACTAATCTTCTGGCCTATTAACAAAATGTACTTTGTGATGGTCGGTGCTCCAAAGCTTTGAGAATGTTTACATCGCAGACTTTTGGGCGCGATGTAAAAGTAGATCTGCGTAGGTAATGATTTTTTTGTCGTACACGAAAAAAAAAATCGTTGCATACTTTTGTCAGCTGTCAAGACGCTGTGGGAAGCAAGCCCTGCTCAAGGTGAAAGCTTTACTGCGGATAAGCGGTGGATGATTCCCGAAGGCGAGAGCTTGCCGCCACAGACGTATTAAAGCCCAGATCCGCTCTGAGAAGCTCTCTTTTTTCTGTTCGAGTTACTCGGGTCATGATGAACGTCAACGCATCAGTGCAGATCGCCGGTAATACATTTTCGTTAACACGTGCATCGAAAGTCCCAACGGGTAACTAACCTATCAGCCTCATGGCGGCTACAAAATAAATAAAATAATGGAAAAAACACAAAAAAAAACCCTCAATTCATCGCGGACGTTTTATTATCACTCCAGTGAACAATTGAAAAAAATAAAAAAATAAATAACGTTAAAAATTTGAAGAAAAGAAAAAAAACGTACACGTGTTTTTCCAACCAGAAAAATAATTCCGCAACAAACCCCATCTTTGATGGTAACCAATTCGGCACAAAAGCATTAAAAAAAAAAAAGAAAAAAAAAAACTGAAGACCCAATAATAATTTACAATAACCCAAAATTTATAAGAACCACCACCGAAACAAAAAAAAAACCCACCCAAGACTGCATTTGTGAGACGATCCGCACGGGGCCAATGGAGCACCAGCATCACCTCCCCCATCACCACCCTCACCAGCATCACCGGCGCAGCGCAGACATCGCATCGTTCTATTGAGCTAATTTTTTTTCTATATTTAAGTAATCTATAGTTAATTTTTTTTTGTTCCAATATGAACGGGTAGCAAGTGTGGTAAAGTGGTGTTAAAAGAAAAAAAATAAATAAAAATCGAAACGGAAAAAAAAAATATTTTATAGTTGGCAAAAATTAATAACATTTGATGTTCGGATCACATCAAAATGTATGAACAAAAAATTTGTTTCAAACCATTCCTGAAAGTATGTTAACTTTGTTTTTTTTGTACATGTTTTTTTTTTGTTGAAATTTGGTGCTGCATAAGTAGTGGCAGTTCAATGAAATCCGTCAATAAAATAACCCAAAATATTATATGTAATCATGAGTTGCATGAATTGAAATGCAAAACCCTCGACGTCGAAAGGCCTTTCTTCGCTGGATGTGCACGTAAGTGGTAAATTTTTTATTCTCCTTTATTTATGCAGAAAGCCAAGAGCAACGGGGAGTTCAAGTAAAAGGGGAACAGACAAAGAAAAAAAAGGGAATGAATAAAAGTTACCTTAAGTAACTTTCTAATGAAAATATATGAAGTATTAAGTTTTTTTTCATACATGTTGATCACCCCATAAACCTCTCCTAAAAATATAATTTAAAGTATATAGTAATTTCTCTAAAAGAATTAAAGAACTATATCGAAATTAATGAACTTTCCACACTTGCATCTGTTAGTTAATTTAATTGGACTATAATTAAAGCAAGCAAAAATAAAAAAATAAAATAAATATAAAATAATAATCATTAGTTATGTTAAATATAGTATAAATAAATGCTGCCTATGAGTATGCAAGAAAAAAAAACCCATTGTAAAAATTCCACAAGTTTAACGAGAAAAATTGTAACGAAATTAAATTAGACCACTTTCATGAAGTATTAGTACAGTATTGTTTTTTATATAATTATCGTGTAAAGATGAATGTCCAGAAAACTGAAATTTTTGAATAATTAATATATTTAAGAAATATGGAAACTTAAATTGAGTTCTTATTTCCTACTGGCCGAAATGATGGCTTAAGTTTAACAACGAGATTGCTTTTGGGGACTTTCCGATTTCACTCGGTAGCGCAGGAAGTCCAATTGGTTGGGAGGGTATAGAGCGCTTTATCGGGGCAAACAACAGCTAGCACCCCGATACCCCTAACCAACACCAACGAAGCTGTCGCGCTTCTCGCATTTTAATTAAGATTTATTGCTTGTTTCGGAGTCAAACTCCAATAAAAGGGACTCTAAATAAATAAAATTATGATCGGAAGGAATATCAGGATAGTAGCACCCACCTCCCGGCATGAGCTACCACCAGTAGGGTCCCACCCCGCTACATATCCCGGTTTCCGCTCGCACAATGAATTGACCACAGTTTTGGTTTTAATTGTGCGTAACAGGTTTCTTTGGCCTCCAATATCTGGCCTCAATCTGTATCTGAGCTCTGCTGCTGCGGCTTACAACTTTTATATTGAACAAACTTTTATCAGGCAGCATACAATCAATTCAATAGGTTGTTTGACATTATCTTCTTCAGTATTTAAATTGGTATAAAGATTCTTTTCTTTTCACTCTGTTAATGGAAAGCCAAAATTCTTACAAATTTGACTTTCGAAGGGTTTTGAAATATTTTTTTAACCGAATATTTGTTTTAATACTCCAAAAATAGATTGCCGAAAATCTCATTAAATTTAAGAGAATTCTTTTGTTCTTTGCGAATTGTGTAAATAGCATGGGTATTTTTTTACTCTCACTCATTTCCCAGATGTGTTTAATGCTTGCGAGTTGTATAATATGGAGAAATTGCACTTAATCTGCACATGCCCAGCAGCGTTACGTTGTGAATTTGACGGACAGATGAACGGATGCTACGAGTCGCCTTTGAGTTGGGCGCTTAATAACGACAATTGTCTTTGCCTTTGTGTGGCGTTTTGGCCGAAGTGTCAATTACAGACATCGAAATCGGTGAACAACAAAGAGGCAAGCAGGCAAAGAGGCAAGTAGGCAAACATAATAACTGGATGAAGGGCGCAGCTTGAGTTGCAAGTTGAAAATTCTTGTTTGGCTAATGTAATTGTCATCTCATTGTTTATCATAAGGATAATGTCGTAATTAGCTAGAGCACAGGCAGTTAAT
Organism: Drosophila longiperda; assembly: GCA_035042125.1. Lineage (NCBI taxonomy): Eukaryota > Metazoa > Arthropoda > Insecta > Diptera > Drosophilidae > Drosophila > Drosophila longiperda. The sequence continues at coordinate 594,422 of JAWNLV010000130.1, forward strand.
TACTTGCGTAAGAGTCGAACAGCCAGCAAGGCAAACTGCAGTGATGCTAACTAAATATTTACGTTCTGTATTGTTGTATTTTCCAGAATAATATTTATTTAATTTGATAAGTCTTGAAATAAAATTAACTGTTTAACTGCTTTATTTGGAAAGAACTCTTAAGACAAAATGTAATGTTTAGTGAAATTAATAAATATCTTTAAATTAAATCGCCAATTATTACAGATTATTTAAAGCTTCCACCTAGAATAGTTTAAGGCTAAAACTATTAGGATTGTTAAATTGATTGAATCTGAGTGTAAATAAAAATGTGCTAATTAAAACCGATGACTTATAGCGAAGAGTGAGTAAATTAAAAAAAATTCATGAAGAGTAAATCAAATAATAATCTTTGTCTTAAGGCAGTTGCCAGCCAGCGATTTTCCTTAGCCCATATAAATGTTGTATTTGATTAATTTTAGTTATATGCAATTAAGGGCTGACCACCCAGACTGTGGGTCAAACTCAAATCAGGCGAATTATAAATTGATTTTCAATGTACACAACAGCCACATACGAACCGACAGACTCCAATGGAAATATTGAATGTATGGGAAGATGTATTGACTTATATATATTTATATACTTATATATAAATCAATAATCTAATAAGTGTCTGGCTTTTATTTGCCCTTGCTTGATATATTGTGGTTCTTAATATAATTTTATTTAATTTTTTCCTATTTTATACATTTTAAATGTACTAGTTTGACAACACTAGCTTTGAACAATTGTATTTCAATAAAAAGGTAATTTTATATAATTGCCGTATTAATGATATGTATTGTAAATGTCCCTATGAACACCACCTGAAGCTAGAAATTTGATACTCCGAATAAATACTCTTCCATTTATGCGTTAAGCAACGCTATAATGCTAATTTGTCACCCCATAGGTAAGGGACGCGAATTTCAAGGCAGATTACGGACAACCTTTGGCAACCTTTAGAAAATAGTGAAAACAAAAATCACGTTAAATGACTTAATGTAATATTTAAAAAAAAAAAAAATTGCCAATAAATTGTCTAACTTAATGTAGATTAAGGGCAAGGATTTCATTGGCAAAGGTAAGTATGAGTGGAATTTAATGTACAGAAATAAACCTAAAATTCTAAGTGAGTAGAATTAATGGTGGATATATAATGATAAAGTAAATGAACGCCTATTGTCTGGTAGATTGCATTGTTATCTTTATACAGCTTCACTGATAACCAGCTTGCTTGGCTACTGTTTGTATAATTTGATAAACAATCATTATTGTAAAGCTAAATTTAAATTTCTCTATAAAATGGAGTGAATGAAAAATATTATCCGGAAGGTTTTTAGTAATCTTCCATCCAAATAAGGTAACTGTTGCTATTAAATGTCTGGAAATATAGGCTTTAATCGTTTTTTGGGAGTGCGAGTGATCATGTTCCAAACAATTTTTGGAGTACGATATTAGTAAACTACCTTCCAAATTTGGTAACCTCAGCTCTAAATTGTGTTAGATATGTGATGTTTTATCAATTAACTCTAACAGGTGTATTTTTATTGATCTCTTAGGGGAGTTACCAGTAAGATACTTTCAAAATTGTCGAACATATGCGCCATTTATACTTCTATGCTCGATGTTCCTTGGGGTAGCGTGTATGAAATTGAACTGGCGATTTTTGAAGGTTGTTACCAGCAAGTTAACTATTGAGCTTTTGAGCTTTTTCAATAGCTATCGAAACTTTCAAAATAGATAAATAAAAATGCACGAAATTTGCATTAATATAAATATAGTTTATTTGCCTTCGTGGCCAAACTTAAACTAGTTATAATTGTTAATTGTAAGCTCCGAGTTGAGCAAATTATAAACAAATTATATTTCGGCAAGCGATGTCGAATACCGCGCAGCGACTTGAATTCACGATCGATAAAACAGAACACATTAGCTGCCGAATTGCAGCTAAAATCAAATAGGCAAGCGATGTCGAATAACGCGCCGCGTCTTGAACTTCTGATCGATCAATTAGAACTGATTAGCTGCCAAATTGCAGCTGCTGGTGCTGTTGCTCTCAGACGGGGAGCAACCACTAAACTATCGAGGAGAGTCCTTTCTCTCATATGCAAAACAACAGTTACGTTAACTCGCTCTTATGCTGCGCAGAGCATAACTTATCAACAGGTTAAATATTAAGAGAAGCTGCTTTAGTTGTTGTTTGGCGCGGATACATGCGTAACCAAACATTAACTTTAGTTTAGTGACTATCTTACTATATTGTTAAATATTGTGGAAGATACGCGTATTTTATTTAATATAATTTGGTAATTGAAGGCTTACAATTGTGGCAGTTATGTGACTTATCGATTTGCGAATATCGACTTTATAGACTTCATAGCACTCTAATGGATGTGGTACTCAAATTTTAACTTTGTCTGACACTATTTATTAACTCTACCATATCGCTTAAGCTCAATCAAGCGAAATATTGCATCTGCCAGCGAAACTGGAGCGCCTTAATAGGGACATGCTTCAAGGTGTACTCATAAGCTTTATAGCTGATAAGATCCAATGAATCGGCTTATGCTTTCCAGATAAGTATTTCCAATAAGTATTCATCGGGCATTCGATTTTAGCTTCCACTGCACTTAACTCAACTCAACTCAACTCAACTCAGGACTCAGTGCCCGCCATCTGATTCCAAAAATCATGTCAGGCCACAGAACAACGACCGCTGAAACAACTCAAAGACAAACCATCTGCAACAATAACAACAATGACGACGGATTAACTCTCAAACCTGGAACCGAATGACCACACACACAGAAACGCCGATGCGGAGAGGGGTGAGTCAGCGGGAAATTGAGGCAGCCACATGTCAGAGACATTATGGAATCATGAACTTACGAGCGTTGTTTCTGTTGTTGTCGTGTGAGTGTCAGTGTGGCAGTGAGTGAGATAAAAAGAGTGTTCTGGTTTTTTACCTGTATGGGCTGAACTCCATTTTGCCTGTAGCTGCTGTTCTGACAACGATTTGTGGTCGAGTACACCACACAAAGGCACACGCACACACACACAAACACACACACACCTTTGACCACAAACACATCCAACAAGACACATTCAACTGCAGTTTCCCATACTGCTGCCTATTTCAATCATCAATCAAAGTGTTTGTTACGACTTTCATACGTCATGTTTTGCCAAAATCAACCCACACCTTCTGTTGTCTGTCCCGCTGTCTGCGCATGGCTGTGTGTGTGATTGTGTGGATGTGTGTGTAGGTGTGGCTGTGACACAAGTCGACATTTATGGTGTCGACGACGACAGCATAGGGAACGTGAAGGATTCCATCATCAGGACCTGCTGCAATAGCAGCTGCCAGACAATCAATCACATGCCTCAATTCAATTCGCAATGTCGCCATTTTCAGTTTTATTTAATACTACTTTCATTGCCCTAAATATTTATGAGAGCGTAAACAAAAAACCAAGTCTTTCCTCCTCTTTCAGTCGTTCTGCTGTTTGCATCTCTAATGAGGCGTAATTAAAAAACATTACATTTTTTCGCAAATGTTTGTGGGAGTTTGTGTGCAAATCATTTATTGATTTCAATCAATCAAGCGTCCATTTATGGACTAAGTTGTATGGAATTCAATGAACTTAAATAGCAAACTTAAGTTTCAATTTGAAGACTTATGGGACGCCTCAGTTTGTTCCCAGCTTGTTGTCGCTGATTGCTGCTTAAACTTTTTCCCGACTTGTTTATGGGATCAGGCCACGTTGCAAAAAAATCTTTTGTGCGCTTTTTGATTTATAGATAGTGAATCACATAGAACCAAAGCCAACAGCAAGTCCGCCCAAACGTTAGATAATCCATGCCGTTTTGTTAAATAAATTGTATAGAGCAGCAAGCTGCGGATTATAAAATATAACATCTTTAAAAACAGTTTTTATAGCTAGCAATAGTGTTCAGAGTATATAAGTAAGTAACTCTTAAGATACATGCTAATGTTCAAGTGTCTGTGTGGTTGGTAGTCTCTCAATTTGTGTCAGTAAACTAATATATTCGCTTAATTAAAATGAGCTATCTGCTAGCATAATATTAAAATATATATGATATATAAAAAACGCGTATATATCTGGCAATAGTTTCAAGAATGTATACAAGAAATCAGCTGTATCGCTTAATAAAAGTGATATTAAAAGTAAAATTAACTTAATTGTGCAAGATTCTGTCTGTCAGTTAATTAAATAATTCCTTAATTAAAATTAGCATAATAACATTAACACATATACAGAGCAAAGCTCGGTCAAAAAAGAAGACACCATGAAAGGGTATCTGAGGGGCAGAGAATCTCTTTAAATCCACATTAGCTGCACACTTTTAGGCGCGCGTTTTACCTTGTTTGCAGTCAAAGGCGCTGACCAACAGAAGCAGCAGCAGCAACAACGTAACAGCAACAGCCGCAGAGGGGTACGAAGAGAGAAAAAGCAGCCGCACAATTTGCTCGCCGCTTTGTATCTTTAGCAGTGTCTGTTTTGCGGTGTTTGGATGTTTGTGCTGCTGCTGTTGCTTTTGCTGTTGCTTTTGCAGTTGCTTTTGCTGTTGCTGCTGTGTTCTGTGTTCGACAAAAACTTTATGCACTGATTGCAAACTTGTTTCAATTGTTTCGTAACCGACTGAGGAGGGTAACAAAGTGCGGTGCTGGGCTGGCCTGGGTTGGCTAAAAGCTGGTGGTGCATTTGCCATGAAAGTCAAGGCAAAGCGTGTGCACAAATGGCCAAAGCCTAGGCTAAGGCTGAGCGGCAGAAGCCATTCACTTGCATATTTTTGTGGCTTAGTTTCCGTTTTCAAACCAAACGAACAGCATAAAAACCTATTGAAAATTTGCATACGAAAATGAAATTCAAATGGGCTTCTGTTCCGTACATTCCACTGTCGCAACTCTATTTCTCTTTGCCTCACTCTCGGTTCTCGGTTCTCGGTTCTCTGTTCTCCATTTCCTATCTTTCTAGTCCACAGTCTGTTCGCGCTGCAAAGGCAATCAGAGTAGCTGGCAAACTTTCGTTTTTTTGCGAGTGACTGCAACCCAACTTTAAAATACTATTAACCATAGATATTTATAATAGACATAACAACAAATATCAGTGAGTTTCCTTTTCAATGAGCGAACGCTTTTAATTTCAAACATTTTGATATAACCGCAACGCCTGAAAGCCTGAAAGCCAAAGTGATTTTTTATTGAGCGCCTCCTAACTTTGTAATGCAAATCGGTTGGCCCCCTTTTCTGGATCTGGATCTGTATCTGAAGCTGAATCTGTTTGCTTGTTTTTCGGTCTGTCTTGTTGTCCGTGCTTCTGTCTTTCATTGATTTTTACTTTTACTTTTGCCTTGCCTTTGTCTAAAGTTTTTAGTGAGGCCAATAAAATGCAAATTGTTTTTCGCGTAACCCAAACGGTTTAAATGAAGCTGAAGTCTGGGGATGTTCACGTGACTATGAAATGCATTTGGGTAAAATCTAATGTTCTGAAATTAATATTACAAGCATATCTATATGTTCTAAAATCATAGGTATTGCTTCTTTACTACTTGTATTAAAAATTATACTAAAATGGAATGCACATAATACAATTATTTTTTTTAGTTTATTTATTAATTTTTTTAAAAGCATGTTGCATAAGTTCTTTTAAAAAATTCATTGACAAAACTATCATAATAATATTCTGTGCATTCTAAGTGTGTAAGTACGCTTAAGGTCAATTATGATACCTATTAGGACCGTTTATGTCCATTTCGATTATGTTATATCACTTTCATCTCTATTTCGTAATCATCGTCACTTTTATGACTTTCAATTGTTGGTAAAAGAAATCTTTTAATTGTCTTAACCAACACAATCAAAAGGCACTTTTATTCTGCCATCTCTTGTGCTCTTCCCACAGAATTTCGTAAGTCAGCATAATAGTTGGCATTCCACTTTGTGCCCACTGCTGACCCACTTATCGGTCACTTCGGGCACTATTTCCGCCAGTCTTGTAGCCACTTGACTAAACACCACTCAAATTCTATTTTGATTTATGCTGCCCCCAAATACGGGAAACATCTCGAATCGGAATAAACTCCATTCCCATTCCCAACCACCTCCCAAAATGTATGTAACTTTGGCATCAATCTACCTACCGCTTTCATATTTACATGCTGCTTACACGCGCATTGGCGTGTAACGGAAATTGAGTAGAATTGAGCTCTCATAAAAGGGTTGGCCAAATGGACGTTGGCCCGGACAATACTTTGCTCATGGCTTGGCCTATTCTTCTTGGTTCTGGTCTAACAATCGAATGGGAGCAACTATTTTTCATTTTGTAGTTTTTTTTTTTGCGTATTGTGAAGTCTTGCCAAGACAGCTTTAGATTCACTCACTCCTCTCAAAAGAAAAACATAATTTTGAAAATCTTTTCATCTCTCAATCACTGTATTCAAGATGCTTTTTTGTTTTTGTAATTGATGTAAAATGCTAAACAAGCTATGAAAAATAAGAACAATACTATTCTCTTACATAGCTTAATTACGGGTAACATTAGGTTTAACTACGAACTAAGCCTGATCTTATGCTGATAAGTGAACTGATTATAAGAAAATTTTACTTTTAATCTGAATTTGGTATTTTTTTTTTATCTTATTAGGAAAGATGAATACATAAAAAAAAATGTATGTTTATCTTTTAAAATTAGTTTACGGAAAAGTCTTGCGTAAATTTGATCAAGCATTAAGAATAACATAAAATAAATATGAAATGATATGATTAAGGTAGTCAGTTAGGCAGATAACTTAAAATATTCATCTACTTTTTAAAGATTGTAAGCCTTTAAGATACACCTTCTTTTCACTCTTTACCTTCACTTGGTATACATGTTATTTTGAATATTACTATTCCACGTTTCATTGTTTTCCTAATGTGGTGTCCTTTTGTTGTATACACTCCAGTTTTCTCAGCTCATTTTTCCTAGAAAAACCTATATATATATATTTATATATATATATATATATATATATTTATACATACCTGCTTGTTACTCCTGCTGTGCGATGCGTCTGCATTTTTATTGCTTAATGTGTAGGCTCAGGTATATATTTTCCAACATTTTCCAGCAAATGTGTAACTCTCATCACATCGTCGACTTTCAGGCTTTCTATGCGCCCTTCTCGGCTTTTCTTTTCCCATTCTCATTGCGTTTATTTCATGCAAAACAAAGAAGTATTTTATTTACATACAATGTTATTGTTGCTTCGCTTGCTTGTTTCTATAAGGATATTAAATGTTGGCTCGATTTTCGTTTCACCTTCCCTTCATGCGATATGTTAATGCGATGCTTGAGAAACTTATTGGAAATCAAAGTCATCATACGGCACATTTGCTCAGCAGTAAAATCTCTCGTTTATGTGAGCCATTTTAATAAACTGTAAAAAATACTATGTGCAAAGATGTCACATTTGAATAATTTAAAGAGTAAGTTTTATTATTTCGATTTGACACTATTGAAAAGCGGAAAGTAAGTAGTGATTATATATAATAATAATAATAATAATTGTACAATATATTTACTTTAATTGCAGCTGCAAAGTGTTATATTTATTGTAAGTGTAACCGGAGCATCGACCGGTCATGAATATGCACTCAGGCGTCATCAAATCTAGACTGATTGCTATGCATTAGGTTTCACATTTTTGGCACTCAATCTTTCCTTCCACTGCACCATTGCCCACCGTCCCCACCACCGCTCAGTTGCTTATCATCAGACAAATCGCTTTGATTGATGCTCTCGGTACAGTGCATTTGAGCTGCATCTACAGTTAGTCACTGGAGCTGCAATGCCGGCGGTTCGGTAATTGCTTTTGGGGCACACACCTTAAAGCTAGCCCTGATTCTTCGTCTCGAGTCCGAATCAGAGTCCGTTTCCGTTCCGTTTTATGTTCAACAATACGCACGCAATTACCGCAGTTGGGAGCTCGGAAAAAGTTCAACATCCCCTGGGCCTGACAAAAGTTGTCACAGCTTCTGGGCCCAGGCGCAAACTTTCAGCTCTAATTGCCCAAGTGGTTTTCGAGTGGCATCACCGTCGCCAAGACGCTGCGAAATAGAGCTTGCTCTTCTCAAATTTCAATTCTCCATGCTTTTTCTGCGCTGCAGTAAAAGTTTTGTGGCATGGTCTCCCCCAAAAACTTGCTGCCCCAAAATGTACAATCAAAGCTGACCGTTGGCGTTATTAACACAAATGAAAATTGTGGTCATGAACAAGCATGGACTTACTTATATTTCAATTTATTAGACGGCAAACTTTTCGCCAGCCTTCTCACCCAGTCACTGCTCGACTGCCGCTTGGCCTAATGAAGTTTTGGATTGCAGCTGCAAAATGCACATATGTTAACACAAATACTCGGTTGCATGCTCATTTCTTCAAAATCTCTCTCTGAGGCACATGTGCTGGTGCACTTCAGTTCCTTACCCAAGGACACACACCCACAGCTACAGATATTCCAGCATATTTACACATTGTGGTCCCAATTAGCATCCCATGACATTGGTTTTGGCTTTTCACGCTCAACATTTAACTTTTGTCGTTTTGGGTAATAACTTTACTTGCGTAATGCGTAAAATTTAAGCAAATTTGAACTGTCGCAAAATACTACTTTTTTATTATTAATGCGCATTACATACATGTACAAGCTTGCATTATAAAAATGAGGTATAATTTTAATAGAATATGTAAAATATTGTGAATTTCTTGAAATAAAATGGCTCTGGCTTTTCCAGAGGTTTTGTAGCATTGTATCACACAAACACTATCAAGTCTGTTTAATTGAATTTTCCCAGAATCCAAGGAACAAGTATACAATTTGAGTAGACAGCGTGCAACACTTCTGCAACAGCTTGCATATATAATTTGGTTTCCATTAAGTTTTATGGATACATAAAGTCTGTAGGTTTTAGCGTATTGAATATTGTCTAACACCACTTTTACAAGATATAGCTCAGTTTGATGCTTTATCAATTCGCCAATGAAATTAATTATTATCAATTTTGGCAAATGTTGACGCCTTTTGGCTGTTTTACTTTCGTGGCAAATCGAAATTCTATTAAACTTTTCGGTGCGCCCGCATAATTTTGCCACATTTTGTGGTTAAACTTTACTTTTTGCGACTTTTTACTGTGCTGTTCTGTGGCTTTTAATTAAAATTTGTTTGTTAGCACAAAGCCAGCAACATTTCGCTGCCATTTGCCGTTGTTGATTGTTGTTGCCTTGCGGAGGAGGGTGCAAATATGTCTGCCCGTATAATTAGGAGGGCACATCCGAGACGAAATTACATCGCGTATACGCAGCGTGTTCCTTTTAATAATGCCGAAAACATTTTACAGACAACAGCACTGAGTGCTGTGAGTAGGAACTCAACAGAAAAAAGTGTGTGTCTCTCATTGAAAAAATACATTTTAAATCGCATAATTTTTGTCACTGCAGTTACGACAGATCTTAAATCAGAAGACTGTTTGTTTTCCAATGATGTGTTTCCTGCGGTTTTCATGGTTCTCTTAGATTGTATTCTTATTCTTAGCTCACCTCGAGTCGTTGCCTCATTATTGGCTAGCTATCACCTAGGGACAATCTCGGCTAAGATGGCACGTTTTTGTTCCTACTTCGATGACAACAAACACTATTCAAACGAAATTTGTTTTTGATAAGACAATTTGTATGCCAAAACCAACGCCTAATATTAAATAAAAGAAATTGCTTTTCGGTTTATGTATTTGGTGTGCACTCCAGAAGTTTCTTACAGCTAAATTAAGTTCAAATTTCAATGACAGCACATTAACAGCGTCTCGTCAGATTGGATTTCAAAGCCGGCGTCTGACAGGCGATTGAGAAAATGTGGTTTACAAAATAATTGAGATGTGTCTGTTGCTTGGATTAGGTTTTCTTTTATTGATTTTCCTCTTCAAAGAACGTGTCAAGTGAAATGCAACCAGTTAAAATTTCTATAGGTTGCACCCAACTAAATTAATGTTTAGTCAAAGCACTCAGACATACCCAAAATCTATTAATATATTTTTGAGTTTGAATCCATTAATTACACGATTTTGTAAGCAGATTAATTTTTCGATCATATTCTTTAAAATATGCGCTGATTAATTCAATACTAATCGATAAAAACTTAAAATTTCCACGCGAAAAAGAAGGATTTTCCACAACAACGATCATATGAAAAATTCCTTTGAATCCAATTGTATTTAAATTGAATTTTCGTTCAGATAAGTTTAATAAAAATTTTTTATTCATCTTGGCAATTTTTTAAAGAAAAAAATAGTTTACGAACTTTGACGTTGATCTGAAAATAATTTGATGCTGACGGGAAAAAAACTTTAAAAATTGCATACAAAAGTTTTCCGCAAAATTTATCGGTCTTTACTACGTTGCTTTTATTTATTTTTTTATGACAAACACATAAAACAACCTTGACCCACTATTTTCCAACCAAATCGAAGTGCAGTCCAAAGCAAATTAAAACAAGCTGTTTTATTCATATATATATCTAATCACTTTTTAGGCATGGCTTTAATTCTTTTCTTAACTGTTCACAAATTAATTGTGAAAGCTTCTTTTACTTGCATTTAGTTTAATTTCCTTTGACTTGCCACAGGTGATAATATATAATTGTATTAATTGCTGCAGCTTTTAATAAAGTTTAAATTGTTATCCACTTTTTCGACGTAATTGTTTTTAATGAATTGTATTTTTTATGATAAGTGTTATTAATGGAGGCATTTTTAATTTTGAATAGTCCATTTTTGATAAAATCAATCTTTGTTGCACTTCCAGCAAACTATCGGAAATATATGAATGTATATTGGGAATTCCAAGGGAAATCATTGGCAAGCCAACAAGACATAGGACAGCAGACAAACGCAGGCCAGACAAACACACAAATGCTTTTCAGATAGATAAACTTAGCACGGAGCACACAATTTGTGTGCTTGAAACTACCACACCCTCTTTCGGATGCTTAGCATAGACAGTAAATTCGAACAAAAGGCAACACATTCGTCGAGTGGCAACAAAAGAAGCAAATCCAGATATGGAGAGCGAAAGAGAAAAAGGTAGAGTGGGAGCGAGACGGACAGAGGGAAACAAACTGAAAACTGAAACCAAATACCCAAACCCAAAATGGCAGCTCTTTGGCTGCGATTTATATTTGAAATGCCTTTGGGTGGCCACTGAAGCGGCAAATGCTTTTGCGGCTTGGTCTCCAATGAGGCGAGAGCCTTAAAAAATATATTGCAACAAAATTTATTCATCGACGGCAGTTGCAACTTATTTTTATGCCTGTTAATTGCCACCCACCCATATTTTGCTTTTCCAGCTATCCACTGCCATTTTGCATACGCAACTGTCAACTTTTGCCAGTTTGCCAAACTTCACACCCAGCTGGTAGCCAGATCCCAGGATCCCCGGCTGCCTGTGGCTCTATCCTTGCTCTGTCCCTTGCGCATAGCATGTGGGCATCATAAATATTTTCCAGTCCATTGATTTTCGGTCGCTGCCGTCGATGTTGACGGACAGAACAGTAGCAGCAGCCGCTTTGGATATTTCTTTGCTCTTACCTGTTCCACAGCACAGATTCTTAAATATTTCACCAAAGTATACATAAAAAACATTTTAGATTGCAGCTATTAGGCAATTAGATTTAAAAAAGTATCGCAAAATATGAACATTTTTTGGATCGATTTTTAATCTCTTGATGATTCAAAGCCATACTGCTAAAAATAACTAAAAACAAATTCATCATATTTTATTTCATTTATTTTATTTAATTTGTATTTATTTATGCATCTACTCAAATCCATTAGAAAAGCTCTTAGATTTTATTATTATGAAAACTGTTGAAATTTGGGAGAAATCGATATTAAAATCATTTGCGACGGTAACTAAATTTACAGTTTGTTGTTGTTATTTTTGCCTGTTACGCATAAGCTAACATAACCCCCACAAACAACTCAACCCCCTCCCCCGCAACAGCCCCTCAAACAAGCCACCACACTTAACGCTTTGCTCTTTGGCAATGTTTTGTTTTGTTTCCAGCGACACTTGATTGCTTTTATGTGTCTATATGTTGTTTTTGTTGTCATTGCTGTTACTGTTGTTGTTGTTTCTTTAATGTTTGTGTTCATTTTGTTGTTGTGACTGTTGTTGTTGTTGTTGCTGTGACTGTTGTTGTTGTTGCTCTTGTGCGTCAGTCAGGCAGACGCTAAAAAGTATGCTACGCGCCAAATAGACTCAAATTATATTGTCGTCGGAAGGACAAAAGGGGAAACCTGCCAAAGAGTGTGAGCAGACGGAAAAGAGTGTTTATGTGTATGTGTGTGTGTATATGTGCATGTGTGTGTGTATACGCATGTGTATCTGCATGCGTCTATGTATGTGAGGTGTTTGCCCAACGATTTTTTTTGCCTGCCATAAATTTTATGTGCGTCGTTCATAAATATTTTTGCTCAAGTTAATTGAAACATTACCAAAAAATGCTTGTTGGCAAATATTGAAATATTTTTTGGTTGGATCCCCACACACTAATGGCGCTTTATACATGATGTGTTTGTTGCATAAAACGATTTCTTGTAACGATTTATTGGCACTGGTTGTTTGTTTTGAATATTAAATTACGAGTGCAGAAACGCTTTTGTACATCAGCTGGTCATATTGAATTGAAAATACTGCTTAAGTTGTGGACTTTTTATTTGTGCAGTAACTCAGTTAATGCATGATAAAATACCAGTAAGAATAGATTCGGCTAAGAAAAAATATAATATCAATATTAGGTAATTCAAATGACACTTTTCACTTGCTTTTGCTTTTTGTCTTTCAGTACGAATACCAGAAAGGCAATTACATCATCTAAATAAATGAAAACCAGAAAACATGAAATATAGTTACCAGAAATATTTTCTAATAATATTTAGTATTGCAACATCTGATTTAATAAATAAATATTTTCTAATAATATTTAGAATTGCAACATCTGATTTAATAAAAAAATATATTTTTACATTCCTTTAACCTTTATCCAATTTTAATTAGTTTTTTTAATTGGACTAATCAATTTTTACTATATAGGCCCATGTTCTTTGCAAACGATGTGAATCACAACTGTACTAAGGATTGAAGTAAAATAACATCTCATTCAAGTTCGCGTGTCTTGGTATTCCAGTAGGGGTACTTGCTTAAATTCTTAAAGCCAGCTTGCCTGAACTGGTTCCCCAAAGTTGGATTCGATATGATACACGTGTTTAGTGATTTGTATGGCTATATGAAGTTCATATTTTGTATTAGAATGTAATTGAAAGTATGGAGAATAAATTATATAATTGAAATTCTCACATGCTGCTCTCTCGATATCCCAGTATGGATAGATGTTCGTGAGTCAAATTCTTTTCATTTTCTGTTTTTACTAATATCTCAACTGGCTGTGGCTGTGCAATTGAGCGATACGGACTGAAGTCGGATAACTCTCATAAGCCTGAAGACAATCACGTAACGATTATGAAAGTTGACTTCTGTAAGTTTTACGTTTCTTCGGATGATCACAAAATCAGGAAAAATGTAAGTATATCATTTTGAGTTTTTAAGAAAGTCTATTTCGAAAACAGTTTTGCATGTTTATAGAACCCATTAACTTCTTGAAGAGCCTTTTGAAAAGCAATAAATTAGAATTAACTGCACTGAATGAAATTAAATGAATCATTTGCATTCGATATTAGTTTGCTGATGGCCCCGAATCTGGCATATGACCACAGTAAAATGTTGCCTTGTTTACTTTATACTGCCAAAAAAAAACAGCTACTCACTAGTAAAATGACAAAAACCCAGCGAAACCACAATAATATTGCAATTTCCATGTTTTCATTGCATCTAACCTGTGGGTTTGGATGTGGCTGCGTTGTCTTTATTGTTGGATTTGGGAGCTTCACATGGCAGACATAACAGGCAAGCCAACTATTTGATGAAAGCGGTGAACTCACTGAGGTGGAATCTAGCTGGTTCCGGGCAACAATTTTGCCAGAGTCTAGGCTACAATTAAAATGCTGAGTCAGTCAATCTGGGTCATAAAGTAAGTTAGTTGTTGGTCCATCTCATATGTGATTGCGTTGCGCTGATTAACTGTAAATATTTTCTATAGTCTGTGATAAAAGCGCTAAAAATAAGGCAGAGACATATTTGAAGTTGTAATAAATCAAACAGGAGAAGACCACGTGATATTCGAATAATATAAATAAATAAAACAAGTAAAACAAGCTGTTAATTATAATTGGGGTCATCAATTATTGACTTATTGCTATTTCACAAAGTTAACCGATCCTTCATTTAAATCTATCAAAGGGGTTCAGGTTCACTCTTTAAAAAATCAAATTGATCCATCATATAATTCAACTTCACTGGTTCCAAGTTACACGCTTTAATCTCTCCATCTCAGACATAAATTTTCAATATTCTGTCAATAATGATTCATACGTGCTCTGATACCTCAAATTGTTCTAACCTCGGTTAATAATCCCTTACCCTTTTCAACTCGAAAAGCATTAAACCAATAATGGATGATCTCAATTCACATTGACAAGTTTTTTATCTAAATCTATAGAATACTTTAATAGAAATAAACCTACAATTTCTTCAATTTCGTGTATATGAACATTTACATATCCCTATAAATACACATATTATATATATGTATATATATATATATGTACATTCATGCTCATATACCAATAAATACACATATTATATATATATATATATTTATATATGTACATTCATGCTCTTTCCGGTGATTTAAGTTTGTGCTTCTCAATAAAAATACTTTCTGACTTTGTTTGCTCTTCTGTATCTGTGCCGGTCTTGAGGAAAAAGAGTAGTTCCGCATTTGACTGCTTGCCAAACACGGAAATTTAATTAATTAAATAAGAATAATATTTTTAACAGCTGGTCTTAGGGTATCCCATAGTCGAGCTCTCAAAACAACGGCATTGTTTTACTGAGCATTTGTTATGCTATTTTTATAAAACCTGAAATGTATTTTTATTTTTTTTAGTAGTCTGTGCATATAAGAACCATTTAACCTTAACAGACGGTGTTAGTTAATATTTGATTATACAAATACTCGGACAAACCACTCGATTGCTAGTTCTATTATGCTCCTTACATTTTGAGCCTATTATTAACTTCAGACGTAATACAGAAATAGGCATCTGGACTTCGAACTGAAAGGAATGAAGTCTTCCAATGGAGAGAATAGTTTGATGCGTCTATTTGAATTGATTTTGAATGAAAACCTTAAATGATTTCATATTTACTGCTTTATTTAAAAATTCGATCGATATTAATATTGCGTTTTAATTTCAGAAAGCTTATCTTAAAATATCTTAATATAATACTTATTTCTGTAAATATTACCTACAATCTTGTGTGCCCTTAAGTCATCACGACATTTTTAATGTGCCTAGGATAATGTAAAATATTTGTGGAACTGTTTAATAAATGAGAACAAACTGAGTAAGTAGTGCTAAATACTTTTTGTATTTAATTGTGTTTTGAGCAAATGCAAGTTAATGGTTTTTGCTTAACGTCTCGCTTTGCACTCAATAAACTGCAATGGGTAACACACATATGCTTCTCTGTCTCTCTCCCTCTCCCGATCCCACATACATCTGTTAATGCGAAGGTACTTGATCTACGCTCTACGTATAACACTGCTATGTCCTTGCCAATTGCCCCTTTCCCCTTGCCCCTTAAGCTTGTCGTATCTCGATTCCTGCTCATTTGTACAAACAATCGGGGTGACCGCAGTGGTGTTCACTGCTTAATGGCCTGGCTTTGTGGCAGGGAGGGACGGATGAGATGGCGGGAAGTAGTAATTTTTGTAAATATTGTGCATTCGGACAATGGAGGCATGGTGAACGTGAACGCAGCTATCAGCTTTCTGTCGTCCTTGCTCCATCAATGGGTCGCTGACGCAGCGCTTTATTTAATTTTTATATTTTTATGCATGAGCAGAGTAAATTAAAATTAAATTGACTGTGTGTAATTCGCGTTAGAAGTGTTTTTCCGTTGAATGCCACGCGGCGTATGAATTATAAATCTGGACTCGGCGGAAACTTAAAGTTGCCGGTAAACTCAATGCTCTGCTTTTTATTTACACACTATATTAATATATTCATACGACTATTTTATTTGGTGTTTTTAATTAAGTAATAAAATATTAATTTGCTCTGCTGTTGTTATGGTTCTGGCTATCGTTGAAGCCTTTGCGGCTGCGGTCAAAAACCATTTTGTGGATGATGCAGTGCTGCAGCTCTGTGGCAATTTGCCGCATGCTTTGCTTCCCTTCCATCCCCCCTGCATCATCACATCCTGCTCTGCTCTGTGCCAACCAGTGACAATGTCAGAAGCAGACAAGGCAGCGACTCAGGTTTATATGCGCTGCAGAGTTTATTGTGTGCTCCCAGCTTAGCACGCCGCAGGAGCCAACGCATTGAATATCGCTATCTCTGTATCTCTAGACTTTATACATACATATACATTTATACAAATATATATGTATGTCTAGCTACCCCACCACTTCTCTATCTGCCTTCTCTTTGTCAGCTGCTGGCATTTTACGCATCATTTAACCCCTTCGATTTGGGTTTCAATGCAATAAAAAATACTCGCCTTTCTCTGCGCCACCTGCCTCGGAGCAGCTGTTGTCCTCGAACCCAGTAAACTATGGAATATATATAACTTGGCAACTTGGCTTGTGTACAATTGTGTACAATGACACAATATTTTGTGATCCTATCCGATCCAATGTTGAATTGAATTAAAATAAATTCCTTTTCTTCGCTTCTTCGCTGCGCCTGTGGAAAGCTGATTTTCATTAACTGCTTTTTTAAAGTAAATAGTTACAAATTCTGCATTTAATTATGTACACGTTCAGACCATTTTTAATTTCCAGATATATAAAAGTATGCAAGGGACAGATTCTATGTTACATTTCGCAAAGCTCTTTCGTATTTTTATCTTTTCATCGGTTTTCGGTATAGACTCGACGACATCACAGGCTACCAAAGTCACCGATATTGACTGAATCAAGTATAAAGCAACTGTCATTTTTGTTGTCTGTGCATCGCAGTGAGTTCGAATAGAAGAAAACCTGCAACGATGTATTTACATATGATATACATCCTATTATTATAATATGTTAAATAAAAATAAAATAAAATGCATAAAAAATAAATAAAATGAAGAGTACTCCGTAGTCGGTACTTGT
This sequence comes from Drosophila longiperda, assembly GCA_035042125.1. Classification (NCBI taxonomy): domain Eukaryota; kingdom Metazoa; phylum Arthropoda; class Insecta; order Diptera; family Drosophilidae; genus Drosophila; species Drosophila longiperda. The sequence goes on from JAWNLV010000130.1 coordinate 611,780, forward strand.
TATTATTAAACGATTTCCGTTCTCTTCTATTTCTTATTTTCTTTCATATATTTTCCGCATTTTATTCTTTTGAGTTTGTCATATTAGTTGCCGTTCAATAATTGCAGCTTCTTGTAATCTACTATCTTTGTCCCATCATAGTTCCGTCGATTTGTTAGAGTAAGAGTTTATAAAGCCTTTGCATAAAACACTTCCCAGTTGGCTTATCTATCTGTCTTCATTCGGTTATTCATTGACAACTTTGTGGTGCTTTGTATCTGTTAATCCCACATCACTTCATCCGCCACATCATCCGGCCAGTTCCGTTCTTTTCTTTCCGTAATCTTACAATTCCGCAACCTAATCCAACTTTCATTGTGCTGGCTGCTCTAGCTGCTACGGACTGCAACATGACAGCTGTCATATGTTGCTATTCCATATCACATTTTATAGCACAGTTCTTATCCGCATTCCGTTCCTTCAAACCTTTGTTTTATGCCGATGCGATTTATATGCAGCTTCTTCTTCTTCTTCTATTCGTAACACATCATTTTTACACACAGCACGTGCTCTGGCTTGGACTTTCTCTCTTTCTGTATAGTCGAGCTTTTATCTCACTTTTGCGCAGTTTGACTCTCTCTCACTCTCTCTCTCTCTCTCTCTCTTTCGCTAGTATTCTCGATATGGTTAAGTCTCTTTGGCTGGAAATTTGAACTTTTACTGTACACAATCCTGCATATTCTCTCCACATTTTTTTTGTTTGGACTTTTCATTTCAGATTATCTCAGCTGTGCCACATTTGACTCATGACTCTGGAAGCGTGTGGAACTCTTGCCGCACTCAGAGGACTTAAACAAAAGGCTCGCATTTAAAAATAATTTGTTTTGTTAGCACACACAACACACACACACACACACACACACAAATAATTTATGTCTCTTTGTTGGAGTCAGAGTTTCAAGTTCCACTTGAGCGTTCGCTGATCCACTGCCTCAAACACCTGTCCAGATGACTGGATGCGATTGTGCTTGGGTTCTTTGGGGTCGAGAGTTGACACTATTCAAAAATAGTGTGTGCTTTACATTGTGGGCGACTTTGTTATGAAAGTTGTGCTTAATTTGATTACCCCAGTAGGAAATTTGGGCGATGTGATCTAGTGCGGAAAATTAAAAGGATAAGGGCTCGTATGGGAAATGGGCAATCCGCTTCGTAGAGTGCTTTGCAATGGTTTTTATCAGTAGATTAACTTACAGTATTTTTAGCATGCTACTTTTTTAGTCAGCTTTATGTTCTGTACTGATGTACTGGTGTAGAATAATATGAGCATGAAATTCATTTCATTTGAGATGTGTATAGATGAAAATATCTGCATGCTGAATGAAACTCTAAAACTCTCTAATTGTACACATTTTAAATGAAAACACAAGCACAAAGCTACTGAACAAAAGATACTCACCTAAATAGTTTAATTGGAAGCAGAATTTTATTTTAATTGGACCTAGTTACAGTACAAAAACAAATGCAGATGTTTGAGTAAGTCCAAACTAAACTTTAATTGAAGAGAAATACAAATGATATCTATTGAAATATCAACGATTTTGTACTTAAGAACTTATGAGGTTTTTATTTTTTATTCGACAAATCATTTCCGACTTTCCTAGTCGCTCATCATATTCACATTGTGGGCAATTGTGTATTCACACGGAAAGTACAATTACAAAATGATCAAAATGGGGCACTTGACATGAGATGCAGGCGAGTGCTAAGGATTTTAAAAACGCTTTTAAAATTATTTACACTTCGTTAACTGCCAAAGGTAACACTAATTCAGGAAGCAGAGAATTATTAAACATCGCCAATTTTCATATTTTCCTCATTTTTCCTTATTTAAAAAAAAAAAAAAAAAAACATTATCTGGGCCAACGCGCAGTACAGCAACAGCTAAGAAACGAAATAGAATTTATGAGCCCATACTTTTGCTTCATTTTGGGATACTCATAACTGCTCAATTTTCAAAAACTCTCAAAAATTATGCTTTAAAAATGCATATTCAATTAGCAGACGGTCAAAAAGTTAGCTCTGAGCCAGAATTACGTGATACAGTTTAACCTTTTAGGGACGGGCAAACAATAGAGTTACGCTCAATATCTAAAATTGTTGGAAAGAACCCAAGCACCTGCTGAAAAATTCTTTTAATTAGAGCCGAACAAAAGGCACGGCCACGCGGATGGCTGACCAAACAATGAGCGTTAAATTCCATTCAATAGCTGAACTGAAAGCACAGCAAATAATTAAAGTTGTTGACGTAACGAAAGCGCAGAAAGGTGCGCCAAGAAATAGGACAGCGAGCGGGAAAAACAAACTAAATGCCAGACAAAAACATTAATGAGCTGCTCGGCTCTCCAACAAGGTTCCAGAAACGTGAGCCGTGAGGGAATACGTCATCATTAGATGATGGCGATGTTAATGGGTTACGTTTTAAGCTTGCATTGATGTCATTGTCGAAATGTGAAACTTTTGCTGTTTCTATTGCAGTTCTTTGTTGGCAGCTTGTTATATTTATTATGTTTAAATTCATGCGAAATATGTAGGACCCAAGCAGCAGAAGACATTGCTAGAAATATCTGAACAATTATGTTTTGTGCTATTCCATGTCAATTGAAATCATAAAAGAGAGAATACAATACATTAAATATATATTGTTGATCTGGATCAATAGCCATCTTTCCATCTGTTTGTCTATATAAACATACGGATCTCAGAGACTATAAGAACTAGTTAAATTTGGAATATAAATTCCTGTTTACCCGGTACAACTCAAGTTGGCTTTATTCTATCGATAAAAGCCTCAATTTCTCGATTATCAAAGCATTTCGATTTCCAAAGGAAACCAATGTTATATCGCCCAATTTGTTTAATATTGAAAGAAATGACTATATTAGATTAAGTTGAAAAGATTTTGGCTTTACATAGATTTCCAAATAATATTCTGCCTTCTACGACTTATTTTTTCATAATATTAATCACAAAAAGCAACATCGTACCTCTTTCAGTTAATCCTAATCAGTGAAACAACCTAACCTAAGTAATTTCGCATATCTTAGAAGCAGTAATGGTTGCTTTAGAAGGGGCATGCCCCTACTCATTGTATCTACTTGCTGACATGGATTTTGTAGTTTCAATATAATATTGTTGCCACACTAGTAAAGTATACGATGCATAACGCTTGTGGTTTATTTGTGTTTGCTTAAAGTGTGTGTGCGAGTGTACTCCAATGACGTGTATTTTCTGCAACTGCTTTTGTTTGCTAATATAATATTTTATTGTATACCTTAGTAGCAGCAACAACAGCAACAACAGCAACAACAACCAAAGGGCAGCGAGCGTCTGGTATTTTCCTACTTAAGAGTATTTTATGCTTAGCTTTGCAGTTCAGTCAACTTTTGTTTGGCTACCTGTGCAAAGAACTGTGTCTAGACGAAACACACGAACCACACACACATACACACACAAACACACACCCTCTCTGTTACCAACACACGCATACATAAAGAAAAGCCACAAGAAAAATGTTTAATATGATAGACGCCTAAAACCCTTTGGAATCTTTTGTAGACGCTTCGCTTGTTGCGCTGCTGTGGCAATTTAACAGCAAACATAAAAAGCGATAACCATTTTTCCCTGCCACCGTTTTGAGATTTCAAATTACGACACATAACCTCTGGCCATGACAGCGGCCAGAGGGGGAAACACGAGAACAATCCACCAGTTCCAACACTCAAAGAAGCTGCAACTTCAAACAGTTACAATTATATAATGAGCACAGAGTTTGCCAGCCAACAAACCTACAAACATATTTGTACATGTATGTTTATAATTTGTTTATATGTTTTATGTATCAATTGGGTTGATCTAACCTTTTTACATTTTAGCCTTAAGGTTGCATTGAACCTTGTTTAGTTTTAACCATGCTCATATAAATAAAATATTTATTTTAAATGCCAACTTCATTAAATTTACTTAGTTATTTATTATTATTATTATTATTATTATTGTAATTACATTTTCTTGCACAACTTTAAGTTAGTTTTGCTGCTACCCTCGCTTGCAATATGTGTGTTTGTTTGTTTTTTAGTTTATCAGACTTATCCTGTGGCGCTTTTTAAAATCTTTGGATAGGGATTGGATGGTGGGTGGTGGGTGGTGGGTAGTGGATGTTTTGCTCGGTGGCTTGGGGCGCGAGAACTTTTGCAACTATCGGAAGTCGTTAACGCTTTCACACACAAGCTGCAGCATCAAGCAAGCCCAGTCACAGATCTGGCACTCTCATATTAATTCACTGTCTCTTTCAGTAGGTCTATGGTTGTCTCCCTCTCTGCTCACACACGCATAGAGAAATCCGTTTGGTGCTGAGACGGCACAGAGAGCTGCCATGTTTGATTTCTCGCTTTATATGTAGGCTAACTTGTGTGTTTGCTGCTGTCACACAGTTGTGGCACACTCCCCTCCCAGTCTTCGCTCGGAGCACGCCCACAAATGTTGGCACATTAATTAATTGAAATGCTGTTGGCCATGGTAAGCGAACAGTGTGGAAAGTCGTGTGTTTTGCACGCTTGTTAGTTCAACTAGCGCCTGGCAATTAAACGAAAATTAATTATGCTACCTAACAGAAGAGACCGTCCCCGAGGCAAGAGCGCACTGGCCTTGAACTTAAGTGTGCCCTTTAAGCTTTAAGTACCATAATATGTGAATATATTCATTCAAGTCCAAACCCCTCCAACAACCCACCCCTAATTAAGCGGGAAGCCAATCAGCTGTCATTTTTCCAGGCTGTCCCAGGCTGTCGGAAATGTGCCCCCCCCCCCCCCATGCACTGTTTTGTCCCTCATCAAGCTGTTTCACTTGGATAGCTAATGCCTACTTAACTTTGACTTTGGTGACAGCGCGGCTTTAATCAATGCCAAGTCCGAGCTCGAGCAAGGTTAAAAGTGCTCTTGCGTCTGTCGGCCAGCCCTCATAGTTCCTAGTTTTAAGTGGTGCCACAACTCATAATCCACCGCTGGCGAAACGCGAAAAATATTTTGCATTTTTCATTTTTCACGTAGAATGCCATCAATCAATTTTGTGCTGCTTGAAGATGTAAAACTGCTTAAGTTACGTTGTACTTACATTTCACTTCACAGGCTTCTTTGCAACGAAAGTTGTTCAATTTCAATACCCTGCAGCTATTCCAAGTAGAAAACGTGGCATAATGAAGATGTCCAAGTGCATTAAACATACTTCTCACAGCCAAAATGAAATGTGTATTCACATATACTTGGGCAGTAAAAGCCAAAGATAATAAGGGTATGATTTGTGTAATTTAAAGTGGTCTTTTGCTTATCGAGTTTAAATAACCCAAATGCCTGTGCAAAAACTATATATTTTATACAGATCGAAAAAATAATAGTAAAACTATAACACCTTTTTATACAAATAGAAAAAGTTTTGAAATTTAGTCAAGTGTTTATTTTTAATATATTTTTATTTTTATTTGAAGAGAAAAGATCTTTAAAGTAACAAAAAAAAAGTAATTATTTTTTAATATAATGAAAATTATGGATTTTTTTTCTACTTCTAAAAACGTGTAAATCCGATTCTAATCAAAATTAAAAGGACACCTTGTAAGACATTTTTTTTTTATATTACTGTTTTTTCTGATGTTAATTGATTGATTGAGATTCACGTTCAAACTGGGATTATTTCTTTAAATATATAGACCAATATAAAACGTGACAAGCACGCAAAGCGTTATATATTCGTAAGGGGTATTTTGCTTTAAGTGGTTCCACAAAAATATGTTATCTTGTTGCCAATGAATGATTTTTCTTTAAAAAATACTTTTCATTCTTGAAAATATGTAATATAATATTTACAGATTCAATATTAAGCTTATTCTTATTTCTTCTCTTTTGCAAAAATATGATTTAACAACTTAGCATAAATGCATTTGAAATAAATGCAAATGTTTGTCATCAGAAATTTTTAGTTTTATTTTTTTTTTAATAATTATTATTTTATTATATATATATATATATTTTATTATATATATATATATATATATATATATATATTATATATAATTGGCTGGCCGACCAGCTTTGTTAGTTGCAGAATATTGCAACTAGCGTAGTTCCATCTTTGAGCATACCCCAATTAAGTATTTTATTATAAATATATATAAAGTTCTCACTTATCAAGTCTTTGCATTTTCGTCGTTACGTTTCGTTAGAGACCCAAAGATGAAAAAAAAACAAAATTTTTTTGCTCATTCGCTGTGAACTTTGTCGCTTGGTCTGGTCAAGGCTTGTACAATATTATTATTTTTTTCTTAGTTGGCTGGCTTGTCCGTTGCATTGGCTCCACATTTTGATGATTTATGTGCCGTCAAGCAGTGTCACGAGCCCAATTAACATTTAGGCTAAAAAATGTTCTGCTTGAAATGGTTTTCTTTTTTAAGTTTTGAGCTTAAGCAGCAACTAATTTGAATTTTAAGTTAAGGCCCAAATCCATTTTTATATAATTCACATCCTTATTAAATTGACTGAAATATGGAAAATATGGAAATTATTATTACTCTATAAACTTGAAATAATGTTTATCTGGTTATGCGAACCTCACTTCAATTAAATCAAGGTCCAATGCAGTTACTGCTGTAACAAGAAGCAATTATAAACAGAATAATCTGCAGAACACTTCATCTGCTCCTGCTTATCTGCCAGTAAGTTAATAAGCACCGTGGGAAGCAAACCAATCTAATATAGCAAGTCTTAGACCAATCCAAATTTCTTAATGCATTGGACCCCTGAACAACCTGAATACGGCAGCACAATAAACAAGTTCTGGCCTAAGTTAGTTGGCTTTGGTGACCAATAGCCGTATAAAATAACGTATAAAAAAATCTACCTAAAATTCGATAATAATAAGTTATTTATTTATCCTTAAAGTTCCTTAACTTATCATGGCAATATGCAGCCGCTCTAAAGTTAAGAAGAATGTAATAAATGTTTAATATATTGCTTTTCTTTGATGATGAAATAAACTTAATGCCAAGTCATGTGTTTTTTACAAATTAGTTAGTATAATTTTAATGAACGTTTTGCCGACAATTCAGGTACGCAATGGATACGCTTGTTCTTTAATTGATGAAAATGCGACATAATTTATTTCAGTTATAAATAACTAAAATATCAGTTGTGCCAGACTTAAGGATAATTACAAAAATGAATGAAAAATAAATAAATTGTAAGCATATTGTATATACTCTGAAAGTTCGCAACCTAATTAGTAAACTTACTATATGCCGACTAATTTTATTACTAAATAATATAAGTAACATACTCATATTCTTATTAAACAATAACAATAATAAATATTTATCCAAAACAACCTGTGTGTTTCTGCTCAATTATTATTTTTTAATGAGCGACAGCTGGATACGATTTGGGATACGTTAGAATTTCAAGTGATGTACTTGGCCAAGCAATCAGTTTGTAATGTGCATACTTAATAATCGCTAACGGGACTGCTTACATAACAATGTGTGGGCGTGGTCTGACGCCCACAATGCGTTTATGTTTAATCTGCTGTTCAGCCAATGTCGAAGCTTTTGAAACTGGGTAACTCGCTGTATGTGTGCCCCGACTCAGCTCAACTCGACTCGACTCGAGTTTGGCTATTTAGTTTATTTATAGCTACCAAAATATGAGCGTCAAAGTTAAAGTTGTTCTTGTTGTTGTTGTTGGGCTGACACATCATAATTTGGCTCTTGTTGTGTGTGAGTTTGTGTGTGGGTGTGCGTGTGTACGTGGGTGTATATGTATATGTCCAAGTCTCAGCCTTGCGCTCATGTTTCCAGTTCATGTTGTAATATTTTAATGTGTGAAACGACAACTGCTGCCGTTGTCATTTTGCCAACAATACTTACTATATCACCCACACTGCACAACACCCACACCCACACCCATATACACACCCTCATGCACATTTCCACCACGAACCCAAATAAATCATTCATTTTGATAGCATTAATATACGTTACGGGCTTTATAACATACCAATATGCTTTGAACTTGATCACATTATGTTGGTGAACATCAATAAAATTATTTTTATATGCATATTTCTTTTAAAAATAGATTTTCAACTAGAAATATGTTTTGTAAGTAATGTAAAACGGTGCGAGTAACTCATTTGTAATTTGCTACAATAAATAAGTTGCACAATAAATTTTACTGTTTATTTTAAATATTGACCCCTTAGTAAAATTTGAAATACCATGTTATATGACATTTAATAATTATTATCTTGTTCATTTATACCAGCAATTCAGCCTTAGCTACTTTTGTGTTACTAACTCCCAGATAGTTGCTGAGTAAATTTAAGTATCAAGCAAGTTCATCTTAAATGTTGGTTTTTCTTAATACTTTATCGTTAGTTAGCACTTTGTAAATTTGCTGAGGCCAGGATTCAAGAGTTAATATACAATTAAAACCAATTTAAACTGCACCTCTAAATCAGAAAAGTTATCAGCTATTGGCAACCGAAGGCAAACTGGAGACGGCATCAGAGATAGGACAGGTCTCAGACGGGTAACTTTGCCGTGGAGTAGATATTGTTGAAATTTTGGTCAAAAGATACACCAACAACGGTGGGAAAGGGGGAGTGGGAGGGGGAGTCTACGCACCTCTGGTAAATACACAATTGGGGATGTGGCTTGGTAAACTTCTCCAGGCACTTTGAAAATGATGAGAAAGGTTTACCCAAGTGTCTGCCTTAGAGCATAGGCGTTTACACTTGGCTTTTGCTGTGTTGGCAATGCATTTGCAATTCCAAACTCGTTTGAATTGATTAAGTTTCTGGTTAATGGATTGTTTACATATCTAAGCAGGCCAACTGCAGCCTGCAGCTGCATAACTTTCGCCTGTGTAATTGTGAATACAACTTTGCCAATTTGGCCAGTCTTCAAATCTATTTCCATCACGTAGGCGTCCGCAAAGCTATTTGGTATATTTCTGCGTGTTCCTCAAAACAATTTTAAGCCCAATTCACCAAATTCACATTAGTTGGACGAACTAACAAATTCGTATACATATAGTTATACTGATTACTCTGTCTCCTATGGCATTAGCACTGTTCGGAAAACCATTTTCGATATAATAAAAGATTTATAGTATTCCCCATCTTAAAATCATTATGAATCAAACCATTTGTACTCCGCTGTAATAAACTCAAAAAAAGAGAACAAGTTATGACATTTTGGCGTGCTTTTTTGTTCAAGTTAATTGTGAATAATTATTTGCTTATGCCATAAAGCAGATTAAAAAACTTTTGTTTTTAATTAGAAGCAGCCGGAAAACAAAAGATGCGGCACCAGAACCAGCAGCAACTTTACAAACATTTTTCGCGCGTATAAATTACACAAAGCGCCAGAGACACAAAAAGCGAGAACAGAATAACGTAGAAAATTAAAGTTTTAGCTTGAAATTAATGCAAATCTTCTCTGTTCATAGAGACAATGCGGCATATGCGGCACATGCACCATCTCGTTGCTCGTTCACTTGGACTCACTCAATGGAAAGCAGCTTTAAATGAGTTCCTAAAATTGCATCACAGCCGTCAAAAATTAAATTAATTTTATTTTAATTAAGTCGCTTGAGTTTATTAAATTTAACAAGCAACCGACGACAACAAACTGCCACCAAATACAACTTGATAATTTCACTCTCGTCCTCGTCGCACTCCCGCAATATGTGTATATATTTGTATATGCAACATTTCCAAATTAATTAACAACTTATTTACATAGGCCTTCCACTCTCTGTGCCCCCGCAAAGATGCTGTCCTAATCACATTGCTGCCACTAACAGAGCCCAGTCCCCGCAGCCTTTTTCAGGCACGTGCACCAAGATCTCAGCGACTGCTTGTCGCGAGTAGCGCATATCTACAAGGTCATTAAATTTGAGTATTTCAAATTTACACCAAAATTGGATATTCTACTAATTTCAGAGAAATCTTAGTGCCTTCAAACAACAAAAGTCGACCTGATAATTTAAAATGTATGTTTTGAAAATGCTCAATTCTGTTTCTGCTCACTTTACTTTATTCACGTTTAATTTCTGTCACTTCAAAGTGTTATACAACAGTCTTATCACAACTTCACAACTCTCCCTTAAATTGCTAGTGGTCTGCTACAATATTAGGTCATCACTGTACGATGTCGAATATAAATGCACTTTGTATAGTTTATAACATTAAATTGGACAAATCAATCGATATTACGTCGATGGAGGCGAGGTTAAGTTGCAGTTATCAAAGCCAATTTTAAAACTAATTTCTGAAGTTTATTAATCCATTGATTATAAAAATCAATCAAATTTAAAAAAAATGTATTATCATTAAAAAAATCTAAAAATAAATATTTATTAATTTTTAATACGATTTACACTTTATTTTCTCGATGTTTTTCAGTTAAAGATTTAATTATCTAGGTTTTAATTAGCCTTACTTGTATTATCTTTGCAAGAAACACAGCCATCTCTCAGTTTGTCAAACACTTTTTAATTTTATTATTTTCTGTTATCAAAGAAAGACAGTTTTTTTTTTTTACCAATATCCTGTCTTGCTTAAATTTAAAGTAACAAGTGTTTTGATATAGGCATAACATCATGCAATTTGATAAAAGCCCTATGTACTTCCTATATAGTTGCAACAATCTTACGAATGGAGTCGCTAAGCTTTGAAAGATATGATTACTGTTAACCTTCGGCCAATATAATAATATAAAAATAAACAAATTTTAATTGCCTGTTCTTGTCAAATCAATTACAACTCATGTGTAATCTTTTTACCGACAGAATCAGATTGCAAAATTCTCATTCAAACTCTTTTATGTCATCCATAAATTTTCAATATTTTTGACGATTAGCCGTATGTTTTATAGACCAATAAATTTAATCGTTTATGACAATAAATATTGAACAATTCATCAAATTTGTTGTTTTTTAATTAAATTTTAGTTGGTTGTGCTTTCGCTGCACATTTCAGTTAGGAAATATATTTTAGTAGCCTAGTCGCTAAGCAACTTATGAGTTTTAAGCTATCCAAAAAAACTAGTTGTTATATTTGACACATTTGCAAAGTTATCGCTTATCGCTTTATTGTTTATGCTAATTTTAGCTCGTTTCGTTTTATTATTTCGCACACAACGGGAATGCGTTGATGTTTTGTTGTTTTTGTCCTATCTATGCACAGAGCACATTAAATGCGGTATGCAAATGTTGACGCTTTGCAAATGCGCCAAATAAATCTCTAATTAAGTTTTCATGAATTCCAACAGTATATTTTAGGGGCATGAGGCGCTATCGAGTTAATTGCGGGCGTGTCAAATTGGAGGTTTTTGGTTGAAATTTACCTGACATTTAAGTAGTAAAAAATTGTAAGTAGGGTTGTGGGAAAACCGAAATAGAAATCAACCCGAAACAAGTGAAAATGTAGTAGTCTGGCGTAACCGACTCTGGAATACTCTGAACCCCTGAAATTCATTATGTGCTTTTTGAATTTAGTGTCGCATTCTCCCAAATTACTGGATACATGGCAGATTTTTATACCCTGACCCGATTAAAAATGGGTGAGAAAAATGGTTTTGAACAAATTAATGTTACAGACAGAAGAAAGAATCACCGACGACAAGATATATTTTCTCAGATTGATATTATTATTATAATATTATAATAGATATAATATTGCTTTGATTAACACCATGTAGAATATCGGTTTTGGGCTGAACCTTGTACCCGGTGACATTCCATCAAATTTTGTTCGGTGACTTGTATTTTTAAATTTTGGCAGCTATCAGGTGTTATAAATTTGCACTTTCAGATATATTGACTTAAGAGTTAAATAAGCTTGGCGATTTATCAAATGGTGTAAGTTAATACAGATGAGTGATACATACTTCTGTATTACTTCTTATACCAACTTAATTTGGATTAAAAAAATAAAAATCAAAGTAATTTGAACTACACTAGATATACAAAGAAATAATAATTCGTTAGCAAAGCTATCCTTATTTTTTTTTATTTAATGAGTATAATTATAATTATATTATAATGGTATAATAATAAGTTAAATAGTAATGGTCTGTCGGAATATTAATCGAATATTAGTATAATACAAAAAATTAAAAAAAAAGTTTTTGATATTTATCCCACTCATTTTTTTTTCGATGTTTTATTTTTATTTACTATTTTTCGCTATTAATATTATGTTTATTGATTTTGAATGTCTGCCGACGTAGTATCGATACTGGGAGCTGGTTAGGAATGTGACTTTTGACTTTTTAATGAGACACGATACCAACGAAGATGATTGATTGTCAAAGAGATAAGCCAAATAGTTTCCTGTTTGAGTTTAGTTTGAAATGAGTTTGTCGCATCTATCATTAAAGTTTGAACTCTAAATTGACCACCTTTTTTTTAGCAAATTACAAGAGCCAACTGTTTTTTGCAGAGTTTTTAACATTTAAATATTCGAAAGTTATTTGCTTTTGACAGAGGTCGAAGTTGCTGTCATTAGATCTCATAAATCTGTTTCAGCTCAAATGATGCTCTCAATGCAATGAATAAAAATGTTCAAAATGAGCGCATTTAACTCCAAAAACTCAAAATTTCCCCTTTCACCCGCACCCGCATGGTAGTCATCACCGTTTGGCCAAGGCACCTTCGGGTTTATGCCACTTTGGCAAGTCATTGAGGCAGCTCTGATTTTGTGCCTCCGCCTCGTTTGAAAGCTGCATTTCCGGTCACTAATATAAGTCAAAGTACAAAGTTGGTTGGTTGCCTGGCTGGTTGGCTGTTTGGCTGACTTCACATCTCTGCCCTCCGCCTCTCTCGCTTATAATGCAACGGCACTTAGCCAACGCCATTTCGAAAGAATGAGAGGGGAATCGGGATGGGGTTGGACTGCATTGGCAGAGCTTCTCTATCTGGCTGTGTGTGTCGCCGTGCCTCGCTGATGATTTAAGTGCACTTTGATGCACATTTTTCGTTGATGCTGATGTAGATGTAGATGTAGATGTAGAAGCTGCAGCTGCCCTAGATAATTTAATTTAATTATACGCTTCCTTACGTACCCGTTGATAAGAGGCATGAAGGCGGGAAGGGTGTCGGTTGAGTATTTGAGGCAGGTTAGGTTCAGTTCAGTTTAGGGTGTGTAGCTCGCATTTTAATAAGGCTTGTTGGTTAGCTAGTTTTGAGGTTGAGCTGAGTGTAGTTTTGGTTTAGTTTTATGCGCCGTCGAAAGGCTTTGTGCGAGAGTCTTTGGGGTTAAAGTCATTTGGGTTAGCTGAAAAGAGGTCGAACAGTTGTCACTCTTGGGGCAGAATGGCGGCGTTCAGACAAAATCTTGAAACTTGTATTTAATAACTGGCAGAAAGGCTTTCAAGCGATTCTCTTAACAGTAGGAAGTATTTTAATATAGTGCGTTATTTTCTTTCTCTGTCTTAGCTATGATATCAAGGACTGATAAGAAATTATTTTGCAATCATTAAATTGCAATCGATAACATTTTTGTAAATCTACGACAACATTTTTTTGATGTGTTCTCCAACACAATAAATATTTTTGGCGAAATGTAAATTCGGAACAGTGCGGATAAAGAGGCCAAAAAATATAAACCATTTGCCACAATCCGTTTGACAGACTGTGCCTTTGCAAAAAGTGTTGATGTTATTCATCAATGTCAAAGTGATTACGTTGTTGCTGTTGCAGTTGCAGTTGCAGTTCCAGTTGTTCTTATTTTGTAGGCGACGTGTGGTGCGCCTGTCAGCGTGGCAAGAGAACGACCGCCAGGAAGAGGAGGGAACCCATCATGGACGCCACAGCAGGCAGTCATCAACAAAATCAAGAGTCAGGCAACATAATTTTTAGTGTCGCAGTGTGCAAAACAAAATGTAAAAAATGCAAAGAACACTGACGAAAAACATTTTTAATGCAGCAGAAGTCATAATATTTTCATATTTCATGCTTGCTGCAGCGTGTTGCTGCATGTCACATTGTGTTGCCTTAAAGTGCAAACTATTGCACTCAATATTTGCCCGCAACATTTTAAGCGAGTTGAACCCAGCTAAACAAACTGAAATTTCTACCTGGACAAAGTTCAACATCAAAAATGTCTTGATTTTCGTGGGCTCCAAACATGCCCAACACAGTCACCAACACAACAAACACAACAAACACACAAAAGGCAGCGACAACGAGTTGGTCCACAACATATTTACATAAACTGAAGCATTTCTAGAGAACGAACTCAGAGAAAAGTTGCAGTTCTTTCTCATCTTGTTTGCTTAAAATATATTTATTTTATTTTTTAGAATGATAACAATATAAGACGAAGATTGAGCTTGTTTTAAAGCAAAATTTGCTGACTGATACATATATATATATATAAGTATAGTGAATATTGAAGTTATATCACCAATGTTACTTTAAGATAAATTTTGTTTAATGACTTTTTCTTTAAGGCGGATTTCTGCTGACTCCAGTTCAGGGGTGTCTAATTTATTTTTGTGTAACTCCAATATATTTGACATCGAGTGGATTTTTAATATAGTCAAATAGAAAGTTATAAGTTATTTTAATAAGATTAAGATAAATTATTACTGATTTAATACGGCTAACGCGCTATCCTTTTAATGTAAAATGCTTGTTTAATATTAACTTCTGATTCACATAAATGACTCTCTTTCAATTTTTTTCCATTTCCTGATTTCGTGTAAGGGTATTCAAAATTCGCTATAACAAAACGTAAATTTCGTGTTTTTGTTTTGCTCCGGTGTTTACCGCCATCAGGTTAGTGTTTAACCTCTGCAGTGTGCTGCAGTCCTCTCGAAAAGTCTTTGACTTAGCCCTCGTCCTTCCCATTCCACACCTTTGCCAATCTCCCCTTCACCCACCAGAGGCACAGCCATTGAACCGGTCTCCATACTGGACTCACACTGCTTGTTCTGCCTTCTGCCATAGCTTTTAACCACTCGTTTGCTCTTTAACGCGTTAACGGGTTAAGTTGCCTATGTGGCATATTGTTGCTGTTGCTGTTGTTGTTGTTGTTATGTTGTTGTTTGTGTTGAGGGCTGTGCTGCTTGCGGTTGTTTTTTGTGTAGCCATCAAAGCAACGCTGGCGACTGTTTAAGGACTAAAACAACAAGAAATTGACTGGGGGTGCCTGGGTTGGTTGGCCCATCCTCATGTGTAATTAGTTGGCGCTGACTTTGTAATAACTGCTCCACACACATGACAGCGACAAGTCGTGGGGCGGGTGGTGGTGGTTTTGATAAGGAGGGTGGAGAAGAATGTGTCGCATTTAAATGACTTGTGGCCACATTTTAAAGTCATTCCGAGGTGGGAAAAAGCTGCCGCAAAGCCAACTCAACTTACAATTTTTTGCGCTAATCGACGGCCATTATGAACTGCTCACCTCCTGCCTCTTCTAGCAGCCCTTTAAAGGAAAACAAAAACTATTTTCAGGAGTGGTTTTTTGGCTCCAGCACTGCAGGCAGCTTCATTTCCGGCCAACAACTGCGGCTACTTCAATTTTTTTTTTTCAAGTGCGGTTGCCGCATTCATTTTAGATTTCAGTTGCAGGCAACTAACGCAGCCTCAAATCTGACAGCCGTTTGGGGGTTGTCATTCCGTTCCGAAGAGGGCATTTTGTAATGTCTGCTTCCATTGAGGATTCCGTTTCAGTCACCATCCCCCATTCCTACTTCCCCCACACCCTTGACCAACCCACAACCGCCACCAACTAACTGTCTGTTGTCGCATGGCCTGCGGTTACCGAGGTGCTTGTTCTTGGTTTTGTTTCTATCATTGGCGAAAGCGTTTTAATTTTAGCCAGATGAAAATTACAAAGCTCTTCTGGCTTTTAAGGTGGGCCCGCTGTTCCTTGTGAATAGTTTCAAGGGGTAAAAAGAGCTTGTTGAAAAGTTTCGAGCAGTGAATAGATGAAATGCAAAATATTTAACCATCAGGGAAAACTATACTATATTTTCTTTAAGTCTAACTTTTGTGCAACTGTCTTCCGTTGCAATAAAATGAATTCATTTGCCCTAGGTAACTTTTTTAGAAAAGCGGAAAATCAATATCTTTGGTTGTAACTTCAGCGGGAAGCGAACCATCGACCTATCGAATGATGACAAGGCTTTATTACTACTTCCATTCTACGGATATATAATATTCTCTTTAAACTCATGTCTATCAAACTTCATTAATTTAACATTAGTCAAAGATTCATCTACATTTTAGTTTGCAACTCAAATGAGGTGCATTTGAAGATTTGTTTTTGGTTCTGGGAATTTTACGCATAGACTCAATTAATGATACAGTTCAAAATATCTCCATTAAATAAAATATTATAGTGTGATGGACTTAAAAGATTCTTTTAAATGTATACTTAATGTAATCATATGAATGGTTATACTCTTGCAGGGCTGAGACGGCAATGATAACAAATTAACTTTATAAATAATATTTCTAAGTTTACTACAATTAAATAATTTATTTTTTTGTTTCAGTGAGGCTTAAAATACTAAACATAAAACACAGCCTACATCCCTATCCGCAATGAGATCTTTATCTGTTTTGCTCATTCCCTGGCTAACTCAACATGGATATGGGTGTATGAAATAGAAAATGACAAATTTAAATTAAACTAAACAATTACGATACACTAAATGTGTGATCCACATGTATTCCAATTTCAGCTATAAATTGTATTTACTTTATATATAAGAATTTTACACACAATCCAAATAATTTTGCAAGAATGCTTAATTATAAAATTGTCAAACTCTTTTCACCTCGAACAGATTTTCATATTACAGAGAAAAGAGAATTCATCGATTACAGAGATTTATCGGATGCTTTGCATTTATATTTTCTACTCCTGATATTCAAAATTTCGCAAGTGACACGTTAGACATTTCCTCGTTTCAATTTTGTCCTCGTCCTGTCAGGGTGACAACTCCTTTTCGAGTTGGACACTTCTAGTTCGCTGTGGCATGAGCCGAGTGAGTGTTCTGTATTACGCGGTAGCTGTCGACGACGGACACAAACCCACACTCGAACTTTGAGTTGCACTTGCATTCAGATGTAGGTTTGATCACACTCTCGAGCGTCCGTTGCACGCCTCGTCGTTCTCGTGGTATCCTGGTGAACGTATCCTGGCTACGACCCGACTAGAGTCAACTGCATATCAGACCTCGGCTCGCCTGCTGGTTCGTCTGATTGTTGCTTAAGGTTTGCAGCTGCCTGCGTTTGACTACAATGCGCCTCATCCTGGATGGACTCGCTGTGTGTGTGAGTGTGTGTGAGTGTGTGTGTTTGTGTTCCGACAGTATTTGCTTTGATAACACGCTAAGTGCGCTAACTTATCGTGCAAGATAATTTGGACAAGTGTCACCTCTCGGATTTTCATGCGGTGCCCAAAATAAAACGGCGATTTTGCCAACGTTGTCGCATCTTTTCTGAAGTATGCACAAAATTTATTGGTAACAAGGTTTAGCACTAGCCAACTGGGCAGAGGCAGACTCAGCGTTAGCCGCAGCTGCAACCATAGCTCTGGCTACAATTTTGGCTACTTACATCTGCATTTTGCCATTTCGCGGTTTACCATATATTCATTTTTTTTTTAGTTCGCTTGTTTTTGTTGCATAGATTCTGTGGTGGCACGTGCGTAATTGGCGCTAGGGCGCTGTGTAATCTCTGGGTGTATTGGAAGCTGGCACTTCTCTTTACAGTTCAGTTGTAGCAATTACGGTTACCTAATCACTAAAATAAACATTGCACTAGCTGATTTCCCGAAAACTTATATTTATGCTTCAAAAATGTATAATGGCCATAGACAAAAGAAAGTTTTTTACCTGCAAAAAACAAAAGCAATGATTATAAAATTTTTTGTAGTACTGCCGTACACATTATAATAGCCATATGCAAAATAAATTTTTTAAACTGCAATATGGATAAGTTCCCGAATATCAATATACAATTTTTTTTTATGTAAGCAATGAATAAACAAATATTAAAAGAAAAATGATGTGTTATGAAAAATATTAGGAGAGTTAAAATGTCATTTCACTTTTCTCTTCAAGATAAGTATAATTTGAATTTTAAACCTAATTCCACAAAAATAATATGTGAATTTGCTTCAGCTACTGAGTGTTGAACAGGAGCAAATGTGCATCCAATCTATATATATTTTTATATATGTTGGAAATTGTATTTGCCTATGTACCCTGTTTCACTGTATCACCTGTTTTCAGTATGAAACATAAGATTCTGAATAAGCAAATTCCACAATATATAATATTTCCGATATTGGGGAACCAAGGGAAGCAATTTAAATAAAATTGATCTATGCGTGGTATACGGGAATTAATATTAGAAATTAAAAATCTCTGGCTTGGAGAATCCAATAATATAGCCTATTATATATATGTATTTTTTGTTTTAATAAAGCTCTCCATATATATATAATTGAATGTCTGATTACGGTATTTGATTTAAAAATATAATTATTTATTCATCAAAACACGTCTGTTCAGTTTGGTGTACAAAATATAACTCTGCTTATGCTACTGGTTTAATCAATAATGAAACCTCGCATTTGCGTCTTATTTCATTATTTACAGTTAGGTTAAATTTCTTAGAATATACAGTTAGGTTTGATTGCTTATGCTGAGGTGCTGGCGCCGTCGCAGTGAGTGTGGACATGAGAGATCTGCATGATGTTACAGTTAGGTAAAATTGTTTATGCTAGAGATCTGTATGATGTTACAGTTA
This sequence comes from Drosophila longiperda, assembly GCA_035042125.1. Classification (NCBI taxonomy): domain Eukaryota; kingdom Metazoa; phylum Arthropoda; class Insecta; order Diptera; family Drosophilidae; genus Drosophila; species Drosophila longiperda. The sequence goes on from JAWNLV010000130.1 coordinate 630,634, forward strand.
ATATACAGTTAGGTCTAATTGCTTATGCTGATAATGAATAAGGGATCTGCGCGTGGCGCCGGCGTTGTCGCCGTGAGTGTGGACATGAGAGATCTGCATGATGTCATGGTCTGGATATGTCACTATATATATATTTTTTTTGTTTTAAATTTTTTTATTTTTACGGAAGGCATAAATTTTAAATAACAAATTAAAATCCTAACTAAAAAATATCGATTCTAAAATTCAGAAACAAGTAATTAAATTCACTTCCTCGGCTTTTTTTGTTAGAGATTAGCTGGCCTTTTAGGCCAATAAGCATCTATAAGATTAGAAATGAAAAAGCCAGTTTTAAGGAGTCATAACTAGACATTTTAAAAAAATTACTGCTTGCAAAAAATGTTGACCAACCCTTGATGCAAAAATATAGTGACTTACTAAAATTTATACCGTTTTTTTTCAAGAGTATTTCAGATTGCAGATGCTAAGTGTAAAACGCAAATTAGACATAGCATTGATGAAATAATAAAATGCAATCACGGATGCATTTTGAGCCTAACGTAATCGAACTGGATGTATCTTAAAATCGACGAAGCGATAGCTTAGTATTCCGAGCTTAAAGATATTGGCGCAAGGAGTAAGAAACATTAGGTAAACATGGCAAAGATCCCATCAAATTTGACCATTGACCAGCAAGCACACATTGAGCTGTTGAAAGCGAATTGCGCATGTCCCGTTATTTTGACAGGAATCAGATGTTTTGGGCTATTGACGCCATGCAGCTGCGTTTGTTGTTAACCTTGCCAACGAGGCAAACAAAACAAAAACGAAAAGGGCATAGAAGCACAGAAGAAAGCAAAATCAACGGTAACAACAGCACAGAAAGAGAGAGAGAGTTAAACAGACGGAAAAGCACGTGCTGAGAGAGCCTGGGCCAATAGCAAAAACACTGAGAGAGCAAAGCTTTTCAACTTGCGCTGAATGGAATTCAAGCACACAGAGAGACAGAGAGCAAAAGAGAGAGAGAGAGAGTTTGAGTGTAAAAGCTTTGCGAGTGCTGTTGCGGCTGCTGCTAGTACTGCAGCTTTCGGGGGCATCCAGGACCCGTCAGCGAATCGAGTTGTGGCCGTTGCGTTGCGTTGAACGTCAGTAGTTGGAACAAGGACGCGTAACGTGCAAAAGCAAACGCGCAACAAAAAAAGCGTTCTCGCATAACGGTGATAAAAGTAAAGCCCAATTTATAAATGTTGGGTCCCATTGTCCAGTTCGTGTCTCTGTTTGTGTCTCTGTGTGTGTGTGTGTATGTGTAAAAGTCAAAGTTAAGTGTCAAAATCAGCTGCGCAAGAAGTGAATCAAATATTTGTTCGATATACAGATATGTGCGTCACGTATACGTAGCCTGTGACCATTCGTGTCAGTGTGTGTGTGTGTGTGTGTGTGTGCGAGTTTGTGTGTGTGCATATTTTTATTGATTGCACGTTATCTACGCTACACTCAAGGATACGAAATTTGTGAGAGGCTGCTTTAAAATGTTACCAAACGAAATTCGGGCAGCGGCGCCATAAAAACTGTTGCCCACAAAAATTGTGCCATTTTATGGATATTTGTAAAAGTGTGCGCGCCCGTTCAAGGTCGGATTTTTTGTGCGGTCACACGGACAAAATGTCACAAACATACACCTAAAAACAAACAATAAAAAAAAACGAAACAACTACTGGCAAATATTAAATACGAGCAGCCAAGCAAATTGTCATCGTCATCAGCAGGTTCAACTCATCAGCTGCCAAAGCCAAATTAAAGTAAGCAAGCCAAGCGAATTGAAATGAAATGCAAAATAAAAACCAACTCAGGCTAGTAGCAAAAAATCGAAATTTTATGTATTTTACGTGAGAGGACGCCAAAATGGCTACAGACTGCCTATAAGTATTTTTATATTTCAGTTTACTCCAAGTAAAGTAAATGGCAGATAGCTCTAAGCCGCCTACAATCCCATAAGCAACAACAACAACAGCAGCAGCCAGGACCTTATTGAGTGTGGTTGCACAGGTCATGTGACTGGTCCTGTTTGTAGGCCAACGAACTGGGAATCTGAAAAATCTTCTGCAATATTTTTTTTCGGTTTGTTCTGAAAGTTACTAAGCTGCCATAAAAAACTAGAAAATCGCTTACAGATTTATTTTTCTATTAGTGCTCGCTGTACTTACAGTGAGTAAGAAAGTTGCTTTTAAGAAATTCTGTATTCAAATTGAAGCAAATATTTTTGCAAATTTTTTCCACATTTATTGTGTAATGTGAACAAATAATTTTGGGTTAGTTCTACATGTGTTCAACTACTTTAGAACAACTCATTTAAATGGGGCATTATTATATGTACACAAATTACAGAATTCTTGAAATTTATATATCCAAACTTTAATAGATTGCATAAATTGAATTTATTAAATCCGATTTTATTAATTTTGATGTTAAAAACATAAGATTAAAACAATAAATTCAAAAATTCTTAACGAATTACACCCGCTTATTGACATCAATAACAATATGTATTTAATTAAACAATATCTAAGATTTTTAAATAATACCTGATTTGAGCTGAGCTGTGCACTGTGAGAGAATTAGAAAGTGATCCATGGCAAATGGCAAATATGATATATAAGAGTTGCTCAATAAATTATTCACAATGAGTTACTTTTATCCTTGGCCTTCAAGGATCTTGGTCTGTGCTGTGGAATGCAAATAGCTTCATGATTCATTCACACATGGCAACAAACATAACTCAAAGCGTGAGCGGCAGAGATTGCCTTCTCTGATGCTGGGAATCCTTCACATATAGCTTGCAACCGGGGCAGGCAGCAACAAATTGTTTGCCTTACCAGTTTAGTATGCAAAAAAATGAGGAATATCTTAAATTCTTGCTGCTGCTTACTCCTGGTCTATCTAAATAAACACTTCATTCATGCCCCGAGTGAACTCTATTTAAGCAACTTTCTGTGTGCCTCCGGGTTGCATTGCAGATAAATCATAGACAAAAGTGTTTGCCACGCCCGTGTCCCCCATTTGAGCACTTATAGGACTGCTTGCCCTGCAGCGCCAACCAACTGATTTATCAAAGTGAGAACAAAAAACACATTACGTTACAAAGCACACATACACACCTCTTTTATGTTGTGCTGACATCAGCTGTTTGGATAGCTAAGGGCTTAGATTTTGCACTGACCTCGTTTTCGGGCTAACAAGTAAAACCAAAACCCAAAAACACAGCCAGAGCAAAAACAACGACAAGAATATGTTGATACCCAATGCGCAAATATTTGTCGTAATGCGTTGCACAAACAAGCACAAAGTCCAGTAGAATCGAGCAGGTTTGAGCCAGAAGGAAGAAAACATAATGCATAACTCATACGCAACGTGGGCGAATCTGGTTTGATATTTTGTTTTAGGGCATATGACAAGATTACTTATCTGCCATCAAACATGTAAACAGGCCAATACATATATGTATATATATATATATATATATATATATATGTATACTTAAAATATTAATTAAGATTAAAGGGACATCTGCAGCTTCATAAAACTAGTGTTAACAACTGCCCGATATTTACCTACACTTTGTAATACAAAGAATTTAATCTGTTATCTTAAAGAAGCATAATTAAAAGGCAACTAAAATTTTCTTTTAACTTATTGCACATTAATAAAGAGCATTCATTAAATTGAATAAGCGCTTTGCAATTTCAGTTTTCCTCTTAACTGTGTTTTTAAACGCATATTTCTCGCCTTTCTCCATTAGCAGATGTGTTCTTAAAGTATTTATATAAATTCGACTTACATATATAGTAAAACTATGTTTGAAGCTAATGCCATATGCACATTTCAGTCGCGGAATATACACTCGTTGATTTATGTTCCAGTTTCTTTTATTTTTTTTGCTAAAACATAAACTAGTTTTTGAGAGTGTGCGGCAGCATTTTAGTCCAATTAAATTTTCATGCCACATGAGCATTATGTGAGCAACAACAACGGCATCAAATGCGGAGCTGTGCTAAAATTGAGAGTGGCATACGAACATGGCGCTATTTTCAATTTCCGTTGCACAAAAACCGGGGAAGGAATGCGATTTTTAACACAGTTTCACATTGAAATACACCAACAGGGAGCTGGACAGGGCTATGAGGAAAGCAATGGCAAACAAGCCATTCCAATAGTCAGCCAGTCATTCAGTCATATAGTCAGTCCACCAGCCTGACATTGAGTCGCTGGGTCAGTCGGAATGCTTGTGAGGCAGACGGGCAGACGGGCAGACGGGCAGACTTGGACCAGCAAATTGCTGGCGACTACAAACAACAAAGCAGACAATTCCAAATAGAATCAACCAGCTCGACTACGGAATGACTGACTAACATGCAGACTGATTGACGCTTCAAAGCAAATGCCCTTTTATTGAGATTTAAGCATTTGGGTCAATTCCGAATTGTGTTTGAGAACCTGGGGGTTGCTTTAAATATTAAAAGCCTTCTACCAAAACAATTCCCCACATCGAAATCTTAAAAAAGACAAGATTGCCCTAGCTATGACTACGAAATTTTCTGTAGGCAATGCGAATACCAAATAATACATGCAGAAAAAAATTACTATTTCTAAGTGTAAATGACAAAGTAACCGCATGATTTCATAAATAATTTAATTTATGTGCGAGAAATAAATAAGAAAAAAAATTTATTAAAATATGTATTAAAATAATGTATAATGAATTCATTTATATTTTTTAGTCTGTCTTAAAATACATTTTGAATTATAAAAAATAAGTTTCAATAATTTATTTAATGTTGTATTTTAAAAGAAGCGTTACTTGAAATATTATGAACAATCGTTATTGTTATAAATGTGCTACGCCCTATTGTATACAAGTAATACACACAGGGTATATAAATAAACAAAAAAATCAATGAAAACAGAGCAACGACCAGACTTGAAGGCTAAGAGTGTGTAGCAAAGAACAATAATAAAGAAGGGCAGCAACAATAAAAATAGATAAGAACAATGAGCTTGGCTCAAACCACAAATCCCAAAAGGTGCAGTCATTATATATATATAGTAGTATATATATATATATATATATATATATATACACATATATATTGCTCAACGCTTTTAAGTTATTTTTGTAATATTTGTTTTGGGTAAAACTAGGGTTTTTGATTGGCTTTTAGTTGTTGAGAAGTGTGCACAACATAAATACTACATATTGTAATGGAAATTGTAGCGCTGACTGGGTTGCATTTGTCATTTGAAAAGTCTGCCGTATCTGGGTCATTATGACAGCATTCTAGTGTATTTTATATATAGCCCAGTTGTTTGCAGCCAACTTTGTTGTAGATGGGGCAACTGTTATATGTACTAGTGTTTCTTTCATGCTGTTCCAAATTGTTACTTCTTTGGGCTTAAGTAGTATGTTAAGAAATTGCTTTTGGACAGCGATATAAGTGGCCTTTTATGAAAGAAATAGATAATGTTGCTGTATTAGTTTACTATTTACTTGACATATCTCTTTGTGGCTTTTAGTACATTTAAAGAGATATTTGTATAAAATTTTAAATGCATTTCAGAGATTAACTACAAACATAATTGCGTTTTGCTTAAGTGGTGTTATTCATATTAGAAATACCTAAACATGAATATAAATAACATTCATATATACTCAAAGTATTAAATGCATAAAATGCCATTCTTTGTAGTTTATGTCCTTGATCTCTTTAGAATGATATCTCATTCCATAGCATAGTCTCATTTTTGTTGTTGCCTCATGTTAAACGGTCTTTTGGCATGTGGGCAACAATCAACATTTACTGCCGCCCTCATACATTTTGTGTAAGTTTATTTATTACCGGCATATTCTCTCCTTCAATTCGAATACTTTCACTTTGCCTTGTGGCTCATAAGGACTGACTCAGTCAGTCAGCCTATTCCGTTTCGACCAACTTTTGTGGGCAACATTTTATTGGCTTTCGTTATTTAAATGGTTTCATATATTTCTGAGTTGTTTTTTTTTTTTTTTTTTGTATGCTTTCCTGCTTTTTTTGGCTCTTGCGTGTATGAGATTAATATATAGTGGATCGAGCGATATGCATACCTACGTATATATCTACTCGCTTGAGCTTGTATGAGTATCGCTCTTTGCCTTGCATGTTGAAAACTGTTTGACAGGGGGTGGGGCTGGAAAAGAGCACAAACTCGGCTAAAACAAATTACGAGCTCAAGGCCGCAGCGGCGGTCAGGCCAGAGACTTTTTTTGGGGCAGCTCGGTTGCAATTATATTGTAAAACATCGGGGCTTTTGGCCACTCGAAGCGCGCACTAATGAAAAATGCTGGCTCGACTCGTTCGTTGGCCATTTGGTTATTTTGCCATTGCATGTGTTCATAAATAATTAAATTCTTCTTCTCTGAGTTACGAGTGAGAAATGGAGCAGGGTCTCCCACTAATTAGGTGCATATTTCATTTTAAGCTTTGTATTCAAACTCTGTCAAAAGTCTTTCTACGTATTCGGAAATGGATACATGAAATTTGCATTCACTCGCAAATGTAAAAGGGGACTATAAGTCAGAGTGAGAGTCAGTCTTATATTATTCAAAATTCTCTCATCGAACAGCAGACAGTTTACAGAAGCTGCAAAAGACAATAAAATTACGTGAGTAATTAAATAAGACAGTCATTTTCAATGGACAATTAGTAACTACTGATGCTTAAAATACTTATTTATTACTTTTTATTGAACAGGAGACTAATTAGCTTGCTGTCAGCAATTTAGTCAATTTAAAATTAAATTAAGTTGTTTATTTATTTATTATTTTTTTTAGTTCTTGAAACGACCAAATTTTCTCAATTTTTGCTGCACAAATATTTGTAAAATATGCTTTTATGTAATTATATCTGAATATTATCTGTATTAAATGTATATGTATACATATATTAATTAATGATTTGCCAATTAGGTTATCCTATGTATGATTCATTTATATATATATATATATATATATATATATATATATATATATTTTATCTGTAAATTTTATTATTTCTAAGAAAAATATTTTTTTTTTAATTTTATTTCATTTTTTCTAAGTAAACAAATGTACAAATATAAAAATATTCATATTTAAATAAAATATTAATTGTCAATATTAAATTTTAAATTATAAATTTTAAGTTGCAGTATACCACGCTACCAAGAAGAGTAGTTAGGTAGAGTAGTAAAATGTAGAGAAGTTTAGTTGCTCATTAGTTTTATGGAACTTCAATCGGCTTTCATGCAAATTTAAATTTAAAAAATGCAATCTATCAGGCGCAGAACTGAACATTTGTCCAGCTTCATTGGACAAACTTTAAAATTTCGATTATGGCAAAATTCGTCCTAGGTATGGGAGCGCAAAGCAGCAGTTCGATATTGCTATCAATTTCTGACTGTTCCCATTTCGTATCGAAATTGAACTGTGTCATGACAGGCCCACAGGAGTGTAACTGTTGTTATGGTTGTCATACAACAAGCGAAACAATTGTGGCAATCTTCCATGTTACGTGTCCGTTGCGCTCTGCTTACGTTTCTTGGCCGCTCTCAGCTTACCCACTTTGCAGTCCAATTTTTTACTCTGACTTTGACTCTTACTGTGACTCACTTGCAATTCTATTCTATTTTATGCATTTTGTTTTTTTTGTTAGCTGGGAAACTTTTTAAGTTATAATCGTAGAGTCGTGCGGCAACAGCTTGACTGCTGGCACAAAAGAAAAGCATAAATTTGATCAACTTGGCGCCAGTCTTTAATATGCATTCCTTTTTTTTTATTATATTCAAAGAAAATGGTTTTCTATTTCCACATCTCAATGTGTATTTTTGTTCGTTTTTTTTTTCTTTTTGAGTGTGTGCTTTTGTTACACGCCATTTAGTTTCACTTTGCATATTCATAGAATTTTTGCCATGACCACAAAAATATTATACATTTCCTGGTCAACGGCTTCGGCTGATGCACACTTCCCTTACAAATTTTCTTCATTTCTGGAAAGTTTCTCTCTCACACACACAAGTTGTGTGGTTAAAGTTGAAATGTAACTGCAATATTTCGCTTATAGAAATTGCTTTTCACATATTTTTCTCCAGATGCTGTGTGAGTTTGTGTGTTGACAAATTGGTGTAGTTTTTGATTGTTGTCTTGAGTTTGAAGCTAATTTGAAGTTTGTCGTTGCATGTTTTGAAAATGAAAATCATAAAATGGCAACATCTCTGAAGTTTGATGAAAATTTGTGAATTTATTGATATCTTGCGATGTAAGAAATAGACAAAAATAAAATATTGAAAAAAAAAAAATGAAATTGAGGAATTAGATTTTGTTAGGCTTAAGAGCTGATTTGTTTCAAAACAATATAAATGCGTGACTTTATTGCAAATCATGAATTTTCATAAAACTGTCGTATTCCTACACACTACATCATACCTATTTTAATATGAATAAAGCAATTTAAATTTAAATAAAATCATATTTGTACGCTACCAATTTCGTGTGTCATTTCACTAAATTTGGCTGACGCCTCTTGTCATAAATTCGACTTTTTTGTGGTCTGTCACAGAAATGCAATCAATTAATTAAAAACCTCTAACAAACTGCTGCCATTTCATGCGAAATGCACTTAGAGCTAACAAATTCGTGTGTCAAACGGAATTTAAATGAAAATCGCTTAAAAGCCCAACAGCAACAATAAGAGAAGGCAGCAATAAAAATAGTTGTTTGTCTGTAATTTGATTTGCATAAAAACTAAATAAATTGCTTGTCTGGCTTTTTTTTTTCAAAGGCGACAAACGTGCAGGAAAAAGATAAAACCCAGAAAACATATGACACATAAAATGCAAGAATGGCGCGTTTTATGAATAAACAAAATGCCAGCGCACTGAAAAACTGTGCCCATAAAGCGAGTACAGTGATATCCACTGGCAGTCACACAGTTGGACAGCCTGAATAAGGACATAAGGACGGAATAGTGCCAGTAGAGCGGCAGTAAAAAGTGTCGAGTCATTTCGTGCCAATAAATATGAAAAATTTTACAATAAACATGTTTCCGAGGGGGCCAACAAGATATGTGAAAACCAATTCAAGTGGGCATTGCGTAGAATGCCAATCATGCAATAATATAATTTAAATAACTTAAAAACTACACGATATGGGACCATTTGGTAAAATAAGTAGTAAAAAAAAACGTAATGTAAAACAAGTAAGAACGGCTTACCATATTTGAGTCACGTTTTTGATTTTTAAAGATTATTTGATAGAAGTCTGATGTTGATGATTTTTCTATTACACATTTAGTGAGTTTGGCTTAGATACCTTAGTAAGTAAAACAGTTTTTTATGCAACAATTCATTTTTAGACAAATCGTTCTATGGCTGCTATAAAATATAATGATTCGACATGTGCTGCCTGCACGAAAAAGACTAAAAAATATAACTTAACCATCATAAATGAAACAACAGCAATTTGGATGCATAAAAACTGGCAGACAGAAGAACAATATCGCCTCGGTTAGTGATACTGATAAGTAATACATATCTTTTTGAGGGATCAGAGCTATTGCCTTCAAGCTGCAGTTCAAATTTATATTATAACAAACAGATTGTGTCTGAAGGCTGTCGGAATCATCCTTGACACAACACATAAAAAAGTGATTCTTAGGAATTTCTTGGTTTATTTTTCTATAGTCATATAATTCATATAATTTTATTTATGTATAATGCCAATATAAATATTTAAATGGCTCGATATACCATAAAAAGAATGTGCTCATCAATTTTGGGTATTGGTAATATTCAATAGATTGAAATTTGTAAACAAAATTTCATATCAAAACAATGTTTTTGCAATTATTGCATGATGCCTTTCTTTCCCCTTTGTTTGCGGCCTAAAATCCGGCTAATACTTGAGCCATTTTTAAGGTCTGCATACATACATCTATTCGCTGATTGGGGGCGTAGAATTGGGCCACAGAGACGGAGCACAGATTGGGACGTTTTGAGCCAGCGCGCTGCAGACTCTCCATTCGAGGGTGCTCGTAATGTGGGCTAAGTTTTTTGTTTGTTTGTGGCCTATTGATTGATATTATGCGTCGACAGTATCGCCCAAGTAATTGGCCAGTTGCGCAGTTGCAACGTATTGTGACACGTTACGAATATATGTATACGTAGACGCAGACGTATATTGATTATTACGTATACGTAGCACACATTAGAATTCAATTTACGTGCGCACTGACAGTGTGAACTTTAATTAAAGCAGTGACAGACGGCAGGTGAGGGGCCAGTGCGGGAAGCGATGATAAGGGTCATTGATTAGGCAACATGCCAGAATATTTGGCAGCACGTGAGTGCTGCCTGGACGAAAAGTGTCACGCAATAATCAGAAATCAACACACAAAATGAAATTTATGTGGCCCTACACACCCTCTGGCAGAAGATTATATAGAATTAGGTCTTGAAAACTTTGAATGACATTTTGACAGTTGCCGGCTTGCCGAAGGCAGAGAACGACAGGCAGAAGGGAAATAAGTATTGTCGGAATTTTTGACTAATTAAGCAATTGACTAAGGAATTCCTGGTGACAATATCTGGTCTTAATATACAGGTGACACGCGAACAGGTCGACAATTATCGTTGTCGCACTGGAAATTGATGGCGGCAACTTTGGCATATTTGAAAGTTTTGGCGACCGAAATTAATTCAGGTATTTGTCATCTGTACTAAGGGAAGTACTGCATACGCAAGCAAATTACCACATTTTCATATAGTTAAAGTACTAGCTCAATTTTTAATATAAAGTACGGGTAAATAAATAGTTAAGAAGTCATGACATTAACATTTATAAGCTGTGCTCACACGGCACGTAAAAAATACTTTAGTTTTATAGCTTCCTGTCTTGTGTTTTATGCTTGTCGCAATTGAGAATATGAAATGCTTCCAAATTGCATCAATTTCTAACTAATTTTTTTGCCCCATCTCATTTTTATACTTTGACACCAAATATATCGATATATTTACGTCATGCTGGAAATCGATACGATCGATAGTCGCAAATCGAAGAAGTCACATAACTACCACAATTCTAATGCTACACTTACCAAATTAGTTTGGTAGATTGTTGGCGGTGTCCTTCAAGGATCTGCCGTTTTTGAGTTAAATTTTGGTCTAATTTGGTAGGTGGTGTAATGGTAGCCTTCATTAAGAACAAGTAAAAAAGCGTATAGCCACGCCCACACCTGCGCTTATAGTCGCCAAAGCGGATATTTCAATAAGTGTATATGGGTAAATCAGCGTTTGAAGATAGAGTCACAAAACTTCGATGGGTAAAAAACCCAACTTCAAGGTTCTCTCTTGTTATAGTTGCATATGGTACTTTCTCATTTAATGCCACATTTTTATAGTGTCAACCTGTCCAATTTGTGAACCCATTTTCATTGTGACCACATTAAAACTTTTATATTATATTATTCGAGCTTCTGCATCGTGATCCCAATCCACTCTTTTAATTAGGGGACAGTAAAATATAACGTTTTCATTTTATGCACATATGCAGAATGCAGAGAGAGAGAGAGAGAGACAGAGAGAGAGATGGAGAGATATTGAGTGAGTAAGATCCAATTAAACCATAACGCATTACATACATTATAATTTTATTTTTATTTTAATATTTATGTGTTTAGATATGCGCCCCTTGTAAGGACATCATACACACACTCACCCAAGTGTGTGCTCGCCTCCTCCTGGTCCTCCTAGGTTCTGCCTCAACATGTGCATAAAAATAGCGCCCAATTACTAAAAACTAACCAAAAATTCCCCAAGCGTTATCCGCACAATTTGCGTTCATAAATATAAATATCACACCTTTGCCGGGTTTCGTTAGTTACGTTAGTAGGCTTTGGCCTAGTAGGATGGTGTGTGTTAACCAGGCCAAGACAATGCTACTGCTAAAACTAGCTCTGCCTCTATCTATGCATTGCTTCCATCTCTCTCTAACTATTCGCATGTGGTGTGTTCAAGTAATCAAAAATGCAAATCGAGCCCATGAATTTCGAATTAGTTTTTAGCTTGCCTCGCAACAACAACAACAACAAAACCAACAATGGCTGGCTTATAACCAGCGCGGATTTTAGTCTAACGAACACACGTACACATCAAAACACATAAACTCACAACCACACATACACACATACACATACAGAGAGCTATTGAGTTCTGTACGTGTTGCAAATTTGTATCAGTTGGTTTGGGTCCCACTTGCAGCTTTTACACAGCATCCAAAAAAATAAATAGGAGTGCTCTAGTCGAAATTGTCACCTTAGGAATACCCTAACTCGCTTATCCATACACACACACACGCGAAAAACCTCAGGATACCAATTTACCCAATTTTAATGATTCCAGGGTATGAAAAGCAGAGAAAGAGAATTGTTAGTGGATTGCGATTAGCGATTTGGAAAGTGCTTGCACGAAAGAAAAAGTCAATATCTTAAATAAATAAGATATAATAATTAAATTAATAATTATTAATATTTTTATTTTTGCGTTTTTTTAGAAGACTATTAATCTTATATTTTTTAAATGTATTTTATTTTTTGTGACACTTTCTTTTTTTAAACTTGTATATTTTTTTAATGCAATCTTTCAGGAGAGAATCGCCAAGTCCACTCCGTAAATTATAAAAGAGATTAACCAAAAAACTATCTGCTATAGCTAACTATATAACTACAATAAGACAACTATTTTCATACTTTTGTTATATACAAACCACTTTCAATAGAAAATAGAAGAACTATTACATTTTTTTCACTGTTTAATTTTTTGGCCGTTAGTTAGTTTTATTTATTGATTTTTTTTATTTTAGGTGTGATGCGGCGTCCGTTTTGATTTGCGGACTGTTGGTTTTTGAGTGGACCTGAACGTGATGCGCATTTTAGCCCAATGTTCATTACACAGAAAGTGGCTACAGTTTATATTTGAATTGCAACTGTGAAAGCAACAGAAGCAAATCAATGTGAATATTTTGGGAACGCCTTTTAGCCCGGCTTAAAACGCGTTTGAATAGTTTACATTGCCTTTGTTCCCAGATGAAGTAGTTTTAGATGCCATTCCATTTGTTGCTACTACTGCAGTCCTCTGGTTTTGGCTTTGCCTTTGGGCTTGTTTCGGAGTGGGGGTTTTTCAAAGCTCTTCTCGATTCCCGCTGGCATTTTCAATTTTACTTTATATGCAAATTTGGCATTTTGTACCAACGCCAAAGCTGCGGCAGCGGCTGCGACTGTCATTGATAGTTCTGTGTCCTGACCCTTCCGCTTCCTACTTTGGCTCTTCTTCATCTGCCCCTGCCGCAGCCACCACCGCCGCCCCTTTCTCTTCCTGTTTGAACGCTTTAAGCCAGCTTAACGTGAAGGTTGCTTGCATTGCATTTGAATTTCTATAAATTTTAAATTTTCTATTTAGTTGCAATACCACAGCTAAAATAAAAGTCCAAAACAAATCCGAGACTTATACATATATTTAGATGATTCATTTCCATTTTATTATACACATATACATTTATAAATATTATATTTTCGCTTTGTATATTTAGAATATATAAAATCGTTTGTGTCTCAGTTTTTCTCATCACCATATGTGGCAACCCCGCTCTTCGAAATAAAGCTTATACAATATGAATTGCATTGGCTTATCTAAAAACAATTGTCAGTTAATCTTAGCGTTGAGTAATAAACAAGATCTATGTTCGGTAAAAACCTGGCATACATTAAGAGGCACGTAGCACGCACGTAAACCAGACGCAATGGCATCGTCAACGCAGCCGCCTGCTATTAATCTAAGACGCGCGTTGGGGCAGCCAGCTACATGACACGTAAATTCCACCCACTTGCCTCCGTATTTAATGGCACCAAGTCAAAAATTGTGCCCCAAAAACGTTGTCGTTGCCATTTGCCAGTTGCTGTTGTTGCCATTTGCCGACGGCAAAGTGTCAAAGTGCTAAAGTATGTTCAAAGATTCATAAGATTTTTGTCCGGCCTGTTTGTCTGTCTGATTCTGTTTCTGTGGTTTTTGTGCCAAAATCACCGACAAAAGGTACCGACTGGTCCACAGGCACAAAGTACGACGCCTCCTCCCCATTAGAAAGAGTTTGACAGCCGCATTTCAGTTGTTTCTCGAATGTTTTGTTGATGGCTTCCACTGTTTTCAATGCCTGTCACCAGACACCAGGGCGAATGTGTAATGTGTTGCCTTCAGGGGAGCATCTCAGCTCATAAAAACACAGCGAAAAATACTTCCGCTAAAAGTTAAGTTAACTGTTATATTCTTAAATTAACTATTTTGACAGCGTCTTTGTTTCCATTTCAGTTTGAATCTTTGAAACTTCAGCAATATACGTCAGTATTTTAGAAGCATTAAATAAATAACAATTTTCTACCAAAAACAGCATTTTAAGTTTCTTATTTGTTTTATTTTTTCTGCTTTACTGCTTAGCTATGTGATTATCTATGTTGAGTTTCCAAAGTCTGTCCGTCTGTCCACCTCTTTGTCGACGCAATAAAAGATAGAGACTTGAAATTTAGAATATATACCGAATCAGAAAAAGTATTAAAATTGGAATGCATCCACTAGGCTAGGGAATCGATAAGATTGATAATCGGAAATCGCTAAGCCCACGTGGCTATATAGGTAGGTTGTTGGCGATGTCGCTCAAAGTTTGGCGTTCTCTACGCCCACCTCCAAACCTTTTTTAAAAATAAATATTATCCGCAGTTTTGAGTTGGAGTGAATTTTGTTCATTTGTTTTTTTATGTATTTATTTTTGTATGTAAGCGTATGTATTTTTAGCTTTAATGTTTGATGTATTCCAATACCCAAAAGCAAAGAGTTTATATGAACGTATGTGAAGTTTGAGCAACCGTATTAGATTAATAAATGGATTTGAACCTGCTAATATTTATTAATATCAATATTATGATTATAATATTATTTTAATACTGATTTGTTATTGTTCAAAATTAATAGCTAGAAGTTTACCCACAAGGGGAAATAATAAAATAACAAATAAATGAAATAACACATGAGAGTTGATTTATGTGCCACAACTATTCATAAATATAAAATAAAGGGATATTCGCATTTGACATTTGGTATTCTTGGGGGCAAAGTTTGCGTGGACAAATCAAATTTTGGGGGTATCCAAAGTGTCCCCCCGGTTGAAGTCTCTTAATTTGTACCTTCGGTATCAGAATATAAAAGTGTTTATTTTGGTGTCTATCAGATGAAACTTAATTGTAGCTAAAAATCCATCTTATATATGTACAAATTTGGTAATTATGTAAGGAGCGTTCTTCAATTATCAACTGGCTTGTGATTAGTTTATCGGATGGAACTTGGCCTTAAGCGAATGCAGTCATTGGAATAGGCGGACGATGAGGACCAGGCTCCGTAATGAGTTTCTTTTCTTCATTTGTTTCTTTGGCAACCAGTTTGTTGCCCAGCAATACCATTTGCTATTATGAATCATTTTACTTTTGAATTTTCTTGTGCACTTTGTGAGAAATTCCAAATTACACTCTGTGCATGCATACCAACGCCCGCAGCGCTGCAAAAATTTAAATTGAAAAATGCTCATATGCAATTCGTTTGGCTTGCAACGCGGCTAAAATTGCTGAACGAATTTGCGTTTGCGGGCCGTGGCATAAAGTGCTGGCCATATACATTGTTGGCAGTGGCAATGGCATTTGGCAACAATCGTTTGCTTTACGATCTCACAACAGCATTTGGCATTTTGGCATTTTATGCAAATTGTTTGCCAAGGCACACTATAGACTACTTGGATTGGGCATTATTGTTGCTTGCAACTCAAAACTTTCCCTCACACACACAAGCACACACAAATACAACCAATCAAAATTCGAGAACTGCTTTTAAAGAAAACTTACATTCTTAATGTGCTGTTCTGGAATTTATCGCCCACTGACTCAGCAGCTTTATGATTGCAACTTTAATGGGCATGACTTTCGAGGAGGCGGTGTGGTATAGGGAAGGGTAGGGTCACCAGTTGAGTCAGCTTGGCTTGTTCTGGAATACAGTTAAGGTTATTGCGTGTGGAAATAAGTCCAATAATGCTGCAGCATTTCCAGGCAATGGTGAGGGCAACAATCCCATTGTGGAATACGTCATCTCTTTAATGGCAGCGACAACAAAATACTGAATCACATTAAAATGTTCAGTTTATGTTCCATAAAGACCTGCTAGATATTTCAAAGAAATGCTCTGCTTTGTGGAAAAACTAAATACGCCGGATTTTTGAGTTAGATTTGATAAACGGAGTCAAACTTTTATTGAATTCTGAAAATACCATTTATTTATTTCTCTATGCCAAACATAATCTCACAAGTTAGTTAGGACTTCTTACCTTTTATTATTTATTTACCGAAACGCCTTTTGCATTTATTTTTAGTTTGTTAAAAATATTAACAGCTTGAACATTTTGTTCATGCTTTAATTCAGAATTGCATTGCAATTCGGACTCATATTCCAATTTTGTATTTGACTGGAATTTATTGAATATATTTCATTGTTATTTCTTACTGCTGACTAATTACCTCGTTAGCACAGAGGCACACAAATGACATGAGAGTTTAACTAATTCATTTAACATCCAATGCTCGTTGCATCACATACAATTACATATTCCTCATATGACATATAGCCGCCGCAATGCATCACGGAGACGACTCCAGCTGCAGTTACAACAGCTGCCATTTGTCCGCACTGCAGCCAAGAATGTATTCTCAAGCGTGATTGAGCTGCGGCATTCGCTGGCGCCAAATCAGCAATTGCCTCGAAACGATGACAACGACGAGGACGAGGACGAGGTCGCGGATGAGGTTGAGGATGAGGATGAGGATGAGGACATCGACAACACTCATTAGAGCAAAGCGTGATGCGTGACACCAACTTTAAATTGTCGAAGACACGCCCTTATGCCACACGCCCCACGTTCCTGCCACTCTAGCCCAACATGTATCTCCTGGCTGCACATTGCTGCGTAATCTTGGCCATTACTCAAATAGTAGCGAGGCACGTAGCGGGCCACAAAAAAATGAGCAAAATTGAAGCAATGTAAACGAGCAACGATGTCGGCTATAATGGCAGGGCTATAGCCAGGGGCTGGAGCTGAATTTTGAGTTGTGGTTGCAGTTGTAGTTGGGGCTTTTGGCCACCTACTCGGCCACAATTGAAACTGCTGTTGCCGCTGTTATTGCCGCTGTTGTCGTTGCTGTTGGTGACATTTGTAGTCTGCTTGTGTTCATGCTGCACCGTCCTTGGTCCACTGTCAGTGCCACGTCCACTACCACACCAAGAGTCGCCATTGCGTTGCCCTTTGAAATCACAAACGATTTTCTGTTGCTTTGTTTTTGTTTCTTTCTCTTTTTTTGTTGTTGTTAGTTGTTTGCCTAAGGTTCCCGGTGTTGGATCCTCTCGCCTCTTTGTAATGGCTTTGTTATGCTAATTTCTTGACGCCTCGTGGTCATTGAAGTTGCCTCGCCTGCTCCTATCTCTCCCCGACTTGTGTTTATTATGGTTGTTGCCAGCTTTGATTCCCCTTTTTTTTAGTTTTTTAAGCAACAATTTTCGTGACCCCCTACGCTAATTTATTTATATTTCTTATTTATATAATATACGGTCTTACCATTGGGTCTAGAGACGAGTCAACTTTTACTCACACTATCCCTCAGCAGGGACGTCAGCGTTCTGTTGTTCAACCTATTAAAATAAACATTTTAATTACTTAAGTATTGACATTAGACAGTCGATCAAGCAGACATATGTTTATTTTTTCAGCAGTAATGCCAAAATTATTCAAAATGCAAATGTGCGCATTAACAACATAATTTTCCAACTTGCGCGAGTTTTCAGTTTTTCTCATCACTCTTTTTTTTTTCTTTATTTACTGTTGTCACTTTGGCTGCCCAACATCATCGTTTCTCTAGATTGAAAAAAGAGAATTTCTCTCTCTCCCCTTGTCCCTTTTCACTCGCTTTTCCAGTGCATGTGTCTTTGCGTGTGTGTGTGTGTGTGCCTGTCTGGGTAAAAGGACTTACCCCATAAGCCGTTTATAAGCATCGCATAAATTCTTTGTCAATTGTGGCAAATGTTGCCTGCCTGCCTGGTTGCCTGCCTGCCTGCCAGTCAGCTAACTTGCCACATCTCCTGTTTACTCTGCAGCTCGTCATTGTCATTGTCCTGGTTCTGGTCTCAGCTCCTCGCAAGAAGTGTGTGTGTGTGTATTTGTATGTGTGTACACACAGTTTTCGTTAGCCAAGTATTTTTTTTTACATTTCCCTTTTTGTCTACGTGCTTTCTAATTGTGCCAAGCGTGTGTCGCAAAGACTCCAGTTTTTGGGTAACTAGAATTTGATTGTGTCGAGGCACGAAAGTGCATTGATTGGATTACCCATGGAGGCACGACTAACTAACATCAATGCTTACCTCCCTCACCCTTTCCCCTAGCCCAATTTTGGCATAGGGGCTGTGCGACTTAAGCTGGAGCAGTTAAGCGAAGCTGAAGAATATATCTGGAAATAGCCAACGCATTCAATTTGCAGATGGTTGACAGATATTCTGCTATTAAAAGCTCACAAATTAATCGTGATTCTGCCAATTACATTCATCATTTAAGCCAGTTCGCAGGTGGTCTTATTTGAAATTACTTCAATTTTATTCCAGCACAGTTTTTTATTGGATTAACTCATATATTACATATACAAAATTAATCTGACCTTTTAGATTTCTGACAAGTTGCATTTTTATATTGCACAAGCCTAAAATTGTAGACATAAATTAAACTTACAGCCAAGCTTATTTTAGTTTTAGCATGTAAAAATCCGTATTCCTCTTTGCCACACATATTTAAATAAAACACCGAACTTAATCATTTCTAAGCCCACTGAAAATGGATAAGAATAAGTTCAATGGCTTAATACAAATTAATTAAACGGGGAGAAGGAAGTGTCTCCAACTCCAACTCTTGATCAGGATTAACAGCCAAGCTACCCGGCCGTTTTCCCTCCATTCGTCTATATGAACATTGGGATTTCAGAGCCTAGAAGAGGTAGAGAATATAATTTCTCGTATACCCAGCACAGATCCAGGTCAGGATAGATACAGTTCGATTTCCGATGGCAATAATAGCTACAACTGATTAGGGGCAGAGTTTGCTAAGTATTATATATTAAGCATATGAATATTTTCGACAAAATTTCAAATATTTTTATATTGGTCTCTGTTGGACCGAAATGTTTTCCCCGCGTCAGGGAATGCCTAAATAAGACAATAAAACTGAGTCCCGTTGTGTACTTAATCCAAGTTTATTCAAGACTAACAATTAACATTTTAATTATCGATTAAAATGAGACTTAACATATGTATTGATACACGGTTGCATTGAATGTAAAATAACATAATTTTCACAATCTCTCATTAGTAGGCGAAATAATTTAATGTATACAGAAATATGCGAGCGCATTTGTAAGGAAGTGATGGCATATATATATATATATATATATATATATGTGTGTACATATATTACGCTATATACATGTATTTTTGTGTATTCGGCAGAGCTTCGTTAGTTCAGGCTTGAGAATAAATATTTGTACTGCCTTAGTTTTTTGTACTCTTTAGGGGCTGTGCTTACCATAAGAATTGAAAGCAATTCCGCATCTGCTTACATTTGAGTGTGTCAATCTTTGAAACGGAAATTTGGCAATAAAACTAGAATATATTTAACAGCTGATGTGCGTGATAAGATATACTGATCCGATCCATCCGTCTTCAACATACGTATGTATTGGAAAAAAAATAAAAATACACTGGAAGTTTTTTTGATATAGCTTTAATGGAGGTGTCGACTGATAAAGCAAGACGGAGATATATCCCTCATATAAACTTCACAACAATATTATAATACACCCTTAAATTATTACTTATTATACTTATTTTACATCAAGGTTTTAAATTACTTTTCTCAATTTTATACTTGCAATTTTATTTTTGCCTTAAGATTTGAATCAAGAATCTATGTACTTATGTTGTTGGGGATGAGTGCTTCTTCAGTATCCACATATTCCACATATGTGTAGAATAAGAGCAAACAACTTGTTCTCCTTTTTGCTCAAATGGAAAGCGTTCAAGATTAAAGCTCATTCCAGATGATTCTCTTCTGTCTTTCTTCATATATGTGCTCGACAAATTCCCTTTGCTCGTGCTGCTTGTGCAGGCTCTTTATGATTTTATTGTTAAATAAATTTTCGTTGGAAATTCTCTTGTGGCACAAACTAATCATCTGAACTCCCTCTCTTTACATGCCGTGTTGGCCACTTTCAGGTTCCTGTCAACGTCAAATCCCTTGCAGAGTTGCATTCCCTGGTTGGCACTCCGGGCATTAGCTAAGTAACTTAAAGTGCTCCTCCACGTCCCAACACTGAACACACACTTATGCAAAACATTCTCAAACACACATCCAGAAAAATAACATAACTCAAGCGAGTAGCATATTGAGAGACCAAGGGAATGCCGACATAGGAACAACCCTGCGTTATGACTGTTTTCCCATTCGACACGCACCTCAGCCTCAGTTTCACCCACAGCTTACCCCTTTTGCTGAGTTGCGATTGTCATCACACATTATTATGCTTTATTTCCGTGCCTCCTTTATTTTTATTAAAACTGTCGTCTCAAATTTGCATATAGCCAAGTCGGAGGGCGACGGCTTCCCGCAGAGCTGACTGTCTCCACATGTTGTCCTCAGCGGCCAGTCTGAGAATAGACCGGGGCTGGGGTACAACTTCTCCGTAAGTCTGCAAAAGTTGTTGTTATTCTTTCCAGGCCGTAGTTGATTTCATCTCCTACCTCTTTTTTTAGTTGATTTTTTTGTTTTTTTTTTTAAGTGTTTACAACACTTCCGGCGCATAATGGAAAACAAAAGGCTTAAAAGGATACACAAAGGATTTGAGAAATCAAGTACGCTTTAAGAACTTTTGTCTCATCCACGGTAACCGGCTACCGATAACAGTTTTTACACCTGCCATTTACCTGGACTTTCAACGGCTCGTGCTGTTGTATGCCTTTTCTGTTGTTCCCCCAGTTTCAAAGTCATAACAATGCTCAGTTTCCAATATGACCAAGCCCTCGTATACCCCATAAAATGTGTGCATGTTTGGCACAAGGAAAAAGGTTGACGGCATCATAAAACCTGAAGCAGGTACGTCCTAATGTCTCCTCGGTCTTAGCCAGACAACAATCAACAATAAACAACAACAACAGCTGAAAGCTGAGCGCTGTAAAAGCCTGGGATGGATAATTTTGATGGTCTTGAGTATGGGACCTTTTCGCAGATCTGCTCTCTTTTATGCCGAACGCTTTCAGATTTGAGCCACAGGCACATTAGATTTAAAAGATGAATTGAAATGAAATAAAGTAACTTTCGAGAAACGTCTTTATTTCAGATTATGTTTGTTGTTCAAATATATATTTTTCGAATTTGAATTTAGATTTAAAAATTATTTTTTTATTTAAATTACAGTCAACTTTTTGTATTTTACTTATAAGACGAAATAATCGTAAATGTTATTAAGGCTGCTGAGCTCTAATTACTTAAATTATTAAAAAGAAAACCGCTTAATTTCTGTAAATTCTTCTCTTGGGCTGTAATTATTCCGGAATTTGTATAAAGCCGGCTCAATGTCTCGAGAAAAAGTTTATTATTGTAATCTTTTAATAAGGTAATTATAATTTCTTTTAAATTGCTTTCCCATAAATTTTGTAAGCTTGTCATTGATTTCGAAATAAAACCAAAAAGTAAATCATTCTTCTGAAACTCAAAAATATTTTCATTACGCTATTTTATTTGGCGAATATAGTTTACGGAAAAGTTTGAAAAAATTATATGTTTAAATATGCTGGTTAACAAATTATTATTGCACTCTTTGCAGATGCTGACTAGAGAACGGAGAAATATTCCAATTCATCCATGGCTGCTGTTGTGGGTGCTCCTGGTTGCCGCACTGAGCATGGTCCTCGCCTGCCGCGTTTCGGAGTTTTCGTGCAAGGGCAGTGGCAACAGTGGCAACATCTGCGTGCCACTTGACAAATACTGCGATGGACGCAGCGACTGTGCCGATGGCAGTGATGAGCCCAAGCACTGCTCCGGTGAGTGCAGCTGAAGCAGCCATAACTTTATGACTACCTCAACCTGTGATATGTCTGTCTATATATATATATATATATGTTTATCTCTGCTGACAGTATGCAATCGGACCTATTACGGCGATATTGGACGCACCTATGCTATAAAAGTGCCAACGCCACAATGGAATAAATTGCCCTTCCTCTGCCACTTGACATTCACCGCGTCCGGCCATGACCAAGGCGACATCGTCCAGGTGAGTCTGCAGGCTCTTTCAACCAAAGGGCACCCTTTTAAATGGGGGATTTGGAGGGAGCGAGCGGGAAAAAGCTACCAGTTCTGAAGTGTTTGCCCGGCTGTTGTCGTTGTTGGCTTTGGCACGCCGTAGGCCAAGATTAGCCGGCTGTGCCGGCGACAAAACTGCAATGCATACACACACTGACACCAGATAAATGTGTATTCTGTTAATGTGTGGATGCAGGCACAGAGCTGAAGCTGGCACAGAGAGTGGAATCGTTGTTGTTCCCGTCACACACACACACACACACACACATAGAGACATGAAATATTTGGGTACAGTGCAGAACACAAAGCATACAAGAATATGCCAGATGACGTTGTGCCTGGGGATGCATACACTAACTACCAGAAGGTATGCTTACTTTGATAACAGTTTACATTTGGGGAAATAATATTATATAAAGTTTTTAAGTGAAGATTAAATACAATTAAAATTCTTAAATATGTTTCAGTAGGTGCAAGTACAAATATTTACTGATGAAAGAGCCTCAGCTTCATCAACTACAATTCGATTGGTATCAGTGCATAAATATCTATAGTGATGTTTTCATAAAAGACAGCAAAAGGTTGACTTATTTTGTTATGGAATATCCTATTTTGACATTATAAAAACTCTCACCTAATAAGGTTATTTTTATATGGGATATGTATAATATTTAAAACTACTTTACTAAAGTATATCGATAAATTATACCCAAAAGGTCTATATTGATGATAAAAAACTATAAGTACGATAAGAGAATTCACCTTTTTCTGTTTGCATTTTAAAGTTCCATTTTTAATTTTAAATGTCAGAGCATTCGAGCTTCGTTTGTACCAGTCCTCATTTTGGCTGAGTGTGTCCCCATTCTATTTCTCCGTGATGGAGTGCTTGGAGCTTATGTGCGTGCTCAATTAGGGGTATAACTGTACATAGAGTCTAGCTTAGACGTAAAGCCTATAGTTAGTTGCCCTCCTCATCGGCGAAATATCTACTTAAAATAAAGTCTTTAAAGTGCCTTTGGCAAGGGAAAGAGCGTAGACAATAGAATTAGACAGGCTTCAGCACATTTTTGGCAAACTGTCACAAAAACGTCAATTTCAATTTTCAAAATAATTGATTTCCATGCAATTTGCGTAACAGCTCAATGAGCAGTTAACAGAAAAGAGTTTGGGATTGTAATGGGAGTTTCCTGCCTAGTCTACCGGGGATTTGCGTGCTGGAATCAGAAACAGATCTGACAGACGACAACGAGACTTTTTTCCTGGCTAGAGTTGTCAATTCCCTGCGTAATCCGCTGCTGAGAATTACCTTTGTCTCCATATAAAATGATATATGCTAAATTTGCTGGTTGCTTCGCTGGCAGCTTTGCACCTTGCACCAAATCTGTCAAGCATAAGTTATAACCTTTATTTTGTGTTTCCGCTTTTGTAGAATAGACGTGGCTGATTTTGTTCGCAATGCGTATAAATCATCTGCCTGGATTTCGCCGTATCCATCGAGCTGCCTCTTCCTTTCCCATCCACCTCCCAGTTGCCTTGCCACCCCATGTGTCTACGTGGGAAATTGCTTGAAATAATAATGTTACGCGCCGGTTCAGGGGACATCGTCCTGGGCACCGCAATCGTCGTGTCTGTCAGCAGACCTGATGTACATATTGATTGATGATTGTCGGCGTGTGCTTTCCAGCGAGAGAAAAAGTTTAAATTACCCTACGAATCCCACACAACACTTTAAACCTCACATCAAACCTGAAATCCCAAGTCCAGAGCAATGCAATTTTACCCGGGGCTAATTTTTAATGGAAAGAACTTGCCCTCAATCTTCCCAAATGGTGCGTTTTTCAATTTTTATGCTTTAATCAAATATCCCCTGAAGTTGCACTTTGAAATTTACCATGAGCTGCGCGCATCTTTAAACCGACGGTGTAAGGCTGATGGGAGGGCGTGGGTCGGCTTAAAGCTTATGTATTCTATAAATACACATATATGAAAATCCACAGAGAGTTTTTGAGTCGGCCATAACCGACTGCGTAATACTCTGAGACGACAAGTAACAAGTAAGTTTTACTATCAATATACCGTTCAAATTTGGTGAGTCTAGCCTTCAAATTGTGTGAGATAAATAGTTTTATCGGGGTCGCTCCTTGAAGGACATCACCAATAACTTCATAAGCTCGGACATAAGGACGGACAGAAGGACAGACAATATGACAGAGATTGCACAAAAGCAATAGACTGCGATACACTCGATGTCAGGGTATAAAAAACGAAGCGGTGAATGGTGCCAGCAAAATTCTCTTATTTCTCAGTATTTCACATTTTTAGCATGAAACAATATTAAATTGTAACAATAAAAGCCAAGCGAATTTTGCCACCCACATAAATCAACGGATATTTTTTATATAAAATTCACATAGCTACAAAATTTTTCTTATTTCTTTTTATATTATTTCCTTGTTTGTCTCTTTCCGATTTTTTTAAATGTGTTCTTTATATTTGTTTATGCATTGGAACCGAAATTTTTTATCACCTCTTTTGTGATCTTTTTACATGTTTTGGAAACGGTATATTCATT
Source organism: Drosophila longiperda (assembly GCA_035042125.1). Lineage (NCBI taxonomy): Eukaryota > Metazoa > Arthropoda > Insecta > Diptera > Drosophilidae > Drosophila > Drosophila longiperda. The sequence goes on from JAWNLV010000130.1 coordinate 655,722, forward strand.
TTTTTATGAGGTAACTAATTGAGTATTTGGCATGAATTGTTGATTACACACAGAATGAGCAAAAAAGGTTTTGCAAATCGAAAATTATTGAAAATTAATCGAATACATTAAAAATATATTTAAACATTCTATAGTTAACTTCCTTCACAAGAAAACCCCTTGGCATAAGAAGCTATATTAAAACTGAGATTAGAAACAATAATAAAGACAACAACTCACTTTGCAATCAAAGTCTTTTATGCTTTAAAGCATATCTCTAGCATCCGTTAATACTGGATTTGTACAATGTACTGAACTGAAACTGGACATTCTTAATCATTGCCTGTGGCAACAACTTTGCCACAGCTGCATTTAAAAAAAAAAAAGAAAACACAAAAACGAATCACAGAAAATTACATTACTGTCAGTATTAAAGTGTGTTAAAATAATAATGAATAAATTAAATAGGTATTTAAATATGTGAATTTGTTCAAGATAAATGTTTTTAATGCAATAGTTAATATTTCTGAATATATGTTAATAATAATATGTAATTTTTACAGCACATATCGAATAGGTTAAAAGTCTCATTAAGATTCAAATTTTGTTGTTGCCGTTCGTCTGTTTAACATTCAAAATTAAAATTGAGTTTTGCTACTGTTTTTGACCTGTTTTGTCCCGTTTATGGTTGGTTATTGGGTAGGTGTTACAAAAAGTATAGCGCCTCAGAAAGTTCAACCCTTTTTAGAAGTTTTGTTTGCAACTTGGAAAATTTCAAACACACTCAAGTTTATTTGCATATTTTATTAAAATATATGTGTGTAGCAACATATAGTCTCAAACACACACTTGACTTTGCCTTAGCCCTCATCTTCGAATTTATATTTTTTTCAAGTCCCTGTCCTGACCTTGCACGTGCTCTCTCCGGCGCCTGCAGTGTGTTGTCTTTTTTACGGCCAATCTAATATGCAAACAGAAACCAGTGAATTGTGTGTGACGTGGGCGTTGTTAAAGTTCCTTTTTGCAATTGAATTTCATTTGCATAACTTTGTCTGTGTGAAACTAAACTCACATCAAATTTGGAATACTCAGCAGTGGAATTGTAAGGGAAAAATACTCAATATCCAGAAATGAATTAAAATTAATTTACAATTTTGTAAAACGTATATTATAATATATGTTTTTTGTGATTAAAATATTATAAATTATATTCTTCACAACATACAATTTTCCTAAAAACTTGTCAATATTTTTTCACGATTGTAAATTTTTTATGAATCTTTAATTAAGCCACGTTACGCCTGTGTAAAGTTTAGGTGCTTATGTAAATATAATGAAATCATTTATATGTATAATTTGAATATTTATCTTATATTTTGTAATTATTTATTACATTTACATTATTTATTACATTTCTTCTTAAAGTGCGTTTTTTCACACAGGGTATTTCTAAGCCGATGTATTGCCCATTCGTTTTAAACATAATATACAATAATACTCATATGAACATATAATTCTGTCTCCTTGTGCAGATCATATTTGACGGGTTTACAGTGGGCCGCTTCGACGAGGGAATGGTTGATACAGATGTGGATGGTTATGAGACGAATCTGAGTCCGACAGGCGAGCTGCCTGGCTGTCCCGAGGGCTTTATGCAGGTGAGTGCAAATTTAATTTATTAAAACTCCAATTGAATATTACGTAAGCCAAGCAATAAGCCCCCCCTCCCTCCCGACCAACACACTTTTATTACTTACCACTACAAAATTGTAACTTGCACTCCATTTGCTTTTGTTGTTTTTGTTGCAATTGTTGTTGTTTTTGTTGCTATTGAACTTGCGTTCAACTATAATTTTATGCCAGCCAACAGACACACACACACAACACATACAGATAGAAGGAGAGAAAGAGAAAGAGAGAGAGAGATGCAAAAGGGAAAATTTGATTTTCTTGGGTATGTGGCTCGTTCGTGCTCCGGACCACTCCTCCGTTACACCCTTTCACCGTTATTCCGTTTCTCCGTCGCTTCGTCGCGCCGTTCGATTCAATCAATGTCCGAGTAATTCTGTAATTTTCTGTTGGTTCTGTTGACAAATGCCACATTAGCCCAGCAAATTGAATTGAATTGTGTTCCTCCTCCTTCTCCCTCTCTCTCTATCTCTCTCTCTCTCTCACTCTCTATCTCCCGCTCTGTGTGTGTTTGCTTGGCATGGCACTCGTACCATGTGTCCGCAGATTGAAGTTTGAGTTGAGCTGCACAAGGAAAAAAACATCGCATGGAAAGAAATAGCAAACTATTTAACATACATATATTTTTATCACAATTTTTGCGGCTCCACGCTGTTGACATTGGTACTCTGTGCAGATATTTTGGTCTCTCTCTCCTTCCCATTTGACAAACGGATGATGTTACATGTTATCAGGGGAGGGGTGGAAGGGAGGCATTCCGTAAAACTAAAGCTCTGTCCAAATAAAATGTACAAAATCACTGTAATTGACTTATATTGCACAAGTTGAAATGTACATTTGTATATGTGCCATAAACTCGTAACTGCTTAAGTATATATATATATATATATATATATATATACGTGTGTGTGTATGTCTATGTACTTTGATAATCCGATGCTGCTGCATTACAATAAATGGAGTTTTGCTGCTATTTCCGGAGCATTACCATTGAATTGATATAGTTTGGGTTCGGGGTTTGGAGCTCACTGATTCAATACACTATACATATTTACAGTTACGTAGCTTGTAGCATGCACTTTGCATGCGCTTTTAGCCGCCTTACTACCTTGCCACCTTGCCAGCTTTGCCACCATGCCACCATGCCACATAGCTACTTCGAATTAATTTCAAAGTTTAAGTTGTACGGACTTTGAACTGCTTATGTAATGGAGCAATGGAGCAACGGAGCAATGGTGCAATTCGAAAAGGGCAAAGTGTTGAATTGCAGGGCAAAGTGATTTTACCAGTTTGGGGCGAGAAATCGCACAAAGGATATCTGCTTTGAAGTATTACCCTAGGTGTAATTACTGTCTTTACTCTCTGTCGAAATGAGCAATTTGAAAGCCGCTAACGAATTGAAGCTTATGTTTTTCATTTGCAGTAATCTGAACTTATATTTTTATATTATTATATTTTTAACAACATTTTAAGGTAGCCCCCTTACTCATATTATTCCAAATATAAATATATATTTAAAATTGTAAGCCGATATAATTGTGAATCTCCCTCAATTTAAAAGATAGACTCAGCAAACGTGAATGGTAGATTGCTGTTGACCTCGGAAGATCAGCCCTACCCACTAAAAAAAAATGTAAACTGTAACGCCTATATTTTTTCCATAGTTTTTGACATATTTGAGGACATGACAACACTGCAGCTTAAATTTTAAAATGATTTTATGTTGCATAGATTTTAAGCTTGAGGCCCAAGTAAACCAACTGATATAACAGTGAATATATAAAAATTATCTTTTTTATAACACCTTTTATATCTTCCACAATTTAAATTCCGTAATTCATCTTAATATTACCATGAATAATTGAATTTAATCTCTTTGTAGTATTAAAGTGAACAGAATTCATTTCACCCAATCCACTATTAATTCATAAACCAAGCATTTTTTCTAATCTCTTATCAATGTCTATTGAAAGACTACTTCTTGGAAAGGTTACTTAATTACCTTTGATGATTTATATTATAAAAACTTTTGATGTCATATAAAACATATTAAAAGCATGACTAATTAAGGTTGATAATATAGTATAATTAATTATTTCTTTAATCACAATAAATCGAATTGTATTCCTCGCCCTATTTACTTATCTTATTCATAGGATTTTTCCCCTCATATCTTATTTTCCGTTTTATATAATTCTCCTCATCAGGTTTTAAATTTTTGCGCCATGATTCCCATCGGATTCATTTCAATGTCCAGCTAAAAGTGGAGTCTCCAGCTTATGCTCCCCGTTCTGCCCCAATTTAGAAGCACACTCCTTTATTAGTTTAGCGATGGCGAGTGTTGCAGCAATTTATTTTTTTGCCGTTGCTGTCTGCCACGCCCATCGTTTGCCTTTCTGACAATAAATTTTGAACAGGCGTGGGGCGTGCGCCATTGCTGACATTTTGTGGTCCCGTCCGGCTCATCCAGATCTGGCATCCCGGTCGCTGTCGGGGATGTCTTTCCATCCGTCCGTCCGTCCGTCTGTTGAGGTTTCATTTGGCACTTGACATATGTTCGTATGGGGAAACGGCGGCCAAATAGATCTGGTCGAGGTTTAGCGCTGGCTCTGTTCAACTGATGGAAACTGGGCATTTTTGCATGTGAGTTCGGGCTTTTAAATGCAGTTAAATATTTGCCTTTTTTTCCTCATATGTGCCGGGCCTGTTGCAGTTTTATAAACTCGTAACTAACCGCAGGTTTGTGTTGTCATTCTCCTGGTTTCATTCCGGGCTTTATCGTCGCCGGCTCGCCTGTTTTTATTTATTTAAGGCAAACATTTTTAACTGCTGACGCGGTTTCACGTTTTTATTCCTTGGTTATTTTGCAACTTTTTTCCATTTGGTTTCCTTTATAAATTATTCGTGTCATGGCCTAGCCACATAAATTCTTAACCGCCTCGTATTTATAGCAATCCACCTATGTGATTTTTGTAATACATATATGAGTAGCAAACTGCCATATAAAGCTGGATTGTGCCGGGATTGTGCTTGAGCAGTTGCCCAGTAACAGTTTAATCAGTTATTCAATTTTGTTAGACAGTTTGTCTCATGCATATTGCAAAAGGCTGTGTCCTTACTGCGACCTTCTGCTCTGATTATTTTGAATAATTCATCAACGCTTTTTGAAATTGTGCCAGATTTAAGCTTGACCAACTGGTAAGGCTAAATTTAGGGACCAACCTGCTGCTGCTGCATTGTTTATTTGCTAATATTGTTAATCATAAATAAGAAAATTAATGCATAAGCGTATTACCCTAAATAAACAAAAACAACAACAACAACAACAACAGTAACAAGAAGGCAAGTATTTCCATCCTCCGTCCTGATATTCTGCTTGCATGCCACATTGTCCTTTACTCAGGACTGGCAAACTTGAGTAAATGACTCAATATTTGACAATCATAACATCCGCTTAGTCTCGATGCTCTGCTCCTCCTGTCTCCTCCTGCTTCGCAAGACAACAGATATGACAACAACAACAAAAACAATAACAGCGAGAGGACATTCCAGTTTGTCAATGGCAGTTTAAGCTCTCCCTTCTATAAATATGTCTCCTTGTACATAAACGTAAGTGTGTTTGTGTGTGTGTTTAGGTGTGAGTGTGAATGCGAGTGTGTGCCATGGACAAGCTCATAATTCAACTAGGCAAACTTCTTGGACATGCGTTATATTTCCGCCTCTTCACTACACTGTCCACTGACATTTGTTTGTGTCGTAAATTTACGAGTCATAAAAAAAAAGAAAAACATGCTCGAATGATTTACAAGTTTCCAATTTCTTATAACCTGTAAATGTTTACATTATATTAACCCCAAAAGTTCATTCAATTTCTCTGTATAAAAACATTAAGGAAACCACAACAAAATGATGATTAAGTAAAAATAAAATAATAATAAACACCGAATGAATGATGACTCAATAAAACATAAATTCTTTTTACATTTCATCTATGTATTTTAATAACATCAGTTTCTTAATTTTAAACATTATGCATCCAGGTAAAGGGTATATTCAAGTCCACATTCAGAAGTGTCCCTTTTATATTTGTAATATTATTTATTTATTCGAGAACGCACTGAATTGCAAATTAAAGCTTCGCCTCGAACCAAAATATATTTTTAATGATTTTTTAATAGCAATGACGTAAAAAATACTATGGCAAATGTTTTAAATTACAGTAAATCAAAACGAAATTCAGTTGGAAAGGTTGGAAAGTTGTGTGTGTGTGTGTGTGTGTGTGCGGACTGTGGCCCGTGGACTGTGGAGTGAATGTATCATTATGCGCTTAAATTGTTTCACAATTAAACCTGGAATGCATGCATGCATTTACTGGCCATGGAGGAAACTAAGGAAAGAGTACAGATAACTGGTGGCAGGAAAGTGGTAAGAGGGACGAAGTATCAGGATGCAGCCATTGAAGGCTTCTCTGTTTGGGGCTTTTGTTTATTGTTGGCAGATTATGAAGCGATGACGTCGACACCCAACAACTGTGCTGATAAAACTTTTATCGCCTATTGTTTAAATGATGCGGCTCTGCTGGCGCTGTTTCTGTTGCTGTGGCTGTTGCAGTTGCAGTTGCCGTTGCCGGCGAACAATGCCAGGTATTGCTCTGTGGCATCAACCGAATTGAGCCAAGTTTAATCAGCTAAAGGTTGATTGTACACAACATTTTCAAAACTAACAGCTTTGTGCAACAGTTTTAGCTTAACGGGTATTTTTTAACTGTGTCAAAAAATGTAATTTTCTTAAACAAAACGCATTATACAGTTTATCAATAGAGATATTCTGTTCACATAATCACTCCGAAATCTTTATTGTAAATTTGACTCATGATTAACAATTTATTGTGAAAAAATGAATTATGGCCGAGAAAAGAATTATTTGAGAGATTATACTCAATTTTTGTCAATAACCAACTGCCAACTTGAACTGACCACATAATAATTCAATCAATTTAAAACCAACACTTAATCAAACAAAACACCACAAGACTAAAGACTAAAAGAAATAAATGAAATGCTGGGCAAACTAAGTAACTCCAGCTGGGGGACAAAAACAAAATTCCAATAATTCGTTATGAAGTCGAAGCTAATAACGCTCCACTGCACACAATGGACTCAACGACAACAAAGTTGATAATAATGATGATGACGATGACGACGCTGGGAAGGTTATCTAGTGCAGGCAGTGCTTAGGGGCAGGAAAAAAAAAAAAATAGGAAAAAGAAATATAGATAGAGAGTCCGCACAGTTTGCAATGAATTTACACAAAATCGAAATCAGAAAATTACCATTATGCTGGGCTGTCAAGCCTGTTGCCTGCACTTGCTCCAGCTCCAGCTCCAGAGGTTGAGGCCATTTCATATGACAGCAATGAATTGCTACTCTAACCAGTAACAAATATTGGCCAGAGCTCTGGAATGAACGACATAGATGGCGACTTGCAATTACAGCAAAAATTGTTGTTTGAATTGGGGCCGAGCCGCAGCAGCAACAACAGTAGCAGCAGCAGCAGCAGCAGCAGCCGCAGGACATGGGAAACTGGCCAGTTGCTGGACTGAGCATCGACTGGGCAAATGAACATGGACCTGTTTGGTCATATAACCCATTAACTAAAAACTTAATCAATTGGAACCCCAGACCCTTTCACATGCACTGCCAATAGAGGAGCAATAGACGCTATGTAAATGAGCTTCCTGCTGCATGTCGCATGCCGACCGATGCTGCTGTAACGGAGTATCGGAGTAACGGGCACACTGACCTATGCAGCGCAGGAAGTGCAAAAAAGTCATCATACCCCAAGTCACCGAGCCTATTCCATTGACGATGTGGTTGCCCATTCTCGGTTGCTATCATCGACATTAGCTGCCTATACTCGGCTCAATGAATGCCAATTGTCAGCTTTCGTAATTTTTCTTTTCTATACTCTGTACTTCAAGTGGCTATCAATGGGGAATATTAATGCATTATCATAATAATCAAAGGAACAACTCTGATTCCGTTAAAAAAAATACGAGTTCCACTGACGAATTGTTGGGGTTAAAGAAATGTTCTCTTTAAGCCATAAGCAATTACAACTTTAGTTAAATTTATTCTGTTTATTGAATTTAATAAAAGATATCGATTTGCCAGACAAAAGATATTTTTATTTGCAGCTTGCCGCAAATTTATGAGTACTTTAATTGCTGAGGATATTATAATTTTATCGTGCTTATAGTGCATTTATATAAATATATATACATATTCGTAATATTCAAAGCTGAACAATTTATAGGAGCTTACCAGACCAAGTTTTAATATATCAATTGCTCTTCGCGGTATTCCGCTATAGATAAAAAGAAAATCCTAACCCTTTTTTTATGACTATCTATGAAGATTCTAATTATTAGACTCACCAAATTAGATCAGCAATATATTTAAATGTTTTCTGTTTATCTGCATCGATTGCCCAAAACCTATTTTTTGAGCCCTGTCCTTCCAATTCAATATTCATATTATGAAATACTCTCATACATAAACGGTATCTCCAAGACGGGTACTACCACCAAAATAATGTTAAATTGTTTTATTTCTTAATATATTCATTTTTGTGCATATCCATTTTAATATATTTTGCTCACTTCATTTTATGTGTAGTGAAATTAAGTTAAGTTTTTTTTCAACTGGCGCACTTTCAACAAATACTAAAAGTTTTTTTTTACATTATTTGAAATAAGCGCTTGGCTCTTGCCGCTTGGCGCATAACTGTAAGCTTCACTGTTTGCTGCAGCTGCAGTTGGTGTTGCGAAAGGAAAACAATCAAATATTGAGCAGACGAGCCGGCAAACGGCGCCAATCAATAAAATGTGTACAACAGTCATAATCCATTACCCATTCCAGATCCCAGAGCTCCTTCCTCCAGCAGGTTCCAGCTTCAATGCTTTTAATAATTTTTTAATTGCATGACAAACTTTTTTTTAAATATTTCGCTTAAGAAATCAACGGTTCAAAACAAAAATGGAGTTGAATTTAAGCTATAATTGCATTCATGATCTTTAAAATGTGTCAAAATAATAAAGGCGAATTTCTGTACCAACAGTGTGTCCAAAGTAAACTTGATTTTTAATTAATTAAATATTATTTGTGTACTTGGCAGCTCAGCGAACTGGGGCGACCCTTCACTGGCGGCTCCTGGTGCGGCAAGGCCACTGGACCGCAATTATACTTCAGCGAAACATCCACGGTGACAGCATCCGTGAAGGTGAGTTATGGACAGTCCCGGGACAGACTCCGAATTTCCCGCAAGTTGGAGTGTATGTTTGCTCATGGCAAACATGCATTTGGAATGGTCTTTTAATTTTTTTGAGCTTATACGTTATTTGAGCTTTGATGATATACATAATATTAAATACCGTAAACGATAAGTTACCTTATTTCTCCCAACAAAAAGAGGGTCCGTTCATTGATAAAAAAAAAATGTAAATAAAACGCAATTTCTTTAGAACTCGAAAATCTCCTAAAATTAAATACCTTATAGTAGTGAAAGTGTATATAAAAACGGTATTGAACCATCTGCTCATGTTTTTAATTTAAAATTGAACAACTTTTGCGGATACGTGTCGTATGCGTAATGTTTACTTGAGCAGCCATTGCCACTTTTTGATTAATATTTAAACAAACGAGCTGCCATAAAAGCAACTGGACAATGACTCTGGACATGTTTCAGAATTCACCAGCGCATAAATTATGAAAATTAATAAAAATGCAAGCCTGATTCTCATTCGAGCTCGGGCGTCGCTCTCGCACTTGACTGCGGCTGGTGTTACTGATGTTGCAAGTACAACAAATTGCCCGAGTGATGATGAGTTGACATGGCTGAAATGCACAGATTGCAGATTTAATAATTAAAAGAAAATTGCGTGTGCAACGTGCATTTTTCCCGTCAAGACTAAATAAGTCACCGCTTAAATCCTTATGCTCCCCAATTGGAAGTATTCGCCAGCATCTTAAACTTAAATACAAACTGTAACTGGTCCACGTCTTGGCAGCTGGCTCTCAATTTTCGACAAATAACACTTCAATGGGGTTCCCAGCACGTTCGACTGTGCATCGTTGTCCTTTGTACTGCCCCACACAATTGTGCAGCAGACACTTGACTGACGGGACAATTTTTCCTGTAAATGTCGTCTTACATCTTATATATATATACATATACACTTTTATTTCTACACTCAATTTTCAGGAGAAGGAAGCCTAGTCATATAAAAGTATTTTTTGTTGAACATTTTTTCACGACGCTCTTCTTGCCAAATTTGCAGGTATTTCATCCGCCACGTAATCTACGAGACGAGAAACCCTTTGAGTTCAGTATACGATACAAATTTATTAGCCAGTCGGACGCAGTTGTAAGGTAAGTTAACTCCAAAGTCAAAAAGCGTTATCAAATTGTCAATCGCGTTTAGAGACAAAGCGCAAAATATATTGAAGTGTTACACATATTGAAAAGGACAAATTGAATAAATGTATAATTTATATTTCAAAGTTATTTCTCAGTTTTGTAATAGAGCCGTCAAATTTGGTAGAAATTTTACTGATAGCCGCATTTAAAAACCGAAAATAATTTTTTATTGCCACGTCCACACCTGCGCACCTAATCGCAAAAGTCGATATATCGGGAGATGTATATCGATTAACCATATTTCGTCCAAAGTTTTTAACTTTAAAAAAGAAGAACTTCGCTCAATTTTCACACAATTTGTGAGCAGCAGTAACCAAATTTTGAATGTACGTTACTGGTAACTTTCCTTATCGCTTGATAAAAAAAAAAGGATGGCTCCGCCCAGTTCTCCTCCAATCGAAAATTATTAGACCATATATATAAAGTTCTAAACACTCAATATCTCCCATACCTTAAGAGCTATAGTTACAAAATTTGAAACGTTGATTTCTAGGAACCTTCTTAAATATTTGTATTACGCCTACTACCGCCTCCCCTCGCCCAAAATTCACAAAAGCTTAAATAAAGCGCAGTTTTAAAGGCAAATTGGGGGATAATTTACTGGTGGGCTTCTTCCAAGGCCACACTCACCCTTATTGGTATCAAAGTATTCCTCGGTCAGCAACGATCCTTCTGATTATTTTATTTTTTTTTATGACTATGCCAATGTACGCCGTAAGTGTTGTAATCCGTGGGCAAGCATTCCCAAGGCAAGCATTTATCATTCAACACTCATATGGAAACGGAGGCGACCTTTAAAAGTGCGGACAGCTCGGCACGTTAATGGCATCTCACGGCTGTGGCGAATGACACTTTCTGTGGCAGTTGAGGCAATGCTGGTTGGTAAAATCCTTGTGGCATGGAGTTTTGTTTTGGGCGCTGCATAAAACATGTCTCGACACGTGGCATGCTGCACTAGGTTCCAGCTGCAATCCAGTCGTGCTCAGACGTGTGTCAAATTTTGTGTCGCGTCCTTTTGTTTGTGGCAGTTGTCAGTTTGTGCCGGATATGGCAACAGCGACAGAAATTGAAAACTATTTTAACGCCTCAACAAATTTCAGACAATTTGCACGGAAATTTATAGTTGCCGCCAAAAATGCATTGAGTGCCAGCAATGTGTTTCTGTTAGTCCGTCATACGGACCATTAGCAAACCAAACAATGGCCAAACATTGCACCAGATGAGGATTTTAACCCAAAATGCCCAACTTCGTTATATGCAAGTTGCAGCCGCTCTCTGCCAGCCCCAAATACCAAACAAATATACTGATGAGTGGAGCCAGCTAAGCTGAATTAAATGCTAAACAAACACACTCAACAGGACACCAGGAAAACAGCAACACCTATACAACTACCTATACACCCTCAACTACACACATTTTACTAACGGAATGTTACATTACATTTCAGGTATGGACTGCCCGAAAAGCCATTGGAATTGGGACGTGTCACACCCGGCACCTATTGTACAAGGCAATTCGATGAATGCTATCGTAACAAGTGTCGCCTGCAAAGCCCAAATTATCCTGGTATGTATCCAAGGAATGTTACCTGCTATTGGACCATTCGACAGAAAGAAGTGCCAACCAGCAAGCACGCCATGATTGCCGTTAGCCAGGAGAACCAGCATAAGGCGTTAGTAAAGCGGTAAGTAAAAGACTGTCGGTGTGTGTGTTGTGTGTGTGTGTTGTGTGTGTGTGTGTGTGTGTGTGTGTGTGTGTGTGTGTATGTAGGGACTTGGGGGAGTTCTCTCCATTGAAATAGCAAATTCGATGCAACGTGCATGTAGCACATTAAATAAGCATTAGATTTTTTGTGGATGCAAAAGACCGTGTCGCATTTGTATGACAAATTTCAATTTGGCAAATTGCAATGCGACTTTCTGTTCCATTGTCCACTTGCATTTCACACCTTTGAGTTCGGCTCGGCGAGACGGACTCGGACTCGGATGTATTTTGTATATTCCAATTAAATGGATGATTGCAATTCATGCATTCTAAATTAGATTGAAACAGACATGTAGGCCCAGACTAACTGCCTATATCTCAAACCCAATTTAAATGCAAATAAATTTCTTATGTGTCCTGATTATATAACACTCATTCAACTTAACAATCTGAACCGACATGAGAAATACATGCTAATAAAATAAATATACTTTAAATCAAATATCACATGGATGCTCATTAAACAGTTCTCACTTAATATTAATATTCGCTTATGCGCATCATTTTTGTCTAAAATGACTAAATTCTATGCAACACATATATAAAACAAAATAAATTTTACTACCCACACAGAAAACCCAAGCCACCTAAAATCTACTCAAGTTCCTAACTCTAACCACTCCTCCAATTGTTCAACATATCTCATAATACAGCTATTTATTATATTATTAAATATTAAACTACTTAACAATTCAAAATAAATGTGTAATATCAACTGTTTAGAATTCGAATATGTTTCAGATGTTCATTTAATTTACGAATACATAAATACATGAGGAGAGAAATAGAATATTTCACCTTTGAAAATACTGGTATTTCTGAGTACATCTTTGATCAGTGTCTCTCGTATTCTATCTGTATTTATAAGTTTGTTATGTAAAATTTAATTAGTAGCTTATTGACAAGGCTTTAATACTTTCCTAACTGTAGGAGATCTTTTTAAAAAAGTATTCCGCTTCCAGGCAATAACACCTAAATTTCTGTTTGCGGGTTATTAGTTCTGAGAGTTGGTGCAATATCAAATGGATTGGCAGCAGCTTGAAGTTGCCTTTTTATTGCGATTTTCTTTTTTCTTCTATAAACTAATTTATTTAATTTGCTTTGCAGCTCGATTGCCAGCTTTAATAAAACCTCGCGCTCTATTCGGGCCTGGTCGGATTGTACAGGAGAACGTGATCATTTGATCTTCTATGATGGCAGCTCCACCAACGATCCCGTTCTGGCCAAATACTGTGGCGGCGATTGGTTGCCGCGTGTCGTGTCACGGTAAGTGGAATTAATGAATGCAACCACAGCAAAGTTTGTGTTGCAACTGCAAGCTCTTGTCAGACATTCATTTAACGCCATTTCTCCTTTATGAAAAAGTTAAATATAAGCAGAGCACGACTCATAATACATTTACATTCCCAGTCAGACAGACAAACTGACAGACAGAACGCCATTTTAATGAGCATGTGTTGTGTTTGTATTTGTGTCTGTGAGTGTGTGTGGGTGTGTGTGTGTGTAGTGCACTGCACTGCAGTTGGCCTGGGGCGCATGTGTTCCAATTCAGTTACACATAGATACATAGATACACAGACACACAAACAGTTCTTATGTGGCTTCGCAATTGTGTGCAATGCTTAAGAAAAACCGGAAATTGGGTTGCTCCGCACACAGACAAAGCGACCGACAGACAGACAGACTTAAAAGAGACACACACAGATGCCTACACACATGCACCACACACATACCCACACAACAACATATAAATAGATTTATGTGTGTACCGTTTGCAACTTTTTGCTTGAATATACAAAATGGCCGCCTATTGAAACCATTTTCATCTTTATGTTTGGGATTTATGCCATGGGAATATCTTTGCTCATTAGGTACCATGTTCTCTGGGAAAATGCCACTATAAATATTTTCTAAAAATCATGTTGTCTGACCAACGATCATTTTATATCTGAATAAATCAATATTAAAAAACCTGTGAGTTGATTTCTTTCGCTTTCCTTAAATTAGTTTAAATATAAACTAAATCATTGTAAATTATATTTATTTATAAGTCACCCAGATATTATTCATATAATTATTTCCACTAAGCATTTTGTGAACTGTTTTTGGTATTTAATAAAAATCTTTTTTTTACATTGCTTAGTTTTGTTGGTTTGTTTTTCTGACGCTCACTTTAGACTCACAGTATAAATTTTTAAGGAAGCAACGCCTCAGGAAAATCGGACCAAAAATGGCTCAAGTGCAAACTACTGCGAGTACAGGCCACACCTTCACATGGTAGTTAAGTGGATGTCGGGTGGGGTCCACTGCGCCCCTCTCGTCCATTTATCTAGCACTTCACATTTTGTTTTTGTTGTTGTTGTGTGGCTGGGCAAAGTTTGCGCTTTTCGCTGACTCTTGAGACATGCACATCAACTTTGATTGTTGTTGGGGTCTTTTCGTATCTTTTCCATTTTTCTGTTTTTATTTTGTAGTTTTTTTTTGAGGTCTTGCAGCTGCAAAAATGTTTAAAAGTTTAAGCCAGGGCACAAATTAAAAGTTGCTCAGGCAGTAAGATGATTACGCATGATGAAGATGATGATGATGATCGTTTTACCTTGTTGCTTAATCTCTTAATGAGTTGCACCCGGGCATTTATTGACATTTTCTTGAGGACGCTGGCAAAATTACGAGCACTGAAATCTTATAAGCAAACATGCATACCACAGAGCAGCGCATTAAGAATGCATATGCCGGAAAATGCACACGAAAGATGGCGACACGGCCTGGCCTCGTCATGGCAAGAAGTGGGCTCTCATGCCACGTCCACACCACACCACACCGCCCCACCCAGCCCACTTAAGACATCCAGTGTGCACAACGCCCCGCACTTTTTGAAGAAAAACGGCATTAAGTGCGCTTCAAAAGTTGAGCTCCCTACAACCCACTATGCGATGCTGGGGCCAACGTCTTGCGCGATATAAGGAGACGAATTATAAATGCATACTCTCACAAACACACCCACACACCAACACACACAAATATATATAAACGCCCAGATGCATCAGATGGCTGGGTGCGAGTGTTGGCTTACAGACACCTCAGACATGACAGTCATACAATTTGCTTGGCACCTTTTCTACTCTAAAGGCTGGAGGAGCTGGTTGGGAGGGGGATGATGTTACCACATGAAAATTATTAATTTCCCTGTGCAACTTAAAATTGCAACAAGCTACGAGCAACGTATCCTTGACGTGCTTTTTTTTATTGAACTCTTTTTCTTTGGGGATCTGCCCAGTTTTACCCTCCAAGCCACCCACCAACCCACCTCTCGACAAGCAGCTGCTGCTATTCCAACTGTACGTGATTGTAATTTCTTGTGTGCACTTCAGAAAATCTGGGAAAGCGTTGGCTTTTTAAATGGTACTTTAATTTTTACTCAGTTGTTTGCTAAAGTAAATAAGTAGATGTCCTTGCATGGAAGTGGGTAAGGAATATAAATAGAAAAAGTCTACATACTTATAGATAATAAAACATTATGCAATAAACTCAATTAAAGCTGAATATAACACAGACTATATGATTTAGCTATTACTTAAACATTTATTAAAAATACTTTTAGGGATAAGGTTAAGTTAAATTAGATCACTCCTGCTTAGCTCAGCTCACTGTTGCCCAGCAAGATTGTAATTGGTGACAAAATTTAGATTTGTCTACTTGCAAGAGTATTAAGTTTTCGGCCATCCAATGACAGTAATCTTTCTTGCATTTAATTATTTTGCGCCTTGTGGTTCCAAACTGCAAGCTAAACTTGAGTACCTGATGATAAAGTTTTGGTGCGTGTGTAAGGTTGTGAATGTGTGTGTGTGTGTGCGTGTGGATGAGCTTGTGGGACTATATCTGAACATGTGTGTGAATATGTAGGTAGCTATGTTACCATAAGTCCTCTCCCAAGTATTTACTCAGCGTTGGCTTTCAACTAGTTGCCATGCCCACACATGCTAACTACGCGCTGAGTTTTCCTGTTTGTCAAAGTTCAGTTAATACTTCACATATTCTGTTTGTAATGCATTTTAATGAATTCTGAATATAATTTGTGTGGCTTGAAGATTACTTTACGTAGGTCCTTTGATCGAATCATCTGACACAAATGAAATGCTCTCTTAAACCAGTCAATAGCTGAACTCGGAGTTAATCAGCTGACGGCATAAGGCCTGTCCATCAAAGGGACTAGTTCAATTAGCGGCCTGGATTAGCTCTGTTTGCTTCTCAAAGCGAGTATCAAAACTGCTGGTAACTCCGTTAGCCCCACTTGCCGCACCCACATCTCCCGATACCACACCACAAGACGACACTGCCATTTGCGGTCAGACATTTTGGTATCGAGGGTTTGTACGAATTCGTGACTAGAACAAGCAGCGGAATGAGGTGAGCGAGGGGGAGGCAGCGGGAGCAGCGGAGGGAACGCAAAATTTCATGTGACGCTTTGGAAACCACCGGCAAAGGGACAGCACTCTGGAAACGTGTGCTGGTTTTGTGTTGATTTTACGACACCCGCAAGTGCCGCAGGCCATTAAGTACCCAAGTGGCACGCATACGTTGTGCGTCACAGGACTCCAAGATATTCCTTTTGGTCAAAGGGAAGAGAGGGGAGAGAGCTAACATTTGTGAGCTTTATTAAAAATTAATTTACTTTTCATTTGCAGTTTATTGCACTTGGCAGTGACAAAAAGCGTTGCAGCGGCAGCTGCCACAAAAGTACTTGATATGGGTCCTGACTTTGTATTTATGTGTTTCTGTGTGTGTGTGTATGTGTGTGACTTGTATAGGTGTTTGAACAACGAGAGCCCCCATCTCGACTGCTGTCTTTAGGCCACACTTACACGTATTAAAAAGCAATTTGCGTTGCCCATATTTGATGGCTTTTAACATCCGGCCATCTTGTGCGTGAGAGCCTTGACAAGGAGCAGGTGTGGGCTAAATTTGCTCAAGCCGCTCAAACTCTTGTTGGCCTTCTTTCTTTTTATTTTCTTTATATTACTCATACGCGCGTAAATTCGGCCATAAAAATTCAATTTGAATTTGAAATTGGCCGGCTTTATGAATTTAATAATAATATTGCAGAAAAGCTTCTGCGATTAATAAATGCAGTCACAATCCTAACATAGTCAAATGAATACAATATATGGCTAGCTGGTAAGCCTTATGGTTGGTCTCGAAAAATATCATTTTTCTCTGCTTTATTGCGTTATTTCTAGTTGTGTGTTTTTTAAGAATTTTATTACTTACTCTTGTCAGGCAAATGCAATTATTGTGGTTTTTCCACAGAGTTTCACAACTCAAAGTTAACACTTAAGCCTTTTAATGTTACTTTGGGGCCAGTGAGACAAACGTTTACTCAAGCAGACGCCCAAAAGTGGCCAAGTTTATGAGCACTCGATGTCATTGCCATCCATGGCCGGCAATTGGGCTCGGACTCAGGGCTCCTGGCATCTGTGCCCTGCTTCTGGCTGCCTGACTCCTGTCTGGTAGGACCCTTGTGCTGGCGTCGCGTCGTCTACAGCAAATGGTGCAACACCCACGGCTGTCATTTCATAATTTTTAGACAAAAATCAAAAGACAAACGGCCCCAAAATGTTGGCCCGCATCTGCAGATTCGCTACTTGCTTTTCGCTTGTTATGCCAAAAATTTGCCTAAAACTTTGCAGCAGTGGCAGCACACAATGGCGAAAAAAGTTAATTTGGCAGCAAAAATGCAAACAAGCAGACGACAGACCGACTGACGGACACTTTAAATAGCCGACAGAGGGGCAGTAAGGCGGCGCAGGGGTGTTTGGGAAACAAAATTTTGCTGGCAAAACTGTGAACCAAAACAGCACAAAACAATACAAAATACTGCGTCATCTTTTGGGCGCTGCCGCCATTTCTGGCACGCGCTTCGTTTGTATGTTTGTTTGTTTGTTTGTTTGTCGGATTTTATATATAAATATACAAATTTACGACTTGACTTGATTGTCGAGTTGTGGAAATTCAATTTATGAGAAACTAGTTTTCTCACGCCTCTGATTTGAGTAGCCAAGCTGGGCAATTGCCGATCGGACTGATTGTTCCTGACTAATGGTGATTATTTTAGTCTCAAATAATATTTTTATCAAACAAAAAAATACTTAAGCCTCTTAACATCGAAGCAACAAAGAAATCTCCATCTTTCAAAAACAAATTTATGTTTTTTTTACATACAAAAATGTTCAGCTGTTAGTGCTCTTCGGGACAGCTCTAAGCTGTATAGAATAAAAAATAAGTAAGATTTGCTGTTTAAGTAAAAATGTTTAGATATGCGTTATATTATTTTTAGGCTCTTTGACAGGCTATAGCATTGTCTATGAGGAATCGGTTTTTATCTTAAGAATTTAATTTGAATGCTGTGAAAATGTTTTTAGTACTGAATAATTTTATTTAATATCTTGTCTTCTGCAGCGGCCCAGAAATGTTAGTTGCATTTCACTCCAGTCCCTTCTCAGCGCCATTGCAGCAGGGAATACCAAATCGGGGCTTCGAGCTTGATGTGGACATACTCTTCACCGATTCCGATTCATTTGACTTTGCGCAGGGCATGAAAAATCTTTGTGAATTTCATATAAATGCATCGAATCCAGGTAAGCAATTCGTAAACTAAAAGTCAGAATGACCATTTTCAAAGTGTGCTTTAACAAATTCAAATATTTTTGGGCGTGGCACAAGAAACTTTAAATTAGGTCAGCTGCACTCTCCACTTATCCTTGTTAACAATTTTATCTTTTACTTTTACTGGTTGCTTTTGGTCACTGTTGCCTCTTATGAAATGCAGCGACGATTCTGCAGCATTGCTTTATTAATAATTTATTGTTTTTTATATTGCTTACTCAGTAATGCTGCTTGAGCGAACCCTGAACACTATCAGAACACTCAACTTTGCTCTCGCCTCCTCCTCCTCCTCCTCCTCCTCCTTCTCGTCCTCCCACAACTGGCAGCTAATTAGCACACGCTGTCTTACAACACAATTCACAATTTGCATATACGCAAGATTTTATTTAATCTGGCGTCTTGTCTATCTTCATTAGCTCTGAGCCAAATTTAAGCTGACTTAATGGCTTTTTGATTTGATTGGAGACCAGACCAGACCAGATATTAAATTTTGATTATCCAGCGGGGTAGGAGTCAAAAGAAAAAATGTAAACTTCAGTTTCATATTAAAGCAAACGATTTAAATTCAGCTATTACAAGCATATGTTTCGAATTCGTTTGTCAATATCTATAGCGATCAGCTTTGACAGAACATCTGTATTTTTCTAAAATTCTGATTTCTATCAAAATTTTTTTTTCGAATTTTTGAAACATGTTAAGTTCTAGGCTGCATATTTACCCATAAGCAACAACATTCTGTGCATTCAGCATTAATTGTATTACGAATTATAGAAATTCAGTCTAATTATTTAATTTTACTTTTTTTATATGATTTATTGAATCCCAGAATCAGATCATATATTGGACAGGTGCTTATTATAAAATGAAATTATCTATTTTAATTAAAATTAAATTCATTATAATTAAAGTCAAAAACCAATCAAAAAAATAGAGCTAAAGCCCTTTTTAAAAATAAATATGGAGTGTTAATATTCATTTTGAAAACAGCTGTAGTCGACTAATTTCGACTACGATATACTTTGAACTCAATTGTTAAAAATATTATAATTTTAAGCAACCTTTAGATTCTTATCCAATCTTTCTGAAGCTTGGGCAGTTGATCAATATTATGCATATGCATATTATGTATTTATATACTGTCTTAAACCTTTGTCCTTTTTTGCTATCCAAAATCGTAATTTATCGATAATCGATAAATTATAGCCAGCTTGATATGCACCGGATATAAGAGAACATATATTTAAAATTTCATGCGGACGAATGGACATTGCTATATCGACTCGGCTGTTGATCCTGATCAAGAATATATATACTTTATTGAGTCGAAAATGCTTTTCCTGTATGTGCATTTGCTCAAAACCATTATTATTATACTCTTTTCAGCATTTTTAATGGTTTCAGGGTATAATAAGCCGATCAACTCTTTTATTTTAATTAAGCTGTTCTTTTCCCACTCACATGTTAATGACAACTGAGACTCATAATCGAATAGCGATAAATAACAAATAAAAAATGCCAAAATGTTGGCCGTAATTTTAGTTTCTTTTTATTTGAATGCCGACAAACTCCGACAATTTCCACAATTTAAAAACGAGATGTTTTGGCAAGAGTGCAGTGTTCAAGATATTATTTTTATACACTTACTTAATTGCAGTAAATTGTAAGTCTCCGTCCATAAGCTGTATTCTTAATGCCCAATATATATTTTTTTTACTTCACTGTTGGTCAGTGGCTAGCTGCATTTAATTGAAAAGTTATTAAATGAATTTGGGCGCGCCAGGCAAGCGGAGCTGTTGCAACCGCAGACTGGTAAGTTGTGCAGCCGAGGAGCGGGCCTGCCTCTGTGGATGGTGCAGTGTGGCAGCCGCTAATGTTCATTAATTTGCACTTAATAATTTCTGAGTAGGTTTTATTTTTCTGGCCAACACTTGGTTGAGTATTTTTTTTTATATGTTTTTGTTTTTTAAGCACTGCCCAATCTAGCTTTATTTGCAAATTCCTCTTTATTTGAAATTAGTTTTTAGTCTGAACGGGCCAATTTGGCAGCCCTGGCTGAAGAAAATGAGAAACCCAAGCCTCGCTTCTCAACCCACTTCACCTAACGTGTTCCTCAGCAAGTTTGCTTTGCCTTTTTCTTTCTGAGCTGTTTCCATGCTCATTAACTTGGCATCTTATTTGTTTGTTGTTCTTCTGCCAGCTTAGCTTTGGCCGTGTTGTTGTTTTTCTTAATTTTTGACCGTTTAACTTTTGCAATGCCTCAACTTCGCTTTTGGCTTATTTTCATTTTAGCATTGGCTTTCGGCTTAATGCGCTGGGAAATTGAGCAGATGTGTCTATCTAAAGGATAGTAATTATACGGGGGAAAATGCGTGAAAATGCAATATTTATCATAGTTTTAATCACTCTGTGCCTATGGCCTCATTAAGAGGCGCAGATTAAATCTTTTAGAGCATTTAAATGTTAGACATCAACACTAACCACTGCAATTGTTGTCAAAGATATTAAATGTAAGAAAGAAAATTACAAATCAATAGTTTTACCTCTTAAGTTTCACCTTATTATAAATAATAATAATAAATAATGTAATATCTTAAAATTTAACTTAATATGTTATAGGAACATTCGTTTTGATGAATATTTTAAACGCAATTGTTGCTTAAGACCTCAATAGAAGTGACATTTGTTCTTCAATGAGCTTTTAATATTTGTTACACAGCTCCGACTACGAATAATGAGTAATAAAGTTAACTCGAAACACTGTTTACACAAAATTAGATATAATTTCAATTTAAAACGATCGTCTCGCAACGGACAATTCAATCAAACTAGGCGCAATTAAAGTGGAGCTGCCTTTTACGTAAAACATGCATGCAAAATTTAATTAAATGGTTTCTGAGTTGACACAAACACGCAGAGGGAGGGTGGTGGTATGTGGGGGAGGGGCGGGATGGACTTTAACTTGCTGGCTTTCATTAGTTTAGGTTCGGCTCAGTGCTGCTGGAGTTCTACATTTAATTAAGCTTAATTGAAAAAGTTATGGCGAATCAACCAAATTAAATATGCAACAGATTTGGCTGTGTAATCAAGGGAACCAAGTCCAATGCAGTCCCAAACTATCCCTTCCAAATGAAACTGCAGTTCGGTTAATCAAACGCCACGGTGTACATACTCTCCATGTTTATACAGTTTTGGCTTATCATATATTATTTGCATGTTACACACACACACACACACACACACACACACTAACAAACACACACACATTGAGCACATTATTATAACTTTCAAATGACCTTTGCTGTTCATAATAAATTGTTTTGGTCCCTTTCAGTATTTTACATATTTATATGCAATGCATATTGAATTTGTTGGCTCCTTAATGATGTTGTTTTGATGTTATTGTTGCTGGTGTTACTGGTGTTACTGTTGCTGTTGCTGTTGCTGTTGTGGGGCCATTTTAAACAAACAAAACCGCGTTGCGCACAATGGAAAGCAAAATGAAACGATAAATATTTGGTTTTCGTTAAAACTTTAATTAAAATCATGTTACAGCCCTCAATAATTTATGTGTAGCAAACACTTTGGTATTTGTGATTGTGTGTAAATATATACGAGTAAGTGATTGTGTGTGTGTGTGTGTATTTGTGTGTGTCCTTTCCAATGGTGTGCGTATTTTGTGTGGCTCTCTCTCGATAACGAAACAATTATGCTGCTCTGCTTCTTGTTTGCGTTAGTTGCCCCCCAGCATCGTTGCCCCCCTTCGGTGATTATAAATGTTTCATGCGCGAGCACCACATTTTCCTAATTGAACTCGCCGCGAAATGTTGGCAAGATTGTTGCCACTTTTTTGTGTTGCCTATTGTTTGTTACACTTTGCTACAAAAATACGCAAATATGCACAACATTGCACCTGCTGTACAAACATTCACTTATGCATTTATTCAAAGGCATTTAAACTATTTTAATAATGTCATTAGCCGTTTATTAAGTGATTTGTAAATTAGATATACATTGGAAGCAGCGCTAAATTTTATTTCGAATTTTATTTGATAATCTGTCACTTAATTTTACATCTCTATACTCAAATTATATAAATTGGTTTATTATTATTATTACTATTTTGGAGCTGAATACGAAAATCTTTGTCGGGTTTCCTTTCCTATGAAACAACTGATTTGTTGTGCTTTAAGAAGTCCTTCTCAGACTTCGCTATTGTTTAATTATGTAACCTCTTAGACTATAATGTCAAGAGACCGGTGAGAATCCGAAGTTTGTTGTTTCACTTCGATTGCTTGATTAGTTTAAATAGTTAGTTCTAAGCTATTACTCCAAAACATGTCTGATTCAATTAGTTGCCTGTAGCTAGCAGATTCACTTCACACTTAAGCCGACAAGCCACGCCCTCAATCAATTTTGCTGTCAATACCCACACTCAAATTCCATTTTAATAGCCGCCCCTCCCCCCCATTCCAGCGACTCTGGTCCATCTAATTAACGCTAATCAACTTGCTGACACTCGAATCGCTGCCACACAAGACATACACACAATGGCTAAGCCGCCAAACCAAAGCTACCCACCATCCCCCTCCCCTAAAAGACAACTCCGCCCCAACGGTTTGGAAATATTTTATGCGAAGCGAGTATAATAAATTATTATATGAAATCGCAGTGAGATTTGCTGCAAATTATTTATGCCAAGCCAAATTCAGACACAGAAACAGACTCGAATACGGACAGAGAAATCCGCAGCAACATAAAGGGGCCAAAGGAGGGGTTCACAGATGCTATAAATTTATTGTAGTACAAGATGAGGAACATTTCCGTTGAAGCCAAGAAGCGTTTACCCAGTGATTTGTGCGAATAGATATGTACGTATATGCACTTCCAAAGCCCTAAAAATATGCTCAAATGTGAAGCAAATATACTAGATTTTATTACAAATAACCTAAA
This sequence comes from Drosophila longiperda, assembly GCA_035042125.1. NCBI lineage: Eukaryota > Metazoa > Arthropoda > Insecta > Diptera > Drosophilidae > Drosophila > Drosophila longiperda. The sequence goes on from JAWNLV010000130.1 coordinate 679,246, forward strand.
AAAAAAAAGATGCTAAAATGCGATTTTGTGTACAGGCTTGCGTACACCAGCTCGTGTGTGCTTAGCAATGAAGGCAACGGACTAAGTACAATAGATACATTTCCACATTGGAGGAAGTAGCTTTGCAATTTTTATTGATTTACGGATTATTGTCAAGCAAGTGGAGCGTAGAAACTGAACATTGTGCAACTGGGCAGACGGCAATGTCCAATGTCCAATGTTGCAAACCCTTGAAAGTTTTCTAAGATTGTTGCCGTCTCCTCAGCGGGTTTGCTTTAGTTCAGTTCAGTTTTCTGCTTTGATCAGCTGTTGTTACAGCAGCGCCAAAACTTAGTGCTAAACTTTAAGCAAATCTTTTGATTTTTTCATCTCATACAATAAGGCTGCGTGGGAACTTTGTTGCTCAACTTTTTTGCTTCTTAATTTCACAAAGTCAACAGGCAAGCAAAAATATACATTTATTGCGAACACAAGACTATGATTTGTGTTGAGTTGAGCAAAACTGTTGGAAAACATTTATTGTTGAATGTGTTGCGAATGAAACTTAAATAGTATCTGGTCTAAATAAAAGGCAACTACTTGGGAAGTATATCTGGATTAATGCATTAATTCGGTTAATTTGCATTCAAAATAAATTGCAAGAATATTCGGGTCTGGAGTAATTAATAAAATAATCGGAATTTCGATAAAGAAATTAAAAATTCATCAATGGGATTACATTTAATTGATTGACCTTAAGCAATCATAAATTGGCAATTATGTATATATATATTATAAATTGATTAAAAATTCTAATTAAATTCGGATATTAAGTGCTATCTTAAATTACACTCACATACTTAATATACGAATGAAATTCCCTAAAATATACCACGAATAATCAAAATGCGGATGAACTGAGGAGAAAAGTTGCTTCATTAGAATATTGTCATAAAATCGAACCACAATGGCAGCGGATGCATTGAAATGAGGTCATTGGCTGGCTGATTTGGCAGACAATGGTAGGGCACAAGGGGGTACGTGTGCTGTGGGCGGGCTGAATGGGCCAGACAGTGGAATACGTGCATGTATTTGTTGTATTTGTTGTTTAGTTTGTTTATTGAGTTGCAATTTTGTTTGCAATCAGCGGCGAAATGCATAGAACGAGTATCCGGCAATCGAAAATAACAAGGACCAACCGAAGGGCGCGTGCGGTGGGTGGTGTGTGTTGGGTGTTGGGTGGTGTGGTGTGTGTGGAGGGTTAGTTGGCTTGTGGGTGAATGGTATAGACAATGTCAATGTTTGGGATGTGATGTGCAAACAGCAAATTAGCATATTTGCACACAACGACATCGTTTTATTTGTGTGTGCGAGAGCGTGTGAGCATTTATATAATATAAATATTTAAACATAAATTTGTCTGTTGGATACGTTTTGTTTTTGTGTCCATTGATGGTTATTAGCTTTGTGCAATATTATTAGCAAATATACAAAAGCATATTTTTTTGGGTAAATATTAAATTTATTAACAGCATTAATGTTAGAAGCTAGTTTGTTTAATATGCTTTCTAAAGGCCAAATCACCATACATTAATTGCCAGTCAGCGACTCAATTATAAGTCCAGATCCAAGTAACAATATCCAAGAATGTAGTCCAGAAACAGCTAATAAAAAGACAGACAAAGGCAATTTAGTTTCTGTGAAACAAAGCGTTAACAATTAGCGCTCTTCTGCAAACTAAAGCTAAAGATTATTTCTTGCCCAATTATTGTCCGACTCCCAAATATATCAACCGAATTGGTTATCGCCGTAGACACATTCAGCAGAATATTAATTGAAGTTTGGTTGCTCACCCGATGGCGTGTTTTTGGTAAGCCCAACAATAATAAAATACATAATTACTCTCAGGCACCCACAAAATACATGTGTATAATATATATTTGTATTGCATATATATTTATAAACATAATCTATATTCAATTGATTTAATTTGTGTGTTAGCCGGAAAACGTATATTTATTTTAATTTAATTTTTATATGGTATATTATTAATTCATTTGTTCGCAGCCTAATTTTTATTATTCTAGTTTTAGTATATAAAATATAATTATTTAATTAGCCAAATTCAACGCAACCAATCTTTAAGACGGTTTTTAGTAATCTACCCTGTAAGTTTGGTAACAGTGAAATTGAATTTGATAACTAGCTTGCAATTTGTGTGACAGAGTGGGTAAAGCCATATAAGGTTTTATCGATTTTTCAAAGGAGTCCAGATGGACACATCCATTGAAAATAATTGTTAACCGAAATCTTTTTCCAGTGGACACTCCTTCCATCTTTCGTCGCATATGCAAAATTTAATCATTGTGAATTAGTTAAAGTTAGCGCACAACTAAATTTACATTACGAACACATTGGGATAACTACAACTACAACAACATACACCTACACACACACACACACGTGTGTGTTGTTAAAGTTTCGATCAGTGGCTGTAATAAATTAAGATGTCATACGAAATTGTGGCTACGTATTTGCCGACCAATACGGCAATGGAGAGCACGGAAATAATTCTAGGGCCACAATCGGAATCGGTGGCGGCGCCGAAGCAGCAGCAGTTGGACCATTAGTCTGGATCCGCAATCGGAGTAGAACCTGTGCTGTAATAGAAGCAATCGTAATAATAATAATATGTTTATCAGCGAGCTTTAATGTGCGATTCGACTGTCGAGCCACGCACTTGATGGCAAGCCGGAAAATAGTTGGGTTACGGATTGTTATGGTCCCAGCACCGAGGCAGTTCTCGATGGCGAACCGCATGCGTGGCAATAAAACTGGTATTTTTGCGATTTATTATTAGAGTGCATTTGGGTTTTGCGGCCCCAACCACAAAATGTAGTCGCAATTGTGTACACAACGCATTTGGGCATTAAATTATGGGGCGTTAGTTTTATTGATTGTGCGGTAGAATGTGTGGTTGGGGCTGGTAGTGGTGAGGGCTGGTACGGACCCCCAGAGGTTGATTCTCCCCATCCATATGGTTGATTGACTGACGATCCGTTAGGTTTTGGCCATGTTCCTTGATTGCTTGTTATGTTTTTGTTATTTTTCGATTTGCTTTCATCACTGTGCAAATTAAACACAATTGTCCTCTGGCAACAATCCACACATGTCGACTTATCTAATACTATGTATATATTACATATATTGATGTTCATACGAAGTTAAATTTATGTTGTTGTTTACATTACTTTTAATGTATTCAAACAATTAGTCATCGAAAAACAGCAGCCTGAGTCAACGATTGCCTCCATACTTGAAATGCATATTTTTCCTATCTTTTAATAGGCACAGCGCATATTTTATGTGCCAATCGTAGTTTGAACAAATTACCATAATCCTCGACAGTGCAAGCTGAAAAACATGCATGCCACGGAAATATCGAGAGATTTACATATATTTATAAGATATTCCAGATATTCTGCGGAATGGATATTATTTTTACATTTATTAAATATATATATAAATTACACGACTTAATTAATTCATACTATTTTTATCTCAGTTCTGATTGTGTTTTTGTTTGCGATTTGACCAATCTATTAAACTACTAAACACCGTCCGAATTTTAAATTCAATTTTATTTTTGGTTGAATCTTTTTTTTATTTTTTTTCCTAATTTTGTTCTGTGTGAACTGATATAAGTTGATTTTAAGTAATTAAACAAGTAATTTTATTTTAATTTATCTCATTATAATGCATTTTAATTGATCTGTTTATATATAAATTATTATAACGCGTTAAAGTCCGTTTCTTATGGTTGCTGACAATGTGTCACAATTTGGCTTTTAAATTGTAGGACACATGGCTTAAAGTAGTCTTAAGAGGCCTTTTGTCATGGCTTTATGTGTAAGAATGGTGTGAAACCAGCGGAATGGGGCAATAAAAAGCTCTTGGAAATGTATTAGCTGTGGCATGAGGCAGAAACACTCTCAAAGCCGAGGCACACACAGCACTGGAGTCTTCCATGAACTCAATTCAAACATTTCATTCGCCTTGCTCAGTCTCAGTCCAGTTGGCAACTTTTGCCAGCATGGTAGCTGCAACGTTTGCCGTCTCAGTGCTGCCACTCGATGCGGCACATCAAAACTCTTCGGCGCAACATCAACTTAAAGTTGAAAAGCTGTCGTCGGAGTTAGAATGACGGTCTCGGCACAGGTGTTATCATCGATACTGTTGACGTTTGCTTCCCTTATAGAGAGCACCCTTCAACCACCCACTTTGACACATTTACTCGAAGTCTCTCTCCCTCCCCCTGTGTATACCTTCTTCTGTGTGTACCGCGTTGCAACAAATCGTGCGACTTTTAGCAATTGGAACGCGGTCTGCTCCCGCTTTTTGGCTTTTTTCTGTTTTCCCTCTTTGCCATTTTTAATTTCTCACTCGAAGCAAAAGTTGCCAAAGTTGTCCTCCAGTTGCTTGCTTGTTTGTGTATTTTCGTGTTGCCTCTCGGACAACTTTAAGTACAGTCAAGTGTTGCAACTGCACTATTGAGCAAATGACAGCCTTACCTTGTCCAACGCTTCCTCTTTTGAGTAAAGTAAGCACATATTACATGCAACACAAGTGAGACTGTCAAATGGTACACATTTTTTTTAAGCGTTCTCTTAAATTCCTGTTAGCTATAGCAATGTTTTAATATTCGAGAATAAATATAAATAAATATTCATTCATAAAATAAAATCAAATTGTAACTTATGTATATTAAAAATTCAGTAGAGACCATGACATAATTTCAAATTAAAATTCAAATCATCCTTCTAATTGCAAAATGAATAATAGCTAAAGATATTTAAATATGAATAATATCTAGAATAATCCAAAGAGAATACTTAACAAAATATAAGTTCACTTAAGTATTTTGCTGGTGATTTAATCTTGATAAAAAAGTCAATTCTATCGCTTGTATTGCCTTTTTAAAAGCCATTATATGCACAACATATGCATACTCGCAAAGTGTATTTTTTATAACGAGCATATGATGCGAAAACTTAATACAAAAATCATCTGAGAGCACAGTGTAAATTAACCTAAATCACATGTAAGCCGCTTGTCATACAACGTTCTTGGAGCATATTAAAAAACGACGAGCAACGGCCGTGAGTTGACAGTATAAACCGCACAACACACACACACACACAAATGCATATGCAAATACATTTACACTTATGTGGTATACACACACACACACACACACATACACACACACACACATGTGCATATCATAATCTCTGTTTATCACGCTCCCACTCTTTATAACTGTCTATCTTTCTGTCTCTCCTTTGCAGATGACGTGCTATTCTCACGTCGCGGCCGCATGGGACGCATTGTGAGTCCGCGTCACACGCTTCCGCCGAACACAACATGCACGTACCACTTTCACGGATATCCTGGTGACCTGATTTGGTTATCGTTCACCAGCTACAATCTGCAGATACTGCAGCAGGCGATACATGATAACAATACGCTTGGACGGGTGAGTGGAACGTTTGAGGCAGCCCCCAATCGAGATTGGGGCTTGCAGCTGGTTCTGGTTCTGGCTCTGATTCTTGGAATGGCTCTCATTCTGGTTCTAGGCCAGTTACAGGTTGCATAAAATATAAGTTAAGGTGGTGTCTGTGTGTGTGTGTGTGTTGGGAAGGGGGTGGGTGGTAGATTTATAAGAGTTGTAGGAGCTGAAGTATCCGAGTTGTTTGCATTGTACCTTTCAACACATCGCGCTATACCCCAGCGGCAAATTCTCTTGACTATTGTCTTGATTTCTATATATGCTATTAGAGCCAGTCGAGCGACACTTTGTCTTCGCACCCAATTAAAATGTTGCCGTCTTTGTGACTGAACTGACAATAGCCAAGCAAACACACAGCAAGAAACAACGCCGAAGATGTCATACCCTAGCAAAAGTTGCACGAATGTAAATATAAGTTAAGTTTAAAAGTTTAAGTTTAAAACTAAAAAAAAAGAGCAGACGGACAAGAATCCTATTAAAGTTGTATATTGGATATGTCTCCTTTAAATACTCTCTACAATAATTTGCAAGCAGCTTATAATTAAGTAAAGTCTCTGAGCTGCGAGGATGAGAAATGTGGCCAAAGGACTTCGACATTCGTTTTTTGCTGAAAGGTCTAAAGTTTACCCAAAGGCGAAATGAAACTGCGTCAAAATGCGACGCAAGCAGCAAGCAGCAACAGAACAAACTAAAAAAAACTAAAACAACAACAACAAAGGCGCGTGGGGCAGCAACATTAACAATGGCAACACCATCTGTCATTCCGGCGTCGTGCGCATTTTTAATGTGCAGTGTTCGCTGTCTAACGGCCTGTAAATTGTGTCAAGGTGGCTTTGACTGCAAGTGAAAATGGTTAGCATACATGCATTACGATGGGGATGGTGGAGCAGGGGGAGGTGGTGTGCGGAGGGAGGGACAAGGCACCCGGCTGGAGTAGTTATGCGCAATAGAGTTGTAAAAATACTTTCTAGACCAAATAATATTCAGTTTTTAATGGTGTCCTATTTACGACAGCTGTTGAATTTGAATCATGACTCAACTAGAAAAGATTATGCACTGCGAAAAACTTAACAAATCAAATTATTGCTTGGGAAATTCTTAACACTTTCACTTGACGTTTTATAGTGCGCGACTTTGCAAAACTTTACTTACTAACTTGAGGCATATTCGAATCTGGCAAGTGAATTGTTATCACACTTAAAATATTTATGTTATGCTTGACTTTCGAAAGTTAAAAGTAATGTGCAATATATATTTTTATGTGTTATTTGTTAAGACCACCCCTATGTTTATTTTTTTATTTATATATTTATTTATATATTTTTAATATATTTATACATATTTTATATTTTTGAAGCTACTGACATTATCGGTTCCTTGACAAATAGATGTTTTATAACCTTTTGATTGATAAATCAATGTTTTAAATATTAATGCTTTATAAAAAAAATACTATTATTATTATAATTATATTTAATTACCTTTATCCAGTCAGTCCATAATAATAAGCTACATTTTGAACTTACAACCTATTTCACATAATTTGCACATAGAGGATAGATTTTCTTTCTAGCCACGATTTACCAGTCAATCAGTCAGCCAGTCAATAAGTAGATTTTTGACAACTTTTTCACATATATATCAAGTTTTAAATTTTTTTTCACTGCAACATTCCATTACTTGACAAGTTTTTCGAGCAGTACTAAGCCTGCCGATTTCAAGCGTGACAAGCCACAAGACATTTTAGTGATCAAGCAAAGTTCATGTTTGAAATTGAGTTGCTTCTTTTATCGTTAGCACCCCCACTCCCCTCTTCATGTTTGCTCACATATGTAAAGCTTACATTTGCTGGGTGTCTTGACTTATAAATTTCCACAAGTTGCACAACTTTTCAAGGTCTTTTTCTGTCTAGACACAAATGGATGGGGATCTAATTTATTTAAGAAACAGACTTTACGGCCACTTGAAATATAGTCAGCACACGAATTTAGTGCCAATTAATTTCCAAAATCCCAATGAATAGCACTGCCACCTGAACGGAATAGGAGCTCATCAGCCGGCTTTACTTGTACGGTAAAAAGAAGCTCAGGAACTCGCCAACTTCCTCTCCCAGAATTGGCGACAATAAATGCTTGCATCTGTTTGTATCTGTCCCTCTTTCTGTCTGTCTGTCTGTCTGTGTCTGTCTGTCTGTTTGTCTGTCTGTCTGTCTGTCTGTCTGTCGCTGCTGGGTGCAGTGTCCGTGTCAATTGCAGTTACCTCACCTTCACTTTAAATTGTAAAAATGAAAAGCTGGCATTAATGTTGCAACAACTGCACAGTAACTGCCCTTTCCCCTTCCGCTTGAGTGTCGCTCGCTTATTCGCCCGCACCCAACTTTCCACCCATACTCCACGTGACCAGTGCCACAGTAAAAAGTGACAGAACAAAAATATGTGTAAAATAAAACAGGGGCATCAGCAGAAGTAAAAACAGTTCATGAATTTTGTAACAGCAGCAAAACGACAAAAACAAACATCAGGTACATAAAACAACAGCAACAATAGCAACAAAAACAAAAACCAAAACGACAACAACGACAATCAACACTTGGTAAGCAACACAGGGGAAAGAGGCTACAGTTTGTACGTGGGTGCCTTCATTTTGTGTACGGCAACAGGAGCAAAATTGTAGAAATTCACAAACACACAAAAAATGCTAGAAAACTTTTTAAATTAAGCTGCAAAGTTAAAACTCCCAACAAAAACGTGGCAAAGAGAAAGAAAGAGCAATATAAAAACAGCGTGAGACACATCAATAAGAAATTTCAGAACAGGAATTTTCACTCGGGTTGAGTCGGCAGCGTAACACCCTACCAGACATCATCAGACAGACAGACATCATCAGACAGACAGACATCATCAGACAGAAACACAACATACCTTTATGTCTTTGGTAAAAACAGATCTTTGGAGCCGTCAACAATTATAGACAATTCGCGGAAAAACTCTGTTGATGAACTGCTTGAATACAATGTGAAATCAACGTGGGCAAGAAAAATAACTTTCACCACAACTAGAAGAGGGTTGACAATAAGAGTTAGGCTAAAAAGAACTCCAATTTAAAGTCACTTAACAGCTTAACAAGTTGGCTTGAAGCTGACATGTGGTTGATACTGCTGGTATGTGAGGAATTAGAAAATGGTTCTAAGGTTAGGGAGTTCTTCGATTTCAGAAAATGTTTACAAAAGGAATAAAGAAACGATGAAATAAAATGAATAAGAAAACTCAATAATCTGCCTTGTATATCTTCTGGAACGGATAGTTGGTTGGCTTATAAGTGCCTGTATCTGGGAATCCAAGACAGAAAAGCCAATTTGATGAGTGCGCCTAATTGCAAGCTTCTTGGTAGTTGATGCTGGGCAGAAAAAGTGATTCTATTAGCAGCTGGCTTATTGTGGAGTTATGCCAACAAAGTCATTAAAACTGTCTTCATTAAGCAGGACGCTTCTCACTGTGAAAGTTAGCTCATATGGCTTCGGGCCAACTGGGAATTGTTCATATTTTCAAAATTTTTGGAACCATTTGGGAATAGTGTATTCCTTGTCATAATCATAGAATAACGAGTAACGAATAACTTTAGCGCTTTAAAAATAACAATGCTAAAATTCAAAATTTAATTTATTTAGATTAATATTCTCTTATATTAAATTAAGCTCTATTATTTGCATTCGTCTAAATAAGATTCATATTTTTCTAAGCGAATTGCTTTGGGGTGTATATAGAGAAGTTATCCATATCAGCTACACCCATTTTTAAAACAATGACAAATTCAAAATCTGAAAAAGTTATCCATCAAGTGAACGAACATCGCTCAGTACAAATATATTGTTCAGGTAAAAGGATTCATAGATATCCACAATCTGTGATTAGGTTGTAATGATGATGTTGTAGTCAGAAAAAAGAAGATGACAATCACTAAGACAAATAGTCGAAATAGTCTGTTTTTTCTTCTTACAGAAGCCGCAGCTGTTTAGAGCTGCCTTTTCATTGTTAACTCAGTCAACAATAATCACCGACTAGACACGAGAAGAAAAACATTCACAACAGGGTCTAGAAAAATATTTAATGTCTGCAAATAGCATGTTAAAGATGATGAAGCCGCTGCAAAAGGACATAGAGAGAGAGACAGAGAGAGAGAGATGGGGAGAGAACTATAGAAAGAGAGAGGAAACAGACTAAAACAACATGAAAACATAACAGCAGCAGTGACAAAACTTGAAAAGACAAATATCTCACACTTTCAAGTGACTCTCATTGCCGCTGTTTGAATATGTGACATGTGACACAGATGTGGCCAGGGGCAGGAGGAGTGGACTGAGGAGTGGAAATGTCAGCAATGTCGGATTGCGAACAGGCGAGAACAAGACAAGCAAACAACAGAGAGAGAGCTCTCTCTCAGACAGAGAAAGAAAACAAGTCAGAGGAGACTGCATTACTTTTAATAGGCAAGGCTTGGTTAATCTTGGGTGTTGTTCATCAGCAGCAAAAAAGAAAATAATGTCAACAAGGGAATTAAACAATAACCTGTTTTCTCCTTAACTACATACATTCTGTTTGCATTGCAGAGCGATCTGCCGCCTTGGATTACACGTCTGCGCATGTGGGACAGCTACGGCACCTATTTGCCCATCAAGTCGACCAGCGTGACTACGGGTCAGCCACCGCCTCCCCCGCCTGTTGCCTCGTCGGCTGATGGGGGTAAGCCCACGCTGCTTAACCAGAGCAACTACGGCAGTTACTACTACAGTGCCAGCAATCCGAAATTGAATCGAAACTTGCGCGTCAACATTGACAACGCCTGGAATCCGGTGGACACCTACATCTACGGACCCACCCAGTCCAGTATATTCAATCAGGAAAACAAGTACAGCGGCTATCAGGGCAGTGCGGCTGCAGCTGCTACCGGCGGAGCTGCTGGCAAACAGCTGGGCGGCATTAAAGACAGCCTCAACTATATTTCGGGCAGCAAATCTGGACGCGAAGGAGGAGGAGGAGCTTCAGCTGCTGCCGTCTTGAGCTCCGACAAGAGCAGCCAAAACGCCGTTTCCCTGATGAGCACCAAGGGCAAGCGGCGTCTAATGCTGGAGATCTACGACTACGAGACGCCCAAGCTGTGCGATCACACGGCCATCGGCAGTGGAGTCAGCGGGAGCAGCGCCTTGATGGGTGGCAACAAGCAGCGACCCTGTAGCCCACTGGAGAGCTATGTGAGCACCGGCAGGGATTTGGTAAGAAACCCGAATTTATTAAATTTAAGTCTAAAAAAAGAAGTAACAAAAGTTATTCACAATTTAATAAAAAAAAAAAGACTAGCTCTGCTATATCGAAGATTGCACCCACTTGTAGACCAGAGAACTCATCTAAATAATTTAGTTAATTAATAATGAGATAGTACGTATTTTATCGTTTTTAACTTAATTAAATGGAACTATAAAGGTTATTCTATTTTATTTTGTTTTATTTTTTAATATGCTATCTAATATTTCATTATTTAAATCACACTTTTGATTATTATATCTCTGTATATTTAGCTTAGTCATTTAAGGAGTGACCAACTCTAATTAATTCCTAAGTGATAAATATACCTCAAACATAATGTGCTGAAAATATGGTAGATTATTCGACATTTCTGCTGCCAGACACGCGTAAACTCGACGTATACACATATCGTATATATATGTATATATATATGTACTCATATTTTAATATTTTTACTCACATTTTTACACAAATATTTGAATTAATTAAAAGCTATATCGTTCCTCTGCAACTATTCTAAAAGAAAAACTGTATAAAAAACCATTAATTTCCATGCATTTTTGCAAGCAATAAATATATTTTTCATTTCATTGTTTCTTTTTTTTTTGGCTGTGAGTTGCCGACTCGTTTCAATCGAAAATAATAACATCCCGAATTTGGACTATATTCAAACCCATGCCAGTGTGTACAAGCACGTGCTGCCAGTTTGTTGACCTGCTAGATTGTTGCCACTAAAAATTAAATACTAAACACGTGGTTCGGCAATATATATAATAATTATATGGCAACATTGCCAGTTAGTGTAAGATGGCCTTTGGAAAATGAATTGTGTCAAAAGTATGCAATAATTGTTGGTACACCAACACAAAATGACGAGATATTGTTGCCTGCTTTTAGGCGTCAACTTGAAAATATAATTGTTTACGAGGTGGAAAAAGTAAAATTTCTTGAAAATATAACAAAGTCACAGATTCGTTTATTATTTTTATGCAAACAGCCTCCTGCACCAGCTTTCAGTGGTGCAAGTTGTGCTCAATTTGGCTGCCTCAACAATTACCTGGCAGCAAGGCGAGCCAACAAATTTGGCACTGTGCAAACTTGTATTTGCTTTAAGCTTGACAAAATTAATCAAATTAAACACTCGAGTGCATCGCCAGACGTGCACAAATAACGACAAACGGCAAGCAGCATGCGGTATGCGGCATGAGGCATGCGGCAAACGAAGCCAACGAATCCAGTGAAGCTGCAGAATCACCCGCGGCAACTTCTTTGCCTCTCGGCAAATTCAAATTCACCAAAGCACACACAAAGCCGACTCTTCCAGGAGGCAGAAATAGGCGACTTCTGGGTACTGTGTACTGACTGTGAGCCTGGCCAATAGAGGGGACCGCAATATAAGCTTGCTTAGCCTTTTTAAATGACGCAAATATGAACTGCAAATATTTTGATGCCAAATTGAAGCTGAGACTTTTACACTGCAAAGAAAAGGCTGGCTACAACTAAGAAATCAATATTTTGGGAACAAATGGAGTACAAAAACACACATGACTACAAACCATTATATTCTACGTTCTTTATAATGCAGATCAGATAATTGCGGCACAACATGTATAGTCAAAGTAAAAAGAGAATTTATAAATTATTATTATTTAATAACTCATTAATTGAAGATGCAATTTTTCAACAGACTATTATTTTGTTGATTTTAGTCGAAAATGGATTTTAAATAGTTTCTGGAAGAGGTGATGTGTCTCTTATCCAATACATTTTGAAAACAAATGGCTAATAAAAAAATGTAAAACTAATGTTACAGATAAAATGAGATAAAACTAAAAGTATAATATAATATTAGATTTCATTTAAAATTGGATTGCTCGGAAAGAATACTTTTTATATATTCTACATTTATTAGACAATAATATTATACATTAGAAAAGATAAAGAAAACAAGTTAACGAATTCGATTAAATTTTTCTCAGTGCATAATTCGTACACTAATTTAAGTAATTTTAAAATTTTGTATTTGCAGAAACTAGAATTCCACACGCACACAGGCACCGCCTTATTTCCTGCCCAATTTGCACTGAATTACGAGTTTGTTGACACGGAACAAGGCGGCGAAACTTGGCCAGGTAGGCGAGGCGAGGATCCAGTGCCGGCACTCTGCTCACGGGTCTTTCGCAAACGCAAGGGCAACATTCAGGTGCCGAGGAATGTGTTCCTCTACGGCCGAGGCGGAGCAAAGAACATCACCTGCCTCTATCGCTTCGAAGCGGGCACCTCGGAGCGCGTTAAGCTGGTGTTGCATAACGTGTCATTTGGCGAGGGAGGCGCCTGCACCACGGACTCGGACCTGCACACGGGCCGACCACGCTGCAATCAGCTAGATCCCGAGGGTCGCATTACCGAGCTGCGACTCTACGATGTCCCCTTCCGAGATGTCAAAATACAGCTGGGCTGCTTCTGTGACAACTCCAGCGCCTTGTACAGCAATGCGCCGCTCACATTTATGTCGCATTCCCGAATCATGGAGCTGAGCTTTACAGTGACCAGACTTAACATTTCGGAGGACTTTGCCGACGTGTTCTTTTCGGCATCGTATGAGTTCAAGCGACAGGCGGACTGCCGCAAGCAGCTGAAGCTGAAGGGCGCCGGCGGCGAGGATGAACTCAAGTATCCGCTCAAGACGCAGGACGCCAGCTGCGAGGGCCTCGCCTGGTACATTGAAGCCCAATCTCCGGAGCGTTCGCTGTTTGTACAAACCTGGGGCGCCTATCTGCCAGTCGATCCCACCTCCGAGGACGCCATGCGGTGCCACACCAAGAACCGCCTAATGGTCTACTCGGGCAGGCCATTGAAGCCCATGCGTGTGGTTTGCCCCGCCCAGAGTGGTCCCAGACCAACATCACTACACATATTCTCCGAGGACTGGACGAATGGACAGCCCATATTTATGAACAAGTATGTAAAAGAGTATAAAAATGGCAATGACATTAGCTGAAAGTCCCATTTACTATACCCACACTCAGAGAAAATCTCTGTTCGAAAATTAAGTACAACCGAAGGGGAAATCCTGTTAATTTGTGTGCCAATTTTGAAACAAATTGTTTAATAACAACAAAACATAAATAAATAAAAAAAAAGACTTGAATTAAGTAGAAAGTGCTCGCTAAAAACTATTTTGAACTTAGCTCAATACTTTCAAGGTAATAACCCAAATCATAGATTTTAGTTGATACATATTTTTAAAATTAATTTAAAGAATAATTAATTAATTAACTTAACGAATAGCATAATTATTGTAAAGTATCCAAGTTTGATGGGCTGTAATTTATTTTCAGAGCTGAAACTCTTCTTTTTTTTGTTTAGGTCACTTAAGAATTGAATAATACATTGTAATTTAATAATGGTAACTGGTTAATTTATAAGAGTTATATTTTTGAGTCGGGTCTTGGTAAAATATTCAGCGGATATCATTGTGGATGTAGCCCTCGATTAATTACCTAAAAGGCTCGACACGCTCATTAGTTGACACTGTCTGGCCTGACAGCCTGGACACTGTCAATTACCCTTTGGGGTGCCATAAAAATATGTTTCCACATAGCCATGTGTGTTGTGTGTTTTATATGTTTTTCCTTTTTTGCTTGTGCTTCTTATTTGACGACAAATTTGCGCTGCACTTGCACATAAAATTTAATGCCAGCACGCTCCGTCCGAGCAGCAGCAGCAGCAGCAGAGACCTGACCAAAACAGAGTTCAAACTGGTGCCACGCACCTTGAACATAAATTGCTGGAACACACACAAAACTCCTCTCATCGAGCTTGTCTCTCTCTCTCTCTCTCACTCACTCTCTCTACATATATATCTTTCTCTGTCCACCTCCTGGCAATTTTTGCATGCTTTCAACATAGTATCTTTTTTTGTATGTTCTACGTCTGACGGCCATGTTTGCTTTCTTCAATGGTTCTTTATTTTATTTTTTTTTTTGCCATCCGTGCGCTCAATTTCCTGTGTTTTGTTGAAGCTAGAGCCATTTCCTGTTATTGCATTTTTGAGCAGGTTGCTTTTTTTTTAAATAGGTCTCACAAGAACTTAAATACCTCGAGTGTGAGAGAGTCATACAAATTGAGATCCGTTAAAAATACGATATGTTTGTTAAATTGCAATTAGTTTAAGAGCTAAAAAACAGTAAGAGCGATTATTTTAGGGCAGCCAAACATATCCGAGAAAATCGGAATTAATGATATGATATTTAAAATTTAATCCGCTCTCCAGCATATTGTGTGCTTAAAGGCTTTAAAAAATATTACTTGAATAATTGCTGTTTCGCGATTGTTTTTGATATTTTTTAAATACTTCACATTTGTAATGTTATGTGGCTTTACAACGGATTAAAATAATTTTCCGATCCGCTCGCAGAATATTTTCCAACACCCATTAATATTTAAAATGAGTGAGTTCAATATACTTATGTCGACTCGGATAGTGATACTGAGTGAGAATATATATTAATTTTGTGGGCTTAGAGAAGTCTCCTTTAGTACATGCCACAAATCATAGCAAGAGTATAAAGGTATTTAAAATTGAAACCACCAAAATTGTATAACTATTTTGAATTCAACTTATGGCCGAATGAGCAAATTCACATGTTAATGTCACTGAAGCCATTAAATTTAAGTGCTACTAAAAAAAACTATCAAAAGCAAAAAATTGTAGATGTGGCAAAGCTCTAAAGAAATTTCACTTTAAGCGTTGCTAAGCTCTTGTCTGGCCTCCAATGATAATATATAAGCAACATTAAATGGCGTTTGATATTGAACAGAATTGTTGGATTAGTAATTATTATTCTTGCACAAACATTTCTATTGTTGATTTTGAGAAAGACGCTTCATTTCCGAATGCTTCCTTTTGCCGATTACATTTACACAACTTACTGATATCTATGTAACCCATTTTTAATGGGTACTCTAAGTATGAAAAATATAAATATATATTTAGGAACTATTGCTCGTTATCAAAACTATTTGGTTGAGGCTGTGCTCAAGTTCAATTGGTACATATCTCAGATGGGATACAACTTCAGCTTATTTGCCACTTAGAGCACTCAATTTTAATATCATTTCAGTTTTGGCCACGCTTTATTTTGCACTCGAAAGCATTAAGACTACTTAAATGCTATAATGTTAATGGCAAAATCATCGTATTTGCCATCTTCCTCGTTTTGCTGCCGCTTATTTGAAATGCATTCGGAGAGAAGTGAATAATAAACGAGTATTCTATCTATGGAAACTTGAAAGTTGCGCGTAATTAGTTGCACTTGAGCAACTGGAAGCAAAAGATATATTCGAGTGGAGTAATCCCTGCCTTACTCTGCTCCTTCCTTCCTAACCCGAAACTTGCCGCAAAGTTATGTGGAGCATGGCAACCAGCTGCTAGACTTAAACCAGAGGCGGGCACACCCGAAAATGTTTACAACTTAACTTAACTTAACCCCTCCCTCCTTTTCACTTGCAGGCCCATCAGCTTGGTGCTCGAGCCCATACTCAAGGAGCCCGGTGACATAGCCTTCACGTGGCTGGAGATACATCGTACCAAGAATGCACTGCTGCAGCAATTGGACCTGCATGTGAATGCAAGCGTAACCACGGGCATGGGCTCTCCACCCAGTGTTGCTGCTGGTTCTGGTGGAACTGGTGGTGGTGGAGTTGTGGGCACTGGCAGCGCTGGCGTCGCTGGCACTGGAGGCATTGCGTCCAGCGCAGCAGCCAACGAAACGCTTAACGAATTTGGATTTTATCCCAAGGAGTCGGATTGCGAGTACAAATGCCCCGAAATTGATGCATGCATAGCAGCCAGCCTGTGGTGTGATGGTAAGTTGAGAACTCAAGTAGGCATTCCAAGCACGGGTTGCCCAACAAGTAGCAAGACTTTTTCATAATTCAATAGTTTCGTTTTCTTTTTTTAAGCATTAGAGTTTTTACACCAATCGGCAGGGCAATCCTGCCCTTTATCCTTGGTTAAAAAAAAATGATAGAAAATATTATTATGAAAAAAGAAACATTACTTAAATAAGAACATTTGACTAACTACTTGGGCAACCCTCGACAGGCAATAAGCTAGCATTACGTGTACTTGATTTGTTGTTGCCTCGTCTCTCCAACTGTCCGTCCGTCGCCTCCTTGTAGGCAACAGAAATTTCACTTGTGGTTGCTTGTCTGTTAATTTCATTGCAAGCTGAGGGCCACGTTTTTGTAATCAGGCAAAGTTTCTTCTGACAACTGCACAAAGCTGCTGCAAGTTACTGCGGGTTCTGTCCACCTAAGCCGCCCAAAAACTATATGTATATCTACCACAAAAGTTTTATCCGTTCCTCCGTCGTTCCGTCCGTCCGTCCGTCCGCCCGTCCGCACGTTCGTTTGCAGCAGATGCCGCCAAGTGGTTTAGTGTGCAGCACTTGAGAGAAGGGACTGGACTGTATGTCTGGCTGGACTCGCCTTTTAGCTTCAATTATTTATGGTCAGCCAGGCGCGACTGCAACTGAGCTGCTTAACCAAAAAAGAGAGCGCATTAAACAAGCTAACCAAACATACCAGCAGCTCAGCAACCTAACAGCTTCACAGCAACCAGGGAGTACTCAAATGACACTCGCTGGCGGGTCTTTCAATTTGGCAGTGGCGAGGCGAACCTGTAACCTGACCGCAGATTTCTTTTCAATCAATGCTCTGCGCTATCTGCATTTTCAGGTCATCACAACTGTCCCAGCGGTTTCGATGAGTCCGAGGAGGAGTGCGGAACCGCTCGCAAGCTGCTTGAGCTGCCCGGCGGCGTCTTTGCTGCATTGGGATGCATTGCAGCCGCTTTGACCGCCTGCCTGATATTCTGCATGTTCGGCCTAATGCGCAAACGGAAAAAATCTGTAGTCCAGAAGAGCGGTGGCTTCATGAATAGTGCAAATGGCAATGGCACCGTGCCAGCTGCCTGTAATATTGGCACACTTAAGAAGGACTTTAAGAAGGAGGCGCTCTACATTGATCCGGCGTCCTGACATCCACTACAGCCGGTCGAGTACATACATGTGGATCGGGAAACCACCGTGTGATATGTTGCCACCGGCTGTGGCTTCTACGAGCAAATGGAGCAGGGCCTGAGCATTGCCTGACCGGAGCAGGAGCAGGAGCAGAAAGAGGAGCAGGAGCAGGATATGGAACAAGAGCAGAAAATACAGATGGAGCCAATAGAGGTTGTTGGACCAGTTCGGGATCTGGCATGGAAGTTTTAAAGCTGCCGAGGTGTGTAGTAAGTGTGCGTAGTAAAAAACGATTCAGAATTGAGCCAAACAGGGAGATCGAGAACTAAAGCTAAGTTGTAAGTTCGTAACTTTTCTAAGTGCTTCAAGAGTTAAAGTATAACGGGAATGTCTGTGTGTAGACTTAAGAGCAAGAGATATTGAATAGGAATAGGAACACGATGAGTTTGTACCTTACGCATATTTCATTGAGCCGATCATCACTGCCTAGAATGTTCTTTATGAAGGTATACAAATAAATCGCAATCAAACTTCCAGGCTTAAGATATGAATTGAATAATTTGATTTTTTATAAAGCAAACAGGCTTAAATATTGATTGAAGAATTTGAATTATTATCAATCTATCTATATATCTATAACAATAACTCTGAAAAAATTAAATGACTTATTTTCTTCGCTTTACTGATTAGATTTCAATTAGAACATGCTTATAAGGTTTCAACATACACGAATACTTTGCCAAAAACTATGTTTTGCTCTTTTATTAAATTCGAAGTCAGCTATTTTATTTTACCAAGGGATTGTCAATTATGCTCAAATTGTATATTTTATTGGCTTTACAAAACTGATTGTTTACTTCAAAACTATTCAAAGATTTATTATTTTCAATTTAGTTAATTTTGCCTTCCTCATTTAAGCAACAGAAGCAGGCGAAATCTATAGTAAGTTAGGACCTTTGACATGATAGACAGTACTTCAAAACGAAACCCTTGGCGTACTCAGCACACATTGCACACAGAGAAACCAAAGTTAGTTAAAATTAGAAACCAAATGCAAAAAGATCATAATTTACAATTAAATTGTATAAACGAAAAAAAAAAAAATTAAAATAAAATACTCTCTCTGACATAAGATAAGAGCTTAGGCATAGATACGATTATATAACTGTTAGCAACATTTCAATGGGGCAAGTGAAAAATCTCGACAGTGTTGTGATCCATGGCATGCACATACTGAACTATATTTAACTTTAGAGTTAACTGAGCAACTAAGGATTCAATGAGTTGTTTAGCTGATGAGGCGATATTATGAGTATGTATAGTGCACGTGTGTTTTTTTATACAACACACACATTCACACACACATAGGAACACCAAAACAAAAAAACACAACATCACTTAGTGGTTTACTTGTTATAACTTAATTAAATTAATAATATCTAAGATGTCATTAAGCAACCGTTCAATAAATTAATATGTTCACGTATTGTCAAAAAACAAATGAAAGTAAAACTGCCGTAAAATGTCTTTAAATCTAAAATTTGTTAATATATTTATATTTTCAAATTATGATTTTACAACATTTTTCTAATTTTTTTTATACTCGATATAAGTAAGATTTCAAGTAATTTTATTTGAACAAATTGCTATACTTAGTTTTTTATTTGTAGCTATAACCAGTTTTATTTAAAAAAAAAACCTCCTAATGATATTATGAATGAATAGCATTTACAATACAGAATTGTAAAAACACAATACAGACATAAACTATATCTTACAATAGTATGATGCGAATATAGAATAATTTATGTCAACAATTAAGTATAACAATCAAATTTTTGGCAGAGTTCCCAATAGAAGCCCTAAGCTAAATGAGATACCCAATAAAATGTATACCTAAGACAAATATACTTTATTTTAAATGCACTATAAATATATAATAAGTATGTTCTTCTAGGGTCAACTATGTGTCCCAGCTCGAAATTAATTCGCATAGCAAGATCAATGAAATCAATTAAAGTTTTACCTTTGAGCAATAGTGAAAACACATAAAATATAATACTGTAAAAAGGCAAAGAGAATATAAATAAAATCAATGTTTTAGTTAATTTTTGATAGTATACAAAAAATACATGTATTTCTAGCCAAAATGCGCACTTTGTAAAATTTTATGAAAATATTATTTTGTCACACATAAATAATAAAAACAATATATATATATAAATATATATATGGATATTATACATATTTTACATATGTATACAAATAATAGGAAAATGCAAGAAAAATAAATATTACAAAAGAAATCAATTAAAAATTTGAATTTCTATCGACAGACGGCTTTTGGAATAATACACACATACTTATACGCAAAATGTGACGAAGCATTGTATACATACATACACATACGTATATGTATATGTAGCTGCAAAAAGATTACCACGTTTTGCTACTGTCACAATCACAATCTAAAAGTCAAAGTCACACTCCAAGTCACGATCACGTCACGTTCACATCGTTTCGGTTCAGTTCCTTCTCATACATGACAAACAAACTATGGAAAAAATTGATGTGCCAACTGTGTTTAAAGTAGATTCCATTCAGTAAACAAAAAACGTACAAGAAATTGAATTATGAAGTCACATAAAACATTGCATGTTATTTATTGGTAAATTCAAAACAAAGAAAAACTAAAATTGAAGAAAGTAATTGTGCCGCATGTGAAGCTGTTACCAAAATAACAAAAATACAGCAGCTATGTAAATAGTCAAACTAAATACAGTTAACACATGTTTGATTTGAAAACACAATAAATATACATGAAAAACTGTCAACCTTTTAATATTATTTGTATGTTTTTCTTTTCTTTTCTTTTTTTTCAAATTTGGAGTGCTCATAAATTGTGCGTTGTTTTGAGTCTAATGCAGTAAGTTTCACTTGTATAATAAACAAAAGGAAATATTTATAAATAAAATATATATAAACATAGTATTATATATGAAAATAATGAAATAATGACGCACTGAATCAAATAGATGAAACGAGTATTTAAAACAAGACAATTGAGAAAAACAAATATTAAAACGAGAATTTTAAAAATACCACCCACGTGTTTTTTTTTTCAAATTGCTGCAAATTCTAGCATGTACATGTTGCAACCAAATGGGATTGCCCCATCCTGTGGATACTTTTCAATAGCACAGCCCGTGTTACAATTAAGGCACCTGTCCAGCTCGACTGTTCTTATCACGTAAACCCGACCAGCTTAATCCACACAATACAAACAACAGCCAACAGCAGTCAGTGGGGCATTTGTTCTTGTTGTTATTGTTATTGTTATTGTTGTTTTTGTTTTTGTTTTTGTTGTAATTGTCCTGGTTGTGTGCTCAACTGTTGTGCTGTTTATCGCCAGCAGCTGACTATATTCCACTCTGTTTGGTCACCACAAAACTAGGCCGAATGCTGTTGATAAGCCCAACTGCGAGACCAGGTAATCAAATAAAACAACACTCAAAAAATATTACAGTGAGAGTCGAAAATGGAAAGATCCACAATAATTCGATCAACATTATAATGGAAATTTCTTCAGAGATGCATTGAATATAAAGGGCTAAGCTCAAATTCACCTACAGTACTACACCTACATACAATTTAATTGAAATTTTTTTAAATAATTCACTCTTTCCACTTTAACATAACAAATAAATTTGTTTTATTTATCTTGATCTGATAAAAGATCATATTTCATAAACTGTTTATTTAATTTTTGTCTTTTAAGGTGAATTAAAATAAAAGTAAAAATAAAGTTTTATAAAAAACACCAAAAATGCAAAATGAATTCAATTCAATGTATGTTTTTTATTAATGTACTGCAAAATTCAATATCCCCACAAATTTTATAATTTTCTGATATTATTTGTTTATTTGAGCAAGTAAACATATAAATATTTATTTAAATTTTCTGTCAATTTAAATAAATATAATGCAAGAGAAGCATTGTTTTTATTTTTTGATGGAGGAAGTAGAATATAAATATATAGCTGACAATAATCGTGCGCAACTGGAAGTCTTATAGCACACCTCGCACAAGACACGGGACACTGGCCGAACTGGCAAACGGGCCCAAATGTGTATTTGTGTATTTGTATTGGGCCTAGGGCCAATTGAAGTTGTTTACAATTGAGTTGCGAGTTCAGCACAATTGCCGCCAGAGGAACAACTACAAATAAAATACAGCAGCAAAAGCAGCGCGTTAAACTTGTTGCTGCTGATAAAGTGACAAAATGGTGGCAGTTTTGTAGAAGTGTTCCGCTTATCCAGATGTTAAAGAGACGTCATCGAAACCAACACGAATTATTATCAGTATATGGGCATTGAGGTTTTTTCAAGCGACTAAGTGGGAAATATGAGAAATCAAAATAATTTTCTACTTGTGTGCGAAATTTACAATCGCATGACAATTGCATTATTGAAATTCTTCTGCATATCGACTTCAATTGATGCCGCTGTTTTATGTAATGCACCTATCTCGCTCCCTCACACTATTTCCCTCTCTCTTTGTTTCTCTCTATCTTTCTGTCTCTCTCTCTCTCTCTCTCTCTGTGCTGTTTATTATAATGCTTGCCGAGGCACAAGCCTCTATTTTATTGCTTCTTTTTATCTGCTAATTTATTTTTAAGCACTTTTTGTTGACTCGCGTTTTTTAATTTTTTATCGAGAAATTTACATGAATTTTCAGCTTGTTGCAAAAACATAAACAACCATTTTTTTGTAGCTTGACGAACTAAAAAAAATGAAATTATTTAATTAAAAAATCACAGCTCAGGCAAATGTGAAAACGCATTACTTTTGGCCAACAGCCGTCAGACGCCAGTCCAAAAACAGAGCACCTTACGCGAAATAGTACTTGAAAAAAGTTTGTGAATAATAAAATAAATATGGAAGTAAAAATAAAAGTTGCATTCTCTAATTTGTATTTTATTTATTAATATAATTTACTTAGTTAACCAAATTCATAAAAAAAAAAACATAAAATATTTTATCAACCAGATTCCAGCATGCCAAACATTTCGTTATTCACAGACTTCACATTTCGCGGTTCCTGGCTTGATTAAAATAAAACTGCTGTTCGGCGAATTTTAATTTATCTGAGAGAAATTAATTATAACACAATTAACTTAAACATAAGAAGAAAACAGATCAAAAACTATAAGGGAATTTTATTTAGCTTTCAGCATGCATTTAAAATAAATTTAATTAATTATAATTGAAGAATGTTAGTATGCAATTAGTTAACTTTTCTTTTAACAATGTTAAAAAGCACATTTCTCGCTTACACTGTTCAATATAAGACTATAAGCTTTGGAAGGTCAATGAACTATACACTACAAGCGCGGGACTGTACTTGATACTATGAATAATTTGCACAGAAATTTAATGGGCGTTCTGAGGAAGATGTTCGCAATTTGAATATATCTTAAGACAATAAATGATTTGTAATTATATATAGAAATAGCAAGGCGTAAAGGTCAAATGGTCAATTGTTGGGTTCAAGGTGAAACCAGTTTTTGAATAGTCCAAAAAGACTGGCATCAAATGGTAATGCTAATGAAAAAACACTATTACTTAACCAAGACGAATAAAGTTAAAAAAACAACTGTCAATTGTTTCTCGAATGTATTTGTGCAGTTGTCTCTTTACTTCGTTGACAATTTGTTTAAATATTAGCAACCCAAATAAACAAAAAAAAAAAGTAGAATTTTGTGTCATACCACAGCAAGTAAAAAAAACAGGGGAACAACAACAAAAACACACATCAAATGCTGCACAGTGGCGGCAAAAATATTGAGTAGCAAAGAAAATGAAAAAGAGAGCGAAATGCTGAAGAGATGCCAAGTTGACTCCAATCGAATGAGTGCGCAAAAGAAAAAGGTAAAAGCAGCTGGTGGTAAGACAACAACAACAGCAACAACAACAACAAACGGTAAACGTAAGCGTAGCTAGCGCTTAGCGCAGACGCCGACGTCGCGGCGCGTTGATCAGCATTTGGACTTGGCCAAAAAGGCGACCAAGCATTCGCAGGAACATTCAGTTGAGCCGCGAACGTTGTGCGCTTCACACGCAACACTCTCTCAGTACTCTCAGTAGTCGGTACTCATTAGACGGTGCCGGTCCAAATAATACAGCACTTAACTGTATCTGCAGCTTGTGGAAGTGACCCCAGAATAGAAGCATTAGAGAAGCCGTTCAAGCTCCTTAAGATCTCTTGTCCGATCTTTGCTCTCAGTGTAACTGTATTTTGTTGTGCGTGCGTCTGCGTGTGCGTCTGCGTGTGCGTCTGCGTGTCCGTGTACGTGTGCGTGTGTGTGAGTTTGTCTTTATGACACCAAACTCGGACCGTTCCTACAAAATGAAGCTGCGCGATGTGGAAAATGCCTTCAAGTACAGACGGATACCGTATCCGAAGCGGTAAGTTGCCATAAAATAAAAATGTTGTATTATAATATATAAAATAAATTAATAATTATAAACTCAATAACGTCGTTATAAATTCGTAGTTGATTATCTATCACAGCCAAGATAATTGGCGCTGTGACATGGCACTTGGCCATAAGCACAGATTTCGAACTAAATTCAACGTGGAATTGAAAACCGGTCATAATTACTTGTTGGAATCTGCGCACTCAACTCGGATTCGACTTGGATTCGACTTGGATTCGACTTGGATTCGACTTGGGTTCGACTTTACCTGCAATTTTCCATTCTCAATTCTCGATTCTGCTGCGCTAGTTGTTTTTTTTAACTTTCGGTTTTCTCAGCAAACCCAGCTGCCAACTTTGGCATAGAGCAAAAGTGAAACGTATTTTTCCGATTCAAAGTGAGAAAAAAAAAATAATTGAAAAAAAAATCAAACGCATTTTTCATGGTCAGCTGCTGCTGCTGCATTTGCCATCCAATCAGAATTCACTCAACGTGCTCCAGTTTAAAGTAATTTTAAGCCAGCTCGCATTTTTTTTTCAATTGTTCTGCTCGGCGGTCATATTTCATTCCGTGCTGCCAACAATTGCTGAGCAGCTTCGGGGCCAGTTTTTTTTTTTATCACATTTAGTGTTTTTTTTTTGTTGTTTTCTTTGCGGTTACCAAACTATGCACGGAGACAACAACAATGCGCGCAAAAAGCCAAAAGAAAAACCTCGAATACTCAAATTCAAACTCCACCTCAAGCATTTCAAGTGGCTCCCACTCACCCGCACCACCCAACCATCCGAGCTATTTTTGTTATTTTTTATGTTGGTTATGTTCTGAACTGCCTTTTAAAGAGCTCAAAGCTCACAGCTCGCTGCCTGCTCATTAGTCGCTGGCCGGGCCAAAAGCGGGCCATTTGTTGAGTTGTTTAGGCCAGACCTGTACAGGGAATCGCTCACTGTGTCCGCTTATTGTGCAACATGTGGCAGACACATGTAGTGTTGCAATTGAGAGCGCATTAGATGTAAGGTAATGATTATTCCGAACATACTCATACACGCACAGTGTTTGTGGACTAATTGGTATTTAGGAGGTGTTGATTGTTGCTTTTGGTTTTAAAAATTACTTTTTGTATGCAACAATGTACCGAATAAGATGAACTAAAGAAGAGAGTGTTGTGTGAGGTAAAAATCATTCAGTAAACATTAATAAATCATTAAATTTTATATTTGTATGTTAGTTTAATGTAAACCAAGATAATATAAAATCATAATTACTACCGTATACGTTGCTTTGATAAAGAGAAATAGATATTGCATCACTTTTTCTGTCCTTGGAAGTTAGAAAGCTTTAATTGCTGGGGTCTGCCTTTCTTCCAGACATAGGATGAGGATGAGAATCAAACCAACAGAAACCCAATTGGTAAGCTCTTCTCTTGTGCTCCGCTATGATAGCAACTTCTTAGTGATTATAATAATTAATATTCAACGCATTGATGCCTCTTTGAAAGCAATTTGAAATGTTTTTGTTTCATTTAATAAGACTGTCAATTTATTACAGCTGCTTCCATAGGAAATAAATTAAAAAGTTTTAAATTTCAGTCCGACATTAATTGGATGCATTTGACACTGTGAATACTTGCATTAATTTAAAAGCTCATTTTACAAATTTCACGCAACGTTCGTTTGTGTGCTTTCAATTTGCCAGTCAGGCAGTCATTAAGTCAGTCAGTCAATCAATCCATAATTTTTTTTTATATTCAAGAATAATTTTAATTGAAAGTGCTTTAAGGCGAAATATACAAAATTTGTTTGTGGCATAAAATTAAACAAATGTGTATTGTAGCAAGTAGAATAAAACAACATTATCCAAACAAAAATCAGAGTCAACAACAATGCTTCACTATACATTATTTATTCAGCGCTTTTGTTTTTGATTTGGTTATAAATTAATATTAATTTAATTAATTAATTGACTCTGTGCAAAATCAATTGCGGTTTTTTGAGTTGGCTACAAGTGCTGCTTCACACAAGCAATTAAGCACAAAAATTGACTTAATAATTTATTAACGAAGTCCCTCAAACTGCTTGTTTTTCTTGCGTGTGTGTGGTACTTGTACATATGAATATATGTTCGTGGCACCGATTATTTCCAGCAATAAATCCATATCCATATAGGTGATAAGTTTGCCGCCATAAATCAAATAAATCACACACACGATCCGTGCGACAATGAATAAGATTCACTTTTATTTTATAACACAATAACAGCGATCTGACGTCACAAGCTACGAGCTCTGTATAAATAATTAGAACTTTTGCAGTGGCGAGAGCAACGAGCAGAAAAAGCAAATGAACAAAGTCAAAGCGCAGTTTACACAATGCAAGCACTCTCACTCTCTCTTACTCTCTCCCCTTATGCATTTGCCACTTGTCGCTGTTGTTGTCATTATCAGTTCTTCTTTGATCGACTCAGATGACGGCTTGCTATTCTCCTCGCATTGCTTGACTTGTCTTCATGTGATTATGTGATTTGCTTGACACATTTTCAATGAAAATCTTTTGCAGCAGAGCTGGGCACACTGAAAAGCTAATTACAGTGCACGCATATATAAATAATTACGTATGAGTGAGTCGTAAACGTAATTCACTGTTAGTCAGCGACTGTGTCTTTGCCTTTCATCAGCTTCTGCACTGGGATTACAACGGGAGCTGTATGTGGTGTGTGCATGGCTTGTGAGAAGGGCGGAGCGGATGCTTTAACTGTTAACTAGCGAGAACTGTGCGTTCTTCTTCCATCTTCTCTCTATTTCTGTTAATTACGCTTACGTCGCTGCTGTTGCCCTGTTATCCACATGTGAGGTGCCATTTAAGTTCATCGTTTAACAAATGTTTTTACACGCAATTTGCAGGTGAAAGCCTAAAATGTTGTTTGTCTGCAATTAAAGCTTAACGCGTTTTGGTCAGAGTCCAATGAAATATACGCCCCCGCCCACAAAGAAACCACAGCTGTCTGCATAACAGTATAACAATTAATAATTGCAATACAAACATCAGCAGGTGACAGCAACTAATCAACTTTCCACAGATTTAGTCATGCTCTTAAATCACCAAAAAAGTCCACCTTAACTTCCAACTATTACTTTGGTTATGTAAAGCGGTCAAAAGTCGCGCTGACAGGTAAACTAGCACTATTGATTACAAAAAAGAGTATAAGGTAAAAACTGATTAGCACAATCATGTGAAAAGTGTGCAACACTTCGGATTTGGCAATATATAAACATCAGCAAAATGTGAAAATTAAGCGAATAACTTTCACTTGATCTACAAATATGAAAAAGGAGAGAGGAGCACACATACTAAGTGGGCGTGGCTGCCAATGCGTAGCAATGAGACTCGATGATATTTGTTGTCGTTGTTTCACTTTTACAGCTTTGGTTGGTCTTTTGGTTATCCCTAAACTCAGAACAAAATCACCCTTAATTTTAGAAAGTCGCATAAAATTGTAAAACAAAAAAATATTTACTTTATTTTTTAAAAACAAATGCAAACCAAATCTTTTTAAAAAATTAGTACCAAAATTCCATAACAAATAATAAAATTTGCTGGCTCACCTTTTATATGAGAGACTTGCCTTGGAGGCTCAGTGGATAAGTTTTTTAAATTAATTTATTTAAAACTATGTAAAATGCATTTAAACGTCAATTAATAATATAAGTATCAAAAAGGCAGAAAAAATAGTAAATTAAAGAGAGTCACGATAATGTAACATATTTTCTAAATTTAAAAAAATTAATGCTAAAATTTACAAAACCATAAAATGTTTTGAAATTTACTTTCTGAATAATAGTGTGCCAAATGCAGCGATTTACTTAAATTTAGGTCGATTTTCTTATGAGTGTACAAATATAAATCTACGCCTTGCTTGGCTTTTCATTTGTTGTATTTTATCACAATGCAATGTTGGCTGCTTTGACTAACTTGCCTCGGTCGACGGGCAATTTGCTAAAAGCCCTTTTAGCACCGGCACTGATGAATAAAAAGAACAGCTGATTGAGTTGCTGCTGCGGGCTGCATCCGAAATATGCCGCCAGGTGCTAATTGGCGTTCAATTAGCGGCAACGCTGAAATCGTCGCGGCTTTCACTGGCTGCTGACTGCCTCAGAGTCTGCCCCATGACGAGGTGCCTAATCGATTGTGACAGTTTTACGGCGCCACTAGCGCATCCTACAATTCTGAGGGAGAGGAAGAGGTGACATCTATGCTCTTTGGATTGGTAACCGGAGCATGTCTCAGTCTCTGGGGCCATACAAAATTCTGTTCGCTAAGTAGCTGGCGTCCATAAATCTGTGCCGTGTGCTGTAGTCAAGGTGATTTACATACTTGTAAGAGTCCCTCTGCATCTTCATCCATTTGTCCCCCACTTTTACAGGTAGTAACTCACTTTCGCTGGTGAAGTTTACTTGACGTGTCTGTGTAAAATAAGCGAAAAGAAATTAAATTGAAATTTGTTGCCTCTGCTTGCTGCTTTTGGCAAACTTAAAAAACAGACAAACCGTCTTTATAGCTTTTTCCTGCATATTTTATCAAAAACAATCAAATTTTATACAGCGGCTATGGCAAATTTGCAAAACATCAGCAAACGAACATCACAAAAAACTCAGGAAAATAAAAGTAAATATTTGCAATTTTGGAAATGTGTATGTACATAAGTAAAAATTATGTTAGGGTTGCTGTTGCTCTTTGTTAAGAGATTATTCTAATAAATATAAATGATTTTATCCAAAGCTATCAAGAGATATCAAGAATTTATATGCATAACTCTATAGTCTGTGCTTACAGCCAGATATATATAGTCATTAATACAGTATTAACTTAATTTGCATCTGCAATAAGCCAAATTTTCTATGGATCATAAACATAATAATTATACATATCTTATTTAGTAATTTTTATAAATATAAGCAATTTAACTATATTTATCCAATTTATTGTGCCATTAATGCATTTTTAAGGAGTTTAAGTATGCTACTAAATACAAGATTAAATTCAGTACACACTTTAAGCAATTTTATTGTTTCAAGCTCTAATATGAAAGGCAATTAAGATGGTCACAAGTAAGAGTAAAATACTTTAATGGTTATATAAGTCAAATCAAAGTTGTTCACGGACATACTAGAAAGTCGCCAGCGTCATTAAGTAAGATTGATGGGCAGTCCCGAATACGGGTACAAATTTAATATTATAACAATCACTTGCTTATAGTTACCAAACTGGGTCCAAACTGATCTCAAAACATGCAGAGGTAAACAATATTAAAATAAATAGTTTAAAAATGTTAATTTTTTTTTAAGTTTTAAAGAAATATGAAAGATGAGCTATTCTCTCTCTCTCTCTCTCCCTATATATATATATATATATATATATTTATTTATATATTTATTTCCCAGTCTTTCTCTGCATTCAGATAAATGTGTTTTCTTAAATGAAACTGATAATTTCCTGAGAATTATACATAAAGAAGGCAAATTTAATGTTTGTGGATTGGTGTTAGTTGTGAAAGGAAGTTTGATGGCAAATGGCAAAATCAGAAATTGATTTTAATGATAGCCCCATTACCAGGGCTGTGG
Organism: Drosophila longiperda; assembly: GCA_035042125.1. Classification (NCBI taxonomy): domain Eukaryota; kingdom Metazoa; phylum Arthropoda; class Insecta; order Diptera; family Drosophilidae; genus Drosophila; species Drosophila longiperda. The sequence goes on from JAWNLV010000130.1 coordinate 709,216, forward strand.
ACATGCCGAACATTGAACACCATCGAAACTTGAACATCATGTTCGCAAATCATAAATCTCTTGTTATCGTTTCGCTTTTTGGGGCAGTCAATGTGTTGCCAGCCACATGTTACCAGCTGTGCGAACGAATCCCTCATTTCTAAAGCGTATTAGGGGCATCACTTATTATCCAAGTATTTTGCGATTGATTTTCGGCTAAACAATGCCGACGGTGACCGCAGGCACCGCTGGGATGCCACCCATCTGAGGCAATCTGACTGCGGCAGGTGCACCAGACCAGCCTCTTGTATGTCTTGTGACCCCCACGAAAGCTAATACCAATGGCAAACATGGCGCACCTTTCACTAAATTTAACACAAATCAATAATAAAAACATTGTAAACTGAGCTGAGTGCTTTGCATCTTTGTTTTTTCTGCCTGTTGTCTGATTTTCATGTCTTTATGACAAGTTACATGCCAATCAAATAAATCTGTCTTCCATTTAAGATTGCAGTAGTAGCTTACAATTTGTAAATTTCCTGAATAGTAAAATGGAAAACTTGATTCGGCCTTATAAGTGTGTCAGGAAGCTAATCCCTCAACAAATTAAGAAAGAGCTACAAATTAATACTTTTAATTAAAATCGGAAAGTAAATTTGACTTGCAGAATAAAACATTGTGCTAAAATAACTGAAAAAGACATTCTGATTAAATTTTAAATATAAAAATTGTAGTAAAAACCAAACCTCAAAAAAATAATTGTTTAGCATAAGTACTACTTTTAGATGTAATAAGGTTTTTTTTTCAAAATTGAAAGAAAATTCTCCAAAGTTAGGATGTTTAATAATTTTCATATATATGTTTTTTTTATAAGATTTACTTTTTTAAATGGACTACAAATAATTCCGCCTCAACAAAATTGGCTTGCACTTCTTGCATTTGGAAGTTAACAACATTGTCATATATAAACGGGTCTTTTGTTGCACGAAACAATCCTCAGACAATTAAAAGCGTGGCAGAGACAAAAATGCTGTTTTCAATTTAATTATAGTTAAGAGAAAAAATCGAGTGCAAACGGGTCTGGACCTGGCCTAGACGGAGCTAAGTTTGCCTTACCCCACCCACTGTGGTTAGCCGCAACCGAAAGCCAACAAACAACTGGCGGGGCACATGTCTCCAACGTAGTCATTACGTCATGGGGCAGCACGAGAGCCTGCAGCAAAAAACAACAAAAACAATGAAAAAAACAACAAAAAGTTGTAACCATACACAGCCAACCGCATATTTGTCGTGAGCATTTTGTTACAATTTCAATTTGTTGCTCCAAGACTTGTATTGGTCTCTTTTGGAGGGGTCGTCCGGGGTCTCATAGAGTTGGCGAGGCTCAGGCGGTGTCTTTTGCCTTTGGTGTTGACGGCAATGGCAACGCTTGGCTCAGAGGCAGATACTTGCTTATGTTGTGTGTTTTTTTTTTTTTTTTGTATTTTGAAAGTGCATTTGGTTCGGTCTTGGCCAATATTTGCGAACAACAACAACCACAACAACAGCAACCAAATGGCAAAACTTGAACTGCTTTATTGCAGTTTTCGGATTCTTTTCAGATAGTCTGCTGGAAGCCGTATTCAGTTGTCTTTTTTTAGCTGACAATTGCGCTTTGCGAGTTGGCTTCAAGTGCAAATGTTTTCAGTTTGTAGGAAGTTGTACGTACAACAACAAAAATAATGCTCTGATTGATTATAATAAAAAAAATGTTTTTCTGAAAAAAACTGATAAACCGTCTTTGATTCTTCACTTTCTTATTTATTAGCTATCTCTTAGATCCAATAGTGAACTGAAATAATCACACAGCCTGTTTTTCGTTTTACCTGCCCCACAATTACAAGTCTGAACAAAATTTTAAGCGCTTGGAGATATCTCTCAGTAAATTGATAATTTTATTGATTGCATCTAGGAATATGAGCTTTCCTTACCCTTTCACGACAGGTTTTAAAAACACCTTTTGCTGCCCGGCAAATTAAAGCATTAGAGCTCCCAGCAGCTCGTGTCAAAGACTCGTAATTTGCGCTACTTGCAACATGCTGGCTTTTGGGCGGGTATTGTTGGCTGATGGGGTTTTTAGTATTACGCCTTGACTTTCACATGACAGTACGTCGGAGTATTTGTATTTCAGTCTGAGCTTAATATCATAAAAAGCTTGAACTGCAACTTGTCATTCAAATTGGTGTCAACCAGTCAACTGGTCGCCAAAGAAAGTGGCGCCAGATCTAACGCTGCACCAGCAGCAGCTGCTGCAACTGCAACTTATCAGGCTAAACCGTTAAACTAGGTCGCCATCGTCATCGTCATCGTCTGCAAACTTTGCAACCCGTTTTGCCGGCGATTGCCGTACACAAAAAAAAACCAGGCAACTGGCAATGCAGCACATAAGAACATCAAACAGAATGCATCCTGAGGGAGTTAACCATTATTCCCCCTCCTCTCTCTCTCTTTCTCTCTCTCTCTCCCTCTCTCTAAGCTGCATTAATATTAAGTTTTATTTGCAGAGCTCCCAACATGCATGCTTTCAATTTTCCGCAAACAGCTCGAAAATTAATTAAGCAATTTCCCTCGCAGCTTTTCTTTTTTCCATTTTTTGCATGCATTTATGCTAATTGTCAGGGGCTATTGATTTGGCTCTGATCGAAGTGGGTGTGGCAAGTGGGTGGCTAGCAATTATACTAATGTTTAATTATGCCATTCGAGCAAATCGAAGCAGAAACTAAAGAAGTCATTCACGTAATAATAAGACTTGGTAGAAAATAATGTTTTAAATTTCAAAAGTTCATATTTTCACACACATTGTGAGTATATTTACAAGCACATCAAGCTTATTTAAAAAGAAAACTTGTGTCTATAATTGAGATTAGTTTTCATATAACACATCCTTTAAATAACAACTAATAAATAAAAATATAAATTTTTTAAAAATTATTATACTCTCCCGCATTTTAAAACACTAATGAACATGGCTCGTGATGATAAGTGTGAACTTCTTAGTTCAATTTTTCTACTCATTTTAACCTTAAAATAAAACCAGTGTAAGTATTATAATAAAGTAGAATAAACCATCCTGATCTGGTGCACGATATCATGAATATTATTTCGGTTTCCCACACCCATATCAAACTCAAGTTCGCCACAAGCGACATTTTCGGTGCACACCTGACCCAAATTGATAATAACAACACAAAACAACATTGCATACGCTTATCAGGGCCACAACAGACATCCAGGCTAAGGCTGTCGTCATCCTCAACGCCAAACATGAGCCGCAGTCTGCCTCCCCCTCTCCCTATCTTACTATCTCTCTCTCTCTTTCTCTCTCTCTCTCTCTCTCTCCATCTCTCTGAGCTTGGCATTGGTAGTCGAGTCATACAGGCGTTAAATGAGAAGCGTTTGACAAGTTTCTCATTGTTGGTGTTGCTGCCGTTGTTGGTGCAGCAGGGATCAGAAATTAGTGTTTCAGTGTGCACCTCATGCACACAAGCACACATACACACAGAAATACACATACATACTCAGCTGGCAAAAATTAATTGCAATGCCGCAAATGACAGCGGCAAGTAGTAAAACTAAGCAGAAGTCGACTGGATCCCTTTGGGTAGATGTGGGGGCGTTGCACGTACGCTAGTTGCAACAAGGATGAGCTCGTTAAAGGAAGCGCCAACAGCAACAAAAACAACAACAACAGCAACAATAACAAAAACAAAAAATACTTGTCAAATGCGTAAATTTCATTTTACTATTGTATTTATTGTTGATGTTGCTGCTGTTGTTGACACGAAATTTTATTAACAATCGCTGCAAGAAGCTGCACGAACCATGTCTCCCCTACCAAAAAGTGGGCGTAAGCCGCCCCCCAATAACACACACACAGAAACACAGACAGGCGGCAAGCTCTTTTTTGCGTTGAACGTTTTTCTCAGTTGCGGCGGAAAAATCGTAAAACGTTGGCCAATTTTTTGGCAAGCGACAACGCGACACATCCGCATTTGCAGTCCACAATCCGTACACCAAATTCAACTCAGGTCCAATCCAAGATCTGACAAATACAGCAGCCTAGTTAGCCAAATGTAACTGGCCAATGGGCGTGGCAGTCCGATACGTTAGTTGTGCCCAAGTAAGGCATTTGTTGTGGCAGTTGCACTCTCCAAAAAATGAAACTAAACACAGCAAAATTATGGCGGAGTCGCATAATTGTTTAGGCCTTGGCTTAGGCCGCAATACATAATACATGGAGGTGCCTGATTAATTCGCTTTTCTCACTTTTCTCAATTTTATAGGTATAAAGCCGCTAGCAGTAACATTGCTAGCCGATCAATGCGTGTGAAGAAAGCAGCAACACTCGATCCTTGTCTTTCGAATTTTTAGTGATTTGTAATTTTTGAGCTTGAGGCGTGACATTCGCAAAGTGGGTGGTTTAACTGTTGTCCAATTTATTGTCTGGATTGTCTGCTTAGTGGGTTAACTTTTTAGGGAAATAAATAGATATTTTAATCAATCTCTATTGTCAATTATGTTGTCATTATTTGTGGCAAATATAAAAAATTATCTTTATCTACGATTGGTTAATCGGTCGGAATTCAATGAGAAAGAGTGACTACGCAAAAAAATCTTTTAAATACAAATTTTAAACTATAAGCACAATTTTCTAAAATATTTTACATTTATCCAAGTCTTAACTTAAATTTAGATTTAGCTTTACTTTTACACCAGCTGAACTGTTTTAAATGTTTGTCAGAGTTAAGCACAAATCGGATTTGAAATGTTGTATTTAGCACTCTATTTAGTGCTTACCTCGCACATCAAAGACACAAAAAAAAAAAAAAACTGTGCTGATTTATGACAATGTTATGACAATTGTTAAGTGAGACTATTAAGAGAGGCGCGGAGGCCGAATCAAATTCTGGCCCGCCATAATTGTCGCGAGAAGACAAAACAAATGACAATTAGAGTGTGTTAATCGCTAACAAACCGTAGCATCACGAGGGGTACTCGAAACGTTTGCAAGCTACGTGCACCCCAACAACCCGACACCTCGAAGCGAGCAAGAAGCGAATTAAAATAACAACAAGTTGAATTTTGTACGTGGCACCGGATCAGGAAGCGGGTGTAAAAATGAAAGGCTGCTTTTAATGAATTTGCAGTTACACATTTTGACACAAGTTTTTTGGGTTGCAACACCCTTCCCCCGCTCCACCCCCCAATAAAGCACTACTCGTGGTTGTTGGTTTGTTGTGTACTTAGGACTTGATGGGGCACACTTGAAGCACCACTAGATTTTACAACTTAATTACAGGCAGTGCTAATCCAAGCTAAATGAAGCTCGGCACTCCACGTTTTCACATGGGTATAAAATAAAGAAAATGAGTTAGGCCACATTTAAATGAAGCACCTAAATTTTCCACATGCGTCACCGCACATCACATCACATCACATCACACCACATTACACATCTCAACACGCCCCGTCACGTGGCCAGGTAACAAGTACCAATTACATAAGTTACGACTCAGTTATGGCCTGGTGCTTATAGAGGTACAATTACTTATAGGCTTTTGCATATACACATGCAATTCTGGAATTATCAACAAACATTAATTTAAATATTCGTTGGTTTAATATTGTAAATAACAAAAACATTATAGCTACACTTAACATTAAATTTTAAATATAAGAAATTTACAGCGTATATACATATAAAATATAATATTAATAAAAGAAACATTTATAGAGTGACCACATGTGAAAGTTTTTGCACAATTTGACATCATCGCAGAAGGAATAAATAAATAAATAAATAAATAAAATTAACATAGGTAACACAACATGGTTCCCATATTTAGATTGTGTCATATAAAGAGTTAACACCAACTGCTTTTCATATGGTCTTATTTGGAGTACAGGAGATGTGGTCACATATGTTAGTTAAGAGTCGTATTGACCGACGAATTTGTGTAGAATCTCTCGCAAACTTATCGGATATAAAAATTATCTTAAAATTGTTATTATTATTATACATAAGACCCTTGCCGAATATTTATATAAGAGTATTACATGTACGCACAGCACATATTTATTTTATAATTATTCGCAACATTAACTATACATTTTTTGAGTTACTTTCATTCAGTCAAATGAGCGCAAAACAAACGAGTCAATTGTCTTTTTTGCTTATGCTAATGATCTTTAAAATAATAATATTGTTACTTCAACTGCGACAGCTAATGATGATTTTGCCAAGATTGACACTTTTATCCATTGACCATGACCGTGACTGTTACTGTGACTGTTACTGTGACTGTTACTGTTACTGTGACTGTGTGTGTTCACAATGAACAGAGAAGTTTTAATAGTGTAGTTTTAACTGCAGCTTAAATTCATGAAAGGAAAGCAGCTGGAAAAACAATTGTCGCTAATCTTAACAGGGGCTTCAAGGGGCAGTTGCATTTTGCAACGCACACTTTCTGCAAACTGAAAGCTGCGAACTGAGAGCTGTGAGCCGAGAGCTAAGAGCTAAAAGGCCCGAAGCTATTTGCAATTGAAAGTTGCAGCGTGGAAATAACCGCAGCGAATGATCGATTTTTTGTATCAAAGACTTTCTCAGAGTCTGAATCAGAAATCAGTAAAAGCAAGTAGCTAACACATTACGGTAGACGGCTTAGTGCCGTTTTTATGAGATCACGTTCTATTAGATACGTGCAACATTTCCCCAGCATCTACTGATGGATATGCAACTGTCATGCCATCGATGAGTCAAACAGAGAGAGCGAGTGAGACAGAGATAGAGAGAGAGAGAGAGAGAGAGAGAGAGAGAGGGAGAGAAAACGAGTGCGATAGTGGGAGCGGGACAACGGTATGCTTGACTGAGTAGCTGGCACGTTCAACTTGAAGCAAGTGCGTGTTTAACGCTACTTTGGTTAACAGCGCCAGGCCGATATACAATATTATTTTCCATTGGCTTGTAACTGTTGTTGCACAGCCGCCAAGAGCAGCTGTAAACATGGTTACTGTTGATGCTGTGTCGGGGGCAGTGCCTCGGCCAAAGATGATGGCTTGTCTCTAATAATCGCATTCGTAAAATGATAACCCATTACGATTTTAGTGGCTTTCAACGATTGAACGAGAAAATCATTAACATTTAAGAAAATTTATACTTCATGCTTTAAATTGCGTTTTTAAATTAATTATTGTCAGTATTATTTTCGACTAATTAGCGAGTTAATTCAATTCACAAGCAAAATATGCATGCATATTAATAATTAAATAGCAGAATTGGAAATGGGAACTGGGTACTGAGTACATATTACTGATCTCTGGGTGGATACTGCGTACAAGCCAATTCAATTATATTAATCAACAATTTCTTAAAGATAACCAGGAAATATTTGATTTAATAAAAAAAAATAAAATAATAGTTTTGTAGTAATCCTTTTGTAACACGTAGTCACCGTTTGATTCGTACATTAAGCAATTCCCAATTACTATTAGGGCAAGTTTCTTTGCCAGTCATGATGCAGCACTGAGAACTTGCCACTCAGAGTTGGCAACAGACCGAAAAGAAGAATCACTGTCCAAAAGTAGCACAATTGTAATTAAAACGTTCTACGTTCCTCTCTCAGCAAAACATTTGAGTTAGCCGCCGTTGGCAACAAAAGTGGGATTACTTTGGCCAGGAACTACGTAAGAAATTGGTAAAAGTAAAACGTCTCAAAGATTTGAATCATTAATGAAGTCTGAAGATTGAAGAGAGCTGAAGTACCGAAAAATACAAAAGAGTTCGTTACTTTTTGAGCTAATGGGACCAATTGAATAATTGCATTACTTGTGAATTTTTGGAGTCTGCGCGACGATTCGAAAGCAAATAGATCAAAATGAATGGCGAGCGGCTATAATAAATAGAGAGTAATAATAATAGCAATAATAATGTAATGCTTATTTTGATTAGAAAGTTGTATAATCTCTGAGAGCCGCGATTCAAAGCATGCGAATTTTTTACGCAATTGTTTTAGGTTTGTTTTGATTATTTTTTATTTTGTTTTGTGTTTTGCACTAGGCCGCCAGTTAGTTAGGTATTGTATAAGTAGCTACACCACAATAACAACACAAACAACAACAATGACAAACTCAACAATTTTATGCCGCATGAAGACAGAGCTTGGCATATGATTTAATTGAAGTCTACAAAAACAGCAACAACAACAACAACAACAACAACAATAATAAGCACCCTCAAGTAAACAACGCCTGAGAAGAAAAAGATTTGCTTAAGAGACTGTAAACTAAAACTGAAATTGAAACCGAAAACTAAAAACTGCGAATCTGTGCAATCGTGATTATTTTAATTTCATTTTAGTAATCGCATACCAAATGTTAACTATATTTTTTCTGTTTATTTTAATAACGCAACACTGTCGGCACTTAAAAACACATCAACAAAAATTGAAGGCACAAGAAAATCAAGAAACTAAAAATAATAACCACCGCAACAAAGTAATTGTCATAAATATGAATGTAAAGAAATAACAGTGAAAATCAACAATCTGAGGAAAAAAATGCTGTACAAATAGCAAAAGTGGTCCATTGTTATAGTTATGCCATGGACCACGTGAAAGACCTTCTTCAAGTGAGCTTGTAGGGCTCGAGATACTCCTCAGCTGGTCAGCGCTTGGACATTTAACTCGTTAAATGACGCTTGACCAACGGATGTTTTCCCAACACCCTTCTTTGAAATTTTTGTAATTTCAAGTACTCGAAATTAAATTTAAAGCGGATATTTTAAATTTGTAATCACATATACATATAAATTTGATTAAAGGCACTGGATTTTTTTTCTTAAAAAACTTGAAATAAAATGTTTGTTTTACATTTACATAACATTCTTTTTGTTATTTTCAAAGTATGATTAACGTGCGATATACGATTAAATGTAGTCACTTTTCAGCTTCCAAAAGATTAGTAGGGCGTTATATCTTTTAATGGGATAATTAAGTATGCTTTTTTATTTAATTTTTTATAGGTAGAAATAGATTAGTTAGTTAACTGTTCCGTCAATCGTTGCGAGAGTTAAGCATCTACGAAGGCAAAGGAAGTTCTATAAATTTATTGAATCGAATTTCGTACCGAAAATAAAATAATTAAAAATGTAATGTTATTGTTACAAACTTAACTTCTTAATAATTTAACTTAAAATGTTATCATTTTAAAATCAATTGCCTCTAATTGATTTTCGGGGAGTGTATATTCCTTTCTGGATATTGATTATATACATGTTTTATTTATATATCTTACACAGAAAACTTATTTTTAAAAATATAGTTTTTAACGAACGGTTGATGAGTAATGTTTGAATTAAAAATAGTTTTGCCTGTGGAAAGTGAACGTTGCTAAAAAAAATAAATAAATTCAAATTGTTCCAAATGTCTTTGATGTAGGATCATAATATATATATTAAGTTGCTTTGAAACATTCAACGGATTTCGATTTGGCAGCGATCTCTATATTATTTATTAACCTTACGAACTTCATTAATTTGTTGTTTAAAATTCCTACCTGTTAAATCTTAATTAATTCGTCTATTCGACATAAGGGCTTAAATTCAGCAGAAAAAATTGAATTTTAACAGTTTTTAGCATGTGCCCATTATTAATGCCTAATACTAGATTACATCATTTTTATATATTTCCTTTTTGTTCATATTGTTCAATACGTTTCTCACAGTATTCAAAGATCTCTGTCTAACTGACCTTACCAAACCTCTTCTGCTCAGCTTTTGTGTGTCTTGTAACTTAAATTTATTAATAAATCCAGCAGACTCCAGCGGAACTCAGACTTACTACCAACGACTTTCACAAAGTTCTTAAGTTTGCAGAAAACAAGATTCGAGAGTCTCAAACTGATCTCAGTTGACAATAGCAAATGGTCAGAATCTAATTTTGTAGCCATAATTATAAAAAGGCAAGCGCAATTTTTCCATTCGTGCGATTATAAAAAGCAAAGTTTAAAATAAACATAAGTTTATTGAACTTTGGTTAGGCAAATGCAAATTAAAATTTTTTTTCGCATTTTAAATTAAGCAAATCATCGTCTGACCTGGGGCCAAACTAGTTATTTATAAAAAGCCCATTTCAATTCTATGGCGGTTGCTGGTCTTTGTTAATGTTAATGACCATGTAGAATCTTTGGTCAAAGTCAGGGATATCAATGCTTTGGCATATGTGAAAAGATATTCAGTATTCATAATTCTTTGGCTACGCCGAGTTCTTTGAACCTGCTTAGCCACTTCAGATCAGCAGCCCGCGGGCCAATTAATTGAACTGACTGATCTTCAAGCCAACTTCGGCGGGTTCAAACACCTTTCAAAACACCTCTAATGACTTGAAGTATTAACGGATTGCTTCGAGCTGTTGGTTTTGGTTTTGATTTTGCTTTAGCCGTAGATAAATTGTATTGCCACACGCTGCTGCGTGCGGCATCTCCGTTTGCGTTTACAAAGATTGCGCAAATGATCAGACACTTACAGAATAAATTGAACATAATTCCAAACGGCGCTCGCTCGGGTCTGGTCTGGGGTCTGCTCTCGAATTTGCCAACTAGTTGCATGTACAACTCCAGCCGTTCCCCATGTCGAAAATATCAGTCAAGCAACACATTCGCGAATTGCTCGTTTTTTATGCTCAATTTGCTTATGCCTGTTCGCTATTTACATTTGCCGTTACAGTTTGATTAGTTGGTAAATCTGCCATCATTTAATGAAATTACTTATCTTGCAGTGGAGCTTGCGTACAATGAACGGAAATTGTGAGCAATTTACATGCAGCATCTATACAATGCCCATGATTGCTTTGGCAACAGTGCAACAGTGCAACAGTGGAAGTGAAAGGCGCTCCTTTTAAATATATCTACTTATTAAATATTGTGCTACTGCAACGAGTGATATGGGGGAGCCTGGATTGTTTTCTAATATAATCATTAAACAGCATAGTATTTAGAAATTGCAGTTGTCTTCATAAATGTACTAAATTAGTCAATAAATTCATCAAAAAGATTAATGATCTTTTGCCGGAACTACTCTGTTCCATTTCCTTGTAGACTAATGTAATTTAGAGTAGAAAAGTGTGATAATGAATTATGTTTTCGTCGCGTCTAAAATAGCAGTGGCAGCATCTTCTCTTTCACTTTAATCGGTCGCATATGGTTTATGAAAAAGAGAATGATCCAATTTTGTTTATGGATTGATACTCCCACTTTTTACTCTACACTTTCCCCAATATGTGGAATCATCATGTGCTACTCCCACGATCCCAAACACATACAGATGCATAGAAATAGAGCTCCAACTCGAACTCGTTCCGCAGTGGAACACACACAAAAAACGCTAACGAACAAAGTGTAGGTCCCTAATGGCAGGCACATGTGCTACGTGGCAGCAAACGAGCTGCACCAGCCGACAGTCCACAGTCCACAGTCGACAGTCGCCAGCTGGCCGTCAGCAAGTCAAACTCAAACTAAAACTCCAACTGAAACTGGTATCCAAACAGAATCCGCAGTCAGCGACAGCGTACAATGTGTTCTAGCAAATGTCCGAAAAAGAAATCGACGCAGTCACGTAAAATTATTTTAATAATCACATAACTTTCGGCATTTACACGCCATGGGATCCAATGGGAATTAGAGTCGTGCAGGGAGTATGCGAAAAAACAAAATGTCAATAATAAACAACAACAAAAAAAGTCAAAGTTTCTGAAAGGGGGTTGGGGTGGGAGTGGGAGAGGGAGTGGTCGAGACCCGAGGAAGCTCTTAAGTGGGATTTGCGGCCATCTTTAGTGTCAACTTTAACAATAAGTTGCTGCAGAAATTTGAGTGGTGAGGGTTGTGTTGCCAATGAATAGCTGTGGGGTGGCCAGAATAGTCGTCAAACAAAACATTCACTCTGTAAACATACATACATACATAAATACATATACATAAGTAAGAAACTTTCGATATCAACTGTGGCACAGTGCTGCTAATGAAATAAACACCCACGACCGGTGGAGCTGCGAACTTCAACTGAGTGCGCACAGCAGGTGGCCAGAAGTTAGAGCGCCGCATGGCCAAACCAGTGACGACGTATCCGTCAGATACATTTCATTTGCCTACCCGCGCACCTGGCCACCTGGCCACCTGGCTGTATGTCTACCTGTCTGCCTCACTTCCAGTTAGCTCCGCTTCGCATGCCAAATGAAAGTTAGCTTTTCACTCCAGGCCTGTGATTTGGCCAAGGAATACAGCAGGTCCAGTGAATTCAGCTACACTTGGCCACTGTCCCAGGCGGCAACTCTACTTGCAACCGCTCTGTTAAGGTAGAGCAGTGATTTGAAATAAATTACTTTTTGCACCTGATCAGAACTAAACCGGCAACTGGCCGGGCAACTGCAACAAGTCTGCAACAACTTTCAAAAAGTCTGCCTAGAATTTTTTTCCTATGGTCGCATTTATTGTCATTATAATTTAGATGCTAGTTGTGTCTCTTTTTAGTTGTTTCTTTTTTAAGAGCAGTTGCTTCTGCCGTTTCTGCTGTATGCCAACAAAAGCATTATAAAATTTGTTGCAATTCATATTTTTTGTTTGCTTTCTTTTTGATTCCACGACAGCTGCATTAAAAAAGTTTTCCAAAAAAGAAGTTCGCTTTGCAATTTCGACTTGGTTTATTTCTGCTGCTTTGTTAGCTTTGTTTTGTTATCAACGAACCAAATGGAAAATATAAACAAGAAAACAAAATAGCTAGCGAAAATGTACCAAAAAGTGACCAGACCAAAAAGGGCTTGTTTCCTGTCCGCTGTGACCGGCTTAGCCCTTATGGCGTGGAGCTAACCTTCCAAGTGAATTGTTGTTGCAAAACTTTGTTGGAGTGCTTAAAACAACATGGAAATATTTTCTTACCATTTTAATCTCTTTAACCAAGCTAAAAACAAATTAAATCTCAATTTTTTTACTTAATGAATTTTGGAATGAAATAGAACTTGGTAGAATGCGAATTTGATGCGGCTAAAATGGGCCATCAATCTTGAAATAAAATTAAATGACATTAATTATGTTTATTCAAAGTCAATGATGTCCATAAATAATATTCCTTGGTCATTTTTACAGCCTGGAAATTGTTCCCCTTTATAAGTTGAATAATTAAAAATTTATCAAATCGCGAACATCTGCAGAGGAGAGAGAAGTATGTCGCCAGCTTAAGGATCCCACTGAGCATCTGTGGGACTGCCATTTCATATTGTTTGTTAATTTCTTGTATAATTTTTATAGTTGCTTTCTTTGCTGCATTTGGTTTGCTGCTCAGTTTTCTCTGCTGTTTTGTTTTGGCTTTTCAGAACTTAATTAAATGTTGTCACAGCGCACACTTTGTAGTCTGCTCTGGGGCAGCAAAAGGACAACCAACGGGTGCAAGAGCTGTGGCAAACTGTGCTAGGAGGATGTGTTAAATAGGGTGTACAAAGTAAATTATGAGGTGGAGCGGGTGGGTAATGGTGTGGGGTTAGTTTCTAAGTCTGTTTCTGACGGCGATTCAAAGTGTAAATGAAATAAGAGCTGCTAAAAACTAATTTGGCGTAAATTACAAAAGCTTAACGGGTACACAAATAGAATGCTTCAGCTGAAGAGGGGCCACCTTTGACTAACAATGTTTCACTCTTATCAATTTTTTATTTTTGTTTATTTCGTAGTTCCGTCGAGCTGATCGCACTTCTGGCCATATCGTGTACCTTTTTTCTGTTCATGCACACAAGCAAATTGAACAGTCGCCTGAAGGAAATGGAGGTGAAGCTGCAACCATCCGAGTTCTCGGCCTTGGGACTAACCGGCAATCATATAAGCGGACATGATGCGGGCAGTAAGTATCCAAGATACTAATCTAAATATAAACACAACGCAACCACTAAACGCATCTTACAGCCGCACTTCTCTGAGACAAGGCCTCGGCCCAGAACTATGTCAAAGTTTTCGCTCGATTGTACATACTGCCTGCGTATGCGATACAGATACAACTGCATCTGTCAGATAAGCGTCTATGCACAGGAAGCCAAAAACACCCATACAAAAAGTCTGCGGCTATGCTCAATTGATTTTTAATGACCACATTGACCCATCCTGTAAACAGAACTACAAATGGCTTTTTGTGCAATGTTTGCGCTGGAAACCATAAATATTCTGAACGTTTTAAGCCAAATTAGAGAGCAATGCTATATGCATGTATAAATTATCTCGACACACATACACACACACATCTATATAATATAGCCACGTTGGTTAAATAAAATGAACATAATAAATATGTATTCGAATATGGGTACGATATAATGAAATATGCAAGTGAGCTCGCGACGAAATACCCTAACCCCAGCTGTTAAATATTTTCTTTCTTTATTGTAAAATTTCACCCGACTTTAGTAAATCTGCATCTGTATCTATATACAGAATTCTTGCGGCTGCTGATAGAAATTTTCTCAACATGAGAATATATTTTCGACTACAACTTGTGTGTTTCTTAACCAATCTTGATCAAATTTGGGCAGTATATCAATAATATGCATTGCTATCGAAAATATAAGTAGGAGAAGCATAGGTAGTTTTCGATAAAAAAAAAAAGGAAACCTAAATCTCTAGCTTGTAAAGTTTCCAAGATCAGCCAATTTTTGCAACGATCGGACAGACGGACATGGCTATGTCGAATCGACTGTTTATCCTGATCAATTTTTGGGGTCGGCGATGCTTCCTTCTGCCTATTACATACATGTGCACAAAACCATTATACCCTTTTTACCCATTATTAATGGGTTAAGGGTATACAAATAATATCTATACGAGATGTAATACGAGAACACACACATTTATCTGTTCATTCATATTATTAATTATTTAGATATGACAGAGAGAACTTTTCCCCACGGATATATTTAGGGGTCGTAACGCCAATTTAACCTTTTGACATGCGTTAAGCATCCGAGAAAGTCTATTATAATAAATACAAACAAACATACATATACGTATATATGTGCATAAGTAATGTAGAATATTAAAACATAATTATTAATTAAGCTATGAATTATGCAAAGGGTCAACGGCACACAGAGTGCATTTGTGAACAGCGGAAATTGTGTATTCTCATATTCTATTGAAATTATTTAAGCTTCAAATATGTTAAATACTATAATCGCATATTATTGATCAATAATGGCTTACTAAGTACAATTTGGTATATTAAATAATTTAGACAAACTAATTATTTAAATACATATAGGCACTTTCGAAGTTCGAGCCAATTTTAAAAGTATCACGGATATTCGTTCCCAAATGGTTACAGTATTCAGTGCTTTTAGTTTGTTTTCAATATTGATATTAGATATATGCAGAACCGCAAAGAATAAAATTGTAAACAATGTTTCAATAATGGTCCATATATGCATTCAAGCTGTCGAACACTTCACTTCCATTGACTCATCTCATTTAACATTGGGCCGCTCTTAGCCTGTAAAATATATACCACATTTCATATGTCACTTGAGTGTATAGAGGCACTTGACACTGTTCTTGATGCACGAACATAAAAACATACATGTTTTGTAGGGCGCAGCAACTCTGAGCCCCACTTGATTCTTGCCCCACTTAAGTCAACATGTAGCAATTTGTAATGATTTTTGTGTACACCCCACACTTTTGCCAATTGTAGTCTTTTTAACAGAACGCTGCCTAATCGACTTTGAACCAAACATATACTTAGATTCAGACAACTAACTAATAACTCTATTATTAGCCGAGTTGCAACTCTAAAATACGTTCATATATACTCACGATACCAAGTCAAAAACCACTTTCCGCATGCAAAACCCTAATTTCAATGCCGGAAGCTTGGCGCGTCTGGGCTGCAATCCACTTACAAATTAGTTAAAACTGCCTGCCGCAGCTGCCACTGAAGAAATACGAGTATGCCACAATCTGCACCAAAGATCTAGGTGCGGAGTAAGGGAGGGAGGGGGAGACAGCCACACGGTTTTTTTACGCCTAACTGCTGTAACTGACAATCGCTAGTTACAAAAGCCAACTGAAGACTGTACAGTGTTTTTAAATCTTAATTCATTTCTATTACTATTTGTATTACATTATTATTAATTTTATTATTTTATACCCAGCACTTATTAAGAACTGATAAATACTAGTAACAATAAAAATTTAATCCCATTTCATCAGAATAAGTCTTATTTATTTAATCCTTCTAGAACGAAATGATAACTCAACCTGAATATGAATAAATCAGAGATAAATACTAAATAAATTAATATTTACCCATACATAATGTACTAAATATTATTAATATAATTAAAAGTATACAATACTTGAAATAATAAATAAAATAATTTTATACATTTTAGTTGAACTGAAACGGCAATTTATAGACAAATAAATTTAAAAAGCTACATTAAGCTGTTTTAGTCTTTTTTGAATTTGTTCTTATACCATTGATTGTATTCAGGTCAATGTTAGCCAAATAGTATCTCACTTACAAGAAGAAAAAATAACACCAATTCAACTCGTTCGATTTTAATTTAAATTAATGTATTGCCAAACTAAAAGGCATTTGTTTCCAAAAAATTATGTTTTTCTCTAAACTAAACAAACTAAACTATTTAAACATGGTCCACTGTGCAACGATAAAGTGATCATGATATCGATAGCATACACTACGACTGCAACTGGAACTCCTTATGAGCTCCAATACGCTGCCATCGTGCAGCTTCTGCCGAAACCATTGTTGCGGCTGCTCTGTTGCTGCCACTGCGCACGCGTCAATTGCGGCGCTGCGAGTCGTGCAGACGGCAAACGGCAGACGACAGATACAAATTGCCTGGTTAGGCCCCGAGCAATGCGAAATGGCTGATGGCTAATGGCCAAAAATGAAAGAAAACCTTGTCTTGACGCTGATGAGATTTTCCGTCGCTTGCTCACAAATAAAAAATGAAAAGTGTTAAAGCCTTTCAGCATCAGCTACCCATTCATTCATAAATATCTCACATAATAACGATGAGTCGAGTGTGACTTTGAAAACAAATACGAACGATTGCTCAATGTACTCACGTTAGTCAAGTTGATGGCACCTCAAGTTGCCAGTTTTATTTCTCTTTTTTCTGTGGCAGTGAACTTGACTTGGGCTAACTACTGTTGAGGATGAATAGTTGAGTTTTCTAGTGAGCTGTTAAGTATATTGTGGGACTTGATAAATATCAGTGAGTTAGCTGATTAAATCATATCTATTTAGATAGATAATGGACATACATACACAAATGAACATACATTACATGAAATTAGTTATTCAACTATGGAGAGAAGCAATGTCTAAGCCAATCTCATGTGCGGTTGGTGCTGTTAATACAAACTGAATTTTAAATTGGAGCACTAGATATGGGTGTAACTGCAAGATTTCGAGCCAAAAGTGACGCTGCCCTGCAATATGGGCGACTTAAAGAAAATTTATAAATAAAAACTAGTTAAGAGCTTGGACAAAGACTAACAAATAAAGTTTGATATGATTAATTATGTTTAGTATTACGTTTATTGGTCGAGCTCTCTAAATAGAATAATACATTGCTAAGCACTTTAAGTTAAATGGCAACTTGCACAAAAAGTTAAATACAGACTTAAACTGTAATTTACTTTGATTGCTATTCACTCACATTGTAAGAAAGTATTTGTGAACTTCAGCATTTGGTGCTGAATTGAGTGGGTAGTACGTAAACTCATTACGACACTTTTTGTTCTTTGAAATGTGGTTCACCTTCGATGAACACAGAAATGGCCAATAGCCAAGAGATAAACGTAGTCTGTCAATGACTTGATAAAAGCTGAAGCTAAAACTGGATTTGCGTCATACTTAGGTGCAACAGAGAGGGTGTAACTATTGCAGTTGCATGAGAAACGTGCATGTAACCCAATTTCAAGACCACACAAAAAGTGACAGAAAATTAAAAGCAAAAAGCTTCTCAGGTCTGCGGTTTTGCACTCCAAAAAACAAAGAAAAAATAAAGTATTCCTTTATGGTTCAGTGACTTGAATACGGCAGTGATGTGAGTAAATAAAACCAGTTCGAATTGCCGACTTTCATTCAGATTTTTCAGTGAAACTAACCAATGGCCAAAAGCAGAGCATATCCAAAACGAATCTGAATCTGGTTTATGGTCATTGGATTTGGTCTCGAATTACGACGACTTCCTTATTCATCAGGCTACAGCTGGCAAATTATGAAATGCTCCACAGCAACACGAGCCTATCCACACCCCTTCCCCCCTGAGACAACATCACTCATCACTCACTCACTCGCCATTCCGCTCCGCTTCACTCGGATCGAACAATATCCAAGACGTTTCCCTGTCCAATGCTGAATTGCAGTCATTTAGTGTGCAATTTCAAGCTGATGATGCCGCTGCTAACTACGACAAGGTCTGACATATGCAAAGTCATTCAAATCTAAATTACTTTCGAAGTTTTCAGCATTTAAGCGGAATTCGTTGACACTTCTGAAAGGACTTGATTAGCAGACTTTCCAAATATGTGATATTTATCTTAAACATTGCGGTTACGTTTCGCCGGTTGATGATCGCCAGATAGGAAGCTCATCCTGTACACAATGTTTCGGGAAAGTGAAAGGAATCATGATGAGCGTGCATACATATTTATTGCACACACATTTGTTTACCAATTTTGCCGGTTTGCGAGTAGCTCTTGCAAATTGAGTGCACTTCCCAGTCAAAATATTGCATAAGCACTTGTCGAAAAGTAAAAGTATCGACTGCAGTCGAAGGAACCAGACAGCACTACCCTCAGGGTGCCGACAAAGCTGAAATGTAGGTCTTTCATATGTGAGCATAGAAACGAGTTTAAAATCATCTAGTTCAATTAGTAAAATATTCATTTACAAAATCTGTTTTATATGTTAACATTATATAAAAAATGTACAACATAAAGTAATGATTTTTGCAGCTTTTTTAGTACAAGTACACTCAAAAAAAGAAATTACCTGAAAATTTAGAAAATCTTCTTCAAGTTAATTTGTTTATAAGTAAACGAAATACAATTATAGAACATAAAAAAATGTTTAATTGAACTGCAATACTTAATTTTAAAAACCATATTTCTTAATTCTTAAGAAAATATATAACTGAAATTTTGATGTGGTACAGTTTAGTTGTTATCTGCCTTGCATGCCACGAAGCGCAGTAGAAAGTTTGCATATGTGAAACACAACCGTTTTATAGATATACAAGAAGTGTTAACCTTGGCGATAAAAATATGCAAATTTTCTGAAATTCAGGGAGACTTTATATCTGAGTGTATGTACTACTTTGACTTTGAGCAGATGAATATTAAAATTTCTTCAAAATATCCCGAAAAATAATTAGTGTAGTATCTAAAATATTTATGGATTTGTCATATGCTTCTTAATTTATTTTAGAGTATCATTATCCGTAATTTTTAATTTTCCGAATCTATCAAGATCCACATTTATATATATTCTAAAACATCTTGTATTGCAATTTCAGAACCAAATGACATAAATACGCTGCATGGGACATATCAATACCTGAAAAGCACCGGCCAGGTAAGCTAACCTTATATATATATATATATATTTGAATGTATCAGCCGCATTTGCCATGTGTCATACTTAGTCGAATACATTATTACATACACATTATGGTTGGCCATAAAAATCTTCGCAACCATCTAAAGCGTCTAAGTCGAGCTACGACTCGCTGGAAAGGTAGCTTCAGCTCCTTGGTGTTTGATATTTACTTTAAGTGTGTCTTGCCTGCTGTTTGTCTCTTGCTCTCGCTCTCGCTCTCTCTCTCGCTCTCCATCGAGTGCTCATTTAGTTCCACATCGAAAGTCGCTCATTGAACGTCACAGCAACAATCTCTCTCTACTCTCTCTCTCTCTCTCTCTGTCTCTCTCCTTCTTGCACTCGATCTCGATCACACACTGCAACCATACACATACATATACGCATACACATACAACATAAACAGAATATTTCACATATATACATACAAGTAGAGATATATGTTAGTCTATAGATTTTCCACTACCTATACGTCTATGCTCTCTACCTGTCTCTCTCTCTCTCTCTCTCTCAACACTAACACAAAGCTATACTTTGACTCAGACTTGGAATTTTGAAAGAGCAGACTTTTTTTTTAATGATATTTGAAGTAATTGAGTTAGTTGCCAAATGCACCAGTTGCGACATAGAAGCGATAGAAATTCGATAATTAATAATCATTAAATCAATAAACGCCCAAAAGGTAAGTCCAAGAGGAGGATTACAATTTAGCGTTGGCGTCGCTGAATTTATGCACGAAATAACCTGTAGCCAGGCCAGAGACGACGGCTAAGTTAAATGCTTGTCATCTGAATATTACCCCACTGGCCAATTTATAATGTTGCTTCACACAAAATCCGCTAAAAGTCTCCTACCTATCTGAGTGTACTATTTACTTGCACCTGTGCTTGTCCGTGTGCCGGTGGGTTCTGTGGCTCTGTCTGAAATTGAGGTTGTGAGCGTGAACTGGCGCATCCACTTTTGCAATCCGGCAGCTGCAATACATGACCAGCTTAACAACAAGCCTCGAGCACAGCTGGATAAACAATTCTTTAATCGAGTGCCTAAGGCGGGCAGCGAGAAGCTGATGGAGCTGCTCAAGCTGTTGCCCAACGCAAAAAATTCCAGGCGTGTCATGATCCCAAACAACTATTCGAAGCGACACTCATGGATACCGGCTATTCACGCAATTTACCCGAAATGAAGTTACTCAATCGCAGCCTACCCAATTCATATACGAAGCACATGGCCTTTCTTGACCTTTTAAGCCCTGGCCCATTAATAAAAATCTCGCGTATTCTTATGTTGGTAATGGGCGCCTCGAGTGGGGATCCTTACGAAATTGCAACTTTGCCCAGATTTATGAATAGTACTGGGCAGATTGCTCAAATTATTTTCTGTGCATTAATGTAGCTCAAAACAAAACGGAGATTTTCTATGAACTGCAAAAAAAATACCAATCAACTATTCCTATTATAAAGCCGCTGATATTTGAAGTTTTTTTTTTTGCTGAAATGAAAGAATATGATTACTCATTAAGTATTGTCTGGAAATCTTAGTAAGCAAGAAAGCTTTAAATGTAAAAGCTCAATTAAAAAAATAAAAAAGATTTCATTAGACATAGATTACAATGCAAATGTTTATATAAATATATATATGAACTATATGAGTATATAGGTTCTTATCGATTTTATTGACTAGCCACCCGCGTAGTAACCTTACTCTTTGTCTAACGCAAAAAATCTATTGTGCGTCTGAGATACGTGTATTTATAATTACAGACGAACAGACATCGGACAGAACCAACCAGAACTGACAACATTTCGGTATCAGATGTTTTGTGATAAGATCTTGTTTTGAGTACTGTGAGTGATGACTCATAGAGCTCTCCTCAACTCGAAGGAGGTAACGCAGCAGAATGTTGCACCTGTGAGGATACGAATACTCCGCTCAGCGTACTGGAGACATATATTTCATATACAGTTTGCGGGTGTCCTGTACGAATATTTTGCGATGGAAGGCTATATGAAATGAGAACCGGAACAAACAGAACAAATATAGCAGTGCTATATGAAAGGACAGTTTAGTTAGAGGATAAAACTAAAAAAAAAAATTAAAACTACTCTAACAATTGCTCTGCTTTGTGTTTCCAACTCTTGCAAGTCATCTAAGCTGTATCCCATTGCTGGTAATAGAACCTTGACTGGAACTTAACTCTAATCGAAAGACTACTCCATGCAGAATCGTCAATACAATGTTCACGCGCCCAGAAACAGCAAGGAACTGGAAGAAGTAAATAATAATCATAGAACTCACCAAAAAAGAGATAATCATTTGCACAAGGACCAACACGATAAGCAGTTGGTCCTGCCAAAGAAAAGGCATCCTCAACACCTTGATGATGAAGATGGCCACATTGCGAATGATGATGACGCTGATTATGTCTCAGATGATGAAGATGAGCATGGCTATAATAGCGCAGCGGATATCCTGAATAATACAAAAAACGCTGAAGTGGACTTTGTCTTCTTTAATCGCGTTCCCAAAGTGGGCAGTCAATCGCTGATGGAGCTAATGCGTCGTCTGGGGAGGATTAATGGCTTTGTCCATGCTCGCAATCCCGGCAGCGTTAAGGAGACTATTATGTTGCCCAAAGAGGGCCAGAAAGATCTCATTGGGGATCTGCTCACACGCCACAAGCCGCACATCTACAGTCAGCACATTGCCTACATCAACTTCACCCGATACCATCTGCCACGCCCTATCTATATAAATCTGGTGCGTGATCCCATTGAGCGCATTATCAGCTGGCATTATTATGTTCGAGCCCGTTGGTATTACAATGACATGAATGCCAAATTGGGAGCAAACTCCGTAAAAATGCCATCGGATGAGTTTCTTAATCTCGATCTGGACACTTGTGTGCGAAATAATGATCCACATTGCACCTTTGAGCAAATGCAGATTAGAAACCCAATCGGTGACCATCGCAGGCAAACCTTGTTCTTCTGCGGAATGAACAAGAAGTTATGCATGTAAGTAATACTTTTGGATCCGGAAAAGTGCATAGCACTTAACTAAAATCAAACAATAACACTGTGATAGGCCCTTCAACTCGGAAATGGCCATGCAGAAGGCCAAACATACTGTGGAGTCGGAGTACGCTGTGGTTGGCACCTGGGAGGACACAAACATCACATTAACTGTGCTGGAGCATTACATACCACGTTATTTCCGCAACGCCAAGGTGGCATATTATCGTAAGCATTTGAATTTATTTTAAAAGCGAATGGATTTTTAATCTATAGCTGATATTACAGTGGGTAAGGAAAACCTTTCGCGCATCAATCGCAACAATGTCACCCGCATCGTTAGCGATCAGACGCGTCAGATTCTGCGCAAGAATTTGACCAATGAGATTGAGTTTTACGAGTTTTGCAAGCAGCGTCTCTATCTGC
This sequence comes from Drosophila longiperda, assembly GCA_035042125.1. NCBI lineage: Eukaryota > Metazoa > Arthropoda > Insecta > Diptera > Drosophilidae > Drosophila > Drosophila longiperda. Next base: position 732,325 of record JAWNLV010000130.1, read on the forward strand.
AATATGCGGCTCTCTCTCTTGGCAAAAGGTTTGATGAGGACGACTATCTGCTAATGCCACAGCTTCACGGTAAAGCTGATGGTGCTGAAGACGAGTATTAAACAAAAATGATATTCATAAGATTAGCTGTGCCAACTACTACAGTACAATAAATTCCTAAATTAAATTACACATAAAAATGCCCAGTTTATAAATTTTATCAAGCATTTCGCTTGGGAATTCCAACAGAATAATAACTGTTCTCATCGCTCTCACTATCCCTCTACCCAGCCATTCTACTGAACCATCTCAGATACCCAAAGAATTTTTATCTTAAGAATGTAACTCTCTTAAGAACTGAGCCTTACGCCTCTCTGATATGTTGCAGAAAAGATACATAGCATTTGGCAACCCTTGTCTATGTCAAACTTGTCCGACGTATTTTTCAAAACCCCAAGAAGTCTAGTTCTTGCTAGAAGTAGTAGTAGTTGTAATTTTGATTTGTGAAGATTAACAAACATCTTCATTTTCTTCACTAACAAACTACGTTCTTGGATTTGATGAGAAGTTATATTGTATTTCATTCAAGCTGGCTAATTTGAAAGCTGCCCAACTAAACAACACACCCAACGCCGAACGGGATTTCGTTTTGTTTAATCGATTAGAAAAAGTTGGCAGTCAGAGCATGACAAAACTATTAGGCCATTTGAGCAAGCTGAATGGTTTTCAAACATTTCGCAACCTGATACAAGGTGCCAAAAAAAACCAGTTTGATTTCGAGGAGGAGGCGACTTTTATCGAAGAATTGCAAGAGATCGAAGATCCTGCTGCCTATGTGGAGCACACGAACTGGATTAACTTTACGGAGCACGACATGCCCCGGCCAATTTACATAAATTTGGTGCGTCATCCCATCCAGAAGGTGATCAGTGCGTATTACTACACGCGCCATCCCACGATCTATGCAAATAGCTTGCTTCGCAATCCGAACAAGCCCATAGAAAAAAAGGAATTTTTTGACAGGAGCTTTAATGATTGTGTCAGAAAACGGATAGTTCCCTATTGTAACTTTGATGCACATCTTCCCTACAATAAAGACTGGCGACGATTCACCCTACACCTGTGCGGTAATCAGAAGGTGTGCCTGTAGGTATTGTCCACAGTAATTGAACAGCGGATGCTAAATTGATTGATATTCTCTAGAAATTTCAACTCTGAGGCAGCCACCCAAATAGCCAAGTTGCATGTGGAAAAGGAATACGCCGTTGTGGGCAGCTGGGAGCAGACAAATATAACCCTGGCCGTATTAGAGGCTTACGTACCGCGTTTCTTTTCCGGTGCCACAAATCAGTATTATTGTCAGTATTCACTTTCTATCCACTTAAACCCAATTTTAATCGAAAACTTTCCTCTTCTGTGTGTGTATAGCGTATCAGGATAAATTTACGATAAATGCCACGCCCCACGATAAACATTTAGATGCGGATGTGGAGGCCTATCTGAACCAACAGTTTTCATATGAAATTGATTTGTATTACTTTTGCATGCAGCGCCTCTATAAACAGTATATCGCAATTCAAAAAATTACGCAATTGGTAGATAATGACTAGTAAAAAAAAGAGTATAATATTAAAAACTGAAAAAGTAAACAAAATACCACCGAATGCAAATGAGTCTATTCTTTTCACTACTAATCTCAAATGGGCTTTTGGTTGGATTGCTAGCTGCGAACTCAATATCTACGGTATTCCTCGATCATTTGCAGATCCTTCAGCTGGATGCAAATAAATTGAACAATACCAACAAAGCTGAGATCGATGTGCTATTCTTTAATCGGGTACCAAAAACTGGCAGCGTTCATCTGCTAACACTAATGACTGAACTGGGCAAGATCCTCGACTATGACGTGGAAAAAGATCCACAAATAGGAGGCATTCAGAAAATTCTACAGCCCGACGAGGAGGCTGAATGGATTGATAATATAGCAAATCTCGAAGACGGCTCCGTTTTTGCCAGCCATGTCAACTATTTAAACTTTAGTAAACATTCTCAGCCACGCCCCATTTACATCAACATGGTTCGTGATCCAGTTGAACGGGTAATCAGTTGGCATTACTTTATACGTGCTCCATGGGTATTTGTGCCAGGTCGTCGTCGTAATAATCGCGAAATGCCCAATCCCAAGTGGGTCAATATGGAATTCGATCAGTGTGTCGAGGCCAAACTGAAGATCTGCAATTTCGTCGAGGGCTCCATGCTGGAAAAAATAAATGACCATCGAAGGCAAACCCTCTTCTTCTGTGGTCACAATGAGTCCAAGTGCACGTGAGTGAGCAAATGTTTAGTTCCCTAAATCAGCGATACTAGTCTATGCCATAATTCCCAGACCTTTCAATTCGCGTCTGGCTCTTCAGTTAGCCAAAGAGAATGTGGAACGAGAGTACGCAGTTGTGGGCACATGGGAACATACCAATGAAACCCTGGCCGTTCTTGAGGCCTATGTGCCGCGCTACTTTGCAAATGCCTCTAAAATGTACTACTGTAAGTTCTTCAAAAATCACCATCGTCACCATCGACCATGTCATTAAAATGTCAACCTTGCAGCGGGTCTACATGCCAAAAAATCCAATGACAATCCAATGAAACCTCACATTCGTAAAGAAATTGTGAATATGGTGCGACGCAATTTTACGAGGGAAATCGAATTCTATCAATTCTGTCGCCAGCGGTTGCATAGGCAATATCTGGCAGTAAAACTTAAGGATCTGATGCACATGGATGAAGGCTTAATTAAATTGAAGACGTCCAATGAGCTGGCCATAAGAGATTAGTTAGAAGCGTAGTTTAAGTATTCAACCAATTTATCAGCTAATTAAATAAAAGTTTAAGCTTCAAGGATCTATCAAATTTAATGACTGTGACAACAAGAAAAAATTAGCATTTCAAAAGTATATAAGGAATTTTCATTTGAGCAATATATAACGAACATGTTAGGATTATATTGATTTATTCACTGGAATTATGAATGCCCAAAATTTTAAAATTCTCGAATATCTTACTAAAGCTTAAGGCTTGAAAAAAATAAATGAATAATTTAGAGATCTATGCCCACTAACTAGGCTTCTCTCTGGCAACTAACCAAGCGAACTCAAACTCTAAAAGAAACTCGATTATATATCAATCCCAATGCTTTATGCCGATGTGACGCAACTCCAGCTCCAACATCTGAGTGCTGAGCGCCTAAACAACACTCGAAATGCCGAAATTGACGTACTCTTCTTCAATCGGGCTGCCAAAGTGGGGAGTGAGGCACTGCTGGAACTGTTCATTTCATTGGTTGAATACCACGATGACCTCCAATTGGATCGCAGTGGATTGCATGAACCAACGCAGAGGCAACTTAAAAAGCCGATGCAACGAGAAGCTGCTGAATACATTGCCGAACTGGAGGAAGGAACCGTGTACATACGGCATATTAATTGGATTGACTTCGCGGAGTTCGATCTTCCGCAGCCAATCTATATAAACATGGTTAGGGACCCTGTGGAACGTGTGATCAGTTGGTTCTTCTATGCGCGTAGCTCCTACAAGAGCGCCATTGAATTTCGAAAAAATCCAAGTCAAGAAATGAAGCCCATAACTTGGTACAAGAAAAACTTCAATGATTGTGTGCGCAGTGGCGATCCAGAGTGTCAGTATGTGCCCCATACAGTGAAGGATTTCATTGGCAACTTCAAAAGACAATCGCTCTTTTATTGCGGCCATCATGATGATTGTATGTAAGTAAATTGGGCTAGGAAGGCTAAAACTGGAGACAAACAATCTAATTTGACTGTGCCTTGCAGTCCCTTTAACTCGCCCGCTGCTGTACAAATGGCGAAGGAGCATGTGGAGCGGGATTATGCTGTGGTTGGCAGCTGGGAGGATACCAACATAACGTTATCCGTATTTGAGGGCTACATTCCACGCTTCTTTCGTGGTGCCAAGCTGATGTTTGAAAGTAGGTCGCAGATACCAAGGAGAGATCCTGATCTTGTTAAACCATTTCCCACTTTTCCAATTATTTAGTGCATAATGACAGGATCACGAACCGGAATAAGAACAAGCGCAAGCCGTATATTGAGCCAGAGGTCAAGGAGTTGATTAGACGTAATTTCACAAATGAATATGAATTTTATTATTTCTGCAAGCAGCGCCTATATAAACAGTATCTGGCTCTCAATTTGCATGAGCTGGAGAAACAAGGATTGTTAAAATAGTTGAGTTAGCCCGAGGCCCATAACTTTAAAGTCAAATAAATAATTAGTAAAATTAACAAATATTATTTATTATTGTGTGTGTGCCTACCAAAGCAAAAAAAAAAACTATTTGTTTCTAATCGTATCTGTGTTTGTGTTTGTCTTACTCGGGGTTCCAATCAGTTAATTCCACCCCCTCCCCATCCTTCCAATCCTTTACCAGTTATATTCCTTGACACCGCAGCAGTTGAACAATACGGTCAAAGCTGAAATGGATCGGCTTTTCTTCACACGTGGCGCGAAAGTGGGAAGCGAATCGCTAATAGAGTTTATGGAGGATATACAAGATATGAACAACTTTTATGTCGATCACACTGGCCTCAAGAAGAAAAGCAAACGTGTGCTTACACCAAAAAAGCAGAGAGAATTAGCCTTACATATTTTTGACCAAGAGCCGGGTACAGTTTATACTGAGCACACATCATGGATCGATTTCAATGACTTCAATTTACCCAAACCAATTTTCATAAACCTTGTCCGTGATCCCGTGGAGCGAATGATCAGCTGGTATTACTATGTGCGCAACTCTTACAGAAATGCCTTATACTACCGCAAGAATCCAGACGCACCCATCAAGCCCACTTCTTGGTTTAAGAAAAGCTTCAACGATTGCGTCCGCAGCGGCGATCCAGAATGTCAATACGTTCCATTCACAGTCAAAGATTATGTGGGTAATTACATGCGACAGTCTCTATTCTTTTGTGGTCACCATAACGATTGTCTGTGAGTATTGTAAGCCGGCTTAACCCCATTAATGTTCAGACCTTAAAAATGAATGTTGTACATTGGAAATTGAGATGAACAACACTTAATTGTTAATTAATTATTTAATTAGTTAATCAAGCAAAAGTATAAGCCTATCAAAGCAAATCCTTTAATGTAACACAACAAATGTTGCACGTTAATAGGATAAGTTGATTGTGTCACAATCAATATAGTTGTATAAATGTATTGCAGACCCTTCGACTCCCCCCTAGCTATACAAATAGCAAAACGTAGAGTTGAAGAGGAGTATGCTGTTGTTGGCACCTGGGAGGAAACCAATATTACTCTTACAGTACTGGAACATTATATACCTCGATATTTTGCGCTTGCTACGACGCTATATCCAAGTAAGAGCGTAAGCTATACAATCTGAGATAAGAGAGTTAATCATTCCTTTTTATAGTATATCAAGACGCACTCAGAAATCGAAATCGCAACAATCGTAAACCAACAGTTGATGAAGACGTCAAAGCTATGGTCAGGCGTAACTTCACCCATGAATACGACTTCTATTACTTCTGCAAGCAGCGTCTTTATAAGCAATACATTGCTCTCAGGCGTACGGACCTCGAGCGTTTACATTTAACATAGTTGGGTTATTCTTTGGTTAAGAACAACTGCTATTATACTTAAATATCCAAAATCTTATTTAAATTAAACACTTTATATCAATCGTTAGAACAGTTAATTTTCTATATAGTGTTAGAGAGCTTACATTTTTAAAAGCAATGTTAGTATGGATTTGTTAGACCTATCTCCTAAAGCTTCATCTAATCAATGGAAATATGAATGCACGAAACATTTTGAATAGTTCTTAAATATCTTACCGAAACTCAAGGCTTGCTATAAATAAAATAATAATTTAGAGTTCTATGCCTACTAACTTCTCTCTGGCAACTAACCAAGCGAACTCAAACTCTAAAAGAAACTCGATTATATATCAATCCCAATGCTTTATGCCGATGTGACGCAACTCCAGCTCCAACATCTGAGTGCTGAGCGCCTAAACAACACTCGAAATGCCGAAATTGACGTACTCTTCTTCAATCGGGCTGCCAAAGTGGGGAGTGAGGCACTGCTGGAACTGTTCATTTCATTGGTTGAATACCACGATGACCTCCAATTGGATCGCAGTGGATTGCATGAACCAACGCAGAGGCAACTTAAAAAGCCGATGCAACGAGAAGCTGCTGAATACATTGCCGAACTGGAGGAAGGAACCGTGTACATACGGCATATTAATTGGATTGACTTCGCGGAGTTCGATCTTCCGCAGCCAATCTATATAAACATGGTTAGGGACCCTGTGGAACGTGTGATCAGTTGGTTCTTCTATGCGCGTAGCTCCTACAAGAGCGCCATTGAATTTCGAAAAAATCCAAGTCAAGAAATGAAGCCCATAACTTGGTACAAGAAAAACTTCAATGATTGTGTGCGCAGTGGCGATCCAGAGTGTCAGTATGTGCCCCATACAGTGAAGGATTTCATTGGCAACTTCAAAAGACAATCGCTCTTTTATTGCGGCCATCATGATGATTGTATGTAAGTAAATTGGGCTAGAAAGGCTAAAACTGGAGACAAACAATCTAATTTGACTGTGCCTTGCAGTCCCTTTAACTCGCCCGCTGCTGTACAAATGGCGAAGGAGCATGTGGAGCGGGATTATGCTGTGGTTGGCAGCTGGGAGGATACCAACATAACGTTATCCGTATTTGAGGGCTACATTCCACGCTTCTTTCGTGGTGCCAAGCTGATGTTTGAAAGTAGGTCGCAGATACCAAGGAGAGATCCTGATCTTGTTAAACCATTTCCCACTTTTCCAATTATTTAGTGCATAATGACAGGATCACGAACCGGAATAAGAACAAGCGCAAGCCGTATATTGAGCCAGAGGTCAAGGAGTTGATTAGACGTAATTTCACAAATGAATATGAATTTTATTATTTCTGCAAGCAGCGCCTATATAAACAGTATCTGGCTCTCAATTTGCATGAGCTGGAGAAACAAGGATTGTTAAAATAGTTGGGTTAGCCCGAGGCCCATAAGTTTAAAGTCAAATAAATATTTAGTAAAATTAACATATATTAATTATTAATTTTTTGTTTGTGTGCCTACGAAAGCAAAAAAAAAACCATTTGTGTCTAAATCTATCTGTGCGTGTGTTGTGTTACACGGGGTTCCAGTTAAGATGAACAACACTTAATTGTTTATTAATTATTTAATTAGTTAATCAAAGCAAAACTGCAATCAGCGTCTTTATAAGCAATACATTACGCTCAAGGACCACTTTTGACATAGTTGGGTTATTCTTTGGTTAAGAACAACTGCAATTAATAAGTGTTATCCAATATGTTTTATTTAAATACTTTATATATATTGTAAGTTGAAGCAATCATGAGCAAAGTCAATTTTGAAGATAGAGAGATAAATAGCTTTAGAGAGTTAGATGTTTAACTGTGGTAACTTACAATGAATCAGTTCTCATTTCCTAAAAATCACTTTGCTTGATTTAAATCAATTGTGTTATCGATTTCTGTCTTAGCTACAATATCATCTTTGCCAAACCACAAATTATTCTTAGCTACACAATGTGACCACCCTGCACCTGAACAATACACGCCGCGCTCGCCTTCAAGTTGCTTTCTTCAATCGCCCTACCCATGTGGGAACAAAGAAACTAATTAAGCTTCTAAGCATCCTCTCCGCTCACAATGGCATCAATATCGTGGTCAATGGTCCAGTAGAGCGCAAGAGCCGTATTCGTACGCCAACCGAGGAGGCGATTGAAATAAATTGGGTTAGCCAGCTGAAGATGGGCACAATTTACATAGCTCATGGCAATTGGATGAACTTTAATGAATATGATGTAGACAAGCCAATCTATATATCGCTGGTTAGGGATCCCGTGGAGCGCATTATTCACAATTTCTATGAACGACGCACACCGAAAAAGTTGGCGATAAGCCGCAGCATCGATGCGAGCTATCCGCAGGAGTCAAATGAGTGGTATAAGCAGAGCTTCAATGATTGTGTCCGTACCGGTAGTCCAGAGTGTCAATATATTAAGTATTCGGTTGTGGATGGAGTGCAAGATTTCAGGCGTCAGTCTCTATTCTTCTGCGGTAACCATGTTGACTGTTTGTGAGTAAATCATAATATTTCCAAGTACGGATCTAGTCAGCATTACTTTGCCTTCATCCGCAGGCCCTTCAATACTCCCCACGCGGTGCAATTGGCAAAGCGGAATGTGGAGAGGGAATATGCCGTTGTGGGCACCTGGGAGCAAGCGAACCTAACCCTAACTGTGCTGGAGAAGTACGTGCCACGATATTTCAATCATGCGCGTTTTATATATAACTGTATGTTATCATATTTTTTATTATAATTCCGTTTGGTGTCCTAGCATCCATTTTACACAATCTTACAGTGTACAAAATCAACAAGAAAAATCGCCATCGTCGAAATGCAGTGGACTCAGACGTGTTGGCCATGGTAAGGCGAAACTTTACATTGGAATATGATTTCTATAATTTTTGCAAGCAACATCTGTATAAACAATATTTGGCATTGCAATTGGAGGATAATCTTAACTAAAGGAATGTTAAATAGTTGGAGAATCAAATTAAATGCAAAATCAATTTATATCTGTATACCAAAAATCTATATTATAAGCAAATATATTTTTATACAAATATTATTTAATGTGTATATTTCTTATAATGTCGAGCGATAATAGCTTAAATCTGAATCTTAATTAGATTCTAGCAGAACTGGAATTATACAATAATCATCTGGTTGGAGAAAACAAAAACAACATCAAGTTTTATTCAACTAACTGAGTTGTGACCAGTTTCCTTCTATTTTTCCTCTTATTGTCTATAAAAGGGTAAAATTACTCGTCTAGAGTATTCAATATATTTTCCACCTTTTTTCGAGATTCTTTTACCGTTCAAGAGTCCCTGAAGTCCCTAGTGTAAAATTAGTATTATGCCCTTTGACGGAAGCGTCAAACTGAATAAAATTAAATATCAAACACCAAGGAATATAAGGTAGGAATGGCACAAGTGTTAGGGGTCTGCGAGTTTTTAGATTTTCTTAACTCTTTTATATGTTCGTTTCCCAATACAGATGTCATCGCTTAACGTGCGCGATCTGAATAATACTAGAAAAGCTCAAATGGAACTTGTCTTCTTCAATCGTGTGCCCAAAGTGGGCAGTCAGACATTTATGGAACTACTTCGGCGTCTGTCGGAACGGAACAACTTTCAGTTTCATCGTGATGCTGTCCAAAAAGTGGAAACCGTGCGTCTGGCCGAGGAACAGCAGCAAGAAATGGCCGAAGTTATCTGTGAGCTTCCCGAGCCTTCTGTATTCATAAAGCATGTGTGCTTTACCAATTTTACCAAGTTCAATTTGCCAACGCCGATATATTTAAATGTGGTTCGGGATCCCGTAGAGCGTGTGATCAGTTGGTTTTATTATGTCCGGGCCCCCTGGTATTTTGTGGAGCGCAAGGCAGCATTTCCAGATCTGCCGCTGCCACATCCCGCATGGCTGAAGAAGGACTTTGAAACGTGCGTCCTGAGCGGAGACCAGGAATGCACTTACACACAAGGTGTCACGGTTGAGGGCATTGGTGATCATCGGCGTCAGAGCTTGTTCTTCTGTGGACACGATTACGAGTGCACGTGAGATAATTACATATTTTAACCGATTAACACGTTTGAATACTTTAATGTATGCTTCCATAGACCTTTCAATACTGTAGGCGCCTTGGAGCGTGCCAAATTTGCCGTTGAGCAACAATATGCGGTCGTTGGAGTTCTTGAAGATTTTAACACAACACTCTCAGTGCTTGAAAAATATGTTCCACGCTTTTTTGACGGCGTGCGCGATATCTATGCAAGTAAGTAATTTTCTTAATGGGAGGTTCGCCTGTTGCCTGGTAAACAAGGTTTCCATACAAACTATATGATTGATTGTTCCAAAAATTAAGTTAAGAGGTGATGGTGGAGATGTCGAAAACGACTTATTGAAAGAGTTATAAACTGTTTGATAAGTTAGTAAATCATCTAACAGAAAAACTAGTAATAATGCTGTAATCAAGCTGACTCGACTTCGATATAACCAGAACTCAGCTGTTGTATACTGCAAAAACTAAGATAACGCATATACTTATACTTATATACATAATTCCGAACTAAAATCAGCCGCTTGCAACAAATGGTGCATACATACGTACTTCCGCATCTGCAAAATACACACACAAATGTATCTATCATATTTACATACACAACAAGTTCTTGTGCTAATAGGAATGAGATCAATATGAAAATACATTTTCGACCCAGACTTGGGTCTTATTTGTTAGTTTTATCTGTTTGTGGCTTAGGTATATAAGCCTATCTATATCGATTGTTTATCCTGAACTTTATGGGTGCTTTCTTCTACCTGAAAAATAAATTTTCACAAAATATACCCTTTTTTACCATGGCGTTAATGGTGTAGATATAGATAACTAGACGAAGCTGGAAAACATAGATCTGGTGGATAGGTTATTGGTTCGATCTTGCTTTTGGATCGGAAGTGCGGGTTGTTTGCTTTTTATTACTTCATAATAAAATTGTAACTTTTATACATATATTTTACAATATAGCATATATTTATATCAAATTGTATTAACCGTCATTCGTTTCATTCGTTTTCAGACAGCGCTGAGTATCTGACCAAGATCAACAAAAACAACTTTAAGCCTCCAGTTAGCGAGCATGTCAAGGATATTGTACGTCGCAATTTCACCAATGAAATTGAATTTTATCAGTTCTGTCGCCAGAGACTGCATAAGCAATATCTGGCCGCCCATTTGCCACAGAGGATTATAACAGGGCATCCGGCAGCATTGGAAGTCAATTGACCCGCCTTTCCAAATTGTTAATAATTGTGTAAAATATAACGATCCTGTAGTCAGTTGCGCTACCCTCCATTCACCCCACATATTATAGAAATTAATTGTTTTTCATTGTGTACATTTCAAATTGGTTATGCAAGTTATCCGTATTTTTATCACATACATTATTATATATGCATATTTATATTTTTTAGTTAGTGATTATGAAAATACATTCGAATTGTGATGTCTTCAAGTGAACTGTTGAAATTCTTGTTTTTAAATGTTTAATTTTAAATAGACTTAAGATTTTAAGCTCACAAATTGTAAAAATAATAAACGGTATATTAAGATCTAAGCGTAGTTTTAAAATTCTGGAAATCAAATAAAAGTGTCAAGAATATTGGAACTAAATATAAGACAGTGAATTGAACTGATATTTAAACAAAGTGGTTTGAATTGCGATTTCTATTTAATGATAAAAGTGGGATAATTTCCCTAACTGCAGTTAGAATTAAGGTTAAGAGCGACTCACACACTGAGTGTGGTGAGCATTGGCATCACAGCCTATGTCGAGCCCGATCTCGCTTCCCGCTCTCCTGGATGAGGGATATTATGATAGCCTAGTGCTGTCATGAACCACATATGCTGATAGTAACCGTATCGGAGTTGGCTTAAGCTCCAGCCTTCCTACTGCATAGACTTGTTGCTAAAATCATGGAGCAGAAAAATAATGAGGTGTTTTCTCTCAAGAAAATAGGTTTTTATTTTGCCTGCTGTTAGAGCTACTGTAAGCTTGTGTTTGTCGTTCTCTAGCCTGCAAACCTTGCCTCCAATTACCCAAGGCTATTGAACTAGTTCTGTATATACTCCGCCACCAGCCAGGTATAGCAATAGAGCAGTGGATACTACCTTACAGTGGTGGAGGTTTATCTGCAGAAGTCTTAAGGACATCTGTAAAGCCCACCGCCAACACTGTCTTGTCTTCATCAAAGAGTGAAAGAACTTGTGAGATGGTACGAATGGGGCTGAGCTAAGGCCACCAGGCGTGTTGAAGCTTCCTCGACAGCTTGACAACATCCATCAAACCTCGTTTGTCATGTGCAGATATGGCGAAAAAGGTAAAGGTGGCCGTGTAACCTGTAGAATATGCTATTATGTTCAGTCGCGGAGAATTGCCTATGTTGGAGGAGCCCATCATAGACGAAGTCAATACGTCTGGATGGAACAACGCGCTCTTATTCGCGAGCCGGTTGACTGAGAACCATCGCGTCAAGGCTACAATCATGGAAGGGCAAACCTTTTGTTCCCACCATATCAGGGACTCACGATGCTGGACCAAGCCATCAACTGACGAAACCCGCCCATGTCAGAGAGGAGTTGGCGGAGGAGTTGGCGGATGTAACACTCTGGTCCGCCAAGTCCCAACTTCAAGAAAGAAACTGGGAAAGATTCAAAACTACCTTAGACTGTACGGAACATAAATTAAAAAGGTATAGAAATAATAGTATAATAAATAATGTATTGAAGAAAATTGAACTGGAGGAAAGAAGCATATAAAAAAGTATGCCCTTCAATTAAGGAACGATAGACAAAGTATGGGAACGGTATGCTTACTATCATAGGCAAAAGCTCAAAAAAAAATATATTACTCCTTAACAATACGAATAATACGCAGAAGCTAGAACTCCTTTTTTAACGCACTTTCCAGGTAGCATACCCATTTATCAAGGCGTTATCGAAAGTGAGAGTAGGTATAGGCCGTTACAGTTACAGCGAAGAAGCTAAAATGGGCAATTGGTATATTCCAGCCCTATATCTCTCGCGGAATAGATGGAATAATGCCAGTTTTCATATTGTATAGGAAAACGATACTAAACAGCCTTGCCATGGTACACATACTCAGCGCTTGGAGTAGAATTGGTCTGTTCTTCATTATTAAGGCAGGCAAGAATGACATCATCAAACCAAATGATCTTCTGACCTATCAGTTTAACATCGTTTTTACTGCGGAGTTTAATTTTAAAATAAATATTAATTTAAATGTAAATATCGGAATACGGCTATGTATTCATCCTTTTCGATAGTCAAGCAGTAATTAACGCTGTAAAGGGTACGAAAATATCATCTAAAGTAGCCCATGAGGTACGATCTAAGATGGGTTCCGGTCCACAGGAACTTAAGGGGCAGAGATGCCCCTAACAGGGCTTGAACCGTTTTATGGCATATACGGCAACTTAGAAAATAAGGCAGACAGAGACGATCACGGAGCTGAACAGAGGCACTAGAACTCCTACATTGTAGCACAGGTTTTGTGAAAGCGAAGAGAAATCCTAGCAGAATGTTTCACCTTAAACTCACCTTAACCAGGAAAATATGCAGTATCTGAGTGATGCATTCTATGAGCTTTAAGAACATAGGAGGAGCTATAAGCTCAGAGGGAAACACAACAGATCTATAAGATCGCAGTGAAGGCACCCCCAATTTATAATAATATTATCTAGCCCCGAGTCAGCTTAGATGCGTCAGACATATACCCTGCGCAATTTTGACCACCCCTTAACGGTTGGGTTGCAACGTGGTCATCACCTGTTCCGGTTCTTTCAAAGATTTCGAGATCCAGACTCATGCCCTCATTTATACTAGGTACCGCGCTCCAATTGACAACAACCAGCTCCAGGGTTAACATTTATTTAATCCAAACGACTTTTTATAAAAAAAATAAAACGATAATTCGTGACACAAATTTAAATTCAACATTTTAACTCTCCTTATCCACAGCATTTTAACACGGGCAATGTGGACTTTTAATATTCTTTGGTATCTGTTAGAAATATTCGCAGATTTTCGATAGGTAATTAAATGCAAAAGCTTATAATACAGATAAAGTAAAGCCCCAAACCAGATACCGTTTTGAAGGCCATTATGAGTGAGAGTAGCTTGGATAGAGGTAAATGACAAAAATCATCAACAACCTTCCAAGTTTGGTAAGATTAGCTTTCAAATTGTGTAAAATATTTCATGTTATCGATAATCGGTGTTATCGACATCTCAGCACATGTGAACGTACGACTCAATTTAAACACTTGTATGCAAAAAGGGAGAAATTACAGAAGATTAAAAAATATCACTTAATCTGCTCTTAGCTTTTTTACTCCATGTTTGGAATCTTCAGTGTTATAATTTCAAATATCACACAGAGCTGTATTAGACGGAACGAACGGTACTTGTTCATTGATGTGAACAACATTTGACAATGTGCATCATTCAAAAATAGACAGAAATCAATAGTTAAATTGTTCTAAGCTTTTGGATCGATTTGAAGTTAAGTTCCTCACCATTTAGAAATTATTAAGGTGTTTTATTCAACTATTTTGTCCCAATATCGATAGAAATAAGGCTAATATGCTAGAATCAATTATAGTGGATAAATGCAGAATTGTTGTTTAAATCTGATTTACATTAATGTCTAGTTAAGCGATTGTACAAAAGTAAAATTATCATTGGCCTACAGCAATGTATTCTTTTACTTTCTTTTTTTTATATGAGTAGTCACAATGTGATATTTTTAGGGAAAAACTTCTGTTACACTTTAGCTACATATCCATAACTTTAAGAAAAAGGAATAAAATAAACTAATACGATGTAGATCAGTTTGTCTGAGTCTGTATAAAAAACACATTTTACATTTAGCATTCACATGCCAAGCCATCTAATCTGCGATCCATGCTGAGAAGTTTCCGCAGCCTGGCTTGGCAATAAATGGCGGCCATAAGCGTCGTCAAATTGTAAGCTACTGAAATAAAATTAAATGCATTAAATAATAAAATAAAGCAATCAACGCCATATTCGGTTGCTAATATATCAATCACCTGAAGGCAACAGTGATGAGCAGTGTAAATTCTATTCAATTATTTACGCACACCGCAGAACGACAATTTACGGAACGGGTGGTAATTTTTCAATAAAATAAATCAAATAATTAATTAAGCTCTTTGCACTGGACTTCCTAACATTGGGCAGTACAGTATTTTGAGTATAACAAAATGGTTTAGGAACAGCAACTACTTACTCCGAAATGAATTTTCGCCACCGCAGAACCGGAGCATCGCCAGTACTGATTATTGATTTGCATGATTTGGCTCTTTCTTATTCTCCTATAAGCATACAATTATATTTAAAATGATAATACTATATATGAAATATTGTTCCGCTGTGGTCGATCACCATCTGGTTGGATAGCTGGTGCATCCAATAGGCTGAACAGAATGTAATAAAATATGTTCATCCTAAAATTATTTGTTTACTCTGATACCGTATCGATGTATTCTCATGTTATGTTTACTTTTCTTAACGGAGTCGCTTGTAAGGCGACTCCATGCGATGTGTATTTTTGTTATCTAAATGCAACCACTTGAAAGTCGACTTATAGAGATCTCCTTGGATATATGAAAACAGCTGAGTCTTGCTGCGTCTCATGTTCATACTTGAACAGTCCCTCATGCTGTCTTTTCGTTAGAGATAGAGCCTTGAAACTCTGGGACATATACCGGTTTGTGCCCGCGTCCGACAAATGGTCAACATCGATGATAGATCAGAATAAATATTTTAAGACCACTTCCATAATGCACATGTTCTTCTGCAATTTGGATGCTAATCACCAGATATTGAAAGCATGTTACTGGTAGATCCCATGAATATTCGATCACAAAGTTTGATGACCATGCCCTTTTTTCCTATCACAATCAATACACCTGATGGTGTAAATCGATAAAAACAACATTTAAAAGGCACATTACTAGTAGACTAGAAGCGAATAAAACCTCCATCGCACTGAATTTAAGAGCTATAGCTCCCATATGCACAAGAATCAAGTTAAGTGCAAATAACGCCCCATTGGAACTATTTTCCGCAGGTACCAAATTAAAGTCTCTTCTGTTTGAAGCAGGGTAACAGCTCAATTTTAATGGCAACTATCATCCACCCATTGAATTGAAGGAAAATTATGAGTGTGCACTGAACCGTTGCTAACGCCTAAGGAATTTAAAGAAAAAGCATCTATTGTTGTTATAGATTCAATGAGACTGTTAATACAGGACCAATCGATATCAGGAGTTTCCATTGAGTTGGAGAGTTCAAGTATTAAAAACACTAATGTATATTGTCTACTTATGCATGATCGGTTAGTTGAGTATTCACCATTAACAGGATTAGTTCAACGTATTGTTTAATTCATTTTAATGGAGAATCGACTAGCTGTCGACATTTAAGGATTTTATGGAAATAACAACTATTTTATATTAAAAGAGATTGCTTTAGTTTTTAATAATGGATATTACAAAGACGTTCATTACCTCATAAAACCACCATATTTTTTTCTCAGATTGACAAAGAAGGCTCTTAAAACGGCGATATGGTTAACTAAAAATCAGCACAATCTCTGTTGGAATGATGGAAATTATAACTTTTTACCAGTCAGAAATTTGCTACGAGAGGTTATTAATGTAATGGAAGTAATCACGAAGGGAGAAAGTAAAAAAAAGTTTGTCGAAAAGTTCCTAAGGACGTGTGTAATAAACATTGAAGAATTTGGATGTCCACGATTAGATGAGATTAAATTAAATGACTTCGCCGATTGTGGATCTCATCTAAATAAAGGCGTATGTGCTTTAAGGAATGCACGAGTTGTACTAGATTTTACTATAGACTTAAATTTAAGTGTCATCTAGAACGAAAAACTAGATTGAAAAAAGTAAAATAATTCTTAGTTGCATTTCTGCTTTTGAAGAATACACAACAAAATGGGTCTAATTTTGATAATTGAATTTAAAACAAATGTTAGGAAAATTGATGATTTTCTCAAGGAGTTTGAGGATGTGCTATTTCCTGAGCATTCCAAATTGTTGGAGGAATATCGAGAATTTTTCATAAAGTATGAAAACTATCGTCCAATTCAATCAAAATATGGAAAGCACTTGACGGTGTGCTCATAGTCCACAAATGACGCTAGAGATGGAGTTGATACTTGTGCTTGTCACTACTTTGTATTATATGAGAGAAAACTGGATCGCCTAATATTTCAATATACTAACCTTAGAAAGAGGTTAAACAGTAGGGATATTAATAATAATACACTTTAAATGAAAAATGAATATTAGAAATTAAACTGTAATAATAAGAGAAAAAAAAAATAAACAAATGTCTGTAGTTGTAAGCATTTTTATAATAAATAAATAAATTATACAATGAAAACCAAAACAACAATTGTCTTTATTTAAGCATTTGAATCTATTATACAAGTCTGTAGGTAGACAAATCAAACCAGGCTATTTTACAGCAGAGTGCACTGTAATAAGGGAGAGTAAAAGG
Organism: Drosophila longiperda; assembly: GCA_035042125.1. Lineage (NCBI taxonomy): Eukaryota > Metazoa > Arthropoda > Insecta > Diptera > Drosophilidae > Drosophila > Drosophila longiperda. The sequence goes on from JAWNLV010000130.1 coordinate 749,623, forward strand.
GTCATTGAACCCAACCTCATACCCGAAATCATGTACATGCATACTTGTGCTCGCCTTGTGCACAATCTCCTCCTTACAAAATATAAGCATGTGAGCACACACAAGTGAACCCACTCTCATGTATGGAAACTTGATCGACCACACACACACACACACACACAACTGCGTTAGGCGCTGACCGATCTTCCACTTGACTCAAGCCTATATGTAGCAGGTTACATGTCTGGCACACAAACTCCTCCTTAAAAAAAAAAAAAATATAATCACGTACGCACACACAAGTGTTGCTGAGTGATCCTCAAACCAATGTCAAACAGCAATATGTAAAGGGAGGCCCATAAATCGATCATAAATTTCTCACAGTGAAACCAACCCAACACACATTTTTTCTCAAAAAGATTCCTCCCACCACACAATTTTTCTCAAAATTGACCCACACCATTCTCACCCCTACCAAAAACTAATGGATTAGAATCCCCAATCCCCTACTACATATTATCGTTATTTATTATTTTATGATATAAGGTATAAGGCTTATGATAATTATTTATTATTATTATTATGTAATCTTACCTAACCGAAAAAACGGCCAGAAAAATTGTGCAAACTAAGGTGTAGGGGTTTTTGCACTTCTGGCTCCTCCATCAACCCCAGTTCCTGCACAAATGCCAGAATCTTTGTTGGGTTGAGGGCTTCTGTCATTGAACCGGTTGGTACTACAAATATCCAGTTTGGTAAGGTAGCTTTTTCGTCTACAATGTCCTGTCAGTAGACCGACAAATATCCTAAGCCTATTCCTACCTGTGGATATTAATTGTTTAAATCGTTTTTTGATTATAGCCGCCCAAAAGACATTTGGCCTGTAATCGGCGTATCCTTGACATCGAATACCTCTGGTGGGAAGTCTGTTAGGTAGCTCATCTACTAATACACTCCGGAGCAGCGAAGACAAAACTCCACCTGCTGGTATATGGGTCCAGGCCCCTTCTTGAGAGGGTGGCCTTAATCGTTTCAAGGAAGACTGGCAATATACATAACGGGAGGTTTATTGGGCTGGAATGTACCAATTGCCCAATTTAATCTCTTCACGGTGACTGTCGACTTGGCGCATGTCTACTGGTCAGTCGACGTCCTATATTTACTCTCACTATTGACAACGTCATTTTGGTATGGGTATACTGCCTAGAAAAAGCGTTTCAAAGCTGAGTTCTACCTTCTGCACATTTTTTATGGAGCCTAGCTATGAGTCTCTCAGGTGAGGCTTTATGGACCGGCTAATGAAAGTGATATCTAAGACCTGTTCCCTGATACCATTTACAAATGTCGGTGAGGATACGAGTTCTAAGATATATCTAAATATAAAGTCTGTGAGGTATTTACCCCTCAAGTTGATGTCACTGCTGTCCCATATAGTGTGGTACGCATTGGCCTCGTAACTGATTAACACCCGCATCTTCTCTTTTCTGCACTACTCCACCAGTTTTTCTATTTCTGGTGGTGTGGAAGCTCCTGCAAAGTATGCAGACATAGAGACCGCATTACCAATGGCTTGCACCAATATTGGAACACAGTCTCTCGTCAGGAATTCTGAAAGAATAGTATAGTTAAAACTCCTCCTCACTAAAATGCACGGTCTGGGTGCTGGATCCCTCCGATCCCTGATTACCTTTGAATCGGCCTTTCCTTCCTACCAGGGCTAGCTCAAGGTGTTTTTTGGTGAACATCCTAGCAGATGGCCGAAGCCCCCTTATAGTGTTCACCTGGGCCAGCACGGTATTGATGACATCAGTCGTCTTTTGGGTGGTATAGTCCAGTTTACCCGGCTTGGACTTTGGGCCTGGACTTGCTCGCTGGAGCTGGTGTTAGCCTTGCCTCGCACTTTTTTTCAATCCTTTCTCCTAGATATAACTTTCCACGTATTTATCTCAATCCCGTTCTGGTTCCTAAGTAATATCAGCTGAGAATCGGTGGCCCTATCCACGCTTCTTGAAATGGAAATGAGACGCTGCAAAGCTCAGCTAATTGTTAATGGCAAAATATCAAATAGAGACGACTTTCAAATGGCTGCAGTCAAAGCTCAGCTATTCTAGAAGAATAAACATCATATTCTTAGAAGAATTAACCTCACATGGAGTCGCCCTACAAACGCTGCAAAGATCAGCTAGTTTAAGAATAACCATCACATGGATTCGCCCTACAAGCGACTCCGATAATATAAACAAACATAACATGCGGTCGCCTTACAAGCGGCTTCATATGTACTTATGTTTAAGATTTTTGTATAAAATAAAGAAATGCTCATCAGAGTAAACAATTCGATATTAAACGTCGTCTCATCGTGTTGACTACACCCTATACGTGTTTCACACAATTATTCTGCAAAGGCTTTATAAATAAAAGTACAAACTTCGATTTAATTGATAAAATAGACAGCTGTGTGCAAAACGACTTGCCAAACACTGCGGACTCGAACATTCTTGATTCTGTTATGCAATTAAATAAAATTCAAAATTTTAAAGTCGAACTTTAATTTTAGTAAACAAACAACAGTTTTTTTATTATTTCAAAGTTAGAAATTATAGCTTAAAAAGAAACTTCATCCTTTTAATCCCATATATTATGTAATGTATATTTGTATTTTATATCGACATTTCGTCAAAAAAAATAATGGATTTTATTAAAATATTTGTCTGTATTTTTGAGGTATTTTGTAGTTTTATGTACACAGTACACATCTAAATGCATGTTTCCTTAATTATGTGTGGTATGTTTGTAGGTATTTATTTATGTAAAAGGTGATTATGCTGACAAAGTTTTTTACTTGGTCTTTACAGCCTCTTTCATACGAAATAGCAACATAATTATGATGTTTTTAAGGGTAAAATTTGAAAGGTTCATTAAAATCTTATATCGAATTTAATCCGGTGCTGTCAATTTTCTTATTATTATTAGTACAGAAATATTAACATAAATTCAAATTTAACAAAACAATGAAAAAAGGTCTATTATTTCTTTGAATACTTCTTGTTTTGTTTGCATATCAAAATCAATTTTTATCGAAACCAAATAATAATAAAAAAAAAACTTTTAAAGTTTTGAAACAATGAATTAATTCATTTAATATAAGGGAAGAAGCAAATTCAACATTTAAGATATTGAAATATATTTGATAAGCAAAATGGCAAACACATCGTGGGACAAATTATAATGATGTAGCTTCATTGTGAAATCAATTACTTATAGCAACTTATAGCATGTGGTGATAGAAGTCGGCGTAGTTAGTCGCTCAATGCTACGTTTCTTACTGCCAAAGAAAAGAAATCAAGAAATTAAAAAATGCATCTTAGGTCAAGAATAACACAAATACATACCTACTATCACCATACAGCGCATAAGAATCATCGGGATTCATGTCGACACCGGGACCCATTTTTTTTGTGTTTACGCATACATAATTCTCACGTTCACCCTCAAGGCCTGGTAGCTCTAGCCAACGCTGAGGACAACGCATATAACGCATAAGCGGATCGCTATTTATCATTTGAAATACACGCTCATCATATAAATCCAGCCAATCATCGCTGTCAGCCATCAAGCCCAACAGCTCCGGTTTACATCGCCGCACAATTTTCGAAAATAGATTACCAAGAGCCAAAACCTTGGGCATCTTATAGGCGTGCAAATGTAAACGCCAACGTGCCACAAAAAGCTTATATATGAGATGGTAGTCATCATACCGATATTCAATACGCTGACCGTCCGGCGCAATACGAGACTTCAGAAATATATCATCGAACTTCAGGTCTTTATCGCTTAGCACGTTCAGGTATTTATTGTCGCGCCTTATGTAATCCCATTTGTCCACATCCAGACCGCAGCGACTGTTGTGCACAATATCAAAGATATAACCAAGTCCCATCATTGGATAGCTTAGCTGCTCCCGTTTGCCAACTATAATAGCCTTGATAAGCTGCACTGCACGTCCATTGTTTTCGTCACGCAAGCAACGCAGTTTCTCGCTCGTCATATCGGCAAAAATCTTATCCACACACGTTAATCCGTTCTCCTCATGCTGAACGAAGATTTATTTGTATATATAATTTTTAGTAAGCTTTTATCAAGTATTTACTCTACTACTTACATTAAAGCCGTTCCCACATACTTGTTCCCAAGTATGCGAAAATGGACCATGTCCTATGTCATGCAGAAGCGCCGCAATCTCAACAGCCTGTCGACACCATTCCGGCAATTCTTTCTCGTTATTTGAATTACGCTTCAAGGCATTTAGATGAACCTGTGCGCTCCTGTACGTTCTGCTCAATTAAATGGAATACAGTTAATTAGTCGCACTGTCGCGTGGAATGTAGCTTACCCAATGCAGTGGTCATATCGGGTATGAGTGCTTTCCGGTTTGCCATCCAAATAGAGCAATCCAAGCTGCTTAATTTTTTTGAGGCGCTGAAACAGTCTATGTTCCACGATCTCCCTAATGTGCGCTGGGATTTCAATAACTCCGTGCACTTTATCATTAATTAGCATCTTAAAGATCAAAGTTTTAATTAATTCAGAATTTAGAAATGCACAATAATGTTCATTTTTTTAACTAAAACAATTAGGAAGCCTTTTTCACAAATAAAAGTACTTTGATTCTTATGCCTGGGCACTTTCTAAGAGCGCAGCACAGACAGACAAATGCGAACTAAAAGATTTTGATTGGCAAATTCTATAAGTAATCGATTGATTTATGCTAGAATTACACGCTGTGTGATTCAACACAATGAGACGACGTTTGCAATCGAACTGTTTGCTCTGACGAGCATTTCTTTATTTTATACAAAAATCTTATATCTTAAATACACATGCAGCCACTTGAAAGTCGACTTCATGTGATGTTTTCTTATTTAACTGCAGCCACTTGAGTGTCGACACTATGTGATATTTTGTCATTTAAAAATAGCTGAGTTTGCAGCGTCTCATGTTCATACTTGAACAGAGCTTAACAGGGTTTGGAACCAGTATGAAACTAAATTCTTAACTTGCAACGGATACCTAAGCGAAACTAGATCTACGTGTTTACTAGTATTTAGAACGTTTTAAAAATAAAATATTAAATAAAAGTATAACTTCTGTTTAAGTCAACGAATTTTGCTTATCACGTTATAAACTCTATTTTAGTAGCGATATGCGACAAATTCATTTGGTGAACTGTAAGTGATAATCAGCTGTTGAGGCCTTGCCTTGACAACCATAATTGTTTGGTTTGCGTTTGCGGCATAGTTGTACTTACACATGGATTTGGTAACTTATCCCTGGACGACTGTTGTTGTCGTAGTTGTAGCTGCTGCTGCTGAATTGGAAGCGAGGGTAACTCGGAACCCTGCTGCGTAATGCAATTTTTTGCACAGATATTAACCCTAGACATCTAAATCCGAAAAATCCGACTTTTTTTGTAAAAAACGTTTTGAACTATTTGATTTACTTCCTTTTGAAAGGTATTTCACATTTGTAAACAAAACGTTAAAGTGTCAGCTGGAATACTATTGACATACAAAGTCGAACAGCTGTTTGCTCACAATCTTGTTCGGACTTGTTAGGGTTGCTTGTGTGCTACCAGGGCTGCAGAGAATCTCTCTGCAGTAGCAGTGGAATTTCCGAGCTGTTTTTTATGAACACAAATTTAATCGTTCATATGAATCAACAAGAGCAATCGAACCATTTTTTGCAATTAGAAAAATTATTTATTATAAAACCAATTAAATGCATATTTTGTATTAAGTTTGTTTAAAAGCTTTAAGCTATGATATATAAATATAATTTATTAAAAATAATTTACATGAAAAAGTTTAATTAGGAACTGTAAAAGATTGTTAGTTAATTAAGCTATATAATCTATAAAATTAAAAAAATAAAGCCCAAGTCTATAAAAACAAAAACTCTTATTTTGTCTTTACGCTATTCTCCGGAAAATTTAATGTAAAAATTAAACTTTTCAAGAGCACCGTCGCATTAAATTAATGTTAGGACTGGTTCAGAAGAGAAAACTAATATAAAAAAAGAGAACACATTAAGCAAAGAGAGATATACCGAATAACAAGAAAAATGTATTTGATTGAGTAATTGTGCGTTGTGAGCGAAATATGCTTGGCGTATAATACAAATACAAATACATTAATAACATATATATATATATATATATATATATATATATTTATATATATGCAATTGCATATTGTTAAAGCAGGCTAATTGCGGTCAACGCACCTTTGGATTAAATACAGCACATCGAAATATATACAAGGTTAACATACTCTGTATACATAGATTATATATATATAAACAATTTTATGTATAATACAAAATGAACCAAGCAAAGCTAAGTGTTGCGTACAGATAACAATAATAAATGTAATTTATTGTATGTACAATGATAATTAAAACAAGCTGAAAACAATACACAAGCAGCGACAATTGTCGAAACACATTTTAAAATAAACACAATCATAAAACAAAACAATAACATTAAAAAAATATACCGGCTCCACTCTCGATTGAATGGAGTGAGCGAAACTAGAAAGTAAAACAAAGAAAGATAGAGAGAGAAAGAGAGAGTGAGGAGAGAGCGAGATTTGGAGAGACCCATATACGGTTATGTTACAGTGGGACAAGAATAATGCTAAAACGCTTTTCAACTGTTCTAATTGTTTCGAATAATGCGGATATGTCATAGGTTAGTGTTGTTGAGTCAATTAGATAACCAGATTATTGTTAAGCTTTAGTATTTGTTGAGGCGCACATCAAAAAAAGCAATTTCTATTAATTTGTGTACTTATTTGTACTAAATTATTAATAATATTAAATTAAATAAATAAATATTCTTATCACATTGGCCAAATACAAAATGAATATTTACGCAGCGGTCAAGTGCAAATCCAAGCAGCATTCAAATGCTTTATATCAGTATGCGATGGTGACTGTTAATAATAGTTTGCAAATTTCCTGCAGAGATTTTGTATCACTGTTCGCATATTTGAGTGTGTCTCTTTTCTATCTCCCAGGAAAGAGACCTAGGCCGGCCCGTAGTGCGTGTGGAGAGCCGATATATGAATGAGAAAAGTGAGAGTTTTTACCGCATGCCACAAAGTTTGCAACATTCTTTGTTAGTTGCCACGCGACAGGACAGCCACACGGGCAGGCACTTCTCAATGCCAAAGTTATTCAAAATTCTAGAAGAGCGGTTCGTGAGTTCAGGCTTATCTTGAAGATAGACTCAGCTGCAGATGGCAAATTAGTGCTAAATTGCAGTGTGCGATCCTCTCTCACTCTCCCTTCAACTCTCTCCCTCCCACTCCCACTCACTGCGCTTTATTTCTACAAAGTTCTCTTTTGCAAAATGTGCTCATATCTTTATGTGTTTGCATCTCTCCATATATATATTTGTGTATCTGTGTGTATTTGTATATGAATGAGGCCCATGCCATTGCATACTCTCAGCGAACGAAGCCGACCGACAGTGGGCGAAAGACGCAACTGCCGACTGCCGACATCGACTGCTGTGCTGTGCTGCTATGACCTTGCAATGCCCTTGAGTGACACTCTTATTGAGACCAAGTTGCTGTTGCCGCCACTACAACTGGCGGTGCTGCCACGGCTGCCACGACGAGCGCTGGCAATATTCAGAATGGATTAATATTGATGAATATTTAACATTTTTATCTAACATAGATTTGCCGTAAGTTTTTGTTGTTGTTTCGCGTCACGACCACAAAAAGCAAGCAACAAGAAACCGAACGCGTAGCTCCTTTTTTATAATCCCAACTTTCGACCCTCCGTCGCGTGTGCCAATGCAGAAACATCTGCTAAGTTAATCCTAAACATATCGTCCTCGAAAAAAAACCCAAATAAAGTGAACACAATTTCATTACAAAAAGTGTAACCCAAGCAACCAGCGACAACTGTGAAACCTCAAAAAGTGCTTTTCCAACAGAGTCTGTGTGCGTTCGTACGTCTGTGTGTGTGTATGTGCATTAAAAGTGAAAGTTCAGGTCAGGCAAATCATCCGCTAGTCCCCACCGCACCCCACAATCCTTGGCACATTTTTAAGGCGGAAGCGGCTATGTTGAGAACGATATATAAACACGCAATACACACAATCCAAAGGTGTATGTAATCACAATATATATATATAAAACTACTCCAGTTTTGCACTACAACGTGAACGGGCCAGCTAGGAACTTGGACTAAAAAAAAAGGAATCGCTTGGAACCCAATAACCTCTAGGCAGGTGAGCCAAACTAATATAAATAAATGAAATGTATGAAAACCTTATTCTCTGATATTTGTATTAACAAATAAAACCGCCAAGCCTAGCATATTAGTTAATTAATATGTTTTTATTTAATGGGCATTTTTAATTGTAATTCAACTTTGAACGAGCATCTGGCTACTTACTTTTGGCAATTAATTTATTTATTTGAGCTCAAAACGCTTACTTGCAAATCCCAAATAGAATAGACGACAAATGTTCACAATAAATTTTAGCGATTTGATATATTTAACTAAAATTTATAGAATGCTAATCAAACTAATCAAACGGGGAATGTTTTGCCGGGCTCCGTTCGTAACCCATTACACTCATAGCACGTAGTGAAGCCAACGGAAAACGAAAGCATGTGAAAATCGAAAGTATCTGTGTATCTTTAGCTGTGTATCTGTATCTGTGTGTGTTTGTCTGCTCCAAAACAGCACAATCGTTTTTCTTATTGTTGTTGTTGTTTTTGCTATGATTAATATTGTTGCGGTGCATGACATTTTTTGCTTTTGACATTTCGCTGGGTAGCAATGTCAAACAAATATAAAGAATATACACGCGCTGCCCCTCCACCCACTAAAGGAACCACCCACACCAAAAAAATAAAAGAAAACACACACTGACCGCTCGGCAAGCAGTAATGTATCAGCGAGATACTCGACTACTTAAGGCTGTTCATTGGCAATTCAATAATTTATATTGTATTGATTATTTTTAACACCAGAAAAACACCGATAATCAGTTGGGAACCTGTCCAAAATTCTTACTATGCCGCCGCTCCTGGGCATCAATAATGTTGCAACTGACGACGCAAAAGCAGAAACATAAAAGACGTAAAAAAAAATTTGACATATAAAAATATATATTATTATATGTATACATATATTCTAGTTTATTTATAAATAACGAAAACATTCAGCACCAACAAAGTCAGCTGTTGTGACTTGTAGAATTTTTGGCCAATATTTTTTTGTGGGTGGCACATGAGTGGACAGAAAAAAACAACCTTATTAAAGCAAGGAAAGCTTTAATATATTATATACATATTGAATCTACAGACACCTGACTTATGTAGTAAATAATTAGCTAAGGCCGGCCGTAAAGGCAACTTAGGCTCTTAAAATTAAGTAAGAAAAATACTAAAACAAGCACTTTCGTCTTGATAAATACTAACCTAATTAATTATTGGAATGCACTTGAAGCTAAATTATATAGACAAGGACTACTCTATTGTTGCGCTTTTTGCTATCAATTAATAACCAAATAGCAGTTCAACCATATAACCGTATCTCTTTTATCTCTTGCTACTGACATCAATTTGTTGAAAGCATATCTAATCCGATAACTGATAAAAATAATAGCCGAAAGTAGTGGATTACATGAAATCCCAGTCACAGCAGGACTGAATTCAATACAACTGATACTTAGGTGGCAATCATTAGTGTCGCTGATAAGTCTATCATAAATACTACGGGTAAACAGTGGACAGATACGGCACTTTAAATACCCTGTAATAAGGATGCTTATCATAATATAAAGTGTACAAAACTATGCAATTTATGTCTGCAAAAGTTCACAAATGATTTGTAAGGCAAGAAAAGTATAAGACTATTCATTGTTGCATTTAAATGTGATCAAATTGAATCATGTGCAGCTTAGCTGCGCGTGCGAAAGTAACTCAAATTCTCAAGTATAAGTCGAGAGCGCTGGACTAGGAGATACCCCGATCCTAAGTCAAACGTTCTTACAAAATTTGTGTGCAGGTGCGAGCTTGTTGGTGTGTTATTTGGTAAATATTCAACATGATCGCCTGATCAACTATTGAACCTGATGCAGAATGTATTTAAGTTATGGGTTCGAGAATGCTACTTTCCGCCCTCCCCTTATGAAATGATAAAATCATTCATGCAAAATACTTAATGTGTTCAAGTATGAACATGAGACGCTATAAAGCTCAGCTAATTCAAATCCTGCACTTAAAGCTCAGCTGTTATATATAAACATCACATTCGTAGAAGAATAAACCTCACATGAAGTCGCCCTGCAAACGCTGCAAACGCTGCAAAGCTCAGCTAGTTTAAGAATAAACATCACATGGAGTCGCCCTACAAGCGACTCCGATAATATAAACAAACATAACATGCGGTCGCCTTACAAGCGGCTTCATATGTACTTAGGTTTAAGATTTTTGTATAAAATAAAGAAATGCTCATCAGAGCAAACAGTTCGATTCTAAACGTCGTCTCATCTTGTTGACTACACCCTATACGTGTTTCATACATAATGCATATACATTTAGCCTATTTTTTCTATTATTTGCTTTGTTGTTGGCGAACTAAATCCATCTTCTGTCTGTTTAATAATATCAATATTGAATTGCACTCTCTTAACTGGGCAGAGTCATCTGTCGTCGGTAGTCATCTGAGCATTATGCCCTTTTTCTCTCTTGGAGGGTAGCAGACAACAACGCCGACGCTGATCACGAGCGTTTCTCTATGCAAGCGGCTGTCTGGCAATCCTAGCGAATATCTGACGGGGCAGAGGGCATTTGTCGCATTTGCCGCTGCTGCTGCCTTCTGCCTGCTGCCTGCTGCAGTTGTTTTACCTTTTGGTTGCAGCGATTACGATTATACATACATGTGTATAGAGAATGAGGCGCAGATACAGATACAGAATCACAGTTGCTGATCATCAGTGACAGGGCAGACACTGGCGGTGCGATTTGCTGCACTTCGATTTAGCTGCCTTATCAATCAGCGCAAGTTCGCTTAATGCCAAAAAAAAGAAGCGTATTTCATTGCATGCTCGCAACAGTAATACTGCAGACGTGCCGTGAAGTAAAGTAAAACTACGTCTACCGCTTGTATCAAAGTTAATGCCTCAGGCAACAGATCGGGAACGGGTCAGACGCAACAGATCGGGAACGATCAGACCGCAGTTAGTGTCAGTGAGTACGAGAGGAATATTGATTAAATTCAAATCGATTCGAATCGTTTCGATTCGGTTCAGTTCAACTCAATTCGGGTCGTAAAGTGGGCTCTGCTTGTAAATGACTGCTAAAAATAAATGCGAAATTTATTATCAGCACTCATAATCGAGACGCCGGCGCGGCATGATTAACATCGCCCCCTCGAACCCTTGAAGTCATGTCAGTGGCATGTGAACTCGATGTATTTGTGCCTAGTGTATTAGTGTACACACATATAATAGCTTATTTTCTCGTTTAATCTTTAACAAACAATTGTAATGCTGTTTTAAAGCACAATCTAAACACTGACTTACATATATTTATATAAGTGGATTCCCATTAAGAAGTGTATCTCAGGATGCTAACTAAACGGCTACACTGTGCAAAACTAGTTTTACTGTTGCAAAACATCGGAATGCAAATAAACTTAATTGTGGGATTGCAATAAACAATTAATATAATGAATATAATATTTGTGAGAATTTTAATAACGTTGAATAATTACTAACAAAAAAGAAAATATGTTTTAAAGTACTAAGCTTAAAAAATATATTATTACTAATGCAATATATACCTCATTTGACCTTCTGTCACATGGCAATATACAACTGTATCTTTTGACATTAAATTGGGTTGTCAACAATGCCTTTTGTTTGTTATTTGCGTGTGTGTCAGTTCAGTTTTTTTGACCACTAAAACATAAAATAATTTAATCTAACTTTACCAAACCCCCATCCAAACGTATACATACATATATATACGCTTATATATATATATATATATATATATATATCAATTGAAAAAAACGACGGGCCACACATCTTTCCCAATTTAAGTCAATTAAGCTGCTTATGGGTGACATTATAAAATATCTTGAGAAACTTTGCATCTCACTTGACAGTGCGTGCCACTTTTTGTCCGACTATCTGCGCACTTGCAAGCAAGCGATACGTGAAAATGTGAGACACACCGTCAAAGATAAGAGAGCGATGTTAAATTCTCTTCTCCAAAGCGATAGAAATAACGGAAGTATTTCTTTTGGAAAAATCTGTAAATATTTTGTTTTAATGTATTTATTGAAAACACATTTTTAGCAAATCGTATATTTCGCATGAAGGGAGACGTTTTCCATAAACCATTTGCTCGATGAGCATCAAAACACGAGTCGAAATAGACATGCCTTTTAGGAAAGCGTTTTGCTTATTTAAGTAATCTAAGCAAAATAAATTAATTATAACTGTTATTACGTTCTTAACATTTTGACACTACTATATTCAATTGATGTATTGATAACCGGTTAGTTTTATAAAATATTATTTCGTTGTTGTTAGCAGAACAAATACAAGAGAAAATAAACAAATAAATTTGGGAGCATTAGATTCAAGTTTGTTTAATTTATTGTACAAGCTCTACTATATTCTACTGTTATGGTGGGAATAATTTACTGAAACCTTCTGAGAGTTGAAGACCGTATCTATATTTTCTCCAAAATATATATCTACTGAAACCTACTTTGGCGGACTTATATGCTGCTTAAATGTTTGTTTTGAGTATTTCTTGTTTTGTTCAAAGAATCAACAGATTCCTCGATTCTTGACTTTCAGAAGTTACTTTGACAGTGTAACTTTGACCGTTTGTTATTTCTTTCTGTTCTATGTTATAAAACAGTATTGACTCTAATAAGGCCATTTGGCAAACGTATTAACTACCCATATCATTTTTTTTTTTTTTTTGGAATTATAACTATACTAAAGTGCAGTTTTAGTGAATTAATCCTATTTTAGTTTCTTTAAAACACTTTTAACAATATTTTCTTCTATCAAGCAACAAATAAACTTGACTCTAGCTAACTGAACTTTTGATTGTCTGAACATGCGCAAAGCTGTTTAACAGCCATAACTGATCCCTTGCTGTCTCTTTTCCTCAATACAAATTTTTAATGTTTTTCTGAATTGAACGTCATCTGCCGCCGCCCAAAACGCATTTAGACAACTGGCAATGGTCCAAAAACAATTTTAATTTGGCTATGTGCAAAAGGGACTAAAACAAAGTGAATGCGAGGTCTTCTCTGTCAATTGACTGCAATACTTTGAAGCACCGAGCTACGGCCACAGCAATAGGTGAAATATGCCAAAATATACTTCTGTATCTATACGAAGGAACACATATTAATTGACACTTGCAGAGTGATAAATATTTAAGGAATTGTATAAAAAAATTGTCACAAATGACCTCCTCAATATAGAGCCATTCCCAGGCACGGTATTCGTTTATTTTGTGTGAACTCGGTTGATGCTATTGACAAATTACAATTCAATTTGTTTAGTTAATTGCTTAATTGAGTTTTCCTTGCAGACTGCCAAAAAGAAGCCAAGTAAAGTACACACAGAAGAAATTTAAATACAATAAAACAAATGAAATTAAATAGAAGAAAATATCGTTGATCGCCGCAAAGTTCAATGTCAATTAACAAACAAGCGATTGGTGCATTCACTTTGCTCTCTTTAATAGGGCGCTAATCGAACGACTTAATTGGCTAACTAAGGTGGGCGTGTCTTTGCCACCTGACCACGTGCAACAGCAGCCTTGTGATAAACACAAATCACATTATTGCCCAAGTGACTTGCAGCACCTGATCAGAAGGTGAAAGCGTAACAGCAAAAAATAAAAATACGCTGATTAAATCAGTAGTCAACTATAATCACTTATTAGCTAATTCAAATCTGTTTTCTATAAGTATGCTAAACGTTTGTAGAATTAAATTAATATTAAATGCAAAGAGAAAAATGCAGGCATTTATATAATATTTTTTTTTTATTGAGCTGGTAAATACTTTTTAACACCCTTAATGTTTTAAGCAGCAGCACATAACTTTGTCAGTTGGACAAATATTTTAGAAATCAAATGTATATTTTACAAACAAACTGTTAAAAATAAAAATATAATCGAAACGTACAGAAAATGATATATTCCATCTTATATATATTGGCTAATTCTTGCTTATTGACAGGCAACTAATTAAATGCAGTCGCCATATGAAAAATGCGCTGCAAATTATAAAAAAATGAAATAAAATATTTGCCAGCTTTTTTTTGGCATAGGAAAACAAGAAAAACGAGAAAACATAACATTTTATGCTAATTTATTTGTTTACTTAAGAAAATCTTTACGAATTTCCCAGTACAGACTCAATAAACTAAATTAATATGAGCCACGTCATCTACAAATGTGTATGTATTTCTCAGCATCTTTGCAGCCAGTCAGCCAGCTATCCAGCTATTCAGCTATTCAGCTATACGTGCTCATTGAAATTGAAGTGACGTAAATGAATGAGTCCGGCGATATACCATTGACACACAGTAGCACGCCGGACAACAGGCCGCCCTGCAGCATTGTCTCAATCATACCGAACATAGGGATGTCATCATGCCGTGGCCGTGCCGAGGCATTTGCAAGAAGTTTGTCCTCCAAGCTGCGCACCTTGGGCACACAGGTGAGTTGTTGCTCGAATCAAACGTAAAGCATAGATTTGAAATCTACAAACTTGTATCCAAGCAATCGTGTTAGTATTTCAAGTTGCCTCTGTCAGATTTTAGGCAGTAGTTTTTCTGAATTCGAGTCACACACATCCCAGTCAAACATTACAACACAATAATAATTATAATAATTATTAAAAAATGCGTTTACTACGCAAACAGGCACCTGATATACATTCTACAGCGGTAACTGCCGTCGGTTCTTTCAGACAGATGTCACTTGCCGAGTATCGTGGCAGATATGTATTACTTATGTTTTATCCGGCAAACTTTTCGTTTGTTTGTCCAACGGAGCTGCAGAGCTTCAGCGACCGCGCCCAGGAATTCCGCAATATGGGCTGCGAGATTTTAGCCTGTTCTACGGACAGCCACTTTGCGCACTCCGCTTGGATGATGCAGCCACGCAGAATGGGTGGGTTGGGCGAGATGGACATTGCCCTAATAGCGGATAAGTCCATGCAGATCTCACGCGACTATGACATGCTGGACGAGACTACTGGCCTGGCAAATCGTGGCATGTATATTATCGATCGTCTTGGCGTCGTCCGACATATCTCCGTGAATGATATGGGCGTGGGACGCAGTGTCGAGGAGGCTTTGCGCTTGGTTCAGGCCTTCCAATTTGCCGACGAGTTCGGTGAGGTTTGTCCCGTTAACTGGAGGCCGGGTGCTAAGACCATGAAGCCGAACGATGCCGGCAAGGAAGAATACTTCAAATACGCCAGCTAAAGCACACGATTCCTTATTGAGTTTAATTAAAGATTGCAAGTATGACTTGCATATGCATAAAATGAAAAGTTTTTTCTGGATGGGAAAGCCAGAGGGCTAAAGCGGAAAAGCTTGTCATTTTAAAAATTGTTCTGTTTTGTTTCCGGTTTTTTACCTTAAAGCAAGCAAACGAAAAAAATTATAATCTTTTCGTTATCTATTTAACACATCAAATAAACCGACTTTTGGTCTTGTGAACTGAATTGATGTACATATTGCTTACAAAATTGTACGTAATTCAGAACAATCCAAAACGGAATCGTAGAATTTTTTGATATCGGAAAAGTAATGTCTGTATTGAAGAACGCGTTACCATTTTGCACTTAATAAAGAGATTACAAATAAACTCAAATGGTTAGCTGAACCGCTGAATATTTGGAAAATAGTGTGCTGATTTATTAAACAATATTCATTTATTATACACGTTGACTAAACTAAGTATATATCATTTAACAAAATATATAATATTTGTTTATATTTTTTTGCTGCAGGCGAACGAGGATGCCGCAACAAATGCAGAGGATGAGCCAATTATAAATGGCTCCAATACCAACACGTGGGTGAACAATGCACATGAATCTGAACAGACAGTTACAGATCTGCAGCCGCTGCGTCATGAGTCTGACTCATTCTTCGACTTTGACTGTGAGCTGGAATCGCCTGGCAGTCCGGCGGAAGAGTGCGAGTACCTGCGTCTCATTGAAACCGCCTCGAATACGCCGCACAACTCGACAGCCGAGTCGGGCTATGCGTGCGCCTCTGTTGCCAGCAGTCACAGTAGCACAGATGGCCCCTACTTTGACGCGACGGCCGGCAGCAGTCGCGGCAAAAACAGCAGCAACCAAATACCAGATGATTTGCTGGTGACCACCTCACAGCCGCAGGCAGAGCGCAGCAAAATTCCTGCAACGGAGCTGAAAGAATTAATTGGCACATTGCAAATAAATGGAACTCACGAGCCTCTGACAAATGGTGATCAGACGGAGGTGGAGCAGCTGGAGCAGGAGCAGCTGGAGCAGGAGCAGGAGCAGCTGGAGCAGGAAAAGCAGGAGACGCAGCACGAGGAGAAGAAGCAGCAGCTGGAGGAGGAGGTCCAGGTAATAAAAGTGGAACCGAAAAGAGAGATCGAGGATGAGACTCTGCTGCAGGCACAAATACTAAGTGAACTGCAATCGCACAGCGATAGCATCAATGGCGCAGATAATACCATCAGTCAGGCGAAACAGGCGAGCGACGAGAATGCCCTGATGATCAATGGACACAGAGAACAGCCAGCGGAACAGTTGCTCCATCTGAATGTTGAAGTGGACGAGTCCCAAGTGCAGCTGACTGGCATCGATGAGGTGGACAAATGCATCCAAAGTCTAACCGTTGACGTCGACTTGGCCCAGCTGGAGCAGGCCAAACACGTTGCCGCCAAGGCGGTTGAGTCCACAGAGAAGACAGCGCACAGTCATGGCATCGATACTACAGACGACGAGGACGATTGCCGGCCGCAGCGAGTGCGACGATGTTCCTCCCTGAAAACTGGTAAAACGCCACCGGGCACGCCTGGCCGCAAAAAGATTGTGCGGTTTGCCGATGTGCTTGGCCTGGATTTGGCGGATGTGAAGACGTTCCTTGACGAAATACCGACCATACCGAAGTCAGCGTTTGAGGATCTGGAGATATTAGACTCAGAGCCACCTTTACAGCTCGGTCCCAAGTCGGACAAACTGTTGATGCCGCTATTCCAGCAACCGGGCGGCCTGGCCACATTCCTCGATGCTGTGCGCGAGAAACAAGTGTCTCTGGAGAATGCCGCCGTCACCGATAGCATCAACCAGACCATCTCTGGGTCGGTGCGTGTCCGCAATCTGGACTTTCATAAATCGGTGCATGTGCGCTACTCGCTGGACGGCTGGCGCAGCTATGCGGATCTGCAGGCCAACTATGTGGAAAACTCATGCGATGGCTTCTCCGACAAGTTTACGTTTGTTCTTTTCGGCAATTCACTGCATGTTGGTCAGCGTCTGGAGTTCGCCGTTCGGTTCCAATGCAAGGGCCAACAATTTTGGGATAGCAACTATGGCGCCAACTACTGCTTCCAGTGCTTGCCCAACTCAAACTCAAATCACCAGGCATCGCCAGCGTCTGTGGCGATTGGCGCCATCCAATCGCATCATGGCAGCAATTTGGTAGGCATGCTAAGCCCCACAGTGGGCGATGCCTGGTGCAGTTCGTTCTATTAAAACGCAATATTGTCTTTGTTGTTGGTGGAAGCTGGTTCTGCTGGTGTGGGAGCGCTCCCAAGGAAGCAGTAGACGACGCGGACGCGGACGCGGGTCGTTGCAATCAATGCCCAATTTAAAACAAAGAAACAAAAATTACGAAAATGCATACATTTATTAGAGACAAAGTTCCGTTAATAGTGATGTCCGCCTTGACGGCGCTGATCAGTAATGTAAAATCCCCCAAAGAGTTGTACGTGTAAGTGAGGCAAATGTTAATATATTTGTATAGAGCTGGAGATGAAGGGAAGGTGCAACTAATGTAGCAGGTGCAAGCAGCTGCACCAAGTTAAACGTTCAACTAGAATGATCAAAAACTCAAGTGAAAAGCGCCAGAGCAAAGTGCGATAGAATCCCAGTGATAGTTATTAGTCCTAAGTAATAAGAAGAGCAAGTGATAACTGATGATGATGATGATGGTGATGATGATGATGATAAAGACGAATAATATAATTATCAAATTATGCTTTATATAATGTCGACTACAATTTTAATCTCCAAAATTGTTATTATACTATATTGGTTAATGCTTTGTTCAGGCATATGATGGGGTCCACTGAAAACAGATTATTAATGTCATAGTTCCTCAAATCAGATCCTTTGTTAAATCAACTAACTGACCAACTTCCTATTTCTAGTCAATTCAACTTTACCATAAGACTTTAAAAGGCAAATTAACACTACCTGCTACTATATAAAAGGAGTAGACTGCCAAGCCGGAATATCTTGCCACTCCTCGTTAGAAATATGCCAATAAATGGGCATTTAACGACTTAATAAAACCAAATGCTTGCCGATTCAAATAATTGTGGCCAGTCTCTGATAAAGATTTTCCTACCCCTACACATACTGAACATATGATTTTTGCTATGCCAAATATTAATTATTTTTATTTTTATGAAATGTTGACATTTTCCTTATTATTGTAATACTTTTATTTTTGAGTTATTTTTTAATTTAATATGATTTAATATACGATTTCGATACTTTGTATGTACATGTTGATGCATATATATATATGCATATATATATATATGCATATACATATAATCCACAGATACATACATACAACACAATATACATAATATATAATATACAAAATAAAAATATATATAATTTTAGTTAATTTTGTGTGCCTTGTTTTCGTTTCTAACTTTTATGTTTAAGATTGAGAATAGAATCATCACGTATAAGGATTGGAGTTATCACAATACGTATAATACAAATATTATCTCGAGATACCACACAATTATCCAACACTTTTGATCCACACAATTGGTATATATGGTATTGAAATATATATATTTATATATCTTTATATATTTCGGATATAATCAAAAACCTAAAACTAATAATTAATTTTTAAAAATTAAAGTAACGAATGCAAAACACAACTACCTCAAAATGTTTTCAATGCGAAAACTACGTTAACGTTAAACAACCAAAAATAAAATAAATTATGTTATATATGCATAGCAAACATGTAAAGATACCAACCAAATAAAACCTAACTTTAAAAGTTACAAGCAAATTTATACAAACTATTTCACAGAAATGGTGAACACTTTGGATGCCCCCAGAAATCCCCCATTGATTATTAGACTGAAGCCTGAATATAAAAACAACAATCAAGAATATTTGTTATGCATTATTAAGAAATTTGCCTGTAAGGTTTCCTAGGGCACAACCTTCTGGTAGATAATGTTAAAGTTTGTGTTTGCTACGGGGCAAACAGATAGAAATCGGACAACTATATTTGCATGCTATAAATGGAAACCGAAGAAATTATAAAATAAATCATTTTCACTATACAATTTTAGTCTTACTTTTGCTGACAAAAAACAAATTGGAACATTAGTAGCTAACAGAAGGACATCTTAAGTGTTGGCAATGAGCTATTACCAACATCCCGCCATCTTGTTCATCTGTGGAGTGTTGCCACATAGTCTGATTAGACATGCGCGTTAATTGCCTTAAAATATACAGCATTGTGCCCTTGCCAAAGCTCAATGATATGGCGACCATTGAAGTTTTGTAGAATTTAGCTATAAATTACATCTGCATACAATTGAAATAAAAAAAACCCATCAAATTTAAAAGTGTCATTTAAAAAAATGTTGTGCATTTTATCATAATATAGCGAATTTTAATACTTTTAAAAAGAAACAAACATCACCGACATGCCGAAGATAAATTAAGCGGTGTTTGACTGATAATGCCCCAATTTAAAGTATTTTAAAACATTTTTTATTTGGCAACTTGGAAGCATAATAATAACACTCCTATTTATTGCGTAAGGGAAGACATCTCGGAAGGAGAACTTTAGCTGAGCGATGAATCTTTACAATTCTTTGATTACAATGTACGAAACCTTGCTTAATCTATTGGGTAGAAATAATAATATAAATTCCCCATTTATGAAACGCTTATTACGTCCTTTCTGTAATAGTCAATGTTACAATATAGCAAAAGACAGCAATCTAAATTTTTAGTTGGTGGAAAATATAAAATATATTTAACTATTAGCAAGCATCATCGTCTATGGTTGGCTCCTCTTCGTCCTGCTGTGAGGTGCTGACCTCGGCAAAGTCATCCTCGACACTGTCCACAAAACTGGAAACTCTGTAATTAAAAAAAAAGGTATTTTAACTGTAAGAAATTAAATTGCATGGGGCATATGCGTCACTTCTCAAAATCGCATTGTGGCAGTAGACCCTCGTCCTTGAAGTGACTGGCTCCTCCTCCACCAAATCTAAGCAGAGTGCATAGACGGAACAGCGCCAGAAGCAGGAGAAATAACCCAGCCACATAGCTCAGCCAGAGATTATGCGGATAGAGTATCAAAGCCACGCCCATGGCGAAATATATGGGCGCCGGTCGCCAGCCTCCGAGCAATGTGGTCAGACGCCAGCAGCCTAGGCAGGTGGATCTGTCGTAATTATCGCAAAAAATTAAAAAGTAAATACGCACAAAGACATCTTTCTATTTGGTTGAGCAACTTACTCGCCGTAGTATCGAAGCTGCAGGAATATAGTTATCAGCCATTTTAACTCAATGAACAGCACCAGCAAAGCTGAAAAACTGGTCAAGCATTAAATTTGAACCAATCCAAGACTGGAGAAAATAAGTAGCACAACTTACAGTATAAAGAGGCCAGCCGGATAGCCGTGCATGTAGACATCCACGCCCACCCCGCAGATAACTGAAAGATGAAAGATGACCACAAATTGACTATTGGATTCTCAAGAGGTTGGGGCCAGGATGTGTTATGGGCATTTCGTGTTCAAGAATATGCGTATAAAACAAGATAATTGTGTCTACTCAAATAACATTTCTATGGTGTTTTTCGTTGAGCCAGCAAGGGCAATAAAATATGCTAAATCACCACATTGATGGGACAAAGCCTAATGGGCGAGGGTGATTTGAATTGTTTGCAACTAGACGACAGCTATCAATTACATCTAAGAAAAAAATAAACTGGAAGATGACAAAAATAAATAAATAAATATTATATCGAATCGACAATAATTAAAAACCCCCAGCAAAAATATACGACAAGTTTCATAAAGATAACTTATACATCGATTTTACAAATAATATTTTATTTTTAAAGTTGCCGACACATAATACTTTCCTTACAGCTCCCATAAATACATACACTTATATATATATATATATATATATATATATATATATGCCCTAAAGCGCCTAATTTCAATGTGTAAAATATGACTATGATAATAAAAACAAATCTAACAAGCAAGAACCAAATTGAGAGAAGAGAAAATCTACTCAAAACTCAATCTAATTAAGTTGTTATTGTCTACGCCGGGAAAACAAATTCGATTAGACTGCAGATAAAAGGCAAATGAGGTTGCCCGAAATCCGCAACATTGACCAAAACTAAATCCGAACCAATTACATTAAGGGCTCCAAGCGCTCCGACTACTACAAAAACAAAAAAAGTCGATGAAACGTGCGTCCTCCAGAAATCAAATAAAAACCAAACAGAAATTATGCGCTCCTCTCTGTGTGATTAGGGGGGCGTTGGAATTGAAGATTGGGTATATCCAGCTGAATTATTTTTCGTTGTCTTTTTTCTTTTGTCGCCATGTTTTGGTGGCTTCCAGCACACGAGTGGCGCCAGAGAGCTAACAACTAAAATCATTGTGCATGGGCAAGAGGAGAGAAAGCGCTGCAGTTGGCAGGGAATTGCCAGCTGCAAAATAAAAGGGCCAATGCCTCGTTAATGGCCCTGAGTGCATTTTTCTTTTTATCAGATTTTTGAACATCACGCAGCCCTGAGGTTTATGAACTGTGAGTTTTTTGTTGTGCGCCCTGTATGCATAATGCAGACCCAGACGTGATTTAAGCAAAAACAATGTTGTTGGCAAATTATTTTGAACTTGACCCAAGTTCTAGCTGCCACTGCGGACTTAAGTGTCGACCATTTATCATAAGGCCCAGTTGGGGCTGGTCATGCACACTTGATGACTGTTGCATTATTGAGCGCTGCTATTACAAGTACATCAAGCGGGTCAGAGGGTCTCGGACACAGATGCTACTCATGAGAATAATGGCATGATGAAAGAAAGGTAAAGCTCTATTAAATATTTCTAGGATATGCACAGATTTTAAATAGATTTTAAAAGCGGAATAAAATGAATTAAAACATATTTTTGAAAATCAGTGAGCCATTAAACTGTCAGATAGAAACGTCATCTTCTGTCATTAAAACCATATATAAATTTTGTATTTTATTTTGTAAAATATGTAATTAATTATTTTTTAATTTGACTTATATACTTATAATTTAATTTATATAGTGTAAATGTATTTGACTTATACAAAGAACTTGTCCTCTCTTGGTATATACATAGATATTTCATTAAATACTCTTTTAAATGATTATAAAAAGACTTAAGTTAATAATGCATGATATAAAAAGCTATAACCAAATTAATACGGGCTTATTTACCCTATCTATCAAACAAAAAACAGTCTTTGAACTGTAAATATAAATCATTCTCTATAACTGGTTATTCGCGCCTCATACTTATAATGTGTCACCTGCGATACAAGCAGGTAAATTTTTTCCACTTGACTCGCTTCCTATTAGGGGGTTTGCGTTTGTGATTGTGTGTGTGTGGGGGTGTGTGTTTGTGTGTCCTTACCGAATGAAGTCAGCAGACCAAAAGCCCTTATCACAGGACGTAAACATTCGCATGGGTCGACTGGCTGGCGGCAACGTCGTCGAAGTCGTTGCAATTGTTCATGTTGTTGATGTGGTTTACTCATGGCTCACAATTATTGTATATCACTGTTGGATCGTGTCAGTTGCACATTTCCACAGCCAATTGGCAGCGTTTCGCAGTGGATACTTTAATACATCAGCTAATACTGGAAGACCAGCAGAGCTTAGCTTAGACGACACATTGTGTTGTGCATTGAATATAAATCAAGTGAACTTTTACGGCAACGTATCCAGTTTCTTGGCAAGCAACTCTCCGACGATTGCCAAGGATAGCGACACTCACAACAGCATCAACAACAATAACCAACAAATAAACAAAAAGCAGCTCGTTACGCGCTTAAGTTTAAACATCAACTTAAGAACAGCATACGCTACGTATGCGTAATGCGGCCGACACTTTCTGTGTTTTAAACGTTTAATTCGCTTTTCCTTTCTAACGCAGCCTTTAATCACCGTGCCATTATGTACATATAAATTTATACATATTGTCTGTGTGTGTGTGCGTGTGTGGTTGTGTGTGCGGCAACTAATGGCTGCAAATTACCGTTAACATGCAGCATTCAGCACTTCCCCCCAAAATCCAGCCCACAACGCACAGCGTCACACGCAAATTGTCAACAACTGAGTTTTTTAAAATGTCCGCCAAGTTTGTGCAGGTGCCACTTGCCACTTGACTTTAGAGCCAAAAGACGAACCGAACCGAAGCCGAAACCGAGACGGAGCAGAGTCAGAGTGCTCCAAACAACGTCCGCACGCTGCTGCCAGCGCCAAGTGAATGAATGGAACAATCGTCCTCAGTCGCCGCACAGGCTGCTTGAATATGTGGCAAGAAGCAGCCAACAAGTCAACGAAATGCCCTACTTTTTTATTAAATAACTGATTTTAGTTGATTCAGCACCTAGTTTTTGAATGAGTAAACTAATTAAATTAAATTTGTGTTACAAATAACATGAAAACAGTATCATATTTCATATAACTTCTTTTGAAAATATCTCTAATTTTTGAATATATATCAATTTATTTTTTTTGTCTATTATAATAATAATGAGCATTCAATGACTGTGAGCTTGTCGAACTGTCTGCTTAATGAAATATTTTGAAGCTTTTAATTCTAGAATATTGCCGACCACGCCCTATGCATATTGTGCACAATTAAAAACCCTTTTAATTCCACACTATATGCTAGCGATTATATCGGGGTGCCTTACGGTGCTAAATACACATATATATACAAGTAGGAAACAAGTATGTTTAATTTTTTGGTGATATTTTTTCAACCCTTTTTCAGATTATTCTGCAAAGCAAAATAGTAGACATTTCTTAGCTAACAGAGAACTAAGTACCCATCCACCTGAATAAGAATCTGACCGATTGCTCCTTTATGAGCTCTGTAAGAATTTTTACCGAAACGGAAAACTGTGAGTAATATAAGCAAATAACTTCCTTGTTAAGTATTCTTCCTCAAAAAATTGAGAAAAATTAAAAAAAAAAATGTTTATATAGCAATAAAATCATCTAATATATTCAGTTATTTTAAAACCTCTACGATATCAATCAAGTCTTAATATAAATGTAATAGTATAAATATTGAGCGCATAAATACCGAGTGTTTTTATCGGCGTATTCAATTAACTGAAAGTCTAAAAGCAGACGATGAAGTTCGCGCGGCAACATATCTTAATCTCCGAAGCCGTACACACCCTCAACCTGAAAAAAATTCTTAGAATTCGTAGAAAAAATATGCAGTGATGGCTGAACTACACTAATACCTTCCTTATATCCTTTTTACACTATTGGCCTAACTCTTAGCAAGTATTTTTGTCCTACTAACTGACTACAAGCTGTAGTCATTCAGAGGACGCGCTTGCTCAAAGTCTTCAATGCCGAATACAAATTCCATTGTTGATTCGCTTTTATTTGTCACGTTGCCTTGTGTGTTGCTGTTGCTGCTTCTTGGTATGTTTTACTATCCCTGGCTCTTGCCCCATCACATCTTCATGTTTGTTGGCGTCGTTTCAGTTATTTTCATAACTGGCAGTTTGCGTGGCCTGCGTGAGGAGAGCTACTCCTCCCCGGAGCATTTGACAATTCCGCCATCTTCTCTGGTTGTCGAAAAAACATTTTCGCCCGTGCAAAACCCACCCTCCCATATATTAAACACAGGAGTAGCTGAGAAGCAAATATTTCTTTGGCCAGCTTCTGGTTTGCCAACATCTTTTTTATTTTAACTAAGGAGCTTGGGCGCTGCTTGCACTATGCGTCATTAATGGCATTTTTAAGGGTACATCGCTTGCGCAATGCTAATGATGCTTCTGGGTTCTGCCAAGAGACCACTTCATTTGGCGTAGTCTTTTCGCCGTCTCATTATCTTGCTAATGCCAGCCACCATGGCGACCTCCGGCAGCGACAACTTGGCATCCTCCTGAAAATCGCAGCGACGCATCAGATGCAGCCATGTCCGCTCCGGATTCAATGAAAGCGGCACTTGCAGCCAGCTAACGTAGTCGATCTTTAGCGAGCCAGTCAGCAGCTGATCGAAGGGCGTGTTACCAATAAAGAACATGGACTTCAGCACCGAGGTTTTACCTTCCTTAATGTTTTGGCCCAGTACGCCCTGAAACGGACTGGGCTCGTTATCACCCGTGCCCAGCTGCTCCAGCAGCCAATCCTTGTTGAATTTCAGATAATTATAGATCACTTTCAGCGCCTGCTTGCCAATGTTTGTGGTCAACACATCGCTTGCCAGCACCTCGGCTATATAATCAGCAATGCCCACATCTAACTCCATAGCATAATTGGCCGGTGGACTGTGACTCAAACGCTCCGACTCGGCATTGGTCATCGCCAGGTCATCCATTTTGACTGTGCTCACAGCACTCATGCCGCCAACACCACGACCACAGCTGTTGCTAAAATCCGTGTCCAGATTGATACTCTCCTTGGCCTGCTTGAGAAACAGTTCGATTTGGTCCGTGTGCTTATCGTCCTCGTCTGCGGAGCAAATCGCCTCTGATAACGAGTAGCAAATGGCGGCCTTTTCCTCATTTTTAGCTAAAAAAGGTAAATTTTTAAAATATAATTATATTCTTAATATAAATTTTAATGCAATTTGGAACTTTTATTTCAGTCTGTGGGATGGATATTGTACAAAACCAATGTAATAATTTCATGGCAGGGATCCAAACTAGTTGGGAACAAGTAGGGAAAGAGTGCCTACAAATTCATTCAAAATGTGAAACTATATTCTAAAATAGGAAGTCAACCAGAAAATTGGAGAAGGGTCAGCTACAAGCTTGCGAAAAAAATCTATTTTGAAAACCCAATGTATGAGCCTCATGTATTGCCCCAGAAGCATTTGTTATCAAAACTTTTTGACACATTTTTGGAGAATTTCTTCATGCGAGGTAATCATAATTATAGCCATATATGGGTATTTGAATTTGAGATAAGTATCCAAAGTTAACTATGCTACTGCTTCCTTCCACTGAGAACTTGCCTAAAGCTTTTACAATTGAATACAAATATACAGAACATCATCAGACATCCCTGTGTTTTGTATATACTCTCGATATAATAAAATCATAATTTTTTCGCACTAATGTCCATAAAATCTGGTTTAATCGTAGAGTAAATAATCATATTGATAGATCTTCAATAAAAACTACTTAAACTACTTAAAGAGGCATACAAAAATTAATGCGAACGGCTTTTTACTTCAGCAATTCAAGTCATGTTTTAGTCCATATACACTTCTTTTAGAACATAATTCATAAATTTATTCAAGTTTTTTGACAAATATTAATTAAAATAAAAGCAGTTAGGTATATTTTCATTGGGCCTTTCTATGGAAATGCCTTTCTAAATACACTTTAAATTTAGCAAAACACCCTAAAATAGCAATAACCTTGAAAAAATATACACATTAACTTATGGAAATAATAAAGTAACACTAATCAAATTAAATTGGATGAATTCATAAAATATCCAAATGTTTGTGTATGCAAACTCTTTATATAATTATGTTGAATAAAAGTATAAATTTTTTATACAAATTTTAATTTAAGAGATCTGTGTAGACAAAAAGACTTACCCAAAAATAATAAAATAATAATAAATTCACAAAAATAAGATATACACTGGAATTAATAAAAAAAAAGCTTAGTCTTATAGAGTTACTCTTGGCGTCAAAAGTATGGACATTTTCTTAAATTTAGATAGTTGTTTATTTTTTTGTTAAAATTAAATAAATTATTCCGAAGCTTACCCTGTTCCTGCAGTTCAGCCGTTTTAATAAGCTCTGTGTAGAGAGCTGCGAAAACCACTTGGAGCAGCACAGAGTCACCCAGAGGACGTGTCGACACTGGTATTACGTCCTGGAGTAGGGATGTAATCTTGTACAAGCCCTCTGGCATGCAATCCCAAATCTCTGAGACACAAGTCAAGGCTAAGGACATGGCCTGATACATGCTGGCGCCATTCTCTACGGCATTGATGAGCATCTCGACAACACAGTCGAGCACTGGGTAAACAAAATGCATAATGGCTTCCAGCCAAGGGGTGCGCTTCTGATTCCACACCTGGCGCTTGTCCAAGCAATCGCTCCAGCCGCTGACAGCATGCTCCTCCAAGGTCTTAATCAGGCACGACTTAATATCGACAGCCTTACCCACGGCAACAATCAGATAGGTAAGGGATAAAACAATCTGATAATTCGACTGCCCAACGGGATCTGTTAGTCAATTTTTTCGATATGATTTTGATTATTTGCTTGAGAGCTTAATTTTTTTATGGACTCACCTATGTCTGCAGCAATTGAGTCTGTGACATTAAAGCATTCGCCTCGACATAGAAATGCCTCGCATTTCAATGGTGCACCCTCCGCACTAGTAAACGAATGTTTCGCCACATTTTTAAAGTTTTCCGACGAGGGCAAATGTTGTATCAGATGACGCATTATAATGCTAGTCAGATAGGCATCTCTCATCAACAGAATCTTCAGCAGATACGACCAATGCGCCTCGGGAAAGGCCAGCAGCACGCGCAAATCCAATGAGATGGCTGTGTTTGTGGTTAGATCCGCAAATTCAGTTACCCACTGGCAGGACTGCTCCTTGGGAAAGTATCGGGGCAGCGCAAATATGATCCAAGCGCTGGGCAAACCATGACGCGAACTAAACATTTCCATGTTATCCAGTCCTTTACGGAAGACCTTTTAAATCGAATTGTTAATCAAAAAAGAAGATAGTTTTTTAAATTAATTTTAAGAATCGACTTGGAAACTAAAATTATTTTCTTGCATTTGTTTTCATTCATTTAATAATGAATGAATAAATTATGAAGTTTATTTTTTAGATATATTTTATGTTTTTAAGAAATCGATTACTACAAAATATAAATAAAAAAAAACACATATTTTTGGGGAAAAAAATAGTGCAATATTCTGTCTCAGGTTCAGTGTTCGAGTATAGCTGTTGTCCCAGCGAGCGTACAAATGACAACTAGTTGGAAACTCCAACAAAAATTTAAATTAAATTAAATTAATTTATTAACTATGTTTAATATATGTGTATGGGGAATAAAAAAACTAATTCTGTGCAGCACAAATTAAGTAGGTTTTCTCCATATTTTAAAATATATAATTTAGATTCTATACTTTCCAAAAAATGTAGGTAAGGTATTCTTTCTGGTTTTTTTAAATTCCGATTTTTTTTGGTTTGATATTTTTAAGACAGTAAAACATTTATAATTTTAAAAATCACTTTAAGCTATCAAATTACCAAAGAAAATCAGAACTTTCTCTCATAGATTCTTTCGCATATGTTCAAAACACGTTGGTTAATTTTTTTTTAAAATTACATTATTACTTTTGAGTGTGAGGTTAAGGTAGATCGAATAAAAAATAATGTTTTATAAGATACTTTTTCGAGTATATTTTTGGCAATAACAAAATGAATATCCATAATTTTAGGTCAATCTCCTTTCGAAATTAATTTTAAGACCAACCTTAAAATAATCATAATAAAAATAGTAAATACCATGTGAAATATGATTAGAATTTAGTTATGCAAATGACAAGGGATGGAAATTTATTGCGTCTGTCGTCGAAAATCAACATTTAATCGTTTACTTCTTAAAATGGATTATGTTTTTCGCTGGTAATCAGTCAGCTTAAAACTGTTTTCTTTAATTTGAATTTATATTTATTTTAAATATTTGTAAATAAGCAATTAAACAGTATTTTTACATACCTTGGAAAGAACGCCCAATGGTGCACCACGAAGCAAAAGGCAGTAAAAGAGCTCTCTGCACTTGGAGTGGATATCGCGGACGATGACACTCTGGTTGCTCAACTGGAGGCCCACATAGGCCTCGCCACTTTCGCAGATGTGGGGCAGGAGCTCGGCGATGCACATCAGCATGTTGCTTATGTCCACTAGATGCAGTTGCGACCTGGCAACGCTCGCGACGATCTGCGTGTAGCGAACGGTGAGAACACTGAGTGTCTCGTTAAGCATGCCAGCGAAGATTTTTTGTGCCATTTTCGGGGGCACCGAGTTCCAGAGATCTGTCTTGGTGCCACGCATATAGTGCCACCACATTTGCACTGTGTACGATCCCCGTTCCGATTCGAAGAAGGGCTGAGTGTCCTCCCAGTGCAGGCAGTCCGCATCCTGGATGATGTACAATAACAGTAGACGGCAGTGGAGATCCAGGAGACGCTCAGCCAATGCCTCCGACATCTGTGAGTACTGCTTAAAGCTGAGCTTCAAGGCACCGCCCTTCTCATCGCCCTTTGGCGGACAGATTGTTGTTGTGGCTGCCTGCATATAGACACTCAACGAATTCTTTACCAGGGCCGCAGCTCCGATGGTGGCTGTGAGCACTGAGAGATCTGCGTGATCCAATGACTCCTGCGACAAGCGATGCACGTGCTCCAAGAGAAGATCCGCTGACTTGGTCACCAAACCCACAAACTTATCCGGATCAGAGGTTTTGACCGTACTGCTGCCCTGCATCAGATGGTGACAGAGATTAAGAAACCACAATCATATTCGTCAACTTACAAAGTCGCCCTCGTTAAGCTCCTTTTCAGTATGCAGCAGGCCCGAGTGCTTGCGATAAGAAGCAAAGTATTCATCCTCCCACCTGAAGAAAACTCAATTGGGTTACAAACAACACCTTGGGGCATTCTCGCCTACCAGTGTATTAGTTTTATCGAGGCAAACGAAGCATAGCGCGGAAAGTCCAGCTTGCCACCAACAACACCAGGACAAATGGGCTCCTGCAGGACACGCTGATGCGTCTGTGGAGAGAATGCGAATAGAAGCGTTTTGTGTTAACCAGTTTTTTTTTATTTAAAGTGCTTCTTTTCGCAATGCAGTCATCTCGCATTAGCCCTTCGGCACCTGATAAAATTCCAAATCACGTTGCAGCAAAATGGGAACGCGGTCCATTAAATTTCCTTCCTCGAGCACCTCCATTTTCACTTTATCTAATCCTTTTCAGCTGCAACTGCAAAACTCATTAGCCAACTGGCAAGTGTCTATCGAATAAACAGCCCACTGGGTCTCTGATGTTGCTAGGACAACAAGTCAAGCTAATGAATCATGTTCTAGCATATATAATAGAAAAAGAATTTTAAATTACATAAATAAATAAATCTATTATGATATTAAATTAAATTAACATATTTTAAAAAGTATAGTAAATATATATTTAATTTAAAATTTTTTAAATATGATAGATTTATTTTCAGTTGATCAAACAACAAAGAAAAACTATGACATTTCTAAGATTGTCTAGTGAACTAATAGAATTGTTCAGATATATTATATTATATATATATATATATATATATATATATATAAATAAATAATAATTTATTTTACTTAATATTTGTAGCAAAAATTTTTAATTTAAAAATGTTGAAATTATGAAGTGCGTTAAATTATTATTATTATTGTGCATACGGATTCAGTTGAAACCGTTGAAACATATTTGTTTCCTTGAATTGAATTGTCGGCAATTGGGATGGACAATCAAAATAAGTGTTTTTGCCATGAGAAGAAAGTAAATTAAAAATCAAAAAACAATATCAGCCGTGTATTTGGTAACTAGTACAGATTGTATGTATACCATTGTGGAGATTATTTTAATTTTGGCGAGAATATTATTATGCAACATATTTAAGTTAAAACTTCGAATATGTCTGTTTATATCTACAGTCTGAAAATATCGCGGGGCCGGCCAGATCGGATGACTAGAAACAGTTAGTTGTTATACGACATATCTGTTTGATTAACTAGTTAACCCATATAAACTGACCAGTTATGTGGGTTAATATGCTCCTCAAATTAATAGAAAAAAATGTGTTTAGCTGAGTTTATAGTGAATTTAGCAGTTTGAACTATTTTTTATTTCCAGCCCACCAGCAATCGGGTAGCTGTCTCCCTCGTAAGATCAGCTGTGTTAAAATGTACAGTTGCTGAGAGAGAACATTGATAAAGAAAAATTTTCACTCTTCATATATTATATTCATATAAGTATTTTTCGTTTAGTATGCGATAAGCGGGTTCTGCTTCGACTGCCTCTTCTTGGGATACTCAGTTGCTCAGTTGATAATTGAGCGGCGCAGGGAGCACAACGGCAATCTGCGGACTTAAGTGGAGAACAAAAAAACGTGAGTGTCTTCAATTTAAACGGCTGTGGATGCAGTGCTAATCAGCGAACCATTTCCAGTACACATCTGACGCCCGTAAACCAGCAAAAATATAGCTCTTATCTGGTGATACGGCTGGCCTATCAGGCGTATCAGTAATCTATAAATCTCATTGTTGTTTTAATTCTTCGTTGGGCACAGCATGATCGCACATTTGAGACATTTGATGGGAAGGCTGCCTGTGCAGCGTGGCCAACTACTGCAGTTGCAGCAGCTGCGCAGCGTTTCCTATTTGATTGACCAGCCCGAGTATAGTTTTCTCAAGGATATCGGCCTGGAGCGCGACAATCCCGGCGTCTTTTCCGGCAACTGGAAGGGCCGCGGAAAAAGCATTACCAGCTACGATCCGGGCAGTGGTCGGGCCATCGCCACAGTGCATCAGGGCAACGTCCAGGAGCTGCAGGAGTGCATCGGTCTGGGCGTGGAGGCCTACAAGCAGTGGCGTCAGGTGCCCGCCCCGGTGCGTGGCGAGATTGTGCGCCAAATCGGCGATGAGCTGCGTAAATACAAGGAGCCGCTTGGCAAGCTGGTCTCCCTCGAGGTGGGAAAGATCTACAGCGAGGGTCAGGGAGAGGTACAGGAGTTCATTGACATCTGTGACTATGCGGTGGGTCTCTCCCGAATCTATGCCGGCCAGTTGATCAACTCGGAACGTGCCGAACACTCAATTCTCGAGACCTGGCGTCCATTGGGCCTCGTGGGTGTCATATCGGCCTACAATTTCCCGAACGCTGTGTTCGGCTGGAATGCAGCGATTGCTTTGACAACTGGCAACAGTGTGCTCTGGAAGGGTGCACCCAGCACACCGCTGGTCTCTGTCGCCACCACTCGCATTGTGGCCGAGGTGCTGCGACGCAACAACCTGCCAGCGGTAGTCGGCCTCTGTCAGGGCGGCACTGACGTGGGTGCTGCCCTCGTCGCCGATAAGAGAGTAAATCTGCTGAGCTTCACGGGCAGTTGCCAGACGGGCCGGGAAGTGGGCGTGGAGGTGCAGCGTCGCTTCGGCAAGGTCATTCTAGAGCTGGGCGGCAACAATGCGCTGATTGTCGACGCGTCGGCAAACATGAAAATGGCCTTGGATGCGGCGCTCTTTGGATGCATCGGCACCACTGGCCAGCGATGCACCACCACCAGGCGCATCATTGTTCACGAGCAACTCCATGATAGCTTCGTGGAAGCCTTGACAAAGAAGTATGCACAACTGTTACCTCGTATTGGCCACCAGTTGGAGGCACAAACGCTGGTGGGACCCGTGCACACACAGCAGAACGTAGACAGCTACAAGGCGACCATAGAAGAGGCAAAACTTCTGGGCGGAACTGTGGCCTTTGGCGGAGGCGTGCTGTCGCGTCATGGCCATTATGTGGAGCCGACCATCATCACCGGGCTGCCGCATGATGCGAGCGTTGTGCACCGCGAAACATTTGCCCCCATTGTCTATGTGCTGAAGGCGCGCAATGTGGACGAGGCCATTGCCTGGAACAATGAGGTGGAGCAGGGCCTGTCCTCGGCCATCTTTACGGAGAACATCGGACAGGCGTTCAAATGGATTGGCCCACAGGGCTCCGATTGCGGTATCGTTAACATAAACACCACCACAAACGGTGCCGAGATTGGCGGCGCCTTCGGTGGTGAGAAGGCAACTGGCGGTGGACGCGAGTCCGGCTCAGATGCCTGGAAACAGTACTGCAAGCGGGCCACTATCACCGTGAACCATTCGGGCGAACTTGCCTGCGCACAGGGTGTTGTCTTCAGCGTAGAGTAAACAAAGATAATTCTATTAAATGTCAATGTGCTTTGTTATTGTTACGGTTATCCTTTGTCTTATTATTAAAGTGTCTAAATAGAAATGCATTCGGCTTATTAGTTTTAGGCTAGTCACATGTCGCTGACATCAAAGCGCCAAAAGTCCACCTCAATATCCTTGGACTTCTGCTTGTGGAATTTATAGCTGGCCTCGATGTTATAGCGTAGCTCGGCAACAACATTGCCCCGAGCACCCCACTCCTTGGACTTTTTCTGGATATATGTGCTGCAAGGGAGAGAACATATTCAGTGATTAGGCTTGCTACCAAATTGTCAATACTTGGTCAGAAAAGATGCTAACAGACAAATGAATTAGATATAATAATTCAACATTTAGAAATAAATTTTTATGAATTCAATTTTATTTTTAGTTTGTATACTTCTGCAGAGATATGTGATGTGTATATAGAATGTTAATACTATTATAATACCAACAGTAATGGTGTTCAAATAAATGTTAAAATCAATATTTACGAAATACAAAAAGATGTTTATAAATTATTTTTTACATTAATTAAAAAAATATGTATAAAATGGATTGGTAACTTTTTCGGTCTCGAAAAACAATTAAAATAAATAATTTAAATATGTTAAGAAATATATAAGTTGCTTATACGTTTTAAACGCAAAAATAGAATTTTGAAGAAGACTTAAAATGATTTAATTTTTTTTAGTTGATGCATTTTGCAACTGCCAACAACTTACCGCGTGGAGGTTTTGTGTAGGGAGTAGACAGCGCCAGTGGCCAGTCGCATGCCCACTTCGAGGAAGCGCATATCCATGCCAGCATTGTGCTTGGTGCCGAAGGGCGGGTTCATGAGCACCGTGTCGAAAACATTGTCCCATTTGCTGCCCCCCAAGTGCAGCACATTGGCACGTACACAATCAACACCTGGTAGTTCCATATCGATCACGTTCTGACGGTAAATATCCAGAGCAGCATCATCTAACTCAAAGCCAACAGTCAGTTGCGCTCCAAGGAGAGCAGCGCCAATGCTCAGCATTCCGCAACCGCAACCCAGATCAGCGACAAACCTGCCCTCGATGTCGTCGTGCTGCGCCTGCATGTGGTGCGTCATACAGGCAGCTATGTGCGGCGGAGTCGGATATTGCTCCAGCAGAATTTTTGGCTGCTCAAAGTGATCGACACACTGCAGATACTCCTCCAGCTTCTTCATCTTTAGGCGAGCCATACTGTGAGGGAATTGTTGACTTGACTTGACTTGACTTTACTTGACGTTCGGTGCTGAAGCCGTCGGTACAGGCTCCAAGCGCGGTAGTACGGGTATGAAACTATTGCCGAAGTACGAGTCCTGCGGTATAAAAAAGCCTAGCGTTGATGAGCTCGTCGGATTAAAGGCGGAGCGAGGAGCGGCGATTCCGCTTGCAGCATTGGGCGCAACGCTTACGACTTGTGCAAATTCAGTTGTTACTGTCGACTGAGCAAGCAGCTGCGGAGCAGGCATCTTCAAAGCAAAATAGCATTTAGCTGGAATTCATTGAAAAAATATGACATTGTACCTGATTCGTTGCACTGCCGAGTCCAATGAGCAGCTGCTTCTTGGTCTGTATTTCTTCGAGTATTTTGCGGTTGGTTTCGGCTTGCTGTGCACTCGACGTGGGAAAAGCCATCAAAAAATGCCAAATTTTTGTTTTAACCAATAAGCGGAAAACAAATTAAACCAAATTAAATCAAAAAGTACAAACGATTCAACACGCGAAAAAACGTTTGGAATAAGTTCTATTGAACTACTCATAGAATTGATCAAACGAGCGAAGATTTCAGCTCGCTTAACTAGTTCCTTTTGGAATTTCAACAGCATGTGCAAAATTTTAAATATACAAGGTAGTTTGACTTAATTCTATTTAACTTAGTTTGCAAGAAAAATGTTTAGCTATTTTATATTTATTAGCTATAACAAACAATATGGTAATTATTTTGAAAATTTGTATCATGATATTGCGCACAGCATGTAATCAAATCTGGTATTTTAATTATAAGTCGCGTTTTTGGTATGATTGTGCATGTAGTTCGCTGTCACACTTTACTAACCAAAACGTGCGTTGGCAAACAAAATAAATAAATATCAAACAAACAGACATAAAATATCAACAACAAAGTGCCAAAAATTATTTTGTGTACAGTTAAATTGCAAAGAAAACAAAAGCTGCAACATGAGTAATAGCGATGACGACAGAGATATCGATATCGAGAGTGACGTAAGCAGAGTCCCCAAAACACAATTGACGTAACAAACACTATACAATTTATTTATTAACAAAAATGTACTAATTTAAGGACGATGTGGACTCGGATAACGGTCTCGGCTCCTCGCGCAACACAAGCACCGCTAATTTTACGCAGGTGGGAAAAAAACCCGCTAACTCTGAGCAAAAATAAAAAAAACAAGAGACTCGCACGTTGTCTTTGTTTACAAACACACGCAAGGAATATCACTTCTTGTGGTTGTTGTTGCAGCAAATCTGAGAGTTTATTTATTTTCTATTGTTTCAAGGCCGAAAAACGAGCTCATCACAACGCATTGGAGCGACGACGACGAGATCACATCAAGGAGAGCTTCACCAATCTACGCGAAGCGGTGCCCACACTCAAGGGTGAAAAGGTAAAATTAAAAGTATTAAAATTAAAAATCATGCCATATTCTTTATGGATTCTAGTGAAACCGTACAATTTAGATCTTCTAAAACGAAAAAATTTCAACATCACAATATTTAACACATTTGTATAAAATTAGGAAACTACTAAATCATTTAAATTACAATCAGTATTAATAATTGTATATTTTCTTATTTAATTCTGTGCTAAGATTATGATAGACACTATGTCTAAACTAAAACCAAATTGGTTAGAGAAATTAACGCACATAATTTTAGATAGATTTGCATTGATGTCATTTCTTATGACAATTTTAATTGAAGAATATATCTCCTATGTTTTTACAGGCCAGTCGCGCTCAGATACTTAAAAAGACCACGGAGTGCATTCAAACGTTGCGACGAAAAATAAGCGAAAACCAAAAGGATATGGAGGACATCAAGAAACAGAACAGCCGCCTAGACGAACAGAGTAAGATTCAAATATTAAATATGAATATTTATGCTTAAATACAACAATTCTTTAATATAGTACGTCGCCTGGAGGGGGGCAACACTTCAAACGGAGCTGATTTTCTCAGCGATGACGAACTGGGCAGCGATGCTGAGGATGCATTGGATCAATCCGAATTCTGCCGGCGCAGTAAAAAGCTGAAAACATTTCATGCATAGCCCACTCATGGACATATATATATATATATATACATATACGGTTATATATGTACTTGTATGTGTTCTGTTTACGACACAAATCAAAGTTGTTAATGCAAAAGCATTATTGGAATCATTACAATTTAAGTCCAAATTACTTCCAACCTGTCTACCCTAATGTATGTTTGTGCTGCGTGTGTTTTTTTGTACTTCCAAATGCGAATAAAAATTTGTAACTATTTTGTAAATAAGCTAATAACCCATTTTTCTATCTTAATAACTGAATAGTTTATACTTAAGCAAAATGTTACCTTCCACATGATAAATATTTATATTAAAATTAATTGTATACTTTTTATTTAAAAATCACCAATATTCAATTTTTGTATTGAAATATGTTATTCAGAAACTAGAGACAAATGAGATCCGATTTCCAAAACAGACCTGACCCAAATGCCAACCGATTAAGCTAATAACCTACAATTTTCGATATCTAAAAATATAAGTTATATTTAAGAATAGCAGACGCAACTATTTAAACTTAAGCGTCAGCCAGAGTAGCACAAAGACAAAGAGGACAAAAAGGAACATGTAACACATTTGCTTGGAGCCGCCGCCTTGTTTTGCCAGTCGCACGACGCGCGTCATTGTGTTGCCAAGGAAGCCGCCTGTGCGATCCATGTCGTCATCAATGCCCCTCAGTAGCTTGTCCTGGTAGCGCACCTCATTGCCAATGTCGATGGTTAGCGATTTAAGTGCGCCAATCTTCTGTTGCAGCTCCTCCGCGGCGCGTTCATTTTCTGCTTCGAGTGCATCGGGTGCTGATTGGCCAATGGCTGGATGCTGATTCAGTGGCTGGTATGGATAGTTGTTGCGTCGCATGCTGCTATCAATGTTGCTGCCGTTGTGTGCCAGCTTTGCATCAATTCAATTCCAATTGCTAAGAAAAAGAAGTCAACAATTTTAAAGCTGTTTGACACGTAAACCAAATGAATTTTATACTCGATAGACACAAAACTAGCTGATGTTTTGTGCGTTGCTTTATTCGTGAGATGTTCGCTTGGTTAGAACAGTTAATCATTCAGTTGGAGCTTATTAACTGGTTTCAATAATAACTAAATTGATTGATATTTTATTTTATATATTAATGGGAAATTTGTTGAATGTAATGTTTACTAGAGTTGAGCTTTTCCATTGTGAATCAGTTCGATAGCTAAACTGTGGGGGAATGACACTTGTTTAAATATAGGAAACGCGAAATTTGTTATATTTATAAATGTAAACTTTGCTGAACAAATTGAAGTAAATAACTAAAATGAGTTAAATAATCATTAAATTATTCTTGAAATTACAGAACTTGTTAATAATATGCAAGACTTAGGTATAAGAAAAAATTGGTGAACTGAACTAAAATATAAAATCGAACTAGTGCTATCGTGAACAGCTGACAGAGGCATAACGTAACCGGAGTGTTTTTGCATCAGTTGATTCATTTTCCATTGCAATTTTTGGTCTACATACATTTAAAATTATGTGAAGTGCTAAATTTAAAAGTTTAGTCATTTGATTTATTGATGTACAAAACTTGATGAGTTCTCGACTGTCATTGCATAATTAATCTGTACACTTCTTAGGTAACAATAGCAACAGAAACCACAAAAACCTGATTAAAGTATGCATATACAATTGCTTTAATATTTATGATTGTGTGACCAACTCATTCGATACATTTTAAATATTAAGCAACTCACACACCCACACATATCTGCCGTTTTTGACTAGTTAATATAGACAAAAAACAAACGCAAGCACGCACTATAAGGTTAGCAGTAACGAACTTGAGTGTGACCCAGTGGGTCTATTTTTGACCCTGAGTCGAGTGTACGTCTGCTAAGACGTAATAATTTTGGTATAGAGCAGCAAATGAACTGCTTGTTTTACCCATCTAATTAAGTCTGAAATAGATAAGCGGGCCCATCAAATCAGCGCACATTGATTCGTAGCAAATAGCACATGTACATATAATGATACACTCTTAACCTCGCCCCGCAGAATATACACAAGGAAATCGAACATGGGGCTGCCTCAGTTGCTGGCCACGAAGTTTGGCGTATCTGTGGAGGCATTGCGCCTGCTGCTCACCCTGCTGGCCGGTAAGTGCATAATAATCGATAT
The DNA here is from genome assembly GCA_035042125.1 of Drosophila longiperda. Taxonomy (NCBI): domain Eukaryota; kingdom Metazoa; phylum Arthropoda; class Insecta; order Diptera; family Drosophilidae; genus Drosophila; species Drosophila longiperda. Next base: position 788,694 of record JAWNLV010000130.1, read on the forward strand.
TATTATTATTATGAATAGAGCAATTTAATTTATGTGCCTTGCTCCACAGGCTATCCGATTGCGGCGATTTATCACAGAGTTGTTGCGGATTTGGCTGTGAAACCGTTGCATCATTTGTACTTTGCATTTTGTGGCATGAGCTTGTGCTACTTTAACTATGGCATGGATACATATCACTCACTCCTGGGCATTGGAGTCACCTATCTGCTCGTTCTCCTTCTGCGCGGAGCGCCTCTTCTTTTACTGGTCACAAACTTCATATTCAATATGGGCTACCTGATGTTGGGCTACTATTTTACGGCCAGCAATGATTACGACATTTTGTGGACTATGCCGCATTGCATTCTGACGCTGCGCATGATTGGCTTTGGCTTTGATGTCACCGATGGCCAGAAGCCGGAGGAGGTCCTCTCGAAGGATCAGAAGGAGACGGCGCTGCGGAAGTTACCATCGTTCCTGGAGTTATTGGCATTTGCCTACTTCCCGAGCAGCTTTCTAGTGGGACCGCAGTTTCCCTATCGCCGATATCAAAAGTTCACCAATGGCGAGTTTCGTATGCACGATGGATGCGTGCATGCGGGCCTGAAGCGCTTGAGCGCTGGTGTTTTCTACCTGTGTGTCTGCCAAGTTGGTTTGTCATATCTTCCGGACAACTACTTTCTGTCAGAGGAGTTTGCAGCGCAATCATTCATAAAGCGCATATACTTCCTGGGATTCTGGGCTAAATTCTCGCTCTACAAGTACATCGCGTGTTGGCTGTTCGCCGAAGGCGGTCTCGTGTGCCTAGGCTTCACGTACAGGAGCAAGGATGAGTTCGGAAACCCAGACTGGTCGGGTTGTAGTAATGTCAAGCTGATGGTACTCGAGTCGGGACACACCATGCAGAGTTATGTACTCAGCTTCAATGTGAACACCAATCAATGGGTTGCCCACTATATTTTCAAACGCCTGAAGTTCCTCAACAATCGCAACATCAGCTATGGGGCTACTTTGGCTTTTCTGGCCGTCTGGCATGGTTTTCACTGTGGCTACTACATGACATTCCTCTTGGAATATATGATTGTCAGCACCGAGAAGCAGGTGAGTCCCTGTCAACCATTATAATACATTTCATTATATTATCTCTTGTCGACAGATTGATAGCGTCTATACCAAATACGTGCTGCCAAAATACGGCGAGACGTTGAACAATTCGAAGATCTATGGAGTCATTTACTTCGTTTGCTTGAAATCGTACAATATCGTCTACATGGGCTGGTGCCTCACCGCCTTTGTTTTCCTTAAATATGACCGCTGGATTACGGTCTTTAGTGCCGTCGACTATTTTGGTTTTACTTACATGCTCATCTGGGCGATATTCTATAGGGGCTTTCGTTACTATCGCAGCATACAGCCCAAGGAGCTAGCAACTTCAAAAGAAGCTACAAATTAATTAGCCAGCAATGAAGCAGAAAAGAGTGAAGATCAAGTTTTATTTACAAACAATGCAAACATTTACAAAATCACGTTCAATACATTCTATGGAATGTAAAAAATAAACGTTAAACTAAATGTAACTCTAAATTGCGACTCGTTAATAATGTAAATCGTTTTAATCAGAAAAAGCAATGCCTAGTCAATGCTCTTGAAAGTCCAAATGGAAAACGGTCTCGAGACTTATCTAACTATAAAGACAATTTTATATTTTACATTAGGACATAATACATAATATATTTTGATATGCTCACGATATAATGTCTAACTACACATGCAATGTGGAAAAATAAATCAAATTATCGCTAATGAATAAAAACAAGTAAGAAATTGAAAATATTCTACTCTGTATATAAATTTATTTCTTCCGAATGAAAAAAAAAACTTTTTTTTATTTTTAACATAGTGTTTTAATAATTTATAGTGAAAAATATGAAAATTACAACTTCCCCTTTTCAATATATTTTTTTATATACACACTTTTTTCATTTGAGGTGACAATTTTCGACAATTTTCTTTAAAAAAAAAAATTATTTCAATATAGATAAAATTAAACGGTAAATACAATTATTTAATTTTATCATTCTTACTTTTCAAAACGCATTTCTGAGTCTCTCAAACTTACAAATTTCAAAATGACACCTTGAAAATGTTTCTTGTGGGATGTTCGCAATTGTGTTATATTCTCCGAAGATTACCATCAAAATGTAATCAAATAGCGAGTGGAAATTTGCCCAATAAATTCAAATATATTCACTGTACAGGTATAATGCTTTTTGTAAATATATTTATTGGGGCTCAGAAATTGATGAAGATGTATTATCTACTACTAATGATCCATGGGCTGGGCATCGCCGTCGCCCGTCTCCACGCGACGCTTGGCGCCACCAGCAGCGGCAGCAGCAGTGCTATCCTCCTCGTGCTCAGTGATCTCGCTGAACATGTAGTCGTCTTGGTACTCCTTAAGTATTTTACTCGAGCGATTTTCGTCCAGGAACAGAGAATACACCTTCTTGACATCCTCTGTATTTACTTCGGTTGCCTTGCGACGACGACAAACCAAATTGGCTGTGGTAATCAGCTGAATGGCATAGCGCAGACTGGTGTCTGTGGCAATGCGTGTAAGGATAGTCAAGGCATCGGGGTGCATGATGCAATCCTCCTCCTCACAGCGTATCTTGAGTATCTCCTTGACTTCCTTCTCGGTGTAGGCAACAGTGCGTATAATGATCATGCGATCGAGCAGATCGATCGGAATGCCGTGTGGACTGCGATAGTTGGTTCCGCGGATGCGTGTAATGCCACGATTGGTGGCCATGACCACTACCGGTGCCATGTCGGACTCTAAAGCTCGATTCAAAAAGGAGAAGCACTCAATGTCCAGCATGTGCACCTCATCAATGAAGAGGACGCCCGGATTGATCTCGGCCTTGCCCTCCTCTCGCCACTCCAGCACCTTATTGTTGATCTGCTCACGCACCTCCTGCTTGATCTCGCCGGTATCCCCGGAGAAGAGCGCTAGGAAGCCATGAGTGCGACTGTTGATCACATCAATCTCGTGCAGAGTGACGGTGTGCACCACTTCCTTGCGCTTCTGCAGCTCGCCCTCGGGGCACTGCACGAAACGAGTCTGTGCCCCAGTGGCATCATAGTCACGAGCACGTGAAAAGCTGCGACCCAACTTATTCACCTTTCCTGAAGCCTTATCGATGGTGACCACATCGCCCGCTTGAATCTTTTCCTTCATAAAGCATTCGATGATCTTGTTGCCAAGATCATAATTCGTTTCCATTTCGGTGGTCTTTAGTGTGACCTTGCCCACCTTCTGTCCCGTGCCGGTTGCAGGACGTTCGATTTGAATTTCGACTACCTCACCCTCAATTATCTCCGTCTCCTCCTTGATGCGCACACCGATGCTCTTGCGCAGTGCCTGTGAAAGCGCCTCCGTTTTGCTCATCTCCAGCGAGTAGATCTCCGAGCCGGACATGCTCGTAAATGGTGTCTCAGTGCCCAGGGCCTGTGCCATGCCCACAGCAATGGCCGTTTTGCCGGTGCTCGGCTCACCCGCCAGTAAAATGCAACGACCAGCGATTTTGCCTTCGCGCACCATTTGTACGACAACGCCGGCGGCGCGCCTAGCATCCTTCTGCCCGACCATGCCTTGCGAGACGGCACGCGCCTCTAGCACATCGTCCAGGCCGAGTCCGCGAATGTGCGAATGGGCGCCAATTCGTTCGATGCGCGTTATATCGCGTACCTCGATTTTCTCGGTTTCGGTCATGATTTTCTGATATTGTGATTGTCAAATTTCAACAAAAATTTTTTTGCAATTCCCTCTGACTGTTACTAGAAGTTGTTTGGAATGATTCAATAAATTAATGTTTTAGACTTTGTTGCTTGGCAACATAAAACAAAACGCCGACTCGATTCGGCTTACACATGTGTTTCAGAGTCGATCATCTTATTGCCACATACAAATTATCGATGAATCGCATCGTGCGATATTTCTTTTCGCATTTGTAATCGGTTAGTAGTGCGGAGGCGAAAAATTCAAATAATTGTATACTAAAATTATGTAATATATATAAATAATTAGTACCGAGTAGCGCTTTCAAGTGGCCCAACAATTGACAACTGGCACAGCACTATATTTTGAACAGAAGAACCACAACTTGTTATACTTTAAGCTACTAGTCTGTAAAGAAACAGAGTGAAAACTATTTGTATTTCGGCTTGAAACTGGCTGATTAAATCAGAAGAATCAATCTCACAATTGATTAGCTTATGTAAAGAGATTACACCAAGAATAGTTCTAATTATTGTAAATAATATTATTCTAGCTAAAAATATTCTATCTACAAGATCTACAAGAATAACCAAATCATGTACACATTTAATGACATTAAAAACGATTTTTAAAAAAGGACATTTTTCTGAAAAAAGTCTTTAAATAGTTTCAGTCGACAAAATGCAAAGGTTTACATAATCGGAATGATGACATTCTGCCGATACTCCAGAAGTAATTTAAGCAGATTAGACTATTTAACTTTTTTTTTTATATTTTAAAATCTAAAGAGTTAGGTTGCTTGGAAATCAAAGAGCTTTAAGATTGTGAATAACATGAAGTGATTTAAAAAACAAAGCCATATGTATATAGGTATTTTTATATATTTTTAAAAGACATCTGTAGATAAATTTACATTGTAATAGAGTAGAGTGAATAAAAGACCCGATTTGGTATGTCTTGGTTTTTGTTCTTTTTTTATTTTTATTTATTGTTTATTATTAAATATTAATTGCAATTGAAATTTGTACACGAAGTGTGTGAAATGGCAGTGAAACGTAAAATTATTAGCAAAAACTTAAATGCTGCTTACAAATATGCGGCAAATACAAACAGGTTAAAGGTTACCTACGTTTATTTGATTACGATTTGAGCCCCAGTTTATCGGCTGACTTATTCGGCATTCTTAGCACTTGCCATTCGTCGGCACCTTGGGGCGACATAATTTTTTGGGTCCATTTTCGCCGTAGACAATGTTGCAGGAGAATGAAAAATAACCGCAAGTTGATGACTTTGTGTAGTATGTGGATTGAAAGTTTTTGTTCTCCTGCGGCGGGTTCTTTGAGTTGTCAATGCTGCCCGTCACCGATTTGGTGACTGTCACAAAACTGTCTGGGGTACGTGGCTTTTGGGCTGCCACGCTTGTTGGATTCACATCACCATCCTCCTCGGCACTGATGTTCACCTTCTGCTTCTTTGTGTTGTGCAGCTCGAGTGCCTTTGTGTGGAACTTCTTCTCCACATTGACGGTGCCACGGAAACCGCTGGGTACAGACTCTTTGGTTGTGTAAGAATTGTTGCGACCGTTCTGGTTCTGTAGCACTGTATTCTGACCTGCGTTCGGATTAGCTACCACCGCTTGTTGATTTTTAGCGGGCGATGATTGCGTATTGGTCAGCGGTGCTGGTGTCTGGCTAGCAGACTTGGGACTCTCTTCGAGTTTGATGGGCTTCTCGTTGTACAAATCGTCATCCTGAACGTCGTCATCTTCATATTCATAATCCGCCTCCAGGTCATCATGAATTGAGGGTTGTTGCGGTTCACCCAGCTTGGAACTGTCGCTGTTGTCAATTTCTTCCATGCTGCTCTTTGAAGACCTGAGCTGCGATTCCGGTATATGTAGTTTGGATGGCTGTGTTTCATATCCAGTTTGAAAACCGCCAATTAAAGGATGTGTTCTAATTCCAGGTTGACTACCACCACCTGGCTGAAATTTGTAGCCATGTTGAGCAGAATCGAACTCAGCTGTACTAGCTCCCAGTCTTGTTAAGACGGTACCAGCACTCTCGGTGACTCTAAACAAAAGAATACGTCACTTGTCAGCTTTGTAATGCTCTCAGTAACATTTGAAATTGAATACTAACGCGTTGGGCGTGTTGCCAAACTGACTGATTGTGTTGAAGAGCTCTCTGTTCTGCTCGCGATACGTTGCCACCTGTTCCTTGGTTCCCGATGCTGATTGCGCAGCGCCATGGTAGGAGACACCAAAGCTGAAAAGCGATTTACATGGCTTATGTTTGGAACTAAGTTAAAGTTGATTGAGCTAACCTGGATGTGCCGTGTATCTGAGACTGGCTCTGACCAGAGTGGCTGCCGGATTGCGCTGAAGCTTGTCCGCCACCGGACGCTGTGGCCACATTATTGCCCTGACCCGGACGGAAGCCGATTTGCGCTTGAGATGAAGTTTGACCGGGACCACTGGACTGTGCATCAGCCAGACCGCCCTTATCATTGGCCGTCACTTCACTCTGACTCTGATGTTGAATGCCACCGCTCTGTGAAGAAGCCTTCGTGCCGCCGGTCTTACCATTGAGTTGGACTTGCGCTTGAGACTGAGAGGGACCGCCAGAGCCTTGTGACTGACTCATTGCGCCATCCTCATTGCCGGTGACTTGAGCATTTGCTGCCCGATCCGCATCCGAGGTCATCGCGTTTGCACTGAAGGAACTACCCTTAGTGTAGCTGCCAGATACCTCCGTCTTTGCAGTACCTCCATTCTTTTTGCCCTGAGCGGTGGCCGAAGCTTGTCCATCGCCAATAGAAGATTCTGCCTGCGAGAAGGCATCAGCAACTCCGCCGACACCCGCAGCTCCAGGTACTCCTACAAAGTGCAAATCAATCAAATTGTACAGACAAACGTTATATTTTACTTACCCTGAGTACCGCCAGTAATAGGACCAACTCCTGCATCTATGTAGCGTCCGACGACAGGTTGGCGATCACCAATAGCTGGTTGTAATCCGGCTGGTTGTGTTCCAATTTCAGGCTGTCCTCCAGCTCCAGACTGTCCTCCAGCTCCAGGCTGTGTTAAGTATCCAGGTTGGCCACCTCCAACTCCAGGCTGTGTTCCATATCCAGGTAGACCACCGCCAATTCCAGGCTGTCCTCCAGCTCCAGGCTGTGTTAAGTATCCAGGTTGGCCACCTCCAACTCCAGGCTGGACTCCATTTATAGGCTGTGTTCCATATCCAGGTTGACCACTGCCAATTCCAGGCTGTCCTCCAGCTCCAGGCTGTGTTAAGAAACCAGGTTGGCCACCTCCAACTCCAGGCTGTGTGCCATATCCAGGTTGACCACTGCCAATTCCAGGCTGTCCTCCAGCTCCAGGCTGTGTTAAGTATCCAGGTTGGCCACCTCCAACTCCAGGCTGGACTCCATTTATAGGCTGTGTTCCATATCCAGGTTGACCACTGCCAATTCCAGGCTGTCCTCCAGCTCCAGGCTGTGTTAAAAATCCAGGTTGGCCACCTCCAACTCCAGGCTGTGTGCCATATCCAGGTTGACCACTGCCAATTCCAGGCTGTCCTCCAGCTCCAGGCTGTGTTAAGTATCCAGGTTGGCCACCTCCAACTCCAGGCTGGACTCCATTTATAGGCTGTGTTCTATATCCAGGTTGACCACCGCCAATTCCTGGCTGTCCTCCAGCTCCAGGCTGTGTAAGGTATCCAGGTTGGCCACCTCCAACTCCAGGCTGGACTCCATTTATAGGCTGTGTTCCATATCCAGGTTGGCCACCGCCAATTCCAGGCTGTCCTCCAGGTCCACGCTGTGTTAAGTATCCAGGTTGGCCACCTCCAACTCCAGGCTGTGTTCCATATCCAGGTTGACCACCGGCAATTCCAGGCTGTCCTCCAGCTCCAGGCTGTGTTAAGTATCCAGGTTGGCCACCTCCAACTCCAGGCTGGACTCCATTTATAGGCTGTGTTCCATATCCAGGATGACCACCGCCAATTCCAGGCTGTCCTCCAGCTCCAGGCTGTGTTAAGTATCCAGGTTGGCCACCTCCAACTCCAGGCTGTGTTCCATATCCAGGTTGACCACTGCCAATTCCAGGCTGTCCTCCAGCTCCAGGCTGTGTTAAGTATCCAGGTTGGCCACCTCCAACTCCAGGCTGGACTCCATTTATAGGCTGTGTTCCATATCCAGGATGACCACCGCCAATTCCTGGCTGTCCTCCAGCTCCAGGCTGTGTTAAGTATCCAGGTTGGCCACCTCCAACTCCAGGCTGGACTCCATTTATAGGCTGTGTTCCATATCCAGGATGACCACCGCCAATTCCAGGCTGTCCTCCAGCTCCAGGCTGTGTTAAGTATCCAGGTTGGCCACCTCCAACTCCAGGCTGTGTTCCATATCCAGGTGGACCACTGCCAATTCCAGGCTGTCCTCCAGCTCCAGGCTGTGTTAAGTATCCAGGTTGGCCACCTCCAACTCCAGGCTGGACTCCATTTATAGGCTGTGTTCCATATCCAGGATGACCACCGCCAATTCCTGGCTGTCCTCCAGCTCCAGGCTGTGTTAAGTATCCAGGTTGGCCACCTCCAACTCCAGGCTGGACTCCATTTATAGGCTGTGTTCCATATCCAGGATGACCACCGCCAATTCCAGGCTGTCCTCCAGCTCCAGGCTGTGTTAAGTATCCAGGTTGGCCACCTCCAACTCCAGGCTGTGTTCCATATCCAGGTTGACCACCGCCAATTCCAGGCTGTCCTCCAGCTCCAGGCTGTGTTAAGTACCCAGGTTGGCCACCTCCAACTCCAGGCTGTGTTCCATATCCAGGTAGACCACCACCAATTCCAGGCTGTCCTAAAGCTCCAGGCTGTGTTAAGTATCCAGGTTGGCCAGCTCCAACTCCAGGCTGTGGTCCATATCCAGGTTGACCACCGCCAATTCCAGGCTGTCCTCCAGCTCCAGGCTGTGTTAAGTATCCAGGTTGGCCACCTCCAACTCCAGGCTGTGTTCCATATCCAGGCTGACCACCGGCAATTCCAGGCTGTCCTCCAGCTTCAGGCTGTGTTAAGTATCCAGGTTGGCCACCTCCAACTCCAGGCTGTGTTCCATATCCAGGTTGACCACCGGCAATTCCAGGCTGTCCTCCAGCTCCAGGCTGTGTTAAGTATCCAGGTTGGCCACCTCCAACTCCAGGCTGTGTTCCATATCCAGGTTGACCACCGGCAATTCCAGGCTGTCCTCCAGCTCCAGGCCGTGTTAAGTATCCAGGTTGGCCACCTCCAACTCCAGGCTGGACTCCATTTATAGGCTGTGTTCCATATCCAGGTTGACCACCGCCAATTGCAGGCTGTCCTCCAGCTCCAGGCTGTGTTAAGTATCCAGGTTGACCACCTCCAACTCCAGGCTGGACTCCAACTATAGGCTGTGTTCCATATCCAGGTTGACCACCGCCAATTGCAGGCTGTCCTCCAGCTCCAGGCTGTGTTAAGTATCCAGGTTGGCCACCTCCAACTCCAGGCTGGACTCCAACTATAGGCTGTGTTCCATATCCAGGTTGACCACCGCCAATTCCAGGCTGTCCTCCAGCTCCAGGCCGTGTTAAGTATCCAGGTTGGCCACCTCCAACTCCAGGCTGGACTCCATTTATAGGATGTGTTCCATATCCAGGTTGACCACCGCCAATTCCAGGCTGTCCTCCAGCTCCAGGCTGTGTTAAGTATCCAGGTTGGCCACCTCCAACTCCAGGCTGGACTCCAACTATAGGCTGTGTTCCATATCCAGGTTGCCCACCGCCAATTCTAGGCTGTCCTCCAGCTCCAGGCTGTGTTAAGTATCCAGGTTGGCCACCTCCAACTCCAGGCTGGACTCCAACTATAGGCTGTGTTCCATATCCAGGTTGACCACCACCAATTCCAGGCTGCCCTCCAGCTCCAGGCTGTCTACCAGTTTGTGCTCGGACGTCAGGCTGAACTCCAACACCTGGTGTGATCCAGGGTTGTCTACCTCCAACTCCAGGTATTCCTCCGGGTGGCGAGCTGCCAGCACCAGGTTGACCACCAATTTGACTTCCTATTTCGGGCTGAGCACCGTCTGTTCCAAGCCTTCTATCTACTCCCGGCTGTGTTCCATGCCCTGGATGCCCTACTGCGGTAGCTCCAGCTCCGTCTGATGATTATTTAAGTAGCTTGGAATGTATTGTGCTGTAGCTTTCATTTCTAAATTCATAATTCACCTGGTAGTCTAATTATGGGACTGGAAATATAAGGCGGACCTCCTTCTATACCGGGACCACTTGGATATATTGCAGAGCCCCCTGCACCTCCAGCACCTGGGTATTCAGTGCGATATCCAGAACAGTCACCACAATCTCCTGCAGAGAATTGACTCTGCGCTTGACCCATGCCATTAGTACCGGCTAAATAATACATCATGTGTAATAAATTAATCAATATAGCAATTGGGTTTCTTTAGACTTACTAACTGTTGCCCGCGAGCCACCTTCATTGGCCTGGGCCTCAGCTTTGCCATCCTGTTCGGGATTGCCAAAGTTTAAGTATTGAGACTGTGTTTGTCCACTGCAATTGCAATATTAGGTCGAAAGAGTTCCAGGTCTGTATGGGTTCATTTGGTTACTTACTAGCCTCTGCCGCTTCTTTTGGTTCGCTCTAGTTCTGTGAAGGGATTAAGCTCGACATCATCATCCACAGATGATTGATCCTGAAGTTATCACAAAATAATTATGTTCGATGCGAATTTAATTCTATTCTTAATTCAATACAAAAAAAAACCAAATGATGGTTTAGTGAAAATTAATTAATTAATTTTAGTTCGGCTTGCTTCTAAAACTGACCTTGGTCGCAAGTATACCGATGATTGGGTCTTATCTCGATTTATTTGGGCCGAGTTCATGAGCATTGAACTACTCTACTTTCATGAATATGCTATAAAATTTGTGTTTCAATTTGTAAGTGTCTCTATTTATTTCCCTCTCATTCTCAGTCTGTCTTACACACTCTTAATTTATGATTTTTTATTAACTTATTTGATACTTACAACAGCCGCTCCATTTGCGTATGCCACAAGCAAAACCACGCCAACCAGCATGCCCCATCGCAAGGGCAACATTTCAATAAATCTAATTTAAATCCAATGGAAACGCGTGCTCTCAAGTAGGACACAACTAGCAAGCTGCAAAATTAAATGGAATTGTATTATCACCACAATTTTACTTGATTATTATTATTTTTTTTTTTTATTCTTTATGATTAGTTGTTGCTTATGGTTAAAGTGTGGATCGATGCTCTCCACGGTATCTGTCACATGGGGTTATCACCAAAGACACTTTGTCAAATGCCAAAAAAATATAAACTTTGTATGTTAAATCGAATCAATTTAGATTTAGGATGACGCCACGATGTTCGCTAGCAAATTTTAAGAAAGCCTTTAAAAACATATAAAACACAATAATCTCAATGTGAGCTTTAATTCTGTTCAAAAATAATTCTCTACAAATACGTCATCCTTTTATCTTTTTTTTAGCGGGGCGAGCAAAATAATAAAATATTTTTACATCAAATACAATTCTATACACACGACCACTTTCACATTGTCTTATTATTTTAAAACACATCAATAATCACATATAATCGTTGTTTTCCCCCGAGATCAAATGTTAGTGATTTTATATTATATTCAATTTAAATCAGCGCCTTAAGAATTGATAACTTGAACGTATTCATGATACAGTTCACGCACAAAAAATCACTGATAATATCGTTAAGAGTATCACTTGTATTCACATATCCTTGTTATGTACAAGTTGTTCAAGTAATGGACACATTTGCACATACTTCTTTGCCTTGTGGTTGGGATCCAAATTAAAGTTCCGATCTGCAGCCGAATGCGACAACTGCTGGATTGCGAATAACGTAGAGTCTTCAGAGCATGGAATCGTTAAGTTCTCAAGCTGTAGTTCATTTGCATCTGGCGGCATGAATATTTATTGAGGATTCACACACACATAAAGAGCTCTAACTCTGCCTTATCGCACACTCACACTCACACACACACACACACACACATATATATATATATGTATATATATACATCTACACAGAGCACAGAGACAAACCACTTAGCTCGTCATGAGTGCTATTCATTTGGTGAATCTATCTATGTATTCCATTCCATTAGACACATATCAACACTTTGATCGTGTCAATCGATCACTTTGGCTCTGTGGTGCCGCATTGCATGCGTCTCCGTTTGCGTTGCAACATCGTCGTCGCAGTTGGGGGACACTTTTGACCCATTTTAGGGAAATGTGCCGCCATTTATTAGCATATAAAGATACTCAATTGTGTATACTACTATTCCTATTCCCCTTCCTCATCTGGCAATTCCATTTTCAAGTGTATCACCGCAACCGGCTCATTAACTATGGATGTGGCTAAGTGTGTTGTGTGTGTGTGTGCTTAAATTGTTGTTATTAAGTAGACACTTTGTTTGATCCAGGGCTATGTTTTGGTTTGGGTTATTTTAGCGGAAACAATTTGGGCCTGATAACCCCTGAGCTTTCCTGATGGAAGCATCATATCTATTAATAAAGTAAGCTAGGCTCTATCTATTAATGACCAATGTTATACTCGGAATTTTGTCTTATCTGTCGCCAAAAAGTGTTCAACATTTTTTTATAAATTTAAAATGTTGTAAGCTGTTGCACACTAATAAATTTATTCATTGGCTGAGCTTGCTTGTTTCAAGGGTAGACATATTTTTAATTAAAACGTGCTCGGGCGCAGCTCCAGCATAGTTTGATTTAATCTACAAGACACAAACTTTTCATTAATAACAAATTGCCTGGGCCTATTGAAATAAATTTGCATGCTCAAAAAAAATAAAATCTATTTAGAGCATCTGTGAATGATAATTGAATATTTTTCAGTTAAGAATGTTAAAATTGACAGTAACAAAGTGTTAAGGTGACCCTATATCAATTTTTATTGAGTGCAATTTATAATAACCAATATGAGCTATTTAATGGCCAGGCTTGCCGAAATATTATTATCATTGTATATTAAATAAATTTATTTATGCTTTGACTAACAAGCTTTGCCAGTTTATTATATGTACGATTATTTGAAATTTAGCGCCTTGCTCGAATCACCCTGTGTGGTACTCATTTAATACCAACAGAGACACGTCGAACACACTGATTATCAGTATTTCGTTTCAGTCGATTACTTGGTCACACTTTCGAAATGCTGCTCATTGTTTTGTTTACATGTTTAAATAAAAGTTGATTTTAACTCGTAAAATAACATTGTTCAATCACAATGGCCAACGGCGACTGGATGCCATTGCTATTCTGTGGCCTCTCCATACCTATCTCACTGTTCATGTGGCTGGGCAACGTGACATTCTCCAAGTTTTGGCGCTACGACTTTGAAGGTGAACAGAGAGAGATTAATTTCACATCAATTTCAATCTTAAAATTCCAATTTTCATTTTGATTGATCGGCTAGTAGAACCACCGGTAATTCCACCCACTCGCTGGTTGTTCTCCACGCTGGCCCCGTTGGTTTTGATGACGGTGGCATTGCGTCGTCGCTCTGTGAGCAATTCAGGAGCTGTTCTTGGTGCGATTGTTGCTTTCACGCTCTCAATTGCGAGTCATCCGTTCTTCGGCAGCTTGGTCGTTTTCTTCTTCAGCTCGTCGCGTGCAACAAAGTTTCGTGCGCAATTTAAACGAAAATTCGAGGACGATTTCAAGGAGGGCGAAGGCCAACGCAATTGGGTGCAGGTACTCTGCAATGGCGGCATGGCCACGCAGCTGGCGCTGCTCTATCTGCTGGACTGTGGATGTGGAGAGCGTGCCATTGATTTTGGCAAGGAGTATCGCTCCAGCTGGTTGGGCATTGCTGTGATGAGCTCGTTTGCCTGCTGCAACGGCGACACCTGGAGCAGTGAGCTGGGCAGTGTGCTCTCTACACGCGATCCCGTCTCCATTATTAGTTGGCGCCGTGTGCCACGTGGCACAAATGGCGGGGTTTCGCTCATTGGCATTGTGGTCAGCCTGCTGGGCGGCCTGCTCGTTGGCTTTGGCTATTTTGTGACCGTTCGCTATACGGTGGATGCCAAAATAATGCTCGTCAGTCCACCCCAGTGGCCCATCATTTTGTTTGGTGGCTTGTCGGGACTCTTTGGCTCAATGCTGGACTCGGTGCTGGGCGGCATGCTGCAGTTCTCCGGCATCAATGCTCAAGGCAAGATTGTGGATGCGCCCGGCAAAGGGGTTCGCCATGTAAGCGGACTGCGCATTCTGGACAATCACAGCGTTAATCTCATTTCCAGCATTATAATCGGGGTGACAATGCCACTGCTGGCTCTCAAGTTTTGGCCAGGGCGCTAGCAGCAGCTCTGGCTGAGCGTGTTGCTGCTTTACTATGCCCTACTATGCATAAGAGCCTTGACTATTTTTGTGATGCTTCCAAGCGCAAAGCGAACAAATTGACTTTTATGAGTGTAATGCAAAAGATAACTCAAACACAACTATCTGGCCAATGACACAATCCTACTAATGGCTTAAGTAACTTCGCCTTTGTTTAATCGAAAGTTAACATAATATTTTAGTCATTTGTGTGTGTAAAGAATTTTTGTAAAGCTGTAAGATTACTCAGCTTAAGTTTCATTTCTTTACATTTGTGCCAGACTGCAAGCAAATAATACTTATCAATTTCATATATTATGGTATACTTGAAGTACAGAAATGTGAATATTCGAGATTCCAATATACTTAATTTGTCTACAGTTATCTGTTGCGAATGGCTTCTAATCCTTGGGTCCACTGAATACACTTAATTAATGTCATAAGCTACAACAGACTTTTAAGTTTTGCTAAACATTAAAAATTATATTTTCAATATAATGTACGAATATAAAAAATTGTATTAATCCATTTAGATTTTGTTGACTCGCTTAAGCTTCTGCAATTCTATGTTACGCAGCCAGTTTTGGGAGAGGAGACGCAAAGCCTCATTGGAGGGCATCACTCCACTCGACGCTGGCTTGGCAAAGCCGATGGAGAACTTGATCATCAGATCTCCGATGGGAGAGTTGACAAACTGCGATCCTGTCGAGATGGTCTTGAAAACAATACGTCGATTGTGCTGATAGATTTGCTGATCTGCTGGTAGACTGTTGCTGGGAGCAGGACGTTTAGTACGATGCACTGGCTTGTTGCTTGATAAGTCAGTGTGAGTTGCAGCGCCTTGAGTTGGTTTTAAATGTGAGCCTGTTTTAGCTCGAGTGGTTCTTGGCAATGTTGTGGTGGTGGTGCGTCTTCGTTGGGGACGATGGCTGCTGGGAGTTATTGTGTCGGTGCTGGAACTCAGTTGTGGCGCCGTGTGGAAACCAGCCGCAACTTCTGGTTTCTCTACATAAGTCTGCCCCGCATCTGTCATAGTCGCATCCACATAGTCATCATCCGCATCAGCTTCGTTGCTAACGGTAAAGAGTGGTTTTTTGGGCGGTTGTTGAACGCGGTTCGGCTTAGACTTGTCCTCCTCGTAGATAGGCATTTCCGATGCGGCACCCGCCAGCACTTGCGCCATTTGCTTTTGCAGTAGTTCGTAGAGTGGCGAATTCTGTTCGTCATCCGTAACACCAATGGGTTCGCTGGGTACAAACTGATTGTTGATATACGCACTGCGCGCGTCCAAATCATCGACATCCAAGAAGTCGCCCTCCTGATCCTGATCCTCTGTCTGAGCACGTGCCTCAGCCAGCGGCATCTCAGTTGTAGCATCTGATGCCACATCAGTTGGAGACGAATCGATGCTGCTCAGTGCTGCAATAGACAACTCTTAAGTTCTAGTTCAGGTTTTAAGTTTTACTCACCTCCCAGGAGCAGTAGCAGAAACAACTTAAAGGACACAGTTCCAGCTCCGCTAGTTCTGTCACCCATTGCAGTCGTTTGGCTTCTGCGTGCAGTGGGTGCATTTGTCGCATCTTTTATAGGTGGTTACCAGAGAGACAACCTGGTGCATTGTCCCTCATCTCACACCTTTTTCGAATGCTGATATATCTGTATCTTTTGCTGTCAATCAGCTCATATAAAGAACGTAAACGTTCCCAACATATTTTGAGGTCTTTTTTTCTCCTCCGCCCACATTTCATCATAAAAAAATAGATTAAAGTTTCTGGTAGTAAAGAAAAACCGTAAAAGAAATTTCCAAGCATGTCTAGATTAATTTTATATAAAAGAGGAAAAAATAAAAAAAAACTTTAAAAGATTTTTAACAAATTTAAATATATATTTATATTTTAATCTGTTTTTTTTAATAGTAATACATTAAAATATGTATCAGAAACCAATTTAAAAATCTTTTTACACAACATCTTAAGACATATTTTTTTATTTTTTTTTTATTTTATTTACTCCTATCTTAAGCAATGTATTTAATTGTATTAAAAAAATTTGAATATCAATAGGTTGGTTCGTCTCAAATCTCAGATTCATTGGGGTTTTGAGATTACATGTTAGATTTCAGTGTTCCTGGTCACCTTATTTGTTAATAATCAACGATTTCTGCAATCAAATTTTTTTTTATGAGTACCTAATTTAAAAGTAATTATATTTTATAATTATCATTATTTTATGTCTACATATTTTTATTATAATATATATTTATCTTTTATATCATTAAATATTCATTAGTGACTTGTGCTTAATATAACAAACATAAGTTTGTACTAATGGGAAAAAAATGATCAACCACTGGTAAATAATATAGTATAAATATTCATTGTAAAAGAGATAATTATCACGCCTTAAAAGTTATAATCAATATTTCAAATATTACCTCTCGGGCCTTAGAGAACACTATAGGAAAAAGACCAAGAGAAATCCTATAATTAGAATACGATAGAAGTAGCATAAGGAAAGCGAACCTCAATCTAAATAAAGATATTGAATTCTCATAGAAAAAAGGGCTAATGCGAAACTTTAGTCTCGAAAGATGATATACTAGATCTAAGTTGGACATTTGTGGGTCCTTTATAATCATAAATTCCCTTCGAAAACAGTTTTTGTTGATTTTTTTATTTATTTATTTTGTTTTTTAAATGGTAAATAAGTAATTTTGAATTTTAGGTACTAGCTATTTAAGATACAACATACTTAAGTTTATTCTTATCAGACACTGATTGTTCCTGCTCCTTGTGTGTCTCCAAGGACTCGGCAGTTTTCTCCGCCTCGCTAGCCGTCGATTCTTTACCGACCACACCAGGTTGTGGCTCAGCTGGCTGGGAGTGGGTAGATTCAACTGCCTTTGCCGGCAAAGGGAGCATAGCAATGCCCTCGATAGGAACGGATGCTGCCTGTGGCACTGGCACTGGCACTACAGTTTCCACAGGCTGTCCCTTAACGGGTAGCACAAGGGGCTCCACACGTGCTGTCTTATTCTTATTGTTGGGCTTATCCTGATCCTTTTGCTCCTCGCTACTTTCATTGCTGCCTTTGTCCTTCTCCGACTTAACAGCTACATCAGTTGTTGTGGAATTGTCGCGGAAGAAGGGCGATGACTTGAACTTCTTGTCGGTGTAACAAGTTTCCTTGGGATAGGCTTGCTGGCACTGCTCATAGGGAAGATCTGTCCACAGTCCATGCGTGCGACACTTGGCCACATTCAGCTTGCATTTGTTGTAGAAGACAGCCACCTCGCTGGGTGTTTGGCCGCAGATGGGCTCATAACCCTCCACACAATCATCGTCGCAGAGGTAGCCCTCACTCAGTGCATTCGCCATGCCGTTAATGACACCCGAATTGCTGGCCTGCTGGCAGCCCTTTTTGTCTGGCTCACAGCCAAACCATGCTATCGGTATGGCTAGGAAGGGAGGACTTTGGCGTTTGCCATCGCTTGCCGCCAGGGGTGTATAGGTGCGTTTCACATAGTAGCCATGCTCCTCGGTGGCCACCTGACCGCTGTTGCCGCCCAGTTCCGTTGAACTGGACCACTTTGTCTTGGTCTTGGCTCTGTGTGAATCATCACCTTTGTGCTTGCGTCGCTTTGCCTCAATGAAAGCAGGAGCCAAGAGCAGCAGAGCGGCGACTGCAACAGTTGAGAGAAGAGTGGCAATGGGTTGGAGTTGGGGTGGATTTCTTTTACCTGGGCTATCGCTGGGCACAACTTACCTACGACGCAGGCAGCCTGGTATGTTCTCATCTTAAATGGTTTTATTTGTGCTAACTCGATCTTAACAGCTGCTCACTGGAACTTGAACTGATCGCATCTTGATGTCTGCAGCGTCTTAAGTATCTCATCTCTCAGCTGGGTTGGGGAGTTCTTTTCCTTCTTTACCGGTTTTCTTAGTAATCTTTAAAAGTTGTTTTCAGTTTTTATTTGTTTGTAGCCAAAAGTACGCAAAGTTGGACTTTTTCTTATGTTTTGGTGAAATTTTTATGCAAGCTCATGTGGTCTTCATTTATCAGCGACGTGCCCGCGTACCCTTTTAGCTGTTTATTGATAGTCATCTAGAATGTTGGTTTCCAACTGGTTGTCTGCTTAACACTTAAGTCACCTCACCAGTGCGACTGCCCCTTCGCCCGCCCGTTCAGCTCTGCCTGCGTCCAAAGCCGGTTCGAAATTGGGTCAATCTGAAAGGTTTAGTGATCTCGTTTTATGGGCACATACTGTTCTACTAACTCGCCTTAGGAGATTGTCGTCAGCAACTGTGCCTGCTTACGTCAAATTATCATCCAATCAATCTTCTTGTTATCACCATTTAATGCTCTAATTACGAAACTTTGTGTAATTTGCATAGTAGTTGATATAAATTCGGTAATTTGATTACTTATAACCAGGCATGGCAGATTAAAAACATGTCTGCAGGAAACAAAAACGATAACATATTTTATATATTTGGATTCTATCTTTCATTTAACATTTGCTACGTAAATATTGTATTTTGCCTATAATAATAATAATAATGTTTAAGTAATAGTAGAATATAAATTTTATAATATGTAGTGTAGTGTTGCTAAGAGTTAATTAATGAAAAAGTTGAATAATATAATAATAAACACAAGTGAAACCAAAAACTATAATTTTGTTTATAAGGAATATATAGATAATTTTTTTAACTGCCATTTCAACTTTGTACAATTTGCAGTGTACTTAAATGTTTTTCATATACATGGTTATCTATTAATGCAATGTGTAAATATTTAATATACTTATACAATAATTATTTTTATGAATGCATGCAATAATTTTGTTAAAGGTATTTAATTCAAAAACACTTTAATCTTCTAACGTAAATCCAATAAAGAAAGATTTCAATTGGAATGATATTAGGATAATCACTTGCTTTCTCTCTACGACATCAATATAATGACTCATTTTGTTTGTGATCACTTATTGCTTTCATGCGTTTGATTTTGGAATTAAGTATTATGGAGAAGTTTTCAAATTTTCTAAGTGTATTAGAAAGTTCAGGGCTCTGATAAAAAAAAAACAAGAAAATCATAAGTGCAGCTAAATTCGATGGTGTGGGATCTAATCAACCGAAGACCTCTAATTACTACATAATTAATTATGCAGAGTAATGTCTGATAGCCAAAACAAATTTAAGCAGACAATGAAGAAATCTCTTTTCAATCAAAGCCTGGTGGAACTCGGGCATTTGCATAAGACCAAAGCAACAAATGAGAAGAGCTTGCCTCAAAACGTCCGCAACTGAAATATGGCTGTTAATGCTTTAGCTAAATAGACGAGAGGCTTGAGCGTAAATAAACAAATTTATGAAAGAAGTGACCAGAAACCGAATTTTGAATAAATGATTTCGGTTTCTTTTGTTGTGTAGAAATAAACAAAGTAAACAAAAAACCAAAAACCAAAAATAAAAAGAAAAAAATAACAAAACAAAACAAAAAGTAAAAAGAAAGAGCGTTGAGAGCTTGTTGCAGTAAATGCGGCTATTTGGACGATGTGATGGTCTGCCGCAGATACCAGAGACCAGAGACCAGAGAGCAGAGACCAGGTCCCCCAGTACCAAAAGAGTGCCTGCCTGCCTGCCTGACCGGGCCTCATTTATACTTTCATTTTAGAAAACAACAACAAGAGAAAAACCACAGCCGACAGATGGCTATAAAAAGCGAAAGCAAAGCGCTGGATTCGCTCATAAAGACCACAAAACTGCAAAAGTCAACTGTGCCCCGCTCCCGTAACCATAACCGTAAGAAGGATACCCCATAATAAGCAGCAAATATGGTTAAACACATTTATATGACAATGGGTAAATGTCAGGTACCAGATAACTAGACCTTAAAGTAATTCTCACTTTTTATCTCCTAAGCTGCCTTGCTCATCTTGATGATTGCTGTGAGCGCCGCGCCCGCCAAAATGGATCGACAACTAGTTAAGGATACTGATGTCCCAGCCTCGAGCAAAGTCGAACACGTGCCCAACTCTAGCGCGGATAGCGACGAAGATGATGAGGATAGTAGTGAAGTCGTACAGAAGCAAATAAAAGATAAGAAATCGAAAGAGGACGTCAATGATGATGATGATGACGACGACGATGATGATTCGTTTATCCGAAGGCGCCGCGAAACTGTCGAAGAACCAGCCAAGGCACCAGCTAAAACTGAAGCTGCACCGGTTGAATCCGAAGATGCGCCAGCTGAAGCCGCAGTTGAACAGAGTGTTGAGAGCTCCACAACAATTCCCACCGCCGCCGGAACCACCCGTAAACCAGTACTCGTCCTCATACGCGATGCACTTAAGAAAGTCACCACAGGACTGCCCACAGAGCAGGTGGCCAACAATGCGTTGCAGTATTTCCAGCTATTTGAGCACTTTATCCAGCAGACCATCGAGCAGGTTATTGATGCCGCCGATGACGAGGAGGAGGAAACGCCACCAGCTGCCATCGCTGCATCCGTGGTCGCCGAAGATGATAAGAAACCAGAGACGGCTGAGAAACTACCTGAGGAGACTTCAGTTTTAGCTTCAGCATCAGCTCCAGTGCCAATTCCAATTTCAATAGAACATGCGGCGGAAGCAGTTGTAGCCAGCAATGCAGTTTAGATATGCGTAACGCCAACCTCAACTATTTATTGTCCCTATTTATTGTTTAGCTGTAAGATTTAAAAATACATGGAATTTGCTAGAAAAATGCTTAGCTTTTTTATTACTATTTAGCCTTATCCAAAGATACTGCTTATTCATTCGGCTAGGCAATATTGTAATCCCGCTACAATTGGATCTTGCTACGACTCTGGCTGCGATGACGATTGGTAGTACGCCTCCTGAGTGGATCAATCTGCGCCATGGTGTATTGCTGATCCTTGTGGGTTGAACTATTCGTCACCTGCTGCAGCCTCAAATCCTGTACACCAATAGTCAAGCTGATCGGCAAGGTGCCAGATGTGTTGATGTAGATCGGTATGGTGATGTAAATAGTTGCTCCTGCAACGGATTCATCTTGGCTTTCCTTAACGTAGGAAATTAATTCAATGAAAGACGGAAAATAGTACTATGAATAGTTTTTAATATAAATAATTTGAACAAGGTTGAATTAGATAAAAAAAATAACATAAATATTGTATATATATACTGGAGAGATTTCTTTCTTTTTTAACTTTGAATAATTTACTAATATTTTAATTTTGATGTAAACTCAAAAACCTGATTTATTGATAAAGCTCATATTTTTCAAATAGAGAAAGTAAAAACTAAACGGATAATTTGAATATCAAATGAATTGAATACTAATTTGGAAAATAAGATTTAGATTTATTCAAAGTTCAACGCTCTTAGTTGATTAGAGATATTTTCTTGATTCGTATATAAATAATAAAGAAAGTGACAAATATCCACAACTTTATCAAAATTCAAATATCAAATTGAAGATAGCAATTTAAAGGTTTAAACTTTAATCGACTGGAGGAATTCTATCGTTTTTAAGTATTAACTACCTGTGCCTGGGTTGAATCAGTTATATCTGCCTTGGGATTCACTGGTTCTGTCTGGGTTTTGTCCGGGTCAGCACTGTTTTCATTTGCCAGCTGCTTGAGAAAGTGCAACGGATTGGCATCGTGACTCAAACTGTTGAATTCATCGTCTGTTAGGTGGGGCAGTCGATCAGTTAGAAAATTATAGTCATTATCCTCAAGATGATCATCGCCGGCCAAGCCGGTCTTGGCCTTCGCTGTGGTTGTGCCATCCGGTTTCACAGTTGTGATTTTCCGGGAGTTTTTGAGCATGGCCTCCAACCTATGTGCCCCCTCCTTGTCATTGGGCTTGGGCTGGTTCTGGGCCAACTTTTCGCTTGCACAGAGCGTGCAGCAGATTAGGACAGCTAAAAGGTGGTTCATATTCAAATTCAAATCAATGTTAATGTTATATTTTATTTTATAAAATATTACACTTAAATAGATAAAAGTAAACTTAAGCTAATGCCCAGCCCTAGCCTATAAATCAAATTTAAACAAAATCGTGGAGCTCTACAGCGTCGTCTTCTTGCCATTGAGCACCACATCGGTGAGGCCGAGCTCCTGGAACTGTTCCAGGCGCTCCACCTGGGTGGACAGCCGCTTTTTGAACTGCACCTCTCGACTGAGCATCTTTAGATCATCCACGGTACACAGCTCACTCCATTTGCCCATATTTTTGGCTATTAGATCAGCCGTCAACATGATCTTGGCCCTGGACAATCGCAGATAGGAGAAGTCAGTTTTGGCCCGTCGCATCTCCTGGCGGTATAAAAATAGCTGATAGTGAATGCTAATTTTGCCGGTGGACTTCTTGATTCGCTTCCTTGAATGCTTCTTAACTTTATCCTGTTGCTTTTTCATTGCTTTTAACTGTTTCTTGAGTTGTTTCTGTTGCTTCCTTTCCGCTTTGATGCTCAGACTCTGGCTGCTCATCTTGATGCACGCTTTTACACGTTTCGGCGTTTCGAGTACGTTTAATGCCAGGACCAGTAAATTCCATCCTTATATTGCAAGCAGGCAGCCTCCCATAGAAATTTCTGGGCCTGACCAGGTAGCTAATTTCATTAGCGCGTCTTACCAGGCGCGTGTGGGTCATAAAAATTGTTTTCATATTTTCAGATATTTCCTTTGGTTTTTGACTTTTTTCCCTAGCGTCTCACTGGGTATTTCCACTATTTATTTATTGTTTTATGACTGGGATATTGGGTACCGTAACCGTACCCATAGTCGAATACCCAAAGCACCGCCGGCTGTGTCCAGTCTTAAGCCTCAATTAAGGTTTCCAACTTAGCGCCGATCCCTTAAAAGCGGCTCAAAATTCTGCTGTTCGTCGCAACGATGGGTTTTGTGGCGTTTGTTGGTTTTGGGATTTCCGAAAACTCCCTGGGATACTTTTCACGGAACTACGCGGATAGTTCTGGTAAACACATTCCATGGGTAACTCGCGACAAGAACTAACTATCGTTAGCCTTGCCCCCACATTTCATATATTTTTTGGAATATCGAAGACTTTCTTAGTATTTCGGTTAATTATGTTTTTCCTTACTGCATTTCACTGCTGATAGTTTGCGATCGTTTGACCAGTTTTAAAATGATCGACCATAGTTTAATCATAATATGAGGATTTATATAATATAAATGTTAAGTAAATTAGTTTAAATATTCTCATTAACTTGCTATTATTCATAAGCTGTATTTAGCTGTACTCTTAAGCTGTATTCTAATAATGATAATTAAACGTATAATTTATTAAGTTCAAGCCTAAGTTATAGGCTAAACTACTAAACTAATTTAAGTATTCATGACACAGATCCCAACAGTCCTCGTCCTATTTTAATTATTCTTGTAAAAGATTCTTTGTCGGAATCTTAGTTTTACGAATTGTTAAGCTGTTTGGATTAAAGACTTTTCTACTCACTCTCCAATTTGAGTTTTATTTTTAATGGTTTTCACAATATGTGGGCCTTTATACAAATTCCTTATTTGGAAATAACTCTGCTCTTGTACAAATTCCTAATTTGGGGAGGTTTCCAAATAATTTTAAAAACTTTCGTTAACGCACCTCCACACAGAAGACTTAAAGACCGCTTCATGTTCGTTCCAAAAATAATACTAAAACTGCTTCTGGTCAGTCATTTCCATTTTATAGCAAAAAAAAAATAGTTTGCAAATCAAGAAATTTCACTGGATGAGGGAATCCAGCTGAAATGCTCTCTTTTGCATATTAATTTTTGAATAGTAAGGCAGTCGCTTATCTGCTATGTAAATTTCTACTGTAAAAGTTAAAAATCATCGTCATTGATTTTGTTTTATTGTTGGGGTCTGATAACCGGCCGCATAACTAATGATGCACCAATTCTTTTTGCTCATTTCAAGCATTTCATTATTTCATTTTGCATGCATTTTATGAATTCGGAATCATCTTTCGTGGTTGGCCATTCAATGGGAAATTTGCGCAGCTGGAAATTTGCCCAATGCTTTATTCAATAGGAATTAGCCCAAGCAGATATCACAGTCATCGATGGTTTTTATTTAAAGTTGGGTGTATTTATTTTGCATTGGCTGACAACACAGCAGCACAGAAGCAAAGTCAGAGGCCATGACAAGACAGGACTCGAGTCGAGTCGAGTCAAGTCGAGTCTGGAGGACATTTCCATTTGACTTGGCGCTGACTGACTTGCATAACATTTGCAGACGTCGTCTTTTGTGGTTTGCGTTTGTCATTAAACAGCGTCTAGACCAAATTTTGGAAGTCAGCCACAGTCATTGATAGCTATGGCAGACGCATGCTCTGAGCGTCCTCGCACAAGTATTTGGCAATACAATTCGGCCTTAGGAAAATACATATTGAAATTGGCAACGTTTGTGAATGCGGCTGACTGAATGCCGAAATCCATCTTCCTCCTCTGACTTACTTTTATGTTAAAATGGTCGAATATTTTGCCAGCATATTTATATAAACGATTCCATGAGATTTTGCTCATTTACTTTACTAACTGATCAAATTGTAAATATATATATATATATATTAACATCTTCAGCTTTCGATAAACTCATGTTTTTTAATTTACACTTGTACAATTTTCTTACAAAATTTGTGGCACCAATTCTAGGTTGATCATAAACTTATTTAACTATCGATACGAAAATCTAAGCTATCGAATTAATGTTGGAATTTTTAACAGAGTATGACCTATGTGGGCACTCACGACCAGAATTAAAGGAGAACCGAATTGATATAGGCATGTCTGTACTTTCTTCTATCCGAGTTTTATTTTCTTATTTGAGTAGAGCTAAATTTATTTAAGCCGATGGTAGACGCATCCAACAACTTTAAGTATATGTATCTGTCATTTCAATTTTCTTGCGAGAGATTTGACTTCGCTTTAAATAATTAATATTTTCCAAAGATATCTCGACATGATCACATTAAATGATCGTTCTTAGCGTTCTCACATTTGGAAAAAATATCATTTTTGGACCTCATGGAATAATTGATAATAAGATAATTTTTTATATGTAGGCTTATTAAAGGCGTCTCACCTTTTCAGATATAAATATTTACAGAAATGTGGAATATTCAGTTCACAGACAGAAGTAAAAAAGAAAATATATCAATCAAATTGAAAACTTACACAAAACTTACCTACAAACATTAAACAGATTTTGATCTGATTAAGGTTTTTCTGGGTTTCACCAATCCCTGCAAAATAAGTTATGCTGTTTTCAATTTTAAAAAACCTAAAAATTATTATATTAACGATTATTTTATATTATTAAAATCCTTTAAGTTTAAAACATTTAATAAACACAAAAAATAGCTCCGTTTTACAAAGTTATTTAATATTCCGCCTATTAAACGGTTCTTTCATGTTTTTTATATTTTTATATGACGGTAGGGAGTTGAAATTTGGAATATATACTGGGAAAGAATTTAGTAAAATCGGTAATCGGATATGGATATCTCCCACAATTTTAAGGCTACAGTCACCCAATTTACAAGTTCTTCTCACTTCCCCCCCAAAATTCACAACTTTTAAAAACAAACTTGGTCGGTAGCTTGCTAAAAAGCTCAATCAAGAATCGGTATATCTTGGCTAGACAACCCTGCTCCTAAATACCTCTCAGCAGCTGGTATTACTTATGGTATCAGAGTAGTTTGCAGGCAATTACACCCAACTGCAACGTTCTCTATTATTTTTTTATTTATATATATTTTTACTGCATTCACGATGACGTTGACGACGACGTCGAGGCTATAATTTTCCGACATTGTGTTCGCAATTTGTTAGCCATGAGGCCAATAAATTTTCCCAAATATGCGCCATAAAAAAGAGAAAAAGCATGGAGCAAAGGGAGAGATGTGATCCAAAAACCTATGCACTTTATAATGAAATAAATTGACTTTCATGAAGGCGGCATCAATATGGAAGAAAAAGCAAATAAATCGCAACTTTGAATTAAAATGGTTTGAAACGGTTCGGTGGGACCCAGTGATGGGACTCAAAAGGAGTGGGATAAAAGGGCAAACGCTATGGTTCGCCGCTCAATTTGCAATAATGCCACACAGCCAGTTTCATTTCAATTGCAACAATTTTGGACAACGGCAACAAATAAAAAAAATTAATAAAAAATATACGTATAAAATAAATAAGAGTCTGTATATTTATGTATGCGCATTTGGGGCTACTCGTAGTATACTCGTGGCTGAACACAAGTTCGGTCGATGGTGCGCAATATTTGTGTATGTTTTTGTTGTCTGTTTTTGAGCTGTAAAATGCATTTCACATTTTATTGCGCACTCAATCAAAAATCCATTTCCGTTTGCCGTTTGTGCGGACTCCGGTATCCCAAATCCCGACTCCAACCCGCGGAGTCCAGACTACCGATTCCGAGTACCGATACGGTTTACTTTTATGCCAAAAATATGCCAACACGTGTGAGTTGCCGGGGGCTGGATGAGTGAACAGCTGAACTGACGAACGGTGGGCTGAACTGGAATTGGGATCCAAAGTTTGATAATTGAGTTGGAGCTGCTCGCACATTGAAGTCGTGTCATCACCGACGGCTTTTACCAATATTGCAATAACGGAGCACTACCTCCATATTATTCTCGCGTTGCACGTGCAAAAGCCAGCCGAGCCAAGCCAAACGGCGATTGTCAGACATTTTTGAGTTTGATAAAACACGGCCCGTGGGCCCATTCCGGATTATGGGAGTCGAAGTGTAGGCTAAAAACGTTGTCCTGTCAGGTACTGGGACGGTTACGAGGCCAGACTGCCTCGCAGCGCTGGCCAGTTATGAATCTCAATGAATGTGCCACGTTTTGTAGTCAGTGATAACCCAGCGAAAAGCCTGAATTGTCGATTAGTTTATTACTAGCAGCGAGAAGAAAGAGATCGACCAACCCATTAAGTTTATGGGCTAGAAATCCCTGTGTTTGTAGCTGATGTACAAATTTATGTTTGACATTCCATGTCAACGTAAGTGAATGTTCACTTTTCTGTTTTCTGTGAATCAGAGTGTCAAACTAAAACGATTTTAAAAGTTCCGAAATTTGATCAAACTTTGTATAATATTTGGTAGTACTTGGCATTAAATATTTGATTTGACAATGCTCCAGGGAATGCGGAATTCCATGAGGTAAGTGATCTAGCTAATTGAAGATGGCAAAGATCTGGCTAAAATTTGAGCAATTATTTTCGATTTATTAATAAATTTTGAAATTGAGTGTTAGCATGTGAAGGTTACTTTAGCTGCTTCGTGACAAATATAACTTTCTGTGTACACAAATGGATAAGGGACTATAAGAGCGTGCAGTACGACGAGGTAGTGGCCAGGTTTTACAATTTAGCAGAGATCATAACAGGAAAGAATGCGGGAGCTTATCCAAAACATATAATGTGAAAACACATGCAATTATGTAATAAACGAATTGCAGGCTTAATGAAGAAACACCACGAATTGCTATGCAAATTTACTAGTGTCTTGCAGGCGGACGTATACGCTATGGAGGGATGCACTTTCTTCAATCTTAAATAAAGGTAAACTCACGAATACATTTTTCTCGGACAGCCAAGCTAATCAAGTAACAAGAATGGTAGGCAATGTGTCGAGTTTCTTAATGGATAACAATCTACTGGGGCCCTGAACCACTTGGTGGACTAAGACCGATCCATGTCGTCTTTTGCATACAAGAGAAATAAAGATGGAGTCAGAAGTAGCAAAAGATTAGATGTGGCATGCAACGTACAATTAAAAGCTCGTTTAGGCTGATTTAAGGCTTTCTGACGGATTCCATAATACACAAGCACAAAAACTAGTTTAAAATTTTAGAGTCTCTGGAGCAAATTCTCGATGATTGCTCGGCAATAAGAAGTTTCTCTCAATTCGGTCCTTTCATCTAAAGCAATTATAAATTGAAGGCTCTAAGCCTTAATAATTTTCGCAATATATCCAGGAGGTCGCAGTAACAATAATAATTCGAGATAGGGATTTCAAAAGTAAATTTAAGTTTTTCATTTATCAGCTTGAAGACATACACATTCACATATATGTAAACCTAATTAGGCTGCTATGTGCTACTCAAAAATGTAGAATTTAGATTAAACTCTTCATTTTAATCGGTAAACATGCGGTTCCGATTTCAATTTCGATACAGGTCAGACACCCTATTGCGGAGCAACGTAAATTAGTAAGCCAATAAATAATGTAGATTACATTTAACATTAATAACATAATGCTGTATAATTGAATTGTTTGCTACCCAATCCAACTACTTAAATAATACCATCTTAAAACACAGGTGCAGAAATGATGCAAGTCACTAAATCAGTCAGTAATCCAACGCAGACACTCAAATTATTCGGTTGTTTGGCGCTTAAATGTGAGAATTATAGTATATTTCAATTTGTGTCAGTCTGTACAAATTAGCTGACTTGAAGAACTCATTAACTTAACTACCCACATCTGTAGAACTAGGCGCAGTTATACTAGCTCTTTATTTTTGTTTTGTTTTGTTTTGTTTTCTTTTCTTTTCTTTTATTTTTATTCCGTGTCGTTTATTTTCTCTCGTTTGTTCTGCCCTCTGCCCAATTTCATTTTTGGCAGTTTGCTGGTTGCTCCTCTTGTTGCTGACATGACATGAACTGTAGTTTATTTATTATTTGCTCTGATGTTGTTTCTTTTCTATCTTTATTTCTGTTTTTCTGCTTGCCTCTCTTAATTTTATTTATTTCACTAGCACATGCAACTCTCTCTCTCTCTCTCTCTATATGTATGTATATACATATATTTATATACATTTGTTATATATGCCTATAGAAGTATGTCAGCTTGATTATACACATGTCGTTCAGTATATTGTCAATTGTTTGTGGCATTTATTTTCAATTGCTATTCATTTCTCTCACTGTAGACTGCTTGTGTTCCTTTGTTTATTTGATTAGTTTTTGTTGCATGACAAATTTTACGCATATAATACGAGTTCACAAGAAATTTTCATCTCGAACCGACTGCATTGCAGTTGAATTTTATAGTATAGTGACAATAAAAACAAAATTCTGAATCAAGCTTTCACGCAAATTTCAAAGAAAATAATTAATGTCTTTATATATGCATGTGTATTTGTGCTATGTCAATTTACGTCTTATTTTCAATTTATATTAAGCTTAGCTACTCCATGCAATTTAAATTTCTTTTGTGCACATTTAAATACATAGCTAAACTTATATTTGCTTACAATATTGACTTTAAAGCAAACCCGCATTCGATCAGTCGTTAACGATAACTAAAAGTTTGTCCTTTTTGTATTCTTTTTATGTTATTGATTTGCCCGATAATTTATGTTGAGTGGTTGATTTTTTAAATTCGTGAAATCTATATTTAAGTTCAAATCAATAATTGGGCTGAATGAAATGATTTTATACTAAATGTGTCAATGTGAAAATCTATCATAATATACAAATGTGACTCTGACACTCCGATGAAATTATTATTGAACGTGTAGATTTTATTATAAATCAGACTATTATCAGAGGATTACTAAGTGTAAAATTAAGATGCCTCTTCGACGGTATATTATTGAAGATATTTTAAGATAAACTTATATTATATATTGAGATGATAGAATTAAAAGGGCTTATAATATAATTTAAGTGAATCAAATATTAGATATGTAGTATTAGTACGAAAGTCTGTTTTGGATTCATATCAAAATGCTCTTGAAAGGGATGGAGACTTTAGCAGAAAATTATAAGTACACTTCTGCCTGAAGAAAGAAATAGTATTAAGTAAAATAATTAAAGATGAATTTTGAAGTGCAACAAATAAATGATTTCAATTAATTATCGCTTACCATTTCCAAATCAATGGCGGACTCTAAAGTTTATCCGCCTTTGGGCTTATTGTTTTTTTATTTTTATTTTCAATGAATGTAATTTTTTTGTTTATAGGAACCCAGTTAAACAACCCCTTTTTGTATTTACATGCTCCTTTTGTCACACAATTCACGCACAGCTTCTCCGGCGCCAAGAGTTTGCTAAAGACTTGGCGTTTATTTGCCCATAAATTTTACGTAGTACAGTGAATTAACTGTACAGTGAACACCCCTCTCCCTTTCATGCATGAGTCATGCTCATGGGGTGCTTTTCTTCCTCTCTCTCGCCGTCTTTGTCATTTTTAATTTCAGTTTCGTTTATCTGTGAATCTGATGGTGCACAAATCAAAATACTCGTTTAAATCCTTCGAGTGTAGATTGAACTGGAGGTAGAGATGGAGATGAAGATGGAGCTGGAGCTGGGGCTCGTGTTTCCGCCAATGAGTAGCTAGCTTCATTTGGTCGCTTATCTATGTATGTGATGGGGAAATTGAATTTGGCCACAGCGCGATGCACACAGATGGGCGAAACGACGCAGAGACGAGTCTATAGATAATTGCATGATAACAGTCTAATTTTCAATTAGCGCCATTTTGATAAGCGCACATAAATTAGGCATTCTTTTCGCATGCCCTTGCCAACAAATTGCGAATGAGCTTTTGTTTGTAGCTAAACAGGAGCGCTTCCGGCTTCAGCATTGTTTCCGGCTTGATTCTCAAACGTGACTAGTTTATTGATTTGATCGAACTACGCCATACATAAATTAATAATAATACGAGCATTGACCAAGTAACAATTTGCTATACTCTGCAAAATGCTTTTAAGCAGCCCCCAAAACGCAAACCCAACCAACCAAAAGTCAAACACTTGAACCGACTCAACGCAACTCAACTCAACTCGACTCAACTCGACTCCTGCCTGCTGACTGCCTTCTGCCTTCTGCCTTCTGCCTGCTGCGACGTGTTGGCCATTTTGACGTCGTCGTCCTCATCATCGTTGAAGTCCTTCGAACCTGCGCCATATAAAATTCCAATCATACTTGACCAAAAGCAAAATACTGGAGAATTCCATATGCCTGCCCCCCTCGAAGAAGAAAAAGAAATAAAAAAAAGTTAAGTGAAGTGGGACGCTTAGGCCAAAGGCATTGAACGCTAGCTACTCACTTTTGGGGCGAGATTGGGGATCGCAGTCAGCAAAATGTGTGCTACACTTTTGCCAATAAGTTGCCGTTGCTCAACGCTACAAAGTTTCTTGATACACTAGCCAAAAAGAGTTGTGAAAGCGTTTAAAGCAATCTAATACACTTTCATTTACTCGTGAAGGTCACAGTTAATATAACGTTTAGCTTAGATTAGCAAACTGCTTAATAAAAGAGATTTAAAATATGTTTCCTTAATTGTTTGAAGCAATCTATGAACTTAAAGCAAATAAAATAAAGCTACAGTTTTCTTCTTTTTTTTGTGCCTAGGCCTGATCGGTATAAGTCTTACTTATGTTAACTAAATCTTTTTTTATTAAGCATATTCATAATTAAAATTACAAAAACTCTTTAATAGAGTATTCAAGCAGTAACATGTTTCTGAACTCATTTTTATCGGTCAGATTTTCGAAGCTTAGACCAAACACTTGACTGCCAAATTGGCCTGGACCGCATCGGTGCATTTATTTGTGTGCTGGGGCTTATTTCCAGTGCACAATTTTCGACAGATTTGGAAATAGTTTCCGCTGCATAGGTAAAATGCAGCTCAGGGCCTTGACTACCAAATCTTCGTCTTCACAATATTTGTGGTTGGCCTTTGGGGAGGGGATGATTTGGTGCAAAATTCTTTTCACTTTCCAAACGTTAACCTTAAACACTTTGCGAAGGGCGCTGGGTCGTGCAGGTTGTCAAAGCTTAATCGATTTCCAAAAAGTTTCATGTCGTTTTCTCTGCCTCCTCTGCCTCCTCTGCTTGCTACTTTATTTTTACGCCCCATTTGCTTGGAAGCGCTTTCGGAAAATTGCAAAGGAAAATCCGCTGTTGTCGTTCTCGTTGTGGTTGTTGTTGTTGTTGTTGTTGCTGCTGTTGCTGTTACTGTCGCTTCGCGTTGTTAGTGTAATTGGCTGCCTCGGCAGCAATGATAAACTTTCGACACATTTTTCATTTATTTTCAACACCTTTGATTGATATATTGAACACTTGGTGCACAACTTAAGCAAGAGTCTTTGGCTCTCGAGTGGCTCCTTTGCTCCGTGCTCGTAGCAAGCTGTTTATTCAACGGAAACTCGACCCAGCTGGCAGGCATTGTGCGAGCATTTCCGCCGGATCTCAGCCACGAACCGTAAGGCGGACCCAAGCGAGTCAAGGCAAGACAGCCTCGCACATCTGAGGTGATTCCATGTCAAATGCTGTGACAAAGGTGATAACTCTGCTTAGAAATGCTACTTCCTTTTCTATAAGCTCAAGTGTCCCAAAGTTTCAATTGGAGTCTGTCGCTTTGTGTTTTTTTTTCTGTTTAGGGAGCTACCGTCATCTTTTAAACAGATAAATGAGAGCTAATTCCAATATAATAGTTAAGACTGGGTTTGATTTAAGAGTCGGCTTATAATTTTATTTTATAATATACATTACATAATTTGAACATTACTTTTATTGAATTATTATACATAATTAATGCTAACATCATCATTTTCCATGCATTGATGGCATCTTAACATGCTCAGCCATAAATGCAAGCATTTTTTTTATCAGCTTTTTACAACCGAATGGCCCCTACAAAATATAATGAATCAAAAAAATTTCTAAGAACATATATAAAAATAGTATTTTTAGTTATTCTTAATTTAATTTTAATATAATGTTTTATTTGTCTGTAACACTAATATTAATCGACAAAAAATAAAAAACAGTTTTTAATGAAAATTTAACAAGTTATTTACGAAATAGATATACTATCCCGAGAAGTGAACTAACAAATTTCTTATAAAATGAAATCGATTCTCACATAGCAGTGAGTAAGTAAATTATCTTTTAAAAAATATCTGCATGAGTTATTATTCCATAGATTTAAATAAGAACTTCATAAAAATGTTTTATGTATTATAGAGTGTCCAATGCAACAATACATACATAACACTCAGTTTTCCTGGACTGTAATACAAAGGTTCGCTTCCACTTATTTAAGGTTATTTCGAGAAGCACAAACTTTCCTTTAAATTATTATTTCGAGCCAAAAGAGAGATCTGCTAATACGTCAAAAAACATACATAATATAATCATACCAAAAAGTTGTACTTTCTTAACCATTAAACTTAAGCGATTGACTTGCGCTGTTCACGGCTCATATAGACCTGCATCTGGTCCCTGTTCCGATGCCAAGACAAATATAAAATGTTTGCCATTCAAGGCAGTTGCCAAACTAGCAACAAAGAACAAAACAACAACAACCGCAATTGCCACCGGTAACAGGCCAAAAAGGAAATAAGACAGTCAACTAAACAAAACGCAAAGATGAGAAAAGCTATAGAAATTGTGGCTGCCGAAGAGAGGTGTTGGCGGTGAAGGGGGCAAAGGGGAAACTTTTCATAAACATTATTAACAATTATTGTTGTTAGCAGAAGTTGGCTGAATGTCTGGCTGGTGTTGCTTGTCGCGTGCAGCCAACAAAGTCCTTTAGGACACACACATACACAAACACACACACACACCATTACCCATATATATACCCGCACAGAGGATTGGAGCTGGCCAAGTTATAAGCACGGCCAAAGTTGATAAGAATGAGCCATAGACGTCGTAAGGCAGCCAGCCACTCTTAGCAGAAAGTAAGTTCTTAACACGGCAGCTTTCTGCATTTTTAATAAACTAACGCGGCGGAGTCGAAGGCGATGAATCCAGAATTTGTTGCAACTTTCTTCTTCTTACAAATATGCGCACTCGAAATGTACAAAAGGCATATTAGCTACAGGGTATACATAAAAGACAAATACAATTTCACAATTTTATTGTATTACTCTTCTAATATAAATTGTTCAAAATCGAAATGTACAAAATTAATATGCGCAAAAAATAATTTAGTCGGGGATATTTGTCAATATAGATTTATAATCAAACCGCTGACGAATCGACCAAACCATAACCTGTCAATCTGCCCTTTATAATTTATTTATTTATTTAATGTCACATGCGCATCACGGCAATAACTGAGGAACGAGAAAGGACATCTCCGCTAATCGAACTGGGCAGAGGCACTAAGTCTAAGGCAGGCCACTTGTCAGTTATAATCAGAGCAAAATAGAAGTAGCGGAATCTGTCGATTTTGGACAATGAGGAGGATATCATTGTGTCGACTTAGGCAAAAAAATACTATAAGAAAACATTATCTAAGCACGGAAATATAGAATAGCTAAGATCGACATTATACCTTGAATCCATGCAAGAATTAGGGTTAATATAGCGGCTATACGCTCAGAAAGTGGCATTAAACTGCACAATATAATAATAATATTCATATAAAAAAAAAAAAAAAACGAAAAGGACTATTATATGAAATCAAATTATACACAAATTTGTGTTTTACAAAAATAAACTACTTCAATGCAGACAAGCCGATTCTTAAGATTATATAAGAAAAACACTCTAAATAACACTACTTATTCGATAATAAGACCCAAATCCACATCAAATATATTTAATTTTCCCCCAAACTATTAAAAATCGCCGATTATTTG
Organism: Drosophila longiperda; assembly: GCA_035042125.1. Taxonomy (NCBI): domain Eukaryota; kingdom Metazoa; phylum Arthropoda; class Insecta; order Diptera; family Drosophilidae; genus Drosophila; species Drosophila longiperda. The sequence goes on from JAWNLV010000130.1 coordinate 823,545, forward strand.
TAACTGAGTGTACTAAAATTAAAATTATATACAATACAATCTTATGATTCCCAATAAACATACATTCGGTTGAAGTTAAATATATATAAAATAAAATTTTACAGAAATCATTGATTTGAGTTTATTGACCCGATTCGAGTTAAGTATCTACGTTTACGATTTCTGATGGAATGGACTTGAGATACTGGATATCTTCTAGTCGAGTCACCTCGACCGAGTCTCTTTTTCTTATAGGAAAATGGCAGCTTGAGATTGCTGTTGTTATTGTTTTTCCTATTGTTGTTTGCTGGTATTCGCTGGCAGCAAATGCTTCAAGGAGGCTTAAAGAAACCGTTGTTAAGTTCATAAACTTGCAGCAAAAAACGCTCACAGGTTGGCCACGTTCAGCGACGGTTTTTGTAGCCATTGCTCATACGCCCCGCTGGACGTGTAGAATGAGACTGAGACTGAGACTGAGAAAGATATATATGAAGTAGATACATAGATATAAATTGAGCAAAACGTGGAGAGTGTGTATCGTGTTTTTTTACTTTTTGTTTTTTTTTTATTTGCCCCAGCTGCGACTGGCGACTGCGAGGCCAAGTTGAAAGCATTGCAGGAAAGTTTAATTGAGAAAGTTAAGGAATTTCAATTAACTGAGGATATTTGTTATTTTTATTTCGGCATCGCCAGTGACGTCGGCCTCGGTTTGCCCCGAGCTCCTCAGCCCAGACCTATCACTATATCCCAAGTATTTCGTGTGTTGAGTCATGTGTGCTATTGGCTGGCAAGTTTTTTGCTTCCCGGCAATCCCAGCTTAATATCCCATTAGACAGCAGCACCAGCAGACACAGTAGCTGCGAGAATTTAAGTCATTTAACACCAAATTGCGGTTATTCAAAAGACAGCACCTAACTAAATTTGGGGCAATGTGCTCTTCGAATATTAGCAGGAGCTGTCGTATCACCTAATGAAACTTGGGTCGACATTAAATAAATAAATAAATAATCGTGTTATATATTACACTAAAGTGTGTATAATTCACAATATATATTAGTCAGCACAGAAAAATACAAAAAAAAAAAGATTACAAGTAAAACTAAATTATAAATTTAAATTTAAAATATACGACAGTTTTTTAAAGATTTGTTTTGTATATTATGTAATTTATTATATAGAAGTTTTTCTTTTATTTTTAAATTGCAGCACATTCAAGAGGTAATTTCTATGCCAAATTAGTCTTTGTTTGTTATGTTGTAGACTGAATCAAACGTCTGCAGACAATGGGTTAAATTTGTAATTAGTCGGGGCTTTAGTTAATCGCATTAATTTTGCTTGATTGAAACTACGAGTTGGCAGAATTGTAACAAATGGCTGGGCAATCTGTGCATACGGGGAACGACCAAGATTTGTGGCAGCCAACATTAAATCATCATTCAATCAATCACTTGCAAATGGGGCGTCTGCTGCCTGTGGCAAGTACACCTGAGTTGCTTGGCCATTTGCGAATGTGTGTGTGTGTTGTTGACAAGTCATGTAAGTCGTGTGTTGTTTAATTATTATACGCCGCGTGTCTGTTGGCTTACCAATATAGCGTTAACCACTAACGAGTTAAGTGCTTTTGAATGCCCGCTAAGCCACGACCACAGCCAAGGGTCAGAGGGAGAGAGGAGTACAGTGAGCACACGAGCAGACGAACCAGCGAACATCTGAACAAACATATCCTTGATGAATTGTTGACCGTAGTCATTAAATTAAGAGCTGAGATTGTGGCCATTGCGAATGCATCGTTTGACCTGAATCAAAATTAAGTGCTCTTTAAGTTGTCATATATAAATACATGTGTGTGGGTGAGTGTGTGTGTGTGTGTTTGTGTGTGTGTGTGTGTGTGTGTGTGCGGTTTGTTGTGGCATTGCAAAGTGATCGGTGATGAGAATCAATTCAATTGAATTGATAAGCGCTTAAAATGCAAATGCATTTGCTTAACTGGTAACAAGCCGTCTGCTTAAATCTGTGATATATTTCATGAAATTAAATGAAATGAAATGCTTAAATAATTGACACCATTAGCTTAAATTGATTGACCAACACACAGCTCATTAAATTAAAACGATTATTTGATTGAAATGCCACAAAATGACGCAAATAAAACCATTAATATTCTCCGAAAAATAACTGTGATTTGTACTTAAAAATATTTGGTGCCATTTGGAATTAGTTAGAGCCGTGCACAACAATGCAAGGCGACTATAGTTTCAAATGGAATATTTCCATTCATTAGCTAATGTAATTAGTGATGCACACTAGCCCCACAAACACACTCATAATTAGATTAACTTAGGCCATGTTATACGTGTTGAATTATTTAATGCAAACAAACAAAGTCCTTTTACAATGAAAATAATACAAATTCATTTGAGACCAAAACCACAACTGAGACCGTTACAATCGGGCGTATCTGACTACGATATCCTCTAACTTCAACTTTAAAATATTGAAAATATATATATATATTTTTTTTTTAATTTAGCAGTTTTATTGGCTGTAGCTTTAAAGTTGTGTAAAATATATATATTTTTTATTATGGTATATTGGCTTTTTATTTACCATAAGGTGACTTTATGTGATTTAATCGATTATCAATTATCGATTTTCTACGAAACACCCCAATTTGCATATCAATATACCCTTGTACCTTCGGTTTCCGATCTTAAGAGCGTAGGAAAAGCGTCGATAAGCCTCCAGCTTAATTAATTTTCAAATGCTGGTGTATTACAGGAGGCGTATGCTTGACAAGCCTGGGAGAAGAGACCGAGGACGAGACAATGCTTGTTTCTTGTTGTGTAATTCAATAAACGGCATAAAGTGTGACGTGCCACAGAGCGAATGACTTGAAATTCGTACAGCCCCTGGCTCTGGGATAGGGACGGCGATTGTTTAATTGGGTGGCTCCTATGTCGCTTGTCACGTTTGTTTGCTTTGTTTGGTTTTGATTTGTTTGCCTGGCATTGCATTTTGCATAGTTTGCATAATTTCATAATAAATGCAAACGATATGGACGAGTAGAGATTGAACTGAGTCTCGATTTTGTGAGATGCATGAAAAAAGTCTTTTTAAGATATACACAAAGATTTTATATCTTTGTATACATATATTTGAGCTATTTGGGGAATCTGAATAAAACAATGTGTAAATACTTTGAATATATACGAATATATATATATATATATATATTTATATATATATGCCCCGGCTCCGGCTCCCGTCAAGCCATAACTACCATTCATACTAACAATTCACCTGGCGGCTGGAACCAAAGCCCCAATATATAATATACAAATATATAAAAAAAAGCAAATAATTATAAGCACAACCGGGTTGGCAGATTTATTTAAAAAGTGCTTACTACTAGATAAAAGTTAAAAAATAAAAATTAACAAAAGTTTACTTACCTAATACCTAATACCTAATCCTTAACCTGACCAACGACTTAATAATTAAAATATGTAAATTAGAAAAATAAACTTTTACTGATCCCTAATTGGATGACTATAAATACACTTTGCAAAATACACACAACAATATATTAACGCACGCATCGATTATCATGCCATCTCTTTCTCGCAAATGAGATCAATATTAGAATATATTTTCGACCATAACTTGGGTGTTTCTTATCCGATTTTGATGAATTTTGGGCAATTGATTAATATTATGCATTTGCATATTGTGTGTTAGAAGATTCTGACTTTAAAATGTACGCTCTTATGGCTATCGAAAATATAAATGAATCGATAATCAATTATTATCCTATTCTAAATATATATGTGGGTATATCATAATAATACTCGGTTGATGTCCCTTTGGATACTTTTAAATTACCCCTTGCTTATAATTATTGTTAACTTTCTTATTATTATTCCTTAAAGACAAAACTCTAATTTTTGAAGAACTTCTGAATTTCTGTCTGGTAAGGTTATTTAAATTGTATATGGAAGTTTCTCTTAAGAACTCTACATCATTATGACAAACTCGGCTGCAAAGCTTAAATAAGTTTTTTTTTATCTCTTTTTTTATTTTTATTGCATGCTCATGTTAAGCTTATGTTAATTATATAAGCATTATGTAAATAACATTACATAAATAAATTTATTCAAAGCAGAAAGATATCGAATAAGATCGGTGTTCTGAGATATATATATTGAATTGAACAATTTTTTGTTTGAAATGTAGTAAAAGAAGACAATGGCTTTAATACGAAAAACAGTTGCTAACTGTCAACTTGACTCCATTTTGCCGCAAATGTGGGAGAGCCACATAAACACAGAGATAGATAGGTAGATATTGCTGCTATGCAATCACGTTGACAGACTCTGTTAAGTAGAAAATGTGCAGCTAAAGAAGAGAAAATAATCCTAGCAGAGTCAGTGCAAGTTTTAAGTAGAACATGCACACACACATGCACGCACACACCTGATAACGATGCACAAACACATTCACATACAAACATTCATACATATTACTTGATCCGTGCTACTTAAGAAAAACTAAGTGAAGCACATAAGTAGCAACTAATTTTAAAGCTGATGAAACAGCAGCGACGACGAAGACGCTGCCAACAGCAATCAGGAAACAGTTAAAGGGGAAGAGAGGAGGGCGCAGAGAGTGTTGACTGCAGCAACCATCAACAGCTGTCTCTTTTGTCTCTTGCTCTGTCTATCTGTCTGTGTGCATTTGTCTATCCCCTTTGTAGTTACGTTTCTGCTTCAATCGCTGCTTTGTAGGTGTGTGCATCTGTGCTTGTGTGTGCTGCCAGCTGCGCTTAATTCCAGCCAAGTATATACATACACATGCATATAGAAGGAACGAAACGAAGAATTGTCAAAGTCGACAGACGAGCTGCAAAAGTAAAAGGTAAAGTTCGAAGGAAAAGGCAAAAGGAGAGGCTGGCTGCTGTAAAACTGCCGTTGAGTAAATGTGATACAATAAGTTGCCTAAAACAATTTAAAATTACCTCACGTAGCACGTGCGAAATTGCAAACGTTGAGTGGGCGTGGCAGTCGATGCGGCCACTTCTCACTCTCATCTTACCAGCTCTCAACAATAAATGGCAGCTTATAAGTCAAGTAAAAAGCAGAGTAAACAGAAGAAAAGAAAGCCAAACTTTGGAAAAAAAAAAACAAATGAAAAAGAAAGAAAAAAAAAAATTGTAACTGATTGCAAAATGTTTCATTTTTAGGGACTAGGCGTGGCACATGAGTGGGCGGGTGCTCGCAGCGTTCGCATTTTACGTAAAACTATATAGAGCATACCTAACGGCTTATTCCGTCAGTTGCTATAAGAACGAGTAAAATAGAAAGCAAAAGAGAGAGAGAGCTACACTCCAATACTCTCTTCTGATGACAACGAACGAAGTGTTGTGCGTTGTTGTTGTTGCTTTTGTTGTGCACATTGCATGTGCAACGAGGCGAACAACTTTTTAAGTATAGGCGACAGAAAGAGTCACAAGTAATTTGACTTTCTATACGTTTTGGGTTTCATCTGGTTCAGTAACCATCAATTCTGCAGGTAGCTGCATCGATTCAAAAGATTGACTATCAATATGAGTCGATTTTATATATAGAAAAATATAAGTTTTATACAAAAGTCATCCTAATACACCTTCGCTTTATATCGACAATGGAGTTTAAGGGACATAGTTGTAGTATTTATTCGTATTAAAGCATGGGTCATGTTAAAGAGTGAAACTTTGTCGCCTGTTTACAGAGTTAGTTCTTTTCTGTTAGCTTCTTGCTGTGCGTTCTATTTGTGCTACATCTTTAATAGAGGAAATGCATTATCCACTTAAAAGTCTGGCAGGGAGGACTTTGCCTGCTGAGTTGTGTTAACAGTTAGCAGTTAGTATAGCTTTCAGAAGCAGAGCTCGCGTTGCAGACAATTATAGTCAGACAATTGAGGTGACAAGCTGGGGTGGCTTTGGGCTGACCACCGTTGACAGGCTTAATTAAGTTAGTTAATCTGCGACACCATTTAGGCCCATAAAAAGAGATTGGCAGTGCATGCCAGCTATAGATTTGGGTCATATCCCATACATATAAAAAACACTTCAACTCTCATAAGACAACTGAGAATGTGCTAAAGTTGCACCTGAAGTGGGCAATTTGCTGTGTCTCTGTATCTGTATAGTATGTGATTTGAGCCGTAAAGATAAAACACACGCTGAATGCAGACAGACGCCCACAGAGATACAAGTTTGTGGCTTAAGTGGGAGCTGGGTTGGTGGGGGGCTTGATATCAGATTCCGGAATGAGCAGAGTGCGGAGTTTAGCGGCAATCACTTTGGCAGTCACGTGCAGCTGCTTAGCATCGACCTCCAGCTCCAGACCCGCGTCATATACCCCAATATCAATAGAAGCTGCTGCGATATCAAACGACTTCGGAATTCGGACTCCAATCTCAGTGATTGACATGCGGGTTGCAGGCATTCGAGCCATTCAACCACTCGAAACCCAATCAATAGGGGTATGTTTGGCTTTAATATGCGAGGATTGAAGTTTGAGCCTCGAAAAAACTCATGTGTTGTTTTGCATTATTTGCACTTATTTTTACCATATTTTTACCAATTGTTGGTAATCACAATACAATATAAGATTCCAAATATGTAACATGCGCAAATAAATCAGAATAAAGGCATTCCAAGTAAAAAAAAAAACATTTAATTCGTAAATTATTCCTTGCTATATCGTATAGCAGCATCTTTAAGGCCATAGAAGATTCCGCTAGGTGTATTATACAAATTAAATTCTTAATCTCCAGACTAGGCAGTTACTTCATTCGACTTTTCTTAAGCATAGAACTACTCATTATATTTAATAGATTTATTATGCTTTCCATTTAGATTACTCAATTTTAATCTCCTTGTCTAGTAAATAACATTTTCGATTCGCCAAACCATACTAGCAATGTTAAATATTTTATTTTAGTTTTAATTTAATTTCATAAATCATATTATTTACTTTTTTGCATTTTTTTGTGCCAAGTTGACATTAAATTTAATGTCTTATCATATTTTCTCAATATGTTATATGAATTTATTAATTTTAACACAATAATGCAACAGCGCTTAATATTTTATTTAATAATATAGCAAAAGAAACCAAAAATAAAAAAGAAATAGCGACGAAGATTACTTATTTTACCGGAATTGATCCACCGATATTTAATTTTTAGTCCGAAATTCTAAATATTATTTAAAACCAATTCTATTGCTATATGCTATATGCTTACTGTTTAATGATTTGCTTTATGCAGTTTTATATTTTGTTTGCTGTCTGGCAATGTTCGATTACTGTTAAAGTGCTATAAAATATAAATGGTATTCTATGTCTTTCGTTCTCTACATAAATCCCTCGATGCGTTAGGGCAATTCAAGAAGCAGCCACAAATTTTCATATTATTATGATGGAAACGACTTGGCTGTTAGTCTGTCTGGGATCAACAAACAAAATAAAATTATATTTATATATATATTTGCTCGCAGAATATTGTATTTCCATTGACAGTTGAACAGTGCAACGGGCGAAATCAAAAAAGTAATCAAATCATATAAAAAAGTCAAATCGAAGGCGAAGTCGAAATCGAAAGGCGACGTCGATTTGCAGTTTGAAAAAAGCTATAAAAGTCTTAGCATACTTTAAGGGCTGGCGGATTTGCGCAACTAATGCGCCTGTTGTTGTTTGTGGCTTGTCAATGGTTATTGATTGTCTGGTGTCATGTGTGCAAGCTGGGAGAGGGGTAATGGGGCGGGGAGCTTCGTCTAAGCCGGCATGTAAAGCAAGACGGAAGCTTTTAAGGCATTTTATCTCCCTTCTCTAAACTCTGCTCAGCTCCACACATTTGAAATGTGAGAGGAACGTGTATGTATGTATGTGAGTGGGTGTGTGTGTGTGTGTGTGTGTGTGTGTGCCCTCCACACTTACATTACGACAAAAAGGCTTTCATTTTTATTTCTGAAATCTGTGCATGAAAAGCAAGCGCATTTGCAAATATTCAAACATGAAAACGGCTTGGCAAATCCTCAATAGCTAAGCAGCGTATCACAAACAGCTCAGCGCTCGAGCCAAGAAGAAGAGGATGATGCAATAGGGATGGTAAGAGGGGTTGGCAGTTAGTTGACAGTTGGACATACGGGAGCGAGAAAACTTTATCAAAACTTTGTCATAACTTGCTGAATTAAATTTGTACAATTCAAGCATTGAGCACGCACCGCATGAAGCTTTATCTCTTCACTCCTCCTCGTTTTTCTAAAAAGTTTTCCAAATGAGCATTGCATAGTTTTGGGCGTCGATTGCGATTTGAAAGCGCAGTTTGCTGCACTTTTTGGATTGGCTTGCTGCTGGTTAACAGTTGTTCACCAAAACTATAGAAGCTTTCACTCCCATTCACTGGTGAATGCGGAAGTGGATATGGGAGGAAGTATTGCATAGTTCTCGACTTACTTTGTAAAAACTTAAAGTTGCAATGTAAGCTCGAAATAATAATCACATATGCTGCTTGCTCAAAACATGGAAACTTAACGTTTGACCGTTGTTTTCGAATAAATAAAGTAAAGAAAAAGAATTTTCTTTTCTGTCGTAAGTGTTGAACAACTCAGTGCTTTGAAATCACAACTTGACTATTGTATGAAACACGTATAGGGTGTAAATGTAATATTAATTCCCTTTTTTATACATATCTTATTCTTAAGTAATTGTTGCTGCCGTCATGTTGCTCCGTGTGTTTCCATCATTATTAAGGGGAAAGGTCCACACCAAAGACCATGTCAATTCTTCTTGGCATATTAAATTTTGGATCTGCCAAAGTGCAATTTTTCCAGTCTGTATTAACATCCATATCAATGTTTTTGCCGGGAAGTGCTCTTTGTAGTTTTGGAACTACTAACGCGATAGTCCGCGCATTGAATTTACTTGAAAATCGAGGTTTGACTTCAAAAAATACACTATTTTTTGCCAGTTCAATGTCTTGTGAAAATATTTCCTGTATTTCCACGGACTCCTTGTTTCTCTTCAACCTTAGAAGCTGCGCTGCTTCTTCTGATATCAGAGTGCGTTGCGATCCTTCATCCATCAGTGCGCAAAGCTGCTCGTAGTTTCTGGCGTTTCTTACTTTGACCACAGCAGTGGCCAACAGTGTCTCCTGCTCATTTTTTAATTTTAATTTACACCCTCCCTTCTGCTGCGCAAGGATAACATCTGCAGCATCGTCAATCTTTGATTTTTCCTTTATTATGTAAATATTCTCGGTTGCTTGTTCTAAAAATCTGCGGATATTTTTATCGGAGTCACATCTTAATGGTTCCAATTCGAATAAACTGTTCAATCGGTCAGCGAACATTTTCCGATTATATTCGTACCTCTTACAAATTAGATTCCATTCCTCTTAATAGTTTGCAGCTGAGCCAATCAGTAAGTGACTCACCATTGCTGCATTTCAGGCACGATTTTAAATGGTTATGTTTTAGGGTGTCGCTGATATCTCCTCGATTGTGTATCACTTCGGTAAATAGGACATAAAAGTTTGACCTCTGTTAGCGTTTCTAGGGTCGCTCTCAAACGAATTTTCAACGTAGTCTTGATATCCAGGTGTAAGGCTACTTCATTTGTTGTAAGGCGAAGCATTGTGTTTTCTGTCATTAAAAGATAGCTGAGCCTGCTTCGTCGCATGTTCATACTTGAACAACTATTTAATCTACCATCTGTTTGTCTATTAAAATAATGTTAACCAATTTAAAAAACATTTTTTAAAAGGTAGAAAGAAAAATAATAAAATCACTTTAAAATTAAGTGACAAATTAAATGACATATATTTTAATTAATCATAATATTTTAAATATTTGTAATTATTTAATAAAATTAATAAAAATGTATTTTATTACTAAAGTAAGATTATTAATGTACCAAAAAAAGGCAATAATACAAATATCAAGAATAAGCAGATATATGCTTATTGATCCTCTCTTAAAAGTGAATCATCATCATCACTTTATATCAATTATTACCTGTGTTTTCATTATAATCATACAAAATTTGTTTTTATGTTTTAATGCCATATTAATACCATTTTGTATACATATACATATAGACTCTTAAAACTCTGGAACTTATATTGATTTCTACCAGCGTCAACCAAAGTGGATAGAATATCGAACAACATTTCGTGCTCCGAATAATTTACTGCCTTTGACCTTAAAATTTGTATAGTTACGCCAAGGCCGGTATTTTAGAAAGTGTAAATCGATACTACCTTTTTTATATCATTTGAAATACACTGTCACCAAACTTGGTGGTAGTCTCCTTCAAAGAACGGAGCTTCGGATCTTCGCCAACTTTTAATAGTGAGTTGCTGGTAGCTACCCGATTAAAAAAATTGGATGGCGACGTTCTTCCAAAATCTGATACACTTATTTGGGTAAATTGATAAAAACATATATCTCACATAATTTGAAAGCTATATTGCTAGTAACACCCTTCAAAGTACAGGAAAAATTGTTACACCACATCCACTCTAGCTATCATTAGTGATAAGCTCCTGCAATTTAAGAGCTACAGTTAGGAAACTTGGAAGTTTTTTTTTAATTTCCCATATATTCATATCTCCCGTAAATTAAGAACTACAGTTAACTCCGCTAACATTTCTTTTGGCCACGACCACTTCCGCCCACAAAAATCTCAATTGCTTATTTCTAAAGCAATTTTAGATCCAAGGCTAAAAAACTAGGAAGGAACTTTACTAGGAATCCACTCCAACTAGGTGGATAGATGCAAAGATAAGCATTGGATACATCCACCACGTACTGAATGTGATATTAAATTCTAAATACCCAGTAAGCATATTCAGAGTATTTTTATGAGATTCAAACTTATTTGAGAAAAACACGATATGTAATTTTCTAAAAAAATATGAATTTTTCATTTTGTTTAATAAATGTTTGCCTTTCATCTTTCATAAGTAAGAAAATATTAGTATGATTTTGGAAGCTATCATCATGAATAATGTTTCTTTAACATATTGGTTGTCAGGGCTATTTGAAAGCTGAGGTTCCCAATTCAGTAAATACTTAAGAGTGTTTGCTCAAATGGCCTAAATAAAGAAGCACCTCTAACTGGTCCAGAAATATATAATACTTGAATACCTTTTAATCATATTCCCTGTATCTTAAGCACAAAAACAAGAAGAATGAAAACGCATATTTAATTTTCAGACTTTTACAAATTGTTTTGCTGACTTTTTAAATTCTAGATTAGGTAGTGCATGGCCTAAATCTATTGAGCTGAGAGTACTTCCGGCTCTGAGCTGGCAAATGTCTTTGAGTGTGCATTGATTTGGAGTCGTGCAATGACAATGACAATGCCAATGCCAATGGCTGTGGCAGTGGCTGTGGCAGTGGCTGTGGCAGTAACTGGCAGCTGCTGCGCGGTTGGGTTGATCTGCTGCTGTTTTGAATGAATATGCATGAGCAGTTACAAACCATCAAAACATGCCACACTTGCAACATAGACAAGGAACAAGGATAAAAACCAAAAACTGTAGCTGGGTGAACTGAATCAGCTTTAAGACCGAAAGATGGCTGCGGGGCATTGCCATATGAAATTTAACCGCGTGACTAACGAGGATATCGTTAGAAGCGACCAAGCCACTCCACTCCTCATCACATCACAACATTTGAACATCACAACCAGCATGACGTATACTTGATGTCTGATATTCAACGTCCAACGGCGAAGTCCTTGCTGCTGTTGTTGTTTGACGTGTTGAGTTTAATTGGAACACTCGACGACGTTGGTGATGGCGACGTAGCTTTGATGTTACCATTTCTATATATGGCTCGCCACTCCTGCTGCTGCTGCTGCTGCTGCGGCTGCTGCATCCTTGCGACCGTGCTGTTGCATTAATTCATGCAGTTTCAAAAGCCCCAACACAACCCCAACACAACACTTATTCATTTGGATTTTTTTTGTACTCAAAAAAAAAAAGCCAACGCTGGTTTTTAGTTAACGCAGGTGCTGCTCAGTATCCTTTTTCGTGGTACCCTTTAAAAAACGCCAGAGCGAAACATCATTAAAGCTGATTGGGAGCTGCCACAGACCGTTGCACTGCGTTCAAATCAAAAGTTCATTGGAACCCCTTGGGGCTGTGCACTTTGTTGAGCACGCTGATAAACTGCATGCGGTGGCATGCACATAATCAGAATTAAAGTCGTTCAACAAAATATGCAACAGCAACATGTTATTTAGTTATTTTAAACTTTTAGTGTTAGCCTTGAGCTTTACTACAGTTATTCAGTGATCAGAAACCACAATATTTATTCTATTACATCTTACGTGAATGTAATAATTATTGAACATAAATCCGTTATTAAAAAATTATAATCCTTCTGAAATAAAAAATTATATGTACAAAGTCATATATTTCATGATTTTTTACTCTTCTTCGTTAGTAAAAAAATTCTATTATTCTACCCTATCTGTTTGGCAACAAATTGCACCTATTATGTAAAACAAAAATGCGTAGAATATCCAAACAGTTCGGTTTCATTTAAACCTTTTTTGGAGCTACGCAAAAACACATTTCTATCCTACAAACATTAAAGCTACAAATGAGTTACTTTGTTGCAGTGTCTTTTTTTTTTTGGATCAACGTGTTTTTTTATTGTATGTATAAATATCTAATAGATATTTCCTACTATTATAAGCTATTGTCTGTGGATAAAGAAATAAATTGTGTGTTGCATGTATTTAAAATGCACTATAAAGCACAGAAAGCATGTAGAAACATAAAACTTAAATACTTGTCATAGTAAATACATTGCTGATGTATTTGTTATTGTTGTTGTTATTGCTATTCTCATTGTTGTCAGGAAGCGCCAGCAAATGGCTGCCTCTTTCCTTGCAGCATTCGTTGCTGTTGCTGTTGTTGTTGTTGTTGTTGTTCTGCATTATGTTGCATTTGCATTGCAAATGCCTTGTACTTTTTGTTGCTGTCGGTGGCAACGACGCGTCGCGACGACAGAAACAGCAGCAAAAGCTGCAACAACAATGATGAGCACAAGGCTTATGTTTATGCAACTCTTGTTGCTGTTTTTGCTTTTGTTTAGCCTTTTATTTCTATATTGCGGTTTATATAGGTATTTTAGAGGATGTGTGTAAGTGTGTTAGTGTGTGTGCTTGTGTGCGTATGCATTTTCTCTCTGCTTTTTATATTTCTTATAAAAATGTTACATAATTTTATGCATCGATGCACAAACACTCATATATATATATATATATATATATATATATAAAAGTAGAACTTGGTTGAGTAGACAACATAAGGATGGAAGCATTGCAGATAAATTTGTTTTTCGCAGACGGAATTTCATACTTGGAAATATGGAATATTAAATAAATTTTTTTATTTTTGTTTTAACACCCTGAACTCATTCAAAAGGCGTAAAAGTAAGGAACAGTCAGAAGGAATATTATTATTCCTTGTTAAGAATATATATATTTTGGCAGGTTAATAGTTTAGATGAATAATAAAAATTAAAAAATGTAAATGGATACAGGATGTGGGTACCAGCTGACTACAAAAAAAAAAAACTAACAATATCGGTCATATTTAGCATATAGCTGGATAAGTATTTCAATCTGATAATGAGTGTGATAGTGATTTTATACTGTATGACAAATAATATCCGTTTCGGTATGTGGGTATTAAGAAAATGTTGAATATAGTTTAAAATTTCCGATTTTATGTTTCAGAAAACGGTTTCGATTTAACACACTAAAATTCTCAATTATACGCACATCGAGTTTATTTAAAATATATATTATTTGCATTAATATGTATTATATATTAATATGTAATTGTGGTGTAAGCAAAATATAATATATTTATCAGCTAGGTTAGGGGTATCTCCTATAGCATTTTTACTTATCTATAGTTAGTTATATCTTTTCTTGCATCGTGTACATTTTCCCTGATCGAATTCTTACAAACTTTAGAGTTTTCTTAAATCTCTAAGTTATTATTGAATGCATAACAGAAAAAACCAATTGTCGATAAGTAAAAACGTTCTGCTCAGTTTGATGGGGGGATTTATTGCTAGGGAATATGTTTTGTTGCCAATGTTTTGGTTAGCGTCTCTGGCAGATAAACATTCAATGCAACACAAAACAAACAACAGCTTTAAAATAGCTACTACTGCAGTTGCAAGTTGTTGGTTTCGTTGTTGTTGTTTCTGCGTTGCCGTTGCACTCCATTAACATTACAAATGTATTCATTGTTCGCAACTGCAGCAAAAGCAACACAAACAAAAACAATGATGCTATTTTACGGCGCATTATGCAAAAATGTGACAAGTGATAGAAAATATAGTGCTCGCTCTATGAGAGTATGCCACAAGCTCGACCAACAACAGCTGCAACCACAACACTAGCAACAACAACAACAACAAAACCAACAACAACAATGCTTCCACGCACAACAGCATGCAAAACAATTTTTTTTTCCGATGCGCAAGTGGCTTTATTATTTGCTGTTGTACACGTTACGCTAATATGCGAGCTGGGTGTGTGTGTGTGTGTGTGGGGGTTATGTGTCTGGGTTTTGTGTGTTGCTATATCGACGTTGACAGTATGTCTAGCTGGCGTATGGCTAGCAGCCTCAAGCCGGAGACTTGACACTCTTTTAGTCGAATTTTACCATCAACATTTTTAACATTCATTAATTTTGGCAGTAGCTAATTTGTTGGTTGTACAATTTCTGTGCAATCGACATTCGTAAATGGGAATGTTCGAATCTCGACTCGAGTATTGAGTATTTATGAAACGTTATGAATGTCTTACAATACAAATGTCTCAAACAATTATTTCAAGATAAATGAGAGCATTTTTTTAAAATACAATTATATTTCAAATAATTAAATTTAGAGTTTAAGAAATGTGTTACTCAGTGTTGCAGGGAGGGTTACCATTTGATAGGACTCAATCATAGCAAGTGTATAGGCAGTTACGACGTTGGAAAATCACCGCATGTCAAATTGTTTTCCTATTATTGTAGCCATTGTTGTCGTTGCCATCATCATGTGAGTTGGTGTTTTCGTTGATGTTGCTCCAAACGCTGTTGCTAGTGTTGTTGGTCTTATCTTTATTTAAATTAGCATTACAATACAATACAATACACACACACACACGCATCGCTTGTCTGCCATATTGTTTTGAAAGGGGGCGTTGCAATTGTTGATTCTGTTTTTATTTGAAGGCAACAATAAAGTAGGTTACGCTTTTGTCTGGATCTTTCCCCCTTTATGTGTGCTTGTGTCGCAGCATTTACTACATTTTTAATTAAATACGAGTTGCAGTACAGGCGATAGACAAGCAGTGTGAGATTTATCTTGAGATCTTCGTTGCATGTTCCACTGCAACTACCAAATGCATTGCGTTTTTAAAAATAATATTTGGTGGTGAATGGAAATGCGTTAAGCAAACTAAATGTTTCAAAATAACAAATGTTTGTAAGCTAATTAAATGTAATTTATTTAAAGATTAAGATTGAGGAACCTAAGCTAATTTTTAGGTAATCTGAAGATTTCTTACATCTAGAAACAACCTAAATAAATTTGAAAAATCTGCAAAATTTGATATTCAAACCACCTGTTACAAAACTCTAATTCTAACTATTTTACCAAATTTTATAGAAAGGTGGTTTTATTTTTTTCATCAAATATGCAACGTTCACCTGCATCGTCTGCAAGCTATATCTTTCGCAGTTTTTGAGTTAGAGTGGTCAAATTTGGTAGGTATGTTACTGAAAGCACCTTTTAAAACCAATAAAAAATATTGTAGCCATGCCCACACGTGCGACCATTATCGCCGCCCCCAGGAACTCGGCCCTAGAAATCTGAAATGATATTACTAGCGTATATCTCCCCCAAACGCCTGACTGCACAGTTCTGGTTATACCCTATAATATGTATAGGTCCTCTTATATCAGCCGCTGATCAAGTTTTCTTTTTATCGATAACTTCCATAGTTAGTGTGTATTCTGAAGATCCCCGTTACATACAATAGCCAGCCAATGAGGGATCAGTTGGGGCTTTTGAGATCACTCGACTTCGGCGTTTGGTATAAGGGGCAGTGGGAGCCTTTTCTCAAATACGACAAGGAGGAAAATATACTTTTGATATACAATATTATCACTTTACTTGAATTACTGTTGTAATAAAATATTACAATATTGAGTGCATTCCGGAAAGAAAGTACGTTGAAGCTTGAGCAAATTCAAATTCCTCGGTAGATGACTTTTGATTTTGATGAATTCAGTTACTCTACAGATGCAATTTTTTGCATTCTGCGTGAAACCGCCTAAACACTTATAAATTTCACACTACAATACAAAACGAAATTTCTCTAGAAATTGACAATAGCTAAACAACACAACGAATTTTATATTAGGAGTATACAATTTTTCGAGCGATACGCTTGAAAGGGAAGCAAGAATCCACTTTGATGCTGTGCAATAGTGCGAGGAAGAGCAGAATGGACGACATGGATGCTGTAAGCACACACACACACACACACACATATGCAAAGTGTTCGTGCATTATTCATGTTTTGGCCATGGCATTTAACTTGCTCGCTGTGCAGACAGGTGTGCAAAATAACTGGCAAATATTTTACAGCTCTCGCCTTTTTGTGGCATGTAATTTTACACTTATTTGTTTTCTTTTGAAAAATAACAGCGACATACGGACGGAAAAGCTGAACATCTTAAAAACACTTGGCTTTTGTAGTTACTAACAATATCCCTTCAAAATCTGTTGATTCTTCCATTCAAATAGATGTATCGATTTAGATCATTTGGGGTGTTCTGACAAGGACTTTTAAGTACGTATTGGCCATGCCGCAATAGTTGCAAGTTGTATAATTGAAACTCCCAAATGTGGAAACTGCTTTACCAAATTTGTATGGCACAAGCCACACCCACCGCCATCTGCCATCCGACATCCGCCATCCACACAAGATGCTTCTCTGCCGTGTTAAATGATTTGCAAATTGTTTGAGAAAACTGGAGGATTGAAACTTATATTCGACTTTGCTCGCTATATTTATGTCCTTTAATTCTACATACAATTATTTTCATTTATTTTATTTTTTTTTATTTTTATTTTTAACTCACCACCGGTAAATGGAAACATTGTTCACAAATGTTAATTTGTTACTACAATAGTATACAATTGATGAAATGATTCACAACTAAACTTTGTTCTTAAAAAAACTTACTTTTGCATACCAAAGCATAAAGTTCAATTGTCCCAGCTGCACTTGAGTAGAAGATAATAATTAACTCTTAAAATGTGACATATTTTTTGATGTATAATAAAAGGTGTTTATAATTATTGGTGAGAATAGTTGAATTGTTTGGAGACGGATATAGGAATTTGGCGCCTGGTTGAGGCACATCTAGAGATATCAGACATCACAGACTACAGTTGACTTTGGAATGCAAGCAGTTGCCCAATCATCTTCAGATGAAGTGTTCACCACGATTTGTGTATACAAATTTTGATGAGCCGGCTGCATTGCCAATTGAGTGGACCAAGAGTTGCTTACAATTATTTTGACAGAGGAGGAAGGCATAATCGGTTTCCTGTCAACCTACTTGTCCGCTAACTACGGTAAGCCTCTAGTCTGGAGTTGGTGTTCTATGCGGCCCAAGCAGTGTTGGATGTGGAGTCACAGCTGAGTGAGAGAAGTGTTTTAGGATCGAGATGCGCATTTGGATGGGGAATCACAACTGATTAACGGAAATGTTGTTGTTGAATACATTTGCACAAAACTATGATGTCCTTTTTACCCATTTTCTATTGCTAAAAACAGATAATAGTTTTAAGCAATGATGAAGAGGCATAAGGGATATATATATATATATATATATATATATAAGACTTAAGGAAATTAGAGATAATTTTGAGTATTTTGAATTTTTGTTTGTTCCATGGATTTAGACTTCTGTTTTTATTTATCTACCCCATTTTATTAAACAAAGTAGAAATGTATTTTTTTTTCATTGTACACAAATAATTAACTTTAGTTGGATTGAGCCAATTTTTCGCCTATTTTCTCAACATTCTGCTTGGTGTTATCAAGTAACGTCTTAAAATCCGCACCGATCTTTTCGGCAGTACTCTTGAAGTCATCAGAAGTCAGTTTTGTTTCCAAATCTTGAAAGACTTTCTTTATTTCATCAGCAATGTTGGCCAGTGGATTAGAATCCTGTTTTGCTTCTTCGGCATAGCAAAACTAAAAATATAAAATAACACATTGGCGTCTAAGCATTCATGTTTTACGTAGCTTTATTAATTAATTTCAACATACCACAAACATTGCGACGAGCAGGAAAACCAGAGCGATCTTTGACATTTTGTTCAGATTAAATTGAAATTAGCTCTACACAGTTAAACAGTGAATTGAGTACTGATTGAACTGCAGGCAACTGGCGGAAATTTATAGCTCGCTTGCTGGTTTTCATGATGTTGACAGTCAGAAAGCAGCTCTGCTCACACTTGCTGTTCACTTATCAGCTATTATATATATATATATATACATATATATGTATTACTAAGTCGCGGATGAAATTATCTGTACAATATTCTTATGCATATTGTGAAGTACCAATTATTTTGATAATTTAGTAGTAACGAAAAAATAAAGATTTTTTCTGGTTTTTATGGGCCGTAGATGATAATACTTCCTGATAGGGTAGATCAAATATTAACATGCCACAAGCAAAAATTTGAATTACATCATTTATATTATCTCATTCGAAATACTTTATATATTTTAATATTTAGCAGCATTCTTTAGTGATGTGTAATTTTTTTACTATCGTACAAGGTCAACCTTGAGTAAACATTTTGAAATGTACAGTGCCTCAAAAGACACGCGATCATCAGATTGTTGTATTATTTAATCTTTCTTATCGGTCACAGTTTGGAAATTTGCTTGTGTATTGGCTGTGAACTGTTTGCAATGTTCGGCAAATTCCTCGGCGAAATGCGCACAGCAGAAAATACGAAAACAAAGTTGGCCCATTTTACGTGGTTTTACTTTCCAAAGAAGATCTATTTAACTGCACCGAAAGACTTAAAATTTGCAACGACTAGCCAACATTATAGACCACTTAAAAGTAATAATCGGCATGGTGGAAACGCATTGTGCTCATTCTGATTACGAGTTCATATAGGTTAATGGAGGTAAAGATTGCAAGCTATTTGGTCAATATTGTTTTTATCAGCAACAGATTAAGCAATCTAATTTGAATAAATGACTTAATATGATGACTTAATTAGGGGTATCCTAACGTAAAATATATATGCATATATGTATATATATATATATATATCGGTAATAACTTAAGAATAGATTTATTTATTAGCCTGAACTGAAGATACGATTTTAATATTTAGTAAGTACAAAAAAATATATATATTTGAACATCTAAGCTCTATTGGATATAACTATTATATACGTCCTATGGAAATAATCATATTTTTTATATCTCTCATAGGAATAAATGTGGATCAAATCATTTTAGCTTAGAGACAGTTACGTCAACGAATAATTCGTGGATCATATAAATTTAATACTGATAAGCTGCTCAACTTATATATTCCAACATACATCGTTATATAATTATGTTTCAAACGTGAAACACACGTCAATAATTTAAATTGGCCAAATAACTCTGAATTTATTCCACAACGTGTGTTTCATTTGTGTAATTCTTATCATTTAAATTTTGTTATGTACAAGTTAAATTCAGTTATTGCAAATAACGTATTCTAATTACCTATTTTTTGAATATATAACAAAACTTGCTGATTAAAGATCTTTATATTTATACATAAACACATGTGTATATAAATTATACATACATAGTTTGTGAAAATGTACACAAGATTATTTTTTTGTCAAATCACTGTTTGAGTTCAACTAACGGGGGTCAGGCGTCAAACTGTAGACATTGGATATACCCTTACCGAGGTATGTGAACTATGGTATTTCTAAACTGCAAAATAGCAGTTATATCAATAAACATATTTGTAACAATAATATTGTCCAAATGTACTCATATATTCTTAAAGCAATAAATATTTTACGGCATAACATGTGAGAAGTTAAGCTATTCTCTGGAAGAGTATTGGGAATTCGGTACTAATCACATCGCTGCTTGTGTTTAAAATAATCTTTTAATAAATATCATTTTAAAATAAGACACTGAATACACAAAAAGTACAGTTTGACACATTGAACATGCATTTACTACTGATAAGCATTGACTACATGAGGTGGCCCTGACGTCCGAAGTAGTTGTCTGGTTCTGTAGATAATTGCTGCAATTTAAGATTTGTAAATATTGTAAAAGCATTTATTATTTGCTATCGATATTTGTCTGCTGTTTGTTTGCATTGAGTAAATACAATTATTTATTATTTTAAGCTATTTATGCAATTAATAATTTTATTTATGTTTTGGCATTGCTTACAAAAAAATTTGAACGCAGTCGATGTTGAACGGTATTTGTGTATAAATATATATATTAATATTTATAAATAAATATACTACATATTTAAAGTCATTCAGCCAGTTTACTATTGTCGAGAAATATACATGCATATAGATATTTCTATATATGTATAGATGAAAGCCACTTGAGAGCAAGGACAGACAAAAACCGTGTTTGTTGCCTTTCGACGTTTAGTTTCAAGTGCAATTCATTAAAACAATTTAATGTAAATTGCGTGGCAGAAATTATGCTCTGCGTCAGAAGCCGGATGCTCACTTATTGGCTTCATCTGGCTCCATCTTTGGGTCTCGCTGTGTCTATGTCTGTAACTGGGTTCGTGTTGATGTTAAGCTGTGAAAATTTTGCACAAAAAGTTTATTTTCCACTTCAGAGCAACAAGCAGTGAAATTATCAACGCGTATAACAGACAGACGATGCTATTATGCCCTGTGCTAGTCATTTGCCCAGACACAAACAAATAAAATTAAGTGGCGACAGAAGCAAAACGCAGAACTGAAGCTGAAAACTGGAAACTGAAAACGCACATTAAGAACCCAAAACACAGACACCAAGCTGGCAAGCTAATGTAATGCAAAATATATGCAGACTCGGTTAAACTAAAAACCACTAATAAATTTTCCCTTACCGCAATGAAAATATTTTATTTTGCAAGATGCAAGCGTCGTAAACTTTGCCCGGAGAAACTGTCTGCGGTAGTCGCTCGGCTAATTAAAATTGAAGGTGTTGAAAATCAATTGGATTGAGTTTTCTAGACCAGGCGGTGAAAAGTGGTTGGAATCTGCCTGGGAATGTAGCTCATTACCCGAGGACTACTCCTTCGTTTAACCTTGCCGTTCAAGTGAAGGGGACGGTTCACAAGTGGTTTTCTAAATTGTTTCAGCGTGGCTCAGAATTATATTTAAGTATCTTTAAATAACAGGTATGCTGTAGTCGAGTAATCTACCTGAACGCAGTTGGTAAAAATATTCGAATTTAATCAATTCGAATGGTGATAGACAATTAAATTTATTTATTTTTTATAATATCTAAATGTTTGATCAGCTCGCTGAATTTGTATTATTGATGTTATTGGCTAGATTCTTATGTTTATAAATAATATAACTATATATCTATTGTACAGAGTTGAGTATATGCTCTGGTACAGTAGGATGACACTGGGGCAACGGTGGTCCCAAGGTTGGATATGTGCGGAGCCGTAACAGCTCTAATATCGTTTGCAATTCCAGGACATGAGAATAGTGTTTGCGCACATTGTCCAATAGGTGGCGATGGGCCTTGATCTGTTCCATGCTGCAAGTTGTTTATTTGCATTATTAGTTATAGATAAATATGGTCAATATTTGTAGATTACCGCTCACGTTGCTCACGATCACGACGCTGCTCCATCATCACATCGCGCTGTGAGTTCTGAAGAGTGACGCTAACTTTGAGGCGTTCAATTTTGGAATCAATCATGTGATTTTGGCGTTTGGTTTCCAGTGTCTTTTGCTTGACACCATCAATTTTGATGTTGCTATAATAAATATTTACTTAGATTAAAACTGATGCTTTTCTTGAGAACTTACACGCGATCGATTTGTTTCCTAAAGACTGCAATTTTTTGCTCGACAATGCGGTCGATGGCACCAGCTGCCATATATTTCTGGCGTTCGACTTTCACCTTCTCCCAGTTGCGTAAAATGTTAAGAAACTCTATGGTTACTTTGCATTTCTCTATGGCATCCAGCATGTACTTGAGATAGGCAATATTAGCCTTGTATAGCTTGTGTTCCCATTCTTTAAAGATAACCTGACGTCTGAACACGGCCACGCGTTGCATGGCTTTGATCTTCTTGTTTCCTGCGTCCTGTGCCCAAATGGGTAAACGGTCATATATAAAAGAGATGTCGTCTTGCTTATAGCATAGATATTCACCTTTATCATGCGGTTAACATCATTGACGTCATCCACGTGCATTAGCACACTGTTCGAAAGTGACTTGGTAGAGCCCTGGACCTGCACCTCGACCTGACCCAGCGTCAATGTCAACTGTAAGGTCATGTTCCTCATGGCCTCCAACTGAATATAAAAAATGATTTACATTAGACTGAAGAATAGTAAAATAAATTTATTGATTGATTGTTTTGGTTTGTGTAACGTTTAAGAGAAGATGATTTAACTAACTTAAAGAAAACTGTCATTCTGCATTCTGCAGATGAATCTATAGAATAGATGAGTAACGTCAAATTATAGTATATTACTATTATGGTACATTACTATTATAGTATATTATTATAATAGTTGACACATTTATTAACCTTAAAACATTACGGGGAGCAGACAATATTTTCAGTTGTGATGATGCTCCGAGGGGGTTTGCCTGTTGGGAATGTTTCTAAATAATTTTGTTGCACTCAATATAGTCCCAGAATTCACAGAAAAATATAAGCAAACCCAATGCAAATAACTAAAATTAAAAATCAAAACAAGACAAATAAAAAATAATTTGTTCAAGATCATTATATTTAGCTACATTTATTTAAAGTTATGAGCAACAAGCTGTTGCACTGACTAAACTGCAAATCTCAATTAATTCTTTCACGATTAATTCTTTTAGCTAGCAACGAAAGGTTTTGAACAATGTTGCTTTAATTGTTATGGGAGACACGTTAATTAATTTTCAAATGAAATGCTTAATATGTAATTAATAATTACTCATTTGAAAAAATGAAATGAAATTTTAACAAATATAGCTAAGACAATTGTTCGTTACTCCCCAATACAACATCTAATAAATTCATGTTGATGTTGCTGATTTTGCATGTGCTAAAAATGTTTCTTTTCTTTGAAAATGTTCCTTTCGCCCAGCAAGATGTGGAACTGTGCTGGAGACAAGCTAAGCTGACAGTCAATGAGACTTTGACTATAATAAAAAATGTGTAATGAACTTACATAAGTCTGAATTGTGTCCTCCATTTCTCGCTGTGTGTGGACCTTGGTCTCCTTAAGACCTGCAATCTCTTTGGTGAAGCCGTTCAAGGCGCTCTGGCTATCCACCAACTGGTGGCTAATGCCCTTGAGTCGCAACTCGCTTTCGATCTTCTGCCGGCGCAGCTTGACAAATGCATCCCACGCCTTGGCATCCACCATCGCCGGACAATTTTTGGGCGTATCATTGTCGGCGATGTAGGCCAGGAATTCAATAATTTCGTTGGGCAAGGGAAAAGCTTCACGTTGTGACGGCTTGGGGTTAAGTCGCTGTGCGGCTTCACTGCATATCAACGATGAGTTGAACATCTTGTTCGGTAACTTTGGGCGCTTCTTAAACAGCTTTGTCATCTCATGCGCGGCATGTGGCACAGAGTTGAGAAAGTTGCCGCGAAACTGCCGCTCGCAGGCGCGATCCCTGGTCTGTTGTGCCTCGAGTCGTGCACGGACATCTTGCTGGCCCCGTTCCCAAGAGTCGAAGAGATTCGTATAGCGTTTGATGTACTCGCTCAGCTTGTCAATGTCGCTGCGTAATCTTCGGATCTTATCGCGCAGTTGTCCGCGTATGTTGCTGGTGGTGATCTTGTTCAGCATTCGGACGCGGCACTGCTTCTGGGCAAAATCGTACCTAAGTTTGAGAAGCATTAGCTCCGCGACGCGTTGGTTCAGTTTGAGGATTTGCTTGGTCTTCAGCAAGAGTGTTTTGGCCTCGTTCTCGTTCAGAATGCGCAAATACTTGCGACGATCCTGCTCGAGCAAATACACAGCATCCTCATAGGCGCGAAAGATCTTCTGGTCCTCCAGCGAGTACTCGTGTGGTTGCTTCTTGAGCATGAATTCCGGAATGGCTATATCCTTTTTGATTTCTTCCTCCCACAGCTTCTCAATAACGCCATCCATCATGACGATCAAGGCTCGTGCCCAGAACTCCCCAGACCACAGCAAAAGTCGACCTCTTTTGCCGCCCGTGTCTATTGCTTTGGGCTTGCGCCGATTGATCGCCTTCACCTCGGAGTCATCCACCTCCAGTATGGACTTAACGGCCTCATCCTTGGCCAGGTTGGGCAACGTTTGCTCTGGCGGCTCAAAAGAGTCCATCCAGAGAAGTCTTAGCATGCAATTCATGTTCTCGTAGATTCGAGTAAGCACACCATTTGTGGTGAGCACATTGTCAATGGTATCTCGCTTCAACTGCTGCGCCTCGTGGAAATACTTGTTGAACTCCTGCTTCATGGGATCTACCAAATAGTATCGGTACTTGCAGTCATCATTGAATACTTGATTCGATGAGATTATTTCCTTAGACTGCAACTGGAATTGTGGTGCCATCATGTGATCATATACACTGGGTCCTTCCACCACATACAGTTTCAGGACACGGCCAGCTGGCTTGCCATCGCCATCGGTGGCCTCAACGTTCCCGTGGGAATAGTCTTCTTGCAATTCTTCTAAGGAAAGTACAGAGAGACGCATGTGATCCTGCAGATCGTAAAAGCGATATTTATCGAATAATCTCATATTTGACTTGCGCACAACAGAAAAACTCTCGAAATTGGCATCGGCAAATATTGAGCGCACTTTATAATTAATATTGACAGCTCGGCTTGTCACCAGCTGCAGAATCCAATCCCGTATCCTTGACTGATCCTCGATGGCGCGCATCAGCGACTCTCGTTCCAAGTCGCACAGTTTGTGCGCCTCCTCCGTTAGTGCTTCCAGCCATTTGTAGTGGTAGCAAAACTTTTTAAAAATCCCCTTCGATTTTCCAGTCACGGAAATATCGTAATCGATCAAGGCCGTCACCTTGGCCGAGAAATCCTGAATCATCTGAATTATCTTGTCGCGCTTAACCATATCTGCGACCGTGTATTCCTCCTTCACCTCCAATTTGACTGTGGCTGCCACAAATGCCCGTGACACCATCCCCGTCTGTGACACAATGTATTTCTCAGGCACAGTAATTTCCCTGTTCTCCCGCACATAATCGGCAAGGGAGGGCAAGCGACTCACTAGCAACACATTGTTGGCGTCCAATACTAATAGGTATCTGCAAAGGCAATCCCAACAGGAGCACGGTTAGCTTTTCAGTTATAGTATACAACTAAGAATATATACTTTCAAGACCACCTCAACTCCTTAGTGAATTCGTGTTATACTCCAGATGGTAAATGGATATGTTATCTAAGACAATCCTGGACTCTCAATTGAAGTAGTAAATTCAAATAACATTTTCAGAATTTGAAAAGGAATTTTTTTAAAATTCAAGGTTGCAATACTAATATATGTATATATATATATATAGTGACATATCCAGACCATGACATCATGCATGTCCACAGCCACGGCGACAATGCCGGTGCCACGCGCGGATCCCGCACTCACTGCGACGGCGCCAGCGCCTCAGCATAAGCAAACCTAACTGTAACATCATGCAGATCTCTCATGTCCGCACTCACTGCGACGGCGCCAGCGCCTCAGCATAAGCAAACCTAACTGTAACATCCTATTCTAAGAAATTTAACCTAACTGTAAATAATGAAATAAGACGCAAATGCGAGGTTTCATTATTGATTAAGCCAGTAGCATAAGCAGAGTTATTTTGTACACCAAACTGGACGGACGTGTTTTGATAAATAAAGAATTCTATTTTTTTAAATCAAATAGCGTAACCAGAAATTCAATTATATATATATTTAAGTTGTTGGTAAATGCTTGAAGTTGTTTGGAATATAAAGCTAATCGAACACAGAATTTTAAAAGAAGAGTAGATGAGAATGGGCAAGTATATTTGTTTGCAATTTGAGAATTGAATAAACTAAGTCTTTTTCTTTTACAGCTAGTGAAAGTATACCAGGACAACAGGATTTAACAGATACCTACTTGGAATTGTGGCACTCCTTGGCAAGCAGCACAAATTGGGGACGAAAGAAGAGTGAGATGAAGCGGGACATCATGAATGCCTTCTTGGAACGCTTGTGCTGCCGAAAGTGGACCATAATGCCATCGACACCACAGGTGAGCAGATGTCTCGACATGTTGACGTCAATGATGTGTCCGAAGTGGGTCGATTGTATCGACGCAGCCCACTGGAGTTCGCTGCTTTCGTTTAGCACAAACTGATCAAATACGGCGCTATCCTTGACCACGCCCACAATCTCAATGAGCACCCAGCGACCCATGGGCGGCTGTACGACGAATGCCACATATGAGTTGGGCAGAGGCAACTCACGTCTATGCAACCGCTTGTCCTTGCCCCAATTGTATATCCACATCTCCTCCGCATGGCCCGGTTTGTGGACGCTCTTGTCGCGTGATATCATCACCAGGAGACGCGGCCCCTCCACGAGGAGGAAGCTGTGTACAAACACTTCCTTTACCATCTGCGTATCCTTGATGGCAAAATAGTAAATCATCTTGGGAGGTCGGTACTCAATATTCACAATATGCAGAGCCTTGGCCTGATCCTGAAAGACGGCACAGTTGTCGTGATAGTCCATGGCAAAGACAGCCGCCGAATCGCACGTTAGCTCATAGACGATGTTCGGCACCGAGGGCTTCTCGAAATGGATGAGCACCAGGACGCTGTCCGCGGTGCCGACAATTAAGTACGGATTGCTGCGGTGCGAACAGATGTCGCAGGCCAAATGAATGGGCACAGTGGAGATCGTTTTGCCGGAAGGTAAGTCCACCATGGCAATTCCATCGTTGTGCAATAGCACGGCGCACTCATCTTTAAAGCAGGAGAGGATTTGAAAGGCCAGCACTTTTTTACCGGCAACAATCACCGGGTTTAGTTTAACCTCACTCTCCTCGACCATCACCTGGTCAATGCTGCCCAGTTCGCGCGATGCATAAAGCTCCCCATTCTGATTGCTAATGAAAGTGGTGACACTTGCCAAGCTCTGATCAATCGTCCACTCGACTGCAAAGCTGCCGCCCTTTTTCTTAATGTAGAACGCCCTGATGCTGGTCCAAATGAGGAATCCCACTCGGTGGAAAAGCAGAGCATGTGGACGAGCAAATTCCTCGTCGGCAAACTCGCTTAGAATGCCAGTTGACCAACGCTGCTTGATGGTGAAACAGGCGATGTCGATCTGGGAGAACTCTCCATAGTCGTTGATCACATAGAGCCCATCGTCGCTGAAGCTCATGAAATTGCGTTCGGATTTCAGATAGTTTCTGCCCATCTCCACCTGGGACACCTGATGCAGGAACACATCTTTCTCCGCGTAGCACATCTCGTAGCATAAAATGCGCATTTCTATCTTGTCGTACTGGACTATTACGGGAAAACTCCCTGTACCCAATGCTACCGAAAATGGGCGTGTATCAATATATGTTGGATGCTCCAGAATAGTTGTGTTTGTCCGAAAGTTAAACACACAAATTGAATAATTCGGATAGCCCCCGATTCCAATGAGCAGATCGAGATCCGAAAATCGTATCATAGTAAGGTTCATTATGGAAGCTAAAGGCCATTAAGAGATGGATTCGTTAACGAGGAATATTACTATTAATACTTAATTATGGTAAATAGGAAATCCTACGGGTTTCACTTACACGACAGAGTCGAGTATCTTGTCAACTCTGGATACTTATAGACGTATATGTTGGGGCGCAGAACACTTTCGGCGAATCCAAAAAGCGGGAAGCGATTGTGACCGGCAAATACACTTATGTCCAGCCCTGTGGCAACGGTTTCTGCCCTGAAATAGCTGACTGCAAGCGTTGACATTTGTGTAAATTTGATCAAATTGGCTTGCCGAAGAGCAATAACATCGGGACCCACATTTGCAATGCTGCCGCCATCATAGTTGTTGCACCAACTAAATTTATCAGTTCCAATTCATTAATCTATAAAATGTGGTATATATTGAGAGATATGCCTTACCAAATCGTTGAGCTTATATTCATTGTGCTGATTATTCGACTCTGATTTTTGCTTCCATTTGGCAAATACCACTTCTATTAGTCAACAAACGAAACGGTTGCTAAGATATCAACAATTAGTCATGGCAACCAAAATTTAATTCAAACAAACTGCTAATTCAATTGTTCATTGTCGTCATGCGTCTCGGCTGCAACAACAAGTGGCATCTTCAAATAACACCAAAATTCGCAAGAAACGCATAAAAAGTGACTATGTAAAAGGTACTTGAAATTAACTTGCATTTGTGTTTTATTGCACTGCTTTCACTTATCGATTGAGTATTGCTATTTTATCGCCTTTATGTTATCGATAACTATCCCCTGTGCGAAATCTTTTTTTTCTTAACTGAAGCCGCCATCATTAACTTTTAAAGAATGAAATATAGGTTTCCGAACCATTACTAAGCATTACAAGTCTTTTTGATATATAAATTGAATTGATATTTATAATAAATTTTGTCGGTTTTGGAGATTCTAATTTAAAAAGCAAATAATCTTCGTTGGCAACAATAAATGGAAAATTTTGCATAAACAGTGCACAACAAGAGAGGGAGACAGACTTATTAAATTGAATACATTTGTAGAGTCACGGGATTAATATTTAAATTAATGTAATAATATTAATGTTTTATTATCATTGTATATCATTATTCATTATAATACATTTTTCATTACCATCACCAGCCGAATCGATAAGCAAAATAGTTAAACTCTATTTTAAAACTATCCGGCTTTAAATAGTTTGATATTGTTGGAGCGATAATCCTTTTCCCCGCGTCAGGGAATGCCTAGATAATAAAACTGAGTCGCACCAGCGTTGTGTACTCAAACGAAGTTTAGTCAAGACTGTCCATTAACATTATAACTATCGATTAACGTGAACTTATCATAAGTATTTATGCACGGTTGCATTGAATGTTAAAATAACATAATTTTCAACAGATATAACATATTTTTGATAGGCTTTTTTGAGATAGGCTTACACTTACAGTTCATCCTCTCTCATACAATACAACTACAGAAAACAGAAGACATATAAGAAAATCTTTTTTTAAATCGTACAAAATCATAATAAATTTATTTCTGAACCATAATTGTAATGTAGTCTTCGAATTGCCATTCCATTATTCATTCCTACTCTTATATTAAAACGCTAAGTAAATACGATATATTATTTTTAAGCTTTATTGATTAGCTTTGGAGCGCAATTACAATTTTGTGGCTTTTACTTCAATAAAAACTCGCTCCATCTCAAAAAGGTTAAAAAGGCGTAATTTAAAATATTTCGTTTATATCCACATTTTATAAATTAATTTTGCTTTGCTTTTTTGTTTTGAACACAAATTAATTTTGAAAGTTATATTAGACTTTACTTGTAGTAAATTTCTGTAAATATTCTTCTATACTTAATTCATATATAAACTGTAATAGAAATCAAATATGTTGTGCTGTGTACAGGGAAATTAACTTGAGGTTTGACATTGAAGTGACCATTTGCAGTTGGAATCAAATTACTGGCGAGCTGCGTCAGTTGCTCGTACATTTAAGGGCTACCCACAGAATTGGCATAACTAATCAGCTGGCATCTACACTCCAAGCCATTTTTCACATTCGCCAGCAGCACCTGCAGACGAGAAGCTTGCTGCCTACTTTGGGGCGCCACTCAATTATTTATGTGCCCCTGCAGTGCAGGCAGTTAAAGGTGGGTGGGCAGGACAGGGCAGGGCAGCAAAATGATTGGGGTTTGAGGCTGCCGGGGATTGCAGACTTCATGTAGCACTTTTGCACATGTTCTGTCTCGCAGTGGGAAACGTTGGCGCACAGCTAGTGGAGTCTAAAATTCAGGCACGGAATCTCTTTAATGTTAATGACTGAGTGCAGAAAAAGTTTTGCAGGGCTTAAGGCGGCTTTGTGGCAAGACGTCGTCACCAGGCTCGGGATTGCAACTTTGTCGTTGTGTATGTGCCGCCAAATCTCTGGCGACAAGTTTCCGCTGCATACTTCGAGGAGCGCCCAACTTTTCTTCTGCATTTATACAACACTCATTAAAAACGCATTAACAATGTATTGTAAATCATTGCTGTGCAATATGTTGCACACATGCACCTGCAGCCGCAGCCGTTCTGCGCCCTGAGCTTACCTGAGTTAGCACCGATGTTCCTACTATTTATAATACTATTTACCTTCAGCATATGCTCAAATATGGAAAACATTTTTGTCTTGCTATGGTTTGTTCTGGTATTATATCCACATGATTTTAATTTGAATTACAATTTTAAAAAATTTGGTAAAATAATTGGAGAGTACTTCAGAAGTGAAATAAATGTGTTGCCAATATCAGTCCTACAAGCACACATTTATTTTCTTAACCAAAAAATGTAAAATGAAGCGCTTTCCAAGCATTACTATATAATCATTTTACTAAATAAATTATAAGCTGGACAATGGCAACAACAACAAAAAACATTCGAGTGTGTTGCCATCACACAAATTTAAGTTTCGGAAAAAAAAAATAGCTGGCGCGGCTCAGATGTGTTGAAAATTTCTTCCTTCCGTATTAGATACAACAACGATACCAAGAAGAAGAAGAACAACAACATTGGCCAATCTCAACCTGGGTTGCACAATTGGCTGGCAAATGGCTAAGTGGCTGTCTGTCAACCAACCAGTTTGGGTCGTCCCTTTTTGTGCTCCAGGTTCCTGTGTGAGGCGTCATTCAAAATGTATGTTAAAATATTGTAGCATATCCCTGGGGAAGTTGAGCTAGCTGGGTGTGTTGTGTGTGTTTTGTTTTGTTGTGTTGGCTTTGTTGTGGGGCAATGCTTAAAATTTTCTTTATGCATTGCCATTTTGCATTTTGAGCTTTTCTTGAACGGAAATGCTACATTAATATTAACATTGTCATCAGGCTTATTGGTGTTGCTCTTGTTGTTGTTATTGTCCTGTTAAGCGAATTTGTCTGCTCAAAAATACTTGACAAATTTTGAAATAGTGTTTAATTTTGCATAAGCGCACAGACATTAATAATTGGTTGAATGCTGTGTGGGTGGTAAAGCCCATTTAGAGGGTATTTCCGCTTCAGGGCTAATTAAACGAGCTGCATACAAATTGAGCGGCTTTTAGCGCACTTTAATGCATTTAATGGTTAACGCATTTGCATTACAGCTGATTTTTATTTACTTATGCAAATGGCAAGGCTTAAATTGAACGCATGCCAAACTTGTGGCTAATGCAAGCTGTAAAATGGTCTAATTGCATATTTTGCATATATGTCTAATTCTAATTTATGATTCTGCTGTGCCATTTTAAATAAATATTAAAATAAATTATATCTCCCACATGACCTTTCAGGAATTAATAATTCCGATAATTGGACAATGGTTTGCCGAGTGATAGCTACCTAAATTATTGATTATTTAGTACACAAAGTGCTCATTATCAGTAATCAATCAAATTAAATATATAATGCAGATTAATTTTTTGCCATTACTAGATCAGTTACTATTTTCTGTAGCGTAATTGAATGTTTTTAAATGGAAAAGATGAGATTATCAATATAAGCAATACATCAGTACATCAATACATCGAAAGCGATGTATGAAATAATAGCATATCTTGAAAAGTTCACACGAGTTTCTTTGGATGGGTTCCGTTCTTGTTTACCTTCCTGTTCCGGTGGAATTTGTTGTTGGACCGACATCTGATTATAATGGGCTGTGTATTGCAGTATCCTGCCCTGCCCACTTTATGCGTATAGTTGCTGCTATCGTGCAACTCGTTAAATTTCCATCAGTGTGTGTTGTGCGCCATATTGGCCCAAAGTGTCACACAGAGCGAAACTTAAGCAATGAACTCTGATGTCCTCACGTATTTGTATAATATCGATTTGACTCACAAAAGCTAGCTTCTCTGCGAGTGTGTGTGCGTGTGTGTGTGTGTGTGTGTGTGTGTGTGTGTGTGTGTGTGAGTCGCTTAGCTGCCACACATGTACGTAATTGATATTTTATGAATGAAATGTAAACACTTTTTTATGTGCCAAGCGACTGTGGCAGCGTCAGCTCCAAATGTGAGCGTAATACTTTGACATGATGTGCCACATGCACCCTCCACATTTCATGTTCGTGTTTCATCAGCAATCATTTCCATTGTCTGGACAAATTTAATTTACATAGAGAGATATGCTTAAAGTCAGTTGCCTATTTTAAAAACATACTCTTAGTAAAATTGTAATATAAAGTAATGGGAATTTTTGTGAGTCTTAATGATGAGAACAAATTAGGTACAGAAAGTTTTACTAATTAATTTTTATTAATTTTATTTTGTACAACGGACATTACTTTTATTAATTTATTTCAGTTTAAATTTAAATATTAAATTTTACTTAAACTCTAATTTAGTTTTCTCGTATGTATTTTATATGTGATTTACTCAATTAATTACTAATTTTTTGGTAGCTCATCTAGGCTTCGCGGTGACTGGCAGCAACACTGAGAACGTTGTCGGTCACCGGCTTTTAATGAGCTCGGGGACACAATAAAATGTCAACAGAGTGTCGAGCAAAAGCAGCTTCATAAAAGTATTTTCAAGTTCTTTTTATACACAAATAGAAGGCATTAAATGCGCTAACCCATAGCAAATAGCAACCGACTCGATTCGATCATAAATTTAAAATTTTAACCATAATATTTTTTTC
This sequence comes from Drosophila longiperda, assembly GCA_035042125.1. Lineage (NCBI taxonomy): Eukaryota > Metazoa > Arthropoda > Insecta > Diptera > Drosophilidae > Drosophila > Drosophila longiperda. The sequence goes on from JAWNLV010000130.1 coordinate 856,741, forward strand.
TGCACACACATTCTTTTAAGTCTACACAAATTCATAGATTCCTTTCTACACTTTGTTTTTATTTCATTTGCAATTGAGAGAAAAGCTGAACAAAAATCTGTTTGGATAATAATTAAAAAAGCATTTTGTTGGCTATGATTTTTTAATCGTTCATCCAGTTGCCTGAATTGTTTTTCCTCGAACTGATGAGTTTAATAATTTTAATTGTATGCAAGGATATGCTGGACGAGCTTCGACTGATTGGCTGCTCTGTTTGGGATGAAATATTTGCTTTAGCTAGCACAAAATTGTTGTAATGAAAATCGCAAAGTGCACATTTCATTTTACATGCTTTTTGTTGTTATGGAAAACTTCAGCTCAAGTGCTGTCTCCTCCGCATGTGGAAAGTTATCTGCTTCTGCCAACAGTCCTCAGTATGATTGATGTACCGTCATGGATGGAAAATTTATTTGAAATATGTTTAATTCAATCGTGTGATTTTTATTGCTGAACACGCACACAGAGAGCGGAAGATCTTTATTAAGAAATGTCTGCACATTGTTATTTTATTTATCTTTCAATTCACTTTTTTTTGCATTGCTTATATGAAAATATACAATACAAAATATACAATGCAGTCTTCTAAAATCAAAGTGCTCCAGTTTCAGTTTTTATTTCCACAAGTGTGATAGACACGGACTCAAGTAGTCGGCTCTGACATTTGCGGTTTCTTACGGACATCTGGCAGCCATGCTGCTGTGCGTAGGCAGAGGGCGTGGCATGTGTCGGTGCCAACCGCAGACATAGCCGCAGAAAGTAGCGCCTAAACGGAGCTGTTGTTGGCATATGCAAGCCGCACTACAAAATGATATATTTGCCACCACAACAGCCCAGAAATTTGAACAGTTAGTCAATTTGTTGTGTGCTGGCAAGCTCTATAAATCACTCGATGAGTGTGCAACGCGTGTTTGTCATTAGCTTCTCCAAGATGCTCTAATCTTGAGAATTGATATTGATAATCCATGAGATTGCTGAAAGCAAGTTGTGTATGAAGCTCACATATATATTTCAGTGAAACTTATTTTATTGTTTATTTTGATTTATGTTCTATTAGTAATAGCAGGTTACTTACTTATAATGTATTACTGTCATCAAAAAATATCCCAGACTAGTTTAAGCACTGCAACACTGAAACCTACTTAAATCAATTTGCATACATTTACTTTATTTGATTACATGTAAGGTCCTTGAAATTATTGTTTTCCAAATTTACCGAATATAAGTAGGCAATTTGAAAAATGAGTTATTCTTATGGTAAGCATACCTATAGAAAATATTATCTTCCTAAAAAAGAAAATGATATAAACATATATTTGTATAGCTTATGTCTTCCAGACATTATGAAAAGACTTAAAAGATTTTATGGATTTTATTTAACTAAGTATTAAGTGATAACAATGTGAAAAAGTTTGAGCTTATGGACATGAGTTAGAAACTGCACATGTTTATTACTAGTTCGGAGTTTGCAACCAAAATAAAGCATGTCGTATGCGTAATATTTGTTGAAGGCATAAAATAGATACAGAGGCACACGTACATCATACGCAGACAAGGAAACATAAGCAGATAGATCAAGGGGGAAATGTTTTCACACAGATTTGCATGTTTTGAATGCGATACACACACATTAACATACACATGCAGACTGGAACAAACAGAGCCAGCCAAATACCCAAATTCCATGCTCAATTTCAGATTTGTGATGGCAACATACCTGAGCACAGCCACGCCCAGTTCCTCATCACATTCATGCCCCACGCGGCTTACGTGCCGCAACGGTAACGTGCACTTTGTAGGCATATTAATTCAGAGTAGGTTTTGGGTGCCGTTGTGTTTTGGTTCATTTGGGCGACTTCTGTTGCAGGAGAATCTTCCCACAGTTGCCAAGCGATGCCGATAACAACAACGTGTGGCAATTGACAGCTTTGCAGCATATCAAACATTTTTGTCAGTAGTCAATAATGAAGATTCCCTAAATACCATTGCGTGCACACAACTGCTTTTTGTGGCAACATTTTGTAATATATTTTCAAACACCATGTAAATGTCGATCGACATTTTTGATGAAGCATTCGCCTGAGGGATATAAATTGTAATAAAATAGCAAAAAAATAACACAAAATATGCCAGCAGAGGGAACAATATAAAAAGTGTTTTTGGTATTTACTTAGTGTTCAAGTATGAACATGAGGCGCTACAAGGCTCAGCTATTTTTAAACAACAAAATATCAAATAGAGTCGACTTCCAAGATAAGAACACATCACATAGAGTCTACTTTCAAGTGGCTGCAGTACGATCACAAAATATCACATGGAGAATACAATACATGGAATCGCATTACAAGAGACTCCGTTAAGATAAGTTAACATAACATGAGGTTTAAGATTTTTGTATAAAATAAATAAATGCTAGTCAGAGCAAACAGTTCGATTACTGAAATTAATTTACAATAATAAAATGTTCATGATTTAATTTGTCTAAGACATAGGTATTATAAAGTTGAAGATTGTAATTTTATAAATATAATATATAAATAAATATAAAAAATGTAAGCACACCATTGTACCTCTGTCGTTTATTTACAATTATTTATATAATATTTATTTTTTATTTATTCAATATTCACAATATATGTTTTTTGGTTCTTTTTTGTATGGTCTATCTTCCTTTTCTCTGTTATAATGTATAATTTTGTTTTAAAAAATGTTGAATACATTGAAGCTCCGTCTCCATAAAGTATATATCTTATTGCACAGCATCAGTAGCCGAATAGTTTTTCTTTTCCTTAAAATACATACATATTTAAGAAATGACAGAATTGCTTTTCCACATATTTTATGACTGTAGAAATGTTATATAAATTTACATCTGCTGTTGTCTGAAAATTAAGTATCTTATAGAAATTCATTGAGCTCTTACTTTTTTGTATATACGGGCAAATATATCGAGTTGGAAGTTGTGCAATTTAGACAAACCTTAGTAAAGCCTAGTTTAGACAATATTTGGTAATGTTGAATGAACTACTCTCAATACTCGACTCATTCGTATGAATTTAGTGCACATTGTCTCCGCCTTGGGTCCGCTTGTGGAAACCACGTACATACGTTAGCTGCCCTGTCGTGTTTCGTCTGGCACGGAAATGAACTTAATTTATTGCGCTAAAAAGGATTTGAGTGGGTGGCCTTCTCTCCTTCTCTCCTTATTCCTTCACCCTCTCGTTTTGCGTCGGTCGTTTTCCCTGGTTTTATATTGTTTTGTTTTGCTTTGGCTTGGCCCCTTTTAAAAAAGCACGCAGAAACTGCGATTTTCGCAATCATGGCTATAATGATTTGTGCGCTTAACACGGCGCCGTCGACGTCGACGCTAAATTATAAACTATCTGCAGAGAACGGAACCTTGCAGCAAGCATTCCCACATACTTTAGCACACACAACACTCGCTTGCAAGTGTGTGTGTGTAGTGTGTGCGCCTTAGAGTGCTGCTTTTGTTTAATTTGTGGCCAAAAGTTGTAATCATATCCAGTGGAAAGTTAGTGTGTGTTTCGTGTTTCGAGTTTCGCAGGACCTGCTGTGCAAACTGCGCTCTTGCCAATTACAATTTCCTTTAACATTAATTAGCATGTCAGTTTAATGGCAAAGGGCTTTTAATTTCGCCTCCAGTCAATAATGGCATTGCCAATGGCCTTGTGTTTTATTTGCCAAGCCAATAGATATGCAAAGCAGCTGCCCACATTAAGTGCCAGTTAAGCCATTTGCAAGGCACGCAAAGAGAGAGAAGAGGATTCTTATTGGGTTTATGATGCGTATTTTGAAATATGTGAAAATGAGGGCTTACATTTTCAATGTAAGTGAATTTAGTAAAACGCCTTAGTTAGAGGCCTTAAAATTGATTCAAGAATTATATCTTAAACACAGACACAGCACAAATATGTTGATCAAATATGTGCACGCTTTTCAGTAAAATATAGGTAAAAATATTGTTTCGATCAATTTAGGTTGAAGTTTTATTACAAAAATATCCTTTTCTGGGTTCCTGAAATTTGATTTCTTATGTTGAAATTTATTACAAGAAAATCATATATGGCCAAGAAATATTTAAATTATAAATAGAGGTCACCAATCACGATATACTTCATATTATATATTTCTTTAATTTAGTATTATTGTTTTTAATTGCATATGCATAGTTCAATTTGCTCCACTCACATTCATAGATCAAATGTTATTCTTGTGAGCAATGTTGTTTGGCCTAATATATAATATAAATATATAAATTATAATTTTATTACCTGAATTCTTGTTAGGCTTTATTTACGTATTTTTTTCTTTATTTCATATTTTCCTTTTAGCCTCTTTAGTCTGGATGTGTGGATTTTGGTTTGAATTTCACGGATCTACTATCTATAGGTTTTTGACACCGCTGTCTATCAATGCCCTGGTAGACTTTCATTATTTTGTCAGTGTGGCTTTCGAAACTGTCAGGCGACAACAGCAGCCACGGAATTGGTGGGCTTTGCGTGGCTGACAATGTAAAGGGTAGATCTCCAAAAGTTTGTTATTTTCGCAATGGCATTGTTTTTTTTTTTGTCACACATTCGTGGAGTCTGCATCTGATAAATGCGTCAGGTAGACAGGCACTCTGAGGTTTCGGGGTAGACACGGGTTCAATTTACGGCCTTTGAGATGTCTGCAACGCACTGAACCGCAAGTCGAATTCATATGGCTGACATTTGCTTAAGTGACTCCACGGAGATAGGGAGGAAGAGGGAGTTCGAGCTCAAAGCCATTCCGCAATGCTGTAGTTATCATAACAATTATGTTGCAGAGACAATTGTAACAGTCGCGCCGGAGGAGCCACTTCAAACAATGACATAAAACAAAGCCGTAGCAATGCCAACGACGTTTTATCATTGTAGTTTGCAAATTAAATAATTCCCAGTTACATTTCCGTTTCGCCTGTGCGTCGACAATATTATTTCGCATTTGTTGGCTCCTCGTTTACCAGTTACCATCTACCAGCTACCAGATCTCTAGTTGTCGAGCTGTTTCCAAGGGCTAATTGTGCGGCCGTTGCCGTTGCCATTGCCGTTGCCATTGCCGTTGCCATTGCCGTTGCCGATGCCGTTGCCATTGCCTTTTGTTTAAGGACGACAGCGTCCAGGACAATCTCTGGAGTTATGTGACTGCAATAACACTAAATTGGCTAGATATTTCGCGGTTTTGCCGCTGTGCTGATTCTCAGCGCTTCTCCAATTAACCCCATCTGAGATTTATCTCTTAGTCATTGCTAATCGGTTTGATTAGTTACAAAATAATACCCTTTTGTAAATCAACCAAATAAATGCAATCTCAGCAGATTTTTTATATTTTTTATTAAAAATTACTAACTTTTCGCTAATTATCATATATATTTTTGAAAGTATATATCAAAAATTATTTTTAGCACAATTAAAATAATTTTATTTACAACAATAGTGTATTACATGATCTCAGAAATACCAGCAGAATCCAATTGATTTCGTTTATTCCAAACCAAAATCTGCACTTTCAACTATATAGTTTACCTCTTTTTTAATAATTTTGATCCTCAATGGATCTCAGCTTATTTAAGCTCATTTTATGTGCTGAGTTATATGATCACACGGGGTAACTTTTGGTACGTGTGCACTCAATGGGTTAATTGACAAATGCAAGTTGACGCTATCGTCCAGTGCATTTAGCTTTTAATTGTAGTAAAGTTTTGGGGCGGTGCATTTGCATATAATTATGTAGGGAGTTTTATGCGCAGTGGCGCTATCTGAATTGTTTCATCCCTGGAATGGTGGCGTCTCTCGCGGCTCTCCGTAGTCATTTGTTGTTGCCTCTGCGGCTGTCATTGGCACGTCGCCTAACCATATGCAATCCAATTGCACAAAACTGTCCATCAACGCTGTCATTTACTGTTCTGAACAGGCCCAAACTGTCGCCCTCATCCTGAGGCTGACGGATGGCGGCTGCTGATGCGTTTCTTAAATGTTTGCAGGCTGTAAAATTTATTTAAACGCGTCTCTGTCATACGAATGACATTCAGACGGACGCACTGCATCATCGTCATACCCATTCTCTATTTCTGTTTCCGTTTCTGATTCTGTTTGCTATTGTGTGCCTCATTTATGAGTCTCCCTTTGGGGCCAACTAATGCAAATTGCATTCAGAATAGACATTTTTTGACAGGAATGTTGAAAATTAATGAAATTCGCGAACATCTATTGACAGGAGACTCATCCAATTTAGTTAACCATCTAGGCAACATATACATATACAAATTTGCGGACCTAAAAAGATACTGAAATAAAAAATGTATTGTGCTGAAAAAAAAATATAATATTTATATATATTTTTAAATTGAATATTCTCATTAAAAAAATGTTGAAGAGTCGCAGCGAAGGACCACGTTTATACTTCACAGACAGAAGGACCCAATTCCAAACCCCAAAAAGTATATATATTTTTGATCAAAATCAACAACCGAGCCGATTTAGCCATGTCTGACTGTCCATCCGTCCGTCTGTATGAATACGCGGATCTCAGATAATAAAAGTGCTAGATATATATAGCTTGCTTATTTTATCGATTATCGATACATTGCTATTTCCGATAGCAATCAATGCCAAAATTTTATCTGCAGAATATTCTTCATATTAATACATATTATTATTCTACTGTCAAAATTGCATCAAAATCGGACAAGAAACTCCAAATTTACGGTCAAAAATATAAATCATAAGCGATCGCATGTGTGAGAAAGGGATAGCATGATAATCGATTGTAGCCACTATACCGGAAAGAGGAAAAGAGCCCATTTGCAGACCTACAAATCTTCAAAACAGAAGTGCAAAACTTTTTAAGGTCTAATTTCCAAATAAGGCTAGAACATATTTAATAGCGCGGTTCAGATATATCGTAGTCAAGCTCACTTTACTACAACATTCTTACTGGGCTTAACAACTATTGCTAAAATTCTTAAAAGTATTTGGCTCAAAATATATGGAACATTTTCATCAGTTATTGAAGTCAATTACTTCCGACTCTGACGTCCCAAGTAAATTCTGCCTCTAAAATTTTGAGCGCTCGACCTGCCTACACTCGGGGCGTTTTCACCGAGCACGTTTGATAATAAATCAAGAAATCTATTGCCACCTCTCGAAATTCAATAACAATTGTCGATCCTTTTGAACAGCAGTTCAAAAATCCATTATAGCCGAAGGGAATTATTCAAATTTTCCGAATAATGTCTACAATCTAAGTATATTATGGCGAATAGCTTGGCCACTTCTGGACTTGCTGATCTAAGAAAGTTTAGCAACACGTCAAACCATCTGTGCTATCCACAAGGAAAGTAAATCCGGAAGAGATTCAGTTCCTCTTCTATCGCTGCAATTAACGGTCATCTAACTCTCCTGCGACGTTTCTTATTTTATTTTCAGTAAAAACAAAATTATAAATTGCCTCCAAAGTATGAAGGGCTAATGATATCTACGTAATTGGCCGAAAGCAATCGACATTTGAATAAGTTCGCTCATAGCTCCTTTGAAGTGGTTTTTTTTTTAGCCATTTATTGTTAATATGATTATTAGTAATATTTTAAAATATAATTTTAAATAAGTTCTTACCTTTCTTTAAATATATGCATTTTTTGTAGGTATAGAATTTACTTAATAGAAAATGCACAGGTAACAACTTTATGTCCTGTAGACTTTCGAAAATGTAAGAAATGTTGAGAGTGAAATTAGACTATATGAAACACACTCTCCTCTGCTCACACACCACCGGACACAACATTTTCTATATTGCACTTTTGCGTAATTGCATTTTAGTATTTAGTAGTTTTAGTATTCTCCCCTTAATTTTATGGGCTACTCGTTTAGTTAAAGGGATAAATAGCATTTTGCCTATCAGCATTATTGAGCCGAGACAATTTGCAGCAGTCTAAAGTTGTTTTAATTATTATTTTGTTAATATTTTAACACATTTTCGAGGAAACTTTCGTTTTAGCCCAATTTCCCATTTGGGACTAAGCATTACTTATACGCCAGGTGATCCAAATTGGGCCCGAGTATGAGCCCAATGCCACAGCCGGGCGTTTGCTTGGCCAGCTAAATTTTGTCGTTGTTTTACTGTTTGTTTGGGGCGTGCAACATTGTTGAGTGAAATGACAAATAGCCTGCGGCTTATACACTTCAATGCTGAGAAGATGTCATTGTGTGGATGCATGTTCTTGTGGGTGTTTGTGTTGTTCTTGTTCTTCTGCTGTGTGTGTGTGTGTGTGTTGTAGTTTTAGCTGTGTGTTTTGTTTGGATGTTTGTTGTTCTCTGATGTTGCCTGCAATTTTTGCAGTTGTTGTGCTTTGTTTTTGTTTTCTTTAACAACTTGCTGATGTTGTGGTTGGGTTTGAGGGGTTCTATTTTGTTTCTTTTACATTTTGCGTACATTTGCGGCTTGCAACATTCGCTGTGCGCTATGTGGGTAGCAAGGACACGAGCTGCACCATATCCGCTTGAGTGCCATTAAAATGCGCCCAAGGCTGTTGATTGGCAAAGAAATATGTAACATGTAGCTTACCTAGACTTTTACAGGTCCAAAATCGTACGGAGTATTTTAGTGAGTAGATGCATTTGGATCCTGACACCTTTATATGAACTCATTTTTAATGTCACCAGGATTCACCATTGAGTTGTGGATGCACTTGTGGTGAAATAATGTGGTTAGATATTTCTTATGGTATTGTTGTACAAATTCTTCGACTTAACTTCATTTAAATTCGAATGAATTAATTATTATCAACAATAAATTTGTGAAAACTACCTATCATATCTAATCTTCTTCTTAAATGCAAAGAGTTAAGTCAATTAAAATTATTTTCTTATATACTCAGCAAACGCCCAATATTTAATTTGGTAAGTTTTGAGCTAAAATACGAATAATGATTCATTTTTGGTAAAATTATTTAATATTTAACCAGCACTTAACCTGCGGCAAATTTGTTCCTCTTTGCCGCTGTGTGTATGCACAACAAACATTTATATGCCCCACGTATGAGCGTACCTATACATACATATATATATATATGTATGCGTATGTATGTATTTTGTGCATAATTATGCAAAGCTTGCTTGCGTTTTGTTTGGCCAACGCAACACTTTGAACTCATGCAACTACTGCTGAAGAGATGTGCATGGACGGGCTAATTAACCAAAAAGGGGTAAAGAGGTAAAAAGAACAACTAACAGAAATATTTTACTATATATATTTAATCAAGCTGAAAAGAGAAAAGACTTAAGACTAACTACAGGGAATTACTTTTTAGACACACAATTTAATAAATTACAGAATTAAGCCTCTGCTGAGCTAAGTTCCACAATTTAAAATCACATTTTAACCAACGACACATGCAGTTTGAAAATTAATACATATTTAAACATTAAATTTGCAAAATAACTACGAATTGTTAAATTGAGAATCACATGAGCAATAATTTAAAACAATAATATAAATACAAATATGAAAAATCTTTTAGTATTTTGAAACGAAACTTCACATCAAAACTATTTTATTTTTAGATTATTCGTTTTTGACGAAAAAAAATCCCATTTTTAATCAGTGCCTACAGCACTGGAATTTTTATCCCCCGTAGCGGAGAAATAGTTGCCAAAGCCACCGCACGAATTTTCTTAATGAGCTCAAACGTCACCCATACACACAAGCACACACACACACACTGACACGCACACACCCATTCACGCACACGAACACCCACACCCACACATACATGCACACACATGCACACACATGCTACAAATAAACTTTGGCCTTTATCCACTGAACGTTATGTGCAGTCACACATAATATTGTTTCTTGCTTAAAATGTGTAAGAATTTGCTTAGTTTAGCATGCTGAAATTCATTCCGACCAGCAAATCCGAATTTACTTATGCAAAAGCATAATTCGCAGGCGGGCAAATTAAAGCTGCGATGCCACGCCCATAACGCCTTTTATAGCCAGCAAAGTCGGTGAAGACATAACAATTAAATTTCATAAGCCGTCAAGCGATTTAAACTTAATTATTTTTACGGCTAGTCCAAAAAGATTATATGAAAAAAACGAGAAAAGGGAAAGATGGGCAAGGAATAAAACATCAGTTATTAAAAACCACAGCAGAATAACACTTGTACTAAAGCAGAAAAATATTGAGGAAGAGATAGCGATAGACGAGAGAGAGAGAGAGAGAGAGAGAGAGAGAGAAAGGAAGATATCTGTCTTTTGCTGCCTTCGCTGCTGTTGTTGTATTTTGGCAGATGGGCGTTGGCAGCTGCTTCCACTCATTAGGCGCTTTATTAAGCGAGATAATTAGCTGAAGCACGTAACTTGCAGTTAATTGATATTATTTGAACTCCACGCTCGATGTTAAGGCTCATTCTCAGTTTCAGTCTCTCTCTTTCTCTCTCTCTCTCACTTTCTCACACGTTGTTGTGTTCTTTCTGAATTTCTGTCTTTCCCGGTTTTGCTTACAGTGTTGCAGTCACTTAACCTTTGAACCTTTTGCAATTGTGCACAATTAAGTTGAAAATTGTGTTACATTGTTAAGTAATTGTTTATGAGCAGTTTAGGCTGTCCAATTCTTACAGCACTTAAAGCCCATTAAAATCAGCCGTGAGCAAAGTGAACAAGAGTTTCTAACTTAAAGTAAAGCTAATATTTTGCTTGGTCTTTTTTGTGGTCCAAGTCAGCCATTTAAGTCCGTGAGCTCATTAGCTGCCTTATAGTACTTTAATTTGATTTTGCAGTCATGCACAAATATAAAAATAACCCACACAAAACTCACCTCACGGTGCCATTTAATGACTTTAATTAAGGCAAGAGTTGCTGCTAGACATGGTCGACATGTCGACTGAGACGCACTGACCTCATTCTTTATAGTCTACTATAAATAACAGAAATTATGTGCACGCCGATCTGGACACCACTGAAGGAGACGCCCAGTTGAGGCAGTTCGATTGCAAACCGGACCGAGTTGGGGTGCGGGTCTTGGCCAGTCCCCTCGCAGTTTCGGGGGCGTTTTTCAGCGTCAGTTTAACACAATGCCATGAATTTTAATTCAACAACACTTTGGCCAAAGGACACGCAACATGACAGTCGGCATTGCCGTCGCAATCGAAATATATAAAAAATAAAAAAAAGAATATTAAATTTTTGGCACACCGAAGATGACATACTCTGGCAAATTATAAATGTCTCAAATATTTACTCTCTGCATTAAGAAACTGAGCAACTAGTTCAAAAAAGACCAGATTCACAAAACTGACAAACGAATTGTCCTCAATAGTTATATAAACGGCTAATGATTTCGACATAAATTATAAATTCTTTTAGAGTCAGAGGTATCTCATTCGATGTGTTACAAACTGCACCAATAAATAATATACCCTTTGTAAGGATATAATGAAGAATCAAAATAAAAGAAACATAAGAGAAAATCATAATACTCGTAGCTAAAATAAAATTTATGTAAAATGCACGGTGGCCGTTTATCGAACTGTGGAAACATTTCATAATTGTACTGCTTAAAATCATTCAATAGGTAAATAATTCCTAAATTAATCATAGATTATAAATCTAAGCTTGAAATTTAAGCAGTTAATATAAGAAAATTAAGATTCGAATCAGAATATTAAAAAATTCATACATAACCCATCGTGGTATATTTTTAAATAATAAATAGCACAGTTATATTATTTAATCAAAAATGATGTGCCTTTAACATTATTAATTTATTAATATTATTTAAGGTATGTAATAATATATTTAAGTTCCAAACATTTTTTCTCTCTTTTAAAAAAAGATATTTTTCACTATTGTATGAAAAAATGCATATCATTATATCTTTGCATTTAATCTCCTCAATTTCTTTTGATAATTTTTAAAAACTTTCCCATTGTTAATATTCGGGCAAATATGACTTGGGCAGGGGTCCAGTCGAGTTGGCGACGCTCTGACGCCGTCCACCACAATCGGCATTAATTTACCGGAAGTAATGCGAAAAATTGTTAAAGCTTTTGCTCAGACGCCTGTAGAAATGCTTTTTATTTGAGCCGAGGCTAATTGGGGCTTGGCCTGTGCATTTGGCAGCATTCAGATATTAGCAGCATCCCCATAAAACCTCATTTATTCAATAAATTGGCCAAAGGGTTTTCCAACTGTGAACCCCATTTGAATACTACTTTTTTTTAATCTTTTTTCTTGCTTGGTTAATTTTAATGAACAAGACATTTAGTTTTATATTTTATTCGCTTATTTAATTAAATGAACTTGCCCTTTCTTGCTTTTGTGTCCATTTTAGTTTTTATTGCTCAATGTGGAACGTAATTCAGCCAAGAATAACTCCTGCTGCACGAATGGGGGCAAGGAATAGGCGAGGCGAGGCGAGGCGAGGCGAGGCGAGGCGTGGCAGGCTCTGCTAATTGCTTTTATTTGTGCCTATCGAAAATATCTAATGCCGTTTATCAAAAAAATGCCACATGGTGAGCTTATTTCATTGTATTATGTTAATGTCATTTTAACGTGAGCCATAGAAATATATCTCGCATATAGTTTATAGGCCATCTACGCAATAAAGCTAATGGACGATGGTAGTCTACCAGAATGGAAATATCTTGATGGGTGGTTTTTTTCGGAGATAAATATAATAGTTAGACAACAATACAGTACAGTAAATAACATATGAATACTATTCATTGAAAGGAACATTGAACTAGTTGAATAACAAAGTGCAGGAGTCAACATGACAAAAATAGAATAAAATGGCTTATCATTGCTATATTTTTTGTAACTAGTTCATTGAAAATTTCCATTTGAATTGAAATTGACTTAAATTTGTTCATAATTGTTTGCATTAAGTATCCCATTACTTTTCACATCGAGCTGGGGACACACAGCTTGTGAATTTGCCAACATTTGTCTCGACTCATATAATCTGAAGCTGCACCACTCAGCCTTTCAGCAAGAATTCGACACATATTTAAAAACTCATTCACACGTCGTGGCAACTTATTTAACAATTCATCTCAACTGAACTCACCCACAACAGAAAGAAGGCCGTAGAACAGTTGTACAGATCTTGTACGATGTACTTAAATTACTTGACGACGACTGCTGCTCAGCTTGAATGCAATTTAAGTACGTACTTCAAAAGCAAATGTTTTATAGAGCACCCATCTTATATACACACAAACTTACAGTATCTAGCTGGAGAGCACTTTGCGACCAAAAAAGACACTTTGCACGGGAAGCTGTCGAAATAGGAGTCGACATTCTCCTCTACATCCACATCCATATCCACATCCACATCCATATCCTCGCCCTCGTCCTGCTTGTACTCTGCGTTGCCTATACTTCAGTTTAGTAGATCTGTTTTAGTTTTTAGGTTTTACTTGTTTTTCGCTGCTGCTGCTGCTGCTACTGTTGCTGTAGTGCCATTGTATTTTATTATTTAAAAGCCTAAAATCTATGAAATACGGTGCAAATATTTGCAATTTTTGAGCCAACATTTGCAACTGACTCACTGACTACTGCATTTGACAAGAATATTTAATTTTACTGCTGAGCAAGAGACAAACAGATCCACACATGCTGAACAGTTTGCAATTTGACAACCGACGCTGATTCGATTGAAGCAGCACTCTACAGGACAAGGGTATAATTACTTAGTGAATCAGTATAAACACTCATAAGATAAACTAATTTGATTGAATTTGATGCTTAATTAAAATATGATCTCTTGTGTACTGTTAAGTACATTTTTCATATATTCAAAAATTATTTCCTTGAATTGCTGAAATACGTTTTTCAAACCAAATCAAATTAGGATGATTCTGATTTAATTTATCATAGAATCGATAATTATCGTGGTTGTGATATAACAGGAAAGATACATGTGAAAATAATATGTATTATCTAAAAATTAATATTACAACTTTTGTGACTACATTTTAAAGTGTATCAACTCTGACTAAAAAAAAAAACCATAAAAATGCTGACAGAAATGAGTAATTTTGTTTCGCCCCTTTTAAGAGTGACCATCTGTTTTTTTGTTTTGTATTTCTTTAATTACTTTATTGGCAAATAAAGACACTTATTAGAAAAACAGATTTTGATCCATTTTAAATAAGAAGATTCTTGGAAAAGGTTTTGGAAAACTCAGCATGGACAGGGGTTGCTTGTATAAGGGGTTGTTTGTATATGTATGACATATGTATAAACGCATATCACATTCAACTTTCGCTAGTCAAATCTCTTATTTTTGGCAAGAGTAGAAAAACTTCGGGTTTCTGGCTGCTCTTTTATTTCTTGGTTGCTTCTCGCTGTTCAGCAAATGGCATTCAATGGCATTGTACTGAGTGCTGATGCTTCCGTTTCCGGTTTCGTATTTACATTTGAGTTAAATGCAAAGTTGTGACTTGTAGGTTGCAGTTCTTTTCAAACTACGTGCACAGCTTGGGGCAATGCGAGAGTCTGTCTCCAATTCCAACTCGCAGCTGTCTAAGAGTGAAGTGAAGTACAGGAGCTCATGCAAGCTTGCCCAGCACTTTTCATGTATTTAATATTTAAAATGCTCTATTTAACGTAAATATTTTCTAAGTAATTGACCGAAATTTACATAAATAAGCACACTTCTCCCTCCACACAAGCACACTTTTATACATACACACACACACACACATGGGCACATGCCTAACTGTTTTGGTTCGACGTAACCTCATTTAAAAAATGTCAAACGCAGTTTTGCCATTAAATTGTGGGTGGTGATTGGTAATGGCAAGGAGCCAGCACGCAGGACACATGACGCAGGACCCGACAGTCCAGTGTAGTCTGGTCTCGGGCGCACCATCGTTTGTTTGGCCTAATAGCTTTTCTATAATTTATCATAGAATATTTATGGCACGCGCTTTTGTATATACGAATTATGCATTTATTATTCAAAATGCTTTTTATGTCGCCAAACGAACGAACGACTTCTCTTCCCACAAATTGCAAAAGGGCAAAAGGGACACTCTCTCTAAACGTTGTCAGCGTTTAGTTTACTTTTTGAAAAATTGTCACATTTACAATGTGGGAACAGGACTCTATGCCCTGCTCGGTCCCCAAGTTAATTGGCAAATTTAAATTGAATAAATATTTAATGATAGTGCAATGGACTTTGCCAAGCGATTTCAGTTAGCAGCTGCACTCGTATGTGAACGTATGTATTTAAGTATGTATATCTATCCATCTATATACATATATGTCATCATTACAAATAAATTGTTGTTGCTGTTGTTGTTTGTTGGTTTATTTATGTTGCTGTGTGTGCACATTGAGCTGTTAAATTTTATGTGCGCGATTTATGTGGCTCAAGCGTAATTGGCATCTAAAATGGCTGCCACTAAAATTAGTCATTGGTGGTACGACAACAATTGGGTTAAATACTTGAATTGCAATTAGATTGAATATATGAGTTAGCGGTTAAAATTAAATTACAAAACTATTAAATGTACCGAGCATCTTACATAAAATCATCATACAAAATTGGTTTCTGTAAAAAAAAATAAATTGTTACAATTTTATGTATATACAGCTTATATTTTTCTGTAAATTGTCATGTCAACTTCTACCAGCCATAGCCTAAACGATCCATGAGCGGTGAAAAATTTCAAAACCAATTTTATATTTAGAATAAGTTTCCATAGAATACAAATTATTTAAGGTTAAACACCTCTAAATTGCGCATGCCATTAAACTGGTATTTCAGGGCACACAACTCCATTGATATACCATTTATTGTGATGGATTTAATCTAATGACGACAATTCCTGCTTGCAGCCCAGGTGAATTTCGAAGCATTACTTAAAAATTTGTTCATCTTTCATTTCGCCTTTCGATTTCATCCGTTAGACGTTCAGCTGAATTTTTACCACGTATATTTCTCGAGAAAGTGAGAAGTGCATTCATATCCTCAATTCCTCGTATCTATCTCAATTGCATAGCTTTTAACTTTCGCTGTGCACTAAAGTTTTCCCACCTAAGTAGCCGCAAACAAGCAACTCTACTTTAACTTTGCCCACGATAATTTGGGCACACAGAAGCCGCACTCAGCGCCATAGCTAGTAGCGCACAAGTAGTCCTATGCCATAAATGTCAATATACCAAAAACCATTATGCATAATATCCCAGAGGGAGGCGAGCCACATGCAACATATTCAACCAGGTGCACCATCTGCCTCTCGTCATCGCCAGCCTCTTCCTCCACCGTCTATGTGGCATGCTAAACAATGTTTTTCCATTACAAAACAATGGCCCAGCTGCTTCGTCTCCTGCATATTTGGGACTGTCACACCTTTTACTTCTGGAATTCGTTGCAAGTTTTGTCAACTTTTGCTTTTATGTTTGCGCGTTGCAGTGTTCCTCGCCCGCAGTTGCCTTGCCACCTAAAAATGTCTGCAGTTGCCACCGCATCTTTTCGTTGCCTCCTTTTGTGCTGCAAAGGCTCTTGTGCTCATTTTATTGTCCAGCGCAGAAAACTTTAGCTGTTTGTTGCCAAACTGAATGCGACTTACTGCGCAGTGTCCTTGTCAACCAGCACGGCGATCGGATGTCCTTGGAGTTGTAAATTGTAATACAAATAAACTCAGGCAATTGTTTAGTGATTAATACTGATTTTCCAGTAGGAAAAAGACAAAATTACACAATTAATGTATATTATCGGAAGTACCAGTTCCAGCAAATTTAAGATGTATGTTCTATATCTATAAGAAATGCATTGAAGCACAAGCTAGATTTAAACACACAATTTCTACAATCTCACATTCAAAAACATTTTTATTGAAATTAATGAATATACATGTTTTTATGAGACGTTTGCTTATTATGTACTTTTATAATTTTTTAATAATGATCAAATTATTGAGATCATGTTAAGTTTACGCAAAAAGGAAAACTTATCTGCTATTTTATAATTCAACGAAAATATGTTTCGGCAGCATCGTGTGACAACTCCAATATTTCGCTGACAGTCTTATAATAATTGACATCTTTCAATTGGAACGCAATAATGTCTGAAATTGTATTTTTTCCTTTGGTTTGTCCGTTTAATTTCCCACTTAGTGACTTGACAAACTTCCGAGATATTCGAGATCAAACAGTTCATAACGACACTCAGACGAACCATTGCACACCAGATCTTCCAGGTACTGGCTATAATCGCTATCGCAGTCGTCAGTCAGTCATTGAATCAGATTGTCGAAAATAATTCGAAAAATCATTTAACAATATTCTTTGCCATTTTCGACCGTCTTGTAGAACTGTAGATATTTGGAGCTGCAGCTCACTTCGCCCATTGTTAGTCTTCACTTATTAAAATGATATCTGCAATACTAATGATAAATGCAAATAAATTTAGTTTTTATTAGAGAAATGTAATTTTATTTCACAAATAACTATTTCAATCAGAGCTCACTGAGCTGTGTGCTGAAAAAACAAAACTCATTCGGCATCAAAGTCAACAAAAAGCACAAGAAAAGTGCCAACAACTTGGAAAGTTTTAGTTGCCTCCACTTTGATTGCCCATTTCTTGGAAATCTCACATTCACATCCATTTCTCAACCTGCACACAAATTCTAAATATCTCTAGTTCGAAAAGTGTTCCTAACTATTTTCCTTGCCAAGCTCCTTTTATTTATTTTCGAGTGCTAGTTAAGGATTGAGGCAATTCAACATTACTCTTTCCACAAAGTTCATTTGATTTGCAAAGTTTGTTAGTAAAGAAAATGAGGCTGTCTGATATTTGATAATGGAATACTGAAAGTGAAACGCAGTTTTACAGCAATAAGCTTATCTTGGTATGTGCAACATTTTTATTATTTGCGTACTTATTTATAATATTTATTTAATATGGACTAAAGCCAGTAATAAATTTATAAAAATAATCTTCAATATAATTAAATTAAAATGAAAAACGAAATAATGATAATAAAATAAAATAATATTTATATAAAACGAAATGTTTTGAAAAATTACAATTCGGACACCCAATATAATTTTATTATATTTTTAATATATTTCATTTTTTATATTTTTATTCCTTCCTGTGTCGATTGCTGTGTTTGACTATTAAATAAATAAATAAATAAATACTTACTCTAACCTTTAAACAAATACTTTCTCTAACCGCTCTAACCTAAACCCAAGTAAAATAATTAATCACTATTCACTTTAAAACGTTAATCATTGAAGGGAGTGCGGAGATTATCAGCTTTGAAACGCTTTTAATTCAATTAAGCTGCGCTTTTGTCTGGTACTCTGGCAATAGGCAATTACCAGTAATCGAATTTTGCCATGACGAATCCGTTTGGAACAATAAATTGTTTACTTGCAACACAGAGGGGGAAAGCAAATAGAGGAAGTTGGGAAGTTGGCGATGGTGGTGGCCACAAAATACTATTGGAGTCTAGTCAATTTTAGCAACTACCCTAAAATGCAAATGCAAATTGGGCGTGTTGTTGTGCTTGTGCTTTCCTAATCCTCAATCGCATCCTCCTCCTCGTCGTGGCTGGTACATTAAACTTAGCCCCGGCTTGAGCTCTTAAGCTTAACTTTCACTTAACCGCAGGAAAGCGTTAAAAACATTTCATGTTAATGTCTAATTAAATGCAGCGTGTGCCCGCCCCGAAAGGCAGCAGTTGAAGCTCAAAATAAAATTGCGAGACGACTTCATTTGCATTTTAGATTTGGACATTCCCTGAGCTGTATTTCCCGAAATGACAATCGGATGTATTTCATTCAAGTGCGTCCTGTGAGCGACTCGCTTCCTGCTGCTACTCCTGTTTCTGTTCCTGCTCCTGTATTATTTTGGTCTGTCCAGCTTCTGCAACCGGCATTCGCTTTCGATTCTCTTATAAATTTTTCAGCATTTTGGGAAATAAAATTCGTATGCGTTTCTCAGCTGTTGCAATTGTTAAATAAAATATCAGTTGTCATTAAAGGTGCTTCTCGCTCGACTCCAAAAGAGTTTCCTTCATTTGTCCCTCGACTGGGTTTGACAATTAAAAATTGCAATCAGCTGCGAAGAATACAGCTGCCACAAACGTCAAGTAGAAAATCATGTTAAGTCCGCTTGTTGAGGTTGCTGTATTTTGTGCAACTTTTCTCTGCACTTGATTTCTCAAGAAAATTTGCCTGTGCAAAGTTGACAAGCTGAATATTTTCATTTGGCATTCAATTTGTGTACTTTCAATTTATGGGACAGACTTAATAATGTCTTAAAGAACTGCATATATGTGGCATACACTGCCAACAATCAGAGGCAGCAAAGCCAGACTTTTTGAGCTTTAATTTGTCATTGTTTCCGTTTTGCCTCTGCCAGCCATAAATCTCGAACAAGTCGTATTTTTCAACAAAATATTCAAAACTATTAGTTATGGTTTATGCTGATGTCATATAAACTTAAATATCACTTTTCAGACAGATACACACATATTTATATTTGCCCCTACTCCATCACAAAAATTGCGCTTTAATTTACTCGCTATTATTGTACACACACAGACACACACACACACCCCTTCAGCTCACATGGATGTATTAATATATACGATTTGTATTTGTATATTTTAATAGGCATTGGCGCTTTTGTGGCTGTGCTGCTTATGTGCGAATGTGCTGGCCCCAACCACTGATATGTGATGGGTTTATTATTGGGCAAATAAATTAAAATTGTTTACCTTTCAGCGATATACACACTGCGAACGACAGAGATGGCAATTGCGGTTTCGTGAATGCGCGTATGTTGTGGCAACTTTATGTGTGCAAATTAATGGATAAATGGTGGCATCCACACAGCACATAGCACATGTAAGAAATATATATATTTATATATACACACATATATATATATATATATATATATATATATATATATTTGTAGAAATAACAGCAAAATAGAACATTCAATTAAATGAGTTGCGCAATATGATGAAAAACATGAAAGTACACAAAAGTGTGCGAAATATATTTTGCATACAACAGCAGGCGTTTGAGTGACTATGTCTTCAATGGGATAAGTGCTCGCAAGGATATTAGATTGGGAAATGAACTGGCGTAGAAATGTATTTCAATAAATAATAAGCTATATTTATACTGTTACTATTTTTATTACAGTCAACTAAAGTGGCACAAAATTAAAAAAAAAAAAGTGTGTTCATTTCTACAGTAAGTTCTCTTAATACAAATACAGCATTTTCTCCAACTTATTAAAAAATGTAAATCTATTATATGCAATAAAACAAGTTTAAAACTAAAATTTTGTTTATATTAAGTTTTGCATTGTTTCTATATTCGCATGTATTCAAAAATAATTTAAATCTTATTATGAAATGTACCAATTTAGACAGCCAAGTGATTTGCGTCGTTGTTTCCAATAAAAACATTGATTCCTGCAGAATATCGTTATCTTATTTATTCACAATGTGAACCTGTGCATATATTGTCATATTGTCATATATGTCAAAATTTGAGCAGATTTATAGATTTTCGCCATTTTAAGTATGCTGGAAATGCCCTAAATCCTCTATGAGAGCGGTTAACCGAGTAAACTACAAATTCTACAAGCGGCTCACTTCGATTTCGTTCAATTAGGTTTGGGTTGGTCTAAATAAGTTTGGTTTTGTTGGGTTTGGCCTAAGTTGGCTAAGGTTGATTTATCATGTTGACCGCACTGAAGATATGTGTTCACAAAGCAGTCCCAGCTCGTGAAAATAACAA
Organism: Drosophila longiperda; assembly: GCA_035042125.1. Classification (NCBI taxonomy): domain Eukaryota; kingdom Metazoa; phylum Arthropoda; class Insecta; order Diptera; family Drosophilidae; genus Drosophila; species Drosophila longiperda. The sequence goes on from JAWNLV010000130.1 coordinate 877,609, forward strand.
GTTAATATCGGTAGAACGTAACCAATAAAGAGAAAAATTGGAAATATGTCTGACGACGAGTCGTATTCTTATCAGCCAGAGGTTGAAGAGGTTTGAAATTGTTTTGTACAAATGCTTAAATGTCTAAATTTTAATAAAAATCATCTCAGACATACTCAGATATCGAGACGGAAAAGGCGATGCTGTTCATCAAAGAAAATGATCTGCCCATGTCAGATCTGCTATATGCCCTCAAATATGTTCGCATTGCAAGTCGCGACATTTCAATGGATGAAAAGTTTCACGAAATCGCACAGCGTTTGAAAAAGTTGCGCACTGAGAACGCTGTTATAGTGAAGCCCCCGTCGCCTGATGAGACTAAAACTCTGTGATAGGTATTTTGCTGCAATTAACAGATAATATTAAGCTTTAAAAAAAAGAACATACATGGATGTATATAAATAAAAATTCGCTTACAAAGGTATTTTCCTATTATTTTTACAGATCTCTGATAACGTCGAATTGTTTGCTGAAGTTTTTCAGTGTTTTTTTTTTAAATGTTTCTACAGTTTCTACCCTTAACCGCTTCTGTTTTGGAATTAAAGAGCGTGGCACGAGTCAAATAGATAAAATTAGACGTTAGAAAAAAACACAACAAAGATAAGAGCTGGGGGAATGAAATTGGTAGAAATTGTGTGATGGGTAGTTGAGAGGGGCAGGCAGCCGCCCGCAAAGTAGAATTGCATGCAAAGCAATGAGACAAAACAGCAGAAGCGCAAACAAAATTATGTTTAAGGTTATATGCCATGCATAAGTAACTAAGCAGACAGCGCTGATGGATCAGACGGACGGGGAGCCAGGCAGGCGAGCTGAAGCTGAAGCTCAAGTAGCAAAAGTGTCTGACTGGCTGTGTGCATGTATGCATGTATGTGCCAGTGTGTGTGTGCTACATATACATCCATGAAGACACGGTATGTCTGTGTGTGTCTGTGAGACTTATATACAAGAGCCGCTGGCACTTCCGACAATTGGCAAAACATAACAGAAAGGCAGCCAACCAATCCAACCAGGAGCGGATTTGAAACGTGCATAAAATGAATATATTAATTTCAATTATAGGCTTTTCTCTTCATCTAAATCTAAGCCTTAGCTGCAGAATTTACGAGCTGACGGACAGTTAGCTGATGCCGATAAAGTGCTTACTGCGTTCATTAAATATTTCTCAGTGCAATACACATTTCTCTTTGCCCACAAAATACATTTTCACAATATAATTTACTAAGATTTCTCTCCCAAGCCAAATGTCTTTCATCACATTTTAAGCATCATTTTTTTAAAGTTATATTGATGATTCAGTAAGCCCTTACTTATTGCTCTGTGCATTAATTAATTTTTTTAGGGGCGCTGAGGCCATTGAATGAGTCCGCTCCTGCCCTTGCATTGCAGGATACCAGACGAACAGAATAGGTAGGAAAGAGAGGAATAGAGCCAGCCACAGGCAACGATGCTCTGCACACGCATCGAGTGAGATAAAACATTTGTATGCGGTGATAAGAACGCATCCACTTACTTTTGGTCGCGCATGACTTGAATTTTTGTGCATTACACACACACATACACACACACACACACAAGCTGAAACACAAACCTTTGTGTTGCTTTAACGATCGTTGCCAGTTAGTATTTGCACTTTAAACAAAATAATAATATTACCAAACAGAAACTTAAGCTTTTTGCTTGAGATTCCTTGGAAATAATCAAAATTTTGAAGTTTGAAAAATCCTTAATTGTTATTATTATTAATCTATAATGTACGAGTATATCTGAGCAGCATGTGGCTTCCAATAACTAAATATCTTTTAGATTTTGCTGACCAACATTTTTCATAATTTTTGTATTTTTCAATTAACAATTTTCCTTTAATGTGTAGCTTTCAATTAATTTAGAGCAAAAATTGCGAAATTGTATAACATTATTTTCATAATTTTTGTACTTTTCCATTAACAATTTTTTTTATGTGTAGCTGTCAATTAATTTAGAGCAAAAATTACGAAGTTGTATAACATTAATCGAAAAATCAATTCAAAAATAAAATTAGCAAATTTAAGATGCCCCAAAATACATTTTTCATAACTATTCAGTAAAACCCATGCAGAAATAGTGCAGTTAATTAAAGGTATCCATATATTTATTAAAAAATTGAAGACAGTTATGATGGAGTAGTGTAGATAAATTATTACCTTATTTTAATTTTTTTGTAATGTGTGGCTGTACTTGTTATTTGGACTTGTTATCTTTCAACATAATTTATATTAAAGGTAATTTATCTAGGTTTCAGGAATAGTTATTTTAAAGGCCTTAATTACCTCTATAATGCACAATATTTGGTTTTTTTTCATTAAGAAAGATAGCTTTAAAAAATCGTTGTGAAAGGATGGAAATTATACTTTTTAAAATTAAAAATTATCTCTTTGAGATATTGTCTAAATTGGTGTGTATATTCCTAACAACCTTTAAATTAAGTGTAACCTAAGCTCACTGGTAAAATTTAATAAAAAAAAAACGTAAATTATTTAGTTCAAGAAAATTTGTATTTAACTTATATTACAAACCTTAATTTTAATTTTTCTGATACTCGTTCTCCTAAGATTATAAAAAGTGTTCATCAAATGTTTGGAACAGATCGGATAGTTATTTTCTTCTTCAACTCTTTTCGAATCCCAAGTTATGTATTATCTGCTTTACAAAGACAGTAAGAAGAAGAAACCACTTACTTTCCCACAGATCCTGGAACCGACCATCAAATCACGCTCACGCACAAGTGCGACAGTTGCAGTCTCCTCTTTTCCTGTCAAAGGAAAATGGGAAATATTTTCCTGACAACACTCAATTTTATGAAATCGAAGAAAGCGTAATATTTTCAAAAATGATTATATTCTAAATGCCAATGATGATGTTGGTAAATAAATATAAAAACGCCTAAAGCTGTTATGATGCATTGATTGTTATAAGCGCATTTCTAGATTTTTTCCGATACTTTGATAACAATAGTATCCAAGAATTATTCAATTTATTGTATATTAATTTTTCGATTTTATTATTTTGCCCATTTTTGCAGCCTTAAGCATAATGATTATATTTCTAACCGAGATTTCAGTTCGCCAGTATTCTATCTGAATTTAATATTAGAATCATGGCCAATCGAGTCAGTCTTTTAATGGGAACTAAAAAATATATAGTTTTTCGTTCAAAAGTTCTAGTTTAGTTGCACAACACAGCGGAAATAAGAAAATGAAAAGATTCGTATCTGCAAAGATTGATGTGTTCAACAACTAGATTCTGGCAGCCACTCTCTCTCCACTTGCTCCAATTCTGACTCCCACACACACACACACACGTACATGAATCTTGTGGAGAACAAGGGCCGAAAAAAAATCGAACCGCCCGCAGCACTCGAGTGTGATTCGTTCTGCCTGAATCTGTCACTCCACGACCGGCTCCCTCCCTTTCTCTATTTATGAGCAATTGCACCCCTTATGCGAAAATAGGATTTGCCTGCAAATTTTTGCTATGTAGTTGGGGCTAGGACTGGGCGGGTAGGGTGACCATGTGCGGGTTACGGATGCTTTGCACTCGTTTTGTTTGTTTGACACTTGCGTGGTTAGTGATTGTCCATATTATGTGACACACTGTGTGACAGACGAGCAGATAGAGCAACTCAGGCAACTCAGGCAACTCAGACAGGCAGACCGAATGGGATGTGGCAAGTGTCGCACTTACAGCCAAAGCGAGGCATATACAGGGAGGGAAAGAGAGTGGGGTAAAAAGAGGCTCAATTTTGTGCTGCATCAGCACTGAGTTGGCAACTTTTGCCGGCTGCCGAATTAAAGTTTAGTTCAAATTGTCAAATTTGTGAGATTGCCCTCAGGCAATCAAATTACATTTGAAAATATTGATTTGAATTTAAATTTGATTATGAAAATAACTTGTCATAATTTGAATCATCGCTAAAAAGTTGTCGTTATCAGTTCAAAAACATGGAAGAAAATAATATATAAACAATAACCTAACAAGCGAAAATATTTTTTTTTTAATAAATATGCAAAGTATTTAAGAATTCTAAAATTAATTATTAAATAATACGTAAGAGCTTGAATTACTCTTCTAAAGAGTATAACAATTTGGTTGTGAAGTTTGCAACGCATTAAAGAAGATTTGTCCAAGTATTTTAATATAAATATATTTTTAAGCAACTGCAATAGCCAAATCGATATCGCAAAATTCATTTGTCTGGAAAACATTCTTCTTCTTCTCTGAGCAGTTCATATTTTAATCTGTATTATGAACCATTTTTTTTTTTTAATTCATAACAGATTTACTAACTATGTGTATTATTTTACGTCTATCATTTTGAAATGTATGGCAAAGATTAATTTGCAGCAGGCAGACTCCGGTCTGCCTGTTGTTGGCTTACTTAAGATAAGTTAATTTTTGTATGGAATTATTTGAGATCTCGCCTTGTCTATCTGAACAGCTTCACATTTTAAAATACTTTCCAGCTGGTTATAAAAGTGTTTTTGCATATTCTGTAGAGTAGAAAATCAGCAATTCTTGAGTCTGAAAAGTGAGTAGTATATAAGGCAGGAAGGAGTTAGGAACAATGTGCATAAATTGTAATACCAAATGCATGAACAGATCGAACTAAGCCAACTAGCGGCTGGGTGCTTCGGGTGACCCGTGCCAGAGCAGTCAATGGAAATTGTGGAGATTTATGGTGCCTGGTAAAAAGGGCAGCGCTATATTTATTTGAAAATAAGTTGGCCCATAGGCAAGTGGGCTGAGCTGGGCTGGCTGGTTTACAGTTTACAAATAACAGGCAGGCCAAAAGCCCCCAAAAAGGATATTACATATCCTGTTCGCAGTCGTGCAAATGCCATTATAGATTGAATATTTGCAGGCCCCCTTCTCTCCTACCAACCCTGTTTGATTTACGTTGTTTCACAACTTCCGCCACTTTGCTGCACACTTTTTGGGCTTCTTCTTTGTTTTGTAGTATTTTGTGGCGTGGTTTTCAAGTCCAAATCGCGCCACCGTTGACCTTGCTCCTGGCTTCAACTCCGACTCTGAGTTATGTGTTGTGCTGCCGAATATGGGAGGCTATTAGAGACCAACTGTCCACATACCGCGACACACTCTCCTCCCTCCCCCTTAACGATCCGGTACGTGGTACGTGCAAGCTGCGCTTTTTCACACACACTCAGCATCGTTATTGGGTTGTGTTCATGATTATTGCCATTATGGCATGAGACTGAAAGCCGCTCAAATCGTTTCTGCTCCCCAGAACCCTGAACTCTCTGAATGCTGAATGCTGAATGGCTCCGCTTTACCCCAAACTGCTGCATTTCGTCTCAAGTGACTATTCACAGCCTGAAGATTTATTGAATGTGCGCTTCTTCTGCTGCCGACTGTCGACTGTCTACAGTCTGCTGTCTGCTGTCTGCTGTCTGCTGTCTTCTGTCTGCTGTCTGTGGCTGTTGTAAGTTGCTCTGTCTGCTCTTTGGCATTGGGTATTGAGTGTTTATTTATTTTCAAGCATCATAAAAAATACAGCAGGCAGCCGGCACGAGGCAAGCACTAAAGACACACAAAAACACACAAACACACAAACACACACAAACACACACAAACGCACATTCAATAATATTTTCGCCTCGTGGCAAAAGCAGCTGCAATTTTTACGCCATTTTGTTCTGTGCCAAGCCAAGTGTAATTTGTGGCCTGGGAACTTTGTCTATTGCTCTTGTTGTACGCATTGTTGTTGTTGTTGTTGTTGTTGCTATCGCTTTTGTGTTTGCTGTTTCTGTTGCTGTTGCTGTTTAATGAAGCATTCGCGCTGAAGTAGCTGTTGCAATTTTTATTTCATTTGCCGGTCAATGAACATTGGAAATGTGTTAAGTGCCATCGCTTGTCTTTAATTGTTTACAACTTTGCTCAATGGCTTTTAATGAAGTGTTAAGCGCTCATTGCCACACTAACATCCAAAAGGCCTTAACTATTTTGCTATTAACATATATATTACGCATACGCAGCGTAGCGTTTGTCAGCGGCGCCTTGGCTGGTCCTTGCTCATTAAAACTTCTTTACTACGGATCGACTCATTGCGTCAGTCGGATAGAAATTATTAGCATTCCATTAAGTTGTTATGTAATTCTATGTTTATAAAGCAATCAATTTGCTGTACCAAAAGACATTTATATTTTCAATCTCAAATTAATTAGTACCATGAGTACAACGCTTTGAAAAAGACGTCATCAGTCGATGAGCTGATAAAGTCACATCCGTTTACCTATCAGTCTAATTTCAGCCTATAAATTTCTAAAACATCTAATTAGTCTTTAGTGTCACTTTATATATACCGGATCAGATTAAAAGTATATAAAACTGTGTTGCATTGAAATATATTGTGTTATATTATTCCCACATAGATATTCGTACTGAATTAAATTAGTTCCTGTATATTTGTATAGGAAAAGTTGTGTAAATATTATAAAAAAAAATATAAATGATTAAGGTAGGTTAATAAATCAAGTATTTGTTGATTTGGTGTTAACAATACTTTGTAGGGGTAAATAAAAGCCTCCCAAGATGGGCAGCTTGATTTCAAAATGGTCATCCAACCTCATCTGCTCAGTATATTCCTTTGTGGCACATGGCGAACATATATGGATTATGCGTTCTCTTTGATGTTGCAAGCACAGCTTGGGGCATTTCCGCTTTTGCCACCGCCATTACTGTCGTCATTTGGCACTTCTAAACACCAGTGCTGGTTTCTTTTTCTTTTTCGTTTATATCTATATTTTCCATATATGCATAAATATAAATATGAAGCACTAGAACAGGGCCCCTTTACTTTATGCATACAACGGTTACATTTTATATTACACATATATTTTTCATAAGCTCAAAATTTAGGTCACAACCACGGGGTATACCAGTTAGCACATGAGCCTGAGCCTGGCCTGGGCCTGGGCCTGGAGCAAGCATGACAGCAGCGCTAATGCAGCAACAGCTTTGGGTTCCCAGCGGTCAACGTACGGCGTTGACGATGGCAACGTCAAAGCGTCGTCAAAATGAATATGCGCATAGTTGCTGCGGAAATATTTAACATACGCCATGCATGCCTCGCGATGCGGCATGTTGAACATAGCGTGTTGTGCCGCAAGCCACGGTAACGAGCGGACCAGCCTTTGCTGTTCTGCGAATCGTTTTAGCCACAGATTCACACATCAGTCAAATGAAATTCAGATGTCAGAATTCATTTATTTGTGCTTGACCAAAATTAACTTGCACGTCACATTAAATAAATATAAAGATTATATTAAAATAAACTTAATAGCTGTGGAACATAGTATCTGGAATATCGTATACACACACACTCACTCGTACACACTCGCACACACTGTACTCGCATGGCTGTGAGAGGTCTTCTCCCCCCTTATCCACAGTGCCCGGCCCCAAAGTACGATTGCGTGCCTAAGCGCCATCTTACGGTTGATAGCTTCATTACAGGGCTGTTGTTGCATATTACCCGTTAGTTTGTTGGTGTGTTTTTTGTTGTTGTTGTTTTGTTGCGGTGCCTCAGCTTGTTTGTATTGTTGGTATTGTTGCTGGGCGTTGTTGGTTGTTCTGGTTGTGGTTGTTAGTGTTGCTGCTTCTGTTTCTGTTAGTGTGCTTGGCATGTTGCAAGTGCTGATTACATAAGGGCGTCAATGTGGACGCCGACAACCTGTGCTACTTTTTATGGGCGGCTTGTTGCAGCCAAAGTAATTTTTTTTAAATTTATCTAAAGTGTTCATTCGCTGGGCATCTCGCGCATAGTTTGTTTAATTTTTAAATTGCCAACCCGATCTCTCGGCCCAGTCGAGGAGCAGTTGTCCTCATTCCACAAAGCAATGAGTCGCTGTTTATCGCGGCGAGTGAAAGCTTCTATTAAGGCCAAAGTGTTATGGGCTCTTAAGATGGTGAAATTATGATTGGCGCAGGGAGAATTTCTTGAAAGCAGTCGTTTACTGTTTGGCTAAGAGCGCAAATCTTAAGTGTTTCACACTTTCCATCGCTAAATGTGGGCTTTAATGGATGTCAAGTGTGTGTGTTTTCTACCTATTTTGTTCGTCAAAATAAATAAAACATACAAATATATATGAAGCAATAATGCCACTATAGATCAAGTTGAAACTTTTGGCGAAATTACTGAGTTAATTAACGATTAATATTTCCATTATGCAAATGTGCAAAAAGCGTGTCGCTATATTATTACCCAATATTTCAATTACAACGCTGCGAATAAATAAGTAAACAACTCTTCCTTCCCACAAATAAATCATTTCAAGCTGTCAGGCTTCACACGCCTCAATCCCTACCAAGTATATCTTTGCACTTGATATAATGCTTGGAGGTCTTTCAACGCTTAATTCGACATTGCCAAGGGGCACGCAATCGGAGACGGCATCGAGCTTACTTCATTCCTTAATACGTGTCTCACAAGTTTCAAATGCAATATTGAAATGTCAAATGCTGTCGTGTTTTGCATACTCTACAGCTCAATTCATAAGGAGTGTATAAACATTTATATATATTATAACATTATTTAGCAGCCAATTGTACTCCTTTAAGCAGTAAGGGTATCTTTTCGTCGAGCATTCATATTTTACATTTTAGGGTTCACAGGGAGTTGTGTGTGCAAATAATACAATTGTCAGCAAACACGAAACTCATCCCCAGAGAATCCAGACTGACGGCAGATGTAGCAGGTGTGATTGAAGGCAAAGTGACAACCCAAAAACTGTTTAAAAATAATACGAAATATTGAAAATATCATAACGCCGAGCTCAGCAAATGATGCGAATGGTTTGCCTTTGAACACCAAGTCAAAGTCTGTTGTTGACTTGGCATTTGAAGAGTGCGGTCAAGTATTTCCTTAATAGAACATGTGTGTTCCTTGGGGTGCAATCTGGCAGTTTGTCTGATGCGTAAGCAAAAACATTTTCATATTCAAGTGAAGTTCAATTGTTATCGAGGTATTTGCATGGCTGCATGAGTTGCCACGAGTTGTGAACAGTTTGGGGCAGCTTATCATAAGCAATAAATGCTAATGGATGAGCTTTGCCCTGGGAGTCGCGTCCTCTGGGAAGGCAGCCATTAGTTGCATTGGCTATCTGGCTGTTTCCATCGCTTGAAAATATAAACCAGCGATGTCAACAACAATCTAGCATTCATCCACCCGCCCCACGGTTGCGCCACAATATTTACCCTCAGCGGCTGCTGTCCAAAAGCAAAGGTGACAAGAGATATCGCAATTTTATGAGTAATCCCGACACTCTCTTTTCATGCCAGACAAAACCATAAGTAGAAGTATAAGTCGAAGTAGAAAGAGTGAGGGTGCCAACTGATGACAAGGACTTGCACTGATTACGGAGCGGAGCGTTACCGACTGTCCCAGCAATGGTAATAAAATTCTCACTTCTGGATAGATTTTTGCATTGTCGTTCGAGTAGATAATGTGTATGTGAGGTGGGGGAGTGGTGGAGCGGGTGGGGAGAAGAAGCGGACTTCTGATCCGGGCTGCCCCTTGCATTGTTTGTCAGCGTCTGTCTGGGTTTGGATGCTGCGGATGTTGTTCTGAGTCATATTAAAAAGTAACGAGCAAAATATTATGAAGCCAGACAAAGGCATTTCCGGCACAGGGAGCGAGCCACGCCAAGAGCCAGAACCAGAGCCATGGCCAGTGCCAGAGCCAAAAACCAGAACCCCGAGCTACCAATATTGGATTCACACGTTGTTATGTAGGAGTAAGAATTGGGTGTGTGCTTATGTAAGTGTGTGTGTGTATCTGTGTCTGTGGTTGTACACCGCCGGCGATTGTTTGTTGTGCGTTGTTTGTGGGATGCCCCTTTTCATTTGCCCAGTGGCAGCTACATGAAATGCTACACAACAGTCTCCCGTTATATTATATTGTATTTTTAGACCAGACAAGTCTGCATTGCTGCATGTGCTCTGGACTCACACTGAGGTCTGCGAGTCAGTTCTGTCCTGACTATCCTGGTGAGTTGTTGAGATAGCCTACCCCAGCATCCCCCTCTCCCGTTGTGCTGTTATTAATAACCATAACTCAAATCTATTGCCGCTTTTCCCTGCTCATTGAATCCTGCTTATGGCCATTGCTTCCTCAGTATTCCTTAGTTACCTCTGTTTCTGCTAAAAAGAGTTTCATTTAAACAGAATTTTGGAAATAAGCAATCGAACTTAGGGTTAAAGTTTCTATGCTTTTGACCTTAAATAATATCTGTTTCCAAAAAATTAAAACTCTGTGGAAAAATCTTTTTTCAGGAAGTTGATTTAAATAAATTAATTAGTTTTTTTATCTATTCTAGGTCTACAATTAAAAATTAAATTTAATATGCATGTTTTTTCTGTATTTTCATGACTGTTTCGTGTTAAGTTTAACAGTAGACCAATAAATATTTATGTAAATTGTATAAAATATCATTTAGAAAAAATGTGTTTTCTTAATGAATGTCAATTTTAAAATGACTATTGACTAAAACTAATTTGGCATCGGTAGAAATATTAATGTGATTGTGTGTGATTTGTGTCATTAACACTTATTCAGCTAATTAAGCAGTTTGAAATGATTCGCTTGAATAAATCGTTTTTTTTTTTGTTCAAATCTTTTTGACCAGCGTGTCCCAATTTTGTTCAATAGGTCCGGTGACTTGGTGGAGTTTTTGGCTTGCTGCAGTACTTCACACTTGGAATAAATATGTCAAATCCTTTGCTTCACTATCTTGTGGTAAAACGAATGTTTCTACCTCAAGCTACAGTCTTACATATATGTATCCATATGTAGACATTGATTACAGCTGATCCGTCACCAGGCTTCATTCTGCTCTGCTCAGTAATGTTTTCCTTTGGTTTTTGCCTTCGGGCACACATATTTCATATTAATAAAAATTAAAATATGACTGAGAAAAATGCAAATTCTTAACGTGAAGAAAACAAGAGAGTACAAATTGGACTGAATGTACATGCTTACACATTTTACTCAAAGTAAGTAACTAATTATTATTATGTTTTTAACTGGCAAATCCAGTCGAAACGTTCTGCAAAACTTCTGTCAAGTTCGCTTGCAGCGAAGTTTGAGTTCCTTTTGCTCAGTTAGTCAACTCTCGTCATTTGGCTTATCATTCAGAGCTTCAGCTTTGATAAGTGGCAAATGGGAACTGGCGTTTGCGCCATGTTTTAATTGTGCTCATATCTCAGGGCCTGCTCAAACCCCTTTCCTGAGTCTGCAGGACAGCCAAACTTTGCACTTGCACATTTGTGTGTGTGTGTGTGTGTGTGTGTGTGTGTGTGTGTGTGTGTGTGTGCGTGTGTCTTCGATTTCAACTTTTTTGGGGGGTATGAACACACACACACTCACACACACAGGCACAAATTGCTCAACAATCCATGTTGCCATTTTACAACACTTGAAATTTCTTTGGACATTTGCTTTTGGCTTAGACCCGGAATCATGTTGACTTTTACTTTAGCAAATGGCAGCTGAGCAGGCTAAGGACGGGGCAGCCGGGCAGACGGGACCGGTTCGTATAATTTCAATGTGCACTGTCGTAAATAGTAAAAGAAGCAGAAGATGGGGCAGCTGCAGAGGCAGTAGCAGAAGAAGAAAAGATGCTGGCGTTGAGAAAACGATGAGTATTTTCTTAATTTTCTTGCGCTTCCTGCATTGCAAAGTTTTGCCAGCAAAGTGCGAGAGAGTTTTCTAGCTTTTCTAGCTGCAGCAGCAGCAGCAGCTTTTCCGATTGTCACGACAGACAAGACACCAACATTAAAGTATTATGCAAGCGTATTAATGCACTCAACGGAACAGGGCAGAAGAATTAGAAGATGGCTTCGGGTTCACAGAAGGGGGCGGCAAAGTTAACAGCTAGCTAGCTAGTCAACTCTGGACACTTGGACACTTGGACGCTTGGACAGACTGGGATTTAGAGTCCAAGTCGTACTTTTGAGCACTCACACAGCGTGTGTCACACGGCCAAAGAAAAGCAACTTGCAAAAGGCATCAAAAGTTTTTCTTAAGCAGGAAATCATATCTATGCTGCGAAGCTTTAGAAACTGTCACTTGCCACAGCATTGGAATTCGCATTTTTAAATTTACTTATACATTAATTTGATAGTCAGAAATTAGCTAAATCCCATTCAGAATCGACAATCAAAAACCAAATACTCTTGAGAGATGTCCAGTGCAACTCTTCTAGCTGTGTCCTTTCAGCTGTCAAATTAAAGCCAACCTCAAAGAGCCACCGAACCGACTCCCATTCAGAAATACATATACACATATGAACAAATACATATATACATATATACAAATACTATCAGCAACATGCCATCAATGATTCCCCAATGAACTTCGTTTTGACACCATAACTGATGATTCCCAAACAGAGCTCTCCCTCTCTGTCGGTGTCTGTCTGGCTGCGTGTCTGTTTTTCTGTGTGTATCTGCAATAAACGTTCGCACATTTACATGATGTATGATCGGGGTGCAGGGCTAACCCCAGCCCAGCCATTAGCAACAGAAATGGCCACTTAATGACAGTCAGGTTGCAAGTCGAGGGTGCCTCGCCTGCTGCCCTTAAAGTGTCTTCAAGTTCTTCTCCGAACACGCGAGTTCCAATCAGACAGCGTCTCTTACCTGGTGCTTAATCAAGTCATGCTCAAACAATTGCAGGTACACCCTGCCCACAAAACACCCTCTTCCTATTTTCACATACTTAAGAACCCCATCCACACCACACACACACACACACACACACACACACACACACACAAACACAATAAAAATTGAGCATTGAGCAAACACTTACCACACGATATTCATACACAATTTACACATATCAACATTCAACTGTGCCACAGTGGTTAAAAATAGTTGCATAAAGTATACAATTAAATAGTTTACATTAGTTTTTTAAGTTAAGTTCAAATCTTACTTTTCAATCAAATTTTTCTAATTCCATCCTAATTAATATTTAAATATTATTTTCCCTAGTAAGTCTAACAACTTTTAGGTCTCCTACATTAAGCTAAGCATTGTAAATAATTTAATAAATATATATATATAGTCAGCAATTTAGAAACACATATTTAGCTAAAGTCTCAAGTGAGAACATTCTTATATAACCAATTTACCAACAATTCCTAAAATTATGCATGCCAGTTAAAACAGTTCATTTTGTTGGTGGTAAGCTGACAATCTTCTGGCCCGTCTTTTATGCCGAGTAATGTAAGCGTAAAACCAAATGCACTAAGAGCATTTCAAGTGCGCCAGTGAAGAGTGGAGAGTATGGGTGTTGTGTGCTATTTGGGAATGCCCCCGCTGGATGACTGTTATGGTTATGTGGGTTGCATGAGTATTCGCCTGGTAAAATCCTTAGACTGCCTTTCAATCACTTAAATTTGCTATGCTGAATGAGGAGAACTGCACACACCCAAAACACTTGAGAGGTCCCCAGGTTATATGTATGAGTTCCATGCTTCGTGGGGATGTGTGGGGTTGCGTGGGAGGTGGCAGTTTCAGTTTGTGCTCCATTGCGCGACTTGTTTGAGTGAGTGTGTCATTTATTGTGTATTTATTTGACAAGCGCATGCAGCGCAGACACATTACCCAGAGACACGTGTGTCAAACACATTGCGATCAGAAAGGGGGAAGAGGATTTCACCATGTTTAAATGGTAAATGATGCAACCTCTAATCTATTATATTTGTGCAATTTTTCTTAGAAGACCTTTCAGCGAGCTAACTTTTGCCTAGTTTTTTCTTTTTTCTTTATAATATTTTTGTTTTGTCCTCATCTGGTGAGTTCCTTCAGGCGTGCATCATTACTTAATGGTGTCAGGGCATCTCTGAAAGGCCCTAGCAGACCCTTGTTTGTATTACTTGATGTTTGATTTATGTCGCTGTCCGCTTACTCAGCTGTGTTAAGATTCGGCACATCTGCAAAACAATTTTAATACCCACAAAAAAGCTTCCTTTTTTTTTTAGTTTTCGCCTGTTTTGTGACACACATGTGATTTTATTAAAAGCACAATAGGAATTAAAATAGAAAGGTGATTTATTTTGTACAAAAACAAGTTTCGCCTCAGGGGTGGAATTTCCACCCACCCCCGTTCCCGCTGTCAATCAACATATTTTTACGACTGAAAAAACTGAGAGCTGAGGACAACAGAATGTTTCATTCATTCATCAATCAGCGAGCGACATTCCATAAAAAATGTCATCGGAAAAAAGACAAATAAAATTGTATTTCTTTAAACGCTCGGCTATCAAATACCCTAACTAAGTTAGGTAAATATTTAGAAAGTGCATTTAAGGAATAGTTTAAAAATATATAAGTGCATTTTGTGAAATATTAATCAAATACTCTCGTTCTTCTTTTTCGTTTATGGATTGTCCATCAAATTCAAATGTGGAGTTAAACGAATACTCCTCTTACTGATTCCGTTGAGATGCATGCCATGTGGGGCAACAAGAGGTGTTTCATCTACATCCACTTCAGTTGCTTGCTGGGGACCTTTTTACTTTCGACCCGTGAAGATTGCCGAGTCACTTTTCAATGGCTGCCGCGTTGCTGAGTCCACACTGCAATCAATATTGATTGCATAATGAATGACAATCAATGCATCGTTTGACACTTTCCACTTAAACACACACTCACACACACCTCCACAACTGGTTCCTGGGGCAGGGGCAGCAAAGAGGGACGTTTGCCAAATTAGTTTAAGGCAAACTACAAGCCACTAAAAGGCATTCTAATAGCATTTAGTGCCGAGCTATTTCTGAAAGTTCCATGCAAACGATCCGAGCCATGATTCAATTGACATTCTAAACGGACACACAGCGGATGTTGATCCAATGACCTCGATTTCTTCACCGTCTCTATTTCCTGCCATTTATCTCCCCTTCACCTTCACCCGTCTAACTGCTGACCGTGTGCATCTCCTATAGAGTGCCTTTGGCTGCAGTCAATCCAACTAAGACTGGTCAGTCAGCCGCACAATGTCCGCCACTTGGATGCTGGTCCTGTTACAGTTGCCACTCATTGCGCGTCTCCGTCTGCAGCACTGCTCCCATCTTCATCTCAACTTGTTTGTTATTTTTTGTCACTGTGCATATTTTGATTTTTTATTTCCGACTGACAGCAGCCACATTTACTTCGCTGGCTTTCGGTGCATTATTTGTTTTGTTTTGTTGCCATTGGCTTTTATCATGCTGGCTGGCTGGCATTGCACAATTTTAGCTTTTTCTATTTTTGGCTGCAGCACACTACCAACTCGTGAAATACCCTAATTTAAAATAAATTCAAGTTGAGTTTATAAAATTGTAAGATCTTTAAAATGGCGTAAAAAGGCTTACTAGCATATATCATAAATATAATATAAAGAAAAAATTGTTTTTACGTCAAACTTAACATTTTATCTTGTAGACTGATTTAAATAAAGTTTTCATTTTGAACCTGCGACAAATTTCAACTTCTACATATTTCAGACTCATTAAACTTTTAAGGGGTAACCGAAATTCGTTCAACAATGAAAATCATCTTGAACAGTTCTTTTAGTGCACATCACTCAATCGGTTGGTGTGTTTCTGAAATTCTCTAAATTGAACATATTTCCGTTTCAATCGTGGCTAACTTTTTCTCCTTTTTCGCTCTTATCAGTTCTTCACCAATGGAGATTCACAGTTACATGCTTTTCCTGTTTGCTGTGGTTTGGGCCAAAGATTCAATTGAGTCAACTAAAGTGTTACCTTTAATGTAAGCTAACACATATTCGAAAAACAAATAATTTAAATGTATACTTTTAATTTAAAAAAGCATCTGATAATAAATGAATTTTAAAAATGTTTTTAATTCAAAACAGAAATTGTTTCGTTTAATTGCGTGAGTTTTGTGCCATTATTTTATAAATGAGCTTGTTTTTATTGTGTGTTTTTTACTCAGCAAAAAAATTGCTTTTGAATATATTTATTGAAATTTTGCCCCTTTTTTTAACCTTTATTGAGTTCTGAAAATTTAATTCAATAACCATTATATTAAATTTTTAATATGAATCGTCCTGTAAAAGTGAAAAAGAAAAGCAAATCAAACTAAATCATTTTAATGAGTAGACCCTCAATTTAGAATCTCATTTAAACTCTAAGGAAGCGGTTAAAAATTTACAATTTATAAAATAATAATATAAAGTTGATTTTATTTGTAATAATATGTTTAATTGGAGATAAACGTTGATTATTTTGCTTGTTAGTTGACATTAAACTGAGAGCAAATTAGATTTTATGCCTGTCAACTGAAACAACAAAATGAAAATTGCAGCCTACACATTAATTGTAGGTAGTTACATAAACTTTATTCTGGCAGGATCAGCATTTACATTTTTTCCAGTTTTTTTTGTTGTTTTCTGAGTGCGTAGTTAAAGCACGTTACATAAAATAAATATTTTAACAAGTGTTATTTTAATTGTGTGCAGTGCAGTGCAGCACAGACAACAATTGAATGTTTGTCTTGTTGTTGTTGTTTTAGTTGTGGTTATTTATCTTTGTTTGTTTTACCTGTGTGTACAAATACATATACGCACACACGCACATACGCATATACAGTACATACAGTGGTGGTATCTGGCCCATTTGCATGTAAGAATGCAGAGAACTTTCCAATGGACGCGTGTGGGCGCATAACTTTGTGGAATGTGGGTGAATGTGTTGCATATTCATGACCAGATTTTTACTGGCTTTAGTCATTTTATCTGATTAACGCCCCACGAATAAGTCCCAGCTGCGCCCTTCAATCGAAGCACAGCTCAAGTTTAATTTGCCAACGAGCGCCGGCAACGACAAAAGTTTTCACTTTGTCACCTCTTCGGCAAGAGGGGTGGTGGATGGGAGTTGTTTTTGCTTGGGTTGGGTTGGGCCTGAGCCTGGTGGTTGCATAAATCAATTCAATTTGTAATAAATTTCAAACTTTTCATTTTATATTAATTTTTATGCCAGCGTCCCTGTCGTTCTTCGTGTTCGTCCCTACGCAAGAAATCAATTTTATTATAATAAAATAAGTGCAAGAAAAGTTGCGGGTCCTTGCTGAGTTTATCGTGTGCGGCCCCAGCATATTAATTCTTTTTTTTGCCTTTTTCACTTTGCTACCTCTTATCCCGGCCAGCCTCCTGACCAATATTCTCTCTCTCTCTCTCTTTCTCTATCTATCTTATGAGGCATACGCACAATTGTCCTTTTGCCTCCTGCTCCTGCCCATGTCCTGACTGCAGCTTAACAAATTGACTTTCTTCGGCGGCGACTCGCCTTAGTTTTTTGTTGCACACTTACGTGCTGTAGTCGTAGCTGGTCTGCCTCCATTATTTTGCTCTTTTTATTATGATTACGATTTGAGTTATTGCTGCAGGCAGTCGCAATATCAGCATCACCAGAGCCCTGGGAATGGGTTCCTTTTATGGGCTGTCTGGTCGCGTTGTCGTCACTTTGTCTGCGGCATCGTCGCCAGTCGCCGCCAACTCAGCACATAATTTCGAATGCCAACTATTTTTGGGCGTTTCTGACAAATTAATATGCATTGATTGTTGAACGACATTCTCAAAATGAATGGAATTAAGTAGGAAGTGGGTTAAGTAAGGAGTCGTTTATCTTTGCAGAACAAAACAGGACAGAACATTAAAAGTAGAACGTTTGGGTTTCAAGTCAATATTAGTGTCATTTAAGGCAGACTGAGTTCTGTGGTCCTCATGCGAAATATTCAAAACCAAGCTTGACATGACAATATTAAAATAAAATCATTTTCAAACTTCTATTAACATTTGCCACTACATACCAAATTAAGAACAATTTTCTGAATAGGTAAAAATTGAATATATCCAGTGGTTCTGTCTTGATGCAAATAATATCTGATTAAGCTTTAAGCTATTACTTTTGTGAACCTACTTTCCTTAACTGCATCGCAAAGAGCTGTCCCTTTTATCTGGAAGTTTTCAATGCAATGCAATCAATTTGAGTAACATTTTTTGTCATTTGTTAAATTGGAAATTTCCAGCTTTAGGCCATCATGTGCCATATGCCTGAATCTGTTTGAACTGCATTTTTGACTTGGTCTGGTCCCAATGCAGGCAAATTTCTTTGCACATTTCAAATGCTCTTTGTGCAGGCCTATAGTCCTCATTCCTCCTATGCGAATGTACCTTTGCCAGCCAGTAATGAAATGGATTTTGATGATAGACTCGCCGATGGCAAACTCAAAACATGCACAGAGTGCTGGTATTGTTGATTTTTAATTGCGCATCCTCGTTGTGAAGCAGGAAAATTAAATAATTTATAGCCTACTACTTGCCACAGAGCTGACAGAGACGACCACAAAGCACAAAGCTCCAGATGCTATTATGCTCTGAGTCTCTGCGTCCTTCTCATACGCCCCAAAAGAAAGCGTTATTTAACCGAATGATGTTTGTAGATGTTCTTCTCGTTTTGCCTGCTAAAGACCCCCACATCGCAAATTTGTGCACTCAAGCTCCTGGAACAAAAAGGCAGTCAAGAAAACAGTTCGTATATATTAAGAGAACATTGTCAGCAACGAAAAATACTTTGGGAGCACCAAAGCTTAAGTACTTTTAAGTATGTTAGCGGAATTGAAGTTAAAGATTAGTTGATTTCTCAATATAACGTTTAAATCAAGTAAAAAGGGAAAGAAATGTTGAAGACGGCTTTCAAAATCTCATCATAAACATAAAATATTAAAAAATAAATATCGATTACGGATAGCTAAATTCACAAAATTGTACAATATTACGTTGTGGTATGACTATATGGCCATTATATTGATGATATGATAAAAGATAATCTCGATCGGCTATGTAATATGCAAGAGCAACTATTTTTCGTAAAATAATCACAAACATATACATAATTAATATGTGTGTCGCACTAACGTACAAATTACAAATTAATTGATTTAAAATTTGAAATTCTTTAACTTTATTTGATTATTTTTTGTAATTATAAACAAGTAGTATTTTTTACTTTTTAAGCAATCTCACTTACTTTTTTAACTTGGCAGTTTGCCGACACTAGAAAATTTCGACAATTTTCTCGCCTCTCCGTAAGCTCTTAAAAGCGTCCTCCATTACGTGGCGTATGTGCAATTTAATTGCGTATACGTCGCGACTAAACGATGGACAGACAATTGCTTTATGAGTCCACAAAGACGCACAGAGACACACACACACACACCTGAACACAACACAGCACCGACGACACAGTCGGTTTTATTGAAGTGTAACTCTTGACTGGACATTAAGATCGTCTGGTGTTTGCCTGATGCTCCTGCTAGTGCTCCTCTTCCTCCTTCTGGCACCTCCTGGCACCAGCAGTGACAGTCAAAGTGTTTATAGCGATGTCCCTTTTACGTCTGGCACTGCAGTCCCCAGTACCTGACAGCAGCTACTGCCAGATGCAGTGAGAGCTAGCCACTTTGACGCATCTTGGACTCATCATGAACGTCAAGTGGAGGCCATTGCAGGCAGCAGCGGATGCGGCTTTTGTTATTATTGTCGCTTGGTGTCATCAGTTCGTTGTCGTCTTTTTGGGTGCTGCAAGTTGTGGCTTTTATAGTGCACTTTCGACGCAATTGGCTTTAGTGCTTCTTTCTCTCACTCCCTTGCTTTGTATGTCACCATTGGACCAGCAAGACAATTAATTAAATGTTTCGAAAGATACAGCAGATGCCAGCTATCTGAGGACGGTTATGCCTCACTTACTCTGGGCTAAGAGATGGGGAACTTAACTTCTTTTTTTTTCCGTATAAGATTATATTGAGAAAAGTAATCGAGATGTTTCATTGAGAAGTTATTTGCTCATGGACAATGAAACTCCTGAATAAGTCAAATAAAATTTTAATTGTTTCCGACTAGAAAATGCGTAAGAGACTGACAAATACCTTCTGCCTTTTCAAGAGGCCTTGAGAACGACCAGACTGTACTTATTGTACAGATAACAGTATGAAATTCTCGTGATCGATATGAACATCAAAATAAATTTAGCTCGCTTATTAAAAACCGTTTGTCAATCTCTCGTGATTAAACTATATTTACAAAATTATATGATTAATTTATAAAAATTGTAATTACTGCAAATAAACTTTTGTCAACTCTTTCCAATAAGATAAATATTAGCCATTCTTTTGTTTCTATTACAATTCAAGTTTAATCTATGTTTATATATGTATATCACTGAATATTGGTATTTAACTGACTAAAGACTAATTTTTGATGCCACTTAAGCGAATTTAATTCAATATTAATTATTTATATAATTATTGAGTTTTCCATTATTTTCATATATTTACTTTATGAGTTTTACTTAATTACAATTATCTTCAATTTATATCAAGTAATATTCATTGATTATCCGACTTGGGAATTAGACTATAACATTTAGTTGAATATAGAATATAAGGAAGAGTGAGTTTAATATGTTTAAATTGAGTTTAATAAATTATGCAGTTATTTAACTATCTCATATCCTAACTTTTATATGGTCATTATTTGATTGTTATTTTTTTTTTTTTTTACTTACAATCTCGGTGACAATAAACCAGCTGATCCACAAATACCATACCAAATTTATCTCTTTTTAAAATTAAAAACGTATTCTTTACAAATCTATTCTAAGGAAACGTAACTTAAGGTTTAAGTAAAGAGTTAGCATTCATTGCGAATAGCTTTAAATAGTTCAGCATGAGATAATCGAAGTTTTGCAGTACGGTAAATATTCGTTGATGACGTTTTGGCTAACCGCTGTTCAGATAGGATCCGTTATCTGCTCGAGTAGGCGCATTTTATGCAAATGAGCAGATTATCCGGGCTTCAGCGTTGATCCGCCTTTAACGAGTCTGCAGCGCAGCACGTCAGCTCCATGGTTACGGCGTCGGGGAGCTTAAAGAGCTATTCTCCGTGTTGCACAACCAACAGATTAACAGCAAGTGAATTGTTAACAGCCGCAATACGCTTGTCGCGCTCGAACTGGCCAATTGTGCAGCTTCAATAACAGGGAAGGCAATTGGCCAATTGTAAGTAATCACAATTTGATTGCTTGGTGTAACCTTCCTAACACAATCTGGTTATGGCAACAGCCATGTTTCGGGAAAACGGCTATATACCAAAAAATATTTTAAGAAATATGCTATGCCGGGTTTTCATAGTATATTTACTCAATTGCTATTTAATATTGCGTATATTTATGCTATATTTCGGAATTCTTTCGTTAAATTAATTTTAACAAACTACCTTTAACAAGCCGGTGCTGCCAAATTATATTCAATAAGAATTTCATCTGTTTTTTTTTTTGCTTTCTGTTCGTGGTTACAGCAACGTTCCATAAAACGTTTGCAGTGCGAATTAATCTCATTTTCTGTAAATATTAATGTGTATATATGAACACCACAGCAATGCAATAAAAATTCTTGGCCGCTTCATTGTATACTGTTGCATCTCATGATGCAACCACGTCCGGCTATACCGCTCTTACTACCTTAATACTCTTTATTGATTCATCGATGATAATTAAATTTAAAGATGCAACAATTTAAAATAAAACGATCAGCGAAAATATAAAAACAATTAAATTATTAAATTCAATACACTAAGTCTTAATTTTATTTACATTAACTATATAGTTCGTTGAGCCGTCAATCCTGTAACTCCAAGAAAGATTTAAAAGATTGAAGAGCAAGTCTAAGCCAGCTGCACCAGCTGAGCTAAGCTTTACAGTCGAGGCCAAAATAACAATTTACAATTACAAACACTGCCATATAAATAACATGAATAATATTACAGTATTAAGCCAGAATCACATTCTTCCGATTCATTTGGTTTAAAATATAGCTAAAAGTTCAAAACATCGCACAATTAAACCTATATTTGGTTAAATTTAGGCCATAAGCCATTTGACTGTCTGAGCGAACTAAAATTTTAGTGCTATATTGTTGCACAAATATGTGTCGATATTCAAATTACAAATGTTTCACTAGTCATTAAATCAAATAAAAAATCTGTAATTTAACTTTGACTTAAAAAAGTTTATCAAGCCTAATAACTTTTTCGCTGACAGAAATCAACATCCGTTACATTAATTCCACGTTGTCGCACTGCTAACAATATTAAAATCTTTATCAAATCGAAATTAAAAACCAGTTTGAATTGCTTCCTTGCGACCCGTGTACATCCACCACCACACACCACCAACAACTAGAGTACAGTCATTCTGCTGCAGATCTTCATCCGCTTGGTCTGGCCATAAAACTTTAAATAAATATGCAGCGTGTGCTGCCGTTTGGCATGGTGGAGCGGATGTAGTCTTCCAGTGCTGTCTGCTCCGTAACCGATAACATCATTATTGATGAAGACGTGGGTGGCCGGAGCAGGCGGTGAATTGTGTCAGAAGTCACTGCTGGCAAATGGCAAAAAGGCAGCAAAGCGTGCGCCGCACGAACAGACTGCAGGAATGTGCCCCATCTGCCACAGCCACACGGCTACGGCTCGCACTTCCTACTGGGGCATTGGGTAGAATACGGTTAGGAATCTGGGGTGCATGGGATATCTGGGCTGGGATGTTGGGTGTTGGGTGGGTGTCGCCCGCTCGTTTAGAGATTGGAAATCGTAGACATCGTCGACGTAGCAGTCGTTGTCGTAATAACTGTAATTGATTTTTGATTTGTGATTTAATTTAACAAAGTTAAATGAATTGAAGTGAGGAGAAGACGCCGTGGATTGCTTCTGCAACAGAGAGAATTGGTGCAGGAGTAAGCTAGGCTTAGTCTATGTCTTTTCTTGTTGCTCATCAGAGTACTTGTCAGGGCTTTGAAGTAGACAGTTTGCAGAGGTATGCCTAGAAAAAAAAAAAAAAAATTACATTTCTTACAACATAAATGCAAATCAGATGTGCGATTAGTCTAAATGCTTATCACATTCCAAATCTAATTTTCATACTTCTTTATTTTTTATTTATTTAATGAGCACTACAAATAGACCACAGTTTTAATATAAATATAAAGTTTCTGAGACTTTGTAGATTGTGCTGTTAATATTATTAAAGCGATTTTATCTATAAATTTGTTTTTATACAAACTGGCCTTCAAGCATTTAAAGTTGGCTTCTTCAAAGCTGAGGTGTTTGTTTTCCAGGATATCCTTGTCAATTATAAATATAGTTCAAGCATTTTATTTATTACTTTGTTTCTGTATGTGGATTTAAGGAAGTTGATATATAAATAAGTTATGTAGTCAACACGATAAGATGAAGTTTAAAATCAAAGTTGTCTTCTCTGAAGAGCAGGTCTTTATTATATACAAAAATCGTAAACCTAAATACATATGTTATCTATCTAATGTAGCCACTTGTGAGCCGTCTCCATATGGTGTTTTCTTATTTTATTCAAATCATTATGTAAAGGAGAAAAAAACTATACTTTATAGTTATAATATTATATACTATGATAACTGTGTATAAGAATGGAATGTATGGTTGTGCTGAAATCCAATTGAAATGTTTTCTGTCATTAGTTGGAATCATAATGCAACTCTCTCTCTCATAAAATAGCCACAAGTATCACATTTTTTAAATCTCGTCAAACATTTGCTTTATTCACAATAAGGTCTCAATTCTTTTTTCTCAAATATTTATTTTTCAATACTTCTTTTGGGCTGTACTTAATTACTTTGCCGTTGATGTCCGTCCATGTTTTCAATTCAGATGGATAAAGTAAGGATTTTGATCAAGCCCATTTGTTGTTCGCAGTTGCTATTCAGACCCGACCCTTCGTTTGCTTTGTCATTGCCTAGGAAATTAATTCAAATTTATGTAGCTACACATTTTTGGTGGTTGCAAATTTCATTAGGCAACGCAAAAGCTCGCCAGGAGCCCAGGCACTACTCCAAAATTTGCCAACAGCTGAACTTCAGTTCTCCACAGTACAATAACAACAGCGAGCGCAACTCTTGACTTGATTTTATGAGTTTTGGGCCAACTAGAAATGACTGCAATAACAGTAAAGCAACCCCAGGCTCACAGATGGACCCCAGTCACAATCGTTGTAACCGTGCAACCCTCTGGCCAATCATATTGAAAACTTTTAGCTGTGCCAGAATATCACCATCTAGATATAAGCCCATTCGATGAACCCCCCACCCCCCCCCCACCCTCATGGTGTGTGTTTCTGACTAATTCTACATTTTAATTGATGCTCGTTTTGTTTTATGAGATTGCTGCCTAGAAGCTAGAAGCCATCAGGAACTGAACTCCACTCGACTGTTTACCACAATTGTGCCTCAACTGCATTGTCATTTGCATATCTTGCCGGCACTTTCCTGTGCCACAAACAGTTTATAGGCCACTGGGCTGTGGTTTACTTTTCCACGCCATCAAATCCCAGCCACCTAACCAATGACTGGCATAATTCACACGCCAATGACTTTGAAATCAGCGTAATACATGTACAAATATGTATTTGTGTATGTATGTGTGCATGTTTATATTTATAGCAATATGCATTGTGCGTTATACGACACATCTTGGAAATCTTATCGGGTATAGCACAGCTCATGTAACGTGGAAATCGCTCGAATATTGAAATTGGCAATTTCGATATTCATTAAATGCGGCGTTTCGACGCGCTTCCATTTCCTCACTGTGGCAGCATCATCTGTGCATGGGAGCGTGCTTATCCTGGCATCAGCTTTCGCACAGAGCACCAATCAAGTTCCATGAGCATCAACGTCGCTGAGCAGCGAA
This sequence comes from Drosophila longiperda, assembly GCA_035042125.1. NCBI lineage: Eukaryota > Metazoa > Arthropoda > Insecta > Diptera > Drosophilidae > Drosophila > Drosophila longiperda. The sequence continues at coordinate 902,486 of JAWNLV010000130.1, forward strand.
ATCAATAGGGTCCGGACTAAATCTAATGCTGAGCTGTTGGGTCTAGAGTTGGGTTTGGGTTTGCGTTTGGGCTGGGGGTGGGCGTGGGTGTGGGTGTGGGTTGCGGTTGGGCGCAGTGAATCTCATTTACAATAACCGCAAAAGAATTTCGCATGATCTTGTACATATTTAAGTTGTTATCGGTGTACTTAAAATTGTGATTCATTATAAAGCGCTCCGTTAGATTTAAAGCTGTATAAATTTCGCCCTTCAAATATACTTAAATGTATGTATATTTGTTGCAGGCGTTATCCAACCACGCCCTGCTTTGTAAATTTCATCAAAATAAATACAATTTATAGCGTAATAAGCCAATTTATGCGCCATGTTCGTTTTTCTAGCTAAGAAACGCACAATTTGCATAAATTTTCGCTTCTGCCATGGGAATTGGCAGGGCACATGTTACTTAACATGAGTATATGGCAAATGTTAAATGTATAAATGGCAAATAAATAATATTTGATTACCCCATCCAAACAGTACATAACTTAGACCAGCTGAGTTATTGCTTAACTTGCCCCAACGAATTTCAAATTAAATGCAGCTCCCAAATCTCAGCCTAAGCCTGAGTAGAATCTTGGCAGTGCAGGATTTAATGTATACATTTAATTTAATGGATTTAATATTTAACACCAACCAATAAACCAATCAAGAAATTTAAAATAATTCGAGTTTCACAATACAATCAAAGCTTCACATTATTGTAAATATTATTTTTTAAAAATCTAGAACAATATTAAAATCAATCCGTTCTGATTTCAATCTCAAATTAAAATTGTAGGAAAGTGATATTAATACGTTATTGGCTTATACATATATACACTCTTAATCAACATCAATAGCAGAATCGACATACATTTTCTTTGCGCTAATAATACAAAATTGGAAAGTTTTGATTATTTTTAGAATATTAAACTCTTCAATGTTTGAATTTCAATTATGCAATGACCTTTTCTTCTTAAAACTATTCTGTAGATTGAAGTAATTAAAACAGTGGGAAAACAAATGTCGCATAGAACCAAAAGGAACAAAACGAAGAGCAAACAATTTAAGGTTACCAATCGCAAAAGAGCAGACCGAAGAATATATTCCACAGGCGAAATGACAAAAAGAAAAATCAGCTTTAACAATGCGAATTAAAAAGAGAAAAATGTCACACAGGACTTATGAGTAACATTTTTAATATCTGAACATTGCTGCCGTAATTGGTGTGGCATTTTAACTGATGAACAGAGAAAAGTGAAAATGTAATCTTGTAAGAGAGAGAGGGAGAGAGAAAGAAAGAGAGAGAGAGTGTGTTTCAAAAGAGCTTTAGTTTCTATGGAGTGCAAATGGGCATTGATTGATCATTCTGTTTGTTGAGTCCATTTGATTTGTGACCAAACTTATTTCTTCACATCTGAGTATTTGCCTCTAAAGTGAAATCTTACTATTCTGGCACAATCTGAATCTTTTTGTTTTTTATTTAACTATAGTTACTCAAAAAGTTGTATTCTCTTTGATTGTGTTGACCTTTGATTATGTCGCTTACTGTTCGCTTTACCTAGAATTGTTCTTATTAAATTTCGCAAGTGGCGCTTATGGGGCAATGCACTAGCCTGGAAATTATTCTTGTGGCCCGAGTGAAGTAATAAATTGTGTACTGGACGCAGTGCTGCACTAGGCTCTAAGTGAAAAATAAAAAACAATTGCGTTTACAAAAGATAAACAACACAATGGGCGAGGATGTAAGGCGGAGGGCCGTGTTGGTGTCAGAGGGGGTAGCATAAAGTAAAACTGTATTTAATTAACCGACATTGCAATTACAAATTCTGTGCAGCGCGGCGCACTGAACCAATGCCATGTCCATGGCCTGAACTGCACTCCTCCGCCCGGATTCCTCCTCTATAGAAGGCAACACCAGAATCAGCAGCTGTTCGGCATACTAAAAAGGACTCATGCCCAAGCGACGAGCTCCACAGCTCCACAGCACGGCAGCAAAACAATTTCATGTCGTCCACCAGCACCGTCAGCAGGACGAGCTCTGCCTGCAGAGACGTGGTCAGCAGGGATGTGGCTACAGCTACAGTTACAGTTAACCAGCGGAGTCAGGCCAGGAGTGTACACAATGCAGCAGTTTCGAGGCATGCAAACAAAAGCTCAAAAGCGCAGTGGAAACTGCAGTGAAGCCTTGGCTTGCCTTTGCCTTTTGTTTATGGCTTCGACAATTTACACCTTAAAGAAGTGAAGTTTCCTTTATCATTTCTCAACTTTGTCCTGACTGCAAAAAATTAACAGTAGCAAAGTTATCTCTTCTCTGCCAGCTGGCAGCCTCACCAGCCCCACAAGCCCCGCCAGCTCCACCAGCTCCACCACGTAGCTCCTTATCAGTTTTGTATACAGTCGTCGGCAGCAGACAGGCTTCCCTTCACAGCACTTCTTTGCCGTTTTTAAAAATGGTAAAAGAATGTTGTGAATAACTCAAAGTCTTAATGAATTATGGTTTCTCGCTGCCATTCTCAGTCTCATTCTCATTCTCATTTAACTTCCCCAATCCCAATCCCATTCCCACTGTCATTGCCATTTCCATCGCGGGTTTGTTTGATTTTGCTTTTGGGCTCTTTTGCTTGTTGACTCGTCTACATTTGCAAGTTGCCAAAGTTGAAATGAGTTCAAAGTTTACTCAGTTCAGAAGTTATGGATGATTTGTGTGAGTGATAATAGTAATTATGTCTATTATGAAGGCGAATCGATGTTCACTCAGTTCAAATTAGTTAATTTTTTTCTTTTCCGGATACATTTTCCTATTATTGCTTATTATTGCTTACCAATTTCATTTGTAGTTTACTCCTCTACTTGACCCATTAACTGATGTTTCCTTATATCATTCATTCGTATAAGTAAATTATAATGCCACATAAAAAACATTAATTTCAATTCAAGTCGATTTGTTGATTCATACATTAAAGTAAAAATTACCATAATGAAGCCATAATGTAAATAAATTAATATATTTTTACTTTTGGTTTTTAGTCTTTGTTTTAATTTAAATCACTATTTAGATTTATGATTCAGCTGGGGTTACTCTATAAAATATCTTTGTTACTTTTTATTCTTCATTGTTTTAATAACTTTAAAAGCTTCTATTTATTTAGCTTATTGTTATTATTATTATTGTTATTGCGATGAACTCAACAAGAGGTGCAGAATATACACAAAATTGTGGAACTATTAACAACTGAGCTGCCCCAATGAAGATGACATACATAACATATATGTATGTAAATGATGAGAACAACACCAAAAACTTATAGAAACTTAGCAGTACACATCGAGCAGGAGGGGAAAAACAATCCCCTATAAATCAAATTCCAAAGCATAAAATCTAAACAACTAAAATGAATGTTTCCAACCAACAAGAGAACAAGGACAACAAACAAATAATTTCATGTCATACACTGATGAAAGTTTTGTACTTTTGATGTTCCCTTTTCCTCTCTCATCACTCTCTCTCTCTCTCTCTCTATCTCTCTCTATACATATATATATCTCTCCGTCTGAATCTATTTTACACTTTGCAATGTGCACTGCAGAAAATTCAACAATTTAATTTAATAGATACAAAGCATCAGCATTAGGCGGGACAGTGTAAGTAGAATTGTGCACTGTGCGAAATTACAGCCATAAACTGGGTGAAACAATCTTGTACTTTTGTATGCAGCAAGCCTTTAGTTTTGCCTCATGCCCAGCTGCAGAACAATAACTCAACACATATTTAAATGTACAACTCTCTGCTTCTTTTCTCCCCCCTCCTCTGGTACGTTGCAACGCCACAATGACCAATGCACTTGGAGCCAGTTGCTGCAACTGCCGCTTGCTCTGACTGTCCTGCAAATGAAAATTTAGTGTGCATGTTCCTGCTGCCAGAAGCAGTGCCACAGTTCCAGTTCCACTTCCACAGCTCTCCACAAAGCCCATCCCCCCTCCCAACTCGCCTCGCCGGCCCATATGAAATATGTTTGTGGCAGTTGTCGTTGTGTAAAAGTTGTTGCTGCAGAACTGCGTCGCATCGAAAGCTAAATCAAAATTTCTATGAGCCGCAACTACTGCCACCAGCAGGAACAGCAGCAGCCGCAGCATCAGAAGCAGCAGTAGCAGATGAAGATGATTCCTATCTGAGTCTGCTAAGCAACTAATTTCAGCTTAACCCACTTTTCCAAAGCAATTACCGTTTCTGACCCTCAATGGCCTTCCCTCTGATTTATGGCATTACGTAGTACAACAAATGCAGGCTGACAACGGATTGCGAATTGTGTTTTTACTGCCACTGAAAGGGACTGAAAGACTCAAAATCGCCATTTAATGTAAGTGAAGATAAATTATTACAGCAACAGCAACAACACCAACAACAACAACAATGACAACGATGACAACGGCAGTTGTAAGGGGAGCGGCTGCTGTCAACAAAGCGGAGATCAGGCAACATCCGTTTCATAAACGGATGTCCGGTTTGTTCGCACGTTCACGCTGTGCTGCCATTGAGAAAAACCGTTTCACGTTCAACCCCAGCCTTCTCCCCTCAACACAGTGGTTCACTGGGCCATCTATTTGGCATAAAGTGGAACTGAGTCTAAGCCTAGACCTGTCTGCCTCCGTAAAGAAAGTCGTGTTTCGTTGCACGAAATATTTACAAAATATATTTCCATATCTTAAATTAAGCAATATATGTGTATATAATAATTGTAGTATTTATAATACTCAACATCATAAATATCATTTTTTCTGGCTTGATATGTGAATTGTCACTTTTATTATTATTGATACTTATTTGTATATTTTGGTAAACAAAAATCTGTAGTTGTTGACAAATGAGCTCGGTTAAATTCATGTGAAAATCACACTGAAACAACTCTGTATTTAAAGCTTAAGCTAAACGATTTAAAATATTTTAACAACTGAACAATAATTTACCAATTTGAATGAGAAACCTCTCGAGACTAAAATGTCAGCAATTACCAATGTTATTTTTCCAAAGGAATCCTATGTTGGCTCAGCTTGTATACTCTGTGTGATTTGCAACTGCATTGATATGTTAATAGATACGCTTTGCTACAGTTTGATTTGTCGCCGGCATCTGCTCCTATTAGGATTGACAACTACACAGCTGCTTAGATCAATTTGGGTGCAATGTATTTGTCCAAGGATTGCCGACATTCATTCAAGCTGACTGGCATCAGCTTGCGACACCCTCACCGTCACCCTCACCGTCACCATCAACTCTCGAATATTCGGGCACATTTGTGATACAGGTTGGAGGCGAATTTGATTTTATTTCACAGACAACAATCGACAGACACACACAGGATGACAGACAGATAGACATGCAGATAGACACCATGGTGAAATATTGCGCGATTTTAGCATTTCAATAGAAAATCGAATATTTCAAGTGGCTGGTAATGACATTTTCTCAAGTGCGAGTAGCAAGCAGTTCACCAAGAATACAGCGGGTAAATCGAAACCATTCCAAATCATTCTATCATTCATTCACTCGTCGCATTTCTGAGGTAACCACGCGAGTTTCTGTGGTGGGTGGAGCTGGTGGAGCGGTAATTGAAGCTGCCATCTGATTTATTAACTCAATTATGGCCCAGGAAACCAACCTCAACATCCATCCAGCCCAAGGGGAATGTTATTCTGTTTATGCCTGTTAATGCAGAGAAAAATTGATGCAAATTTACGCATCGCCTTGCAAAAGAATTCAACTTAAATTCTGTGCATAATTCGATTTGCAAAAAATAAATCAAATTTATCGAAATATATTCAATAAAACCGTGTAGAAGAATGGGGGAAATTTGTGGAAACGGAATTTGGTTTTGGGAAAATGTTTTGTATTTGAACATAATATGGAATGTTAGGGAGTGTATGTATTTAATACAATATAAACAAAGTTTGAATCTAAATGAACATTGACAAGTTTGAAGGTCTGCTCCTTATTTGCCATCTTGAACTGCTAAGTCCTTAAATTAGCTGTGAGATTCCAGCAAGCATTTAAAGACTTTGTTTTGCCTTAAATGTATATTTGCTTATAATTTATGGGCTCAGTTCCATTGGCAAATAATGTCATCCATTTCCTCTTTGTGATGTGGTTCGACTCCATTAGACAATTACGAAATAGGCTTTTAGTCGGGACACAAACTCTTCGGATATCTTTGCGCTTTCCTAATTATTTCTTAATGTCGCCTGTCAGTGAAAGGCCTGTCATTTCCGCTTCCGCTGTAACTGGAACTGATACTGTCAATGAAATGTGGTGGCATCATCAATCTGAATCAGTATACAACAGCGCTGCTTATTACGAGAATATTTGCTTATTTAGCGAGATGGTCGTTTAAGTGCCGCTTACAACTACACTCGACACTCTCCTCAAGTCATCATTATTAGCAACCATAACTAAGCCCATTTAAATTTACAGAAAGCACAGCAGCTGGTCTTACAACTAACTGCTTACAGCCAAGTACAACGAGGGCTACACAAGTGGGTCCCAACAGTTGCCACTCGGTGTCAAATTACGAATAATTATATGCGAAGGCATGTTGCACAATTGCAACTGTGTGTTTCTACACCTGGTAGTTAACTGTACACTAGGTGTAAACTGGCCCAATTGGTTGCATGTGTTGCTCTTGCTGTTGCTGTTGTTGCCATTTGTGGTCTTGCTGACCTCGTCATAAGCCCGGCTGCTGCTGCTGCTGTTGCTGCCACTGCCAATGCCAATGCAGCTTGCGATAATAATGACTGTTGTCGTTGTCGTTGTCGTGGTTGACTAACCCAATTGACCCCCTCCCCACCCCCCTATTGTGGAAGGGTCGTAGAATTCATCGCTATACTTATCTGAAGTGCAATTATAAAAGTTGTGCAGCGCCATTTAAATTTTATTACTTAATTTAAATTGGATACTTGCTAATCTGCTTTTAATTTTCGGGTCAGTCAAATTTAGAAATTACTATAACTGAAATCGTTATCGTTAATAGTTTATACTTCATATTACAATATTACAGATTCTTGTGATATATATATATATATATATATGTAAATTGTTCCACTTAAGATTATACTGACTTAATTTTGCAACGCACTACAAAAATCTAACATTTTTAAAAGATAATTTGATAAGCTTGGTATTTGTTATCATTATCTCTCATCCATAGGACATATCTTAAACTCTTTTATCTAAGCATTATTGTTTAAAAATAGGTTTTTTAAATTTAAGCTGGTGCTTTCCTGATCCTGATCTGCTGTCAAATACGCATTTACTGACTTAGTTCTCTGTTTCTAATGAGAACTAGATTTGGATAACATCTGTGTGAAATGAAATCGAGAAAACTTTAATGCAGAATTACACCAAAATGCAATCGTATTCGCATATGCCTTGGATTTGCTGGATCTTTTGCGAGTTTAATGTCCTGTTCAAGTCATTTGTACCATTTCAATTGTTTCCATATGTGTGTGATTGTGATTGTGGCTGTGTGTGTGTGTGCGTGGGCCATAATGCTGACAGCGTTGTCGTCCCGTGTCCATTGTCTGCCACTACGGCGACTATTGTGGTTCCTTTTGTTTCTGCGCATCGCGCGCTGTCGTCTAATAAAGGCGCCTCATAATGTGGGTCATTGTACCGCCATATGGCGCTGCATTTGTCACAGCTAACAAGAATAACATCAGGAACAGCAAGTAAGAGTGCTTCAGTCGAGAAAGCTCGACTGTAACATATCCTGTGTCGAACGATTCTAACGCTACCAATCATAGATTATTCATAGATTAATTATACAAATTTTAGCAGTAATCAAAACTTAAGTTTAGGGTAATCGGTAAATCAACTAAATTTTGATTAGATTCTTGCATGAGGTGATGATTCTAATCAAGGCTGTATATAGACCTAATGAGCTCTGAGATACTTTCTGTTGCACAACTATGTGATCTGAATATAACAAAGAAATAGTAATATGGGAGTGCTTTGGGCTTCTAATTGCAGACACAGTCGCCTGCAATAGTCACAGTTGTTGCATGAATGCATAGGGGCATGTGGGCAATTAAACAACTCCGGCACAATGGCTTTATTTTTTGATGTATTTATGTATTTCCAAATAATGCATTACATCGAATTTAATTTCTCAGAATGCATACATTAAGTCAGGTAACTTTAGAGATAAACCAGGTCGATTTTGATTTTAAATATGTATTTTCTAAGAAATTGATTCGCATTGCATGTCGAGCTTCTGAGAATTTGGATAGCATATATCTTGGAATTACTAATTTTAAATCATTGTTAATAGTATTCAAAACGACTGCATACGGGCTACTTCTTCAGTACTCTGTGGTCTGTCTTTTCAGCGATATTTATATATTTATTACCTTAACTCTGTGAAAATGTATGTAACAACCAAAAGGAAACACCTCCAACCCCACAAATAATTATATTTATGATCAAATAAACTGCCAATTAGGTTTGAGGTTTCTCGTATTCCACACGCAGATAAAGTTTGCTTTATTTGATGGATATGTGTGTTAATTTCTCAAATTTCTTTACATTTCTGCGTTAGCAATAAAAGAGAAGAATGTGTGAGCAAGGGATGTAAATATGTTTGTTCGTATGTATATATATTTGTATATACATGTATTGATCCCAAGCCGGTGAATTTAGTTTGGGCTATTTGCAACGAGCTGTCTTAGTTTTTTTTTTAATCTTATTAGGGCCAATGTTGCACTTGCAGACCTGCTCACATTTGTGTGTGCATAACTTTTAAGACTAAAACACGAATTTAATTTTGATTGCACTATTTTTCCTTACAAATCAGGTTTTTATTCAATAGAAAGTGGTGTTATCTTATGTCACTAAGCATTGTCTTTCATTGTATCGTCTTTTAGTCTCTAGCTAATATATTCCCTGAGATGTATAGACTGAGGATTAAGAAGATTAAGAATATATTTACCTTATGGGGTTCTTAGGCTGTCCGAATTTATAAATGAGAGCTCTAAAAAGTATGCAATTGTTTTAATAAAAAGCGAATTAAATGACAACTTTTTACGCCAGGTGGCGCCATAAGCATTAGTATCATTTTCTTGCACTTTGGTTTTTAAACATTCAATGTATTTGCAGTTTTAAACCCGTTCTTTCCACTTCATTTTTTTATAAGACAAATATTACTAATATAATAATCCTGTATCAGGGACAAAAATATTTAAATTTTATTGAAAACTGCTGAAAAATCAATAGACTTAAGTAATATGGAAGCCGTATTCTACACTTATGGGAATCAAATAATTTAAATAATTTAAGCTATAAAATACAATATATTTAAATTAAAAAAGCTTTGACAGAAAAATAAATTCTTCAGTCTAGATATATATGTAACTCTATAAGTATATGTAAAATAATTCTTATACAATTATGTTCACAAGACAGAGAAGTGTTTTTAGGATAATTAAATGAATTGTGCAAAATGTTTCTTTTATTACATTTGCACCTTCGAATTTGCATTCAATTGAAGTTTACGTAATATTTACGGCAATCAGTGTAGTCAGTTCTGGCAAAAGTAGTTTAGCATTTGTCGTGGATGCAATTAAGATGTTTGACTGGAGATAAATGCGCCAAACTAATTTGTAACTGAGTCTTTTGCAAATATCTAATGACTATTGCGACTTTCCGATTTGTGACTCCACAATATCTGAAGTCAACCAGTGCATTCAACATTTAAATCTTTGCCTTTGAGCGCATTTAAGACACATTTCCAATTTGTAATAAAAAGTCTGTGGGGCAGCTTTGGGTGCTTTAGAAAGTACGAGTTTTTCTATATGGACCTGAAGTAGAAGCATACTTATAAACAAGAAGAAGGAAACAACTGCTGGTCAATCAAGTTTTAGTTTGCAATAAAGTGCAGCAAATGCTGCAAAAAGAAAGGCCCGCATCAGGCATCAGGCATCAGGCAGGCAAAGTGATAGATTCGCTAACTCATTGAATCAGGTTACCAGCCCAAACGGACGGACAGACACCCAGACAGACTGACAGGCGGACCCACAATTCGAGCAGCTGCTCCAAAGCATTCCTTGCCAGCCTTTTAAAGCGCCTTTCACTCTTCCGCTGCTTCAGTTGGCTGCAAGTCAAAGCCGGCAACCAGGCATCGATTTGTTTGTGTGTGTTTTTTTTTGTTATCGCTGCACTTCTATAATTTTATGACACCGACGCCAATCGACTTGATCGTTATGTTTGAGACTTGTCAGTTCTTGGCCAATGAAGACATATTATGGTTTAAAGCAAGTCTCTTATGGCTGCCCCATGGCTTTCTGCTCATGTTTAATGAGGGAATGAATATGGCTCTGTAGTTAAAATTGTGTGAAAATACTTGAAAAGTTATTTACATGCCATAATATTCATAAATTATAATAGTAACCCACAGTAATTAACATACATAAGAGACTGGAAGCATTTATTAAATGTGTTTAATAATAAAAATATAGTTCTAGCTCTAAAAGAAGGTTTCCAATTCTTTTCGTTAGTCGTATTGCTTGGTTCACATAGTGCAGTCCAAGGTTTGGTCTCCTAAAAGGTGAGCTGTGTGATCGATAATATAGATAAGATTATAAGTAATTCTTAAAGCAATATACTCCTGTACAGGGCTTATTTCCGAACCAAAAATCGATTTGTCAAAATTCTTAAAGCGATTGAAGATCTCTTCTTTCTGACTATTCCTATATTAACAAGGTGCATATCCAAAACCCCGTCCTTCATCTTACAGACTTCCTTCTCTATATTTATAAATACTCCATATTTAGATCACTTTCTACAGTTCGTAAGTAATAAAGGAATGAGGACATTAGAGTATCTCTCAGTAGGTTATGTCTGATTTAAAAACACTTTTTGGTTATTGATTTGGCTTACTGAATATTTAATCTAATTGTTAAATTTAAAATTAGTTAATATTATGAACTGTTCGCAAAATACTGTTGTGTAAGTAAGTAGATGATTATATACATATTATGTGTATTAGGAAACTTTTCCCAACATGCTTGTAATTTACCATGCGAATCGCACTAAAGAATAAGTTTGAGACACGCCCCGTAGCCCCGCCTCTTCGCACTTTCAGCCCATTCTCATTCTTATTTTGATGGGGGAGGGCAATTTCCAACTCTCTCATCCAGAGTTTCATATTGTTCCATGTGTGCGTGTGGAGCTGTGTGTGTGTGTTTGTGTGTGTGTGTCAGTATTATGCCAACGGACAATGGCAAAAGTTTCTGTTTCGGCTCGATAAAGTATCTGTTAGATACAATTTACAATATTTCGCTAGCGCCTGGCGCACAAGTGAAAGTTTTCGCCTGCCCGAAAAGTATGGCTTTAATGATAATGACTTTAGCTGAGCAAAAAGTGGCGCAAAGTTTAGAATACGCCAACGAAACGCTTTTGGGGATTCTCCAAATGCCAAACAGCAGAAGTTTACCACATCCATACCCATGCATGCCACACACACACACACACACACAGACACACACACACACACACACACACACACACACACACACACACACATACAAAAGATACGCAACGAGTTGCGCACAAAGTTTTCTACGTGTCGGTTTTGCAACATGAAATTGATAAGACATTTTCAGTCTGAGAATGTACAAAATGCACACAAAAAGTGGACAAATTTGCAAGAATCACAGAATATCTAACGATTCCGTGTTTAGCAAGAACTTTCAATGCAGCACATTCATGAAGCTATATTCCCAAAGTACTCGTCGTTTTCTTAAATATTTAAGATTTAAGACTACTTAACACATTCGCAAATTGTTAAGTATATTTAATATTTCTAAGGCGTATTATACTAATATACACGTTAATATCAATAATTACTTATTTTCAAAATATTAAATTCTCTTGTACAACATTTTTTTTTTAAATTTCGTCTTACATAAATATTTTTTTATAAATTCAGTTGGACGTATTTAAACTGATTATTAAAACTTTCGTAGTTAGCTTAGCTTAATTCAGCATTGTAAAGCTCATAAGCTAAATTCGGCGCATAAAATTGTAGAATATTTAGACAGACAGACATGACTCTGTCGACTCTGATTTTGATTCTGATCAAGATATATATATATATATATTGTTTTAAAAGACAGATTTTAGACGTGTTGAATTTTATCACTCACTTGTTAAGTTATTGCCACTCGCATTAAAAAATGATTAATTCATATTTAATATAGTATTAATTAAGTATTTTTTTAACACTAAAAGCATTTAAATTTGACTCCAAGTTATATCGTTACCAACTAGAGATGCCAAAAATTAGCTAGCCCTTCTAAGCAACACGATCTTGGCTTGCAACGATTTAATTTTATCGCAGACCCACAGCAACAACAACAACATCGGCGATTTATTGCATCAGTCACAGCAACAACAAAAACAGCAACAACAATAAAAACTCAACATTCGCTAACGTTGTAATCGCCCAAGAGATACAATAAAAAAACCACAAAAAACAAAACAAGCAACTTCAGCAGCCCAAAAGGCTACCAGCTAAACGAGCCAAGCTACAAACCGCCTTAGTCTGCAGTCTTCTTTCTACAGTCTTCAGTATGTTGTCTTCTGTCTGTAGTCTTCAGTTTGCAGTGTTCAGTCTTCTATTCTGCGTCTCCAGTCTTCATTCCTCAGTCTAAGGCATTTCGGCAGCCTCATCAACGCGCTAATCTTGTTGCTGTTGCTGTTGTTGTTGTTTGTTGTTTGTTGTTTTGGTTGTCGTTGTCGGCAACGTCCTCATCATCAGCATCTCGAACCTCGAACCTGGACTCTCTCAGGCTGTTAAGAGTTCAACTCGTGATGTTAGTGGTTCAAGACAAGGCAGCGATTTCCTCATTGGTCCACTATTCTCTGGCGTTTGTTGTTTTCTTTTGTTGCTGTTGTTACTGTTGTTTCTGTTGTTTCTGCTGTTGCTGTTGTCTCTGGCGACATTCTGTCAAGACTATCACGAAGCATTCGTAACACATTTGTTGCAATTTTCGTCGCTATTTGTTACGGTTCAAGAGAGGTTGTTCCACGGCGGAAACCTCAGTTTCATCTGAGATCTGCTGCCTTTGTCGCCACCTTGGCTGAAATTAGCAACGTGTAAAATATGCACTAGCTGCCCATAAAGTTTAGCACGAGCAACTCCTTGCAAGTTGCAAGTTGCAAGTTGCAAGTCCGCTTGTCGGTTGCGATGTCGTTGTTCGCTCTCAATGCAGATCATAAAGAACTCACATTGCCACATAACAGCAACTCTTGCTGACAAGGTTCACTCATGTGAAAAGAGCTGATTATTTTGCTTTCGAAAGTGGCAATCGCATAATGAGAATTGCAGCAACTTTGCTATAAATCTAATCTGATCATTTTCTATTCAACAACCACAAACATTAAATCACTTCTGGTATTATATTATTATCTTTATATGGCAATAATTGTGTTTATGCACACATTATTTATATATTTTTATTTTTTTTAACTTATATTATTTTATTTTTAGTTAATTTTACCTTAAAAAATAATTTTTTTACTGTGTTTATTCACCTCTTTTTTTGCATACATGCGAACTCAAGCTTTGCATCAATCCTTCATGCTTGCCCAACTCATGTCCATTGCTGGTGCCCTGGAGCAACATCAATCACTTCACCTCAAACCCAATCAATTATCAATTGCTTTGCATTCTCAACGGACTCAGGTGCACAATGTATATATCCCCCCCTTACCCCTTGCCGTCGCCCACGTCTATTCATATAATAGTCCTCTAATTGTTTAATTGAGACTCTATGCAACAACAGGAACAGCAACAGCAACAGCAACAGCAACAGTAACAGTAACAGCCAACCACAATACATAGAGGACTAAGCCCGTTTCATCCCTGCCCCATTTTGTGGCTGGCCATCAGCAATTTGTGCAAATTGTACGCACGTAGCTCGGCTTTGGCTTTGGCCCCAACCAGTCGATAAACATATCAACACCTGTTATAAGGTATATGTGTTGGCAACCCGTTGCAAATATTGAAAATCACTGGCATCATTGTGTCACACACACACTCACACACACACACACACACACACCTGGCACTGTCGTACCCACATGCGATTGTCGACAAGCTAAATAAATTTTATTTGCTTGATTTTCGACGCGGCCCATTCGCAATTTTTATACAAATTCACGCAACAATGGTGAGCCAAACGAGCTGGCAACTGAGTGACGTGTATCCTAGTCAATCAAAGGACGCAGGACATGGAGCAGCAATGTGTGTCAATTGAGTGTATGTGTGTGTGTGAGTGTGAGTGTGTGTGTGTGTCCTCTGCTTGTTAAGCTCGCATGTTGGCCGTTTGTCGCGTGCAACAATATTTTCACCAGATATGTATAACTGCAACATTCTGAATTTCACACGCCAGTTGCTCTGAGTCCGGTAAAGCTCTCCTCCTCCTCCTCCTCCTCCTCCTCCTCGTCCATGTCTTCGTCCTCCTGTCCAGCAGAACGAATTCTGCGCTCTCCTATTTTGTTGATAACCATTCGCGGCACGTTCATTTGATTGAATTGAAGTCGCTTTTGTCGTTTTGCCTCACATTTGTTGATGTTGTTGCCGTTGTTGCTTTTGTTGTTGCCGTTCCATAGGCTTGTTAGCAACATTGTCAGCTGCCTGCTTGTGTCTATCTGTCTATCTGTCCAGCTGTCCAGCTGTCCAGCTGTCTAGTCTAGTCCAATCGATCTCCATGCACGTCCATGCAACAATTATTCAATTTGATGTGCCTCGCCTTTTGTTTTGCCCATGCCCAACTCAACTCAACTCAACTCAACCCTTCCATTCCCCTCTATTCCCTTCCCTTTACTTCCCTTCCATTTCCATCGACCCACCTCCTCTAATCGCTTTCTCTCGCTGCTACATTGTTGTTTCTACACTTGAATGGTTGCCAAATGTGTCGGGCGTGAGAGTTTACACCTGTGCCAAAGTGTGTCTCCACAACGGAAGCGGCGCCGAGCGTGACCTCCATCCACACACCCACCCACATCCCTCATCCACAAACAGGAAGTGGATTTAATGCGGCTGCAATTTGCAAACCCGTTTAGCCAACGCATTAACACCAGTCAGCTGGGCAACCTGTACTCCTCCTCTGCCCCTCCCCCTCCCCACACCACCAACAACTCATCGTTCTCATATAGATTATATTTTATTGATGTGTTAATGTGCAGCACCTAAATTTATCAGCATTTAATGGGCACATATGAGAGGATATTTTAAGGTTTATTTTATTTGAATTTTAAACATTTACTTTCGCAAATGATTTATGCCATTTTCATCTCCTACAAACCAATCTCAGCATAGATCAATAAATAATAAATATGAACTTTTAAGTTATCCTAAAAGTTTTTGTGATTGTTCAAAAATACGAATTATTATTAAAAATTTTAACTTGATATGATTTATAAATATTGATAATGTGAATATAACTTTGAGAATTAAACGAATGAGATAAAAACTAATTTGATGTTTGCATGCTTGCGGTATTCCCACAGTCGACCCCTCATTTGGCTAAGCCCATTTGGGCCACTTGAGTCCACTTGCTTCATGCCACTTAATCTCTATGCTAATCATCAAAGCAAATCCAACATAATTGAACTTAAGCAGAAACTCATAAAATGCACTTCAAACCGCTTAATCCTCCCCACACCACTCCCCCCGACTGACAGTGTAAACAGTTAACATGCCAAGCTCATTGAAGCTGCCATTGTGAATGCAACCCGTTGCCACGCAGGCGAGGCAGATGCAGCCCACGCGATGTCGGTCGATTAGTCCAAGCCCAAGCAGGGAAGGCCGCCGCGGGGCAAGAAGAAAAGGGAGAGGAAAAAGGGAAAGAGGGAAAAGTAGAGGCCTAAACTCGACTCGAGTGTCAATTAAATTAATATCAATTAAAAGCGGCTGCAACTTGTTGCTTGATGCTTACACTGCATTCATTCAGCGCCTGCAACTCCAGTTGCAAATTATGCACACGCCACATCAAGTGGCTGTCTAATGAATGCAGCCAGTTGCAAGCTTGCAGTTGCAGCTTGCAGCTTCTAGTGACGCCTCCGTGCTGCAGATTTTTCCACTTTAATGAGTCTCGCCTAATGAAGGGTTGCCCTCATCCTCCCTCGATGCTCAGTTGAAATTTAATCAGCAATTTCCTGTCCCAACATTTCTAGTTACTTTTATAGCTAAAATGACATTTAATGAGAGGGTCACTTATTAAGTTGAGCTTTGTTATTATTGTGATTCAACTGAAAGTAAAACAAAGAATGACTGCTGTAATTTAGTGTTATTAAGTAGTTTCTGCTTAACTTACATTTTGTCAGCTGGTGTCATTAAAACTTAAAGCTGCCAGCTTTAAAATTGATTCTCGCACAGTTTGTCAGCGTCAGCCAGGATTAATAGAGCGGGAAGCTGGAGACTGGCACCGCTCCCGTGGGTGAAGTGTCACAAAATTTGCACGCTGCTTGCCGGAAAGCCACATGGCAACAATCACACACACACACAGTCAAGACCCAGTGAGGCATCAAGGCAGTCAGGCAACTTCTTGCCTCGCAAGACACACATCGCAGCGTGTACTGAATGTCGTCGGTTGCTGTCGCTGCGAAGGAAATGGCGTTCACTGGCTGCCACCAGCTACCAGCTACCAGCTACCAGTTACCAGTTGCCAACCAGCTACCAACCAGCCTCCAGTTAACAGCTACCAGCTAACAGCTCTTCAGCATCTCAGCGAAATTTCACGCACGCACACGCATCGACGGCCAAGTCAAGGAAATGTGCAAAGCTGCGCCGCAGTGGCAAATTTATAGCGACAAATGTTGACTTGAGATACGACAGCGACATACTCCATACTCCATACTCCATACTCCATCCTCCATACTCCATACTCCATACTCCATCCTCCATACTTCATCCCCGCACTCCACGCTCCATTTGTTCATCCTGTATGGCAAATACTTGTGGCAGGGCGCAGTCAGCTGAGAGCTGCTGTTGCCAGCTCAAATTGAATGTCAATCGATTTTAGTTTTTAATTTAAAAAAGTACGGTACCTTTACTCTGTTCCTCTCCAGAATCGTGTAGCTGTTTCTGGTAATTTAGAGGGGCGTGTGTACTTCAACAACAGAATTGAGCTATGCGCTTGATTGCGTCCTGCCTCAACTTCAATCTAATTCCTAATGTGAGTGTGCGTGTGTGTGTGTGTGTGTGTGTGTGCGTGTGTGGGTATGGGTGTGGCAATCAACCAGATGTTTAATAGTTCAACTAACGGCATTTGAAGCCACAGCAGCGACATGGGAACAATCCAAGTTAAGGGATTTGCCAATCAGAAGACAACAGTTAAATAGATTTATATCGAATTGGAAAACAAAGTTTAACCGAATTGCGGATGACGTGTTTGGATGTGTGGTTAAAAGAACAGGATTTGCTTAGTTACTTTATAAGTAATTAAAATCGAAAGTTATTTTGGAGTTTAGTTTATGTGTTATTGTTTGATCAAAGTGGTGTCTCTAAAATTACAAAAGATTATTAAATGGTTTATAAAAGTGTTGAAATACTTGAAAATAATTGACCTTAAAAATTAAAATGCGATCCAATAAAAATATAAAATTATAAGGTGTACCTAAAAGCGTCCTAATAAATATTCTTAACGTAAAATATATTATTATTTTTGTTCGCTAATTATACAATTATAATTATTCGCTAATTATAAGGCACTAGCGACAAATGAATAAGCTGTTGATTAAGTATATTAATAATTTCATTTTTCTATACTTAATATTTGTTAAATTTAAAATTAAGTTTGATTTTATTGAATTCAATTATTGTTCAAGAATGAACATGAGACGCTGCTAAGCTCAGCTATATTTTTATGACAAAAAATCATTTAGAGACGACTTTCAAATGGCTTCAGTGAAAGCTCAGCTATTTTAAGATAAATAAACATCACATTCTTAGAAGAATAAACCTCACATGGAGTCGCCCTACAAACGCTGCAAATCTCAGCAGTTTAAGAAGAAACATCACATGGAGTCGCCTTACAATCGACTCCGTTAAAATAAATAAACAATAAACGGCTGCATATGTATTTAAGATTTAAGATTTTTGGATAAAATAAAGAAATGCTCATCAGAGCAAACAGTTCGATTCTAAACGTCGTCTCATCGTGTTGACTACACCCTATACGTGTACGTCACACAATTATCCAATTTTGAATATTTATATATCAAATCTCAACCAACAGCCTTCAAATAATGTTGAATTTCATTGAAATTAATTTCTGATTTTCTGTGTCTTATACAGACACATGTTTGAAATGTAATTTATCAGTTCGTAAACAAAGCAACATCTATAGAACAAAAGTGCATTATAATAATACTTTGAAGAACTTATATAATATAAAAGTATATAATATAATATATTATTGTAATCTAACAGTATAATAATATTTAATGCAGCAATTGGCGTTTAAATTGATTAATAATTGAAAATAGTTTTTTAGATCGCAAACCTAGACTGAATGTAAAAAAACTCATCTATCTGACATAACTGCGAGACAATTTAGAGCGTCGAAACAAATTAGACAAGCTTCAAGACAAGAGCCAAAAGCGATGTTGGACCTTAACTCAGATCATAACGGCAACTCGAACTTATTGCCAAATGACTCGCAAGCCAAATGACTCCAAGCCTGTCCAGTTGTCTTACCTGGGTCCAGTCGCTGTCTGCAGTCATTTGATGTTGTTGTTGTTCTTGTTGTTGTTGTTGTTGTCGTGCCCAGCCTCCATCGATGTGGCCAACGCCAGAGCTCTAATCGCTCATTAAATGGCCACAATTTGCCTGCACCGCGCTGAATTTGAATTACTTTCCCATTGGTTAGTCTTGGCTTTGGCTTTAACTTTGGCTTTGGCTGTGTCTAACAAAATTTGTTTATGAGGCCCAACGAAACCTTTTAACTAAAACTAAAACTAAAGCTCATAACTTTGGCTCTGTTCCCCGTTCGCGTGAATTCCAGCAATCAGGCGAATGCTCAGCTCTGAGTCCCACAGGCTGCGGTTAGAGTTGGAGCTTGAGCTGGAACTGGGGTTGGAGTTGGAGTTGGAGTCGATGTTGGGCAGCTCTGGCGGGGACCGTTCCGTCGCATTCATCAAAACCGTTCAAGTCGTGCACAGTGCATCCAAATCTAAGCTGTGCCCCACCCGCCTCCCAAAAGTTTAAGCATGCAATTCGCATGCCACGCTCAGGTTCTGCACTTCTTTTTCTTTTTCCATTTGGAATTTTCCAATGTATTTTAAAGAAATTGTCTCTTGCCAGACTGGACGTGATATTATAAATTTAACTTTAGCATTGGTCTCTTCGGTTTCCTCCTCCTTTCTTAATGTGTGTGTAACTATTGTTGGGTCAGACTTGGGTTCAGCTGCTTCTTTGTTTTTTGGTATTACCCAACCTATAGATGGGAATCTACCTTCATTTTGGTTTAAAATGTGTTTGTAACTGGATTTTTAATTACCGTCTAACATAAAACTGCATTTGCCATAACATATATTCGTTGTTTCGACAGGTGAGTCAGAACAACCCTCTTCTCACCTAGAAATATCTAGCCCTTAACTTTTTTGGATTAATATTAAGTAGGATTATCAGACTATATACTTATATTATACATATGAATAAATATATCAAAGTCTGTATGGCTGTCGAAATTAAAAAAAAAAATAGAATTAGCTCATTTATTTTATATATAAATATAAAAGTAAATAAAATAATGTTAATGAATGATTCAAAATTAAATATTAAATAAGAAAATAAACAAGATTGTGTTGAGTTAGATAAGCATATACTATAGTTAAGCACACCCACAGATTTTCCCATAATGTGTAGTATTTTAATACAAGAAGAGAGAGTTATATTTAGAGTCTTTGTAAAATTAATACTGAATTATAAATTTAAATTAATGTTTAAGTTATCAACTAAATTAAGAAGCAACTACAGCAATTGAATCCAACCCAAATACCTATATAAAAGAACAGCTGTTGTCTGCTGCTGTCCCTTCTCTGCTCTCCGCCCTTCTGTAAATGCTGCCCCATGCTACACATTAATTTATGTTGCCGACTGCATCGAGTGAGTTACTTTTTCCCGCCCCAAAAATATCTGCCTGCCACTCTGGCCTGGAGAATGTATTTTTAATTGTGTATGCG
Organism: Drosophila longiperda; assembly: GCA_035042125.1. Lineage (NCBI taxonomy): Eukaryota > Metazoa > Arthropoda > Insecta > Diptera > Drosophilidae > Drosophila > Drosophila longiperda. The sequence continues at coordinate 922,749 of JAWNLV010000130.1, forward strand.
TTGTTGCACGCGTCGCTTTTCAATGTCAGCGCTGCGCTTCTCCTGCCCCCATATCTCCATTTCCCCATCCCTACATGCCGCTGCTACTGCTGCTACTGCTGCTGCTGCTGCTGCTACTGCTGCTGCTGCTGTTGCATCTGCTGTTATGTAATGGACGAGAGTCTAACAATAGGTTTGAGTTTGTTGTCGGTTTTGTTTGTTGGACTCCCCCGTTTATTCATTTCGAGCTGTACGCTTCATCACCTTATTATTACGTGGCGTTATTTTCGTAGCACTTGAAATGCGCTTAATTGGTTCCTCAACTTGGACGTGGCACATCCCTTTCCCTTTGCCAGAGCCGCTGCTTCTATTCGATTGTGGTGCCCCTCTCTTGGAGTCAATTTGGCGTTATTAATATTTACAACCTGGATAAGTAATTTAAAACAGTTATGAACCATTTCTTCCCCACTTATCGCCCGATAAAAAATATTTGAAATTCCTTTTGAGATGCGAGCATTGTTGGGGTTTAGCTCAGGAATACGGCAACAGGCATTTGATGGAAGGGAGGGGTGTCGGTGTGCTTCTGTTCACTCCAAAAGTATTTTATTTATGAATTTATATTTATCATCTCTGATATGCTAAAGTTATAAATTTAGATCAGTATTCAAAAGATGTAGAATAGTTTACAAGTGAAATGCACAATTCAGATTAATTTCACTTTTAAAATGCTAAGCGAAAAACAAAATAATGCTAACAGGCATATTGGCTGCGAAAAGATCTTATTTTTATTGCAAAAATAATATTTAATTGTATATAAATAAGAATTATTTTTAAGCCTAGCATTTCCCAGCGATTTAAGAATCACGCTTATATAACGACAGAACCAGGAATTTTCCAGCAATATTGATGCATTTTCATTTAATACTAATAATATCATTAATTTACTTGTTTTGTTTTACTAACACTAATACATATTTTTTAATTTTTTAACAAGTTTCAGAACTCACTCAAATATTTATAAGATACAAATTACCTTTCATATATGTTATTAAGAAGCATATAATTTGTTGCCTTAGATTTAAAGAATCAAGAATGTATTTACCACAATGTGTGAGAAGTACAACAAATTAAACTTATGGCTAAAAGTTTCTTTAACGAGATTTTAGCGGGGGAACAAATGCTATTGGATGACTGTTATTGTTGAACTGTTTGATTTAGGTGCTTCTAATGATGGTTCGCAATTGCAGTCAACTGGAATTGGTAATAAAAGCGCGGCACTAAAAGAAACGTTTGCTTGCCAACCAAAACCAGGAAAAACTTAACAATGTTCGTGGCTTAAGTCACAGCTCCACACAGCTCTGCCTTCCTTCCCGTATCCATCTTGGGCTACGTCTTTGGGTCTAGTTTGATTACAGCAGCAGCAGCAGCAGCAGCAGAGGTTGCAACATCAGTCGAGGCCCAAGTGCAGCTCATCCGAGCACTATTCAATACACTGGGCACTATAAATTATGCCATTGAGCTGAGCCAAGCAAGAAATCGAAATCATGACTGCATTTTTTTATTTATATTTTTTGCTCAGTTTTGTTTTTGTTGCTAAGCTTGCAGTTTTTTGCTGATTATGAGACTTAAATTGACTGCGAGCAGCGATCGCATTTCGGAATTGCAGCTCCGAGTCATAAATAATCATAGCAGCGCCATTTATTATGACAAAATATCATTTGGACATTTGTTTGCGGCTACTCCAAGCCTGCAATTCTCTTACACTCCGCAGCTATCCACAAAGTGGCATAAAAACAAAAACAAAAACAAAAACAAAAATGGAAAACTTATCCCGGTTACATCTCGGTTCACATCTCTCTGACCGCATCTTCACGGCGCGACTTTGAATTGTTTGCACAATTTCATTGCCATTCTTGTCTTTGTGCTGCGTTTTAATATAAATTATTTTTAACAATTTGTGGACGGCTGTCCCCCCGCTTCCCGCCAATTTTAGACCCTTGGCTCTTGCGCGGACGCGTTTGCAGGTCGGACAATGCCAGCACAGAGCCAAAGTTTTTTGGCCAGCTTCTTCTCTGAGCCTGAACTGTCGGCCCAGTGCCAGTGTCAGCTGGCGGCTGCAACCAAAGGCGCATTAATCTCGCCAACGAATGTCAAGAATTGTGGCTATGCCGACGAGCCAACTGCAATTTTATTGTTGCTCTTCTTGCTGTGGATGTTGCTGTTGCTGTTGCTGATTCGCTGTTTCGCATTTTTTTGCTTTTTGCTGGTTGTTTTTTTCTGCTTTGTTGCTGAAAAGTGTAAGTTTCATTTCTGTCTCCCATTGCATTTCTCTGCCGTATTCTTCCATTGTAGCATTCTTCGCTCTGATGCGCCAGCAATGCAATTTTGATAAGCCGGCAGTAGCCAGCAGTGGCTCCAAAACCCCAGAGTCTAGAATATAGAGTCTAGGCCCAGCCCAACCCCATCCTCAGCACCATCTTGGCCGTTGTCAACAGCGGGGCGGCGGCATAAAACAAAAGAGGACTCAAAAGTTGTCGGTGGCGGGAAGAAGACAAGCCGAGAGTCCCTCAAATCGAGCGGGCCAACAGTGCACATTGCCTTGGGCGAAATATTGTCATGATTATTATTTATGGCCCACCAAGAACAACCAAACAAAAGCGCTCGAAAACGTCTCAAATCCAAAACCCAATTGGGCTTAAAGTGCACTTTAATAGTTTGATTGCAAGTTGCCTCTTCGCATACCAACAAACAGTTATAAATATATATACAGATAAATGCCTAAGGTGCAAATGGCCTAAACCAGGCAGTGGGAGAACTATTAACTCTATTTGCTTTTAACACTTAATACACAAGCAAATTTGTTATGTTATTTCTTAGCAGTAAAAACATATAAAACTTGGCCAATTTTATTGGCTTAAATTGGCTGAACTAGAAATTAATATTTTCTTCATTTTTTGGCAAAGTTGAGTTTTATATGTTTCAGAAAATGTTTGTATTTAATATAAGTTTCCGCTGCTTCTTATCAAGCTACTGAGATCTAACTCGATCAATGAATTCAAAGTTTGCTAAGGCTTTTTTTAATCTCATCTAAATTCTAAAGTCTTTTATTTAAAATTTTGTCTTCCTTCTGCTGGTTCTCCTGTCTACATCGATTGCTCTTATGTATTATTTCTATGCTCCTTTCTCAAGAACAACATGACCTATTCAAACAAATTCTACTAACAACTTTTAAAACTCTTTTGGCAATTTTAATCTATTGATTTTGGGTTTTCTCTTGTCAGTGGCATTCAACGCATTCAACACTCTTGATGGCTGACTTTTAAGATTGTTATTGCTAAATATTTTTACCAACTGACTGTCAATAAGCCCCACAGCGCCCCACAGCCCCTCCCCCTCTTCAACGTTTGCGCTCCCGCTTTTGGTCTAGGCCATCGTTTACTGTCGAGTTTTTTGCAATTTTAAATTAAACTTAAACTTTTTTCATATCCACACACATTTACACACATCTCTCGTACATCAGAAAAACTCTTCCCCTCTTTTTCTGAATTCACTGCGCACATGCGTTTCAATTTAACTTTTTGTTCATTTCTGTGAGTATCTGTAAATCTGTATAAATTAGTGGGGTATACCTCAAGTCTAATATTATTTGTTACATGCCAAAACAAATTTCAAATGCACCGCATATATATTTTTTTCAGAAGAGACATAATATATTTATTTCCATTTTTTTAATGTTTTTTACAGGGTATTTTGTAATCGTATAGTTTTGACTAGAAAAGCATTGGTTTGATTCGTGTTGAGCGTGTTGTTTGCTTATTTGAAGTTTCCGCTGGGAGCTGCAGAATCGAGTGGAACTGGGGAGTCCGATTGTCAAGTTGAGTTGAGCCAACGAGCGCGCAATATTAAATCGTCTGTATTGTTTACAATCAGAAAGCGTTTTATAGACTTCATAGACGACGCTGACGAATGAGAACAGCAGCAGCAGAACAACAATTATAACAATAACAGCCGTTAAAGCAACAACAGTTCTGGGTATCGATTGAGCTCTTCCTATTCCGACGAATATATCGATGTGTACACAATACATATATATATATATAGCACATAGACGGTCCCTTTTCCGCTTCGATTCGAATTTACTTAGGAATCGTCGTCTGGGGTTTCACAGTCCAATAACTTTTCAGTCAGTCAGCTGAACTTGGCTGCCATTGCGGTTTCCATACAAAGTCACGTTTAATCGCCGCCTTGCACAAATCATTAATCAAAATTAAACAATAATTATGTTGCAAAGCGAAATCAACCAGCTCAAAACACCACACTAAGAAAAAACCCAAAATACAAAAAATATAATATAACTGGACATTGGCCAGTTGGCCCAGTTGGGTCAATCATCAGCTGTTGGGGGCAGGTGCTTGAAAAGCTTTTTGTGGGTGCCCCACGCTCTTCATGATAGAAACGTGCACAACTAAAAAATTGCAAATAGAAAACAACAACCGAAAAGATACAACATTTAATTGAGATTTAATAATCTATAATTATGCGTAAAAAGAAACGTAATGAGAAAAAACCAATTTTACATATCATCGTGTGAATAGTTTTGCTTCTGCTTGTGGAACAATAGCTATGAATAACTTTTTACTTAACACCTTAATTAAGAAATTCTTAGATGATAGACGACTTTTCATTATTATAATTATCTTTAATTTATTTTTGCGACTTATGTGCAGCAAAGTGTTCGATAAATCTAACAAATAATTGTAATATTGAGCCTAACTAAAAATTTTCCCCTTTATTTATTTATTTATTATTATTAATAATTAATTTATTATTATTAATAATGAAAAATGTACTTCATGTGTGATTTATTTATTATTAATTTACATAGAATTGAAAATAAGAACCATTTCAGGCAATTTTTTTTTCTGCATGCCACAATTTTTTACACAATCATTAGCAGCAGCACGATCTTATCGGTGCCAGAACAATTTATTTAAAAAATATTTCATTTTGCTTGAAATCACAACATTTGAACTTTAAAATCCGCTTCCCTTGTTTACATGCATGTTAAGCTAAAACCCACAGCAAACAGATTGTTTAAATTGCTTGTAAAAATAACAAAATAACCAGTAAGCAATAACAATGACCAATACATGAAGTTATTTTTGTTGTGCCTTATTTGATTTTTGTTTATTTTTTTCATTTAGTACTCGCAATTGTGTTGAGTTTTTTGTTACAAGCATCGACCCCAACTACTGCGACGACTGCTGGGCAACATTTATACAGCAATTGAACCCCAAAGTGCAAAAGGGTAAATGCGAACCCCGATGGGCACACGGGTCGGAACGGGATGTTGGGATACTACTGATTGGGTACTGGGCACCGGCTAAGGCTACACATGTGCTTTTTTTTTTAAATGAAATGCGCCGACGAGTGAGACGAGTGAGGCAGGGGGAATTGGGGAAGAAAACACAGCAAAATTGCATTTTATTACACGTTCGATTGATTTCACAGAAGCCATGAACCAGGGGTCAAAATCGCACACGCCTTTACGCTAAGTGGAGACTTTACGTTTATATTGACAACACACACTCACACACACACAAAAATACACATACACATAAACATAAACTTGTGTGTCTGTATATAAATATATATGTGGCTGTAGATGTAAAACACAGCTCGAGGGAGTCGGCGTTCTGGTTGCTTCAAATTGAAATTGTCGATTTAACATTTTGAATTATCGTTTAGCAAATGGTCAATATTTTGCAGCAACCAACTTCCCCTTCCAACTGCTGCCTGCCACATACACCAAATTGAGCCACATAAATTCTATTGCTATAAACAATCAATTACTTTGTGTGTTTCCAACAACGGGGCAACTTCTCAAGGGAGTTTCACTGTTTGGTGTTCAATTGTTTACAAGTTATCGTTGTTGTACTTATAGTTCTTGATATTGCTGTATAAGAATCAATTTTCTCCTTAGTTTATTTAGTCTCTCCTATGCACTGCACCAGTAAGATTTTCTAAGAAGAATATCATAACGAAAGCATGTATAAGAAAGGAGGAAGTATGTCTAATAAGAGCAAAAATTTAAATTTAATATAATTAATTTAGGCTTTACAAAGAACATGTTTTTATCTAGATATAAAAAGAGGGTATATTTTTGTCGACCTTTGTTAGAATCCTTTCACTTATTTTGTGTTTCAAGTTGTGTGATAGTAAACACAGAAATTTAACTTTAAATATTCTTACTTGGAACATTTCCGAGCTACAGTCGAGTGCATTATTAAATGGCTAAGCTTAAAAATAAAATACCGCCACAGTAGAAAATTCATCTAGTTATCGACAAAAACAATTTCAAGACAATAAGTCAAAAAGTTGAGTTCGCCTCATTTAGTTCAGTCAGCCAGGTACAAGGAAAATTGAGGAAAGTACTTAAAAAAATAAAATAACAACAAATGATTCGAGCCTTAATAGTTTCATTCAGGGTATAATTGATGGGCAGCCAACGACAATTTCTTAATATTGAGTAGCAAATAAGGAAAATAAGTCATGACAGAAATTTATCGCATTTACATGAGCACCTTAGCAGTTCATATAATTAAGTGGCAAACTGAAACAGAGTAATCATCCACATGCAGAACCACAATATGTTTACTAAAATCACAAACAATTTTAAAAAGAACAACTCTTTCCAGGAATGTTAATTGGAGACAAAGCTAACGACTCCCAGCTACTTGGCTTAGTGGTTGGTTCGTTTATATTGTGAAAAACAATATTTGTAGTGTCCCACATAGTAAGATTGGAATTATTTCAATCAGAGCTGGTATTGCTCGAAAACTAAATTATTACCTTAACAATTGACAACTATTTCAAAATAAGTCCGATTTACTATATATATGTTTAATTTAATTATAATGTAAAATATCGATGTATATTAGAACATCCGCTGATTTAGAAGTTTCGCTCTTAATCTTAAAATAGTAAAAACTGCTATAAGTAAATACTTAAATAATTTTATTCTTTGGTAAGTGCTTAAACGCTTTTTATTTGCCAGCTTTTAAACGCGGAACTAAATGGACCTGGTCAATGTGTGCCACTAAATGCTTTGCCCAGCAATTGCAAATACTTTCCACAGTTCCGAGTGCCTGAGCCGGAGTTCCGCTAGGTTAAGCGCCCTTGCCCGTAACCAGGCATCCCAGTGCCAATTCCATGCCCAGTACCATATGTTCCCACAAAATGTAAGCCATATATTACTCGAGTACTGCCATAGCTATAGCTATAGCTATAGTTGGTACAAGGGCTATGCTAGGAGGAGGGTTTTGGACAGACAGCGGGGGGTTTTGTTCTGTTCATGGTGCTTTGCTCGCCAAGGGCCAATTGACAGGAGCCTGGAGAACGGCATCAAAATTAACACATGCCGGAATAGCCGGTTTCGCTACAAAGCCGGGGAAGGAGTCCGGACTCGGAGACGACTCAACTGAAGTCTGGGACGTGAGTGGGCTACGAAATCCGTGAAGCGCTGCACGTGTCACATCTGCAGCAGCGTCAAGTAAGTCACTAACTTGCACTTCCCTTTCTTGATGGGTTGATGGGCTGTGGGGTCGAGGGGTCAGAGTCCTGGTCTTTGATCCACCTTCACACATGCGACCGTCCCTTGTCTGCTCCCGTCTTTTATTTCATTTTGACGCAACGCATTTTAATCGTTCATCATCATTTCATTCCAGGGGTGGCTATGTCTTCTTGTTCGTCACTCCTCTGCCTTGACTGACAATAATAAATTATGGTTTGACTTTTACAAGCACCCTCCTGTCGAGGTTGCCCCTCATAAATCGCGTAACGTTTTGCCACCAAAAGCGACAACGACGACTATTAAAAATTACATAATTGCTTAAATGCAGCAGCCCTGACAAAGATAACAATAGATCTCTTTCTGCTTTGGGTTCTTCATGGCTGCGATTTTTTGCGTATCAAATTGCATTATTTACTTTTCAATAAATTGCCAACAGGCAGCCAGCAGCAACAAAAACAGCCAAAGGAAAAGTCCAATAGAACCAGCCGAACAAATTTGTTTATAAAATTATGAAATCGACCGGAGCTAATCGATTAGGCTACGGGCAGATTGCTATTTATATTACGTCTGCCTGGGTTTTTATGAATCACTTTTTTCAAGTACTACAAATTAATAGCAAATATTTTTATTTATACTTTCAAAACATCCTTTGCCTATTGATAAATGTGCTTCACATTAATCATGAGAGACATACTAAAATTGGGATTGCGTTTTTAAAAAACAAAGTTTCGCAAAAAAAAAGGTTTTTACTAATTTTTCAGAGCAGATCAAGATAATGTGATTTGGGTTAAATGGAGAAATATTTTCTTTTAGGAAAACAATAAATATTAATCATTTTAACAGGAGTCTGAGTATTATCGATTTGGGGATTAGCTTGGGCATACTCGGCTCTTGGTATGCAATATATATATATTTTAAAAAAAAGACAAAGTAACATTTTAATAAATTGTTTGTATAAGTTTTATAAGCCCTGTTAAATCTGTAAAGCAATTCACTAATAATCTTTTAATAATGGATGATTATGTTAAACTACTTCAAAACAATATTGTAATTTGCCTAAAATTATATATAATTACTTGCCTCGTAAGGAAGAAAGTGTATAAAATAAATTAAACAATATATACTTTAAGGGATAAGTTTGTTATTTTCATTTAATGTTACAAGAGTAAAAAATTGAAATAAATTAAAATAAGTACATCAAATATGATAATCAATGCAATGGACCATTGATTAAATGGGTATTCCCAATGTATGCTAGTTTACTTAGTTTGTTATTGTTTGTTTGTTAGATTGTTACTTCATTTTAATAGTTATTAAATAAAACTTAATAATAAAACCAAACAACTTTAACATAATTTATTTTATACTTAACATATAACAATTATTGCAGATTTAATCATTAATCAATCACAACTGAAACATTAGGTTATATTATTTCAAGGTTACCTTAAACGTCAAAATTATTTTCAGTTTATAAATTTCAGTTAATTGGGCTTTAGTTCTATTAACATACAGATTAAATACCATTTATACACAGCACTTAGACTGATAGCATCAACATTCAGCAAGATTCATTTCAGCTGAATATCTGGCTATCAAACTGCTGACCGCGGTCATTGCCCCAAAATGCTGACCATCAATTCCAAAAAGTATTTCGCGTTGCATGGGAAGAGTGGTGCACTTAACTATTCAACTTTGTTGCCGCTGTTGCACTAACTTTCACAACCCTTATTCTTAGTTTGTACCGAATCCCCCAGCGGTATGTGAATTACCAGCATAGTTTTGACTGAGTAACTGAGTAACTGACTGACTGACTGACTGACTAACTGATTGAATGACTGTCTGACTGACTGACTGACTGACTTCAAAGATGAGCAGAAAAACCGCAACTTTATAATTTTTCTTCCTCTTTGCTGCGGCAATTAAATATTTTTACCTTATTTGCTCCACTTTTCAAGTGTTGTCTTCTTCTTCTGCTCCATTCCAGCCCTATCAGTGGCGATTTTGCTACGCTTTGGGACTTGCCGTCCCAGCACAAATTTTGCATGGTCATTTGCTTTTTTGCACACACCCAAAAGTAACTGAAAGTGGAACCGAGACTGGGGCTTTGTGACATCTAGATTGTGAGTCTACCGTCCCTCCCTCACTCCTCACTCCCCACTCCACCGGTCGTCACCCACTCTCCACTCGAGACGCATTTTCCTGGCCAATGTCCCCGCTTTCTGGCAACGCGCTGTTACTAATTAAAAACGCAAATGGGTTTATGATGTTGCACAAGTTGCGGTTCGTTTAAGGGGAGCGTGGAGGGAGTTGTATGGTGTGAGAGGCAGGCACCATTTTTACTGCTGTCGCTGCACAAATGTAACACAATAAGGCCAAAAGCAAAAAAAAGTTGTAAAGAAAAGCATAAAAAGTGCGCGCGCCATTAAAACAAATTTCTGTATCGTTTTGTTCGCTTCCCTGCTCCTCAATTCCCTGCTCCTCGCTTCCCTGCTCCTCTCATCTGTCCGGTTTCGTTGTTGTTTTGTGTGTTGACAAAAAAGAAAATAAGATGTTAGAGGGGGGAGGGGGTAAAAAATATAACTCTGGTTTCCAGTTGGGGAGAGCATCTTTTTCTTTTTCATATGCACTGTGCCCTTTGCTTGGTTTCCCATTCCCCGCCGCATTCGAGAATTGTCAACCCTGAAGCTTTGCCCTGACTTTATCGCTATCATCTTCCCCTCAGTCAAGTCCTCTTCCCGTTCCTATCCCTATTTCTCCCCTTACCCAAACTCTCACTTTCTGTGTGTGGGTTGGGCGACGCTTTTTACGCTTTCTCAGCTCTGACTGGCTTGTTTTGTATTTTATAAGCGTGAAAATTTTTCAAAGGTGTCAGCAGTTTTTATGTGTGTTTCTCTCTCCCTCTCTCTCTCTCTTTTTCTGTGTGTCTGTGTGTGGTGTGTTTGGTGTGTGTATTTCTCTTGCGAGAATCTTTTTAAATACATCTCTGACGAGTGACGAGCTCTTGTTGGTGGGTTTGGGGAGATGTAAACTCCTTGGGAGGAAATGAAGTGGCAACCATTCAAAGGGAAACAATGCAACTGTTCAACTCTTTTCCGAAAATATTGCTCGACAGCATTTGCAGACATATTTTAATGAAAGTTTTTTTGTGGAACAGCCAACGAAATGCGGTCAACTAAGGAAATAACAAAGTATGGAACAAAAAATATTTTTTAATTGCCAAATTTATGCAACAGAAATTGTTTTTTGAAAACAAAAGCGTCGCTTTTTGTCTACTGTGCTAATTTATATGTTAATTTTTTATGCTCTTTTTCATATTTCTATTTATTTCGTATAGTATGCATATTATGAGTATTTTGTGCCGCTTTGCTATTTTTGTTGATGCGGTCGCTTTATTTTGAATATAAAAACAGGAAAGGATCCCCAGCCAGTGGTTGTCTCTATTCAGAAAGGCGTTTCGTGCTTCTTCCTTTTTTGGGTTCTATTTTGCATGAAATTTTGCTGAGCGCACACAAAAAGCCCACAGAAAAGAGACCGCAGACGGAGGAGGGGCCTGCGTGGAGGTTGTTGATTTCGTCAGTTAGTCATAGGCAAGTTTTTAATTTTCGCCACGAACTAGAATAACAGTCAACGGATATTACACAATAGATGCTGTGGCCCAAGGACAATGCGTCCTCCATTTTCTGTCCTGTGGCGCGTGTTGGGCGGATATCCGGTCGGTTGTGTGGTGGCTAACTGGAAACCCAAATACGTCCGGAAACTTTCGAACTTTTATGTGAATGCCTTGCCTATATTATTTATTCCAAGTTATTGAAAGTCCTCATTCAATTTTAAAAATTTAATTTAAACAGATTAAAAATTTAGTTAACACCTGAGCTAAAAATAAGTTTAATGACACGAGAGGACAATTACTTAGCTAAACATTAAACTCATCGTAAAGATAAATATATATATATATATATATATATATATATATATATATTATAGATACTGAGATGAAACTTTTGTTGCTCATTCCCCCGCAGTCTTTGGATTCTCTGTCTGCCGTTGCAGTCGAAGTTTTTGGCTTGCTTTGCCTTATGGCTTATGTTATGCTCTCATATTTATACCCGCAACAATGTGCGCCTCGTAAAACAATTTATAACTTTTGCGCTTTTGCCTAATAAGTTGGCATGTTGTGGCCAATAAGTTGCCGCAGAATAGACCCCCTCCCCCCGTGCAACCTGCACAAATGCGCCCTGACAGACGACATCCTGCACACAAGTCGAAAACTATGCGAATTACGAAAAGTGCAACGCACTGTTTTTCCTTCCTCCCTTCCTCTTTCCTACACTTCGACCGACCTAGAACACAAACTAAATTACAAGCATTGCTGAAACAACAACAACAACAAATACAACAACATGAACAGAAACTGCCTGTAGCAGCACTAGGTGCACTAGCAGCTCCTTATTCACTTCCACCTCTGCTTCCCTTTCCTATTCCTTTTCAATGCCCCCGCAGCACTTCTTGCCAACAAGTTGCTGCTGGCTTAACTACTGTTAATTCTTCTAATTGTGTGCACGTTGTTTGCGTGCGCTAATGTCGCATATGCAGAAACTACAACAACAGCGACAACAACAGTACGAAACACCTATTAGAGCTTGTTGGGGAGAGAAGAAGGCGGCGCGCCATGCAAATGTGTAACTGTTTATGCCACCCGTCTCTCGACTAGTTGAGCACTTGAGATTTTTCGATGTTGTTGTTGTTCTTGTTGTTCTTGATGGCCGTCGTGTGCTGCTTGACAAGTAACATGGTAACTGCAGCTAGTAAGAGAGAGCGAGAGAGAGAGAGAGAGAGAGATAGTTACTTGCTCTTTCTCCTCTCACGCGGCCCGTACTTATTAGCACAAAACGCAACACGCGCGTTGTGTGTGTGTGAGTTTGAGTAGGTATGAGTGTGTGTGAGCTTGTTTTGTTATTGTTAAATGTAATTAAATTATGCAGATGAGTGCCAACATGTCTCCGTTGCTACGCAAATTACATAAAAGAGCGTTTAGGTATGCCACTTGACAGTGTTGACAAACAGCTGGCAAGTCTTGACAGATGAGGCTAACTAAGCAGTTTCGCAGACTGTTTGCCAATTGTGTATCACATTTTCCAAAATCAAAACGTACTATTTTATAAAAAAAAAAAAAAATTCTCACTTGGCAGCGGTGGGATTCGAACCCACGCCTCCGAGGAGACTGGTGCCTTAAACCAGCGCCTTAGACCGCTCGGCCACGCTACCACATGCATATCAGACGTAAATATAATAGCATGACTAAATTTAATAAATTTGTCACTTAACATTTTCACATTTAAATTATTTATTCTGCGCACAGAGTTGCCTCATTTATCTATATATATGCTCCTAGGTTTTTATTGGGGGACAAAAGAGGTCTGGCATGCGACTAACTTACGAATTTCTATATATAGAGAAAATTATCTGGATCTGTATTATGCACCTTTACATGTACATACTTACTGATAATAATGGCAGATATATATATAAATTTAACATATACCAGTAAAGTTGCGAATAATAGCACCACCATGACATTTTTCATAAGAATCAAATAACCAAACTATTAGTTATTAAAATATTTATAATGCCAGCTTGTAATATATTGTACAATATTCGCCCAATATGTTACAGGTAGTTCAGCTCTTGGAATGCTATTCGATTACTTATTTTAACTTATTTATTCATATTTAAACGAATACTATGTATTTTTGAGTAACTCAATTATGATTGATAAATGATTATACAGAGAGTAACTCATTGAATTTAAAGTATGTCGAATAAATGTGAATAATAATTAATTATACTTTATTCAATATGGTGTGCTTAAAGGGGGCAAATTGGGTAAATAAGATTGCTTTACTATGCTGGTGCCCTGGAGACCAGACTAATAGTTAAGGTTTTTGAATTACTGAATTTCTTTCGCAGCTCAATATATAAATCAACGTTTTAAGTTGATCAAATAGTAAGTTATTCGTAACATGTTTAATAAAATCAAACACTTTATTAGTATAAAAATAAGAAAATATACAATAAAGACTAACAAAATGATTTGTTGAAATTATATATATATTTAAATTTTGTAAAATTATATTTGATTTTAATAAGTTTAATAAATTTAATTTTAATTTGTAATGTCTTGTACACAAATATATATATACTTACTTGAAGACAAATAGTTCAAAACCGTTGAAGTATGATTTTTTGAAATAGCCCTTACAGAAAATGAACAGGTTTATTATTAAATATGTTAAGTTTGTCGTTTATTTGATTTTATCTTCTAGTTTGTGAACAGTTTGCAATCTTATATTTCATTTGCCATCCTTCCTATGTAAATACGTGTAGAAGTATGTGGGAATTCCTTGTATGTTATTTTTTATATTTTGTTATCTTCGTCTAGCTTGATAGCATTCTGTAGTACTCGTACAATAGTATAATATGATCATATATTGGTTGATTTCCTTATACTTTTCTTAATCCTTGTTACCTTGTTTTACTTTTGTTTTGTTCTCGGTTTTCTTTAACTATTCGTGTCCCTTGTAATTTGCTTACAATCTATGAAATTTAATTCATTTTTATCAATGTATGTATATTACTAGATGAGAGATTTGTCGCTTTATGAAATATGAATATAAATTTACGTTTGAATAAGTTTTTCAATTACAATAATATTTTTTGCTTTCTTTTTATTATTTAGTTTTAGGTTACGTTTAACTCCCTTGTATGTGTTTTGCATTTTGTTCCATTAAATTGTTAAATATGTACAATTATTTAAAAGCGCCACTCGACTAAAAAACGTGAAATGATACATAAAAAAAATTATAATTAAAATATGAAAAAACGAAAAACCAATCAGCCAAATGGCATATAAAAACAACAGAAGATTAAATTTGTTCCAGCATACACTTTTTATTTACACATATTATATTTTTTATTTGTATTTATCTACTGCATAAATTGCTTTTGTATTCATATTGTGTCAATTTGTAGTACCATCTTTATGAATGTTCTGTAGTTTGTATAATTGATACTATTTTGATGCCTTTTATAAAGTTTGTCAATATTTATTATGTCGATAAGTAATTTAAGTTTACCTTCTGTGTCTATTTATTTGAAATTTATTAACTATAAAAATCTCTTTTTTTTATTTGTTTGTTAAATATGATTTTTACTTATATTTTGAATGCATTTCTTTTTATGTGAGTTTAGCTTAGAACTGTTTGTTCTTTTTTAATATATATTTTCATATTAATTTTTCAGTTATATTTTGATTTTTTAATAGATATCTTTATATATATATATTATGTTTTTTAGTGAAATATTTTATACTAAATACATATATATTTTTAATGACTTGTGCTTAGAAGCGTAAATTAATTGTATACAAATTGATTCCTTTTTTTTAGGGCTTATGTGTTTTTGTATTTCATAATTTGTGCATAGTATTTAATTATTTACAAGAATTAAAAAATTGTAAGCAAAACTTATTATGTAAATCACTGGATGCGAAGAAAAGAAATACCAAGCAGGGGACTTCCGGTTTTTGACAGTGTCATTTAGCACCTATTTACATATGTCTGCCTGCATAATCAGCAATTCTTTTCAACTAAACGCTAATTTATACAGAAAGCTGCTCGCTGATTGAGTAAAGTTAACTAAAAATATACATACACATAAATATTAAATAATGCATAGTTCACAATAAGAATAACACAATGCAATCCAACTGGACTCAGCGCTTGTAGAAGTGATGCAACTCAATGTCCGCTGTGTGCGGCTGCAACATGCTGCTGCGGCAAAGAGTGCCGCACGACTTAAGCGTGTATCAGTGATAGCGACGCAGGCTGCCGTTGTTGTTGTTGTTGTTGTGGGTGATGCCACTGAAGCCGTTAGCCAACACTAGACCGTTGTGATTATTGTTGGACAGCGTTGCCACATTGTTGTTATTGTTGCTATTGTTGCTATTGTTGCTGCTGCTGTTGGTGTTGAACGAACGCCTGCCAGTCGTGTTGCCATGCACCAGAGCCATGCCCAAGCCGTTGCGCAAAGGCAACGCAGGCGGGGGAGGAGTGGGCGTTGGACTGGGCGGCATATCGTGATCCAGCGGCAGCGAATAGTGCGAATTGTTGTGGATGTATCCCGGGTCGGCCATAACATCGCAGGGCTTGGCATAGACGCCACCATTGTGATTGAAGTGATCCTGGGTGAGGCGAATGCCAACCGGTTGGCTGTAGTGCGACAGAGTGCTCTCCTGCACCCCGCACTGCCGCCCAGCCATGTGGCGTGGCAGCGAGGCATTCAAGCCGAGAGCCTTGCCATTGGCCAGCAGTCGCATATCCTGTTGGGAGTGATGGGAGCGAGGAGTTGTTGTTGATGTTGTTGTGGCTGCTCCTCCTGCTGCTGCTGGTACTGCAGTGGTTAGTGGATTGTTGGTCATGTAGTGAATGTGACTGAGTTGGGCGAACGAAGCATGCGCATCGACAGCGCTGGGCACGATCTGGAGTTGCTGTAGCGACGCTCCATGACTGGTTGGGGCACCACCCCGACCCCGCAGCTGAGGTGGGGGTGGAACTTCTAGCTATAGCTCGGTGACGGGTATTGGCCGACTGCCCAAATATTGTGTGGCATTGTAGCTGTTCGGACAGGGATAGCCAGAGCCAGGATGCACACCACCGACACAGCCCGGTGCTGGAGGACGCGTCATGTAGTCCTCATCGGAGAAGGTCTTCTGATATTCACGCTCCTTTCGCCCCAGCGCAGAATGACCCTTGAACAGTTCGCCAATGCGACGCCGGAACGCATAGATCATCAGGCCCAAGGTGGTGATCAGGGCGGCACAGCCCACCAGGGTGACCATGATGACCGTCTGGTTGTTGGCCGCACCGTGGGTGCAGCCCAGGAGCGGTTCAGCCAGCTGTGTGAGGGGGGACTCCCTCAAATTGGCCGGAAAGGCGCAGATGACGGAAGCATATTGATTGCTGGCATTCTTGCTGATCAGCAGATTACGGAGCCACATCAGCTGGCAGTCGCAGACGAAGGGATTCTCGGACACATCCAGCGACTGCAGATCCGACCAGGGGAACAGATTTTCTGCGAGCGAGCTCAGCTGGTTCTCCTTGAGCACAACACTGCTGAGGTGCGGGAAGCCCCCAAAGGTATTTGCATGCAGCTCGTTTAGCTGCTTGTTGGCCGACAGATTCAGGTGCTCCAAGTTAGCATTGTCCGTGAAGGCGCCGCTATCCACACGTCGCAAGCGCTGTGCTCCGGTGATGTTCAGCTGACGCAACTCACGCAAACCCGCAAAGGCACCCGTTGGAATCACTTCGAAGTCGTTTTGTCCCAGCGACAGCTGCTCCAGTCGCGCCAGATGCTGCAGTGCAGCTGTCGGCACCACCTGCAGGCTGTTGTCGGACAGATCCAGAGAGCGTATGCGCTCCAAGCCGGCCAGTGCATCCGCTGATATGTTGTGCAAGCCCGCACCACGCAGATCCAGGCTCGTCAGAGTCTTGAGATCCTTGAAGGCGCCTCCCGGAATGGTCATAAACGAATTGGTGCCCAGATAGAGCTCGGCCAACCTGGGCAGTGCCTGGAATGTTATCTCAGCGGGCACCGTTGTCAGCGTATTGTCATCCAGATAGAGAATACTCAAATCTTGCAGTCCGTCCAGGGCATGCGGATCAATGTGACTGATGCGATTCTGGCCGAGATTCAGCTCAACCAGCTTAACCATGGGCGAGAAAGTGCGGTAGTCCAGCTCGGCAATCAGATTGCCACGCAAATTGAGCACAGTTATCGTGCTGAGCCCCATAAACGTTTTGTTGGTCACCTGGCCAATCTTGTTGTGATTCAGATGCAGCTCCAGCAGCTTGGCATGGTACAAGAAGGAACGTTCCGGTATCGTGACCATATCATTGTAGGAAAGATCGAGGAATGTCAGCTGCGAATAAAACTGCATCGATGAGTCAATGGTCTTCAGCTTGTTGTTCTTAATGACCAGCCGCTGTATGGATGGATTCAGGGCAATGGGCAGCACATCCAGCGTGCCCACACCGCAATTTACTTTCAGTGTTTCGTCATCGCATTCACAGCCGTTGGGGCAATTTGCCAGGCCATTTGTCGGTGCCAGCAACAGCAGCAGGAGCAGCAGCGGCAGCAGGAGCACCACAAACGACAGCAACGATGACGGCGACATGGTAATTGCCATTGCCGATGACCGTCGTCTGCTCATTATTTGTCCACTCTCCTCAATCTCTTCCCCTCTCTCACTCTCTCGGCCTCTTGGTTGGCTGGTGACCCGGCTCTGTCTGCGGCTGGACAAGCCCCTTTGGAGCCCTAGTCTCCCTGGTCTGTGGTGTGGTCCGTTTGGTTAGTTGTCTTTGCTGTCTGATGGACCTCAGTGCAGCTGCTCCTCTCTCTCTCTCTCTCTTTCCCTCTCTCTATTTCTCTCTCCCTCTTCGACTCTGTCGCTCTTCCTTCTCGCTCGCTTTTATATTGGGTTAAATACGTTTTAGCCAAGTTTGCCAATGGCTTTCGTATTTGGCGTCCGACATTCGTGGCGTTCTGTCTGCTGTTTAGCCTGCAAAGAGAAGGGCAGAAGGGATGTAAGAAGAGGGGGGAGGGGTGGTTAGTATGTGCGCTTTAAATTGTTTTCCATTAGAGTTCAAAATTGCTTGGCTTTTGGATTTTCATTGGATTTGGCAGCTGCACCATTCGGTTACCTCGTTGGCAACCCGGCAAGTTAATCGCCAGTTTTGTGCATTATTTTCCCTGTCTCCGTCTAAGTATCTGTATCTTTGTATCTGTGTATCTGCTTCTCTGTATCTTTCTATCTGTATCTCTATTTCGTATTATTTGTCCGGCATTAAACAAATGGAGGCAACTTTAATGGACATGGAATGGAACGGCATTCACATTAGTGGATATATCAATTACGAAGCTGGCTATATTTTACTTTACCAGATCTGTCCTATTCTAGAGAATTACTTTAAGCTGGCAATATCTAGATTTTGTTGTTGTTCAAGACTGTTTACTCAAGATTTGTATTACAATTTTAAATAGAAGAAAAATAGTTACATTTGAAAATATTTATTATAAATAAGTTTTAGATGTATGGAAGCTGTGAATTAAATTACAACAAATCAGTCATCAACATTTTACTAACTTTATTACTCTTATTAATACAAAATTAGATTAAAAAAATCGAAAATAATATTTTCTGCAATAATCGTCTCCGCAATTTGTTAACCTGAAAAACAGAATTTAAAAACTGCTTCTACTCAAATGATTTCCCTTTTCCAAGTAATTTCAATTTATTTAGCTGAAGTGCCCATTGTTCAGATTAAAGTTCAGTTTTTATTAAGTAAAATCCTTTAAAGAACATACAAAATTCTTAATTTAGTTTCACAAAGAAAGAAGTTTGGAAGCCAAGGGTAAATTTAATTGTATTCCTTAATTTGCAGCAGAATTAAAGTCAAGTTTTAGCCAAAGCACTCTGACACACAAATTGCTTTTGCCTTGCCCTGCTCCCCTGCCCTTCTTATCGAATTCGCTTCTATTTTTTTGCAACTGACCCATCCCTTTGTGGCAGCTTGAAAGTCCCCAAAGTGGGAAGCCCAGTCAATGTCCAGGCGTGGGCAGTTCCCCAAAGCCAGGCAAGGCGGGGTCCAAAGATATGGCTCATAGTTTGGACGAAACTTGAAAAACAACTTGCACTTTGTATGCTTTGGGGACATTTATCAGTTCGGGAGCAAAAGGAAACTTAATTTAGCGCACAACTGCCAGAAGTTCAAGGATGCCAGCTAGGATGTGGGAACAAGACGCAACCCCAAGTGCTCTATCAAATAAGTAAAACACAAAATGTGGGAAATACAACATTTTGTTGTTGCTTTTGTTTTTTCCCAGCCCCCCCCCCTCCCCACCCCCACACACACACACACACACAGTATACTAAACAAAACCCAACCAGTCGGCCACGCCCCCTCACACAATTTGGCTTTGGCTTTTCATATTTTTTAACTTTACGCATTGCTCCAGTTGGAAATGGTTCGGCCCCGAAGGCGTCATGAAAATAATCATAGATGTGGGTCATATTTCAGGATGGGTGACGGCATCGCATCGTTTGTGTGGTGGTGGCACGGGGGACGAGTGATGGCTTTGTGCTGTTTATGTTGCTCCAAAAAGGATAGCGGATAGGATAAGGGCTGGCAACAAACCCCGGGGACGAGCACCGAGTCTCGCCTGCAAACAACAATTCGCCAGACTCTCGTTTTTATTATGTAAATATCACATAAACACCCGGCAGCGACTCAGCGCCACAATCATATGAAACAATGCCACAAAATGGAAGGAGCGACGGGTCCTTGGTGAGACTGCAGTCTCTCATCATTATCAGGCATTGCCATAAAGCGACTTGTTGAGACTGCGACTCTCCTCTCCTCTCCTCTCCTCTCCTATCCTTTTCTTGATTTTATTTTGTGGTTTGACCGTTAAAAATACAAGCAAACAAACAAAATAACAAACTGACAGCAGATTCGAATGATTCGATTGGAAAATTACATTTAAATTACTGAATTGTGAATTGTGAAATGCTGCTAAATGGCCAAAACAATCTGCAGATGGTCTTCCCAAAATGCCCAGAGCATAAGGCATCCAGAGATGACCCTAACAGCTCAAAACTGTTGGCTTAGCACCATCAAATGAGCACGTTGAGCAGGAGACACTCCCTCCCGGTCACAAACCAGCTCCATTCCGGCTTAAGCCAACACTGTCAGCAAAGAATCGCTTCAGGTGCTCCCCAATCCAACATGTGTTGTCGAACTGTGTTAGTAAAGCCAGCTCCAAAGGGCCCTTCGGACACATTTGCACACTATCCCTCTTGGTCAAACCAAGCCATAAAGCATAAAAAAAAATCCATATTTGTTCAAGAGAGCGGAACATTTAGTAGGAATCAGTCGCAGGCATTTGCAAAATGGATTTAATTAAATAATATGATTTTGAATTACAACTCAACTTCTTGCACATTTTATATAAAAAAAAACCTATTACATCTCAAACGAATTACTCGACAGATCAATGCATATTCTATAATATAAAAAAATATATTTTATATATTCAAATCGAGTCTTTTAGCGCATTTTGTATTCGGCTGGTTGAATTTGTTTGTTCTTTCTTTGCTCAAACTTTTCCACAAACTACTCCTTTTATCTCAATCAGCAGACTTTAAGCCTTCCCTTGGTCAGTCACAAGTAAAGTCAGTTTCAGGGGTTTCACCTTAGTCTTTAGTCAACGCCATTTAAATTGTCACCCTGTCATAGTACTATACCCCGTCCCGCATCCCATGGGCTGTCGTGTCTGCCGCTCCGAAGTATACTCTAAATATTTTATAGCTAACCGCCGCCAAGAGCGCTGAGATTTCTTTTTTTTTTTTGGCTTTTTATTTGGTTTACGGGCGTCGGACAAATCTTTTTCGACTGTTGCCCGCTGCTGAACTCATTTATTAGTTCTGCCTGTGTCCGGCGCCGGGTGCAAGTTCGAGTCCATGTCCAGGTCCGACCCCGGCCACCGGCCACCAGCACCAGCACCAACTCCCACCAACTGACTATTGTTATAAATGTTTGGCTGTCAGTTCAACTGTGGCTGTGTAGCCTTGCGGCCATGCCCCACAAAATAGAAAATAGAAAAAAAAGAGAAGAGGCAAAGTGGCAAGAGGCAAAACTCTTTTATTGTATGTGTCTGTCTGGTTCCGCCGCACTCTTCCCGTCCTGCACCCGGCCCATCCTGGTAGTGTTTGGTGTGCTGCTGCGCCGGCTGCTGGCCAGGCTTTGTCTTCGCTTTGCGCTCCGAGTTCCGCTTTTTGTTGGCTGCCCGCTTTATTGTTGGTGCTTATTGTTTAGTTGGGTGAGTTTTTAAAAATTTGCCAAGCTATTGCCGAAAAAAAGTACTTTGCAACAGTTTTTCTTTTGTTTCCACATTTCCGGGAAATTGCTAAATAAATGCATGTTTCGTATTTAATACGACAAGTCCGAAAGAGAGAGAGAGAGAGAGAGAGAGCGAGGGAGAGAGGGAGATGAGATTAGATTTCTCTAGTTTTCGATTTATTTCAGTGTTGCGTAGAATTTTATTTTGATAGCGGCTGAGCTTTAAATGGTATCGCTCCTCGTGTCCACAACTCTTGCTTTGCTCGTTTTATTAATTTCTTAGCAATCTTTGAGCTGCTCCAATTTCCACTAACTGTCAGCACGCCCCGCACTGCCCCTCTTTGTGGCCAACAACGTTGGCAATAAACTTCAAGCGAGCTTGCTCTTCTTGGCCAAATGTTTAATATTTCAAAGTGACACCAGCCAATAACAGAGAAAAACCCGAAACCCATTTTCCATATTCGCTGCCCCCCTCCACCTAAAGAGGGGGCTTACGATGATTGCAGCCTTCGCCTTTTCCATACCCCCCCCCCCTCCCCAACCAACCCCCTGGTGTTATTTATATGACATTTTCGCTTGAGTGCGCGTTAAAATATCGCTGACAATATTTTATGCTCATGCTTTGCCTCATGTTTTGCAAACGTTCCACGTCCCTCCCTCCTCATCCTCCTCTCTTCTATGTGTCCCTTTCCCAAACCCACATTTGGCTATGATAAACTTGGCAAATTTATCCTGCTTTGCGCCATACGTCTTTTGGCACAGTTTGCTCTGAGAATCTCCCGCTCCCAATCCCGCTCCAAGTTTGCTCCCCTCTCCGCACTCCACACTCCGCACTCCAACTCCTCACTGCTTCGCTATTTGCACAGTTTACAGTTTCAGCAGTTTGGAGTTGAGCTTCGCGTGTGCATCTGTTAGATACTTTGTGTTGCTAAACAAGCACAGTCAAATATTTGCAATGCTCTACAAACAACAACAACAACAACAGCAAAAGCAACAATAGAAAGAGAAAAAGAAAGAGAACGAGAAACAAAAAGCATTCTTGCAACTCACGCACGCTGCAAAGATGGGCGCGGAATTTGGAGCACTTGCCAGCGAACAGATGCAGAAGCCGAAGCAAAAGAAACAAATAAGAATTATGTAGTCGAATGAGCTCGACTAGGATATACCCTAAATGCAGCTGTTAAATACATTCTATATTCTCAAATGCTCTCATTTCTGAAGAGTACAAAAAACTACACATGATGAAATCAAATGAAATTAAATGATAAACTTTGTCCAGTTTATCAATAATAATAATTAGAATATTTTAATTTTACAATTGTGGGTTTTATCAAATAATCGATTAACGAAGGCAGCTATTGATAAAACAAAGCAAACTTGATCTGCCCAAGAAGTTGAAGAAGTCTGAAACAGACGGATATAGCTATGTCGACTCATCTGTTGATCATTATGAAGATTATATATCCCAGATTCATCCTTGTGCCTGTTCCATACATTTCCGCGAAACCAATATGCCCATTTTTACCCAGTTTTAATTCAGAGTATAAAAACCCCAATCAGCGTGCTATTTGTGTGTGTGTGTGTGTGTGTGTGTGTGTGTGTGTGTTTCAGTGAAAGTCGATGGATGGAGGCAGCCAGTCGTCTGTGAAATAGAAAACGAAACAATGCACTCTTTGGGGCTGGGCGTAACGAGAAAACAGCGGGTCTGTTTTGGATTGGAATTGGAATTGGAATGCACCCATCGTCGTCACACATGTACTTCAATTTTCGGTAATGGTAATCTTACAGCGAGCAACTTGCAACCAGCAACTTGCCGCTTGCAGCGTGCAACTTGCAGCTTGTGAATTGCGGATAGCCTTGCAAGTTTGTCTAGCAATTGATTTGAATTTAAATTTGGAGCTGTGGTTGAAGCTGCTGCTAAAGATTGTTGTGGTTGTATTTCCTCAGAATGCTTAGAATACCACAAAGCTTATTGAGAATTTATATTGAATGAATATTTGTTGCTGTCTTACATGAAAAACATGCAGAAATATGTGTTTGGTTTTCAGTCCCAGAAATCAACATCAATCAGTCATTGATTTTCTGTTAAGAGAAAAATAAAATAAATAAAACAGCATTTGCCATATTGATAACAAAAACTTTGACTTCTGACAGGCAAATCGACCTATGAACTGTCAGATATGAACCTGGTATATTCTGGCAGACTTGGATATGGCTATATCGACATTGCACAATAAATTGCTATACTTCTGAGGGGATCTTTGTAGCGATTTGGATCAATTTTGGTTTACTTAGCATCCTTAAATGTGCTCTTTAGCTAACCCAAAGTGTGGTTTTCAGGAGTTGCGTTTAGCTTATTTGTCGGTTTGTTTCTGTTTCTGTTTCTGACAACTTTTGTAATTTTTGTGTAAGCCGTATTCTCTCTTACTCAATGCTTTAGCTGCACAAAAAGTATTTTATGGCTCCCTTGAACATTGAGACCAACTAAGCGACGACGGCCCAGTTGTGTTAGCCAAAAATTTGGAAACGTTAGCACTACGACGACGACGACGACGACGCTTTTATGGCATAATTCCTAGCAACGTCTTTTTGTTTTTACAGCCACGCCAAAAACTTTGACTGCACGCCAAGGAGAGAGACCAGGAGACGGGTAGACGGGTAGATGGGGTCAGCAGTTGGAGAGGAGAAAGGCACTCCGAATTGGCATGGCAAGATAGTAAAGAGTAATACCCAAAGCAGTCATAAAGTAAAACCAAATACTTTACATATAAACGACCGCAAGCAGACGTCAGAGTCGAGGCCCTCCTGAGCAAGACAACTGAATCCTCCTCAGAGGTGTGGGCTAGACGACGTCGCCATTTTTGCCATAACTTTATTTTGTTGGTTTTCTTTCGTTTCTTTTTTTTTTTTACTTTGGACGCATGCCCATAAAACGGCGACAGACCAAAAGTAGGTAAGAAAAAACTGTAGCCGGCGACCTTGCCAAACGCATTCCGAGAACAGTCTCAATTTTAAAGCCAAGGGAACTTATGTGTGGCAGACAATAAATCCGGGCTATTGATCCTTGCTATATGTCTTAAGCAAATTTATATGGCCAACGGAAAACTAGCTATGTACTTCCGCTGTAATATACTGACACTTTTTGGCACAGGACACCCCTCCACCTCCACTTCCCTGTTTTGGATGGCATCATTTGATAAACGCGCATATGGCATCGCAGGAGCTTGTCGAACATAAACCTTGCTCGGCTGGAGATTTGCCATGGATTTGGAGCAGCGTTTAGTGCAGCAGAGTTGAAAATTAAGGCGAGCAGCAACAACACTTTTTTCATTTTATTACAATGTTTATCCTCAGAGCGGATTAAAGTGGAACTATAAATTCCAAGCGGAACAAAGTGGGGGCAGACTAGAGGGGCACTAGAACTCCAAGGAGATAAGCCATCTTATACATATATGCATACAAAGCTGGAGAGTTACATTAAATGTGGCCTAAATATGTAAGCAAAGCATAAGAAAAGAAAACTTGGCCACAACAAGAGAAAGCTCCGATGAGAAGAAATTAAAAAAAAAACACCGAAGATAATATAGATTTTCATCTTTTGGAAAAAAGATAACTTATCTGTATTAAAAGTAAGCACATTTCGTTATTAATAATGTATTATTGCAGAGCATGTTTACTCTGTGAGAGAGCCAAAATTGCAATTCTGTGGAGACATAAGCCTCAAGAACTCAATTATCTTCGTTTGGGCTGAGTTAAGCAAATTTGTTCTAATTTGAAGCATAAAATTTGCTGCATAGGATTTTCAAATTAAATTTCCATTGCTCTGCAGGGAAATATTTTTTTTTTCTTTTTGCACTTGGTAACTTTGCCAAGTTTTGCTTCATTTTGGCTGCTTATCGACAAAAGTCAGCAAGCAGATCGGATTTGTGTTTGAATTAAGCAGTAAGCAGCGAAATGTTGAAGCCAGCAAAACGAAAACGAGAATGTAAAAGCGCGTAAAGGATTTACAGCCAACACCAGTTGGCCAACAGCTTAGTTTGCTCTTGCGACAATGCTGGCAGGCATTAGAAGGCAGCATTTGTTGCTGCTGAGCTGACTCAACACGCTAAAACTGCAAGTTGCAGTTGCAACAAGCTGGCAAAGCAAAACCGTGATGGGCAAAGACAAAGAAAAGAGATATATATATATATATATAGAGAGAGAGAGAGAGAGAGACAGAAAAAGAGGAAGGGGAGGAGTCTTGCCAAGCGCTGACCGCCGCCATTTCGAGCGCCATAAATCTTTGCAAATCGCGGCTAGCGCAAAGTGCGCCACAAAATGGCGAAAATTGCACGGCAAGGAAATAACAAAAGGACCACAACGACGCCAGCCAACGAGCCATGTTGCCACATAACACACTCAAAAAAAAAAGACAGAAATTTAGTAAATCAACTTAAATATTGCAAAAGCATTTGTTGCTTTTATAAATGTTTTTTAAAATTTGTAAAATAAAAGATTTCCTTTTGAAGCCTCGCACAGCATCGAAAATTTCTTAAAAATGATTATTTTCTATGGCATTTCTTTATGGCATATAAATTAAATTAAAAAATGAATTTTTACAGCATATGTTTAGCTGTGTATTCGTATATATGTAAAATTTAAAAAAAATACAGTTATTAAATAAAATAGTACAATTACCAATAAAATTATATTCTATTTAATCTATTATTGAACTTTTTAGAACACTGGAACATGAAATAAAGAAATGCGAACTAAGGTTTCCTAAAGTTTCGGAAACCTAAACTTTGCTCCAAAGGTATGGTAAATTTCGAAAATTCAGAATGTTATTTTTATAAGTGCAGGTGGACTCGAATCCAAAGGGGCAGCTGACATTGCAGCTCGGCGAGCAAATGCCGCCACATGCTCGGAGTCGCTCTTAGTTGAAGTTGGCGTTGGCGAAATTTAGTGCGCTTGAAATTTAGTTGCACAGTTGCGGTGATTTAGTTGGCCATCGCACTCGAGCAGCAACCCCAAACTGTGGGTGGCAACTGTGGGTCAGGCAACTGAACAATCAACTCGCCTTGGGGAAGGGCGAGAAGGGAACATAGAAAGAACGCAGAAACAAAGAACGACAGGCGATGAAAAGGGCTTTAAGCTAAGACAACTTTTGACCGGATCTGATCATTATTTATATTGCAAGCCTCCAACTGCTGACTCTAAATACTTAAAGTCTGTTTGGAAATGTACAAATCTGCAAAAGATTAACTGGGGAAAATTTAAATAGATTCCACTATCAGAATTTCTTGAATTCCTTAAGGCATTCCACATTCTTAAAGTATGTTTTGAATATTGTATTATTGTGTTTTCTATTTTTTCAGTGACTTACCGAATTTCGTTTTATGAAAAGTATAGAAAAACCAATTGGAGAAATGTGAGCGCCTCTTTCGAAATAATATTCAGTCAAAATAAATTTGACACTTTCTAATCTTTATTAATTTGGCTGTTTGCTGACAAGTTGTTGTCGTCTGTCTTTAAAATTGTTTTATTATTCATTTCGTAAAGATTTAAAAAAAGACAATTAAATCTAAATTATTTAAACAACCTTAATAAAATTGAGTTAAACATGAGAATGTTGGAAATGATGTACTTAAAACAGACAATTCAGATACCCATAATAAAGATTGCATTATTGCACATTATATACAATTATCAGATAAGTGGAGAATAATTGTGATTACCACTTGAACCATTCTAGCCTCTCACATTATATGAGAAAAGTTTTTCTCTTTATTAGCTGAAATCATTTATTCTTATTACTCACTGTGCACTCCAATATTTCATAATATTGCTAACATTCACCATTATTCAAGCCCCTGCCTGCTCCATATCCAGAGATCGAGCATAGTCAAGGTTTTTGCTTTAAACAAAACCATTGTTCATTCAGCAGCCTGGACACTCAGAGGAAGAGAGACAGACAAGCAGACAGGCAGAGAGGAAGAGAGTAAGAGATAGAAAAAGAAGAAGAAGGAGCAGGGCAGACTCATTTAAATACCCTGTCTGGAAGCCGACATGAGCTAAGTGCAAAGACGAAATTTATGCGAAAAATGCATCAGCAATATGTGCAACAGGAGCAGCAGCAGCAGCAGCGATAACAACAACTACAACAAGTGCGGCAACTTCACCAATTCGCACTCAAACAGAGCACAAACGAGGCAACCCAATCCAAGCCAACCACATCCCGCTCACAACAACAAGGACCAAAAAGGTACGCAGAGGCTTAATTCTTTTTCAGGACTTTTTTATTGTATATACATACACATATTGTTTAAAAAATGTGTAGCAAGGGATTGGCTGGGATGGGGAGGGGGGGCAGCAATTGGTAAGGCGACGAAGACAGGAATGGCATTTGCCAGGCGCAGCAACTTGTTCCCCGGTCCTGTTCCTGCTTCTGCTGCTCCTCCTGTTCCTGTTCCTTTTCCTGGTCCTGTTCTCGACTCTGTGTGCAACGCATGCCCAAGTGTGAATAAGAAAGCTTTGAAAGATGCTGCCGAACAATTCCCCAGACGGCCACTCCTCGGAGCATTATTCATTGTTTAAGAGTGAGAATGAGGAACGACGGTCGGATAGGCCGGCGTGGACTTAATAAGATTTTAATTGAAGCGCAAGAATTTAATTAATTTAATAATGAGTGCCATGGACCAAAAGAAAGTGAGTAACAGACTAAAATGAGGATGTATTCATGGCATGTGAAGAATGTGCTCGCTGAAACTTTGCCAGCTGCTTGGGATTGAATTAAATCACAAAATGATTCATAAAATGCCATTTTAATAATATTAATCTTTTAAATATGTTTATAGTTTAAATAGTCAATTGTAAAAAATAAACGAATTGTAGTCTGCTGTTGTCTTTTAATTAATCAAATTAAATTTAAATCTTAAGTTTAATTATACAATTTCTAAGTCAAAGAAAATCAAATTCAACTCTTTTTCAGTTTTATCTCAAGCACAAATAAGGCAAATTCATTAATCTGTTAACTATTTTCCAACAAATTTACGAGGAAAAAAAAGAGTTCGTTTTGCAAGGAGGAGCAACTGAAACATTTAAGCTCGTTTGGCTTTTGGCTACGTGCTGTTTGGTTTGGGGTCAGACGCTAATTGCAAATTGTTAATGTTGCAGCTGCAAGTTGCGAACTACAACTGAAACTGCAACTGTAACTCAATTGAAAATCTTTAGTGACTTTAAAACTGGAAGTAATATAAATCACGCAAAAGGTTCAGAATGTAACCCACTGCCGGCAATGGTCGCTGGTTTAATGACGCAAATAATTGCAACCGCGCAGCCAGTTGCAAGTTGCCAGTTGTTAGCTGTTAGTTGAGAGTTGGCAGCTGGGGATTGTGTGGACTGTGGACTGAGTGGCACAAGGGAGCGACTTAATGAAAATCAAACACGCAACACAACAACACAGCAACAATAGAAACAACAATAATTCAAAGTCGGTCAACTGTGCTGTGGAAAACGTCGCAGAGACTTTGGCGACCTACGAGCGGCTCTCAAGTGGTGCATGCCACACAATAATTGATAAACGAACAGATGTACAAGTGTTTAAGTGGATGAATGATGTGCTTCTCAAATGAGCCTGCCAGTTGCAAGTTACAAGTTGCTCGCTGCTTGTTGCAAGTTGCTCGCTGCTCGCTGCATGTTGCTCGTTGCACGTTGCTCGTTGCTCATTGCTAGTTGAGTGCTTTGAAGTTAGAACATTATTTGCAAGGCTGCATTAGGGGAGGGAGGCTGGCAATCGGTAATCAAAATGGCGATGAGGTTGACCCAAATCAATTGATTTATGCACTTGCAACGCATTGTTCTATGCTACTGCTGCTGCTGCTGCTGCTGCTTCAATTGAAAGCAGTAATTAAATTAATGAAGAAAGTTGACAAACTGAAGATCTGTTTTGTTGCAGCTACACTCTGCTATTAATTAAGTTACGCATTGCCAGCTCAAGTGGAGCGTGGAGCGTAAAGCGTGTTGCAGACGCGGCGGCATGTGAAACTCATCTGCCGTTGCATCAGCAGCTGTTGAATTTGCCACGCAATTGTAGACCAAGCGGGGCCAATGGCCCTTGGGGCAATAACGTTGGCGTCGCACACATGCGGAAGACCAACTTAAGAAACGCGTCCAAAACAGAGAGTTCTGTCAGCGGATTCCTCTCAGAAAACTGTAGAAAAACGCGTCGAATTCTTTGGCGCTGTGCAGAATTGCTTTACTTGAAGGCGTTAAGAAAAACTGTAAATAAATATGCTCGGTATGCGGACAATTATTAGCTGCCACCCCAGTCAATTGGATATTCCTCACTTCTTGCTAGACTTTTGCTTGCAACCATTTCTCACATCTAACTCTTTTTGCGAATCAAATAACGCGACAGAAACGCGATAATTTTTATCAGAAAACTTAACTTTAACCTGAAAATCAATAAGTTGAAGCCAAAACATAATGTTTCTTGGTTAGGCCTCACCCTGAACTAATTGCCTTAGCTAAGTGCAGCTAAAAGCCGCACTGCAACATTTGCATGTCGAACTAATTAATGTAGTTGGCAAATGGAATTAGTGAAAACATAAATAATTGTGTAAAAGTGTTTTTGTAGTTGTTGTTGGTTTTGTAATGCAATCAGTTTCGATTTGATTACCTTTAATTGACTTTTCAGCAATGTTGAATAATCGAAGCTGACGGCTCCAGTGGCAGTGGCAGAGGCAGCGACAGCGGCAGCGGCAACGGTGACGTCATCAACATTTAACACATTTTGAAGCTCATTAAAAATTTAAAATGAAATTGACTTTTTCCCTCTCGGCGACTTCTCGGTTTTTCTCTCTGTTGCCGTTTCAATTTAAAGTATTTGTTTGTAAATTTTAAATTCAATGCCGGAACTTTGTTCAATATTATGCATTTGTTGTTGTTTTCGGGCCTGTAATTATATTTATAGAGAAAAATATATATAAATTTTGTAGGCAACAAACAAATTGCAGCTGCGGCAGTGGTAAATTGTTAATAATGTCACAGCTTGATGCCAACAATTTATGACGAGCTTCAACCTGCTGCATTAAAAATAAATTAAATTTTCGTATTTCGTTTTATTCTCGCACTCAACATTTTTTTAATTATTTATGTTAATATTTTAATGGTTCAATTTAATCTATAAAATCCGTTTAAGCGATTCTTCTCATCGATGCATAAAAATTGTTTTAGTTTTGCTGGCCATTTTGCATACTAATAACAAATAAATATTATACATTTCTTATCAAATATAATTAATGCAATTTTTTGCTGTAAATTACGATTTGTTTCTAATAATGCAAAGCATATAAGGTTTATATATATGATCAAACAGCTAACATATTTCTTAGCTTATTAACTGAATATATTAATTTTAATTTTATACATATTGAAGGCCTGATTTCCACTCAAACAAGCATAAAAACATTTTTGATATTCAATTAACTTATCCAAATGAAATTATGCATTTGAATTAATTGCAAAAAATGACATGCAAATATTCTGAGCATAATTAATAGGCAATTTTACATGTTTTTCGCTTATAAAAATTTGTTGGAAAAACTAACAAAAAATTTAAAAATGGGCAGACTGCAACTAAGAACCATAAAGAGCATAAAGCAAATGTGTCACAACGAGAAAAACCTCAACAGTAAAAGAAGTAAAAATGGAAAAGCGCACAAGAAAAATGCAAAATGCGCGCCTGAAGAGCCTGCAACGAGGGGTGCTGAGGGGGGGGGAAAGGGTCTGAGTCTGTTACTGCTTCTGTTTCTGTTTCATATGTACATGGCAAGTGTTGTAAGTATGTGCTTAAATACGCATTTATTCATACAAATATGGCCAACGGCAGCAGCATCAGCAGCAGCAGCAGCAGCAACCGCAACAGAAACAGCAGCAGGCAAAACAATAAAACAAGTCCGCATTTTTGCTCGTTTGTTGCTGACAGACGAAGAAGATACCCTTTAAATGTGAGCTACTTGAAAGCTTTTGAGTAAACATAATATAGTTGTCAACTGCTAAGAATTAATATGCCCCACAAAGGAGACTGGGAGGTGCACGTAGAGCGGGCGAAATTTCCATGTCGTTGTCGACGTAGTTGGGCAAATCAGATGCGCAACTAACGAGCAGCAGCCACGACAATGTTACTGACAACTGGAGCCAGGAGGACTAGGACCCATGTAGGACCAGCGCCGGACGCTGAGCCGCGGGCCACTCTGCGTCCGTCTCTGTTTCTGTGTCTGTGTCTGTGTCTAGGTAGGAGAACCCAAACCAAAACACAAGCCGGAATCCGAACCCAAACCCATGCGAACATGGCGCAAATGTGACAAATATGGGCATGAAGTGTGCAAGTGACAAGTCTAACATACTTACAAATTTTATGCGGCGGCCACAGAGCCCAAACCACATTATCACCCAAAAGGGGCAGAGCGGAAAACGCTGGCAACCAAAGGCAAGTGGCAAGAGACAAGAGGCAAGAGACAAGAGGCAAGAGACAAGAGGTAAGAGGCACAAGGCATTGCAGCACGGTAGGAATTTGCGTTTTCAAATGTATGTTAATGATGTACCACCGGGTTCCAACGCCGTCAACGATGATTTCCAGTTTTTCCCTCTATTTTTTTTATTTGAATTTTTTTTGTTTGCGCCTCCATTGCGTTTGTTCAGTTAGCCAGACGTATTTCCTGTCATTGTTTACTGGTCCAACACTTTGCTATTTTTATTTTAATGCAATTTTTTGTGCTCGCCAAACAATACAGAAAAAAAGAAGTTGTGCCAAAGATAATTTGAATATGTGCAATCTAATGCTGCTAATGAAGCTGCGTTGCTTTTTGCCGCAAATTAAATTTAAATTTTCAATTTTTTAACGGAAATACTTTGAGAGGCTTGTGGTGAATAGTTGATCTAAACATGCAACTAATGTGATTTAGATTGATGGCTAATTTAATTGGCATCGAGTTCGTTTGGCTTCATGGGCTAGAAGAGATTACATAACTTAGCTCATTTACTTTCTGAGACAATAATTATAAATTAGACTTATTATTATTATTTGAATTATTTATATTATTTGGGTCCTCACTGCACTGGCAATTAGTTAGTTTTCTGTGCCGCTTGTTAAATCTAGAACTCTTCCCTAAATCCAAGACTTGCACGAATTCAAGAATTTTTGTCAGGTTGTTGACATGTTTCCCTATTATCCAGTCATAAAAGCCACAGGAAATGCGTGAATTAGGCCATGAAGTAAGTCACAGTGCGTGGACAGGAAGTGGCAAAGAGTGTTGCAAACACAGAATCACAACAGAGTTGCAGGCAATCAAACAGCTTACAGTTGTTGCATGTTGCATGTTGCATGAGAGAGCATATCTTAACTAGCTCTCGCCGGTAACAGCTTAACTTTCTTTGCACAGTGCCAGATGATCCGGCTAAAGGCAGCAAAAACTAAATCTCTGCTCCGAGTCGTAGTAGGAATCATAGTTGCTTGCATGCGGCATGCAATGTGCTGCTCCAACTACCTCTCCTCTCTCCACTCTCCTCTCTACCAAGCTAACAAGCCGTCTATAAAAGTGCCAGCTGTTCCCCTCTCTCCCCTCACTCTGATATCCATTCAGCTTGCTGCGTGCTTACTCACATTGAGTGGTGCATGTTCGCATGAGAGCAAACAGCTTGTTGCAAAGTGGCTTCAAATGCATTTTTTAGCTGCAGACTCATTTAAATGCGCACGCATGCAAAACGCAGAAGGTTTGGCAGTGGCAACCAACATTGCCCCAGGCACGCACACACAGATAAAAATACTCACAGATACACACAAACTCTATAAGAAAAACTAGAATACAATCAAAAATATTTAGATATATTTAAAATAACTTCTAAAAAGAATTTAAGTTAAGAATTAAGAAAATTAAAGCGTTGGATTTTCGAAAAATACTTTCTGAACATTAAGGAGAGGAGTCAGCGTAGGCACAAATAGTAAGACTAATTTTCAAAGATCTGGGCAATAATTTTTCTGAGTGTATTTAAGTAGTATTTACACGCACTTTGATTGCCAGCCTCAGAGTGGCAGCTATCTTGGCTGCAGACTGGCAGTCTGCTAACTACTGGTATCTGTCGCCCTGCACGAAATTACATAATTACCAACAATAAATTGTAATTACTGCCTTGAGATACATTTGCTCAGATAAACGGTTTTCCGTGTCTGTCGCCAGGCCAAATTAAATCTGGAGTGAGTAAGTTTTTCTAGCTTTTTGTTGCTCGATTCGCTTCTTTTCACTTTTTTCATTCATATTGTTGCCGTTGCTGTTGTTGTTGGTGTTGCTTTTGTATGTGTATGTGTTGTTGTTGTTATTGTTGTTGTTGGCTCGACATTGACTTTGGGCCGCCGTTCGCATAAATTACACTGAGCAATTACAACAAACCATCGAAATGTAAACAAACTTGGGGAATACGCACTGACAATTTGTGAACGCATTGGTGGCGCCCCTCCGGTGGCCCATCCGGTGGCAACATTAAATAGCATGTGAATATCGAGGGGAAGGCGCACATAGGGGAAGGAGAGCGGCACATCAGAAAAACAGCACTCAAAACGTTTTTAAGTTCACAAAGTGCGTGCATAAATTGCGTTGCCTTAGGTAATTTATACTGATTTATGTTGTGCCAGTGTGTGTGTGTGTTTGCATGTGTATATATGTGAGTGTTATGTAGAATCTGGGCTAAGCTTCTACAAGGTTTTCGACTAAAGCTGAGTGTGCGAGTGAGTGAGAAGCACCCAAAGCTTTGGTTCTTTAATTTTCAATGGTTGCCCAAAAAACTTGAGGAATGTTGACTGGTTGACAAGCAATTAATTTAGAATGTTTGATTTGATTATTTAATTTTATTTTATGTTTGTTGTCTTTTGCAAACAGTAATCGATTTTAATCAATGTTAAAGAGACAAGATAGAAATTAAAGACATTTAATAAACCTGGTCTGCATAACCTAAACACCAAATTGTAAGTGTTTAGCTCTCGAAATCACTGATGAGCTGACAAATTTGAATATGTCGACTGTTCATGCTGATCAGGAACATTAACGTAGAAGTTTCCGTCTGTCTGCTAAGGTGTGTAACAATATCATCAAACCCTAAACATATTTTTCTTGGCTAGAAATAATAAAAAATAATAAACTTTATAACCATTCCTCTGTCCCCTTTAAAGACATTAAGGACACGGTTCACAAGTCTTGAATTCGAGGTTTTTTTGGTCTTAGTTGTTCCAATTGTTTGATTTAAAAACTCACTGAAAATGATGCCATGCAATTTGCAACGCACTTTACATGACGTGGGCAGTCCGAGAAGGGCCTCTTGCAAGATTCATTCAATTTGCATGGACTAAGAGAGAGCCTTGAAGAGTGGATTGGCTTTCTTTGTGCTCATTTCTAGCTAACCTCAATCGATGGGAATCTTGAGCGCTGTCCAGTCGAACAAACGCAAATCAATGTCAAATGCCAAACTGGGCTGGCTGTGACCTTTACGGTAATATCAAACAAGCAATTCCCCAATCAGTACCAACAACAGCAGCAGCAACAACAACAACAACAACAACACCAATAACAAAATGCTGTGACAAATTAAGCTGGCCATAAATTGCAAGTGAAATTAAATAATAATTGAGGCAAAATGGACGATTTGATTGCAGACAAAAATCTATAACATTTGCATCTCTTTCTCTCTCACAGTTGGGCTCTTTATTATGGAAATAAAAAGCAATTTCAATAAATAATCAATTTGGGTCAGTGTATTCGAAAAACTGGGCAATCTAATGACATCATCAGAAGCAAATCTGAAATTGTTAACGTTGTCGTCCGTTGGAAACTGCAACAGCCAAACTCGAATTTAAATATGATTTCAACGGGGATCGGGGATCGGGGATTGGGGTTCGGGTGCTTAGTTTATCCTAACCAAGTGCTGCTCATTAAGGTCACACTGCCGGGTCGCTCTTATTTATTATGACCATATAATCTAGCTAACAGAAAAAAAAAAAAAATAAAAAATACTTAGTCACTCTGTCAATTTGTTAAAAATTGTGGTTGGAAAAGCTATTGGTGTATTATGCAAAAATTTGGTAAATTTTATAATATGTTGATGGCTAACTAGTTCGGTCTTTTGTAAGCTGCATATTTAAGTTGTTTAACATTTTAAACGAAAAGTGATTTGCATATTTAGTAAACAGACAGCAACATTTACACAAAATCAAAGAAACAGCATTGGAAAAATATTTGAAAATGCAGGCTTTGACCAAATAAATTGTATGATTTTTTTTTTGCTCTAAAGTAAATGAATACAAAATATAATATTCAAAATCAATCTAAAATAAAGGTTAATAACGTTTAGCGTAATTATTTAGTGTGCAAACATGCAAACACATTTATTATTGGCTTTTGGGATTGAAAACAGATTGGAATGAGAAGCGTGCATATTTTTTTTAATTGATAAACACGACCAAATATAAAAAATGTAAATTTTTTCGATTATGTTTTTAAATTTATTTCAAAGGTTAATTGGGCTGATACGCATTGAGTTGATTTCGAGGAAACAGCAAAGACATGAATCAGATAACGAGCTGTTCGAAATAATTATTATATATTCAGTCTAGCACATAAATCTAAAGGTATATGTATATAGATACATATTATATATATATATATATCATTTCAGGGTCTAATTAGAGCTAAAGACTTTAAAATTTGAATTTAAATCTCGTCTTTCAATTCATTTATAATATGAATATAATACTATGGAAACGAAAACTGATA
Organism: Drosophila longiperda; assembly: GCA_035042125.1. NCBI lineage: Eukaryota > Metazoa > Arthropoda > Insecta > Diptera > Drosophilidae > Drosophila > Drosophila longiperda. The sequence continues at coordinate 959,060 of JAWNLV010000130.1, forward strand.
ATGACTTAGCTTTTCAGAACCTTTACTTTTTCAATAGAAATTCATGATTTTATTTGAGTTTAATACGAAGCTTAGCCATAAGACTATAATAAAAATATTTAACAATTTGTTTTAGTGTATTTTGTGGTCGGCCACAGATTTTTTAATTGGTTTTTTATTAATTATATATTGATATATGTTTTTGTTACCGTGCAAAATGTTTTCGATTTGTTAATAGATTAACTGACTTTGCAAACGTGCATTATAATTAATATGAATTCTTCGGAATTAAATTAATGTTTTATTTAGCAAATCTGCACAATGAAACATTCGGATTTTATGTTTAATTACGCTCATTAATGATGCTTAAAATAATTGTTTTTCCCATATCAATTAATGCCATAATCTCGATGCAAATGCAAATCATCTCGCTTGCATTAATGTCCTTTAATGTTCAACTCTGATAGCTTTGCCATTTAAGCCCAGTCACCCAGCCCCCCCAGCCACGCCTTGTTCTGCTGACGTATTTATGCCGTTTGGTAATTTGTTCTTCTTTTGCATAAGCCCCTAAGTCAAATCGATGGGAGCCCAGCACCGCTGTGGCTATTTACTTATTTATTTATTTATTTATTATCGCAATGAGCCAGTCCTAGGGCTATTTCCTATTCCCTTTCATATAGCAAGGGCTCCTCCGTCATTTCCTCGCCTCATTTAATTTCACCACCACAGAGACCACACACATCGCCTTCTAGCTGGGATTTTTCTCCTTTTTTTTTTTTGCTGCCACTATTAGTTGTTGCATGGTCTTTTTATTTTGAGCTGCTGCCTGCCACTGCTGCCTACTCCAGACTACTCCATTATGCGCGTCCATTATGCCTCTGTTTGCCTTGATAATGTTCCATGTTCCATGTCCCATGTCCCATGTACCGTGTTCCGAGGGTCCGAGTCTGCCTCGTCTGATGCCATTGTCAGCTTTTGCCAGCCGACTGCCCTTTTGCCTTTTTGTCATTTCAGTTTTGTTGATTTTGCAAAAAATACAAGAAAGCAAAAAAACATATATATATTTGCCACCTCCTCAGCTGCCTAGTTGCATAGTCAAACGCCACACCACCACCCCCGACCCCAGCCCCTCCCTCGACATAGACATTGGGGCCAATGTAAATAATTTATTTATGGTCTTGTTTGTTTACTTCGTTTCGAGGCTGCACCCAGCTCATCTTTGTGCTGCGTCTTGTTTGTCTAGTGCTTAGAACTTACCCAAAGCTCTTAGTGGGCATGGCTCTTCCTCCGCCTCCACCCCCGCCTTCAAGTTTGCTTCCTTAACCTAGACCTGAAACGTGGGGCAGTCACATTCACTTTATAAATAAGATATCAATTGATTTTACGCAGAAATAAGCCAAGAACTGTTGCCGTTGACAGTATTTACAGCCCTTAAGGCGATTAACAACGATGTAAAAATCTTCAATTTAAATGAAATGGAAGCATTCATTTTATCCTGTATCAACATCAAAATGACATAAATATTATTACAGTTGGCCAGAAACAGGATCTCTAAATCTTATTTAAAACATAAGATTCAAATATGATTCTCAAATGTTATTAATTTTACTCATATTTCGCATCAGCTCAGATTCTAATCATTTTTATTAATGTTTGTTTTTATGCCTTGTGAATAAGGTTTCTATTACTCTAAATCTAATTTTACTTTTATAAATTATAAGTGAATTAAATTTTGCCACATAACCAATGCACTTTTAATCAAGTATTCCATATAAGTTCAGATACTATCTACGAGTAATTTATGGTATCAGAGTAGGTTTTTAAAATTCAAAATTCTTTGTTATTATATTCTAAATTAGATAAAGTTTTTCTATTTATCGATTGCAGCTAAGAGCTAAGTAAAAAGAACAGTTTTAAGTTTCCTACAAGTTTGTGCCACAATCCGCATATCTCTGAGGTCAAATCAGTTGAAAACTTGAAATTGCTTACTCCGATGAATCATTGAACGATTATATGGTCTGACCACGGAGCATGGCAATTATGCAATTTTCTACAGATTGAAAACACTTGTCGCAGCTTAATGCGCAGGTATGATAAGTGAATATTTATATTCATATATACATATATATATATATATATATATATATATATATATATATATATATATATGTATATAAGGAGACGTGTCTGATGATTCACACGCTTCAGGTATCTGAATGTGTAGCAAATTGTGCGCTGCGACGCCAAGAGGCAAGTAACAGTCGGCAACTGGGAACTGGCAACTGGCCAACTGAGACAACGTATCTCCAGTTGCACAATCTGAGCTAGGCAGATGTGGTAAGAGATACGGGCTATGCACGATAAGCAAATCAAAGCAGAAAGTTTACATTTGAAACAATAAAATCTGGCCTCAACTTGAGCAGTGCCTCGGCTTACAGGCATTTGTATCAGATACACACAAATAGCATAGAAGCTGCAGATGGAGACCGCACATGACTGTGAAGCAGAAGCCTGAGGGGCAACAAGACATCAAAGGGCATTGAGAATGCCGCCAAACTCGACACTACGTTTTCTAGCCATAGTTACAATATTATATCTCAGTCCCAGTCCCAGTCTCGGTCTCAGTCCCAGTGTCAGTGTCAGTGTTAGTCTTGGTATTTCTGTATCTTCAGCTAGCTAACTGTAATTGTATCTAACAGCTTCAACTGACAGGCCAGGCCAAGACGACAACAGCCTGGCAACGCGTCGCTCTCGAACTTGTCTTGCTTTTTATGGCCAATACCAGCAACAACAACAACAACAACAGCAGCAACAGCAGCAACAATAGAAACGCGTGCGGCTTTACAGTGCCACCAGATAGTCACTGGAGGAGGCGTCTCATCGTTTCGAGTTTGGGGCCACCCAAACATGGTCAGCACAGCGCCACCAAATTGACTGCTTGCCCCTCAACGCTCTGTCACCAGCTCCCATATACTTTCCCCTCAGTTTGCCGATCTGCTGTGCCATTGAATTATTGTTCAAAATCAAAAACTAACCATTATTTACCAACAGAGGAGTGCCAAATAAAACCCATCTTCAACTAGCAAAAAAACAAAGCCAGAGATGAGCTAGAAAATTAGTGAAAAATTAGAGAAAAATGCAGAAAAACATAAAACCAGAAAATCAATTTTGGCTTAAACAGAGCAGCAAGAAATAGAATGGAAACTACATTCCTAAGGACGATTTCACATTATAATTATCCGATTTCTTACAAATATAAAGAGCTACAATATTAATATAGTAAAAAGAGTTTATTTTTAAAAAAGAATGTATTTGATAAAGTAAAAAAACAGTTGATATTTTCAAAATAAACGTAAATTGCTGCTGAAATGTGATATTTGAAGTTGATGGTTAGGTTTGGTAAGTGCAACTGGAAGTATGGGAGTTTTGGTAGGAAGGAAGAACCTAGGAATTCCCTAAACGAGTCGCCAGTATTAAAAGGGAATAATTTAAAACGCATGGAAATCGTTACATAAATAAAAATCAACTCAATTTGCAATGGTTTTGAAACCTTCTGGAGAAAATTCAAAAGTGAATTCAATAAGTGTTGAAATTTAATTAAGATTTGGTTAAGATTTAATTAAAATAAATTCAGTATAATATTAAAGGAAAGTTTTTATTTTGATCTGTATTAAATAATGCAAACGCTAAGAACAAAAAATGTTATATTTTATTCTTATTGCTTGCGAAACTAATTGAACAACCTGCTCAGATTAAAGCGGTGGCCCATGAAAGTTGTATTGAAAGACGGACGACAATATCAGGTACAGATACAGATACACATATACATACATATACATATACACATACACATACACATACCCATTCACATACATATACAGATAAAGAGAGTCAGAGTCAGAGTCATAGTCACAGTCAAGACAACAACAATAATAACAAGTACAACAAACAATACTTGGCAAGGGGCCTCAGCACAATTGACTAACAAACTGGAGCTATACATCCTGTCCTCCCCGTTGGATCCCAGGTTCAGCTCACCTCCTGCTCATTGGCAGTGCAAATAATAACTTATGTGGAGTGTCACGCCAAAAAGCCGAAAGCGCTACGGGAAATATTTTCAGTGTGTGCTTTTCCTGCCACATACTGCTGCAGTATTTGTGCTCTCGCATATGTATTCACTGTACTATCCAATGTAAATAAAAAGTCCATCGAGATATTGTTGCTGTTGTTCTTGTTATTCCTATATCCGTTTGGCTTTTTTTTTTATTTATTGCTTGTTGCCTCAACTCGCTTCTCTCCGTTGCTGCAACGAAGTAATATCTCAGTAGTTTTGCAATATTTTAACGTATCTTTTGGATACGTTGGTTGCCTGTTTGTGGCTTTCTTTTGGTGCCGTTGCAATTGAACTATTCTGCAGCGCACGTAATTTAATCCAAGCCATTTCAGCTCCCCCTGCTCTGCTGGCCAAAAGTGACTCCATTCTTCTACTACCAACAGCTTTCGACTGCCAATTTTCGACTTGCGACCCCCAATCGAGAATTTGTTAATGAAAGGGAATTCTCTCTGGCAGTAACTGAATCCTGGGTCAGAAGTTTTAGCCGACAGAGAGAAGTGCAAATTATTAGAAGGGAAATAAGTAGAACGAGGCAGACACAACAAAACTAAAAAAATTAAAAATAAAAAACAAAACCAAAACTCTGAACAGCTTTTTGTGGTTAGCTCGGTTGCATTTGCTAATGTAAATTGTTGAGTTTGAAAAAGTTTTGCAGCTAAATGTTGTGGAAATTCCACTGACAAAAGTTGTTTTATTGTTTTGGCATTGCAGGAAATTCATTTCAAATGCGAATATGCTGAAAAACTGTGCAATAACTCAAATATTTAATTAGAAATTGAACGCCGTTAAAATAAAGCAAACCAATTCATGAAAGTTAAGTTTGTATATATATAAATATCATTTGCAGCGATTTATCACCTTTCAAAGTAAATGAAACCATGGCAAATATCTCAAATTAGCTATGAAATACTTCTGCTGCTATCGAAAACTATTTCAAGTTAAAGCCGTAACTTGAAATATAAACTAGACACAAATGCAAAAGCCTTCTCCCAAGAGGCACCTCTTGCACATTCGACTATTGGCATCATAAATACAAAACCACAAAAACACACATGCCATGTTAGTAAACAGAACCCAAAAGCAATTAAACTTTAAAGTCACAACCAAAACAACATGCGAACTGAGCAGCAAATGGACAACGCTGGACACTGGACACAAGCTGCAGCAATCTTGGAGGAGTCGAGGGATGGGGCTTGAAATGGATGACCAACACGTGCTAAGCTCATTAGATGCTTTGATTTCTCAAGTCTTAGCCAAACGATGGCACAACTTTGGGATCGACCGGAAATGCCCGGCCAAATGGACATAAATTGTGGCAACAAACTAATAACCAATAAAATTTCTTAAGCCGTCTAAGCTCATAAGTGCTATTTTAAAATACATGCTGCAACAAATCATCGTTGGTGGAGGGGGAGGGGGTAAAAGGGTAAAAGTTGGACTTGCGGTCACTTGTTCAGCATTTTATGTATATATACGTATGTCTGTATAGATTATATTAAAGTGGCCCAGGAAACCGTTCAAGTTGAAAAGCTCTCTTAATAAGCAATGGCCCGGAGTCTGCAGCTGAGGTTGTGCTGGGTTGTGCTCCTAATTCGCAATGCCAACAAGTGGCGGATGAGAGCTGACAGTGAGAGGAGCGAGAGGGGCCAGCCACTTCACTTGATGTCTGAGTGAATGGAGTCCAAAGATGAGCAACAGCAGCAGACTTCAGACGACCAAGCCAATGATTGGCAGTCCCAGAACCCCAACTAAAGACCGGCTATAAAATAGAGCAGTGCCAGCAACATCAACAGCAACAGCAACAGCCACAACTGCAACGGCAACAGTTGTTCTGTCAGTCAGTCACTCTGTCACTCTGTCTTCTGTCTAGCGGTAGTCTTACTATGCTGGTCGGTCTTGAGCGAGGGTTGCCACAAAGGAATTGGCAGCCTTAAGAAAAGCGTGTTGTGTGCAGTCTCATCAAAACCACAAGAGGAATAAATATATTTAAATAGAGCTTTTAAACTATTTAAATAAAACGTAAACTGACAATAATAAAATTATTATTTAGTTAATTTTGGTAGAATAAAATTATCAATTATATTTTAGTCTGACTAATAATATTAAATATATAAATATATACATATATATATCGTATAGAATATATAATATAATAAATAATAAATAATAGATATTTATAATAATAATTTTTTAATTTTATTTTAAGCAGTATAAGTACTGTTATTAATTTTTCCGTATCGACTTAATGTTTTTATATGATATCTTCAGAACTAAGTTGCATTGATATTGGAGTTACCAATTAGATAAACTTTTAAATTATATAGAAATAGTAAATCAGCATTCTGTACATATTTTATATTTATTAGTCATGTTTAAATTGCTTTTACGAACGAGACAGTTTTTGATTAAATCGCTTGATCATAATTAATTTAAATGCTAAAAGTTAAATATCTATATTATATCCATTAATTATGCCTTAAGCTCGATAGTAATTCACAATTTTGTATAGAATTTTTTTTTCAATAATTTGCTTTTTTTTATCTCATAATTTGTTTGAGCTACCTGTGCTCGAAGGTTGCCTCACGGCAACTGACAGGCAACTGCAACGTTGTTGAACTTTTAATTTGATGAATGATATACATTTGTCTCGAGTGCATGCCACAGCTTGCCGCACCACATTCGCAACCACAATCGCAGCCGCAAGAGAGTCGAGTAATTGTTGTGTGGATCGCAGTGTGGATCTCTGCACCGCTGGCATATTTACACACTCGCAGAGCCACAGCCGAAGGGGGCTCAGAGTGGAGTGAAGTGTTGTCCCCTATCCCCTACCCCTGCCCCTTGCCCTTTGAGGATGACACATGCGTTATGTTATGTACGCGCTGAGATCCGTTGAGATCTCGGCCTGCTGCTCCGTGGTATATAATTTAGCTTAGCTGCAATTATGAGATGTTGTGGCTGATCTGGAATCTGCTGCTGAGGCAAGCAGCACAAAAACCAGCACTGCCTGCACCGGAAGCTTTGTCTTCGTCTCTTTTTGCTTTTTTCTCGAAACTTGTTCTTACGGTTATCTTTGCAAGTGCCTCGAGTGCAACACATCAGTCCACGTTGTCTCAGAGTCTCTGGGATGCCAGCACATAGCATCCTTAATTATGACAATCAGCGCTGCTTGATGTTCATTTATTGGCCCCAGCTCTTCTGCTTCTACACCCCCTTCCCCTTCCCCTTCCCCTATCCTTCTCTCAGGCTCTCTCTTTTCGGGATATGTGAGCTGCTGATCCAGATCGGTTGCAATATTTATACATATATATTTTTGATGGTTCCCTGCCTGGTTAGTTAGAACGATCTGGCACAGTTTACGGCGAAACGCATCGGAATGCTGTGCAGGGGCTGGCTCTCGTTTTGGGGACAAGGCACAAGGTGTACCAGGCTTGTTATTTGGTAGAGTATATGTATATATGTGTAGTATATATGTGCATACTTCGGAACGGAACATTGTGGCGTGAGAGCTCGGGCGATGGGAGACAAATTGCTGAAAGTCTCACTGGGTGGCATCTTTGAAATCTGGATCAGAGCCAAGGGGCAGTCAAGCAATTTAGGAGTAGCATAAGACTTAAATGCATTTCATCAAGACGATAAGTTGTGTTTGGCCATAAATTATAAACATCTTTTGCAGTAGATTATCTGTTCTCCCATCAGCAATTTTGAATAGATAATTATTGAGCAGTAGTGTGGGAAATGAGTAAACAATCTTATAAATTGATCTTGGTTCAATAATCCCTAGAATCTGTTGCAAATAACTTTCGCTGCAGAGCGTCCAAATGCCCAATTCCACCCCAACAAGACACACCCATAAGTAAAACAAGAAGAAGGAAAACCGCAGGTGGCCCCTCGACAAAAGTCAGCGTTGATTGATTATAGGGTAGCCAGAGAAAAAATAAAAACAATTAAAGGTTCAGCTTTCACCCGGAGGCAACGCCAACTAATTACTTTCACTTGGCCAGAATTTCGAGCAGTTGAAGTCGTCTCCAATCTTGCAAAAGAGAAGCATTTACAAATCGAGCACGCAGCCATCTTCATTATTATCAACACCATCAGCCATCAGGCATCAGCCAAGAGCAGACAGCTGACAGCATGGGGCCATAGGTTAATATGGCTATTAGCCAAGAAGCTCAGAGCCGGAGTACAGCAAATAAAATACAAATCCCAAGTGCTCATCCACTGCAGCCAGAGAAATTGAGAAAGCCGGCCAGAAATCCAGAAAGCAGCCTCTGCTCTCTGACAGAAACCAGCAATTAACAAATCGCAGAAATGACAGGCTAAACTATATTGTTCATAACTTTCAAATGTGATTAAGGTCGACGAGCTGCCAGCCAAAATAGAAAAAATTGAAGAATTGAGATGGAATACATAATAAAATCAAAGTAGGCATCCAAAAGTAAATCGAAAGGTTCTAGGCGCAATAGCCAATGATTATGTTGTTTCAACTGGCTGATGGCTGATTGCTGATGTGGGCTAAGAAAACAATCAAAGTGCGCGTTGGCCAGCTCTCAGCTCCGGCCCAAAAAACACACACAGCCAAATAGCCCATGGGCCTGTAGTTGGTCAGAACGGATGCTGGACCACAACAAGAAAGTCTTAGCAAGACTCTCACTACGAATTTCAACAGGTTCACGCCTCTATCGTCAAACAAAAAACAACAAAAAACAACAAAAATAACAAACCGAACTGAATAAAACCAAAATCTGTGCAACAACACATTAAAGTAATTTTCGAGCCGAATCACAACAGAGCCAAAGCAATTGCTGTATGAGGGGCCAAGATATCGAAGCCAAAAGAAGCCGCCTCAAAACCAAACCAAAGTGCTGCCAATAAAATAAAAAACACAGAAAATTGAAATTTCATCGGCAAGCAGAAGATTCCATGCTCTTTGATAATTATAAAAAAAAATTATGAATTCATCTCAGATTTAAATAACCAGACTAATATATTTATTTAATTATTTTCAATAGTCTCAATTATGAAAATTAATAGAAAAAATGTCTTTTTTAAAATACAATTATATACTTTAATTTATTTTTAATTATTTTGTTAAAAATAAATGATAAGAATGGAAATGGAATCCATATTAAATTGTTTTTGCTTTATTTATTTATTTATTTATTGTATTATTAGAGATAAATAATATTAAGAAGATCAGCCGTTAACAAATGGAATTGTGGAATGTTTAAAATGTGAATTTAAGAAATGTTTGGCATATTGCAAAGTAGAATACAATAATATATATGTTGTATTATTAATCGATCGGTTGTTTCAATATGATATGGTATGGTATGATATGGTAGTTCATTCCAACTCCGAATTGGCTTCTTTCAAATTTAATATAAGCCTTGGTAAGGAAAGTGTATAAAAGACAGAACTGAAGTTAGCCGCCGCTCGACTTGTAAGTGGTACATCAAATTTGAACAGTTTTTCAAGTGTTTATGACGTTACGTGATGTTGTGAGAGAAGTGTGTGTGTGTGTGTGTGTGTGTGTGTGTACTTGAGGGGAAACGGAGGCAACTGAGACAACGAAGGCTTTTTGGATTGGTGTGATTATCGCAAGAAAACTATCTCTCAGTGTGGGTCTCTGGCTCTGTGCATCGACAGCCGCTGCCAGTTTTTTTTTTTTTCTTTATTTTTCGTTCATTTTATGAAGATGAATTTCTTTTTTATTCGAGATTTAAACTCAGCACACAGCTGCCGCAATACAGAAGAGCCCCACAGACCCACACACAGGTCTGCCGACTGAATTTTTGCTGAATTTTACAAGCTCGGCGCTGCTGGAGCTCCAATTACTTCACTCACTGTTGATTATTATGTTGTATGTTGTAGTTGTTGTAGAATTGTACGAATTTCTCTTGTTGCCGCTGCTGATCTTGTTGTTGTTATTGCCGCAGAGCTTCCTTAAAATCAGTGGATTAGTTGAATGAATAAGTGCTAGTCTGATATGTAGACATTGGTAAATAATGCATCAAATGATTAGGGAAAATTAGTGGAGTTTCTTTCAGCCAAAATAAATATTAATCTTAATAAAATGTTTCTTAATTTAAAACGCAAAAATAAAATCAGTTTTTTAAAAAAAGAATAGTATCTATTTGATATTAAAATTGTAATTATTTGTATTTAAGGACGACTAATTTTGACATATTTCGGTCATTTAGGTATAACATATGTGAGACAGAAAGGTAAATAATTTTTTATTAATAAAAAAAATATAATTATATTAAAAAATCTTAAATTTTTGATATTTTATTAGAGAAAACATGATTTTTGAATCTTTAATTTTGGTTTGATCTGATTGAGTTTTAAACGTATTTCAACAATCCGTGCAATATTTCGAATGTGCCGCTTAATTAATTTTTTATTATTATCCTATTTGAAATTTTATTTTTTATATAATTAAGTTAATAACTTTGATTTTCATTTCTGTAATAGTATACTGAATTTAGTGATTAGTAATTAAATCAACGACATAATTTTGTATTTTAATGTTGCTGTCTGAAACTCAAACTTAAACCATTTCATTTGTCAATAGCAATTTCTAAATGAGTTTCACCTACGTTAATCCCCTCATCATAAGCCACAATTCAAATATTGGCTATCAGCGTTTTTGACTTTTCCTTCAATCTTCGCCTTTCAACACATTTGTAAGCTGATGTGAAAACCAATGCAAATAGCTGAAAACCGATGAGCACGAAGAAGAGAAAGATTATGATTATGATGATGATGAAATCCAATAAACCTCTCAGCAAGTGCCACTCAGTATTATAATCTGAAGCGTAACCCCGAGTCGCACCTGAGACGAACTTGGACTTAGTAAATTGACACAATTTAGGCTGCATCTGACATATATATTTATATATATATATACATGTATAATTTACAATAAGCTGCAACGCATTCGCCATATCTTTGGTGGCAATCTGGCGGCAAGTTCTTACCTGTGTGGCATAAATCACGAGTGGAAACCAGTTTCCCAGTTTGAGTTTCTGATCTAGCGCTAGAGATCTACGCGCATAAATTCAAATTAGATAAAAATAAACTTTTACCAGCCAGGTGATTTAGTACATGAACCAAAAATATACCAACAAAAACAACAAATAACAAACAACAGACAACAGACAACAAACAACTTGTCGCAGGTGTTTCTAGATGCCAACTCGAGAGAGAAAAAGAAACAAGTTTTCTAGATTTATTCTCGAGTTGTATTTTTGCCCACTTTACTGCGACTTGACATATTTGCCTGCTAATTTCATGTTATTTATGCGGCCGTTGCGCATTTCTTGCCCCAAGTGGCAGAGGCAAACAATGGAGAGCTTAACACTTGTCGGCCAGGGAGGCGAGTGGAGGGAGCATGGCGGTCTGGGTGGGGTCTTGAGCTGGTCTTAGCTGGCCCCAAGTTCGGCGAGTTGAGCCTATTGTTTGTCTGGCAAAATGACAATTACATGTCGGGAATTTCAACAAAAATTATTAAAACAAATATTTGCGTGATAAACAAATTGCCTGTCAAGGCTTAACCAAAGCTCTGTGTATATTTCAATGATGGTGTGCGTGTGTGCCTGAGTGTGTGTGAACACTCGAAAAACTCGAAACATCAGAGAAACAGAAACATGATATTGATACAGCTGATACAGATTCAAACTTGATTTAAAGTTAGAATCGCTTTAAGGAGTCAAAATAATTCGACGCAATACAAAAATGTGCGCTAAATTCAAATTTTATTATACAATAATTTATTGTGCCACACTCATTTTAGCCAACTCCAGTTGTCTGTGGCTAAGAGCTTTGGCCAAATGCAAAGATAAACAACTCAACAGCGGCTCTTTTTGTGCAATCCAAACTTCAATTTCGTCTTGCAACAGACTCATGTGAAAATTCACACTGCCATCATGTGGCAAACGGCAAACGGCAAACGCAACAATTGACAAAGGCCCCAGGCCTGTGTGTGGGGGAGGCGGAGGAGTGGCGGGGGCATAGAAATTGCCTGGGATGGCACTTCATTAAATAGACGCCGCGGCGCTTTTCCGAGCTGCTGCCACGCCTCCCGCATTATACACACTGTGGCAAACTGAACTCAACTCTCAACAGTCAAGCGGCTGCTTATTTTTCACACATGCTCGCCAACAACAACAACAACAACAACAAATCGAGAATAACAACAAACAGCACAGAAAATACACAAAAAATGACAACAACAAAGAGGCAGAAATGTAAGCAATATTTTTTGCAATTTTTTGTTTTTGGTTTTTTATGCGCTGTGTTGTTTATGATGACAATTTTTCGTTGAGGACCCCGACATGTGGCCATAAGGTTGTCGGTAAATAACAAACAGGCGTCGACTCGGAGGCGGCATGTGGGGAAAGGTGGGCGTGGTGCCTCCCACAAGGGTTGTCAGCTAAAAAAAAAATAAAGGCCTCAAATTTCGTTGGCATTTTCGTGCAGCGAATCTGGTTGCTGCCACATGTTGTTGCAACGCTATCCGTTGCATGCAAATAAATGTATCTCAGACATTGCAGAAAGATTCGATTTGCATGCGCAGCTAAATTCAAGTGAATCTCGCAATGCCTTTCAGCTGTTTGGGGAATTTCAAATTATGCCTAATTGAGCTCAACATTTTGTGCATTATGGAAATTGTTTTCGAAACAAAAAACGGTTATTTTTGCATATTATTACGTTATTTGAGTGTCTGAGCTGAGCTTAAAAATAAATTCAACTTTTTCTTTGCCATAAATTATCTTTGTACTTAGCCTTTACCCACGACGAATTTTATTAAATGTGAAACCTGTTTTACTGTCAAAATAATAATAAAAAATGTTAATAATAATAAATGATATGTACGACCTTGGAATGAGTGACTATAATTAAGGATTAGTCATAGCTTGGCCTTAGAAATGTAATCTTTAAAAAATATTCTACGAGCAGGTTGAGTTATGCAAAGTTCGACTTTTGGAGTGAAATTTGTTGCTGATTTGCTTAGCTATTTTTAAATTTGAATCACATCGTTAACCCAAGACCCATCAGCAATTATAATTAAGTTATAATTGTACAATTATTAATAAATGTTAAATTTGAGAAGTAATTAAATATGCATTCGAAATCATTAGCTGTAAGGTTGGTTAAAATATTTACATTTTTTTGCCAGGTTTGAATATATCATTGTCACAGAACTGCTATATAAACTTGACCTCACACTACTTATAATGTTCAGAAACTTACCCAAAAAGTTTTTCAGACTCTCAATATATATATATACATATATATATTCATGTGTATAATTGGATCCACTCGACGTATAATCTGTAATGAAGAGCAGACGTATAAATTTAATATGCTTTCACATAAATTTTCCACAAGCACTTAAAAAATACGATGAAATCACTGAAGCCAAACACTGAACTAAAAAATCTAAAAATATTTCCAATTTAAAATATAATGACAAAAAATGCTGCAACTGGAAAATATTTTGTCATCGGCGTTCGATTTAAAGTAAGCAAAGGATTGACTATGTAATATAATACTAAGTGAGAACTTGAACTAAGTGAAAATTAATAGCTGACTGACACTGAGACAGACACTGAGACAGACAGAGGCGCAGACAGAGAAACAGACACAGAAGAAATTTGAACAACTTTCACTTAAAAATTTGTTGAAACACGAAACTTGAAATGACTTTTTTGAACTGTGAACCGAAGAACCAAAATGAGCTGCTTTGAGTTGACTTCGAATTGAGTTGAGTTAGGATGGGCTGTCTGGTGGCATCATAAATATAAATAATATACATATTTCGAAGTGTGTACATTTCCCTCTCCCACATCTCTCTCGCTGTGTAACTAACACGTTGTTGGTTTGTGGGAGGGGCAGTGGGGCTGCCGCCTGCATGCCACAGCAATTTGTGTGTGACTCTGCCACAGCGACAACATTTTGACACACTTAAGTGTTAGACAGCCAGCATCATCAACAGCTCCATGATGATCACAGTACAAGTTGACAGGGCCTCGGCGATAAATTTGGAAATTATGAACATAATTCTTCATTAGTCCACGCATTCGATAATGGAACTGAAGAGGCGTCAAAACGTGCCGCAACGAGAGTGAAAATGAGAGTCGTCCCCTCTCCCCTCCCTATCCACAAGAAGTCAACCCACACTCGCTTTCATTTGTGGTGCTAGTGATAAATTGGCGAATTACGCATTCGACTTGGGGATTATTTCCATTTTTGCACGTGGGCGTTTACCGAAAGTCCGAAAGTTACGCCCATTTTCCCCCAGTGTGTGTTAGGAATGCAAACGAAAAAACAAAAAATAAAAAAAAAGACCCACTTTCAGAGATAAGCGATAACAAGAGAGCTGGTCCCATTGATGGAGCGGCGATTGTTTGGCATTTAAATTGAAATAACGTGATTTTTGTGGTCCGCTGGGCACAGGTCCGCACGTTGAGAGGGGGCAGCGGGGATGGGGCAACAAAACCACTGGCATAGATTTTCCAAACTATTTTCGACTATTGTTTTGCGGTTTTGCGCAGATTTCGCTTAGCTTGTGTGCCCGATTTTTTTTATCTCTTTTTTTTAGGCATGAATGAGTTGAAACACACTTTCCTCTCGTCGTGTGTGTGTTGGGTGGGTGTGCCTGTTTTGCGGCCTTCTGTGTGTGGCTTGCCAACGATTTATGACTCTAGGCAGGCACGAAACTATATTGACTATTGAATCGCTTTAAATTTTGTTTAAAAATAAAAATTAAATTTTTAAAAATAAAAAAATTTCTCACCTCTCCCCGACGGGGAATTGAACCCCGGTCTCCCGCGTGACAGGCGGGGATACTAACCACTATACTATCGAGGATATTGAATGCTGTTTGCCAAACTATCGCCTTATAACAACAACAAAAAAAAAGATAAGAATTGAAATACAAGAGTATAAGTAATTGAATAATCACATTAACGTTAAGAATTTAAGAGTGTGTGTGAATGCATGTGTGTCTATAAATAGCACCACAGCAGAAGTAATATTTGCATAAGTTTATGGCACCTGGTAACGGCGCATTTATGTGCTTTTTATTATGCCTTGTCACTGGCTAAATCTATGTTTATGAACGGTTATAATTTTGGTCTAATATTTTCACATCGGCAAAGCTCAAAGGCAATTGCAATTTTGTTTTTGTATAGCTTCCGCTTCGATTTATTGTCAGCGAACGAATATATTTTCAGAAGTGTAAGCGAAGAAGGTAAAAAAAATATTATTCATGCTTTCAAAGTGTTCAAAAAAATTTATGAAATATTTAGAAAATAAACGAAAAAATAAATAGCACCACTTTTCAAATGTGTACATAAAATTATTAAAAAAAATATAAATAAGCGATTCCTATAAACTTTTTTGCAATTGACAAAATATATATTTAAGAAAATTTCAAAAACAGTGCTACTTAAAGTTTAATATATATTGGAATTACAAATCAATATATACACATAAAAAACATTTGTACAAATTCAAAATGATTGGTGTTTTGATTCGTAAATAACAATATCAAAGTCATGTAACTGTGTTTATATGAGTAAAGCTATATTTAGCTTGCAATTTTGCGTCAGCTTGAGTGCTAAAATGCTCAAATGGATACAGACATATGTATGTATGTGTGTGTAGTTAGAAGTGTGCATACATACTCAATTGTTGAACTTGTACAGCACTCAAAAGCTGTCAACACGTCAACATTGTTGATAACATCTCTTTGGAGACCTATTACATAAAACTATCAAACAACTGCCAACAAAGTGCCGCAGTCCCAAAACGATTTCTAAACCATTCACTCATAACGCGTATAAAGCATAAAACAACTAAAAAAAATTGAAAAAACTCTCCTCTCTGTCCTCCTCCTCCTTTTTCCATAACAGTCTGTGCGGGAGAGTGAGCGAGAGCAACCACAGAAACCGCAAGGTGCGTTTGCTGTAGTTATTTGTGTTTTTGTTGCTGCAAAACAATCGGCAAAAGGAGGCAAACAAAATAAGAGAAACAATTACACAAACAATTCGATTGCAGTCGACGTCGCCGCTTGCAGCATGCACGACGCCACTCAACTGACACTCAACTGGCAGCAGCAGCCTATGCTTCTCTTCCTCTCTCCCCGTCTCTGCCAATCCACTCCCTTTTCTGAGTGCAATCATGCAAATAATAAATTTTTATATGCAGCCATTCGAATTTATATGTGTGTGTGCGCGCAAAATTTTAACCCAAATATTTTGTAGACATGCAATATTTATGCTACAATAACAGCAACAGCTAAACTGCAAACAGGCACAATAACAACAAAAATAACAATACCAGTCAGCAGACAGCCAACAACAACATCAGCGTAGCAACATTTTTGATGTAATGGATTTTTGCTACTCTTGGCGAATGGTAGATTTTAGTGCACGAAAACTGCAACAGCAACTGTAAACCAACCAACCCCCACAGAATAGCCCCTCGCAGTTCCAAATAGGCTGAGCAGCTGTGTTTTTGCCATTCATTATGTCCTTTAATGCAGCTGTCCCTCAAACATCTCTCTTTCTCTCTACACTCGTCACTCTCCACTCTCCGCGTTTAGCAAGCAATTTTCACATGCATTTCTAATTTTCATAAACACATTAAAATGATAATTGAAAGGCATTTCAGAAGTAGTGTTTTTTTTTTTTTTGGTGTTGCACATCAGAATTTCTGCGAAATGTAGCCGCTGCTGTTGCTGCTGCTGCATTATTTATTTATTATGTATGCAAATGCATTTAAT
The DNA here is from genome assembly GCA_035042125.1 of Drosophila longiperda. Lineage (NCBI taxonomy): Eukaryota > Metazoa > Arthropoda > Insecta > Diptera > Drosophilidae > Drosophila > Drosophila longiperda. Next base: position 975,946 of record JAWNLV010000130.1, read on the forward strand.
TGCATGGACTGCGCTGACTCCTAGCAGAGAGAAAACAAGTTACTGGGCGTTGCATGTTGTGAAGGGGTGTACGAGGGAGGGGATCTTTTGGGAATTCAGCGTTGCCGACGTCAAACAATTTGCATATTTTAGCATGTAATGAAATTTGTAATAATTCTGCAATTAATTGCGTGCGTGTCCTTGTTTATGGCCCTTGCAAACCAACGTGTATCTGCAGCAGCAGCAGTATCTGGGGCAGTTGTGGCAACAGTCCACTCTCCATTTGTGTGAGTTTTAGTGGGTTGCCGCTGACTGCAGCTTCTTTGTGGAAACACACACATAAATTTCACATTTTTCGGCATTTACTTTTTCAGTTGTTGCATTTGACAAGCAGCGGATTTTGCATTGCATTAATGTGAAAGCTTTTCATTATTTTAATGTACCGCTAATGACTATAAAATGGCAACAGCAACCAACATTTGCAGCGCGATTTATTAAAATTATCTGTCTCTCTCTCTCTCTCTCTCTCTCTCTCTCGGCACGCCCCCAAAAGAAGACGAGATGATTGGGAGTAAAGAACAGAATTTCTTTTTTAAAGTCTCCGTTTCAATTCATTAACATTTGATTTACTTAATTATATATATCAATATATTATTTATTATTAACATATTTACTAAAAACGATCGAAAAATTTTAAGAAAGTTTAAAAAAAATGTATCTTAAATAAAAATAAAACTAAGCTAATAATAAAAATTCAAACTACTTAAAATAAAAAGTGATTCAATAAAAGGGTGTTCATTACTTTATTAATATATTTTTGTTTATTTTATGTTTTGTTATGTATATTTATTTGTTCAAAATGTATTTAAACTTAATTTTCAATTCAATCTATTTTTTATTAAGGTAATCATGATTGGAGTAATCAAGTAGCATATTATTCAAAACTGTTTTACTTCAAATATAAATGCATGCTATTTAAAATTAAAACACGAATTTCTAAAGTAGGCTCAGATAATTTCATATATCATTTCATTTTTAACTTTAATATACAATTTAATGTTAAATTATAATTTTGTAACACATTTTTAAAAATTATAGACTTTTTTATGTTCATATTAAATAAATAAATGTTTATGATTAAATTTTGCCATTACCATTCTAAGAAAAACTTATCAAATCCGATCAATTTCAATTAAATGTTCTCGAAATCGTCGATAACTTATGTAGCTCATGGAGGCCATTTTCAGTGAGTTTAAGCTCGGCACTTGAAAAAGTTGCTAAATATCCATAGAATTGCTTGCAACCTGTGGCAAAGTGTTTTGTGCCAGGTACATTTCCGAAGGAATATTTATGCGTAAAATGTGCAGCTGCAGGTATGATTATTGATCTTTTCCAAAGTATGCTGAGTGTTGCAGAAATTGTATTTTTTTTTACCATACGTTGAGTTGAGTTGGATAAATGTTTATTTTCAATTGCTTTGCATATTTACTTTTCATTTGCAGCAGCACAATTACGGCAAGCAGCAACAAATAATGTTGCACTAATTAATATAGGCAGTAACTGACACCATCCCCTGGCCGCAAATACATTTTAGAGGCCAATTTAAGGAGAGCAAAGGAGTCGGAAAGGAGTCAGCTGCAAATTGCACTTGGCTTGTATCTGCTATTTTGTATCTTGTATCTAACAGATACTCGTAGTTTTGATTTTCATGTTGATGTCTGTGCGTTTGTTTTGATGTTTTTCAATTATGTAAGGGCGGCATCAGTTGTTGCTTTTCTCATTTTCCCATTTTTCTCATTTAATGTTTTCTCTTGTTTTTCATTCCCTTTTTGCCATTGCAATTGTCTGGACTTTGGACTCTAGACGATAGACAATAGATTTCAAGGATGGTTTCACTTGCTTCCCTTACGCAATTTTAGCATCTGTACTCCCCCACCCCACCTCACCCACACATCTGACCAGTTTGCCGCTTTTTTTGTTTGTTTTTTTATTGCTTGCAATAATCATTTGGGCCAAGAACATCAGTGGAAATGGGGAAGAAGCAAAAGAATAATAAAATTAGTGGCAAATGGCTTTAAAGCGCAATATTTTCGAACAGTTTTCCTCCCTCTGCTTCCTAACATTTCCTCTTGCCCCATCGGCAGTTGTCGATGAATTGTTGATTAGTTTCGCGCGGCTTGAGGCGCCTCAAAAAGACTTAAGGCAATTATGCACGTTACGAGACGCAACAGCTTAATTATTTGCATGATCCATCGAATCAAACATAAAAAAAAAAATGCTTTTTAAATATTCAAAGTGATGGCAAATTATTGTGTGACCAGAAATGCGTGCTAAATGTTTTAATTGCCGCAATTCACGATCCAATGCGATGCGCGAAAATTCGAAACGCTCAAAATTGGCGGCAATTTAGCTTAAGACAATTTATCAGAATGAATATGTTGATGGATAACAGCCAAATCTTTATTGGCCTCATAAATGCGAAGAGCTTCCTCTAAAAATCGATTTACCTTATTTATTTTCATTGCTGTTTTGTCTTTTTTAGTTATTCAATGCTAAAGGCTGTAAAAAAAAACAGCTTTGATGGTGCCGCGCAGAAAATAAGATTCTTTAGTAAGAAAAATTTATTATTATTAGATGTGCATAAGCATAATCTATTTTGACTATCTCAACTTGTTCAAGTGTTTTATCTGAAAATTTAAAAAAATATATTTAATTGGCTTTTATAATGTTTACTTAATTTTATCAATAAATATCGAAAAGATTGCTTAAGAAGTGATCCATTAGGAGACTAAACCAAATCATCATAATATCTAGAAATATATTTCAATTACATAAACTGTATTTTCAATGACATTTTTTAATATCTTTAAGTTATTTGGGTAATGTTAATTACTCAACATTTGTAATTTCTGCAATTTTTATAATAATAATAAATAATAATAAATAATAATAAATAATAAATAATAATAATAAAGCTTTTGAATTTTTAATTACATTTTCGATTTGATGCCGCTTCGATTGGCTGCTGCTTAACAATTTTATAGTTAAAATTGAGAACTTAAAGTGTGTGCTTTTAATTTAATAATCATAGTGGAAATCAAGCTTAAAATAATGGCAAAGCAGAAAAGATACATTTAACTAAGAAAAAGAGCTGCCAAGAATGGAAAATAAGAAAAAGGCCAAAATAATAGTCAATAAAATATTTGTATGAGCAAAAATCATTGGAGCGTGGACTCGGAACTTTTTTTTGTTTATATCAATATAGATGAATAGACATGGCACAGATCGAGGAGGAGTCCTTGAAAAAATACAGTGTAGTCCATGCACTGAAACAACATTGAGACAAGTAAAGTTTTCTTTGGGTGCTTTTGAAGTGCACGTGGCCAGACAAGTTAAAAAAGAAAACAAAAATAAGAACAATAAGGAAAACAATAGATGACAGCCCTGTGAAAAATTTAACGAAAATAACACAGGACATGTGATGACAAGGGGGGGAGTGGGAGAGAGCTGTGTGTGCCAAAGAAAAACAATTTACAGTGTTTTGCTTCCAGTTGAAGACGTTTTATTCAATGCCAAGCAACAAAAACAGCAGCCACCGAAGAACTCTTTAGGAAGTTTTGTTTGTTTTCCTATTTTTTCTAATTTTTGTTGCTTTGTCTTCTCTGCGATTTGTCACGACAACAAAAAAGAAACAAAAATTTAACCCATGACTTCAGCGAGTGCCAACACACAGAAAAGAATTGGTGACCTTCTAGCAGAATGCGAATGTTGCAGGGAGAAAAAAAAAACAGATAGCAGGAAATGGTTCAGGATATTGGCGGACACGAGGGCGCAGCGGTGTGGGTGAGGTGGGGCGGGGCGGGGTGGGTTGTGCGTGCATTCAGCGTGAAATGCGACAACCCTGACATGCCTTTAAAGCGCCCGAGTTGCTGAAAGATACAGCTTGAAATTCAGAATTCCAAACAACGACTGCTCACTTGTAGCTCGGCTCACTTGCCACTTGCAGCAAATGAGTTGACCCCACAGAGCTACTTATGGACATTTTAGTTAAATTTTACGAGGGTTTTAAGGGTCCCCGTTTGCGAGTCGCCTAAGCGCTGATTTGGATGGAGCCAATCTATTGAAATTGCGGTCGAGAGCGAACAGGCCGAACAGAAAAAAGGTCAACACATTAAATTTATAATGCGATTGAAAAGGACGACGACAAAAGCGTTCTGTGGGCGTGAGAGCGCTCTGTGTGGGTGTGTGTGTGTGTGTGCCACTGTGTGTGTGGAAAGTGCTATTAAGTAGGTCAGTTTGGTCTGTCATAAAATGCAATTGGAGCGAATGGAAGTGCTGCGATTCCGGCATCAGAAATGTCATGTTATAAATAAGCAACGGAGAGCAACGCTAAAGAATATCGCATGTTGCGGGGCATGCCACACATAGCAATCTGGGTGGGGTAAGATGCTCCAGCTATGAGTTTAAATTGTAGTTTTAAGAAGCTGCCACCAATTGTATATGGCTGTGGAGTAAATGGGTCAAAAAGTAGTATTCACAGCTCACGTACAGATATGATTCATATTTAAATAACACATAAAAGAAAAATAAAAAGAAAATATATTTGTACAGCTTGCAGGCGAAGAATTCTCAACTTTCAGAGTGTCCAACACTATCAACGAATTTTAATTCTGTGGGGGAACCATTCTCATCAAGATTAAGCTGACCGTTTGGCACCTACTTCTTGAAAAAAAAAAACATCGAATGTCATTTCATAAAATCCACTTTCCAAGTTTGGTAACTGTATCTCTTTAATTGTAAAAGAGTAAGCTTTGTATATTCAAAGCTTGAAGTCAATAATAAAATGTCAATTTTTAAAAATTAATAAATTTTCTTTTTGATTTATTTTAGTTTAAATTGGTGCCATGAAATGAATTTCGCATCTAAGCTTCCTTTTTTTTCATTGACATTAAATGCTTCTGCTAAGGTTTATAATATTATTATTTTCTTATTCAATGTGTATTTTAAATAGCTAACTAATTAGAAACAAAATGTATATTAAATTGATAGAATTGTGCAAGTGTTTGTATCATAGATAGTGAAACCACTGAGAGAACTGAGAGCGATAGAGGAAGGCAGTCTATATCCGACTCGACTCTAGGCAGATAACTATAGAAATAAATGTAGAATGGTCCATTTAATATATTAAATATGTAAAAGCTGCTTTGTTAAATTTCGACCTGTCATAAATGAACAACAATCAAATAACTTTTATTGGCATCCATTACATGTGTGTGTGTGTGTGTGTGTTTCAGTAGTATCTGCCTTCTGTTGGAGCTTATTTGAGGAAGGTCTTTGGTAAAATTTTCATCACTTTACAGCGCTAACAGAAACGACCTTCATCAAAATAAAATCAGATGACAAAGTGCTGCTGGTTTTATTGACACAATGCATGCCAATATACCAGAGTCAGAGAGAGAGACAGAGAGGCACACACGGAGAGAAAGAGAGAGAGAGAGGAGGAAGTCAAGCTTCCGTAATTCCACCGGCCTGTTATAAATAGACGAGTTTTCAATACCATAAACAAATGATAAGAGACAAAACAACAACAAAATCAAAAGCGAAACAGGCCTGCTGTGCAAATTAGCAACAAATCAAAATCTGTCAAATAGCCATATTCCGGATGAAGAGTGACGGGCAATAAGGTAACCTTACCACGAGCCCAGTCAATGTCAATGTAAAAGCCAAAAACTAAAAAACGCTTTAAGTAAAACTGACGTGTGGATAACAATCACTGGCAATAAAATGCTCTAAAAAATGCATCTATTTTGCATACACAAAAAAGGAAAAAAAAAAAAAACACCGAGTGGAGAGTCATTAAAAAAGCAGAGACTATCACATACTAACAGCGGGACAATTATATATAGAAATATATATTTTTTTGTCGCGTTGGTAATTAAAACTTGTTGGCAGACTGTCAGGCAGTGAGTTAACAAGTCGGCAGCTTCACAGACTCGCAGTTAGTTGGAGTGTCATGGTCAGCTACACTAAAAAAAAAATAATCGACTTAAAATACAGAAATTATACTCATAAAAATTGAGTGTTGTGTGTTCCCAATTGCCTGATTAACCTATCAAAAATTCTTTTATTCTTTAAATTTTCACGTCTTTTGAAAATTATTTAAAACCAAAAATATGTTCTGATATTCATGGCATTTTACTAAAACTCACGAAGTTTTTTTCTGAGTGTAGAGAGCGCTAATTAAACTCGACTCCGGACAATACGAACCCCGAAGCCAAAGTTTAGAAGCGTCTGTCGCCCATTTGGCCATAAACTTAAACACTTAACGATGCTGGTAACTGATTGAGGATAGATGGAAGGGGGGGGGGGGAACAATATGAGCTGATGCTTGTGGCAGCTATTTATGCTTATCGACTGGTAGCCCTCGCTGCTGACATCATCATCTGGCCGAGACTGGCTGGCAGTCAGTCCGCAAAGTTAGTCATAATCAATTCTTGAATGCCAACAAACACTTTTACTGCGAGTGGAGATGTCAGCGCAACTTATGCTAATTGTTGCAGATTATTTATTTATTTATGCATGCGAGTGTGGCAGCTTCTGCCGACGCGTTTGTCGCCTGATTATGTGTCTATTTATAAGCGCAGGTAACTCGACACCAGACTCCATTCCTCCATTCCTCCATTACTCCTAGGCTTCTTTGGTCCTAATCAGATGCAGCCCAAACCAAGACCACAAAATCCGCATATGAATATCAATTATGAGGCCTGTCCCACCTAGCTCCTCCTTCCCACCTTCCCATTGAGTGGGTCTTTGTCACTTTGTCTCTATTTAAGCCCACAGGAAGTAGCTGGCAGAGAGCTGTGTGTTGGCTGTTCTTAACAGAGACGTCTAGACACCGTTTTCCAACTCACAAGAATGCTTTTAGCCAAAAAAGCAAAAACAAATAAAAGGATTAGTTATTTACATGAAAAATTCACGAGCCCAAAACTGAAACATTTATCGCTGAATTTCACAGAGGATAGCTTAAAATGCAAACTGTATCAATTTCAAAGTGTGCACAATGTAAAAAAAAAAAATAGAAAAAAAAATTGATTATGACATGTTACGAATTAAATAAAAATAACATTAAGGTTTTTGATAAAATATTAAATATTCTGTGTTTTACCAGATAAAGATATTTGGAAATCTACAGCTATTTATATTTATATTCTAAATTTCGAAAGTCATTTAAAATATGTTGATTTTGTTATATTAAGATTTTAGTAATATTATCTAAATCTTCAGCAATACAATAAAAAATTGGCCATAATCAATTATTTATAGTTTTTTCATTAATGAATGCAACTAGTTAATTTTTGTTAGCCTAAATAAATAATTTTATTAAATGCTTTTAATTTAGTTTAATTTTTTTTACCTAACTGAGTGAAACCATTTTCTGTAAATTGCTTTAAAATGGAATCCTAACAGTCGAAACAACTGTTCGATTTTCTAATTAGCCCAAAAACAAGTCGGGAAACACTCTCGGCCATGTTTATTCAGCGCAACTGCGAATGCGAGCAGCGAATGCAATTAAAATAAATATATGCAATAAAAAGAGTCGCACTCAAACGCCCATTGACACCCCGCCCAAGGCAGTGACACGGAGATGGGGTTGGGGAGGGGTGGGGAGAGGGCGTAAGTGATAGCAAGGTTCAAGTGTCCAACAGATACTTTGAGCCACTACGTGCCCAAACAAGCCAAACTGAAAACTGGTAACTGGCAACTGGCAACTGGAAAACTAGCAACTGACCAGTTATTGGAAGAAAATTGCGGTAGCTAAGCGATATTTGGCATTCAAAGGCAGTCGAATGTGTTGAACGTGGGGGGGGGGGGGGGAGTAAACTGGCAATGGGTGCAACTTGGGAGTCGGAGAGTGCAACTGCATGTGAATGATGCTCATGTGTGTGCATTGGAAGATTTTCTACTTTGTTTTTTTTTTTTGGAGACCCACCCGGTTTCAAATGTGCATTCGCTGTCTGCCGTCAATCCATTAAAAATTGTAGCAGCCACAAAACGTGGCACGTACCAGCAGTACACAGTTTGATATTTGTTCTGCTTGCCTCGGTTCGGGGCGGTCAGCAGATAACATTTGTATTTAAAAGACACTTTGCGCTGGCCCCAAACGAACACATGCCACATGCAACATGCAGAGAGAGAGAGAGAAACCGGTCGCTCGGACCATTTGTAGTTTATCTGTGGCAAATCTTGAGGTACCGCCGCATGTCAAAATGTCAATTTTTTTTGTGGCACGTCTGTTCGCAGCTGCATGTGTGTCTGTCTCTGTGTGTGTGTGTGTGTGTGTGGCATGCAAAATGCACATGCCACATGTTGCGTAAACTAGTTTGGCGATACATCACCTGAACTGCCTAAACTTTAGCCGACTGCATATTTTCTTTCAATGTCTGTCGCTGCACTTGCTGCACTTGCAACTTGCATATTTTATGGGTCCATCTCGTTGCGCTGCCAACATCCAAAGCCATTCGACTGTCAGCCCCATGTTTGTTGTAATTCAATTTGAGTGTCTATGATAGCGAACATGAATATCAAGCGACAACGATGAAGTCAGGCTTGGGTTTGGGTTTGAGATTGGGATTGGGTCTGGTCTTAGCTTAGGTGGGGTAAATTGGAAACGGGCAGCCGCCAGAGCGTGTTAAACAACACGTGAACAGAGCAACTTGGACACCTGGACAAGAGTCCAGGACAATTGGACACTTGGACATTTGGACACTTATGCAGTTGAGCGCTTAGATCTTACTTACCCCAAAAGTTGGCAGCTGTTGCAAGTGGCGCGTTGTGGCATTCAACTGTAAAGAGAGCAAGTTGAAAGTACAGTTATAGTTGGGTTGCTGATGTGTGCAAAATATTTATGAATATAAATCAGATTTTTAATTAATATTTGATAGTAAAATTGAAATTTAATTTAATTTAATATAAATCAGATTTTTAATTAATATTTAATAGTAAAATTAAAATTTAATTTAATTTAATTTAATGTAATTGTTTTATTAATTTTATTTATTAAATTTTTTAGTAAAATTTCTAACAGAATTTTATTTTTTAGGCATAAATTTTAAATGATTTTATTTTATTTCTTCTAGTTATATTGATTACTTGTAATAAAATTCATTTAAAATTATTTATTATTATTTGACATACATACATAAGTCATTTTCATTTATTATTTATATTATTAAAATTATTTATTTTATATTTATTTCTTGAGTTATGTTTGCACATATTGTTAAATGTAATTAAATAATAAAAAAAACAAGTATGTTTCATTATGAATTATTGCAATCTTTAAATTTATTTATTTTTGTGTATTTATTTTATAATTTATCCTGCATGGATAATTATTAGTTGTAATTTATTGAATTGTCGTCATCAATTTTGAGTTCAGTTTTTAAAGAAATGATGGAGAAAAAGAATGATTTTTTTTTATAAAATTACACTAACACTGATCAAAACAATTATTGGTGGCAAAGAAGTGCCGTTAAATAAGGATTAGCAGAAAGATGCTTCAGCAATGACTCAAAACTTTCTGGCTTAGCGGATTGAATCAAACCGTTATTCCTTGCAATTAAGCATCAAATTTATTGCTTTATTCAATTCTAGAAAAGCTTTCGTCACGCTATGTAAATTATTTTGTATAACTTAAGAGTAGCGAGCAGAGGGAGAATAAGAAGAAGAAGTATCACAAAGCACTTTATGAGTTGTCGCTGTGCGTGTCTCGGGAAATTCTTCATTGTGTGCTGCAATCTTCTTTTATTTTTCACAGCATAATTAAGCACACTTTTAAATATTTGAACCTATGGTGTGCCGACTCGTAAAAAACTAGAGTATCCCATAAAAAAAAAGAACGTAGACCACCCAAAAAGCGACTGCATGGATTGAATGGGTTGAATGGGTTGATGACTTGGTGGGTTGTTGGACTGATGGTCTGATGAGTTCCAGTCTAGGCTGCCAGTGCGTGCAAAAAAGGTCAACATTTTATGGGTTAGGTCTCTTTTTCAGTTCCTGCTCCCGCGAGCTATCCGGCTGAATTCTAAGTGTTAAATAATAAATACGTGGGGAAGTAGGATGTTGGGAGTGCTGGGAATCGGAGTGCAAATAAAAAGAGGCGTATTATTTGAAGTTGCGTGTTTTGACTTATTGCCACAGTTCACTGGCTGCCCGAATGATGACATTTTAATAGCCCAGAACCCATCTACCCAAAAGCCTGAGCAATAATATTTGCTGAGTTTTACGAGTTGCGAGCTGTTTGTGCCCCGCGTTGCAACAATGAGCAAGCCCAACGAAGCACATTACTTGTTTCCTTATTTTCTTCTATACTGGCAACCTGCTCTTTTTGGCTCTTTTCTAGCTGGGTTTTAATGGAATATTTAAGCACCTGCACATAAAATCCACAGGACCAGGCACCCAGCTCTGGTTGGGCACGTGTTGAGCCGCTTTTGATGGCTTATAAAATACATAAGCATATTTGATATTAATTGCTTTATTTTTGCTACGTATTTGTTAGTTAGTAGCCGCATCGATTTTAGCTAAGCTGCTTTTAGCTGCTGCCCCCAAAACTGCTCTGACCCAAAAGTAACCGTCAACAAATGAAATTCCCAGGACCAGTCCATAGTTCGGAGGCCCGCCATTAAAGATATTAAATTATTGCTGCTGCCCGAAAAATAACACAGCTCCAATTAGATCCAAGCAACAATGAAAACAACAATGGCAACAGCAACAAATAAAATCACATTTCTACTGCAGACTAAACTAATTTAATTAGTCAGACTAAACAGGAGACAGAGGCCTGTGGATGGGGCCCTGAGCCATGGAGGTTTAGTTTGCCATGCTCTGAATTTGGTCGGAAACTTGCTGAAAATTAAATTCAACTTTGAGTCAGCCAATTTTAAATCATTGTGATGTGATAAGTAGTTGAATGCCTCAAGAGGCAACAAAATGTGGCAGATGAAGTTGCTAGACTCAAAATATGTTTGATTATTACTTAATGAAAATGTTTCTCAAATTCCAAGTTTTGTTTTGCAAGGGAAACAAGTTTTAATTAGCCTCATAAAGGTAGTAAGCGGAATTTATGTGCAAAATTCGATTAACCAATTTAACTGAAATTAATATTGTTTTCACGATTTTCTTCAAATGTAACAGAATAAAATGTTTTAAGATTTTAATTGAATTTTTAAATTAATATAGGTAATATCCAATACAACGTAGAGATCGTTTTAATTTTTGGCAGCCCTGCAAAGTATATTTAATATTTATTTTTATATTTAACTCTAACCACTTTTTCCATGTCATATATACTATGTTTCTAATAATGCTAGACTTGCCTGAAAGTTAAGAAAAATAGAAGGACGCGAAATGTAATATACCCCTTTAACCATTTTTTCATTAAATTTTTGTTTAAATATATATTCACTGCATAAAAAATATGATTAGCAATAGTTTATTTTTAAATATTATTTGTGTACATATTGTGTTCAATTGTTATTCATGTGATTAATTAAATACACAGTTTATACAGCCAGCTTATCGAAATTTAATCCCCCTGATTTTACCAGCTTATTAATAATAAAATATGAGTCACAGCTAAAACAGTTGGAAAGTAAACATTGTTCCAATACTCGGCGACTATTGACGATAATTTTCCAGTGAAATAGATTTAGTGATAAATGTTATCGAGTGTCTCCCTGGCTTGTCTCCATTTCAACTAAAAAATATGCGCTCAAGCCAAGGCAACAAATTGTTGTCGCCTCAAATCGTAGGTGACTTTGAGAACTGTTCCCGACTAACTGCGACACATAAATAAATATTGTATTACCCTCATATATGAGTGTGTGTGTGTGTGTGTGTTTCTGTGTGTACACATTGAGGAAACCTTAGATCCACGACGCAAATGTGATACACACATTTTGCCCCTCTCTGTTTGCGCGTCGAGTTGTTAATTAAATATTTACGCTGCTTATTTGCAAAATGAATAATTTTAGCATTTTATTTTGCCAGCACAATGTGCTCCTCTTGTCTACGTGCCCCAACTGGCATGCAGCTCCCCTCGCCCCCTCCTCTTTTTGGCTTAGCTTCTACGGTTTCAGCGTCTGGCAGTTTATGGCTGGGTTTGTCAACAAACCGTTGGCAAACCTTTTTGCACATTTGCCTTTTGCTTAGAGACCCGTTATTTCATTTGACTTGGCGACGCGACGCGTCGCTTTAAGTTCAACTGCAACCCTTAAGAGGGCGCTTTAAAAGCTCAGCTCTCGTTCTTAATTGGCATACACATGTATGCATAAGTATAACTATGTGTGTGTGTGCGTGTGTGCTTGTGTGTGTATGATTGTGTGTAGTTGTCTTTAAGTGCCCGAAGGGTCGTCAGCTCATTGTGAGCAGCGCTTCCGCTCAGCTGAGACAACTCAACTGTGCAAACCTCTGTGTGTGTGTGTGTGTGTAAGTGTGTGTATGTGCGTACTTAGAGGCCAATGAGAGATAAGACACGAATCACGCTGCCTAACCCATTGCCGTCCACCAGTCGACACAGAAACATACAAAAAGTTGTTTACATATAAATATATATATATATATATATATGTTTATAATAAGAATAATAATATTTAATAAAAATATTTAATATTAATAGCATAATAATTATAATTCCAATGACGCATTTTTTTATTCATTGAAGTAAATAATGTATCAAAGCTAAAAATGCACAATTTTCACTAAACCTGATTATTTAAATTTTTGCCTTTAATGGGCTTCATTTTAAGGGGTTAAGCAATTAAAGTTGTGTTCGCATTTGACAAGCAAATGTTTGCAAAATTATTTAGTGAACCAGGCAGACTTTATATATATAGATAATTTGGTATTAATGGATGAACAGTATCTTCATTATTGAGCAGCACCTACTCCAACTCTGTGTGAACCCATCTCCAGATGAGTTGCACGTTTGAACTAACCTGTCCCACCGAAAACTTGTGCTAAACAAATGTTGTTGATTTTGCCGCCCAATCGGAGTGAAGCAACTCCTAACAAAAAGAACATCATTTAAAAAACACAAGAAATTGATAAACAAATTGAACAAGAACAACAACAACAACAACAACAACAACGCAGCTAACAAATCCAAAATATAATTTTTATTTTCGTTGTTCGATTTCGATTTTCACTCTTTAACTTTCGTCTACGCTTTCGTCTATTCATTGATTACACTTCTGTTGATTTGACCCAAATAATTTTCGAGTCGAACAAACATTAAATAAACAAACAAACAAGGCGCGGTCAGTGTTTGTTAGACAAACAAAACAACAAATCTGCAAAACTCGCATACAAAATCAATAATTTTGGGTGCCTGTTCAATTGCAGTCGCCCAAAAATATTGAAAAACTAAATTTTGAATTGTACTCGGCTAGTGGCCAGTTGTATACATAATTTGTACCCTTTTGTTTGGATGCAGAAAGTGCGACAGAGAGAGAGAGAGAGAGAGAGAGAGAGAGAAAGAGAGAGAGAGAGAGAGTGAGAGAGAGAGGGAATATTTACGTTTAATCAATTTCATTATTGGAAATATCAACACACATTTGTAGCACCGTCCGACACTTATCTAATATGTACTCGAGTCCAACTAATTATTGGGTCGATCCCAAATGCTAAGCAAATAAGACAAGTCAAATAGCTGTCCGATAGGGGGCGCTGCTGCATGCATGCGAGCGCCGAGTGTGACCAAAGCGGTAAGGGAATGTACCGTTTGGAAATGTAGTTCATTTAAATATTTAATGACGAGGGCGAGGACGTCGGGTTATAACGTTATCGATGGCAGTGGGTATGGGGCGTGGCATTAAGCACAGACGCCACCTGTCCAACAATGAAACAACTAATTATTAATTAATTATGCAAAGTTCTCTGCCTCTCCCCCCCTCCCAACACTCATCTGCCTCTCTTTCTCTCATTTTCAAATTAATTTCAAATTCAAACGACTCAACTCACCTTGACAGCCAAGTCCGAATCGCTTAGCTGGTTAACACAACTAACAGTTGTAAACAAAAAAAAAATAATAATAATACTGAGAAGAAACACAACAAAAAATGAAGTCATTTGTTTAAGACTTGAGTTGACTTGGGGCATTATCTCATTTTTGGCATTGCAAAACACGTTTCGCATGCATGAGAAATAAATTCACGAAAATTAATTCGAAATGCAAAGCGAAACGAATCACAGACAAAACTGAGAGCCAAATGCAAATTTCTGTTATTTGCTATTTGCCTGTTAAAGCAAACATGAAAATGTCATTTATTTTGCATGCCTCCAGAAACTCGAGGTTGTTCAAATTTAATTGAAGTGATGTAAGCACCTAAACAGGTCTTGAGACAAGTAATAGTTATATTGATAATATTCGTATTTTGCATAAATACTCGTAAAAGTTTCATTTGAATATAGTAAATAACTTGAGCTGAGAACAGTTGTAATTTCCTAGGAATATTATATATATTATTGTATATATTTTAGATAGTTTCTTAGTAAAATGAGAATAGCATATTTGTCTTCTGGGAATCTAAATGTTAAATACCAATAACAATTAAGAATAAAATAATATTCGGATTATGCATAAATACCAATTCTACTTTCATGTAAACTGAGAAAAAGTTGTAATCTTCTATATATATTATATATATATGTATAAATCTGACTCAAATTGGATAATAAATGTTAATTAAATATTTAAAGCATTTCTTGTGATCTAAATTTAAATCTTAATCAAAATGGGCAATTATAAGTTGTAAGTTTCAACAACTTCCATTAGTTTTAACTTGGGAAATTCTGAACATGCAACAAACAACCAGTAAACAAGTCAAAGTCAAAACAATTTATTTTATGCTAGACTAATCAGTTTAATAACAAAGCTCAGAGCGATCCAAAGTCTATTAAAAATACATATTTTTTGTAATTCAGTTTAACAACCCAATCAAAATATAAAATCAGCAACTGAAACACGTCGCCAGCTGAACCGCCAAATGAACCGAATAAAAAAAAACAAAAAAAACCAAAAAAACAACAACTGGAATATAAACATTAAGTTGAGCGACATGCAATAATAATTACCCATTATTTTAGCTATTATATTTTGTTGGTGGGTTTTGGCTGCTCAATGGCTGCCGTAAACACAGACAAAAATAAAAAAAAGAAGTAGTAAAAACAATAATAAATGCAATTAATATAATTTACTGGGCAAACGGATGTGCGTCTGTTTAAAAATTGCACTCACGTTGGCCCAATTAAAATGGGAAATATATTCAAATTGAAACCAGCCGAGAGACCAATGATATCTAGTAAAGTTTGTGTGTGTGTGTGTGTGTTGAGTCTCCCGACACCATCCAAACAACCGGTGCATTAATAAGCAGGTCGGAACCACATTCTTGGCAACAACATGTTTTCGGAACGTGCCATTTACACCGATCGGGGAATTGTGGGCGACTGATTTCCCTGGCCGCTCAGAGTTCGAAGACATGGCCAGAAATTGGTTTATGAAACATTTATGTTTTAAAAGCATACCAATTAATTTTTGGTTAATTTTGATGGCAGTTTGATGAACGCTGTAAGCCATTAAGGCCAGTTTATGCGCATTTATAAATTTTTATATTTCTATTATTGGCTTGACGCCAGCTGAAACGTTTGAAGCGTCATTCAGGCAAGTAAGATTGCTCCGGTCGAAAGAGCTCGACTGCGATATACCCCTGAACCCTGCACACCCAAATGTAAGCAGGTGTTAAAATAAAACAATTTATAATAAAAAGTAAAAAGCAACTACAGCTTCGCATTTGATTAATATTAAAATATGACATGGTGGGATTTGTGCAGTTGATGTACATAACTCGTCTGTTAAAATCCTCAAAAATGTATAGGCATTTGCGAAACGAAGGCAGTTATCGATAAAAATAAAATAAACTTATGTTGTAAATATATATAATACATATAATAATATCAGACAAGACTATATCGACTCATTTGTTCGTTCTGATCATAAGTTATATATATACTCCCCACATTTGCATTAGGCCATAATACCCCTTCTACGCATTTTTATTGGTCTGAGGGTGTAGAAATACATTGAGTCAAGAAAATGAGTCGACATCGAGTCATCGTTTCACTCTTTGGGGCTTTAACTACTGATGTTTACGTATTGGCCGTTGTTGCTGATAAGGAGCCGTTAGCAGATAAGATAATAAGATAAAGTGGGTAGCTGATTAGAGTCCCCAAGGTGTGACATTCACTTCCAACTGCCACTGCACCTCAACAGTTGTGATTTGAACAGAACTGTGACTGCAATTGTTGTGCAAGCTCCAGCTCCAACAAATACTCTGATAAATGCACTCAACTAGCCTATTTCTGATTCTATGATTCCAGTTGATCAATATTTGTGTGTTTGTATTTGTGTGCCCAAACGATAAGAGTCAAAGCTGGCTCTGCATCAAACAAACCAGAATCTAATGTCGAAATAATTCTTAGATAAGATACAAGTGGACAAATAGCTCATCGACAACAACATCAATAGGGAAATGCAGTTCAGCTTGAACAAATGTGTCATAAAAATGCCAAAGCTTCAAGGAATAACAAAAGTGATGAAATTCATTTATTGACGTATAAATTAGACCAGAACTGACATACATCTCTTATGGCTCATTAGCACTGCGTCTTTTATTAATCTTTGCATTTCAGCATCTTTGACTTTTAGCAAATGAATTATGTGTCTGCCTTTGCCACGCCCCAATTGCTTAAACATCTGTTTATATGGTGAATAAAAATTGTTTTCAATTCAACTGAAGACATCTCAATATGAGTGCGTATTTTTATAAGCTGTTCTAAATATACTGCTGACCATAAAAACATTGAAAATACATTTCAAATTTGCTCAGACTTTTAATAGTTCAACATTGTTTTGGGCTTTGCTCAAAAATGAAAGAAAAAAATAAATGAATAAAACGAGAAGACAGCAAAAGCAAACATGGGCAGACAAGACATAAGATAATAAAATGGGAACGAGACAGTCTGAGTTAAATTTATGACAAAATATGCAAAAATTTGTTACACTCGAACTTTACAAAATAGATAACCAGAATGGGAACTCAACTCAGTCGAAGCTGATGCTGATTCTGATGCTGATTCTTTGGCCACTCAATCGACGCCCCCGATATACGAATATATATATAATATACAACTGAAAATAAATGTGAGCGTATATTAAGCAAATATAGGCTGACAACAACAACAACAACAACAACAACAACAAGAAGAAGAAGCTGCAACAACAATTTCTTTCGCCTGTTTATTTTTTGCAAACTTTTGTTTTTAAATTTTGGTGTTTATTGATACTTGGAAAAATGTTGAATTTGCCCATTCAGCAACTAAATTTCTCTTGAAATATGATGTTTATAGAAATTTTTATAGGTTTGTTTTTGTGAGTGGATTCAGTTATAAATGAACAAACTTGTCGTAATTTTTGTGTTATGGGTTAATTTTTTTTAACGTTTCAGTTATGATAACTCAATTAGCAGTGCAAAGAGATGAAAGTTAAAGCTTTCGGCTTCAAACTAAATATCTAGACCACTAAGCCAACCGATTAAATGCCCCAAACTATCTGGGCCACTTTCTCCAGCAAGCCACCCACAAATTAAGCCAAGTTAATTGCTAAAACAAGAACAACTCTAAGCCACCCGCACATGTCACCATTATTTGTTTGGAAGGGTTGCCTTGCCTTTGGATTTCGTTGGGTTGGGCTTTGGGTCTACAAAGCAAATTAACTCAGTCAACACACAGAGAGAGAAAAAAAAATGTTTTGCTTAATTAACTGACAAAAACTTTCGGCACAAAGCACACGACACAAAGGATGTGAAAAGGGCAAGGAAGATGGGAAAAACCCGTGGAAATGTTTTCATAACGCCACACTTTTCACCTAGCCAAATACAAACAAGCATATTTGGGGAAGGTGAGCGGGATGGAGGAGGACGCACACGTGTCTATAAATAGGCGAGGGGGTGCAACTTATTGACAAGCATAAAGCTGCCAAAAATACTACAGGGCAAAGGCAAAGGCAAAGGGAAAGGCAGCAGAACAGAGCAAACTTGGCAAGCTTAAGCGTTGGCAAATAGTTGTTCAACGTGGCGAATGCGCAATTAACATTTATGGCTATTAATTACATTATGCATACGACGCGTTGTACACACCATCCTCACACATGCACATGAGCTGGTTGTGTGCTTACATCACTCTGTCTTCACTATTTGGCTGAGAGATTCTTTTATTTTAATTAAGCCACAAAATGCATACAGAAAAAACACAAAAGTTTTGCTTGTCTCCATTTCCAAATGCTTTAAATTAATTTTGGCATAAGAATTAACAAGTTAAGACCCGCCGGCATTTCATCTGTCAGTTATTGACTTGGCCATAATTATGGGCAATCAAACCTTTTTATTAGACGCTCCAACTAATGATCTTTTGTTCAAGTTGCGCCTCTGTCTGCGTTCTCTACGAGGCAAGGTCACCGCCTCAACTCAAACACAATAATCTCAAGCTAAAGCTAAAAAAAGAGCTGAAACTGAAGCTGTTGAACTGCCCCCGGGCCCCGTCACTTTGCTTGTGACTTTATTAATCGTTCAGCTGCAGCGACCTCATCTGATTAGCGTCTCGGAGGCATCTCGGAGGCATCTCGGAGGCATCTCGGAATTCATAATTGATACACCAAATGATATGGCTGCGGAATGTGTGAGCTGGAATAGAATGGGAATGGCAAGTGTTGCCAACCACTTATGGATTGGGGGCATGTGGTGGCAATGTGTGCTAAGCATAGGTTGTTATTGAGACCAGGCCGAGGAGCAGTTCCTCAACCATGTAATTATACCCAAAGATTCCATCGATATCGATTATATTCTAGGTCTACTATACTATTAAAATGTTGGCTAGCATAAAATTGTAGCCTTGACTAGGCAAAGTGTTTAGACTCGAAAATTAATTAAATTAAAACTGTTTCTAGTTCAATTTTGTAAGTGTGATAAATACTGTTCTCAAATGGCTTAAATAACTTATGAGCTAAAAGTTAACTTAAATTTAGTCTGAGCTAAGCTAAACTTGGTCGCTTTTAACAGTATATAAAATGTCATAGCTAATTATAACTTTTAGCTTATTGCATAATTCTTGCAAAATAAAAGTCTACAGACTTATTTATATAAATATGATATCTGATATAATCATAGAAAAATTTCATCTAGTTTGCAGCTTATTATTCAGAAAGATCAAATATTGCAATCAGGGGTTATTCTTATCTTATTTGTGGGACAGACATTTTGTAATTAAAAAAATTAAGTTTAATTTTCAGGCTGTTTTATGAGTGTACACAGAATTTTTATTTTTATTTATCATTAATAAAAACATATTAGATATCACTGAATATAAGTATTTCATGTTTAAAAATATTTTACGTTGCTTATAAAATTAATATAATTTTATATGAAATTACAATTTGAAAGCGATTCAAGTTTCTGAATTAATTATTATTTTAGTACATCCATAAAAACGAAACTTCTTCTATAAACAAAACTTTTCAATTTTACCTTAAATAATTTCTTAATAAAAGAAAATATATATAATTTTAAGACAAATTATTTCTAAGAATGCTATTGGCAACTTTTGGAATTTTCAGAATGATTTTATCCCGAGTTTTGTAAAAGGGACTTTAAGGGCTCTTTGCGTTACTTGTAATTTTGAATTAAATACTGGAATTAAAAGTTAGTCGCTCACACATACACACACACACACACACAGACGGAGAGTGAGAAAGATATTCTGAGGCTCAAGGTTTTTGGGCATCGCGCTTATCAGCTAACCTCGTGCCATTAATATGCCCAAAAATGAGACAAACAAGCTTTATGGCCTAATTCCAAGGCCATTTTCAACACACACAAAAACAACATAGAAAAAATTTTAAATTTTCAACCTGCATTAGCTAATCTAAGCAGACGAGAGACCAGAGACAGAGACAGAGACTGAGAATGAGAGCAGCAAAAAGTTTTTAATTACCAACAGGAAAAACACTCAAGATAACAGAGGTACAGACAGTCAGAGAGACAGACAGTTGGACAGTCAGAGAGACAGAGAGACAGTGAGACAGTGAGACAGTGAGTTAGAGAAAGAGAGTGGTCGTCGGGGACGGGGTAGGAGACAGGAGGATGGATAGCGACAGCGACAGCGACAGGCGGCAGCTAAAAATTTACATAAATTTCAAATATAGCAGAGGAAAATTGTATATTATTTAAGTTTTATGTGCAACTTTATCGGCAACGATAATGGATAGAGGAGGGGAGAGGAGAGAAGGAGATATAAGATGAGAGCAGAGTCCGAGTTGGAGAGACAAGTCTCGAATTGAACCAATGTGTACCTTAACCTTTTTTCTTTAATTCCTGCCTTTTATTTGGCTCTCAAAATGTATTTATGACTTGTGTAAATACCAAAAACAAAAAAAAAAAAAAATTCCAAATTCCAAATTCGACGCGAGTCAACTTTTTAGCCAGCTCACGGCAACAATTTTACGGCTTAAATATTTTTTAGCCATTAGATAAACAAACACGCAAGGCCCGTAAACAGCGTTTATGGAGTGAGGGGAGCAGGGGGTGGGGGGCGGTGGAGTAACGAAAATATCTTTCAAGTACAATGTTAAATAAATATAAACAAAAGTTTTTTTTTGTTCTTTTCCCTGCTTTTTTTGGTTCTTTTCAGGTTTTCTGGGATGCTGCTGCACTTTGCTGCTGGTTGAGTGTATTCCCTGTTGTTGTTGTTGTTTTGTTTTGTTTTTTTTTTGTTTTTTGTTTTTAGCTACTTAAAGCTTTTAGAGCATAAGACGTAATATAAATTACATTAGCTAAGTGCCAGGCCAGGCAGCAATTAAAGCGACTCGCAGCCGAGGCCCACGTTTTGGTATTAAAGTCGCGGTAAATTTGAGAGAAGCTGCTAATGACGATGATGATGGCCTCCCTCTTGGCCTCCCCCTCCTCATCATGGTCATTTTCATCAGCAGCCTCAGCCTCAGCATCATCATCATTATCAAGATCATCATTATCAGCAACGATAAGCAGCGGGAGCATTAGCAGCATCATTAGAACGTCAACTTAATCAAGGTTAAAAAGCATGCGGCATGCGGCATGCGGAATGCCGGAAAAATTTGTGTGGCTTGCGTTTTTATGCTTATGCAACATTTTCAAGTGGCAACCCCAAATATATAAACATCTAATTTTATTCTTTAATGATTCCCATAATTAGCTGACTGCTGAAAAAAAAATACTTGTTTTGTTTATTTGTTGTTTTCGTGTTCAGAGAAAACATCAGTTTCCGTTTTATTCTCAATTCAATTTTCATATGTTGCATGCTGTTTGTGGCTGATTGGAAAACTGCGAAAGTGTTTGCACAAAATTTGTTAATGCGATTACCCAAGCAGTGTGTGTGTGTGTGTGTGTGTGTGTGTGTGTGTGTGTGTTTTATAGACTAGTAGTTGCTGTCAGAAGTTGTGCAACTGTTGTGTAATGCTCAACAGTGCGTTCAATCATCAAATCGATTGCAGGCAACATGCATTGGTAGTGGAAACAGTTAAAAGTGTTAGAATGTTGAAACAGTATCAAATTGACTTAATGGCCAGAAACATTCGCAACAAATTTTCAGGCACAAAGTTAAGAGGAAATTGACAAAACATTCGATATTGCAAATAACATAATTGCTGGCGGGACTTTTTTACATTAAATTAAATTATTTAAGATAAAATAAAATAAATAAATAAATTTAAAATAATAAAATCTTAAGTAAGCAAACAACAAATATATTGTGTAAGAAGCTTACTCTTAAAAATATGACTTAAAGAAGAAATATATAAAAAAAAAATTAACCAATATAAATAAAAAGAAATAATATGAAATCAGACAAATTATAGAAACGAATAAAAATGCAACAAATACAATACAATAAATACAATTGCAAGATGTTTAAGAGATTTTTTATCAAATAGAGAAAACTATAGAACAATTTTTGAAATTATTTTTTATTCGCCTGCTCAATATTAAATTATTCTTGTTTATATTTAGCTATTCATTTTAGGACCTGAATTTTTTGCAGGTAAAGAGTAGAAATGAAAGCAGAATTATGTTGTCATAGATATAATATTTACTTGTCAAATAAAATTATAAAAAACCATATTTAAAATATTCGTCTTAATTAACAAAACATAACTCTCAACACGAATATTTATTTAATTGTTTGCCTAAATTTCGAGCGACAGAAAATGGAATTCTTTAAGTGTCAAACAGCTCACAATACCAAAATGATTAAATTATTATTAAAAAAAGAGTAAGTGAAATTTCCTATTAAAAAACACTGTATTTCATATTCGTCTCAACACAATTAAATAAATCTTGATACGTTTCCTAAATAATTTATTTGTAATTAAATTTTCACTAGTAGCAAATTCTTGATAATAATACATAAATAAAATTTATTTAATATTCCTTTTAATACATTTAAAGATATTTGGTGCGTGTTCTAAGTCTAAAATTGCAAAGAAAACAATTAGAATTGGAATGTTTTTTAAGAGCTCAACAAGATTCAGTTAACACGGGCCCAGCCCAATCTTTGCCAGCTCACGTTTGGGCCATTAAGCAACTGTTCTAAGCCAAATACACACGCACACACACATTTCAGAATGGTAACTGTTCTGCAGAAGTGACAAACATTTCCACGTAAAGGCTTGCAACACACACAGAACCCACTTTATTGAGGCTGCAACGCCCCGCCCCATCCGGATTCCAAGCTGAGCCTCGGTTCGAGCTTCATTCATGAAGTTTGAGATTCAGATCTGACTGCGAGAACAAACAATCAAACTAACAAACAAACAAACACGAAGAGGACGCCGACAACATCTAACTGGAATTTCCAGGAATTGTGCAAGCTTTAAGATCTTCCAAGACCTGTTTCCCCAAGGAGCCAATGGGAGGGGGGACGACAGTAAGGCAAACGACATTATTAATGATTAGAAATTTTCACAAAACCAAAAACTCATAAAAACTTATCGATCTTTGTGCTGGACATCAACTTGACAACAACAACAACAACTGTCATTTCATCATTGAGGCACTTTCATGAGTTGCCCCAAAGCTGAAGATATAAATGACATGCAAGCTGTTGACTGACAGCAAGAGCAAAGCGAAAAAAAAATAAGGCTAGAACACAAGTTGGTGGACATTAATAAAGCTTAAAGCAAACTTAATTAAAACTTACGCTGCAAAATTGTGCGACGTGCGACGTGCGTCAGTTTTCTTCTTCTTCGTTGTTTTTTTTTTGCGAGCAAAACACTTGGCGTGAATTTATCGTTTTGAGCGACACAAACAAAAACATAAGCAAAAATGCGCCTAGAACAAAAGAAACACGTGCAAAATTCGCTCGTTTATATTAAAATTAATGGCAAATGGCAAATGTATCTGTGAGATACGCGATGCGCGGTTCGCGATGCTGGCAATTGAATTATAAGGCAAACATTTCATTCATTTTCGCACACACTGAACACATGGCGCGCGGGGGTGGGGTTGCTGATTTGGAGGGGGGCGGGGCAGATTTGCACACACACGCGTCAAAAACGGTAAAACACAATTTGACTGCGACAATCGACAGCTAACAACTGAAATGCTGGCTTTATTAACGGTTCAGTTTTTGGATTTTTTTGGTTTGGTTTTAGTTTTGGGTTTCGGTTTCAGTTTCGGTCTCGTTGTCGATGTCGATTTCGATGTCGGGCGTTCTCCAATCGGTTGCGTCCATAAAAACGTCCAGACACGTTCACGTACTCGGCTCAACTGGCAAAAATTATCTGAGAGCGCATCGAACACTGCACGCAACGAAACTTGTTTGCGGACTGTTTGTTTGTTTGCGCTCCCTCTCTCTCTCTCTCACGCGCTCTCTCTATCACTCACACTCTCTCGCATACGAGGCAGACAGCACACGAGCGTGCACGAGCACGAGGCAGCCCAACGAATTGGATAATGCGGAAAGTATCTGAGCGCCAGCTGACAAGCAAAGAGTCCAAGAGAGGGAGAGCATGAGTCAAACTCAAATTGGAATCTCTTTGAGTTAGAAACAATAATGGTTCGAAACTTGGCTAAGCCTCAGATTGTGCGGATTTTCTTTGTTGCTATTTGTGATTTACGTGGTTGCAAAAGGGGGTGTTGTTGCAACATCGCTATTTGAGGCAAAATGACTGCTGTTTCCATGAAGTTGTCAAGCAAAACATATTTTATTCACAACTTAGAACAGTATTTGAATAATTCCAAATATAATGCCAAGAGACAAGCATGAAGAATGAAGGTGTTTAAAACGTCTACTTTTTCAGTAGATTTAATAATTTAGTATAATTAAAGTAGGTAATTATTAAATAAATTTAATTAAATATTTAAATTATAGCAATATTTTATTAGTTTCAAATGAGTACATATTAATATTTTATATAATAAATTTAGATAAAACTAGATTAAGAAAGATATATTTAATTTATTATTTACTTAAATATTTATTAATTATTCATTCTATTATTTTGTTTTAAATTTATTTTTATATCAGTTATTTTAAATATTTAATTATTTCCAATAAGAATGTCTTCTTCTAATAAGTCAATTGTTACCCTCCACAAAATTCTTATCAGTTTATCGACAGACATCAATTGGAATTCAGTGCGTGCTAATGTAAATCTAGATTTTTGGGAGCGGTCATTTTAACAACACATGAAAAGAATGCACTGCTAAAGATAAACAGAGAGCCCAAAAACCAACGTAGTAGATTGAGGGAATGGGAGGAAGAGCGAAGTGTTGAGGTACAATAATTGGTTGCTCTGTTTTTGCCGGCATTCAACTCACATGCTCTCTGCCTAGCTCTCTCTCTCTCTCTCTCGCATTTTCTCTCAAACGTTTGCTCGCTCAGATAAAAATGCAGTTTTGCTAGTTTAACTAAGCAGCCACAGATGGCGCTAGTGTGTCGTAGATAAGAAAAGTTGCCCGACAAATGCAGTTTCAATGTTTTTGTTGTTTTGCATTTTCTTATCGTATGTTTGCTGAAAATCGAGTTAAGCAGAGTGTGTGCAGAGCTTGGGGGAATGTCGAGGGGGAATCAAAGTCACATTCTTGGAAAATGTATGGCAAAAAGCATCGCTGGTAGTTGCCACAAATGCAGCGTAATCAGTTTTTTGCGCCACGACTTCTGCTTTGGTTCTGGTTCTGGTTCTGCTTCTGCCGGAAGTTGCAACACGTCGCCGTAGACTAACGCATATGTTGCTGCTGCCTAAGTGTAACGATATCGTTGTCGCCTGACACACCCCAACAATTGCAACCCAACCATCCCCCCCCCCACCCAAAAAAAAAAACATTAATCGCAAATTTTTCAAAATGTAAAAAGCAGCTTGAAAGTTGGCAGTTGCAAGCTGAGTTATTGCTTTGGCTGGCTTGCCTCCATTGTTCGACGCCACCCTCCAACACCAACCCCCCCCCCCCCACCCATCCAACGACACCACCCAAACCACACTTGGTCACACTTTTTTTTATTTATTGTGAACATGTGTGAACAACTGCATTCGGAGTCTCTCAAGCAACCCCCAAACACATTCACACACACACACACACACACACACACACACACACACTTCGACATAGGCATCTGCCCTCAAGGCAGCGATTAATCATGAAATTTTCACAGAAAATATCCATTAGATACGAATTAAGTCATAATTGAGAGTGCACGAGTCGTGCCACATTGAAGTGCAGCTCAAAAGTCGCCTTTGGGTTAGCTTTGGGGGTTGCATTGCATGCGCCCCCTCTCCTTGTCTCTGTGTCCTTCTGTGTTTGTGCGCCTGCATAAATGAAGTTCGCCACGGGGGAATTGTGCGCCTCAAGTGTCTGCCACATGTTTATTATC
This sequence comes from Drosophila longiperda, assembly GCA_035042125.1. Lineage (NCBI taxonomy): Eukaryota > Metazoa > Arthropoda > Insecta > Diptera > Drosophilidae > Drosophila > Drosophila longiperda. The sequence goes on from JAWNLV010000130.1 coordinate 1,001,935, forward strand.
CCGATGCATGCGAAACAAGGATCCTGCATGAAATCAAAATCAAATCGAATATGCTTTGAAGTTGAATTTAAAGTTTAATTTAAAGATTAAAATGGCTACTGCAAAATATGTAAAATACCAGAAATTGCTGCAAGTCAAAAATTAGTAACTTTAATTACTGTTCGAAAATCCCTTCGTGTGTGTGTGTGTGTGTGTGTGTATTTCTGCAATGAATTAGCAACATTAATATTTGCAGATATCTTGATAAAATATTTAACTACAATCGTCCTTTTGCTCTACGAGGCAACTTAGGAAAAACTAGAAGTAAACAAATAACTTCAGCAAATAACTCGATAAAGACAATTCTAGAATGAACAATATTAGCCTACAAAATAAACTTTTTTGCAGCTAAATTGCGATTTGCAAGCCTAAGCAGAAATTGGCTTTTAGCAAACTATATAATAGAAAAAAAGCACACAGAAAATTGAAAACTTGAGCCAAATAATCCAGTTGTATTTAATTAACAAAATGAGTAAGCAATCAAATAATTCATATTAAATTAAATTTAGTCATGACTCGACTTAAATAATATCAGTCATGTAAATATTATTTATTTATTTTATATATTTATTTTAATTTAAATTGTTATTATATTTATTTTTCTAATATTAGTCGACATTAAACAAAATAAACAATATAAGAATAAACATCACATGGAGTCGCCCCACAAGCGACTTCATATGTACTTAGGTTTAAGATTTTTGTATAAAATAAAGAAATGCTCATCAGAGCAATCAGTTTGATTCTAAATCCAAAACTGCAGGACTCACAACTTGTGCTTTCTTGCATTTTCCGGTGTCTGTTTTAATTTTTTCGACTCGCTTTTGATATTGTTTTCTTTGTTTCGGCGTTTCTTTCGATTGTGTTGCAGTTGTTTTGCAACGTTTGTTGCTTGTGTTTGTAACTATTTTGTCCGGGGGCGTCTCAGGGCTGGACAGGGGCAGATCCTGTTGCAAGCGTCGCTTTACGTGCAGATTCAAGCGCTCCTTGCTGTTGGCCTTTTCCGGAGTTCCTGGTGGCTCCAATTTTATTACCTGCAGATCCTTGGGTAAAGCTCCACAAAAAGATTATTCAATTTCGAATATATATTTCAAATAATATATCCAATCATAAATTCATATTTTGACTATATATATATATGTTTATAAATAACCATTAATTAATTAAAAAAGTTAATTTAAGTAGAAAATGTCATTGAAAATGGTCAGTTTGACTTTTAGACTCAAAGAATTTATGCTGCAAAAATAAAAATTAATATCATTTGCCTCTTATTTAAATAAAATATTAGAATAATATATTTTGAAGCAGTTTAAAATTGACCCATTTATGCCCATATTTAGTTCTTAATAATATTATATTATTTCGGGTATCAAAATTTATAGAAAATAATTCTAAATTCCAAATAATTAGCCAATTATCTAGGCCTCACTGTATCACGAACTATATATATATATATGTATATGTATGTATGTATATACCTAAGTGTGCACATATTACGAATCCGTTTAAGCAAATATTAATTACACATTATTAATTTCCGTGCTGGGTCTCCGTTTCAGAAAAATATGAAAAATGATGTGCTTCCTTCTCTAGAAGATTGGTCTGGGAAGTGGCTCGGCTTTATTTAAATGAATTGTTTGGAGCGGACAACTCCAACAACTATAACAACAATAATAACAACAACAACAATAACAACAATTACAATAACAGCAAATGTTTTTGGTCGTTGATAAAACCTTCCCTTTTTCTTTGTTTTGTTTTTGTTTTTGTTTTTGTTTATTTTGTGTGTGTGGCAAGCGAAAAAAATTTGCGCGTGGGCGAAACTTATTTTTTTTTTGGGTAGGTAGCTCAACCCGCCCCGCCCCGTTAGGGCCCGAGAGGGGTCCGAGGCCTATCTCGATTATTGTTTAATACGCTGTCATTAATTAATTTGTTTGCCATTGTTTGGGGCAAGCGGTAGTTGGATGCCTTTGCGGCCAAATTAATTATGTTTCCAGATCTGAGATGTGTGCCACGTTTCGGGCCGATAAGTAGAAAAATGTGCCAAAGTAAAAACAAAACGTAGAACGGAAAATATATTAACAAGTGCACAAAATAGTGACAAATAATTTGCGGCATAATAAATGACTTTTTTTTTTGCTCGTTGAGCCGAGAATAATTGATTATGTTTTCTTGGCCCAAAATGAGAAATAAACGGGTTAACAAAAAAAAAAAAAAAAAAACCATAACCAAATAATGAAGCTAAAACTAGAAATTGAATCCAAAGTGGTTTCACAAAGGTGCATTAAATAAATTCCTCAAATATATAAATAAAATTATTGACAAGTAAAAGTCATTCATATAACAAAAATGGGAAATATTTGTAATACATTTTTTAAAAATTCATATTTTTAAATAAACTGATGAAAACGTAATTTGACATTTTTGTATGTGTTTCTAATTGCACAAGCCTTTGCCAATTAATTTCAATTTAAATGCAATATTGAATTTTGTGTGTGCTTTCATTTGTCAATTTTGCATTTAAAAATACAGTTTTTACGATTTTACAAGTGCATCATTTACGGACTTGATGCCACTTGACAATGTTTTTGGGCTTTGCTTTTGTTTACCTCAGTTCTCGAATTGCACTCAATGGCAAATCCAAAATATATATTCAAAAGTACCTCAAAAAAAAACTTACATTTGTATAAATAATTGAATGAATTTATAGACCCACAAACAGTGTGTGTGTGTGTGTGTGTGTGTCTGGGTGTGTGTGTTCAATTACGAGTTGCTCAATGTGTGTGTTTGTCATAAATAATTTATTTTACATGCCATACGGCGATGTCAATAAAGTCATAAGTGCGCACAATCAAAAGCAAATCAAATAGTTTGACACAGACATTTACAAATATATATTTACACATATATAAACATATGTATACATATAATATGCTGTTGTCTAGAGGGGGTGGAGGGGTACAAGCTGAGATCGCTATAAAAGCGCAAGCCGATTGCAGTCCATAAAATATTAAAAAAGCAACAAGCCAAGTAACAAAAAACATTTGACACCAAAATCAAATTAACAAACACACTTACATATGAAAAAACAACAACAACAATAACAACAACAACAATAACAACAACAACAACAATGGTCTCTGCCCAAAAATCACAGTTGGACGTCAAAGAAGAAAAATACAATAAAAATGAAAATAACACTTGTAAATTCAGTTATTGTTGAGGCAGTTGATTTTTTTTATATGTTTTTTGTGGATAGCAATATGCACTTTGTGGTGTCTGCTTTTTTATATCTTGTTTGGCATTTACCAAATTCTTGTAGTGTGGCATGTACGACAAATTGCGAGTGCACCCATAAAAACATTTGTTGTTGGATTCCAACAGGTGTTCGCTGCAAACCGTTAAGATTGCCAAACAATGATTCCTAAAAGTGCGGGTTTTCCTAATCTGCACTGGAATCTTAAAAATCATGTGATTTATTAATTTAATTATACAATGTTGACACCAAAAAATACAAAATAAATAATGATTATATTAAAGAAAATGAATTAAAAATTATGATTTATTATTTGCGCAATTTCTGGGAGTTTTTAGTTGCAAAATTAATCCAACATTTATGATTAGGGGAAACCTAGGAAAAATAAAGCCAGACTAAAATTGAAAGTGTCAACAGTTACAATTTAGATGAGGAGCCATCATCACAAGTGCATGCAAAAATGTTAATGTCATTAAAATAGTTTGATTTATATTGATTATTATATTGAATTATAAATAAGAGAAAAAAAAAAATAGTTTATATTATCAAAAGATTTATACAAATAATATTTAAGTGAAGAGAAAACGGATTTTAGCTGTAAAAATAAATATTACAATTATAAAAATTTAATTGTAGAAATAGCACCTAACATAACACGATGATTAGTTCGAAAGAAATGTTAAAAGGAGGAGATTATCATGTTCAAGTATGAACATGAGATGCTGCAAAGACTACACCCTATACGTTTTTCACACAATCAGCTTAGAATGGTAATATTTATATTTATAATAATTTAATATTAATATTAATAATAACTTAAAATTAATAATAAGAGTTTTGTTTGGAAGCATTTGCAATCCGACTTGGAAATCGATACTATTCGAAACTCCGAACTCCCAAAATGACATAACATCAATTTTGATTTAATTGTCATTTTGTGACTGCGCTTCCAGTGTAATTTCGACTTTCGGCTTTTGAATTGAATCCCATTTCTTAGTCCCAACACAGAACTTGTGAGCTAATTAGGAAATATCAGAGAAGAATTCCAATATTTCAATTCAGGTAAAATGTATAATGAACCTCTGCGGAATTTTGGCAATAACTCGCCAACAACGCAAAGTCAAAACTATTTCGCTTTTAATAAAAGTTGCAACCAGATCGTAAAATTCCACAACGCAACGCAACGGAATATAACGGAACATAACTGAACATAACGTAACGCTTAACGTAATAGCCTTTCATGTTTGCTTAGTAACCCACATCAATTCTAATCGCCTGTAGCTTTGGCCAACACCAACACCAACATACAAACATGCCACATACTGACACACAAACACACACACACACACACACATACACACATAAAGAGATAGAGTTGCGGGGAGGGTGTGAGTTGGGTTTATCTCTGTTGTACAACCACCCACAACATTAGAGCAAGAGCAGCAGGCTAACAATTTATGGCATGCTTTCACATACTTTCACCTAGGGAGTATTCCTGGCCATGTGCATAGTTGTGGTTGTTGCCACTGCCACTGCCACTGCTGCTGTTCTTGTTCTTGTTTTTCTTTTTTTAACGTGTTCATGTTCTTTCTGGATGGTTTGGTTTCGGACTCACCTAAGGCGACACACACACACACACACACATATATATATATATACATATATATACGCATATGTATTTATGTTTAGTTGGGGCAGTTTATGTTAGCATATTAATTTTGGCATTGAAACGAAGCCAAAATGCAGGTGCAATTGTCTTATGTGGCGCTATGCGGCTGCTTTGTTGCATCGTCCAACACTTACTACCAAGATGAATGTATGTATATATATATATAAATATATATTAATGTGTAAATTCCAGATATCGCTGCAGCATTTAAAGTCTTTAACATCATGGAATTACAATAATAATAAATACTTAATCTATTGCATAAAAAATATTTTATATACACGATTAAATTCATACACAATTCAATTTTATATTTTGTTCAAATTTCGACACATTTTTATAAAATATTTTATAAAATCTGCCTGCCGCATGCTGCCTGCTGGCAGTAAGTTTCCAACATGCTCCCAACTTTTCCATATTTTCGCATATGGATCAGTTGAAACAACCCGGCTTCTTCTATTTTTCCCATTAGGTAGCCATTTTAATAGTACTCAGTGAAAAAAAAACTCCCCACACTCTAAACTTTACCCGAGCAAACTTTAATTTTTAAATCATAACTTTTATTTTTGCTCCAGCTTTGGCAGAGCTGCACAGATTCTACAACGGCTGGCTAGTTGCATGTTAGTTGACTGCCAGTTGCAAGCTATTTCTATGAAGCGGTAAGTGCCTAACAATGCATAATATATATATATATATATATATATATATGTGTATGGGGAAATATTCAAAATGCATTAGATTAGCTGGATGCTTAGAGATGAGTTAAGTCATTATATACTTTATCAGTCCCAGTCACATATGTACAAAACTTTCAGTATGATTGTTCCCCCGAACGGATCTGCTGGTCTCCGACCAAGTGCTCCATCCAATGACCCGCCCAGAATTCCTGGCGAAAGTTTCCTGCCCAGATCGAGCGACATTCTCCTAGAGAAAGGGCGCCGTCGACATCAACTGGAAAAAACACTTTGATTGCATTTCTTTTTTCTAGTTTTCTCTGTCACTTTCTATTTTTCTTTCGAGTCGTTGCAAAAACTTTTCAACAGCAGCTTGCAGCAAAGAGCCCGAAAAAAAAAACAAATGAGGCAAGAATGCTCTAATAAATTTTATTCAACTAGATTTATACCCTGCACAAAAATCAGCCAGAATTTCATGTGAGAGTTTAATTTAAGCTGCTGCTTCAGTTTAGAACTAGACTTCAATCTCAAAGTATCGAAAATGGCAAAATAAGAGTTAAATATTATATCTAAAATTTGACATTTTTTACATCGAGTGAAATAAGCCCAAAATCAACATTCTTATCTCGTACCCAAAATTAATTAATGTTTTAAAGTATATTGAAATGTTAAACTTAAGGCCATTAAGGAATATCTTTTATTTAAATATTATATATTATTATTCTTGAATATTATATTGTTAAGGAAACAACACTTAAAATCATTTTTAATATATTATAAAATTTATAACATTTAAAAATGCAAATTTAGTTGGTTGTGTGGATTTCGATTACTTAAATTAACTGTAAAGGATTTTCCTCTAAATATTCGCTTAGAGATGAACTAAATTAAGTTTCTCACTTCGAAATCCAATTTAAGTAATTCTCGTCAATAAATACAATTCGATTTCGATGACACAGCACTTATTCTAAGTTGAAAACCATTTAGGAATGTGCTTAGAGGTTTTGGAAAGTCTGCCAATTTCCAAGTACCAGTGTTGATAAATGCCTGTAATTGTAAATATTAATGTATTTTTGGGCGAATATGCATTTTTCAATCTTTATAAAGCTAATAAAGTTAGCAAGCAAAAACACTAAAAAAAAGAAGCAATGAAACCAACTTGGTTTCGCCAATTAATTTATTTTGTTTATGTTGATTATTTGATTAAACATAAAATATGGAAAATATGTAATAATTAATTAGCTCATAAATAAATAACATGTAATATTATTTATTGGTAAATAAATATGACATACAAAATAAATAAATGTATAAATAAAATGAATTGCCACATCTTAATAACTTAATAACCCATTTTGATGCACTTTCTAAGTGCAGGGTATAAAAGGAGAGAACTTCGCATAATTTAGTTGCCAGGCCATTTAAATGGATCACAAGTGTAACTAATCTCAAAGCGGCGACGATAGCAGCGACGTCATCGTGGTTTTTAGTGCCTTTCACTAAATGCGGCACCAAAAAAACATTTAAAAAAAAAAACACATAAAAACCTGAACCAGAATACATGAAAAAATAAAACTAAAAAGTCGACGTTTGTTTCTTTTTCTAGGTTAGCCGCAGAATGGAGTTTGAATGCAAGGAGCAAAGCGGCTTTTGTTGTGTTTTAGCCAAAGGCACCTGCCGACCGAACCGACCAAGTCGAAAGAAGGCCAAAAATATGCCAAGCCAAAAGCAAAGCCAAAGAAAAATCCGTTGACATTTTGTGCCTCCTCGTTGCAATTAAAAGTTGTTAAAGGCGACCAATGTGGGGCAGGCTTTGTAATTGATTTGCCAGGCATGCAACTACGAAGAGTGCCAGAGAGTACAATACAAATTAAATCTGATCAACATTTAATTAACTCTGCCACAGAACAGGAATCGCCATCCGTTGAACGTGCACCAACATACACATGTGAAGAAGGAGGAGGAAAGCAAATTTGTTGTGGGACTGGCCACAATTTGAGCTGCATGCAAAACTATTAAAAACTTTGACCTAAATATAATAAAACATCAAATTTACTTACTAGCCAGGCAGCAGGTTTGCCTGTGTGTGTGCGTGTGTGTGTGTGTGATGCTGCAGACAATGATGCACTGGGGCAAACAAAAAATATATATAGGCTAGAGGTGAAGTGGGTGTGGACTGTGGGCTCAACTGGGCAGTTGAGGCGGATCTGCATGCATAGGAAATAATAAATTTCAAGATGAAAGCGGATAAGGCAATATTTAGTTGGTTTGCTGCAGAGAAAATTGAATAAGAAATTATGTACAAAATTTAAAACTTTAAATAATTGAGTTACCTTGTTTACACTACTTAAAAAATCTTGTTATTTTAATAATTGATTGTGATATTGTTGAAAACAGTTGCATAACAAATACTAATTCTAAATTTACCAATTTAACTTAATTAGTTGGAGTAATTTTATATAAATCACAATAATGTAATTCACATTTTTTATTTAGTTTACGTGTGAAATGTTATATTCTTAGAATCTCAGGATATAAAACATTATTTTAACCAATTTCAGATCCTAAAACTGGGAACTCATCTAAATTACTGCCAATAACAACCAAACTTTTTGCCAAAGTCCATCAATGACAAATACAAAACGAGAACATTTTGGACCTTTTTTAGCTGAAACTCGACGCAACTCATTAAAATACCACAAAAAATATATAAAATAAATAAAAAAAATAAAATCAAGAAGATAAAAAAAAGCGGAGAGAAGCACGCAATCGAGGCAACCATTGAGTGGAGTGGAGGAGAGTTCCTGGAAATCGGGGTGACGATTGGGCAACGAGGCTCCCACAACCACAGCCAGTTTGGAATGTGACTCGAACTACTTGCCTCACTTCACATCGGCATTGATTACAGGCAACAGCAGCAATGAAAAAAAAAAAAAAACATGAGTGGCAAACAAATTATTACAAGTGCAGTTGAAAAGTATGTGGCAGCCACTTATCAACGTAATCAACAACAAATACCTGGACACGCCTGAGTGCAGTCAACATAGTCGCCGGGGACCGGCAGCTAAAATATTTTTGCAATGGCAACGCTGGCGGCTCCCTTTGAGCACAGAGGAGCTAGAGCCAGGGCTGGGCTATCGACAGCACCCTACGAATTGCAGAGGAACTCGCGACCAACTCGCAACGATGTTGATGTTGATGTGGATGTGGATGTTGATGTTGATGACGACGTTGATGACACACAAACAACCACACTGTGGGGTCCCAGGCTGCCGCTTTTTGAAATGAGCAGTTCTTGTTGGACCCGGTCAGGCCTGGTCTGGCCCGGTCTGTCCCGGGGTTCGATTGAGTTCCCAGCCAGCGCCTCTCATCGTCTGCGCCAGCGTCGCCATTCCATTTTCTGTCAAATGTTTTGGCTTAATGATGGCATTGATGGATGGATCACACGTAAGCGGCAGTCATTTAGTAATTTATTTCAAAACATTTCAAATTAATAGACCGCAACTCTCACAATCAGTCTCCGCGTTCAGGCCAGATTCGAGGATTGTGTAACCTGGCGATTTTGATCGCCTTCAGCCTAATGCTAGAAATAATGTGCAATTTTTGTCAAATTATTAAAATTTATGGCATGTGTCGAGCAACTTTCAACGTTGCTTGTCTCCAGTCTCGAATCTGTTTGTGAGAGCCGAGCTAATTAGTGCAGCTGCCTCCACTTTCAAGCCTTTCAAGCTCGATAAACTTTTAATTAGGCGCAGTTTAGTTAATTGGCTGCTCTTCTTCTTTCGGGCCATATGTAAATTGAGTCGGTTACAATGCACCTCCTATGATGTGCAACAAGACAGTTAAAGTGTCGGTCAATGCTCTTGCAACAGTCTCAAATACTTTTCAGACTTCAAATTGGGAAAACAAGGAACAAAAAATTGGTCTTTATTTTGTTTATTTAATGTAGTCTAAGTAAGAAATAAATTAAACACTAACCAACTAAAAATAAAATTTATTTATTTTTAATTTAAAATTAAAAATTCGAATAATTTTATATAACTTCGTTAGGTATTTAATTGCTAAATTATAGACAACATTTTTAAAACATTTATGAAATTAAACAAAAAACAATTAATTAAAATAAATTGAAAATTTTAATAATAATAAAATAAAACATAATTAATAATAAATAAATACAAAATTCTGCTTTATTTACGTCAAGGATTTGGGAACTTCAGAAAAAAAAAATATGACAGGTACCCTTAATATACTGCATGGATCGAAATTAAGGAAAAAATAAAAGATTTTCCGAAGATTTGTTAATAATATGAAAACTCTTTAAGAGTGGCCTCAAATTTTCAAGAAACAACTGCTGACTCCGCAATAACAAAATGTATTCCTTTTCCTAACATTCATAATTCTTATCAGCATTCATAATAAAATTTAATTATTTGTAATATATATAAAATCCTTATTAATAAATAAATAATATTGCAATTTTTTTATTTTACTGTAATCAGAAAAAATAGGACATAAATAGAGGATACTTGCAGATATTTGAGATATTATTTACAAACAAATTTAATTTTTCGATTTATTTTAGAAGTAAATAATGAATTAATTATAATATCTGAAAAATGCTAAAGTAATCAAATTTAAGTCTACAAACATAGGAAATTCAGTCCCATATCAATCTAGGGAATACAAATTTTTTTTAATTATTATTCTGTACCAAAATAAATATTGATTCCTGTGATAAAATTGTATAATAATTGAGTATAGTTGGGCATTAAAAAAAATGTAATAAACAAATGAAAAAATTGCTTATTGATCGGCCAAAAGCTTAGGTCATTTTAGGAGCAACATAGAATTTGATGAAAAATGTATTTTAAATAAAAATAGGGAATAGGTTATTTAATTGCCAAATCTTAACCGTTTTATTAATTTTTATTAATTATTTTACAATAATATCTAAATAAAATATATTCACCCAAAATCTTTACAAACTAACCGTAAATTGGAAGTAATTTTAGCTTTAACTCTGGGAACACTTTGATATACCTATTGTTGCAGAATGCACCACTTGCCCCTCTCTACCATGCAACACTTAAATGCTCGCAACTATCGCATGCAGTCGGAAAAATTTGATAAATCGACAATATATGTATTGGTATTCCATGCCACATGCCACAATCAAAACAAGCAAAGCCCAAAAATTGCAATGTGTAGACCCATTTGCCTCACGTTGCACAGCATTAAACGCAGGCAATTGTCTAATTAGCTGGAGCAACGGCAACTGCAACGCATGCAACTGTGGCATGAAAATGTCATGTTGGCGATTGGACCTTAATCCAATGCCGAAAAATGAAGCAGCGACAGGGACCAGCAAACAGCAGACAACAGCAGACACTAAGCCACTTGCCACTTGCCACTTGCAGCTTGCCACTTGCAACATTGCCAGTTGGTGGCGTTGCTGATGCCGTCACGTAATGAGCGCATTACGCACATCGACTGAGAGCTGTCCTTGGGAATGGAGTTGAGTGGAGTTGCAAGTCGTATCTGCTGCTGGGGCATGTTGATAACAAGCTCGGCTAGCTCGTTATCCTTGCCACATTATCGCCTTAGCCGAATACCGAAAGCGCGTCTTGAGTGTGCAACATTGTTACGGATAGCCGCCGACGCTGCCACACGGATAGCTTGTGTTGTGGTTGTTGGGCACGCGCAGCGCCTGCGGAGTGTGGCAAAGGACAATGCCTCAGCCCGGACTGAGCTGTGGCACCACCCCAGTCCAGCACTATTGTGGCACTTCTACGTGCTGCGTGTGTGTGTTTTTGTGCTCAAGTAGCGAAAGGCCTTAGGCTGGGATTGCAACAAGCTGTGGCTGGTTTTTCTTAACTTTTTTTTTTATTTTTCGCCTCTTTGTTGTTGCACTACTTCAAGTTTGCTAGTTTGGCGCAACGCCAGCTTGTGGCACACAGTCAAACAGCCAATGTTGCACTCATTTTAAGGCCACGTCGACGACGCAGCTGACAGGCGGACAGAATCCAAGACTGCATTTTGCAACATGTTTCCACTACAGCAGCAGCAACAGCGGTCCCCAAGCCCCACATCCTCTCCACAAGCCCCAATCCCAAATCCCCACTCCCCAGACCCCGATCCATTTTGGTTTCTGTTTGCGGTCTGCGCTTGACTTTTGCAGGTGTGCTTCACACGACTTGTCAGTGTCAGCATAAGATTTTTCCTTCTCCTTTTTCTTTTTCTTTACATTTTTCTTTATTTTTTGGTTTTGCGTTTTTCGCAGTCAATTCGAGAACATGTGGCATGCACAAAGTGCCTCAAAATGTTGAGAAATATTTGTATGCATTTGGTTGTTTTTATAAAAATGGGTAAAAAGGGTATAATGGTTTGGTGCACATGTATGTAACAGAAGGTATATATATATATATTCTTGATCAGGGTCAACAGTGGAGTCGATAGTCATGTCCGTTTGTCCATCTGTCCAGCCGATCTCAGAGACCATAAGAGCTGGAGACTTAAAATTTGTATTTGTATATCCGCAGATCATGTTTGCTTTATTTTATCGAAAACTGTGTCCGTTTCTTGATCATTGATATATATTTTGTCGTCCGATAGCATTAACAATTTTAAAGGCAGAATCTTTTAATTAACACATAATTTATATATGCATAATATTGATTAGAAACATCCAAGTTATGGTATATATTAATAAAAAAAGTTTTAACAACAGGGTATATCGTAGTCGAGATCGTTCGCCTGCAGCATTCTTACTTGTTTTTTTTTTTTTTTTTTTGTTAAATTTCGGCTATTGGAAATATACAGCGAGTTTTGAACGCAGGACAAAGGTTGCAGCTTAAACAACTGCAAGTGGTACAAAGTGGTCCTCTTCGCATATATGTCTATATATCTAAATAAAATATCGCAAGGAAAAACTATTATTCAGAATTTTGTAATTTCACCTTGACCGGATAATTCTCAGCAATGTATCTTGATCAATGGGATGTGTTTTTAATTTAATTGGGTAACTACAAAATTAGTTTAATAAAAATTAGTAGCCAATTAGTTATTCTGTCCTGTTAAGTGGAGGTTTTCTCCAGCAACTAGAACTAGAAACATAGCAAAATATGTATAAAATTTATAAAACAAGTTCACAAAACTAGAAACTATTTATTAATCCAGTTTTAGAATAATATTCGCATTAAAGTGATAGTTAAACTTAAGATTGTTCAATAAGTAGATATATTTTTGTTCTATCTTCAAAGAAGATTGAACTTCTTGTGAAAGGCAAAATATAAGTAAGTTGTTGTCGCTTAATAGCCATATTCAAAACTCATTTTTCTGAGTTTTCGCTGTGGTTAACAGCTGATCGCCATATTTTTATTTTCTTTGTGAAATAAATTATAAAACAATTAATTAAGATATAGGAACGGCGATAAATGCTTTCTGCAAACAGACCGACAACTAAGAAAGAAATTTAGAGATTAAAATTAATTAAACTTACAATTTATGGTAAGCTACGCAATGTTGAAACTACATTCATGAATGGAATAAAATGTTGATAATTGATTTATTATTAAATAAAGTCATTAATGCTTTAAATAAGTATGATAAAATCAAGTAAAAATTAATAATTTTTTGTATTCTAATTTATTTTTGTTTAATATAAATCCCTGCATATATTTAATATATAAATATATATACATATAAACTTATACAAGTTCAACAGCCTGTTGCCATGGCTTGACTTAACTATCCAGCTGAGAGTCCGTTTAGTTCAGGCAGCGCATTAAAATTAATGATGCAATGAAAACCGCTAAATACGGCCGAAAATAGCTGCTGTTATGGGACAGGTTTTGTTGCAGCTAAAGGAGGGCGGAGAGAGCTGCACACGTGCAACGCAGACGCCGGCCAGTGCAACATTTTGTGCCGAACAAAAGGTTTGTGGCTAGCCACCATAGCCACTGCTACCTGTTGTTATTGTCCGCCACCGAAAAGTCCATATGTCAAGCGAGTTAACTGCAACAACTACAACAACTGCAACAACAACAGGAGTAACAAGCAGAAATCAATTTCGATGCGGCAGAAACATCAACAAGCAGCATTTTCAACGGATTTGTAACGCCATGAAATTAGTTACGCCAAAATACAGATGTGCAGAAGCACAACTCATGCCCCGCACCGGAACTCCTCGCTTCTGCCTCGCTGCACCTATTGTTGCCTTCCCAATTCTTACCCCTGGCAACAATTTCAATTTCCGAAATTTTCCCGTACGGAACCAGTCCATTTCTGGAGAGCGGATATAGTAAATGAAACAATTGAGCCATCTTTGCAATAAGTGCCCAACTTAGAGATACTCTTTTTACACTTTGGAAAATAAAACTGATCTCATCAAATAACGTAAAGCTAATCAATACAAATTAATATATAAAAGACTTTCTAAAAAGTCAAATTTATAAAAAAAAAAATGTATTATAGTTAATAGATTTATTTTTGTTAATTGCTGTGTATATTTTTTCTGAACAAACAAAGATCTGTGTTAATGCGACCATTATGAAAAATATATTTTTAATATAATAGTAATAACAGTAAATTTTAATTGAATACAACATAATATATAATAATATGTTCATTAATTTTAAGCAATAAAATAATAAATTTATAATCATATTTCATATTTTAAAGGTGTAATAAATTAAAATAATTAAAATTATATAAATAATATGTCAGGGGCTTTTGAAAATATGTTCTAACATCCATTAAAAAACCCGTTCAGTCCAAAAAAATTCGTTTATTAGAAATTTAGTAATTTATAATAAGAAAATTTGGAAAAGCAACAGAGATGGAGATTTCGAAACTTAAATTAAATTTAATATTCAGCTCACATGAGCTCTGAGATAAATTATATAAGTTAAATATTAGCTACACATGAATAATTTTAAATTTGAAGTTGAATTTTAATTAGTAGTGTAAGCAAAAACAACAAAATTTGGCAAAAAAAAAAAAAAAAATACAAACACATTGGCATAAGCCAAAAAAAAAAATATATTATAAAAATTTAGAAAATAATTCAACTAATTCATATGCATGAAACAAAAATTAGGCGTTAGAGTTAGTATTTATAATATAAATAATTTAATTGATTTTCCCTCCAAACTAATACACTCCGTATGAGCTCTGTTTACACGAAGTAAACCAGCTCACAACATTGAAAGTTGACAATGCCATGGAATCTAAGCGTGGGTGAGACGCTTAAGAGCTGAAACGTAGACTGCGAGCCGTGTGAAGAAAGAGTGGCAAGGAGAAAGAGAGGCACGACCCGTTGTCAAACGCATTATGGGTCACTAAGCCGCGTCTTTATTGTTGCACAAAGTCAATAGACTTTACTCGCACAAATCCCCCCCTTCCTCTGTATCTATCTCTCTCTCTCTCTCTTTCTCTCGCTTTCTCTCTCTCTTGCTCTCTCTATTTCTGACCCTATTTGGCTGGTAGTGGCTGAAGGCAGCAAGTGCAGTCATGATTGACATGTAACACGCGCTTGAGGCGTCCACTTTGAGGGCATGCCACGCACCAGCGTCACTCTTGGCTTAGTTTATAAGCTGAGCGAGAGTTTCTATACCCTGTACTAATTGAGAACGAGGTAGAAAGGGTATCATCGAGTTATGCAATTGTAGGCAAAATAAAGATGAACTTACACAAATCAAACTCTATAATTTTGTTGACACCTCTCTCGGTTTTTGGAAAAAGCATTCAACACATAATCTACAAATTTTGCGATTGAATACAACTTGAAATTTTATAAAGGTTTATATTATATTAATTTTCGTTTTATGTGCATAAATATTACATTTTATTTTCGTTGCCTTTTTGTATTTTCCGTATCTGCAATTAGAGAAAAATTTGAAGCCTAATTGCGAGGCATTTTCTAGTCTGGGACCCAACAAACATTTATAAATATTAAAAAAAAATTTAATTCTTAAATAAGAAATTTAATTGTTAATTCGATTTATTTTAATGTATTGCATTTTTCTGTGACGACTGACATTAGTCGACATAAAGAAAATCTTATATAAAATGATAGAACTGAATACAGGGCATCTTCTAGTCAGGCACACAAGTCTTGCTTATTTTCTGCCGTTCTCGGTCTCGATTTTTTTTCTTCTCTTCTTTGCGTTTTCTATGCTGTGTAATTGAAATTACGTGACACTTTGCATATGCACTGGATTCAAATTGAGTTTCAAGTTGTTCATTGCGCAGTGCATTGATGCAGGGAGTAAGGTGGTGGAGGAGTGTGGAAGTGGGAGCGGCGGTGTGATTGCGTGTTCATTGTGGCACGCGTGTCCCTGACTTTCTCCTGCTGTTGTTGGTCTAGCTGTTGCTGCTGTGCTTGTGGCCAACCGAACGTAGGCGGCAGCCCAGAACTTTAACAAGTGCGTTCAAGTGTAGTCGAGAGAATGAAAAATTCCCCTATCGATTGGGACGAACAAAGAGTCGGAGACACGCACGTGTTCTGGGGATAGTCCTAAAAAATTGAATTAAAAACCAAACTAATTAGTTGAAGGCGTGCTGGGTTTGAAGAAGCCACTGCGGGCGATTTGTTTATGAGACGCAGGATTAACGACGGGGAAGCTATGGAAATCTTAAACAGCTGGAACTTAACAGAACATATATCCATATTGAGGCAGGCATAGTAATAAATAGAACATATTCACTTTACAGCTGGGGTATAAACTCTAAGGTTATTTAAAGTCGAAGTTGTGCATACAAAATGGGAATAATATAAATAGAGTATAAAATGTAATAAATCAAGAAAAAACTACTATATTAAGCACGGCTAAGATTATATACCCTTGTCATCCTATGTCATATTCCACATTCCAATATTCCCTGTTTGTGCCTTAATATTGCATCAGCTAGGCTGAACTTTATTTCTTATATTTTATTACCATTTTTACTCGATATAGTCGTTACATGATGAAGAATATTTTGATAAAGGTGTAAAACATTAAAAACACTCCGTTTTGTGCCTTTTGATTTTGAGGTCCTAAACGAATACTTTAGTATATATAAGTATTAGAGGATAAGACCGAGGAAAATCGAATATATTGCAAGTTTCATCAGTACAGCATTAGAACTTGAAATTACTATATCGACTTGCCCGAAAATTCCGATCATTAATATACATGTTTTTTCAGGTTGGAGACATCTTTCCTAATGCGTTAAAAACATGACGTCAAAATTATACAATTTAAAAACGCAATGCAACGACAATTATTTTTTCGAACATTTCCTTATAAGCTGATAACAATGGTCGTTTTGTGAAGGAGAGGAAGAACACTCTAAGCACATTTTCTCAGGTTGTGTCGCATTAACTAGGAAAATACATTGAACCCTACGGAAACTGAATAAGAGTTCCAAAGACAACAAATCTAATAATAAGTACATTTTTATAAAAGGGTTTATAAAAACAAAATACACATATTAATTGGCAACAAAGGGCTGTTTAAAAATGTTGTGCATACTGCATTAAAGGTTTATTTACACTAAAATGTCTTTCAAAATAAGCTAAGGTTAATTTATAATTCGACATAAGTCTTTTTTTTTCGCTTATCTAGTTTAGGCAAAATACATTTGAAGAAAAAAATATTTGTCAGAAGTGGGATTCGAACCCACGCCCTCAAAGAGGACCAGAACGCTCAATCATCATTCGCCTATCTGTGATAGGCAAGAGTTTTATTTCTCTTGAGTCTGGCGCCTTAGACCGCTCGGCCATCCTGACATATTGAAAGTAGGTGCAAAAATGTGAAATTTGTTCACACGACAGCCGATTCAGGATCAAATAATATATTTAAAATAGTAATAATACGCAAACTATGTTTTTTGAAGAAATACACAACGTCAGAATTTCATAAAATATATTTAAGAGAAAAAAAAAATTTGTCAGAAGTGGGATTCGAACCCACGCCCTCAGAGAGGACCAGAACGCTCACAACATTCACACCTATCTGCGATAGGAAAGAGTTTTATGCTCTTGAGTCTGGCGCCTTAGACCGCTCGGCCATCCTGACATATTGATTCTGCGTGAAAAAAAGTAAAAGCCGTATACCCGATAGCCAACTAAGGATTTAATAATATACTTCGGATAATATTAAGTTTCCACACTTTTACTTGTTAAACAATGTATAAGTAATTAATTTATTTTAATATTATTAATTTTAATCCGTATGCATGATATTATATAGCGACGTATAATAAATTTAAAATGACAATTGCGATTTCATGTAAATAGAAAATAAAATAATTTTAAAAAAAGGAATTAACTTCTGACAGAAGCTGGATTTGAACCCAAGCCTCAGACATGACTATAGCGTGCACATGCAAATAAGATAAATCTTATCCTAGCTGTCCGTACAAAAAAGGGATAAAAGAGCGTCACCCTTGTGTCCGTCGTCTTAGACTACTCGACTACTGAAGCATTTTTCAGCCACTGAGCAAATTACGAATGAGGTGTTAACTGTTTATGTTGGTTAGTATAAGATATTTATAGAACCAGCACCAGCGATCAGGCGGCAACAACGAAAGTGTCTTCTTAAAATAAACAATTGCGATTATTTGTGTGTGAGTGTGTGTGGGAGTGTTAAGTGCTTGCGGCCTAGCAACAACCCGTTATGTTTGGTGCGCCATGCATAAGCAAACATATATGTTAATCTTATGTGTACAGTAATCCACTCAAGTAAGTAAATAATTCGATTGTCTGAAATACGTTCAGAAAATGTATTCTGTTTGTCTTGCGTATTTAAAAATTTTAGAAATTAATTAATAAGAGAGAGCAAACAAAATTTGTAAATGTATTAAAATGAATTAATATATAAAATTTTAAATAAAAAAAATGTATTAAAAAATCCAAGCGATATCAATTTAAATTCTTAGGTTTTTCCTTAACACATTCCATCGTATTATTTTCTGCATTGATGTTTAATGTGTTTATTTCAAAAGTAATTGTTTTCAAAGATAAAAATAAAAATTATTTGTAATTACCTAATAAAGTCGGAACTTAGCACACTTAACGAGAAAATAAAATAAAATAACTAAAATATTTTTTTGAATTCATATCGAAACATTTTTGGTTGTTCTTCAATGTTTCGCCTCAAGTTCCAGTCCAGACCATTTTATGCTTGGGTAAACGTTGCTCAAACGTAACCTGAGCCACGCTTCCGGCAGGGCAATCAAAACGTACTCTTAGGAATGGTGTTGGACAGGGGGTGGAGGCGGGTTAGGGTGCTCGTGCCTCATCATAAAAATCAGAATAACCGCAGTCGAGCACAATTGATGCGCCACGGGTTCAACTCAATTGCAGTGTCATCTGGCAAAACGCGTGTTTGCAACCACACTCAGAAAAAAATAAAAAGTTGCTATATTTTTTTGAAAAAATTCTAAGCATAAGTAAAAATATTTTCTAATATAATAAGGCTTGTTTTAGGTCAACAATACCAAAAATATGGCAATTAAATTTTTTTGCCTGGAAATATTACCGATTAGTCAGAAATAAATTTCGTAAAAATAGAAAAATCGTTCTTAATAATAAAAGTAACTAGGATTGTGGTAAATAAGTACAAGAATCTTATGAACTTTCTAATATTTCTGGGAACAACAATCTAAAAATACGAATGTTTTAGTATCAATAAAATAGATAAGCCATTATTAGAAGTCATTCAAATAAATTTAACACATAAACCTACCTAGATAAACCCTAGTTTCAGAAAAACACAAGTTATAGTTTTAGAAATAATCATTTTCTGAATAATAATTTAGTTAGCTTTTTTTATGAGTGCAAGAATAAAAGATGTGAATTAACCGCAGACCAAGCCCAGCAGCAACCCCCTTGGAGTCAGTTGCTCTCTGTTCAGTGCTGGGTTTGTCAGCTCGTCAGCATTTTGAGCAAAGAAAGAGTATTCACTGTTGCGCTATCAAGTACAGGCGGACGCCTGCGGCTGCTGTGTGGCATTGAAATCGACAGTGAAAACTCCTCATGCGTAACGTATAAAACAATTGAACTTGCTACGTGGGACGAGCTGTTATCGATGAAATCGGATACATCATCTGCCCAAATGGGATGCTTCAAGTGCAGCGGTTCTGGATTTCAGTCTCTTGCATTTTAAACGTTAATGGAAGCCATATGCCCCATCCGCCACCCCCTTTTGGATATTGACCCGCTCTGGTTTTTGGGCGGCTTTTGGGTCAGCCAAGCTGAAAAGTTCGTTGTGTTAATTTTCATTGCACATAAATTCATTTGATGCTTCAGACGAGGTTGTTCATTGCGTCTGTGTCGTCTCGAGTGCGCTGTTTCAAAAGCCACAAAGCCAGAGCCAGTCACACTCGGCTAGACCTGGCCAGACCAGACCAGGTCAGTGGCAATCCCCAGACATGTGCACTTTAAATGCTCCAGCTGTGGCCATATTCAAACTGCTGGACACCGACTCTTGGCTGTCGCTCAGCCGTCGTCTGGTGGTAATCGAATCCTTTGCCATTGTGTGGGCTCAGCTTACCCTGACTCTAAGTAATTGTTGTCAGACTTTAATTGTTCATGATACTTAAGAGGCCAAATAACCTGTGATAAATGGTAAGTGTTTGTATCAAGTTCATTGCGATTAGATAATACTATAATTTTGTGATGGGCGAGAACTCTTCTAAATCACTAATATATATAGGCTTGCAATATTATAAAATATAAAATAAAAATAATTAAATTTTTCTTCACATACCAATATCTATAATAAAATTTTAGTGTTATATATAATTTGACTAGGTTGTTTTGCCCATATTATGATATAATTTAAGCAAATAGCAAATATATTTATCAGTACAAAGTTATAAAAAAAATATTTTACATTCCAAAGTCTTTAAACACTAAGAAATCTTTTAAGATACCAACAAATATTATTACAAGAATGTACATAACATATTGACAAAAGCGAGGCAGTTGTTAATAAATTATTCGAAACAAATTTAAAAAAAAAAATTAAATTTACCTTGGGCTCGTCCGGGATTTGAACCCGGGACCTCCCGCACCCTAAGCGGAAATCATACCCCTAGACCAACGAGCCAGTTGCACAATGCGCGAATAACTTGCTACATAAGCACAGAAGCTTTTAGTTCCCAAGTTAGTTGAATTAATTTTGTGAATTGATTATGCAGTTTATAAAAAAAGACCAGTTCACAACGATTTTTAAAGACAATATATATATATGGCAATAAGTATGAACGATTTAAGTGGCCTTCGAGTGGCTTACACAATCAACTTTGCTTTGCATCTGTTGATCGCTTTGTCGCATTGTCGTTGTCTTCAGTGGTTATTGGATACAATTAGCTGGATAATAGCTGCATTCGATTTGCTTTGTGCAACATCAGCTTCACCGCTACCATGCATATGGCAGACAGAGCTTATCAGTTGACCCACCATATGCCACATCCGCCAAAATTGCATTGATTGGGGACCCCGCCCCAACGAAGCAACCAGCCAACCAACTTACTTTTGCTGGCTGCGATAAATCTGAGTTTGGCAACGGCAGCAGCTGGTGCCACAGAGAGTCCAAATTATGCGCCACAGTCCATTTGCCACTTGGCCAAAGCTGGTCGAGCCCAGCCCATTGCCATAGCCAAATCCCGTAGCCATGCCGCAGTAAGCAGGAGGAGCACACATCCTTTTTCTGCCTTCTGTCACTGATTGTAATCTGTGGAATCGCTGCTCGTTAACATTATTGTGCGGCTGTTCGATAATGCATTGGTCTTTTTTCTTTTGGTTTTGCTTTTGTTTTTTATGTATTTTTTTTATTTTTTGCTAGCTGTTGCTTTTTGTATTGTAACAAATCATATGACAGGGGGTGACCCGCATAAACTCACTTGAATCGTTGTGGTTGTTCTGCGCCTTTTGGCTGCCAACTCGATTCGATGGACAGTGGTAAAATTCGCTTAAATATAAGCTAAAATAAGTTTAAATGATAAGTGTACATTTTGGTGTTTTATTGATTTTAGTTTTTTTTTTGTTTGTATGATAACTTTGCGCAAACTTAGAAATTGCATTAATTTCGCGGCTTTCAATTAATTAATTTTTATTCTAAATTAATATTATTATATATTATATTATATTAATTAAGTTCAATCTAAGTTGTATTATTTTTGTAGTAATTAAATGAAATTATTAATTTTTAACTCTTACTTAAGTTATAAAACTAGTTTAAGATATAAGAACTATTCGTTTTACATTTGAAATAAAAATTTATGTTTATTAATTTAATTATTTTTGTTCATAAGTTTATAGCATCAATCAAAATCTCCACCTTCTTTTTTTGAGTACCATATTTGAACTATTTTACAGCCTATGCCAAATTCATATTTAATAATGATGAGTATTCATTAAAAATAAATTGATTATTAATATCATTATATTTTTATTCGCAAGTATATATATGCTTCTGTAAAGTGAATATATTCTTAAAATAAAATGTATATTTTATATAGTTTTTTATTCTTAAATTTTATTGAATTATACATATATTATTTCATATCAACTTAAAAGGCAGCAAATTATATACATTTTTCCACTTCTTCGTAACAAAGTTATTTGCCTTATATTCCATTAAATTTTCCACTATGCAAAGATTTCAATCTCACGTTTTAAACCCGTCTATCCCCTTTTGTGCACTGGATGACTTTTATTCTAAGGGCCTGGTAAATATTTGAACAAATGCTTAGTAGACAGACAGACAGACAGACAGGCCGACAGAACAGGGCAGAGGGGCGGAGGCACAACATCAAAGTTGGCCCAGTTAGTGCTACTGAACTCATATGGTCAGTTTTTCAATTTATGTCCTCGGTAAACACACTTAAAACTTCTTTGTAACTGTTGTTAAGTTACGTGAGAGCTGATAGCTTCATTAGTGTTTTAGGGGTTGCAACCCCCCGCAGAAAACATTTTTATGTCTTTATGTCTTAATTCCGCTAAAAAGTTGCATGCCAAATTGAAGTGGTTGCTTTTGGGCAACAAGCTGCGGGCAACCCCCCGTTGCCATCATTTGTTACGTCACAGCTGTTATGATTTTTTATGTTAGCTTCATTCCTTGGACATACCTTATAAAGCCGTGTTTTAAACAAGCAACCTTTTGAACTTAGCAAATTAATGTTTATCAGAAATTATTCAAGATATGTTAAATTATTTTAGAGCAAAAAGAAACATTTATATAAATTAGTTTGAAAATATAAAGAAAGTAGAAAGTAGGAAGTAGATCAAAGACATCATTTGATGAGAGAAAATAATACAAAATAAACATTCAGGGGGATATGAACCAAAAAGAGATATAGTTATTAAAAGCATGTGATTCGAATATGATAAAAGACTATTTAGATGCTATTCTCTTTGATTCGACACGGACATATAAACAAGGGCATACAAATAGCAGAAAATTAAATACATTCAATCATGTTAAATTGGCTTATTTATTTAACTGTATTTAATTTTTATCTTATTTTATTTATTTTTTTTTTTTTAAATAATTGAAATAACAAACATTTTGCAGCGGTTGTTAGTTTATTTACTTAAGAACTATTAGTTGGTGAATCCAGGTCATGTTTTTTTTATTTTTCTTTTTAGATTTATTAGGAATCCCGTTGTGATTTATCTTCAGGGAGAGATTCACAGTGTCAATTTACTCAGCTGTGTTCAAGACTCCAATATAAGTGTAGGTAATACGTAACATTTTTAAATAAATGTTAGAATTTGGCTAAATGATTGATCATCTGGATTAAAAATACTGTGATTTAGTATATGGTACTTTGATTTTGAAAAGACGCTCACATCTACCTTTTTGACTTTATTCTATGTTTTGGAAATTCAAACGACAATAATAATATCTTTACTAGCTTACCAACATTGGCTGCACTTATTAATTTATTATGTGACTACTCACATATGAACAATACTATTTCGCAGATCTACAATTCTAATATTTTTGTTTGATTTTATAAAAATTATACTTAATACAAATAAGATATAAATATTTGATTCTGAATTTAAATAAAATACATAATTTAAGTCAATTATTTATTGAGATTTAATTTGTATAAGCTGCCAATAATAAATTAAGATTACCAAATAAAATATATAATAAGTTCTTTGAATATTAATAGGTAATAAAAGCTAGTCAACGTTTAAATTTAAACAAAGGACAACCTGTAGTCCTGCACTTTGTTTAGTGAAACATTCTTGACGTTGCTGTCGTTGTTGCTGGCATTTGAATTTAACAAAGGCAGGAGACACATCCGGGATCAGGATATATGAAAAATGAATGCCGTATAAACTAAGTGCAGTAGGCAAAGGGAAAACTACAAATCTCTTATGGTGATCCAGGAAGTTGCTCGGCTGCTTGGCAAAGGGGCTGACTGGCCGTGGGGCTGCGGGATAAGTCTCCTCTTATGCGGTTGACATGATTCACTTTAACGATAAACGATAACGATAAACGGCGCAAAGTCAGCCAAAAGTAATTCCAGATAATAGGACAAAGCCGCTGCAAAGTCGGCGACAACTTGGCAGCCTCTTTGGCATCCTATTTTATTTGGTCCCCTTTTTTATTCTCGATTTGCTTTGCCATTCTTTCTGTTTTCCTTTTTTAAAGCAATTTAAACGTTTGAATAAACATTTCATTTAATTTTGTGAGCCCCGAACAACAAACTAAAATAATCAAATAAATAAATGGCAAAGCGCGCACAGCGCTGTCATTTGCATCGCCAACTGAGGACTGAGGACTGAGGAGGAAGCAACAAATTCGCCCTTCGGCGCCAGCTTTAACGTAAACACGTAAAAACACAGTGCAACGCAACGCAACGCGACTGAACGCAATAGAACGCAACGAAATGCTTTACGTTGTTATTGTTGTTTGTAGTCACAGGCAAATGCACACAATGTCTTTGTAAACAATAAAATACGACTTCTGCAAATGGGTATCGCAATGCTAAAAGAAAATTATGTAACGCGCATATGCTAGATTAATATTATTTATTTGGTGTCAAATAAAAATAGCCAACACAAAAATATTTGAAAAAAATACATTTATAAATTGGGGATTTCTGAACTGCGACATATTGATATATTGTGTCCCCTTCTGAGCTTATAGCTTCTCCTCCTGCAGGTTTATAAATTAGTTCTTAATTTAATAAGAATATAATAACAATATTTAATAAATAATATTTCAACTTATTTCGTTGTAAAATCAACTTATATTCGCGCATATGGCATGATAGGGTATAAGAAAGTAGACTACTGTCGTTTATATTGATGTTGCGAGGCAAACACAAAATATTGTAATAAGAAATTCAATTTTCAGCAACATTAGAGGCAAAGTTGGAAATTTTGTGGTACGTGCCCGAATCCAAAACAAAGACAAACAGCAGGTGCCTAAATTACACTGCCGCAAGTGCCTCTCTCTTTGTATTTAGTTACCAAATGCACTTTTCTTGCATTTTTTTGCTGTACCAAAGCTTAAGTTTTGCAGTTGAACAAATGTCCTTCTTTGAAGTCCAATTGCGATGCGCAGTAAATTTCAAGTGATATTCATTTTGTACCATGTTAACTGCTCTCAAATTAAGAATTTTATTTTGGGTTTTGTTGTAATCAATTATTTTGAAAATTGTTATTTTCTTCAAACGAAAGACGCAATCTCAATCTTTTAATTGCGACTGCTGAAGTAGTTAGGAAATGAACATGACATGTGCAATTCCATAACGTAAGTGGCAAATATTCTTAATTATTATGCAACTAATTATTTATTCACGGTTTGTAACTGAAACCAAGCCCCCAAGCTGTAGGCGTGTCTATGCGGTCTGTGGGCTGTCTATCGAGGAGTTCACCCTTTTTTGAGCAACATTTGTGATCCCATTTAAGGCACACACCCGTACAACAAACACACACGCCTGCCACACAGCAGGCACTTTCACTTATTAACGGGTAGGCCCTCTGGGAAGGCAGCCCAAATGGCCCAACTGGCAGTGCAGCACGTGAGGTGGACACAAGTCATATTACCCCAACTCCAAACATACCGCTAAAGCCACCTTAACCCTCATATTCCCCACACACTCAAGCATTGGATAGGTGAGTATCAGTGATGTCGCTTAAGCCATTTTTTGGGAAGATCTGTGCTCTGAAATGGGGTTGGCCGCAAAAATAAAACGAGAATGGATGGCTTTTTTTTAATTCAACAAATGGATTATTATAATTTCACTTGCTGTGCACTTACGGATTTATAAATATATATAAAAGTAAATATATAGAATAAATATATAAGAAAAGGACCGATCACAACAATTTAGTAATCGGTGGTTGCCAGCACTGTTGAGCCTTTTGTGTATCTGTGATCAGCAGCTGTTTTGCCTTCTCTGCTTTGCTTATTTTAAGCATGACCTCGGGTGTAATCGGCTCGACTTGGCAAAGTGTTCGGCTTGGGCTTATCTGTCGCTGTCGTGTTTGAGTGCCGTTAACTCACGCGTCTCGCTGCTTGTGCCTCTGCCTGTTTGCCTGTGTGTGTGTAACATTTTCACCTGTCAACAATATATCTTGCCCACTGTGCGTTGCATTAGAATGCGACAACAGCTGCCGCTGCCGCTGCTGCTGCCGATTCCCCTGCGTGGCTGGCTGGGTCTCCCTGGGCCAGCCCTGTTGTACGTCTCGACACGCAACCGCCCCAAGAACGTCGCTCAGGTGGAACGACGAAGGCGTGCAGCATTTTTACCACTTGGCGGCGATTTGCCTGCTGCTTTGTTACTGCTGCTGCCGCCTCTTCACTCTTACGTATTTATTTCGTTGCAAAATTATGCACATGTCCTTCGTAGTAGTTAGCAGTTAGTTGCGTGTCCAGGCGTTGCCGTGGTGCATGCAACAAAATTACTGTTTTGGCTGTTGTCGTGTTTTGTGTCACCTATCACATTCGCCATAGCAACTGCCAGGCCCAAAACGTAATTTTCGGCTTTTGCATACATATTTGTTACCCTGCTCCAAGGACCATTGTCCTCCACACACAGAGTGCCACAAGTCTGAATGGCAACGTTCTGAGCAGAAATTTAGTGACTGCTAAATTGATTTATATATATAATAATGTTTTATTTCTATGTTACATTA
Source organism: Drosophila longiperda (assembly GCA_035042125.1). Taxonomy (NCBI): domain Eukaryota; kingdom Metazoa; phylum Arthropoda; class Insecta; order Diptera; family Drosophilidae; genus Drosophila; species Drosophila longiperda. Next base: position 1,028,733 of record JAWNLV010000130.1, read on the forward strand.
ATGAACTGATTATTCAACTGGAGACTTATTTCAGCTGTTATAAACAGCTTAAATTCTACTTTCTTTCTTTCATTCATTAATAAAGTGTGGATTATTTTAAGGAAAGTTCGTATCAAATATATTTTAGTAATAAGGCTCATTCTTAGTTCTGACTGTTTTTATGTTGTCACATTGACAACAACTTTTCTCATAAATATGAAATAAAAATATATATAATATATATGAGATGTGTTTCTTAATTAAAATATGTGCAATATTCCGCTTACACATTTCCTTCTTCAATGTTGCCTATACATTTTCAGATAGGGGACAACATTCAGTACAATTAACATTTACAATGTTTTTATGTTGTAATCTTATGAATTAGACCAGATAATTTTGTTGGAATCTCGAAATGTTTGGAATGCAAATGTAAAAATGCAACGCAAAGCGAAATCAGTGTTTAAAATATACGGAATTGGTGATTTAATCAATATTTTCAATATTACATTAAATGATTGAAATATTGATCCATACACAGTTTACCAATTGTGTAAAGTTTTTAATCGTTTCTTTTGACATTTAACAGCAACTTACCCTATACAATCGGACATCATTGTACCGTATCAATTTAAAATTCATTGAAGTTTCAAACCATTTCAGACACCATTAAAAAAAACAAAATTTGACACCGACGCCTCGGGCTGTTTATAGGATTTGTCAGACGCGACACGTAACATGCAATCAAAAGAGAGAGAAAAAGGAAAAGGGAACTTTGTCGCATCATAGTCGACTAGTCATCCAGGAAGAGGGTTGATTGCCTTAAGCAGTCTGTGCCGAATCCCAACACAGAAGCGTTTGGCGTTTGGCCGTGTCTCTCTGTGGCATCAATTAAAGCATTACAATGTCATAATCAAAATGACAAATAGAATTACGCATGATGGGAAAGGCAACAGCCGACAATGCTGGGCTTAGACAGGCTATTCATCTATCCCTCTCTCTCACTCTCTCTCCCTCTCTCTCTCTCTCTCTCTATGTCTGTCTATCTGTCTGTCGGTGGTGGTTGGTGTCAGTTGCCTTTTGTTGGGCAATCGCTTGAAACAATTTCGCAATTGTGCCACCTATTCAAATTGTGCCGTGCTAATCCTTTGTAAGCCCGGCAACGACAGCCAAGTGAGCCACGTTGCAAGCGTGACAAGGTGCGACGCATCGTCTGCGGCAAGTGCAACCCCTGACCAAAGAGTGGATGTTTAAATGATTCCATGCCAAATGTCGCTTATTATAGCATTATGCCAATTGAGCGTAGATTTTAAACTCGCAGACGACGCATGACGACGATCCTTGATTAGCAGCCACGATGACAATGAAAAAAAAATTTACCAATAGCGATTATATCTCACATGTTGAGGAAACATCGGCTCATCATTAGCCGTTAAATAAAAAGTTTTAATCACACTTTGGCACACGCTTCCATTTCTTTCATTTAATTTTCATTGGGGTTCGCTTTTTGTTTTTTAATTTGCGTACAAATTATTTGTTTCCTAACCGGCATTTTGTGCGGGCTTTTGATGCTCTTCTTGCTGCTACCTTGCTTTCTACCAACAAATATTTTCCCAGTCGCAGCTGTACAAAAAGTTAGGATAAAGTGTCTTCAATGGTAAAGTCTTCTACATCCCTTTGTGTTGGGCTTTTTATTCAATTATTTGCCCCCTTTTGTTGCTGCCACAATTGTACGTTCTCATATTCTGCGCACATACAGATGGGTGTAATGGACTACTCAAACGAAAGGATTCATCTCTGAGTTACCGCTATAATTCTCTTTTAATATAATGTGTAAAAGGTCGATTAATTCATTGTCTTATAGGTTTCAGTTTGGGTTCTAGTAAAACGTAATGCGGATGTAGGGTATTGTCTAGTCGAGCATTCTCGATTAAAAGACATTTTGTATTAGATAAATTATTGGTAGTCTCTCTATGTGTGCGTAAATACAGAATTTGTATTGTAGGGACCGTGGAAGTGGCTTGCCTCAGGCACTTTTGGGAAACTTTGATGGGCAATTTGTTTTCAGCTTGATGTGAGTATGATTTTGGGGATCATTGATGTTATTAAATTAGGCTGTGTTATTACAATTTATCTAGTTTGGCCATCATGGAAAATTGAAAAAATTAATCTAACTTTAGTAACTGAACATTTAAAATGGAAAGCTAATATTTATATTCGATTAAAACTTGCGGAAATTAACACTGGAGCAATTTTCTTGTCTGTAATTCAAGTTCTAAAAATTTTAGGGGATTACTTTTTTTTTTTTTAGATTTTTTACAAATATATTTATTTAAAACAGAAAAATTGTGCAAACCCTTTTTAAAAGGCCTGAAATTCATAAAATTATAAAATCTGACTGCTGTCTGTTTTAGAGAATAATATTGCAGTTTTATACCAACATGAAAAACATCCTGGAAATAAAAAATATTTTTTTATTATGGTTTTTCTTTTAGCCAGTGTTTTTTTAATTCTTATTTTTTTAACTCCAAGGTAAATTAAGAAAATAAAAACTACTAAGCTTCAGAATTATATTTTCTGAATGATCAGACGAGTTGACCTCTGCACCAAATATATGACAGAATTCAAATTATGCATTATGGCTACTAAATTAAACTTTTTACTAGATATGTATATGTAAATTTTGAAAGGCGATTATAATAATTTAGACAGTTTATAAAAACACGAATACAAAGTGCTGATCATTGATTTCTATTATATGAAGTTTTATGTGCTTCCACTTGACCCACTTTTAATCTGCTATTCTATACTTTTTTTTTCTGTTTTCCAGCAAAACAGCTGTTTAAGGTAAATCCGTATTCTGCAAATTGGTTTACCCCAACCCTGAGCTTATGCAGAGCAGCTGACCAGCCATTCAAGCCGGCAACCAGCCAACCAGCCAACCAGCGAACCAGCGAACCAAGCTTGTTATCCACAGTTTCGCTTACGAAATATTTCTAATTTTTCAACGTCTGGCAAAAGGATTTGCACCTTTGGTTTTTGGGTCCAGAAGCCTGAAGCAGACATTGCCGCTGAGTCTGACGTTGCCGCTGAGGCTGACGTTGCCGCTGAGGCTGACGTTGCAGCTGAAGCTGAAGCAGAAGCTGAAGCTGAAGCTGAAGCTGAAACTGTCGGAACTAATATCTAATCTAATGGAGGGGCAACAGCATTCGGTTTATGCATATCGACTGGCGCTTTTTGATATTCCGCAGACAGCTGCTAAGGGAAAATTGAAAAACTATTTTTTAATATGCAAGTTGAAAGTGCAGCAGAGCAGGAGAGCAAAGGCAGAGGGAGTTTTGTGTGTTGTGTTGTTTTTGTAAAGTGATTGAAAGAAAGGAAAAACAGATACAAAGCAGCAAGCTAAGCCAACAAAGCAAAAAGTTTGACTGGCTTTTCTAATTGTGCAACTTCCGTGGCAAAGTGTGCGGCTAATGTTTGCCAATGTTGCACCTTAAGTGCAGGTCACTCCCCCTAAGACACAGCTTTTCTTAATGCAACCACTTACGTTGTGTGAGACCTGAAACTCAAGCTGAAGCTGAAGTTTGAGGTTGAGGTTGAGGTTTCTCTTTCGGGCACTTAATTTCTTTTGGCCAAGGCATAAGTAAAAAGGCGTTGCCGCATAATAAATGGACAATTTGGTAGTTGAAGCGTGGAGCGTCCGATAATGCCCTCAAGGATATGGGCGAAATGCTGTTCCATTGCTTATCCTTATCCGTACCACTCCACCGCCCACAAATTTCCCCCTCCTGGCTGCTGCTGCTGCTGCTGCTGTTGATGCGGTTATAGATTGCCTGGCCCTAACCCTTGGCTAGCCATAAAATTATTTTGCAACAATTTCTTAGCCCCAGCTACTTTCTTTGACTCCGCTTTCTCTACCCCTCTCTCCGCAATCCCTCTTTCTCATCATGCTTAAGGGCATTTTAATTTTGATCTCGTAAATTTTCACGAGAGATAATAATAATATGCGCTCGTTCAGGTTACGCATTTTTAGTGGCATACCTGCCTGAAAACTTTGTTGTTTTCCTCCCACCTTTCCCAACCGTTTTCTCTGCCTTCCTATCATTATTGACTTATGACCCATAAGATGCCACAACTTGTGCAATTATTAAAGTTGAGGTCACTACCCTCTCCTCCCACCCTTCCCACCTACACCACAACCTTCTTCTGTGTTAGCTACTAAATCATCTCTTTGATAAGCAATTTGATTTATTTTATAAAAAACAATTTTGCCCCTTGACAGGCGCCTGTCCAAAAACATAACGTAAGTCTTCCTAACCAGGCTAAACTATTTTCCGTTTAAATAAAACCAACGCAACAAAAAATCACTCGACAATTGTGCTTTGGGATGCCCTGCCAACAATTTTAAAGTAATTTTGTACTTCTTGGTAATTTGCAAAAATTAAAAAAAAAAAATTAAAATACTTTTATAATTATAAAAAAACATACTTTTATCAGACAAACATTTTAATTGTAAATATATTGTATAATTAATTCCGACACAATTCTCTGAAAATAATATTCTAAGACAGAAAAATTCCTTACTGAAAATAAACATTACAAACTATGCTGGTTCTGAAAGAGTGCAAGTCATGAAACTCCTTTTATACGTCTGACCCCATAGGGTATTAAGCAACAAAATCCAAAAACCTAACGTTAAAATATTTTGTTGAGGTATTTTAGATAGCAAATGCTCTTTCTACGAGCAACCGACCCACAACAACAACAACAACAATGGGAAATGGTATTAACATATTTTAAACCTAAATTGCTGGACTTTTGTTGTGGTTGCCATTGTCTTTGTTATTGCTGTTGTTGTTGTTGTTGTTTTTGTTACCGTGTGGCATGTCAAGCATGAAGTGCAAATAGCTTGCAGCCAAATATTTATACACAATTTTTAGTTACTGACTGGTGTTATACATTATTTGTCTGCGTCAGTCGAGTGTTTATCTTGGGGTCACTCATCCTTAGGCCAACCACTTGTTGCCGGACTGTGTTTTCCACTGGAGTTGTACATTAAAAAAGATTTTACTCTGAAGTTGACGAGGCTGTCTGCTTTTTAAAATATTTTTGGTGTCAAAAAATAAAGTAATTGTGCGCAATAAAATAACTTTGTAGTAATTCAATCTACCAAAATTTTCCAAAATTTTAAAATACAACTATATTAATTGCCTTGGGCATATTTTCATATATTAACTTGCAATTTTTAGCTATTATATTGCACGAGGTATAGTGGAAAGGGTTTTACTACTAGTTTCAAATTGTGTAAGACACATGATTTTTTTCTGCGCAAGTTTGCGTGGTCAGCTAATTTTACTATCGGCATTTAAAGGGATCAACCAATAAGATACTTGGTTACTTTGGTGGCTATAGTTTGGAAATTGTGAAAGACATTCGTAGTTCAGATTTCTAGGTGAAAGAGGTTTTTCTGAAGGAGCTAGTATTTAATATTTGGTAACTCTATTTTTTAAATTGCGAAAAATGCGGTTATCGATTTATGTTTTTGGAATTATCGGCTTTATAGATTATAGGATCAGGTGTGCATTTTCTGATCGTTGAAGGAGATTGCCAGAAGCCTACCAATTAAATTTGGTGACTGTAGCTTTACAATTGTGGGAGAAATGTGACTTTTTCACTTTATCTGACGTGGCCACAGACCAGAAAAGATTAGAGGCCGAAAAGTGTGTTCAGTCAGACGGAAAGATGGACAGACATCATGAGGACACTTGCACAAATCCGAATAGCTTCTATAGAGTACAACAATAGAGAACATTTCCGTTGGGCATACTGCGAAATACTTCGATACAATAAGTTTTAACAGCTGATAACAGGCAGCAAGGAACAGGGTTCGTGTCTTTCAAATTGCGCTGGATATAAGCTAGTAATCTTTTTAAGTTTGGTAACTGTAACTAATAAATTACTGGAAATATAGGCTCTTCAATTTGTGAGATTTAGTCTTTTATCGTTGATGGGTATGGGAGTGTCCGATATTCTGAAGTGTGTTACTAGCATTATACTTTTCAAATTTGGGAACTCTAGGATTCATATTCAGTGAGATATATATGTACTTTTTTTTTTTTTCGTTTAGTTTTTTACGTTTTCTACTAAAATGTGTATCGGCTTAGGGAGTCGGATTGGGCGCATCCATCCAATTATGTATCGATCACTTAAGGGAGTTGCCAGTAAAATGCTTTAACTTTAGCTTATAAAGTGGCGAAAATTTGCGCATTATAGATTATAAGGGCCGAAGTTTCTGGGGGCGTTGAGTGTTGGTGTGGTCTATACTCAAGATTCTGGGATATATGCATGTATATCGATTTACACTTCCTGAAATATCGGCTTTGGGGCAGGTGTGGGCTAAACATTTTTTTTTATCAGTTCTTAAGGACAGCTTCCAGTAAAATATCTACAAAACTTGACGGCTCTAACTTAAAATTGCGGAAATATAACCGTTTGACATTTTTGTGGTGATGGGCTTGTTTGCTGTGTAAGAGGGGGCATCGGCATTCTGGACAAAATTAATAAACTTCTACAAGGATAACGTAGGAAAAAAAAGCAAGTCGACAGCTTTTCTCTTAATGAAGTTATTTAATTTTTAACGTTAATTATACATTAATAAATTATTATTTATTAATATCTGCAAATGATTTTTGGTCTATATTTATTAAAATTTAAGAGTTTATTGCTAGAAGTCTTTTTAATATGATATTTCTAGGGTGGATCGTCTTCCACACTAATGTGAACAACATTTCCTTGACTTGCTTTCATTTTTATTAAGTATTTATTTACATTTTATATACTTGTATTCTGACTATATAGTGGCATTAATAACTAATAACTTATATTCAACTAATGCAGCATCTATATATCAGCATGGCTGAACTTGGAGACGTGTTAAAATACAGGTTGGCAAAAAGTAAATGTTGCAAGCTCGTTAAAATTCATTGAACGCTTACTTAATTTATTAAATGGTGAGCCAATTCATGGCTCATAGTTGATGCTTCACAGTTTTATTCAAGTTGAACTGTTCAAAATTTATAAATGCGTCTGACTAGAGGAATTTCAGTTGCCCCAGAAATATATGTATGTCTATTTGTGTATATATATATAAATAGCTGATGCTGAGTATACACTAGTTAGCGTTGTTCTTTTGTCTGGATCCTTGAGTCATTGATGATGGCTTCTTGTTGGAATTGGCCAGCACTTGGTTAATGCTGCAAATGTCGGCAAATGCCAAATGGCTAAATTCGTGCGCATAAAGTGAATTGTTTTATGGCCAGGCAGCAAGTCCACGACGTAGTATTTGAAAAACGAGTTAAACACGTGCCGAAAATGGCTATTTTGCCCCCTTCCAACCACGCCCTCCCACATATTTTCCCTTTTAGGCCATTCGAATACTTCTTATTGCATGTGAAAGGCATATGGCATAGCCTACATTTGGGCGATCTCTGGTAATCGAAGTGAATGTGGGTTGCATTGTTTATGGGGCCCATTGCCTTGCCGTTCATAGATTATGGATGAGCTTCATAATGAACCAATTTATACAAGCGTTCCTAGGCAACTCATTTCTCTGTGCGGCTGTAGTCATCTCATAAGCAATTCCACCACAAGTTGCTCTCCTCTTTTTGTTCTTGCTCCTGGTAATGATATATGAAACCCAACGAGTTGTTTTTCGCAGAGAATAAAAAAAAATACAAACTTCCATTTGTTGAAATGCTGGTGGACAGACAGGCAGCCTCAGCTCAAAGCTTCCATTTGACTGCGCACATGAAGCACATGGACCACATGAGGCACATGGAGCAACACATGGCATGGGGTAATCGCATGTGTGGTGCTCTCGGACAGCTGTTGTTTACTCCGGTTCAGTTTTGGTTTTTATATCCCCAACTTGCTAGCTGCTTCTTAAATGTACGCGTCAGGTGACAAACTTTCTCGCCTTTTATTTTTATTTTTTTGTTGGTTTGGGGTCTCTGTTATACTTTAGCTGGCTGCTGTTGTCACTTGGCTGGAGAGAAAGGACAAGAGCTGAAATCGCAGCTGTTGCTTCTGTGTTGATTTGAAGTGGCTTCTTGGATCTGCTTGGCGGGCTGCTGTGCATGAGCAGTGAACAAGTTGACTGTGAAACTTACTGAGAAGGAAATAAAGCAAGCGACAGTTGCCCAATGCTTTTAGTGCAGTCCAAAATATATCCAACCACTTTATTATCAATTTTATTTTAAATTTTATTACTAATAAAATTGCACCTGTTCTGAGATAAGCCAGCTATCAAAATAAACAATTTAAGAAAGTAAAAAAGAACCAGATGGATATATTTACAATACTTACCCGACTATTGACGAACAAGAAAAATTGTTACAGAATACAGAATCTTTGCAATTGAATATGTAGATTAAGAATAGCTCTGCAATTTTGAAATTCACCATACTTTTGGTGGTAAATTTCTGAAGTTGAATTTTGTGTCTTTTTATCAGCCAGAGTTTGCATATCATAATTTTAATTTTAATTTTTTACATTGTTAATAATTCGTATATTTAACTAATTTAAAATATTTTGTAACATTTTAAAACATAATCTTTTTGTTATTTTTCACCAAATGAAAATAAAAAATATAAACAAAATGAAAAGTATAAAAAATACATGTCCTTAATATTAGAAAAAATCTTTTTCTTTGCAAAAATGTAGAAAATATTTATGAGATTTTTTCTGTCGACTACTTCCCTAAAATTTTGCATTAGAGTCCACTTGCCGAACCATCGTAAAATCGTAATTGTTTTCAATATAAATTATATTGTCATATGTGAAATGTTAAAATACCCTATTGTAAATAATATGAATATTTAAGCAAAAAGAGAGAGAAATACTTAAATATTTTTACTAAATTCTAGAAAAACAAGATGATTTATTAAGGAAAACACTTATTTTCAGAAAGCAACAATCTTTCTTTTTATATATTTACTTCCTGAGTAATAAAGTAAGTAAAATGCATTGCTAATTTTATATCTTATGTTGTAAGCTCTATTGCATACAAAAATTCAATTTTTTTTTTAAAGTGTACACCATTTGAAATACAAATTTATTGAAATAATGTTTTATATTAAAGTCCGAGTTACGTTAATTTTATTAAAATAGTTTTCTTAATGTGGTGCCTGGAAATATTTCAAAGTCAGTGTCTGCCACTTCTCTCGGGCTGTCATTGCCATTACTAAATTTTGTGCGACAGATTTTTGCGGGCTAATTTAACGGTAATTTTCAAAGCATCGTTGCCAATTATTCACCTGCGTTGACTTTGGCCCCGGTTAAATTGAAAGGATTACTTACACATCATTGAAGCTCACTTACTCACGCCACACACCAAACACCACACACACATACACACACACACGCACACCAAGCACACGCAGATGGTGGTTTACTCTATGCCCCCTGCAGTCCCCCTTGGATTTACAAATTCATTTTGGTATTGCATTTTTTCATTACACTGAACGTTTGCTGCACCTCCAGTTCCTCACCTCCCCCGCAGGTAACTGGCGTCACTCAAAGAGCAATTGAAGCGATTTATTGGTGTCATATGACAAGCACCTGCCCTACTCTCTTCTGTCTTTCGGTCTGTCTGCCTTTTGCCAATCAGTGTGCCTCTGCTTCTGTTCCTCCTTCTGCTGCTGCTGCTTCTGGCGCGTAATAAAAAGTCCAAACATTAAAAGGCTGGCGAATGCTTCTTTTTAACGAGTTTCAAGTATCGTTGCAACGAGCAGAAAGCTGCCACTGCCTTTGGGGCAAGCGCTTCGGCAATTTACGCTTTGTGTGCCAATCAAACAAATAAACAATCTGACAACCAGACAAACAGTCAAACAGTTGGCCACGTTTGATCTCTGTTGCTGATGACAGACAGACAGTCTGCGGCCAATGCAAAAACATATTGAATTACTTTACAAAAGTAAATTTCGCTACAAATTTATACTTTCATGCAAACAGCACATTACAGATAACCTTACTTGGTTTTCTCATTGGCAATTCAATTTCGTAATTTGTTGTCAACAAAATGAGCTGGGAGCTTTTCAGTCTTGCAGTCAGCTTAATTGGCCAACAATCTCTGCCCCAAAAACGCTTAGCCTCTTGCCATTTAATATTTTTATTTAACGCCGTTTACATTTTATCATTCTTCATTAAGCGTTGTGGGTCCCACAATTGATGCTCTTTGTTTGTGCGTTGATTTATTGCCATTTGTCTTCAATTGGCATTAATTTTTCAGCGGTTATTTGCCTTTCACTCACAGCCACCTCCACCTCCTCCTCCAATACCTCGTCCTCTTTGTCTTCATCCTTTGTAGTGTCGTCCCTTCTGTTTCTTGTTGAATAATTAAATGTTTGCATAAATTTATTATCATCGATGGCTCGGGTATTTTTCATTTTCACTGACATTGCGACAGGAGCCTCGGTTTAAAGTTTCACACAGTACAGGAATAAAAGGTTTCTTGAAGAGTGTCAGGAGTGGTTAATTCAAGAATTTTGTTCCATTTTAAATAACTTTGGTACTCTCAATAAACAAATTATAAATCATTTATTATTATTTTGCTAAGTAAAGTTTGATTGGCTTTGTGCAATATCAGTCATGCCGACAACCCTTAAGCTAGAAACTTGGGGTACTAGAAATTCAATAAAATCGATAATTGTTAAATATGTAAATAAATAATATATAATTACAATTAACGTCACCAAATTTCGTTAGTAGAAGTTGTTCATTTCACCCAGTTGGTCTGCTTCTAATAAGCGTGAGTTGACTTTTGACGGGTTTACCCTCAACATTTTATGGTCACGCCCACTTCCGCCTCTAAAAGCGATATTCTCGATAAACATTTTTACACAATTTAAATGTTGCAGTCGTAAAAATTTGAAAGCTTGTCGCCCAACTAATTGTGGGATGCCTTTATCTATTGAATTGTAAGCCTAGAGTCAACAAATTTCTTACAACATATTATATCGATTTGTCAATGGTCGAAGCATACAAACTTACTTCTGACCTATCCCAGTTTTATCAGATATATCCCTCAGTCGGTGACTAAAGCTTATTAACATTAAATTTGTATATATATTATTAGTACACATTGAATAAATAAAAGTCACTTAAGTCGTTATTTTGAAATGACTTGATGATTTTTAATTTATTAATTATATTAAATTGACGTCAGTATGTATTTATGTACCCCAAATGCATCTGATCTTTTTTTTTCATATTTGCATTAATAGGTTTCCTGTCTAGATGAAACGCTCCAGCAAACATATCCGCTGGCAGTGAGAAAAGCCACTCAAGTGACTCAGCAGCTGCTACGAAAATATTTTAAGCTATTAACGCTTATGAAACTCTTTACCAGAAGATGACAGCCCAACTAATGAGCAATGACATAAAAGGTTTAAAAAACAAACTATGACAAAACGACAAACACACAGCTTTCATATGCGGCTTAATGTTTAATGTCAGAATACTTAAAACATATATATAAATATATATGACGAGGAATAAAAGAACAGTATTCGATGTTTTTAAGTAAACCTCAACAAATCTGATTCTCTCTTCGTCTCGCCCAGCTGCAACAAATTTGATAGATCTATTTGTAGTGTCCCGCGATGTTGTTCTTGTTGTTGTTGTTGTTGTTGTTGTTGTCGTTGCTGCTGCCTGTTAAATGCGACAACTTAAAATCCCATTTGACGACTCTTCTTTTATGATGCAGGCCGCCCTGAGCCCTCAGCTGTGGGAGCTGCTGCTGCTGCTGCTGCTGCTGGTGGTGGTGGTGGTGCTGCTTTACCATTTCAATCTTCATAAACTTGACAAAAATCCCAGCAAACGACGACGAACTGAAAACGAAAAATTATGTTCCATTAATGGAGCGAATGTTTTCCTTTTATGGGCTGCATATAAAATGTAAACTACTTAAACGGCATCAGCCCCGGGACTCCAGACTGCGAGACTGCAACATGTGGATGTAGCAGCAGCAGCAGCAGCAGCATCGACACAAACATCTACAATATTTTGGAGTACGAGTATGTATGTGTATGGATATACATATATATATGCATCCGTGCCCCGTTCCGACTCCTGTCTGGTTGCCTGAGCTGCCTTGGGGCTGTGCACACTGTGTGCCCTGCCTCATTATGTCGCATGTGACACTGTTAATGATTATATGTACATATTCTATGCCACGCCCCCTCGCAACAGCCAAAAATAAGGCTGACTGCATTCCCCCCTTTATTCCTTGGCATGTGAAGGGCAACCCGACGACCCCACGACAACGACAACGACAACGACAGCGATGACGATGAGGAGCGTGACGTGAAAATCTAGGAACAAATGTTTTGGTTCCCACTTGTGAAAATCCCCCACGACAAACGACGACAGCTCCGCAACTGTGCTTGTTTGTAGTTGTTGCGAGTTGAAGTTTCATTAAAAATACATAAAAATCAGAACGCATTTGCCTCCGGGCAGACAAGAACTAGTGTTAGAGCCAAACAGGGCTAACAATTCTCATTCTGTGCTTTAATATAAAACATGCTACAGAAAAACACGAATTGCTTGTTTACGCCATCAGTTCATTGGGAGACTCTGTGTGTGTGTGTGTGTGTGTGCGTGTGTTTGTTGTTTGGAGTGTGTTGTCAGACTTGATTTGTTTAACAACAGTTTGAATCAAAAAACTAAACTAATTGCCTGTTTGTCTTTTGTTTGGGCTCGCCCACTAAAATCGCACTGAGCCATCCTCAGGAAGCCAGTCAGCTGTCTTTCCCATAAGCCACAATAAAACAGTTGAAAAGCTGTGGGAAAAGTTTACAGTTGTTCACATCTTGATTAGGTTTTAATTGTGGATCGCTAATTTCCTGTGCTTTGCTTGTCTATTATAAGACAACTGGTTAATGACAACAAAACTAGTTTAGCTTTAATTCTTTTCTATAAATTGGAAATGGAGATTGAAATAAATAATTACTTATGTTTAAGGCCAAAATCTTTAGGAATTATGGCTTTCGCTAAAGGCAGAGTAACTGAAAGTTCATTTTTTTGTTTGTCTTTATTTATTTTATTTATTAAATTCGACTTTATTTACTTATACACAGACAATTCTCAAACAACATATTTGGTGGATTCTTTTTTCCCAATAAAATTAGTTACTAACATTTCATTTTAATTAATTTTTTTTTAATTTAAAATTGAATTGCCAGCAAAATAATTCCTGTTTGCAGAATTTAGTCCTGGGCTTGCGTTCTTTCGTATATCATATTATTGCAAATGTTCACTTCAAATTGTAAATTTTAAATTTTGGAAATTATTATTATTTTTAAATTTCGTTGCGAAAATCAATCGGTTGCAGAGCACTTTAATATCAATTAGATGCCACTTAATGCTCCAGTGCACACACCCTTGCATACTGATGGCAAACATTCCCGTTAATATATCCAATAACACCCGAAGGCCTATTAATATCCCCGACTCAGAGTGCGTAGCAAAGCGCTGCAATGTTGTTAATAACCAAAGGTAGATGGGGCCCTCTGGCAAAGCGACAGATTTGCACTAAATGCAACTGCAGACCAAATTCCTTTGTTTTGTTCCCCTTCCGTCGCTGGGATACGTCCTGGCCTACGGTCTGACATAGCGACTTAACGGCAATTAATGTAAATGAAGGTGGATGTGGATGAGGATGTGGTTGCACACATGCCCTCATATTAAAGGTAGCATGAGGGGGTTGTTATACGACTGGAACTGGAACTGGGACTGGGGACTTTCGACTGGCTCCAAGGACTGTCGGGCATTTGGCGCACTTGTGCATGCCTAATTATTAGGACAATTTGCTCTTGGACTTTGCCTATTAATTAGCTATTGAACACGACCGTAGACATTGATGATGACGACGACCAAGTTGGGTTTGTGGGCTTTGACTAATGCATTCAATGACTCTAATGAAATCAGTCTGCAAATCCATTTGTGCTTCTCTCTTCTTCCCTTTCTCCCTTAATAAATCTATGTGTGTGATTTATTTTAATTAATAGCCAGTCACCGCTTAACAGGATTTATTTTCACATCCGACATGCCCCAAAATGTGGTAAAATAATTTTGTATGATTTATGCCCACGTCAAGTTTCCAAAATTATCGTGCTGACAGCCAGGCGACTTTTTGACTGTTAGAGATTTAAAAGAGAATTCGAAATATTTCAATTTAATACACACAAAGCGAAAATGTGAAGAACAATATGAAATTGTGCACAAATAATATACGTAAATCTATCATTTTAGTTTATATACAGTTTTGTATCAAATACCTTGACTTTTAATAGATCTTAGATATTTAACGACTATAAACCAAGAAATATATAAAACGAAATTAAACTTCCCGGAATTTTGGGTACGATATGATTTATTATTTCGAATTATACAATAGCTAATAGGCTTGCTCAACGGTAAAGAGCAAACAATCCCTGAGATTGTCGCATACTTTTTGCAAAACCATTTTTTTTTTCATTCAAAGTCATTAAAAAGAAACACGCCAAATAATAATAACAAAAATAACACCAGTATTCGGTCGTGCGAAATGATAAAAAATCGTAAATCCTTGTTCCTGTACGAAAAAAACATTATTAATCAATGTCCGCGAAAAAAATTCTTGTTGCCATGTCTTTGACAGAAGTCCAATGCGGCTCAAATCGAGGCTGAGTTGAGCTCGGTCCCAAATTCGCGTCCCTTGGGTGATCCCAAGCAGTTTCCCCACACCACATGCCACATGCCCCATGCCACATGCCGCATAAAGCTGCTTAAGCCCAAGGGCGGCCACTTTTGGCCAAGGACAACGCTCAGCGAACTTTGCTAATTTTCTTTCCTGTCACGTTGATTTTTTGTTTACCATTATAGCTGCCTGTTGTCGCCTACAAAAAGGACATCCAACCCCTCCCCTCCCCTCCCCAACCCTCTTCTATCCACACCTTGCAGACGTCGGACAGCCAACTTGATTTACGTTGCAGCTTCTAGCGACGAACAGCATTTCAATTAAATTTTATTTTCTATGAGAGCAGGCGTTCAAATCAATGAAATATAATCGAATTAATTACGACTAGTAGCTGCATAGTGGGACTCCCTCGCCTCTAGGTGCTGCCACATTGAGAGTTCTGTTCGTGCCACATAAATTTGCGATTCGGCTGCGTTTCATTGCCCACTGATTTTGCCTCGGATTTGTATTATTGTTAATGGCCAAATTGTGTTGGCCATTCAGCAGTTTCCTTTCAGAGAAACTGCTGCCTTGGGGGTTGCTCTGACCTGGTCCATTTCTCGTTTTTAATTAGCATTCAGATGGCAAAGAGTCGCCTCTTTGTTGCGTAATTAGCTGAGTTTTGATTTATTACCAAGCGACTGTTTGGCAGATTGTCACCCTTACAGAACCCAGGTGCTCAGTCCTCTGACGACCTCTGTCGTCTGTCCTCGGTCCTTAGTTTATGGTCCGTTCTTTGCCCAAGAAGCAGGAAAATTTGTTATTCAAATATTTGCAGAAAATTAAAACTGTCAAACTTAAAGCTTGATTCCTTAATGCGTTTGTTGCATGAAAACTTCTCAGACGAGTTTGCTTAAATTTCAAATACAGGGAAATGATAGGAATACTTAAACTAATGATGCTAACATTTCTAACCCGGGAATAAAAAGCTAAGTTCTTAATTGCCCTTTTATACATTTCTGGAATGAATTAAGTGCATCGCAATATTTTTGAAGTACAAATGGTACCTATATAAATAATTTTTTACGTATGTTTCCCAAAACCATTCCAATAAAACTTTACCCATATTTCATGCTCTTCAGCTTTGAGTATAGATAACAGAATCGACCACGTCCAGTACCGCCCCCAAATATTGCAAATAACTATACCAAAAATTTGTATTTTAACTATTTAATTCATTAACAGTCGCTTGGATTTTCAATGAAAACTATGAACTCACGACAAAAGCATTCTTTAGTGGATTTTTTTTTTTAATTTTTTGCAACTTGTGAGTTATAATTAAACGAGTTCACTTGCAATTGTGAGCTTGAAATGTGATATAATTTAAGATATAAAAAATTAAATTTATATTAATTTTCTCTTTCAATTAAATCGCTATAGTTTGTGTGGTTTTTTATTACACTTGTTATTACCCCTGATGATGTAATTTAAATCGCTGCTTTATGGAATGAAGCCTATCCAACAAGTTCACTTTGCTTTAATGTAAATCAGAGCGATTATGATATAAATTGCTGCTATGCGTCCTCAGCCCTCGGCACAGAAAATCTTATTAGTCTCTGGTGCAATAAAAATGAAACTTCATAACTGCAATCTGCATATATTTCACTGACCTGCGAGCTATATATAAGCGAATAATCATATATATATTGCCTCTATCTCTCTGCCTCATTTCTACCCATCTCTTTCTCTCTTTGTCTCTGTCCCTGTTTCTGTCTCTTTGCTTCGCGGCTCCCCTCTGGCGATGCAATTATGCATTTGTCCAGGTGGGTCCGATGCGGACACAAAGGCATCGTTGTCCAGTCGATAATTAAATATTTTAATGCAATAATGCCACAGCAAACACGAGTTTGGTGTGGGTGTGGCAGTGACAGTGGCAGTGTCTGGGCAGAGGAGTGCAAGGGGATGCATAGGAAACGGGCCAACATTGAGCCAGCACTATCAATTTGTACAACGGCTTAATTGATAATCTTTGGCTATTATTTAAATGCGAGCACGTCGAGCATTGATTCGATTCAATTTGTTGCGCTAACGATTCCAATTTGATTATGGAAACACAGCCCCAAAACAACAAGAACAATAATAATAATAATAATAACAATGAGAATGAGAATTCGAGTGATTGACCAAGTGAGAAACATGTTCTGAGGCAGCCCATTATTTTATAGGTCGTCTATAATAATGTGTAGGTGTGTTGTGTGTGTTTGGTTGTGTGTGTGTTGTATTTGGTCTTTCAAATAATTCACTTGTTTAGTTTGTGACTTGGTTATTTAAAGACAAGAGTTGATAGGGGTATATTAATGTATGTTCATAGTTCTTTACCAGAATTTAGATCAATAATAAATGAATACTTAGAGTATTGCCGACAGTTAAGCGCTTTAATATGCCAGTATTGCCCATGTTATATCTCATATAAAGCTTAAACAATGTTTTAAATGTAATTTTAGCATTTGCACTCAAATTATTATTATTTACCTTATTCTAAAGCATCTTTCACAAATCCTATCAAGAGATATTGAACGTCTTTACATATTAATACCATCAGATTCAGTATATAATTTGCTTAGCTTAATTCAATTTTTGTTCATTTATTAATTAATTTGATGAAAATTGTGTGTACAAGCAGCTCTAAGTAAAAACTTGATATTTAGTGTGTGCATTTTGGTATTAATGGCTGACTGACTTAATTTATTCAACATTAAATATGAAGTACTATAAATTTTTTTAATTTTCAGACTCAAAGAGCATTTTGAAGTACCCTCAAACCATAAACTGTCTGTGATCTTTTGATTCGGTTTTGTTTGACCCATTATGAAAGCTTATGTTATTGAAGTTGAATTCGCTTTAAGTCTGTACTGCAGTTGGTTATAAAGCCCATTAAGGGCTTTCGCCAAATTAGACCCAGTTTGAAACGGCAACTTCAAAGTGCACAATCGTCCTCGTAAGTGGAGCTGGAAATGTGGTCACTCCAACCAGCCATTCCTGAACACCGAGTGCAATACCTGCAGGCCATGTTGTCTGGCTCCTTGCCCCTGCCTCCAGAGTGACCTGTTTTTGTTTTTAGCTATGTTGCTGTGGCACAGTGCTTTGTGCTCTTTTATATGCTGTTTCTGCTTCCCCTCCCTACATCCCTCTCTCCACATGCGGTGGCTGAGCAGCGTTTTAATGCACAAGAAGGCCGTCGCGGCCACAACAGCCTGGTGTTGTGCATAGAGTGGTCTAACCCTGGCAGATGCATTCAAACCAAATAAAAATCTAATTAAATTAAAAGCTTATTTTAGTTCGCCAGCCAGCTTAACTACATCAAAGTTTTCCAACGAGAGGCCAAACATACTTTTTTTCCCCCCTTACTTTGTTTAGCTATTTCGACTTGAATTTAAAAAATCTATAATAAAATGAACAAAAATTTGAATAAATATTAAGTTTTAGCATTGATTTAATTTATTTTAAATTATTAATTCTATTATTATTATTTTTTTTTTATTATTATTTTTAAGCAAAACAAATAGTTACATTTATCTTTTATTTTTAATAAGGAAATTAAAATTAAATCTCATAACTTAAATTAAATTATAAATTATTATAATTTATTCTCTTATTCGCTGATTATTTTTATAATTTTTATTATTTGAATTTTTACAGCTATAATTTTAATAATAATAAAATTGAACATTTATATTATCAATTACAAATAAATCCAATATCTCGAAAATACTCAATAGCACTTAATATTTAGCAGATAACAATAGACTTATAATATTGTTTACTCTGGAAAGAAAAAGTTCTGCAAATGTTGTACACCAAACAAACAATTGCTGGTATATACAAAAATACACTACTTTACTTAGTAAAGTATTAGGGTTTCGTTGAGTGATTTTTCTGGTCTTGACATTTTTTATTTACCAATTTAAAAAAATAAATGTTTATGTCGCATACAAAATGATATGATAAACGCCAGAATATGTTAAATTTATTCTAAAAGTCTTTAGTTTATGGGCTCTTTCGGGCCACAGTGCCTACAAATTGTGTCCGCGGGTCCGTTCGTCGTCGTCCGTATGCCTCAATAAAATAATGCCCGCTGGGGAACATATGGCAGTGCAGAATTTTATTACGCCGTTTATGGCTTTTCAGTGTTATGATGATAGCGGGCTGGGGGGACGGCCTGATGGGGGTCTTTGCGATGATTCCGATGGACGATGCGACCGTGCGCGAATATTTATTGATGTCAACAATGCAGCGTTGGTGGAGGTGTTTGTAGGGGGAGAGGGTGGATTTTTTTCATTCCCTTTCTCTCGAGTGCTGAGGCTTAGGCGTCAGTAAATGTGGGACGAGTTACGTGCCGGCATTTTAGCATTAAAACGCGGTCGGCAGCTATCAAGGCGCGTTGATCTAAACGCTTGACACGCCTCGGCGCCCGACAGCAGCGTGTGACATATGTCGATGAGGGTGGCAACCCTTTCGTTATTACGCTCCTGAGAGCGTTGAGATAACAATCGGTATGGAGAAAATTACTTAATATTTTTTTCGGTGTTTTTTATTTTTTCGTTTTTTTTTTGTTTGTTACATTGAGTTATAAAATTTAGCACGCGACTCATAATTCAAATGTGGCAGCAACGTGCCGCTGTTTGGCTTACCTGTGCCGCGCACGCAGCCAAGAATATGTCCTGTGGCATTGCTGTCGCTTCGTTTGCTCTTTTCAGAAATTTGTTTATTGCGGCACTTGAGCAGAAGTGGCATCATCTTCCCGGCAGCCATTACAAGAGGCTCTCTGTTCTTGGCTGGGGAGATGAAGATGGAGATGAAGAAGGAGATGGAGTTGGATGCTTCGACGTGCCTGCGCCATTTTGTGTCTTATCCGTCCGGTTGTCTGCTTGTTTGTGCTTTGCTTTGCAGAAATCGTTAAAGAAATGACAAATAAGTCGCCGCACTTCCTCCCCCGCCCCTCCAACGACATTCTATCTCTCGCTTTCCTTCTCTTTCATTCTGCCTGTCAACGGTTTGACGCCGGCTTTGTTGCTGTTGTTGTTGTTGTTGTTGGTGTTGGTGTTGCCGTCTCTAAAAGTAAACTAATATTTCATTTGAAAAATATATACCAGAAATGTCTTTTGTACATTTATTTTTTGACATGTTGTTTTGTTTTTCACTCACTTTCCCCCGCCCCTTCACTCCATCTCCGCTTCATTGCATAAACGCACGTTCGCACAGCGGGTGGAAAACAACAACGAATCGCAAGTCCTTGAGAACCGTTCGAGCTCAGATTTACGAGTATAGAAAACGTTTTCATTTGAATAACATGCCAACGAATACTTTGGACAGGCATGCCTGTCTTAGTTCCGACAGGGACATTCCTTTGTACGGCTGCGAATGCTTCTCATAATAAAGATGAAGATGGAGCTGTTGTGACAGCCTCTATGATATATTTCTCCTTCATTCATATATTCGGGCTTAGCTTTAGCCACTTGGGAATGCCACTCAGCAGCATTTAAGCTGGGCTCTCATTTTAAATATTTAGAGAAAAACGAAGAAAAACGACCTTACTTATTAAACATCATTTAGTTCATTCAGTCAGTCAATTCTAAAAAAAATAATGAAATTTGTAACTTCCATCTGTAAGATAAGCAGAAAAACGTAGACTCTACTTACTCTTAGTAAACTTTAAAAGTCTGAATATGTATATGGTAATTCTTGACATTATCATACTGCAAACCTTCGAATTATTTTTTAAGTTTAACACAAAGAACATTTCCAATTCGCCTATTTTCATTTATGAGTTCTTTTTTGATTCAGCAATTTATTCACAATCTTACGCTATGCGTTCAACATAATGGCTAACAAAAAAGACCACACTTTTCAACTCAAACGTTTATTTTTTTGTGTACCCCGCAATCCTAAATAATTTGCAAAGGGGTAAGAAATAATATTTATCCATGTGGGTACATTTTTACATTCTATACAAGAGTGAAATATAGGGTAGCTTTCCGTTTAGCATGGGAAGGCAAACTTATGAGAGTGAATTTTTTCCAACCAAGGCCCCGTTTTTCCGCGGTTGTTGGTTTTAAATCAGACCATACAATGTTCCCAACAAGAAATTTTATATGCATGCATTCCATTTTAGGACTTACATTATGATGCCCCATAATAAACCTACTAAATTCTATATAATTTTGCTGCGCTTTTGGAAAAAAAAATATTTAAATATAATAAAAATGAAATGCTTCACAAAGGCGCTGCAAAAACAAATAAAATTCTGTGGACTTTTTTTTTTGCTACGCTTGGGTAGTTCACATAGGTGTGCAAAGCTTTTTGATAGATTCAGGCAGAAAACGGATGGAAAAAAACAAGTTTTTAATTAAATTATGTGTGCAGTGAGATGCAAAGTGAAAACCTGAACAAAATTCCAAACATGAAAATTATGCGGTAAATAAAATAGTCATCTAACTGAGGAGAGAGATTTCTGCTAGTTTGCCGAGCTGACTTTGTGGGCTGTGGGTGTGGTCGCCTTAAACGTTACTGGCCCCGAGGCGGCACTGTTTCATTAATTTTCCAAAATGTCAACAACTAATCTACCAATTTGTTACTTTTATTTTTTGTGGTGCATCCACCTAAGGGTGGGGTGTGGGTGGGTGTTGGGAGTTAGATGTTTGCGTGATAAAGGGCAGTTGGGGGATTGGATTAGCAAATTGCTTGTACGCCGCAGCATCAAAATCCTGTTTACTTTGTCAACATGTGTTAAGCCATGAAATTCGAAGACCAGCCAACAGCTGCGCTATATTTAGGGATGCAGAGAGAGAGAGAGAGAGATAGCTGGATTTTAGCTTTGGCTGGGTTGCTAGTTGACAGTCGGTCTTTACTAATTTTTGCTACTTAAGCGCGTGTTTTCTTGTCTCAGCGAGGCGATTAATATGTCACGACAATATCAAAGCTAATTGATCAGCCGGACAAACGATGTGCCCAGCACATTGCGCATAGCACACTCTTCGACAGAGACACTGTCAACTTGGCAATTAGTCGACGACCCGGCTAGTTGGTCAACCAAGTCAGCCAAGTACTGAGCTGCTGACGTGCTGAGGTGCGTGTCTTGACTAATTATTCAGGCTGTTGCCAAGAAAGCTGAAATGTTCAATTGATTGCTCAGCAAAGGAAAGCAGCTCAATCAAAGAAATAAATATACAACTGTTAAACTTACGCTTTTCAATAAATGGCTAAAGTTAAACAAAAATTATTAAAGCAGTTACCAAAGCACCAATTTTAACCATTTCAAAATGTACTTTAATTTGAGTGTCTTAAATAGTATTTTAGATGCTATTATTCTATTATATAAAAAACCATAAAAATAATTAGGCCATGTAAATGGGATATTCTAAAAATATTTAAATTAATATTTTTTCTAAAATAAAAATTCAAAAAAATAATAGCTTGAAATAGGCAACAATGGTCCTGGCAGTAAAAGGTCTAAATTTTAGAAAACACTTTTCACACGTGCTTGAGCACTATACGAGGTAAAAAAAAGATTATTTTTCAATTGACAAGTAATAAAAAGTTTCCACTTTGCTCACATTCACTTTCTAAAAATTTCAAAATTCCATTATGAGTCTCAGCTATGGTTGGCGGGTGATTTCCAAAATAACTCGAAATTATATGTATTTAAACTCAATCTTCATCTCTTCAGCTGTTTGTGATATTGAAACTCGACAAGTTATCTCAGAAAATTCTAATAAGTAACAGAAATTTATATTATAAAAGTACTGAATGTTGTCCATTATAGAAAAATGATATGGCAAAAACCTAACGTTTAGTAGACATTTGAAAATGTAAGAATTATTTATAATGGGTTATTATTACAATTTAATTTTCATCCAATGTTCACTTACGCTTAATTTTACACCCAGCGGTTAAAACAAAAACTGGCCCGAGCACCAGTCGTTTTCCTATTCCTGTTCCCATTCCTATTACTATTCCTATGCATATCCATGTCCCGGCATTGGCATTGCTGTGGCTCTGCGATATGCGCATTTGTTAAGTGAACTGTAAATACAATTCCACACAATCCGAGATGCGAGTGCTGGCGGAGAGTCGGAGCTGAGCATCAGTTTGCCACTGTGTCACCAATTTTCAATTTATGCGATACAAGCGATAACTCTTTGTGCCCCCCCCCAGTCACACTCGAGAGTGTCGCTGCGTTGCATGCAAAACGGAGCTGCACCTTTGACGGCGCCAGCTACCCCGACTGTGAGTGTCTGATGCGGCATGCTTACTGCTCCAGCGGGGTGCGCAGACCTTGATCTAATTTTGACGCTACTTACACCCCTGCTGCCTCCCCTGTTGTTGCTGTTGCTGTTGTTGTTTTTTGGGCGAGCGTCTGCATTAAAATAACATTTTTCTATTGGATTCAATACTTCAACTCTGACGGCGACGTTCGGCGTTGGACTAAGGGCAACTGGGGCCTGGGTACCGGAATATATATGTATATATATATATTATTTCATGGGTGTTTAAATTTTAAAATAACAAGCGACGGCAGCGTCGCTCACTGACACGTGGCAATAAACAGGAGGAGGACCACGACAACGACAACGACACCAGGTGGGGTGGGGTTGAGGGGTTAAAGTGTAGCCCCTGGTGCCCATAAAGCTCATGTTACAAAACTTGGTGTTGTTGGTTTTTTACGTGGTGTGTTATTGTTGGGGCGAGTGTATTTGTTTATTGGCCTCATTGCTGGATTCGAAAATTGCATTTGCCATGGGCAACTAAACATTTGGTCTCTCTGTGACTTTTTTTTATTTGGCTGGGGTTACAAGCACTTGGCTTACATCTAATACGACTTAAGCTTTATAGGCTTATGTAAATTATGCCCAAATGGCTGCGACTCAGCTATTGGCAGGTGCCTGTGGAGGGGTTTTTGTTTTTGGGGTTTTTCAGCTGCACGTCATTCCAAGTAGGCATCACATTTATTTCAAACAGAAACTTTCGTTTCTTATATCAAAGCTATTTCCCGATAAGCTTCTAGCTGTTCACACAATCTTTTAAAAAAAAATTCGAAAATCTTTGGTTTCACTGTTAAAATTTTGTATGTATCACGCTTTAAACTCGTTGACTAAATTTAATTAAGTTTATATTAATAAACAGCAGAAATCAAATATTTTATATATTTCATTTATTATATATAAACTTGTTTTTCTTTTTTTTAGTCAATAAAAGTCTGCTTCTTATATTTATATTAACTTATTTAATTTATACTCTATATCTAAATAAAATAAATAAATATATATTTGATACACATTGTGCAAGAATTGAAGACAGGCAGAAAAATATTTGTATAGTTGGAAAATTTAAAAACGATTTAACAAAGATATATGACAAACATAATATAAAATCAAAAAATTTAAATTATTGTTGTGATGGATCTTATTAATTTCGAATTTCATATGTAATAACGATTTTACAAAATATAAGTGGACTTCATATTTTTGTGAAAACACACTGCTTGCTAAAATATATTTAAAATTTTAAATAAAATCTTGTAAGGTGACAAAAGTAAGCAATGTGTTTGTATTCTGTGAAGCGCGTACCTTGCCACTTTTCTACTCCTCTAGTCCCCTTCCTTACACCCCTTATCGCGACATGTAAAATATGGAAGAAAACCCGGTTTGCGAATGTTTTTTTTTGACTGCGTTGAATTGAAATAAGCTTCAGTTACAGAAGATTGCCTACGCTTTGAGAAATGAGAAGAAGCATTTCTTTCGCACTTCTGTTGACTGAGCGACCTTTTATGTAAATTAAGCAGCCATATGCATTCGCTTGTAAATCCGCAGCTGTTGTCAGTCGCAGTGGCCATTAGTTGGAGGAAGCTGGGCCAGAAGTGCCCATAGTTGGTGCCACTCCCCTTAGCAAGACCATTAAATGCAACAGCTCAAAGTTTGCTTAGTGCCACATCTTTGGCTCGCTGGCTTTTCTCCTGACTGACTCCTGTGGGACAGAGTCGAGGTGGTGGATTCTCTCTCTCCATTCAGCGGCCGGAAATGCTTGCACAATGCCAAATGCCGACACGCGCTGAGGATTTGCTGTCACTGACACCCTCATCCACATTCCCCTCGTTACCCATATGGGTGGGTGGCAGGGTGGAGTCCAAGACTCAGCTGCAGCAACCTCCCTCGAGATACTCTACGCGTTGCATAATTATCAATGTACGCACTAATGAAGCCGGCGTAAAATATGACGAAGGACATGTGCCGGCTGTCCAGTTCACTCTCGATTTATAGGCCTTATCCAACAGCGAGCGGATCCAGAGTTCAAGTTGCCGGCGTCTGCCAAAAAATTTTACGCTTCTACGCAATTTTTCTTGGCCCATTATGATTATTATTGTCTTAGAACGCCGCATTGTTCAAGTTCAAGGGGGAAAAGCCGGTTGAGGAACAGCCATGCATTATGTTTATTGCTTAGCACTGCTGAACCCAATCCAAATCCCCATTCCCAACCCTTACCAAGTTGACTAGCTCTTAAATGTTTGCACACAAGAGCGTTTATAGTCGCAGCTTCCTGCTGTTTGCATTCATAATCTTAATGGAATTGATTTCAGTCCTGATCTCTGCACTGAATGGTCGGATAATGTAGGAAAATTGCCATTGCTGCGGTTAGTCTGGAAGTCTCTGTCTCTGGTAGACAACCAAGCAACCCACCCGCAACACAAAATCTGACGACCATATGCCAAAAACTTTTACTGCCTTTACTTTCTTTCTGTATTTCTGTATTTCTGGGCAATAAATGAGTGCTTATAAATCAAACGAAGACTTATTATATTCATGCAGTTTTAATGAGTTTTGCTTTCCTACTGCCTACTGCCTCCTGCTGGGCTGAGCTGAATGGGTGAGTCTGATGGTTAAGAGCAGGAGACCCTTAATGCACCAGACAACGCATAATTGCTCATCCTTTTAGTGGCATGCGTTGCACGCTGAGGTCATTGACTGGGCTGTGCTGTGTCTTAGTCATGCTTCAATCGATTTGTTGTTATATTGGAAATCGTTAATCATATGAATTTTGAAACATAGCCCCTTTCAACCCGTCGCCTTTTGAAATTGCTTATTGTTGTGTTAAATATACAATTTGCTGTATAATTAAATACATAAATTATTTAAGCCAATAATTTTCCATATCTGTTTAAATCCACTTCTATTATTTTTCTATAAGCTAATTCATATTATATATTTTGTTAGCAGGCTTAACTGCCCGAAAAATAAACTTTGCTTTATTTACTCTTCACTCTAGCAATAAGTAAAATTCCAAACTTGTAGGCATCTCCTTAATTAACAACTTTTCTTTATAACTGTAACTATAACTATTTATTTATTTAACAACAAGCCAACAACAACAGGCCAAGTAGAAATTACGACTAAACACAATAATTTGCTCTTAATTTGGCATTTTGTAATTCGAGTGAATGTCTAACGGGAATTTGGGATTATGGTGCGGGCAGGCCAATAACTTCACTCCAAATATGCATTCATGTTGATATGGTAGTATAGGCAAGGCAAATGAAATTTCTAACGCCAGCCTCGACATATCAATAAAAAGACACACACATACAACAAACACACACACACTTATATATATATATATATATACATGTATAAACCCCTGTAAACAAGGGCCGAGGAATACAACTCACATTAACGGCAATCCTCATTAGCAGCAGCCGAGCACAAAGCGCCGACAAGCAAATATCAAATGAGCGCTGACTATCCCTCCCAATCCCTTGCCTCTTAACCACTCCCCCTCCCTACCACCTATCTAAATAAACGAGTGCCAGGATTCAACGTCATCCCATGTCATTCACTTGCGGTTTACAGGGCTCGTAACACACACATTCAAAATGTATGCAGCGAGCCTTGTAGGGATTTGGTCTCGTTTTGGGCATAGCCAGAAATACTTTGGCCACATCAGGACCTCCTCTTGGTGACAATTGAAAATCCAATAACGGTCGCTGTGTTTTGGTTCAACGGCCGGTCGGCTCCGGTTTGCTCCCCCTAGCTTTGCTGTAGTATTTTAATTTAAACGAAGTTGCCGCCTAATCACAAAGCCAGCCCCCCAAAACCCCCTTGTCCCGACGTATCCTGTGTGGCCAAAATATTGAAGTAATGAACTTGCTTTATGCCTGCACTGGGCATCCTCTGTGCGGCTATATCAAAATGCCACTAAACTTGAATGTAGTTTGAGGCAGCTTGTGGAAGGACTTGAGTTAATGACACATAAATTTTGCTCTGTTTCCATAACTTTTTATTACGGGGGCGTGGCTAAGGATGACGCCCAGAGGCAACAATATCTAAATAGGTCTTCTGAAATTTTCTTATGTTTATTTCAACATGATATTTTTGTTATTTTGATGTTGACCAAGGAAGAAATCTAATGTTCACACCATAAAAGCCAGTATTATAGTGTGCCTTATATATATTATTACTAGTTAATATCTCGTAGTCGCTATTCAAATATTGTAATATATATATTTAATTGGGTTAAAAATTACTATTCTAATATTATTATGAGGAAATTCAGGTAGCCAGAGATGAATGGGCGACAGACACGAAAGACAAACAGCAGTCTGGACATCAGAGCTGGTCAGTCAAGCGAACAGACAAATCAATATTATTTATATATATATGTATAAATTTAAATCATTTTTTCAGTTTTTTTTACGAGTTTGGAAGTTTGCATGCTCCCAAAAATCTTATTGTGCAAACACCTACATTGCCACTCTTATTTACTTTTCCAATTGCTGGTGCCACAAATGAAACTTTCCACCATATTTTCAAAGAAACCATTGTTGGGGAAGGAGAGGACTGTGCTGATCACTCTCAAGAAATACTCCTGTATTTTGCTGATCGTTCCATTGATCCAGACGGCATCTGCTTTGCGATTGTAAAAATCGCTGTTCAACAGCGAGAAGGATACTACCACCGCCCATTACCGGCGATGGTCGCCTGCATCCAGCCAATATGCTTGAGTATTTCGAAGACATCACTGATAATGTCAGTATTGGTATTATTTCTGGGCATTCCCGAGACCTTGACGAATATGGCCAGCAGAGTACTTATCGTAGTTCGGCTGCTGAGACCATCCTCAATATTTAGCTTGTCAGAGCATGTTGCATTTGGAAGAACTTTTCCACACGCTCCATGCCCGTGCCAATTGTAAAACACATAGAACAGAGCCAATATATTCGATGCAATCGGGTGACAAATAGATACAAATGATAATGATCGATTAGTTTAGCCAGTGGCAACTCCTCTAATTCGAAGATGGCGTCAATTAAATGTAATGTAATAGCTGTGAGGTGCTGTGAGCAGCCAAATAAACTGATTATATAGTAAAACTATCCAGAAAGCTCTTTAAATCAAGCTCTGGGCATTCCGTTGTTGCGGTCGTCTTTTTGGGTTGATTCCCGATTTAAGTTTATTCAACGGTTCCTGATTACCCTTATCAGTGTTGTTGGTTTTATCATTAATCGATATTTTGCGTAATGAGAGCAGCTACGAAAAACACATCGAATATGCGATTATAATATCAATAGCACTGCCTCTATGCTATCGCATTGCTCTCTTTCTTTCTGCTTTTGCTACAACTACAGATAGCACAATGTATATTTGCTACAGCTATGCTTTTGCTATTCGTATTGCAAATGACTGATGTCAGCAAAGCTTTCTTTCACTTTTCTTATGTTAGATCTGCTGTTGCTCTAATAAAGGTTGTTCTCGAATAATTTTCTTGCACGATTATGTCATAAGAAGAAGTGGTCAAAAGATTAACTTTGTGTTATGCGATCAGTTAACAGCTGAAAAAGTATCACAAATAAATAAATATATTATTGAGGAAAAAATGTTTTTTTTTTTTTTTTTTTAATTAAAAGAGGATATGTTTTTTGCAACGTTTTGCTGGTTTTGTTTTGTATTGAAGATGATGCATTTTTTTTATTTCAATTTTATAAAGTTACAAATAATCTGGTATAATACCTCAATATTATATAAATATTTCAGTAACGAAAATTCTAAGCCATAAATGGTGCTCTATTGTGATTAGTCCAAGTATGGGAAAGATGGTCGGTCCATTGTACTTGCTTAAATGTTTTGCAGATTTTTACCCCTGGCAAATAATCAAATAAGGCCTTTATTGAAATGAGGAGGCAGCTGTCGTTCCGCTCGCTTTCCCCCACTGCATACATGTCACCATGTCCTTTAACAGCTTTTTGCCCAGTTGGAGCCTCAGATTGGTTCAACCGAAATGAAGGCGGAGTGGGTTTGGCAGGCAACAAACGAAGTCTACCGGCAGCAACACCTACGCACTGGCAGCCACACAATGACAACACACCACAAAACAAGTGTCGAACAGTTAAGTTTTTGCTTCAAAAAGGATGTGCGTGTGTGTGGCTGTGTGTGGATATGTGGTATGTGTGTGTGTGTGTGTGTGTGTGGGCGGCAGTAGTTACTGTTCCATGCACTGGTGTCAAATGCAAAACCGGATGCGGAAATGCAGGCAGCCAGAGATGAAAGGGCGACAGACACGACAGACAGACAGCAGTCTGGACATCAGAGCAGGCCAGTCAAGCGAGCAGACAAATCAGCTTTGCTTTTACATACATACATACATGACTACATGCACACATATACACACACACACACACACACACACACGCACATGAACCGGACGAAAGGACAGAGGCACAGATGAGTGATTTTTCGATTATCATTTGCACGCCTTGGGTGACAAATCAAATGCTCAGCAAGTGCATTTAAGCTTGGACCAGGTCCTCATCTGGATTTGCCGGCTTGGCCAATCTATTGTTGTTGGTGTCGTTGTTATGGTTGTTGTTGTTGTTTTTTCTCTGTGCAAGTGAGTTAGTTGGCTGCTTAAGTCTACAGGTGCTTAACAGCAGAGCCGTTCTACCTCAGTGCTTTTCATCAGGTCTTTTGATTTTCATTGAAAGTTAGCCAAACTCTCTAATTTAGGCCCAGCTTGAATTCTTTTCGATAACCACAATTTACCTTATAGATAATTATAAACATTTTCTTACCATTTTATACACTTAATTTGAACTTATTTTTTAAGCGTAGATGGGGTAAGCATTTGAGTTGATATCAGATTTTAAGCATTTTATTCGATATTATGGTTTATTTGTATTTTTGAGGGAAACGGATAATTCATTTTTGGAATTTGGTTTTTCATCCGAGCGTTTACAAAACTTTTAACTTAGTCTATCAATGAAATTCAAAGTTGATCAAGAAACAGACTAAGCGACTACAATTTGGAAAAAATGCAAATATTATATACATATGCAACGAGTCGTTTCCCTGGGATTACAGTGCTATTAATTTTCACTGAAATATACTTATAACTATTAATTTATTATAAACAGCATAATTACAGTTCTGCATTTTTTAACTTCTCTGAACAATATATTATTTACAAAATATCAGAATTGAAATTACTCTTAAATTACATTAAAGAGAGCTAATTTTAGACTAGAAGAGTAAGACAAAATAACATTATAGAATAAATTAAGTTTATTTAAAATAATAAAAATGTGAAAAAAAATACAAATAGTATATAAAATAGTTAATTTCTAAATCAAAAAATAAATAAGTCAATCTACAATTCGATTGCTCCTATAGACGACGACAATGCCGTTAGTTATCGTACAAAACCATATCTATAAGTATAAGCAAACAACCTAAGTTCATGGTAGATAATAGACTATTTATTGTTCACACAATTACACACACAACTCTGTTCTTATCTATTGTAAAATCTACTCTATATCAATATTACACACTAATTAGCTTATTATTAATTGCACATTATCAAATTGGAGTTTGATTCGATTGAAGTATTCGTATTTTAATATAACCGCAAGCTGGCCACACTAACTGGAACATTCAAATAACAATCCATACTTATGCATAACGTCCCTTGGGTTAATTTCGAATACAGTTGTCTCCGTTCTGTCCTGGTTTGCTTGCTTGTAGCTTACGTCCACATGTACACCAGGACGAATGAGCGTTATTAATGCGCTTTGCATAAATACACATGCAATTTATATGTGCATTTTACGACAGTACACATATGTAATGTAAATGTGAATCTACGGTTAAGTGGTGTGTGTGTGTGTGTGTGTGGGAGTGTGTGCCTGTGTGTGTAGCTGTGTTTATTTTAATAACAAGCCTAGCAATGGAATGCTCCGGTTGCTCCTGAGCCAGCTCCTGGCTAGAATTGGTCCTTCTGTTCTGTTGTAACGAACCGTTTTAATTGTAGCATGAACGCATTCCAAGGACAATGATTCTAGCTGATGGATTCTGTTGATTGTAGGCAGAAAGACGATTGACAAATTGAATTGCTTATTGATGAGTGGGATTCAAACTGTCTACGTATAGAATGGAATTTGCATACGCCAACTGCTCTTAGACGTTATCATCCTCGTAGTCAAAATTTCGAAAATGAAATAAGTGCATAATGGAAATTCGTGAAAGCCAATTTGGTAATAATTTAAATTGAATATTTATGCTGTGCTTGCTTAAGTGTGAGTCTGTTTGGCTTTCTGTACAAGGGATGAGAATGGATCCACTTCATTTAAAATCAACTGCAGGCAGATGAGGCGATTGCTCTGCATAGTACATTAGTTTTGAGTGCGCAGCCTATTTGCATATGTGTATTTGTCTTTTGCCAATGAATTTCTAAAATATAGACACACACACACACACACACACACACATGCCCTACATACAGCCACTCAAAACCAACTTCGAGCTCGTGGCATATCAAAACTTTAACTGTCATAACACTGATGAGATATCCATTTAAATTAGTGCTTTGTTTGTATTGCATTAGCACCAGACAAATTTGATGAGTCTAATCAAATAATATATATCTATATGCTCTAGTTATTTCCACTTGCCAGACTGACCAAAAACTGATGACACATTGCATAAAATTGCTTATGAAACACAACACAAATATTTGACCACAAAAGTACGAAATTACTATAAATTGGATTTACTATATATAATTAAAAGTCACTTGTTAAAAAGCATAACAAGAATGGAAGAAATCACTTATAAAAGACCCACTTAAATGAAAAGTATTTCATAATATTCACCAGCTATAAAATTTAAGTTGTTTCTATTGAATTCAACAACTTAAGCAAAAAGACTTCTATCAAAATTATTCAACTCACATAAAAACTGAGTGGCCATTAATACACTCAGCTGAACGAAATCAATGACTAATCAATTGAAATATGCAGGAAATCTAACACGTGCCGGGTTCCTCAGAGCCAAATTGTCAACTTTTTTCAATGAGCACCTGACCTGTCTCGATCTTTGGGGCAACTCAAAAATCCATCAGCAGCTTAACACCTCAGAACCCTTAGAATAAGCTGCTGCTGTTGTTAGCTAACCAAGTTATAACTTCTGCTCCATTTACCATTGGCCCTATTAAGAATTCTAAGCAATTTCCTTATCAGCTTAAATCAAATCCTGGCCGCCAGAGGAGATGCCGCCATGCAATAATAATTAGCATAGGGACAATGAACCGCTCAAAACTCATGGCCAACTTTATGTTCGAGTGAATGTGAAGGCACTCTAAAATTTATCATTTCCACAATTTGCTAAACCAGAGAACGTATTGCTGGCACTTATCAGCACCATCATCCCCGTCATCCTCATCATCGCCATCATCGTCATTGTCGGGTTGCTTTGTTGGCAGACGAATTCATAACTTTTGTGCATATTATTATTAAAATACGTAGGTCTGTCCTCAGCTGTGAGTGAGTCCATCGGTGTCCTATGCTGTCCTGTCTGCGGCAATTGTTCGTCTGGAAGCAATCAAAAATGTTGATAAAATAATTTCAAATTCCATTTATATCCTTAAGGACAATTTGGCATTCACCGGTACTAATAATAATATCAACAGCTCCGTCGTCGTCATCATCATCTTTGCTGTTGTTGTTGTATTCATCGATGTGGCATCCTCAATGCTCGCTTGTGAACCTGTCCTGCGGCGCTTTTGCTCTCGCTTCCTGGCATCGCTGGCACTTTCGCAATTTGTCAGCAATTGAAATTCACCAAACATTTTTGAATTTGTTTGGCTGGCTACACTTTGGCCGCGATATCAGCTTGTGCCTCGGGTTGGGGGTTTCTGGTTTCATGGCTGCCCAGCAGGCACATTTTGCATTTCTCGGTGCCATTCATCGATTGCCTTGGCGTTTGTCCTCCTCTCCTTGTCGTTGTCGTCGTTGTCGTCGTTGTCGTCGTGGTTGCTGTTGTTTTCGCTGTTGTCGTTGTTGTCATTGCATCTCGTTCGCTGCCGTTTGGCTGTAGCTTGCCGCTTGCCTCAGTGGCAGTAACGGCACCCACTGTTTTGATTTTTATCCACAGCGTGAATATGCAAATTGGCAGTGGAACCAACGGCGACAGCCAGCAACAAGGCGAGCCACTCTCTACAAGCTCCAATTGTTAGCTGAATTCTCAGCTCGATACTCTAAAAGCTTTTTGGACAAATGTTTTTCGGCCAATAGGAGCCAATCAAACTCACAGTCTGACAATGGAGCCAACAACATGATTTTTAACATCGGCCCAAACATAGGCATATTCAAAGGCAAATGCATTATGTGCCCCACAGCAATGTGCTCAAATTAGTGATTTTACTGAGCTTAAAAGCAATGCAAATTCAGCTGTTCAATCTAAAATTTTGAATTATGGTTAATTAAACAATGGATAAATTATGATATTACGATATGGATTCAATAAATTCGTATATTTAAACTACAGAATGTTGCTATGAGGCATTTTCTTTCAATTTATAGTCTGGCATGGACCTATAGCTACTCATAATTTTGACTTAACACTATTTTTCTAGGGAACTTATTAAGAAGATATGTCTGTAGTTGCTCTTTGCTGTATCACTGTGCCAGCTACAAAAGACATTTCAACTTTCAGCTCAAGTCAAAAAAGTACTGCGCGCTATCAAACAATTTCCAGCAGCGAGAGCAGGGAATAAAAGCCAAAAAAAAAAAGCAGGCTGAAAGAATTCAATTGCATATTCAAGTTTTGCACTTGAAATTCACAGATTTGTATCGGTGCGCTCATATGAATACCCAAAGAGTTCCAGACCCGGTAGCAAACTCCACGGCACGGCTTCAGAGCCCGAGCTTCAGCAGGCGGAGTGGCAGGGTGGACGGCAGAGCCAATCCCAGCACAGACACGAGAAATCGAGAAACGGAAGCAGACGTGAAAGCCGAATGGAACCACAGGGTGTCTACCGTACAACAGGCGAGATAAATCTTTAGTCTTTGAACAAATGTTTGTGCATATTTGAACTTGCCATACCAAACCAGGCAAACCAATTTTAAATTGGCAAGAGGTTAAGCCAAAAACTAACAACCGGGCGGGTGGGGTGCATAGTAAAGCATACCTACGGACGAAAAGGGGAGTGGGCGAGTAGGCGAGAGGGCGGAGTATACTTCAGTTTTTGAGGCTGCTACGTTTGTTGCATACATAATTAAGCAATATACTATATTTGTCGGTCCTCGAATATTGTCTATACATAGTGGGACGCATTGATTTCTTGAGTACTTATAATATAATAAAATCGGTTGGGAAGAAACGAAGAACACTAAGAAAATTGGAAAATAAATTGAAGAAAAGCCTTTCTTATTTTAAATTTTTTTTTATCCAGGGTAATCTAAAAAAAAAACCTTATTATAAATATGTTTATACCTAAAATGTTTATTCATATTATTTTTAAACCCAAACCTCTTTATTATATTCAAGAATCTGACCGGTTATTATATTCTATAATGCATTTAATTGTAATTGTAATTGTAAATGCAGAAAACTCAAATGTATCTTTCGAAATCCTGCATTATCCCACATCCAAAACTTTTTGATAGTGAAGAATATTTTCTTAAACACAATGAGGTGTTTCCACATACAGCTAAACCAACTACAAATTGTTTTTTATCAATAAAATTGATGGCGTACATTAATTTGGTTAAGCTCAGATTTAAATTCTGCAAAAAAATTGGTTTGCAATCATGAACAGGCATGATACACTTCATCTGGATTACCGTTAATTAGGCAGATAATTTGTGACTCTCTTACTACAGAAAACTGTCCTTATTTTGTTATATCTAATAATACAATACACAAATTTTATTAAGATTTAAATTGAGAATGAACCAATGACCAATCAAAGATTATTATTGACATTTTTAGATTTTTTTTATATATAAAACATTACACAATTTTATATGATATTAAATGTAATTAAATTACTTCTCCAACAAGCTTCGATTGAAAAACAAATTGGTCTGTGGTAACCTTACTAAAGGATAACCTAGTTATCTCTTACTAGGTGTTATTTTATCCGGAAAAATGCAATTAAGTAGCTTCTTTGATTGCCATGGCTTTTCAGTGTGTCGTTGAAATGAGCCGTTAATAGGAATCCTTTTAATGGACACATCTGTACTACCCCATTGTTTATTGGTTAATGCATGGATGTTTGTATGGATGTACGAGTGTGTGTGGGTGTGTATGTGTGCGATGTGTGTGCTCGGGCAGCTCGTTAAATTTCATTCAGTTTTCTACGAGGGGACACAAAAATTGGCATAATATGAGCTTTTTGTGTGGCAGAGAAAGCCAAAAAAGAAAATAGTTAACACATTGGACCACGTTTCCTGTCCAGGCATTGATGTTGCCGTTGTCAACGTCGCTATCGTCGTCGATATCTACGTCATGCTCCGGCAGCATCATCATCATCGTCGACGTAGTCGGCGTTAACAGTCAATCGAGTGAGCTCTTTCATTCGTTTGCCATTGACAAGGCCAGGAGAGTGGACACCATCCGGATATCTGCCCGCTCGACATCGTCCAATAATTCGCATTGCTTGGACATGCAGGAGATTGGCGCACATATGCAACTAATTGATATTATATGAATAATATGTTAAATACAAATGGGATGCAGATGCGATGATGAAAACAATAACAGCAAAAACCAATTGCCATTATTTATGTGTACTCAAAATAATGAAAAAGAATTTTGTATAAAGCCAATGGATTCGCAAATAATCAGGTACAGAAAAGAGCATTATAATTATATAAATGGGAATTTGCAATACATATCGTAAATATACCTATCATAAATATATCTGAGCAGCATTGAAATATATGACATTCCTCTTCAAAAAGAAACTGTCGGATGATTATGGTAAGGATTAAGTCTGGAGTAGTACTGTTTCGTGACATATGCTCTGAAAATTATTATAATTGGATTTATGTAGATTTTTCGATTTCCATCCCATCAGGTCATAAACCATTTAATTTAAATAAAAGCTTATTTAAGCATTGATGAAATAATTTTCTCTTTATGTTTATATTTTGCATATTAAATTTTCTTAATTTTGAATTAAATTTTATATTTAATTGAATATGATGCTATTTCTTTACTTAAAAGGAATCTTAAATAAATATATAGTTAAAAGAAAAGATTCAACATTTGTTGGTTATTCATGTCTTGCCAGGGCTGTTAAGATAGTGTCCACGTAATTTGCATTCTCCACTGTCAGACTGGCATTGTGGGGTTAGGAGTGGAGCAACCTTAAAAGTGCACTTAATGTAACTCCGCCACTTTGGCCACGTTAAATGCCAATTAGTTGCCATTTAGGAAACTTGCCACTCAGACCAGTCGCATGTAAAATGGCACAAAGGCGAGCAGCCCCATGGTTCGCTCATTAACAATGCCAATTGGAAAAGTCTTGCCGAATCCAAATCCAAATCCAAAGCCAAATGCAAATCCAATCGGGCTACAATGACGCGTCTAATTAGTCAGGTTGAGTTGGGGCCCGACGGACAACGAAAATCCCAGGCACGTTTCAATCGCCCAGTCGCTTGTCCTGTGCCACAAGGCTGCACACCCCGCTGCGGCACTCCAAGTGTTGTCGGCATTATAAAATATTTCTTGGTGTAGCGTTCACATCGAGTGGGAAATTAAACAAATTTATTTGGCACATCGAGCAGCGACCCGGCAAGAGTGTAATTTCATTTCAGGTACAATACGACGAAACGTTGACTCGGTTCCCCTTCTGCAATACTGCTACAATACTGCCTGTGCAGAGCTAGTCCAGTCCTTGGCTGGCTTCAATTTATTAACACTTTTCTCGCGCTCGTGTTTCAATTCCTGGTCGGTGACGTTGACTGCGTGACTGCTTCGCTGTGCCTGCAGTTGACCCTTCGCCTTCAGACATTAGATAACAATTCTCTTCCGCTTAAGTGCAGCCAAATCCTTGTCGCGTCAGCCTTAAGGTGGAGTGGAGAGAGTGGGGTGACGGACGGATGGACGGACGGACAAACGTGGTTCATGTAATTTTGTTGCAATTTTTAGCATGCGAATGCAGCACGAATGCCAAATCGAGCTGCAGTCCAAATTGGATCAATGTTGCCCGTTTTTAATTAAAAAGGTCAGAGCGGGTTCAGTTTATGCTGATGCCGCAAAAAACTAACAGCGACTAGCAACTTGTTTGCAGTTTAGAGAAAGACTTTTTGGCTGCCTCAGCAACAGCAGCAGCAGCAGCAGCTCCATGAAGTTGTCCGCTACGCACCCACTCCAAATGCTGCTCCACCCGGAATTATTGTAGCTCGATGACAGTTGCCTGCTCTGACACATTGACAAATGCTGTTGCACGCCACAAATCGTTTATCTCAAACTGACAAGGCCCACAACAATTGGCTGGCCAATTAAGCAGGCAACTAAACAGTAGAGATGAGCTGAAGTCAAATGTAGAACTTATCCTCAAAAATATATCCGAAATTACACAATTATTTGGGAAGAAGCATACTTAGCAACATATTATCTAATTTAGATAATAATCGAATAATCTTAGTCCTAAGACATATATCTTTGCAACTGGGGTTTTAATCGTGATGTGCGCTCTCATCTCTAAGTAGACCAAAATGGTACCAACTGCTGCAAAGGAGTGGTCTTTGTGCAATGGGTGCTTTGCATTTGTTTGGCTGGTTCCGGCCCGTTGCCTGGCAATTGACATGATGATTTCGAATACAAATTTTCGGTTCGATGTTGTGGTCAGCAGTTGGAGGAACAGCAGCAGCAGAAGTGAACAGAGAGACTGAAGGAAGACTAAAACCGATGTGCCGTGGGTTTCATTCATACATTGGCCGGGTGCATGTTTTGCTCACGTAATTGACAACAACAATTGACAATCGCCTCCAATGGCAATGCCTCGATGGTATTGCTTCTTCTCATCCCGTTTACCTTGTTGTTGGTGCTGCTGCTATTAATGTTGTTCCTGGTGTTGTTGGCCTGTCATTATCCTGGAGCACACCGAAACAAAAAGAACTGCCGTGTGGCGTGTCCTTTTGCCCGCCGTCTGCTGACCACCTGCGGTGCTAAAACTAAACATTTTCAGCATTCACATTGCAGTTGCTGTTGCTGATGTTGTTGCTGTTGTTGTTGCCTTTTCTGCTGGTGTCGTCTGTAAAATATGTTGCGCCATGTTGACTGCGGCATGCAACTCAGCAATTGCCAGCCAGCAATTCAATTGCATTATTTATTAATCGAATGCTGTTGACACTGCACCACTTGCCAAAACATTCAAACAGACAAAACATTTAGCGCAGTATACGTTGATTTTAACAGCGGATATTACAAAACCGTGATTATAATATACCTCCGAACTTTTCCTTCAAAATATTATGTTTTAACTGAATTGATAAAATTTGGCTGATTTATCGGAACAGAACGGTGACAGCTTCGAAAAGTTAATCTTCCACTGGATATAATCCTACTCTCTTTTAGAGATTAAAGCGCGAGTTCAACGTATATATAAAATATAAAATAGAAATTCTCTTGACTTAATATTATGTGTGTAAAAACATTTTCAATTAATTAAATGCTTAACGCAGTTTAAACCGATTATTTTAACTATTCTATAAACGGATAAATTTCAAATATTCAATTTTGGTAAACATAAAACCAAATTAAAACATTAAAAATAGGATTATAATGATGATTGATTTTAAATCAAAATTGTTGTATTTAGTGCATTAAAAAAAATGTAATAATATTTAAAATAAATGTCACATATTTAAACTTTAAGTTTTATACGTTTTCTATGATGCCGCCATATATTTGTAGCTAAGAGTACAAATCACATTCTTTATTACTTATTTTCTCTCTGTAAATACTGTAATCTCAGACAAGGATTGATAATGCAAGCAAATATCCTGATTGAATTCGTTAAATATTTTATAACATATGCAATAAAACATGCCGCGACACGAGCGCTTAAAGCCAAAACCAACAACGGTTTTATTGTTATGAATTCGAATGGGTCATAAAAAGAGGCTTCAGTGTCCCCCATTGGAAAAAATATGAATACCCATTCAATCAAGCAGCAAAAACAAGAACCATATCTGGTAAAAATATGTCCGGTCATTAATATCGATGGATTACATGCATCGAGCATATGTCCACTGTGCCTTAAAAAATGGAACACAAATCGCAAGCAAATGCAACAAAATCGGACTGACGAATTTTAGATGCTCTTTGAATTGTAATCGGTTTTCATTACTACTATAAATAGCATTTTTAAGTTCTAATTTAATTAAATGCGGGTTAATTGTTAAACTATGTACCTTAATACTCCAAATATTCAAGTTGGTGAAAACTTTCTTTCTGAA
Organism: Drosophila longiperda; assembly: GCA_035042125.1. Taxonomy (NCBI): domain Eukaryota; kingdom Metazoa; phylum Arthropoda; class Insecta; order Diptera; family Drosophilidae; genus Drosophila; species Drosophila longiperda. The sequence goes on from JAWNLV010000130.1 coordinate 1,068,221, forward strand.
CACAATAGTTTTTATATTTTCTAATTTGGTATGTTCAACCGTTCCTGGCTTTTAATATCGCTTGTACTTAATATAAGTGCAAAAATTCTACACATTGCACTAATATGCAGTGAATTTTAAAGCCGAATACCTTTTCAGATGCTGTCAGTTGGTTAGGTGCCGGTTGAGAGGAAGGAAGGGACTTAGTATCTGCGACAAAAATCACCTCAATTAATTTAATTAGTCTGCGGTCTTTGTGCATTTAGCAGCGGTGGCACGATTCCTGGCTGGATTGCCTGGCTACCCAGTTTGTTCTGATTGATATTCTTTTATTTTGGCGACTGCTGACTCCAAAAGTTTTAATGTGCCCCTCACCGAAGAAGGAAGAGAAAGGAGGGGTGGTGCGGTTGGAGCTGCATGAACCAAATCAAGTGCACAGCATGACGAACCGCGATGCCCAAAATGACCGCCAGCAATGATTAATGCGTGTGTCCCGTTGCTCGCTGGGCAGGGTTTATGAAAATCAGCGATAAACGTTTGATAAACGATATTGAACAGCGACTGACATTTGACAGTTGGAAATGCAGTCCCAAAATGAGACGTGCTGGGATTATTTCCTACCCGACATCGTCTTCATCGCACGCACATAATTAATGCTGCCCATGCCTCATAAAAGCACTTCACTCAGTTTTATATGGTTTCAAATTTGTCGGTTTTTAGTTGCAACTTTAAAGTGTCCGAAAATTTAGTCTTGCTGAGATTTTTATTACATCGCTATTCAAGCTTGGCTTGTGTTTTTTATTTAAAAATGTAAACAAGTCCATTGATTCCCGGGGACAGCGGGCAGCTGGCATTTCTCTTGTCCAATGGCTCTTCGATCTCTTTGCTTTGGTTTGATATTGAATTTCAATTCTTTATTGACCTGGGAGTCTTTAAAATTGATATAGAAAATCTATTAAAATGTCGATAAGAAAATCTACAGTTAAAAATAAAGATGCACGTTCCACTTTGTTATGAAATAAATTACTTACATTCAAAAAGTTTCATAATATATTATAATATAATATTTAAATATATGGTAAAATCAATATATATACCTATTAAATATTGAAAATTTAGATTTTGAATAAAATAATTAATATCTCAAATAAATGATGCTTTTAAATTTTTCTATGATTGCAATCTCTTACACAACCCAACTATGGAAATTTATTTCAGTACAAATGAACTATTTTTGTAATTTAAGAGTACAAAACGCATTTGAAAATGTTAATCGGATAAAAAGTATCTCGCAGATAACCCAAAACTGTAAATGTATAAAAACTTAATCCACAAAATAACGAACCATGAAACCTTTCGATTGAAAACGTTTCTAAATTATTTCTTTAGCAAATTGATTTTCTATTTTTATTCAAAATTTGTACCAGAATAAACGGAAAACTCTCGAAATTAAATTATCTACTCGATGACACATAGGCGAGAAACTTTCAGAAGAAATGCTCTTGATTTGAATTTTAAATTAAAATTGAAATCATTTAATTATGTTGTGTTTTCTCTTCCGGTGCATGTGCATATTTATGTGAATATTTTGTATCAGCTTTCAACTTTGACAAATCATTTCCAGTTACAATTTCCTCTCTGGCAGCAGATACAAAAATTTACGTTTATCATTTTTATTACGGTATACGTTGCACTAAAAATGCAAATGTTATTTATCCGAAGTTGCCTCGTAGAGACATTATTTGGCCCTTCCATTAGAGCTGCTTCTCATATACATATATAAGTAAAAATACACATATATATATATATAAATTTAAATATATTGAAGACATATGTGAATTCAGCCACAGTTTTATTTACTTTTTCAATTTGTTTTTTTTTTTTTTGGTTTTGCGGTTGATTATTCATTTTGATTTATTTTAATTCGTAATAAATTTTAACTTTCAACTGTGGTTACCAATATTTATGCCTGTAGGGCAGCATCAGGTGCTCAACCTCTATATTTGGATGGGCTTCAACCTATTCGAAAGGGGCGGAGCAATGCTTGATGCTTTTTCAATGTTAATGTGCTAAACGAATAAATAAAAGTGAGAGTCTATCGAAAATGAATTATGAAATGTGTGTCAAGAGTTGAGAGTTATTATGGAAACACGATCACATCGAATTCGAATTACCGCCTGGTCCCACAGCTCAAATGTTGATTGTCAATGCCAATAGCATCACTCTATGCAATATGGGAAGGCTTTCGGCAATATGATATATGATTTGGCTATAAATATTACGGGCACAGTAGCTGTTTCAATTTACCATTTTCTCTGCTTTTGTGGTTATTTCAACTGGTTTCATATGAGGTTAACAATCATTAGTGCAGATGAGTTGCAAGTTATTATTTTATTCAAGTTCATTACTTTAAATAAAAATATAAAATAATATAAATATAATATTCATATAATATAAAATATAATTTAAATATAAAATAAAAGAAATATGAAGTTAATTTACACAATTATTTTAAATATGCCTTTTAAAACTTTTGGTATTATATTAAATATAATCAGCTATGGCTAAAATTCCAATGTTCCTATATAAAACTAAAGCAAGTACAAAACTAAACAAAAACTGCCCATAATTTATAGTTGGTGCACTGCAAATCCATAAAGATATGTAACTGTCAATTGAAAAGTCAAAACATTACAATTTATGATTACGATAGCAAACATAATCCATATGCAGTTTATAACAAACATTTCATTTTGCTAGAATTGATGAAAACTGATTGTTGCTCAGTATTGGGGCAGCTGCACCATTAGAATTGTAAATTCATTATGCACAAATTTTTGAATTTCTAAAACACTAATGCGAATATAGACGAAATTTATGGTGCAATGAAGAACAAGCTCGAAGTCAAGTATCGTTCATGCAATATGTTGGCATTAGCTGGCCAAATCCATCAAAGCCCATCCAAATACACCCACAATTGATCAACTCACACGCAAATCGCCAGAGGCGTGCCTCATGCGTGAATTATGACAATGCGTTTCCCAAAAACACACAACAAATTGGAGGGGAGAGAGTGAAAGCTGGCGATAAGGCTGTGACGTGGGCTCTGCATATACATAATTTCTGCAAAAGCAACAAAATTAAAAAAGTGTGTCTGCATAAATTTCGAATGAAAACACTGGCCAGCACAAATAAACAAAACACCAAAAAAATCAAAATTAGTTAATTAATGCAGCACAAACACAAATTCCGAGCAGAACTGGACGCGGGTCGTTATTAATCATGGGGCGAATCTACTGTGGCGGCTCAATTATTGTGTGTCAAAAGTTTTGGATTAAAAATAATTTGAGGGCTGCTACGGGAAGTGATCGCTGCTTTCGCTTTCTGACACGACCCGATTGACGTTCAAAATTGCCCAAGGGGAAGAAGTATTCAGCAGTTTTATATGCCCACATATGTGACAGGTAAAGTGATTAAGCGCTTGGCTACAACCAAATATTATCTATAAATACCAACGACCAAATAAATTTTGGGCTGTGAAAGATGCCAACTTCAAAAACCACAATGTATCACATTTCGTGCTTCGGGTTTTTTTTTTCAATTTGTATTTATTTTCTAATTGGGAATATTCTGCTAAGCCGAAGGCAAACAGCTAACTTCCATTAGGCGAAAAAGTATTCCAAACAATTGTGAAAGATAAAATATTGCTATGCCGATATCTAAATGCTCTTCTCAAAAGGTGCTGAGTTTTATAATATTACTTCATGTTTATATATATAAATTTAAAAGAATTGCTTCTCTTAAACTTTACTGTCTCAATACATTTATTTTTTCAAATTTGATTACTGTTAATTTAGTTATTTGATGCGAATTAATAAAAATATATATATTGAGTTCATTAGGGTATCTTAAATTCTCTTCTCTGATTGACATTTTTGAACGGCTGTTGTCCCCCGCGTATTTCGCATCGCAACACATTCGAGAAACCCTTTGGACCCACTCACTTGCTGGATTCCCATGATGGGGGATGACGTCTATTTCGGACAGGTGCACAGAGTATTTGTTTGCCTGATGTGGAGGCATTTGGGATTTGCATAAAGCCTGCCAAAGGAAATGAAAAACTCACTGTGCATTTTTAATTAATTAATTAAGGTGAGTCTCATTTGTGTCGCTAGTGCCAATAACGAGGCTATCAACGGCGGCGTTACTCGTATTATCATTCCCCATTCCAAACAACGTGATGATGATCGGACAGAGCAAAATGCAAATATTTGTACTTGGTTTGTGTTCTCGTTGGGCTTTGCTGCTACGGTGTTTGCATATGGATGAACTTAATATTAATTAATATTTTATTATCTTAATTATGCATCGCACCTTCCCGTATACGTTCGCGACTGATTCCTAGTCCGAGTCCTAGTCCGAGTCCGAGTCCGAGTCCGACCGCGAGCTGCGCCCTCTTGTCACCAGTTTAGTTTTCGACCTTTTGCTTAACAAATTATGGTCATAAATAAAGTAAACGAGTTAAAAGTGGTTTTGCGTGTAGACAACCAACACGGACATAGAAACAGGCTTGAACCGCGACCCTCCCCAGCTGCCTGCCTCTTGTCTCTGCCCCTCTCCTTGTCACCCTCTCTATTTTTCCCCTGTCTGCCTTCGGTCTAGCCACAGTCTGGCGACGCTTGCCTAATGTCATTTTCATATTGGCCGCTATTTTCCTAACCTCTTTGCAAAGGGTTAATTCTTTGACAAATGCGCCGAGTGCACTGCGTACAATTTTATTTGTACACTTTTTTGTTGCTTTTGCTTTTGCTGTTGTTGTCTTTGGTTAATTTGGGCTGATTTATTGTATTTTATTACTGGCGCTAATTGGCTTCAAGTTGTCAGCTAAAAACGTTAGTTTAATTAATAGCAGGTGGTGAGACTCTTTCGTTGCTTCAAAAAGATCTTAGATAAAACGACTTTCATAGATGTAATTAAATAATACAAATCATTAAAGGGGCTATTTCAAAACATAAATAAACAATACGAAATAAAATATAAATGTTTATTTGTGAATAAAACTATGATGAATATGAACTTGCTTATATTTGAAAATCGTATTAAGTGTAAGGATTAAGTGAAGAAATCTTAAAGAAAATTATCTGACTAATATTTGAGTTAGAGTAAGTATAGACGACGAGGTGGTATTTGAATCTCAAACGAGACTTATTGGAAATTCTCGGGGAGAGCACCATAATAAATATTTAATGCATGTATAACGATAATTATCCTTCTTCTTTACTAATTATTAAAGTTTGTTTCTCTAAACCTTTCCTAAAAATTCTTGTCATTATTCTCTGATATTTTCGACAAAAATATTTCATATTTTGAGCCGTTGCCGTCCAATTAAATTTTGCGGTTTTGATCAAACCGAAATATTTGGCCAGCATCGAAAAGCTGGTGACGCGTCGCTTGACAATGATGTTGCCGCCTTTTTAACGAAAATTCCATAAAAGCAGTCAACAGTCAGTTGTGAGCATTGTCACCATGAAGCATTATAGTTGCCATCCAGATCCTTGCCCTTTTGCGCTGTAGTCGGCTTAGAAAAACATGAAAAATTTAAACAAGGCGAATACGAAGCACGACATTGTAGCTGTGTTTTGTCTGCTACAAAAATTGCAAGTGACAGGCAATTCATCATTCATTTGGTTTTCGAGTTGACTGACTGCCTGCCTGCCTGCCTGGCATGACTCGTCGGTCAGTCTGACAGGGGGGCGGAGTTCCCCGATCCCTGTTGGCTGGCAATGATTCCTTTTTTGTCTGCGCCAAAAGCAATTTTATGGCCGGCAACTTAAAGCAAAGACGTTGCTTTGACAATTTCATGCATTTAAAGGTTACTCCAGCTGGCCTAAAACCGAATCACAGTGGGTTAAAGTTAAAGTTAACTTTAAATGTGAAAATATATAAAATATTAGCTATAAAGATTTTGTTCCTACTTGTAGTTAAATATGTTGATAATTAATTAAAATTAAAAATACACTGATTTGAACCACTGTGCAACTTTTGTGTTAGTCTCTTGGAATTTTAAATTGTTTTAATGCGTGCGCTGAGCATCTGACAGCCACACCAAACACCCCACACCCCACACCCCCCAACCCACACCAATGAGATAATGTCGTCAAAGTGCCAGCCAAGAGCTTTGGGTCCCGAATCGCAGTTTCGAGTATCCAGCCCATTCCAGTTGCACTTTAAGGATCAATCAATTTTTTAGCACGATTCCTGCTGATGAAGTGCCGCCGCTGCTAGGTGGAAACTGCCAGCCAGTTGCCTGTTTAATATGCACCGAGTAGCATCGCCAAGCTCGTCGAGCAAACTGCACCAATTTGGAACTGGCCATTGGAAGTGGCTAGCAGTTGGTAGGTTGTAGTATTTGGCTGAGTGGATGCCTGTGCTGATGCATTTCATCGCCCAGCGGTGCAGTTCATAAATTTATAAACGTTCGCCTGCAAAACAAACAAGCTGCTATTCCCAGCCTGGTAATTTATTCATTGCAACCAAGACACACGCATGTAATCAATTTTTATTTTAGAATTAGCCTCACCACACGAGTTGGTGGCTGCCAGCCAAGGCAGGTGCAAAAGTTCCTTTGCTCTATTATAATTGGATTACATGCAGCTTCAGTTCAGTTCAGTTCAGTTCAGTTCGGTTCTGTTCTCTGAGTTCTGAGCTGGGCTCGTTTCGCCAAGGACCTCGCACACTGCGTACATTAAACTGATGAGTGCTGGCCGCGTCTTATTCAGGTTGTTGTGTCTGGTCCGGTCTAGGCTTGGGACTGGGACTCGGACTTGGTCTGGGTCTGGGAATGTGTGGACTTGTCTGGTCTGCTGGTGTGGCATTTTTAACGAGCGCATCGCATCGTCTGAGCTGCAGTCATTTACAGTCTCTGTTGGGGCGGCTGCTCTTAAATGACAACGGGGCCCGCAGACTAAAAAAGAGGAAGACTGGGGAATTGCTGGTGCTGCATGGGGCATGCTGCGTGTGGCAGTTGAGACAGTTGAGGCAGTTTTGAGTGCGCCATAAAACGGTTAAAACCATCGCACTTCTTGAGCTTTAAGTGCAGCTGCGTCAATTGAGGCAGCTTAATGCCGCTTCCCCTGGCCACTTTTAGCTCATTGTGTTAATCCTCCATTTAACCTTGAACTCCAGCTACCAGTGTATCATCTTGTGTATAGTAAACATAATGTGCGCTTTTGAAATGATTTTTAACTTTGTTAAAATCAATTTGGTGTCTGTTGTTCAAATAATAAAAAAAAAAAGTGGATACTGCACCCAATCAATGGTCTAATTCATTTTCATTTATCAGACTTGAATTTAATTTCTTGTTATTTAAGTATATTGTTTTAACTATCTTTTGATAACAAAATATATGGTTAGTGCTTATAAATACATTGAAAGATTGTTTGGGTCACAGTAACTCAATACTTATATTTCATGTTAGATATTTCATATTGTTAGTTTTAACTTTTTAATTGAAGTCCAGCACATTAAACCATTCTTGTTTCATAATGTCTAACTGCAGCTTGTAAATTTCTTAATGTCATTAAGATTTAAGTGTTTGTAGGATAAGTTTAGATTTTACCTTATTCTAGGCGGAATATTCGGACGCTTTAGATATACAAAGATATGCTGCGTGTCCGTCTCCCTAAAAAAGTCAATCTAGTTTTCATTTTTCGATTAAACTCAGAAAATTCGAATGCTTTAACTCTGTAGTCAATATCCGTCGAGTTGTTTTGTGCACGATTCTAGTAAAAAATCTGGTTTTAAAATGCTGCTGTACATAACGAGGCAAATTTTCAAGAGAATTGCCAAGGGATGCAAGCCGATGTACTGTGTTCTTTATGGTCACGAAAAAGAGACTACCCCTTGGATACGGGTATTGCGGATCGCTGCCAGCTTCGTGATTGGTGTTCTGCTGGCATATTTGATGTGGCTGCTAATTTCGATCAACATAAATTTAAGCAAAATTTACGGCCACATTGTGGGAGAGGACAAGGTGACAGTGGTATTCCTGCTGCTCAACGGAGTCCTCTATGTGGTCAGCCGCACTGCACGAGCGGTGACCCTGCTGATATTTGAGGGTCTGCTGGGCCTGGCGGGTCGTCGCTATTTCCGTGCGGCTGCATTTGCGATGATCATTGCTGGCCCCATTGATAATCTGGTGCGGAATGCGGGTGAGGTGGCTAGGGTGTTTGCCTGTACCACGGAGCTAACCTATAATCTGACGAAGACCCGCCTCGATCTGATGGCCAAACCCTTTACGAACACGCTGCAGTACATGGCTGATGATTTATCGGAAATACAAGGCAATTTCAAGCAGCTACAGGACATTCTGAACGATGTCAAGTACGCCGTGAAGCACTCGGACATTGAGGTTGATAAGTTCGGTAACAACAAGTTCCGAAGAATTGCGACTGTTTCTGCTGTGGACTCCAATGCGCAGCTGCCCAAGGCGGCCGATGTGCAAAGTCAGTTTTTGGGTAATTTGCTTAATCGCTGTAAGCATCAGCTGCGCAGTGGCCATAAGGTTTGCCAAGAGGTATTCTTGCAGGGATATCGCAAGTGTAGCACCAATTTTCCAGACTGGTTGGCAAGCGCCATATGCTGGCCCTATCGCGTCGATATTATATGCAAGGTCAATATGTTTGGCAATGCCGATAAAATCTGTGACGCCTCCAAGGTAAATTGAGACTATAAGCTGGATAAAATAGTTAAATTTAGTCTCGATGTAGGATTTGAATAGTCTTTTTAGCCAACTTCATCTCTCTCACTTAGGTGGTGCCCGCTAATTTTGGTAGCACATACGTTAAGATGTTGCAAGCGGAGCATGAACTCTTCGACGATAGCACGAATATCGAGATTACATATCAGCTGCAAAACATATCCACATCAGCTCAATTGCAGAGTGCCCACGAAACGGCCGAGGAGGTTGTCTCGAGGTTTGAGCGGAAACGGCGAATATTTAAGCGTGCAATGTTGATTGTTGAGAAGATTTTGTGCCTAATGATTTTGGGCGTGTTGTTTGCGTCCTTTAAATACCATTATCGATATCGTGTCGATATTGAATACGATAACTTCTACATTACGGACTACTTCAAACATGTCGACGCTCGCCGCAAGCAGGCCAAGTTGAGTTCACTTCTGCCACTGCGCAACTATGAGAAATCCCGGCTTGTGGATGTCAATCGAATATGTAGCCACAAACAGGAGCAGGCCGACTATATCTGTTTGCACATGTTGCAGTTATCGCTTGAGATCGTCACCGCCGGCTTATTCCTGTTGCTGGACCACATGGTTGTGACTCTGCTGACCATCATACACCAGCGATCACTGATCACCTACCATCAGGAAGGCGAACACGAGGTTCGTTTTCGGGTGAGTATAAAGACATATTCGTGGACAACTCCAAACTTTAAGCATACCAAAAATCGTCCCACATTTTAGTAAGTAGCCCAAACAGTTGTAAAGGGCTTACAATTTTTAGAAATTGTTTCTAAAATCATGTAAATATGGCGATTATTTCTCGAAATACTTTCTTCTTGTATTCGTAATTACCTTTACGTAAAATTGTTTGCAAATACTCAACGTTTGCTAAAGTTGAAATGTTGAAATGCAGAAAACAGTTTTTAGAATGTCACAACTAGAAATGTTAGAAATTTACTTTCTGAATAATAGGGTGCCCAGCTAAGTAAGTCGCCAAAAGTAAGTCGATTTACAAAAAAATAGGGCAACTTTTTTATGAGTGTACAATATCATTTCCAACTAACCTCTCAGATTAATGGTACTGGCTTGATGGCTCGTCTGCTGCGGACCACAATGAAAAACTTCAATATACACGAACGTGTCTCCACCTCGTTGAGCAACGAGGATTGTCTGCCAGTGGCTCATGTGTTGCCCGGCAGCTTTTACTTAAAGCTGATTCTCCTGTATCTGGCCATAATTTTGCTGATCTTCCAGAGTGCCGCCTTCATGGGTTTGCGCCGCGTCATTTGCAGCTACTTCTACTATAAGCGCGAGAAGCAACGCATCCTCTTCCTATATAGCAGCATACTGCGCCAACGGAATTCCACTGTAGACGAGATGCATATTCGGGCCGAGGAGAATATGGCCTTGCGCCACGTACAGGGTGAGATCAACCCATTATTTGTGTTGCGTCTGTCCTATCCAAATAAATTTGGATGGTTGGGCAATTACAATGTTGCCAAGCGCAAATGTCTCACCTGCAATGCTCTGGAAAATAGCAAATTTGTTTACTGTCCAAGATGCGGGTTTCCGTTCTGCTGGGAATGCAGTCGGGATATGAAGAGGATGTGCATTAACTGCGAGGAGCTTCTGCCCATTGATGAGACAACTGACAAAGCTATCACAAGCGATGAGACCAGTGTGGATGATGTATATACTTATCGAAAGAAAAAATAGTTTTACTCTTATCTTCAATAAAATAATAAAAATAACAAAAAATATAATAATTTACTGACATTCAAAGTCGATGTGATTGGACCATCGAATCTTATAGCTGTCATAAAAGAGACTCATGTTTATTAATCTTGATCGTTTTTGCAACTTCACGTTTACTTCTCCTTATATAATTCTTGTCATATATGTGTGATATATACTCTTATTTCCATAATTTATTATAAATAATTAAGTGCAAGTTAAAGTAAATGTTTTGTATATTTTTTTTGTATTTACCACTTGTTTTAATCTTTCCACTTGTAATTGGATCTGCGAAGAAATTGTCCATTTTCCAGTCTGCAGCACTTAATTCCCAGTAGTTTTAAAGTTGGCTCAGTCCAATGCTCTCGATTCGAGTTTCTTGAGACTGGCCTGCGGCCCTGTCTGCTATTTTGTCTGCTGTTTGGCAACAATTCGTCAGACATTTGTTGTGGAATTGGGGGCAAACCTTTTTGTCTGCTGTTGGCTTCTGGTGAAGCTCAGTGCCTAATATAATTATGCACATGTCTCGGGCTCGGCAAAAGTTGTTGTTCGCCTTATCCTTAGACAAACTTTGGCCAGGCATTAACAGAACCCTCTTGATTCGATTATCTCTGCAGGAATTTCAACACTACGCCATGCAGACGGATTAAGTTGCAAAATTGTTAATTAAAAATAATAAAAACGCTAATTGAAGAAATGCCTATAGCCGAACAGCACAGTGGAGTATAATGGGGAAAAAGTTTTTGGGAGCCTAGCAAAATTGTACAGACTTTGCTGTGTAGGTGGGTTGTGTATAAGATGCTTTGGGGCACTTGCTTAAACAGTTGCAACACGCGGCAACAACAACAACCACATCGGCAAAGTGGTAAGATGAAATCGTCTTTGTTTTAATATTCATGCGGGCCGCACTCGTGCATGTAGTTTTGTGGGCGTGGCCACCTAAGCACACAATAAAATAATTATGCAAACAAAAGCAGCAGTGAAAGAGTCACAAGCACCGACATAGCTGCCACTTGGAGGCGAGACCGCAGCCACAGCCACAGACATCTACGTCTGCGTCTGCGTCTTCTCTTGCCGCGTTTTCCATTGAAATTTCACACATTTCGCCAACGCCTCAGACCTAAAAAGAAAACAAAAACAAAAAAGCAGTATATATATATACATATATATATCTAGAGATAAAAAAAAACCAAAAAATATGAGCGAATTTTCTTACAAAAAGCAAATTCCTAAGCAACAACGACGAGTCTCGTGAAAATCCACAGAAAGCAGCCAGCTCCCTCTTTTCCTGTTCCAGTCTCGGTTTCTGCTTATTTTTTTTTTTGTTTTTGTGGGCATGCCGTGTGCGAAGGTGATTATTTGACGTTCACACCTTGTCCGCCAGTTCATAGGACTTGGACGGGCATAGGGACTGGGCGAGGTCGTCTCTTGCTCGCGTCTCTTAGCCTCGTCTCCATTGTTGGCGGTTGTTGTGATCAGCCACAATAGTGACAGGTGTGACAGTGCACCGACAGTTCGGCGAGGGGAGAGTGAGGCTGCCTGCCCAGTTTTGTGGTGCAACAGGGCAACTATGAAGATGTAAACTAGACGAGACGACGATGAAAACTCCAAAGGAAAAAAGAAAATTATTTCGTAGAAATGCTCCAGTCGAGCAGCTGGTTTGACGAACGAGTGCAACAAAATGCAAACAGAATTTAGTAAAATCTAAAATACTCTCTCTTAGAATGGGGCAATCCAATTTAATTTTTATGTGCAATTAAATGTAATTTAAAGTTCTTTGCACTTGCAAGTACTATGCACTTTTCAGGCTAAACTTAAGCTAATTAGAAGCTAATTGTGGTACTACAAATAAAATTAGTAAACTGTATTTAAATTATGACTATATTAAATTTACAGAGAAGCAAAGCAGCCATTAGCAGAACAATGTAGATGAATCATTTCTACTTTGACACGAATAGAAATATGCCAAAGTGTTGAAAAAATAATTGCATCAAGTCTGTCAACTGCTTTTATCATGCGCTCAACTTGGCGTAGATAATGATAAAGACGATGATGATGATGATGATGATGATGATAATGGTTGTGGTTGGTCGATTGCGCAGTTCGCAAATTGATGATGGTCAGTGTAGCGCATTGTTCTTGCGGTTTGGCTAGCAGTTTCTGAGAGCAGGCAGTGAACTACATATTTAGCAAAGCTGCTGTTGCATGCAACAGCACAGAGTAAGGCTATGCACTAAGGGCCCTGAGCGATGGCAAACTGGGAAGGTGACGGCTCATCTGAAGCCAAAGCAGCAGGTGGTAATCCGCAGAAATATGGTGCAAAACATTTCAATTAGAAAAAAAGTCAGAAAAAGAACTTCGAAACGATGACAGCCTGTCGTCGCCCCCATCACTGCTACCATAGTCACCACGTCCAGTCCCAGTCCCAGCCCCAGACGAACGACCCGCCTTTGATGTGCTTTGACGAACTGCGCCTCGTTCTGGGTAACTCTGTCTGGGTGCCTGTTGTCTGTTCTGACTGTGACTGTGACTGTGCCAGTGTCTGTTTCTCTACCTGCATCGCCTCTATTATTTCTATAAAAATTCTTGAATATTATTTCAAGTTTGTTACGGCAGGTTAGTTAGTCGCACATTGCTATTTCTTCAGCTCACCGCTTCTGCCAGCCCGTGTTTAATCTTTATAATTAAAATTTTAGCAAAAAATTACCACGCAGAAAAGATGATGTGAAAAAAACCGCCGGATGAACAAACCAAAGAAGGCACCCTCTTGGGTGCAAAGACGCGAACGTGTTAAAAATTGATTAAAGTAATTGATTTGTAAGAGCTGGTCAAACAGTTGTGTAGCGTAGACGGAGGGGGAGACGAAGAGAGACAAGACAGTTTGGGAGAGGAGACCGTAAGGGGCAAGGTAAATTCTCAACAGATTAATGTTCCTTGTGCATAGAGAGAAATAATCAGTTGGGCCAGTTTGTTAGCAGGGAATGAAGGAATTTCAATGACTCGTGAGAATTTTGCATACATATTTAATTCAAGTTTAGTTTCAAATTGTTTCAGTCTACATGCAAAGAAAGGGGTATGACTTAATTATTATTGAAAGGGTAGCTCATTTTTTATAAGTGCTGTGTACTATTTTTTTATTCAAATTTCGGACTAAGTGTGTACAGTAAAAAAGGAGAGAACTTCAAAAAAATGTGAGATTCTGTTAACACGTATTATCAATATTTGATATAAATGTGTATATACATTTAACAAGCTTAAATCATACTTATTTTCCCTTAAGGTTATATAATAAATCGATTAGCTTAAGAATTTTAAAGTTTTATTAACTGATAACTGAACATGATCTAAAGCAATTGTAAAATGTTATTTATATACAAATCCCATTCTGGCAGTTTGAACGCAAACTCAGTTTAAATATACATAATTAATTATGTTTTAGAAAAAGAAATGCTTATTGCACACTTGTATGTATTCTTAAATATGTATTTTTATTTATATTTATTCAATTTTTTAAAATTTATGATAAATTCTGATGAACTAATGCTCTAATCAGAAGCTGAGTTCAAGGATACAGAAAAGCTGGTTCACAAGCTGAGCCCATTGTTCAAGCCGTAAACCAAACCAAATTTCTTTTGCTCACATTCCACAAAAGCAAGCTGAACGGCTTTGAAGTCAAATATTTCTTTATATTCAAATCATATTCAAACCACATAGAAATCTCAGCCTTGTTTCCGCAATTTCAAGTCAAACTGCAACGGCAACCGGAAAACAGCAGCAACAGCATAGATCCAATTTCAAACGGGCCCAAATGCTGCACCACAAATCTTTCACTGCAGCCACACCAATTTATTTATTTTTTTTTTGCTGTTGCAACCTAGTTTTGACGATATACACATATATTAACACTCTAACTGAGTAAATAAACGTGTCATAAGGTGTAAACTTAAATTAATATAAGTGCAAGTTTACTTAATAAGGTTTGATATTTTAATTTTGATTACTTCCTGATGAAACTTTCAATATATTTATTTTTTTGTGTTCTTATTATTAATATAAACAATTTTTAATTAATTTGTTATATTATTATGAGAATATAAAATTAAAGTTATATATTTTTTTTTTAATAAATAATTTGTATTGTAACAATACTTTTTATTAATTCCGTAAGTGAATCATGATATATATTTTATTGTCGGTAAGCTCAACACTAATTTGTAGAAGGGTATTTAATATTCCACTCTTCATAGCATTTTCTACGTTTTTTTTTTATTTTTTACGTTAAACCTCAAACCGAAACTCCAACAGAGCGGCGGTCTCTATGCGTGTGCTGTGCTGGTTAAACTCAAAGTTTTGTGCCAACTGCTTTTGACTCTCATCGGAGCCAGCACGCGAGCTGTCGAGCTTGTGGATAGTGGATGTTGGTAGCTGGTAGCTGAGCTGGTGACGCCTTTGGTCTTTCATAGAAACCAAAAAGCAAAGCGCGAAAGAGTTAAAAGGCACAACACACATAGAAAAACGCCCGTCCAGCAACAGCTTCAGTGGAAGGCAGCTGAAGCATTTGCACCCTATTATTTCGAGCAATTTCATCAAAACTAGATGGGGGCTCGGCCTCTGCTCCAAATTGTAACCGCAACAAACTACACAGAGCCACAGCCAGTACCAGTCCGAGTTCCAGTCCCAGTCCCAGTCCCACTTTCTGTTACCGTCCAAGCACATGCAACCGCTGCTTTTTCTAGCTTCTTTTGGTTTTCCACTCTTTTTTTCGGCCTTTGGTTTTTTTCTTGTTGTTTCTGTTATGTTTGGATTGCTCTCAATAGGAGAAGCCAGCAGGTTTCTTTCTTTTCAATGGCCAGCTCCGACTGTCGACTGTGTTTTTTTTTTCTATTTTTTTTCCACTTTTATGTAGATTGGTATTTATTTTCCACGCGAAAACTGGAAAAACTAAACACAAAGCAAAAAAAAAAAAGAAGACTGGCTGTGGTTCTCACACTGCGATTTTCTTGCCGTTTGCTGCCTGCTCCTGCCTCGTCTTGCCTTGCCTCGTTAACTCTCCTCATCGCTCTTATTATCGCGTCAAGGTCCAGCAGCAACAAAAACTAAAACGCTGCCCCGCTTCTGGTTTCGCTGAGGAACTATTTTATCGGTCCACTGCCTGACAAATGACAGCAACGCCATTGCCGCCACTCGTCGGAGCATTTAGCCAAAGTCCAAGGAGCCGACAATACTGGGCTCTGTCAGAGTCAGCCGCTGACCACTTTGGGCAGCTCAGCTCTCGCATGCAGTTCACAGTATTCATTTAACTGCATGCTTATGATTACATTACATCAATTAATAGTTATATTAATTAGTTTATTTTGTTCTTTACAATTTAATAAATAAAATATATGAATTGCATTTATTCTGCTCTATTTATGTAGTTATTAACGTCTTGAGAATCAGTCTTGCCTGTCTACACTTTACTCGCACTTTTACTCTTTGTAAATATTGTTATCTAATTAAATAGTCGAAATAGAATTAAATTAGTAAGCAATTAAATTATAAGCAATTACACTTGCTAGATCATTTAATCTTCGTCGTTAGTACTGTATTTGGTGTTTTTTTTTATTTGTATGTTGGATTTGTGCAATATCCGCCAGTCTGTCTGTCAGTCTATCCGTATATAGTGAGTTAGAGACTTGAAACTTGGTCAGAGCCCGCTTCCTTCACTTCATTTTTCTAGGCCACGCCCAATCCAGTGTCCAAAACTCCCAAATTCCATGTTTCCCGTTGAGAGCTACAGTAGATTACTAAGAACCTCCTCTAATTGTATTTCGTCATTGCCCTCTCCCGATACCGAAATTCACCATATCTTACATAATATTAGAGCTAATGCTGATTAGATTAGGAAGATTAATATAAACTCCACCAACATGTTTTTTTTGGCTGTGCTCACTTCAGTCACCAACATTCACAACTGTTTATTTCCATCAAAATGTGAATGGCAAACTTGGAAATTTGATTTCGATAAATCTCCTGCAAGTACCGGCATATTCTGTTTCTATTAATAGATGGTATAACTTGTGGTATCAGAGTATTTGGCAGTCGGTTACACCCGACTGCGACGTTCTCACTTGTTTTAATAAGTGTTTCCACTTTTCGATGCTTTTCTTTGCAGTTGCGCGCGCTGCTAATTAGATTTAGTTTAGCGCACAGATTTTGATACGTTAATTGTAAATTGTGCAAATACATATAATTGTGTGCTGCCTGAAGATAGCTGGCTCCGATTTGCCTGGCTGGCCACGGACTTGGAATCGCAACTGGAATGGTTCGCCGACTCCGCCTGGTTGATTTCTGCCTTAGTTTTGCTAAATTAGCCTGCGCCGCTGCCTCCTCTCAATGAGATTGTGGCGTAAAGAAGACAAATGCTTGGAATTCTTTTCTCAAGCCTTTTGGCTACGCTTTTGTTATGCGACCGGTTCGAGAAATGGGCAAGACACCACTGGAGTTGGGGTGCAATTAATAGGCACGACAATCGCCTTTCAGCTTGCTGTGGTTCCCACATGGAATCCATAGACCTTCTTTTTATACACATTGCATGGTTCAACTGGCAAAATTATTTTTAATAACAATCATTAGGTGCTTAACACAGCCTAATTCGATCTCAATTCAGGATGGATAATATATGTATATATTCCGGATGTGTATCCTAGCCGAGCTATTAGTGCATAAGCTGCACACTGGCCAAATCACAAGGTCTTTAAATCTCTTTGTAGTAGCCACAGCAGCTCAATATAATGATTTCAAATTAAATTGATGTTGGCTAAAAATACCCATTCTTTTGGACGAGACCGTCAAACTGAAACAAACTTTCAGCCGAAGGTATTCTATGCGAGGGATATTCGACAATTTTCTCAATTAGCGAAGGAAGATAAGGCTATTTGGGAGCATTGAATTCGTTAGCTCATACTTAAGTCTTTTTTATTTCATCCATTAGTCTTCCAGCAGAAAATCAGATTTGTTTGATCGTTCATTAAAGATTGGATAATTCTTATTTTAATTCAGTTTACTTTTAAGTTAAGCACACTTACAAACTTATAAAGCGCCCCATTTGTTTTGATGACAAATCAAATTATAAGATCAACAATAAGCCATATAAAAAGACAAAAATCCAATTTGATAAAGATGAAACACGCGTATTGTGGATACATCTTTTGGAGAGCACGAAATTTGAAAGTGGAACCCAGCTTGTTGCAGTTAGGGGCCGGAAATTCCTGGAAGTTAACTTTTGCTACCTTTAGTAAAATAATGCGCTTCAGTTTAAAGCTCCATCCACTTGATATACATCTCTTGTCGGCAGAACTCAGCAACAATTTCGCCGGAATATAATAACAAACATTATCATTCTCTCCAACATCAGTCGGATAATGTGGAACCATCAATCTGTGTCCATATGCGCGATTGTCAAACACTGACGGGCACGACTCCAAGTGCTACAATCGACAGACGACAGACGACCGACGACCGACGACCAACGATGGACCATCAATCGCATTAAAACCATAAAAGGATTGCTCATATGTAGTCAAGACTGAGAGCTGGCGATTCATTCCATTGTTGTTCTTTTTGTTATGGACTGTTTACTCTTGGTTTTTTTCGCATCTCTTTTACAAGCGAAACCGGCGGCTGTTTAGGCAGCTGATGAAAAAGAATTTTTAAGTCCATTGTGTGTAGTGTTGAAAGTGCCCGAAACTTGTGTGTGTGTGTGTGTGTGTGTGTGTGCGAGGTGTGTCTTGAGTGGAAAAGGACAAAATGTCACAAAAGCGTGACGATGTGTCGTAAAGTACCCAACACTAACCCAAAGAGCGAATGCAAGGCATAGTTTGGGGCATGCAGCAGCTGAATGGGATGTGCTGGGGTCCACTGCGGCGTCTGGGACTTGGGTTTTATTACTTTGTGCTTGCTGCTTGGTTGCGCTTTTTATGATTTCCATGTGCCACACTCTGTGTACTGTCAGCAGTCAGTCAGCCAACAGCTTGCTGAGACCAGATCCACATTCAGACCCGTAGCCAGCCGCAGTCTCAGACCCAAATAATGTGGAACAAAGCTTGCGCTCCACTAGCGTCTTAATCAGTTCAGTTCGAAAGGTTGACGGCACAAAGAAAAGACTCGGCTTGGCTGGGCTTGACTTGGCCCAGGCTCTTTGTTATCTGAAGCATTCATGCGGGACACACCAAGCAGACATTCCATCAGCAGTTCTCCCGCTGGATATAAACCCAAACTTAACACATATTTATGTTTATAATCCTTTATATAGTATTTCTTTTGGTTTTAACTTAACATTTTGCAAGTTTCATTTTGGCCATAAGCTGACTCTTTAATCGTTTGTTTGTTGATATTTCACCTGTCCAATTAGTTACTTTCGTCGGCTTAAAGAGTTTATTGCTAGCCATAAAACGCAATTTTAACTGCCCTTTTCTGCTGCGCCTCATTGGTCAGTAATTAAAACTATAAATGTTCAAAAAGACACAAGATGAAGCAGCCTTTATGATCTGCATATTTCACTTGAATTTATACATACACATATACATATATACATTTGTTGTTGTTGTTGCTGTTGCTGCTTTTGGCCCACTTTTACAGCTGGTGCAGACTAATGTCTAGACAAACTTTGAAGTGCTGTTAATTGCATGTTTAGTGCCACTTGAGCAGAAGCTGGCAAAATGTTGATTTCTTTGGGCAATTGGAAGTATTGAAAAGCTGTTGCGTTAAATTGGCTGCACAACATCTCAAACTTGAAATGCTTTAAGCTATGCCAAAATGCTTTTCATAGTTAAGAAGTAGGAGTAAAATTTAATTAGTCTTTTACCACAGCTTATTCATAACCACGAAATCTATATGTATATTTTTGTAATCTACTTAATTAGAAAAACTTTTTAATATGCTGAACATGTTCAAACAAAATCGAACGCAACGAATTCAAAGCAGAAATTGAAGTTGTATATTTATCTAATTGCAAACTTTTCCGTTTTTAAGATATCTTCATTATTTTTCATTTATATTTATATATATTTGCATACTTATAATTTATTGAAATAAAGATAAACTTGTATAATAATTCTGTTTAATTGTTATTTCTAATATATTAAAATTGACCCAAAACAACTTATTAATTCTGATTATTCTTATCTGTTCTGAGTCGATATTTGCTCTTCCATGCAGATCAATTAAAGTATGTTTCGAAGTTGAAGTTCTTTAGCGTAACAACAAGCTGCTTCTGACCAAAAAGGGGAGACATAGATTACTTTTAATAAAATTATAATATAATATTATAATAATATCATAATTAAATATATTATTTGGGTTGCAAATAAGTGATACAAATGTTTTAACTACTTTCGCAATATTTAGCTGAACTTATGAAGCTTACACGTCAATTATATTAGCTAATAATAATGAACAAACATATTATTATATCATAGTTACTTTTGTATTATAAGGTTGCTTTGATTAAAAAAAAAAACACCCATTTCGCTTGTGACTTTAACTCAGTTGCCAGTCGGTCAGTGTAAAATAAAGAAATGAGCATATCGCATGTATTCGCTACACTGGAGACTCTTCCCTTGGCCAACTGATGGAAGTGACTGCTCTTCGAGTTGATATCTTTTGTTTCAGCATTATTTGCCACAGTCACAGTTGCTGCTGCTGCTTTTTGTTGTCATTGCGAGTGAAATTCACAAGAAATTAACACAATTAACACTTTAATTGCAAACTTCCGTTTGCGCAACTTTTCTTTGGCAAGTTCCGCCACAGAGCAGTGCCACCCTGGAACAAAGACGACAACAAGGCTGCTGGGCCGCATCGCTCCCAGACTTATTTGCAGAGACTTCGCAGCAGCAGCAGCGGAGGCAGCGGCGTCGTTGTCATTGTCGCATCCTTTTTGCTGCTGGTGTCGCTTCGCACACATGTGTGTTGCACATACACAGAGGGACTGTACTCTCAATGTACACTCTGCCTCAAATGAAAGCAATTAACACTTTAGTGCCACTTGCAAATTCTGTGGCAATGCTGGCAAAGTTTGTCTCGCACAAAGACACAGAAAGATCCAGAAAAAAAAACACTTAGGGGCATTATCTACATCTTTCAGTTCTGCTATAAACTTATTTTTTACACTTTTCGTATAGGCTTTTTTTTTCGAAATTTCTTACTGATCTTAGTTATATGCAACATGTTCACTATTATCAAATTACTAACTCAGGTTGCAATTTTGAGTTTTAGTCTGTTCATTACAATCCATATTGACAAAACTTCAAACTGAGTCTATGTTTGTATTTAAGTTCATAATGAACTTATGCGATTTATTAATTATAACAATATTTCCATTGCCTTGTTGTGTCTTTTGTGTGCCGCAAATTGGATATGTCTTTCTCATTGTGTTTTTTCTATTTTTTGGTGATTATACTTCAACTATAAGGTTGATCAGTTGAGCCTGTCGCATTGTGATTGCTTTCGGCATCACTTTACAATTTTTATAAATTTGAAACGAGAGCAGGAATATCATTTTTTATTTCTGCCAGGAACTATTTTATTTCTCGTATTTCAATGCTAATCAATTTGTAGTCAAAACTCTGTAGTTGGAAGTGCAAGTCTCTTTAAATCATAGCCTAACCTAATGTTAAATGTCGCCTTTTCACCTCTATATGGCTATATAAAAGAGCTTTATAGAAATGTTCTTAGCCATTCTATCTATTGCATTTTTCTTGGTCTTCTTTTTGAGGAGTAAGCATCAAAAACGTCGAAACTTCCTTTCAACATTAAACTCGCACCCGCCGTGAATAAAACATATTTTAGCTTGCGGCACAGCTACATTCGCTTGTTGCTGCCTTTTGTTGGGCTCCTGGTCCATGGCCACCCCGGGAGGCAACTGCCAACTGGCCTGTCAATGCAATAAACGCAGCAGCCAAAGGAGCAGCAGTAGCCATAAGCAACCTAGCCCAGTCCACTGCTATTTGTTGTTTGCTT
Source organism: Drosophila longiperda (assembly GCA_035042125.1). Lineage (NCBI taxonomy): Eukaryota > Metazoa > Arthropoda > Insecta > Diptera > Drosophilidae > Drosophila > Drosophila longiperda. The sequence goes on from JAWNLV010000130.1 coordinate 1,089,671, forward strand.
GCCTTTTTCATGTTTATTGCAAGTATTTCAATTCGGCGTTTCTCATTTCGCCCAGAGTTGGTAAGCTACACATTTGCTTGGCTTGTTTGCAAAAAAATTTTATTTTCTTTATATTTTGCCAGGTTCCGGACAGCCAACACAGAGCAGCGAGAGCAACCGGAGTTGGGCATATTCTTATTTGCCTGCCGGAGGAGCAGCTGCTGGAGTCTCTTCTTTACCAGTGCATATGGCAAATGGCTTTGCTGGACACGGTAACTGCCAACCCGCTGGTTTCCCTCCTTTACATACAATGCTAGTGCGCTAGGTACCGACTGGGCTGTGTGGGCTGTGTGGGAGTCATATGTTTTACAAAGAGCCACGCCCACTCGACAGCCTGCTGTGCTGTAAGTAATTTGTGGTTTCAGGCAAATACTCTGATGATGTTTTTCTTAAATGCTTTCTCGCTCCCTTAGTTATCTCCCGGTCCCTCAGCCACTTTATTTTTTTGTGTTTGGTGTTTCCTTCCGCTTGACGGCTGCTTTCTCCGCATCTTTTCTATGGTCGCCTTTTCTGCGAGCTGTATCGTTAAAAATGCCTTAAAGGCATTTAATTTCTTTTGTTCATGGGCTGGGCGCTTTCTAATGGAGGGGCTGCTGCTGCAAAAAGGCAAACCATACACATACTCCCACACAACCACACACCCCCACACACACACACGCACCCACACTAAACGAGGGATCTCAAACCCCAACTGAAGCAAACAAATCGACGTTCCATATCCTGCGCCATAGTCCTCTGTCCTGCTTTTAACAATTTCAATAGAAAATTAAAACGCAGCGGAATTTGCTTTTCATTTCTTTATTCTATTTTATGTTTTGTTTTTTTGTTTGGCTTTGCTGGGCGTCAGCTCAAGAAAAATGGTTGTTTTCTGTGTGTGAGTTGGCACTTTTCGCTACTGGACCGAACTGGACTGAATTGGGCTCTCTGCAAATAGGCGTTGGTTTTTGGGAGCCCTATACAAATTGCACGACGTTGATGCACGGTGCGGGGGGAAAGAGGCTTCAATTCTCTTTTTATTTGCCGCTTGTGGGTTGAGAAATGTGTTTGCAATCTTTGGTAGCCCTTTGTTTGCAGTTTGTTGAACTCGAATGAGCTGCACAGAGTGGGATTTGTTTGCTGGGTGGCTAGATTACTATAGCTACTTTGGCATTATAATCGCTATTAATTTAATTTGCACACAGTTTTTTGATATATGTTTAGGACTTTATTATCTCATATACTTGCCAATTACATTAAATAAAACTAATAATATACAAAAAACAACTCTGTTTGCATTCAATCAAAAGTTATTTTCAACTTGTGCAAAGCACTTTAATTACAAATACATTTTTAGCAAATTAAAGTAACTAAATCACAGCGAGCTTGAACAGTGATAACTGCCTTATTATATGACAAAACAAAAAAAAAACTGTAAAATATATATATTTTTACATATAAAATCGTATTTGTTATTTAATGGTTCGAAAAGATCAAAGTTTAACCTAATAGAAAAATAAAAATTTTACGAAGACAGACAGATTGTCTTAGATTTGATTTGGAAAGAATTATATGCGACCCATGAAGTATATATATATCCAAATCCAAGTTAGGAATGTCCGATTTTTAATACTACGCACATATCAAGCTTATCGAATTTTACCGATAACTGTCTATTGGTATATAATATTTCGTGGCATACTATTGATCAATTTTCATTATTAATTTATTTTCATATTGAACTCAATATTAAATATTCCAATTCAATAACAGCTGTGTTTAGGGTATTTCGTGGTCGAGATCACTCGACTAAAGTGTTCTTACTTGGTTTAGGTTTTTATTCCACATGCGCTACAAACTCCACCCCATAGTTTCATCCATTACTCTAACTGTGCATACTTTTATTGCTTTGTCTATTTTACCCCATTTTAGCGAGTCTTTCGCAATTTTGTGCATTTCGTCATTTGTGACATGCTTTGTCAACGATTATTAATATTTTGGCTTTAAGTACTCGTATTATACTCCCCGTCACAGAAACCCAGCTTGGTCAAAGTTGGTCGCCATTTTCATTTGACTCGGTGCCCCCCGCCGATGTTTTGCTTAAGTCAACTTTTTGCGCAACATTTTTGCACCGCAGCCACACTATTAGACATAAAGACCGTATTTCGATTTAACGCACTGCGGGGGGTATGATTCTGTGGCTCGCACTCGTAATTCTCGTCAGCTTAGCGCTTAGGGGCAAGTGAACAATTTCTAAAAACGCTACTCGCAAAAAATTCAGAAAGCAAGGCGAATCATTTCGCAATCAGGCGGGAAACTGGGGAAAAAGTATTCCAACTTCTGACTGAATGACTGACTGAGCGAGTAAATGAGTGAGTGAGTGAGTTAGTGATTGAGAGAGGGGTGTGAAGAGTGAATGAGGCTCAGAGCGTATGCAATTTTTTCATTTTGACAATTTACTAAAAGCGCTTTGTCGACCTGGGGGGCGTCAGACGAGCGCGAAATCAAAACGCAAAACAATTGCACAATGCAACATGGGTTTTTGGTTCGATACTACTTGGGTTCTGTTTGGGGTTCTTTGTCATGGTTAAATATATATATAGATAGGGCAGCAGAAAAAATTCAGGGGAGGGGAAGGAGAGCTGCCAGCAGCGAGCATTATTTTCGGCCATAAATTGCAACCCTTTGTGCTGCAGAGTTTGCGAAATAAAAGCGGAAATGGCGCGGATGGCAAAACACGCACCCGGTAGAAAATTACAGTTATTAATGTATGGGGTGCCAAATACTTTACCGTTTGTTACACGTACGTGTAACGCCCCGTTGATTTGCTTTTTTTTTAGCAATGCGACAATATAATTTACTCGGAGTACTCCGAGCAGTTACTCCTTTTTCCTCTCCTTTTCCGCAAATGTATCGCACACAGTTTTTTGGTGCGACATGTCACAATAATCTGACAGATTAATTATACACGCGGAAATTTATACACGTTCCGTTGTCCGAAGCCGTAACTGAAACCGAACCCAAGTCCTAACTCCCTTTGCAATTTCCTAGACCACTTTTTTGCTCCGGTTTCTTATTTATCGTTTAGAAATTCGTGGTTAAATCAATTTTGCACACTTGCTTCTTCGCCCATTACACATTTCACCCTTGCTTCTAGCCGTTTTTTCTCTTTGGTTTTCAATTGACAGTTTTGGGTCAGCTTGTCCCACCTTATTTCTGCGATTGCTACTTTTGGGCGAAAGGTTACTTCTATGCCTTTTTTAGTCTTTATTGTTGGCAGCAGGAATAGTAAAGAATCCATGAATTACTTACTTATGGTTCCGTACATTGAGGGCGGCCTTATGGGGACTGTATCCGAGTTCGATTAGATACAAATGTAAGAGCGTGAGTAAATACGATTGCTTTAGTATAAAACTTTTGAATAGCTAAACACTAATTTGAAATCGAAAGTGCTCATGCTGCTTTCGATTTATACGCTAATTTTTACAAATTTAGCATTAAACAGATCTTTAAAATACCCTTTGCTGGCCTCTTCTGTTCCCAATTTTGTTGGATGAAGGTTGGAAACAAGAATTTTTTATCAAAATTTTGATATATTTTTTAATTTATGTTTCAAAATTATTAATACTAAATACTGATATTAGTGTTATTCAATTTAAATTATTTTTGTAACTATTTGTGATTCTAGATTTCTACAGCTATTAATTGATATTAAATAGAAAAAAGAAAAATGAAATATCTAGAATTTTTTTATTAATAAAAAGTGGACGAAGAAGAAGTAGACAACTCTCTAAGCTAGTTATTATTGTTTTTTTTGTAATTATATTTTAACAATTTGGCTCAAGTTTAGAGGTCTGTCTGGCCATTAAGCCGGCATAAATATATTGGCTCAAAATATATATATATATATATATATATATATAAATATATATATATGCTTAAAATATATTTCAAAGTATAGACTTTTCAATCACACACTGTCTTCCATCATATCAAAAGCCCTTAAAAATCTGTCACTTTTGTTCTCAGCCCCCAGTGCACTTTGGGCTTAATCTTCATGGGCCATGTCCCATTTTAAAGCTTTACGCTGTTGTTTCGGCACTTCCTGGACGCTGCTGCTCACATGTCTCCAGATGCCGGAACTTCCGCAGACGCTTGATAGAACAACTGCTGCTACTGCTCAAAAATTCGATACATCATTCATCAAAACGCGTGGCGAGGACAAAAGCCATCCCATTAGAGCAATACATAGTTTGGAGAGGAGACCTCTGCGTTGAAGTTTTTCGCCCGGTAATCCCTTTATAATCGAATTACGGAAAATCCCCTGAGCACTTTTTGTGTATTAAGGCAAACTCAAGCGTAAGAAACTAATTTGAGGCGCCTCAAACTCCGCGATACTCATGCATATGCGCACTTTCAGCGAACAGCCAGCCAGTCAGCCAGTCAGTCAGCCAGCCATCTAATTTAATAGAATTGCACTCTCTCTCCTCTCCCATCAGTGAAAAGTCATAAAAATGTTGCAGCTATCAGATATTTAAGAATTGATAAAAAGCGTCGAATCAGTAAAACCCATGAGAGGCAGATTAGCTGGTTGGCGAGGGGAGCTGTCTTGACTATGTCGAACTTACCCCTAAATGAGAGTGTTTGCGTGTTTCCCACAGGACCGCAAAACAAGGCAGCCAACCACCAAAACTACCACCCCCCCGACTCTGATCACATTGTTTTCCCAAATCGGATTTTAGTTTTACACTAATTTCTTTGGTTTAAGACCAGCTCGCTCAGCGGTCCATAGTCCTTGGTACGGAGCATCCGATAGCCGGTTCCCGCTGCTGTTGTCTGGTGGTATTATAAACGCTTCGCTGGACATTGCTGGTCCTGCGCTGATGAATCCTCTTTGATTACACTAAACTGCAATCGAGACGAACGCGCAAAACGTGCAACGTCATGCGGCAGGCTCATCGCTACGGGTTGGTTGGGCTGTGCGGTGTCTCGTCCCTGTGTCCTCGTGTGCCGCAGTCCTGGTGTCTTGGTGGCTAGCAATCCCCCAACGATACGAGCTGCGAGTGTGGTGTGTGATAAAATTTCGTTCACTTGACGGCTGACTGGCCAGGCCTTTATCACAATGCTCGGATCGTGCTGCGTATAGTGGTATCGGGGCTTTAGTTTTATTTTTATCGCTCCTTCCTGCTGCACATTTTTATGGCAAGCACAATTTAATTGGCTGGTAAGACAATTTTTAGATATTTTTTTTTTTTGAAAAGCATTAAGCTTAGATTGTACAAGATTTTGTTTCTAAAAGTTTGGACAAGTTTCGATGGCGTTTGAATTCCGGCTGAGTCATCTTGGCTTCGATTGATTACGTATTGCATTGGGCAGTGGGAGAGCAAAAAACAGTTCAAAATTGTTAAGTTTAAAGGGTATTAAAGGAATCAAAATTCATTAGACTTGTGTAACCAGCTTAAAGATCGAGATGAGAATGGAACACTATTATCAAATTGATTTGAAGTGTCATTAAAGCCAAATCAAGATGACCTACTCAAGTGAGCTTGTCTCAGGGATACCCTATATTCATGTGTCATGCAAATTATAAATCGTTAACGTCGAAAAAATCGCTGATGAAATATTTGTCAAAAACAACTTGTGAATTTAAAATATAATCTATATTTCATGTCGAAAATACATTGTTTGAGAATTAAGTTGTAAAAAAAGATAACCTTCATCGTCTAATAATAAATATGAATGACTAACTTATTTAATTTAACTCTAGCTAAATTAATATAAACTTATATTTTGTGACATAAGCGGATATAATAACTAGTGAGATTGAATCTATAATTATATTTAATAAATCATCTCTCATCTCATCTTAAATAATTCTGTATATTTTTGAATGGAGTTTGATATAACTTTGGATAATTGTGAAGCTAAATGGCAGTTGTGCACAAAATTGGATTTAGGCAAACACATTGACTCACCATCGGTGGTCGTTTGGAGCCACAACTTGAGCTCTGCTCGTGGTTAAGCAGGCAGCTGCTTTCCTCGATGAGGCAACATCTTGACGTGATCGTTGTCGCTTCAATGGCACTTAAAATGCCAGAACTTATTTCCATTTGGCTGGGCAATTATAATATTTTGTGAACAGCTCTTCCGACCAGTCTCATAAAATCTCGCTGGCACAAAGAGATGCAGAAAAAAATGGGAAATGGGAAAAAAATGCGTTTACGTTTACCTTTTTTGTGATTTGTGTTTTTTACTCAGTGAATTTGTTGTAACGGGTTGCCAGACGACGAGAACGACAACGATGAAAGACGTCTTAAATATTATATTGACATTTCTTTCGCAATGCTTTCGTTTTATTTACTTTGTAAGTCGGCATTTTAGGTGGCTTCAGGTTGCCAGTGAGCCCGCAAACTTTGACTTACGCAGCACAAATAATTATAGACATTTTGGGTTGCCCGCAGGAAAGAAACTAAAAAATTAAAACTGAGTGAATAAAAAAGGGTTAAGTGCTTTGCTTTGAGTGGCGTTTACATTTTTTGCAGCAAACTGTCGCATAAATTGCTTTGAATTATTTAAGAGCCAGTTTTCTACCTACTCTTCTCTCGTAGAGTCCAGTGTGGCAAGCCTAATTAAAAATGCTATGCGACATTTCGACTTCGAGTTTGCCTCTTACATTACTCATAAAGCCTTGCAATTCATCAATTAGCAACTTCCCCTCTGCTGTTGCTGCTGCTGCTGTGTGAAACCACAAACCCAGCAATATAAGAAAAATAAAAATGAATGACTCACGACGCTTTCATCAGTCGAGGCTGCTGTCAATAACTCTGCCAAAAAGATCCGCTATATTGTGCACAATTGGTGTGGTGCCACTTTCAACACATTCAGGCAATCGGACAGCCCCGATAAGCATGAACTCATCTCAACTCAAGATGAGACGATTCATGAACTCTCCCTTTATGAAATCTCTATGGGAAGCTCTTTGTTATACTTTATTCAATCGATAATTAGCGTGCAGCTCTTCAAATTTATGTTGTTAATTCAAAATGATGTTAGTGTTTCGCCTGAAAAATGTCGTCTTCTTGTGAGCAAGCCATTAAAAGAATTGCCTCGTAATTTCTTGGCCAGATCTTGAATTATTGTTATGATAATTGTGCGCCACACGTTCCACATTGGATTTTTTTAACTATGGACACAACTCAGATCGGCTCTGTTGGTTGCTGTTAACTTAATAAACACATTTGGCTTGTTAATTTATTTAATATTTTTTACAGCGGAAATACCATTCATGCAAGCAACACATAGGGTATCTGACTCACTTTTGATTTAACAAATAATTAACATATTTAACTACCAAGTCAAGTGTTTTTTAGATAATATCTTTTACTGGCTTTTCAAACCAATATATGCTAATTTTTTTAAGTTATCTCAAAATTAAGCAACACAAAATACAGTTTAAAATTATGTCAACTTAAACTTAACAAATATCGTTTAATTCTGTTCTCCAATTAAATTGAGTGACTTTCAATCTACGTTCCATCTCCAGTGTAGCAATTTATTCGCATCTGTCCAGCAGTAGATCCAGCATTTGTCTGTCCCATCTGTGCACATCCTGGCTCTTATCCTTGTCGTCTGCGACTTGGTTTTGATTTTGACAAGCCTCTGTTTGTCGCCCCACAACAAAACACACACGCACACCACCCATATGTGTTTGGTGTTTTTCTTGTTATTTGTAGAGCTCCCATGTCTGGTTCTGGTTCTGGTCCTGGTTCTGCCTGTGACTCTGTCTCTCTTGTTGGCCATTCACTCAATAGCCAGCCAAAGCCAATTGTCAGCATGACAAACGGGCCAACGACAGACATTTTGTTGAATGTTGGAGATGTTTGCTGTTGCTAATCCTCGGACACAACACAGCAGAGCCCCCCTGCAGCCCCTTAGCTCCTTGCTCTGGTGTCAGTCAGCATATTGTTTGTTATGGTATAGCCCTGAAATTATTGATAAATATTTGTCAAAATTCTTGGCAGAATTAAGCGCGAGTTCTTTGGGGCTAGAGCTTGCCATGGGAGTGGGGGACACTTCCTAAACATGATTGATTCATGGCTAGGGTGCCACCCCCCTTTACCAATTTCAGTCCAGATTTTAGTCCAAAATGCAGCGCAAATAGTGAAAGCAGTCGAGTCATGTAAGAGCTGTGGTTCAATGCGATTTCGAATCCTCTGTCGCCTGAATGCATGCAAAACGCAGCTCTCGGATCGAGCATAGTATGCCCGATTGACTGCGCTGGCCGGCAGCGTGAAGAGGAAGTCGGCTAGGAGGACGACTACAACTGACAATGTTGACAGCAATCGTATGTTTAAAAAGCATAATCCTAGACGAATGATGATGAATGGTCTTGAGCACACACCAACCAACCCACACAGACGCTCGCCGTCGTTTAACTAAATCCTTGATGAATGATGTTGCCTGCTTGCTCTGCGTCTGTGTCTACGTCCTAGCCTTCGCCTCCCCTAACCCCACCCCTGTATCCTGAGAACCGACTACTGCGTTTTCATATTGCAAGAGAAAATTCGAAAACGACAACGACATTAGCAACATGCCACCCAACAAACACCGCACAGCATATTTTGAGGCAGACGCCAAGCGCAATTTTCATTTACGCGTCATTTTAATGATGTTAAGTGAGTGTGCAGAAAACGAGAATGAAACCAAAACGATACAAAACCAAACCAAACCAAACCAAACCAGAACGAAACGGAACGAAACGTTAGACGAAAACCGAACTAGGGTGGAGATGGTGGTGGAGGGGTGTAGTGTTTTTGCATTTATCACCCAAAGTTTTGGTAAATAGATTTTTGTTCTGGTACTGCACATTCTGCCTTCAAAATGAAAGCAGCTTGTAATCCATTTCAAATCATTTTTCACTTTTGCATTTCCTCTGTCGTACATCTAGCTGGGCTTCCACTAGGTCTCAGCTTCGTTTTGATTTGTTTGCTTAAATTGATAAATGATGTCTGTACCACAACGCAGACAGGACAGCTTTCAGCAAGCAGAACGAATATCCTTTTAGAGAGAGGTATTCAGCGGTTTTCAGCGGGCTCTACTAAATATCCGTTAAATATAAAGCCAGACTTTAAGTAATAATAATGATGCGAACCCAGATTAGGTTTGATTTTAAATTCTGAACACAGAAAGATGCAGCCAAATCTATTTCTATATTCGTAATTCAAATCCTGATAACCTACAGATCCAAAACAGCTAATAAGTCCCAGCGGAACCGGATCAGACCTGCGTTGCATGCAATAAATATTTCAATTTCCTGACTATTTTGGTTGACTTGACACCGTTCTGTGTGAAATTACTTATCGAGTTAAGATGATTTTGGGTTTTAATGAATTTGCTGAAATTAATTTCACACACAGTCAACGCTCTGATGGAACGACCTGATATCAGACAGTTGCTGGCATCCGCATCGCTATCGCACTGGACATTATCAGGCGTCGTTGCCTCGTTAAACAACATGTGGCAATAAAAGTAATATCCTGAAAGTGCCACGTGGCGATGCAGTCATGCACATTGGTTTTATCAGAGTAACAATCAAACCTCAAATCTTCAGTGCAACTGTCAGAACTGCTTAACAAGTTGGCAGGCCATTCGTACAACTGTGAGTCACCACCAGTGCTGCCAACTCTCGACAATCCATGCTACAATGCTCCCATGTTTTTTTTAAATCGAAGGTGAAAAATCTCTAATAAGTTTTCTATGTTTTCACAATATTTAATCTTCAATTCAAATCATTTTATCGACTCAAACAAATAACTATTTCAAACTTGGAAGACAAGCGCATTTAAGATTTCTAGAGCAAAAGTTCCAAGTCCAAATAAACTAAAAGCCGATCTTTGAAGGTAATTACTAGTAAAGTTCGGTGACTCTATCTTCCAAGTTCGGTGACTCCATCTTTAAAATTGTAGGAGATATGCGGCTTTATCGACTTGTGTGCCATCGAGTGCGCAGGAGTGGGCGTGGCCATAAAAACTTATTTTCCTTATCGAACCCGTGTTATACATAACAAATTTAACGGCATTAACTAAAATCCGCGAAAGATATTTCGGGATCAAATATTTTCTGGTGACCAAACCAACCCAAACTTAATGACTGAGGCCTTAAAATTGTTGATGATGTGTGACTTTATCGATTTGTTTTTATAGATTTTCTAGTAGAACAGTATGACGAATATTTAAACAATCCAATATATAAGAATGAATTCGAAAATCGGCTCGGCTTGTACAATAATTGCACCTTATTTAGCCAACTTGTTACCAAGTAATTCTGGTTAGGTTGCACCAAGAGTGCTTGTTGCCGGGCTGGAGGGGGTTTGGTATCCAGCCTAGTTCTCGTTATTGCTGCTTGTTGTTTGTACAGCGTTGCTAATGTTCTCACTTCAATAAACAAAGTAGTTTTTTTCTCTGTTTGCGTCACAAAAAGGGCAGTCCAGCATGCAGTTGCCACCCTGCAACACAAATGCAATTGTGCTGCGACAATGTCCTTAAGCCCGCTTTGCTTCCTGCCACCGCTCTATTTTCGAGGGTGGTTGAGCAATTCAGTTCGGCTACGTGAATTTATGAAGCATAGCGAAAAGTGCAATGGTCGGTGCAGGAGCGGACAATGATTCGGGCTTTGGGCGATGGTGCAGTGGTGCAGAGTGTGCAGTGGTTTCTTTGCAGTGCATTTGTGTCCTTTTTACCGCCCCTAACATGTTTACTCTATTGTCGCTAATTGTTTGATATATGGGTGTACTTGTTTATACTTATACTTATGTAGTTACTGTTTGCGTTGCCGTTGTTATGGCAAGTAATTCGTTGTAAGTCATTAAGAAGAGACTTGTCAGGGCTGAACTGGCCACGCTAACCAGCCTGGAAGGGTTTCCCTTCTGAGTTCAGGTGTATCTCACTTACTTAATGGGGCATGGTGCAGGTGAAGCTATTGGTCTGGTATTGAATGTCTAAATAGTTGGCTGATGACAAAAGCTTAAGGGTGTTTTAAATTTGTTGCAATTGTAAGGATCTATAAGGTATACAAATTTGCATTGAACGAGTTTAATTTTGATTTATAATTATAATTTTGGTAAAGAATTCTTGATCGAGTGCAATAACTCTTAAGGTGCAAAAAATAAATTCTAAAAAATAAATAAATGATTCATAATGATAAAAACGCATGATTTAAATATATTATATTATAATACAAAATCAGTTCTATTGGAATATTATAAAAGTTACTTATTTCATTTATACGGATAATAAAGATTTTATATGTGTCATTAATATTTTAGCAGATTGAAAAATCTATATTTTCTAATATAGTCTCTGCTGTTTTGTGCTACTGCTCAGTGGACTTCATTTGTAAGCCTCAAAAATGACCTGGTTAGGCGAAACACTACGTTTCTCATAGTGGCGTCGTCTGCCATAAACATCATTACAAAGTTGCCTCCCCAGCGGTTAAGGCGACTCCAAAGTTTTCCTTAGCTCACATAACTTGTTGGCTCATATCACAGCTTTGCCCCATCCCCCACCCCACCCAATTGACAATCCTTGCCACCTACCACCTGCCCAGCCAATGAAATTAACTACTTAGAAAGTAATCTAAAGGAACTTTGACTGCGACCTGAACAATGCCAATGCGTCGCCGGAGCTCATGAAAAATTCTATTAACGGGAACGTAGAGCAATCCCCCCACAGAGCCGTAGCCCGCGCCCTGCGGCTGTCATCCGCATGTTTGTATGCATTTTGGAGCCAATCAGGTTATGCCGTTGTTTACTTAAGTAGCTCCTTGCCCCTTTTTGCAGTGCCGGGCAAGTTTACATTTGACACACCTGCTTTCGTTTGAAACTTGCCACGGGGCAATAATTGCAACGACGAGCCGCGCCATGCTGCCGTCGTAGTTTGGTCGACACCCGCAATAAAAGCAACAACAGCAGCAGCAACAATAATAAACAAATGAAAATGAGTGGCAACATTGCAGTCTGTGGCCCGGCATTGTGCAAAAGTTGTGCCAAAGAAAGCCATCGGAAATGCTGCATGGATGTGGAGTTAGGCCTCCTCATCCACATCCTCCCCAGGTCTACGTCATGTCTGCGCTTGATTGAACGCCTGCAAGCTGTTTGTGCTGGATGGCTGCATGGCTAAATGACTGACTGAATGTAGGTGAGGGGTGCCATGCGAAGGGGGAGCAGAGCGTGCGCCTTAAATAAACAATTCACATTTAATTACGTCTAAATTTGGTTTTGAGAACAAACAGCGACGACAGCCGCGAGTGCAGTCAGCCCAGGAGCGGGTAGAAAACAGAAACAGCAACTGGAACAGGAACAGGAATAGTAACAGGAGCAGAGCACTGAACACACAGAGAACGCACACGTCCATGGGCGTCGTCAATGAATGTCGAACAAATTGGCAACACACGCGATGCGATGCGATGCGATGCGATGAGAAATATGGGGGGAGGTGGGGGAGGAATGTGTAGAGAGGCATTCAATGGCGTCCAGGAATAATAAACGGACCTCCTTGGGAATAGAATTATGGGTTACTTAAATTACTTTATGCTCTCTTGCTCTGCGTCCAAAGTCCTTTCGCCTGTTTGCCACTTTGGAGGCGAGCCAGTGCTGATTGCATGCAATTCAATGAAAAGTTTTGCCAAGACGAGCTTGCCCACACCACCCCTCCCCCTCTGCTTGTCCAGTAGGTAATGCACCCTCAAATCGATAGTAATGGCGGTTTGGGGACGACAGGAGACTGTATATATATATATATATATGTGTGTGTGTGTGTGTGTGTGTGTGTGTGAAGCGAATTCCCAGTCTCAGTTGTGCCAAAGCACTAAATAATTGCCCATATGTGGCCCAGAAGCAAGGACTGTAACATGAAGGAACCACCCTTTTCAACACCCCAGAGGGTTGCACTACCCCTGTTTTTGTTAGTGTTGTTTCATCGATATTTCTTTTTTCAATTTATGCTCATTTATTCTATCAATTTAACGAAGCACACACACACTCTGTGTGTAAATCTATGGCTGACAGCATAAAAAGAAACACACATGCATACACCTAAATATAGAGTAACGGAGATGGGGAAGTGGGAAATAGAAAGAGAGTGACAGAGAGCGAGCTACAGCAAATGGAAAAGCAGATTGCAACTCGTGCGTAAAGTCGGCCTTAGTAAGGAGAGAGGAGGAGAGTGCTTGGAGGGTCGAACGAGACCGCTCTTTGTGTTTTGAAAGCAAATATTTTCTGACAAGTGGAAGTCAGATGTCATATATGTGTGTGAGTGTGCATGTGTGTGTGTGCGTGTGAGTGTAATACGCACACCCAAATGCCGTTAGTCTCAATTGCTACTTGACATGCACACACAGTAACAAACACACAATCAGAGAGGGTCGCCTCACACCACTCCAAGTAGAGTTGTCAAAAAAAAAACACACAAAACGCAACAAGAGCAACCAGAAAAACAACCGAATTGTGTAGAAAATCGTGTGGCCCAAGCAAAATGTCAGTCAGTGCAGGAAATGTTTGGCAAAGGGAAGACAAAACTTGGGCATTAGAGCGAGAAGAAAACTGACAATTATTATTTGACAGCTGACAGGTTTATGGCTGTAGCGATTTCATGAATTCGCGAATCTTGATTTGACAAAGCAGCATTATGAGACTCTTATCAGCACTGATGTGCCAAACAAATACCCTGCCAACTTCAACTTCAACTTTAACAAGTTTTGCTATATCTCATGATATTTGATATTTGCAGATCCATCAAATTTACTGGCATATCATGTTTCGCAGTGTTCTTAAATTTGACGTAACTTGCTGGCCATAAACTAATCTGGGGTCCTCATTAGCAACAAGCCGCGTCCCACTGAGAGAGAGACGTGCAGCAGAAAGTTCCTTATTATGAGATGTTTAATAATTTATGTATTTCCGATTTATGTCCGCGTATTTTTGCGAAGTCCTCTCCCCCACCAACTAACCTCCTGCCAAAAAACAGCAATCCCCACCCGCATCCTCGCTCATTTGTATGCGTGCAGTGTTGCGCAGCGCACTTATTGCGAGACGGGGACACTTGGGTATTAAAAAATGCCAAAGAGTACTGTGGCTGGCGGGCTGGCTGGCTGTGAACCACCCATCCACAACCTATCCACATCCACAATGCCACGGCCAGTCAACGAACCATTACTACTTTATTTTCAGTCTCAGTCTCAGTCAGTCAAAAATTGTATTATGCACAAGCTGTAATATGTTGCAGGTTGGTTGGTTGGGTGCTTTCTGCGTATGTTTAGTGCCCCAACCACGCGATGGGAAGCGGCTTTTTATTAAGAAATCATCGTTGATTGCGTGGAAGGAAATAATGTTGATTTTAAATTTTACAAGATGCCAACTGAGACATGCGGAGTGGGTGAAATGGAACCAACTTGGGGGTTGTTTCGCATTTGCTGTGGCAAGTTTATTATTGTAATGGACGGCACACTTTTTAGGCTGGTACTTCAGGGAGTTCTTCTTTCAATGCCGGTCTATTATGTTTATGTCTTGTAGTGCTCTCTCTTTCTGTCTCTCTATATATCTTTGAAGGGTTTAAATGGACCAACTGTAGATGGAGTCAAGTACCTGTCTGGCATATCGGAGTAATGCTGCCTCTATTTATGCCATGTGGCCTATAAAATATTCATTTGAATTGTTGTCAATATTTGCATAATTGGTATGAGACAATAGCAAGATCTTTTAATTTTTAATATATATAAGTATTGAGAAAAACCTTAATATTTAAATTATGAAGTTGCATTGGCGTCTCATTTTGTTGATGGAACTTATAGAGAAATTGTTTATATATAAATAGATACGAAGAAAAGCATTTGTAATTCTTAATTGGCTTAATGCTAAAAACAATTTTTAACTCTGATCCATTTTAATGTTTAACAAACATTTCATTGCAATGAAAAAGTGCCCCCAATGTCTGCCTTGAAGGCAGTCAGTTTTGATTATTCCGCCTGACTTTTGGAAACAATATTTCGTCATGGCTTCCTTTCGCTAACTTCTTGATGGCACTTAAGGCTTTGGCTCTTAAGCCGCCTCTTACCCTTTTGAACCCGAGTATTAGGCATGCCAGCCAAAAACAGTTGCTTTGCTGTTGTTGTTGATGCAATAACTTGGCTAAAAACACCACAGACCTGCGACAGACAGTGTACTAAAGGCCAAGCAACTGCTCAGCTATTTATCGCATAAATGTTTATGTATATATAAATATATATAGAAAATACATGCAATATCTACGTATCTAACGATGACTCGTTGCAAAAATCTATAAATCTTATCAAGTAACCTTCCCCCCTCATTTAACACACCCATCTACCCATCCAAGGAGAAAAGGCTCTACTTCAACCATTTGTCTAGCATGAATGCATATATGAATATGTATGTGCATATTTATGTGCATATGTATGTATGTATTGCTTGGGTCAACGTTACAAAATTAACTACAAATACTGAGGCAAATTTTCACACTAATCGCACGTGACAAAGTCGTTGTTGCCGTCTTGTGGCTGGGGCAGATTCCGTCTAATGTTTTTGGGTGTCGTGCATAATCGTTAATGAATTATGGCTGCACATGTGAGCCAACTCGTAATTTGCGTGTTCCACATGTTTTTGGCTTTTGTTTTTGTGGCTGGCCTACATTGTGTGAGGCGGGCTTTAATGAAATTTTCCTAGGGCCTTTTACTTCAAAGCATTCGACTCATTCCCACCCAGAGAAAATCAGCCAACCCTTAGCGAATTTTGTAGTTGTCTGCATTAAGTTTGGCGCTTTGTACTTAAGTAATTTCCACCCTCGACCATTCACATCCATTAGTCATGGGTTTATCAAGGTGCTTCCATCTCAGTTCGCAGTATGCGTGTTTGCCTCAAGCTGACCACACCCCACCGTCTATACAAAATCATACATTAATTGTTTTTCATAATAGCACTTAATTTCTTCGATAAATTCTCAAATGATATGTTACCAGTGCACATTTTTAATATCGAGTGAGCAAAATGTGTGTAAAGCTGTGTTAACTATATTTGCACACATACCGGCAATCAGCTTCACCCTCTGCCTTTTCCAAAGTAAAATAAAAAACATAAGAAATTGTGTTTTAAAAATAGAAAAATTCCCAAAACTGACGCTAAAAATGTTTTGAATACACTCCTAACGAGGTATTGCCTTCCTTCTCCTCTCCTCGCATTTGCTTGCCTCCTCTTCTCTCATTTATTTTATTATCATTTTGCGTTTTATCAACTTTTTTTCATTTATTTTTTTTTATCATTTTGTTTGTTATAAACTTCGTTTATGCTGTAAAATTTAATTGCATATACAGCCACGCTTTGAAGCGTCCATAAACGGAGCCACAGCAGTGTGCTATGTTGCCAGTTGCCAGGTGTAAGTTGCGGCAAAAGCTCTCAGTGCAACAGCAGCTATCAAACATTTGGTTTTATTATCCTGTTCTCAAGAATTGTTTTTGGAAAATTGAAATGGGACAGATACTTTCACATTATATTTCATATTTGCTATGTCAGCATCCAAACAGTCCTCGTATATCTGAATATGGCTTTATTTATATTTCAATGCATATGTTTAGGCTTTAGTATCGTAAAGTTCCTATCTATGGGTTAGTTTTCTCCTACTTTCAATTATATATCACATATACATATATAAGTGCACCATGGCGTCCCGTTGAGTTGTTCTAGTTATCTCAATATGTCCCTATTATCAACATTATCCATATTAACAACTAAGTATGTAATGAAATACAATTTCGCATGCGAAATTCTTATTCACTTTGTAAGTTCGATATTTATATAATTAAAAGCAGCATTTTACAATATGTGATTGCTTTAAAATTTTGTAAAATCGCAATATTAATATTTTGTTGTTTTATAAATAAAACTGAAAGATTACCTTACAAAAGATTACTAGACAGAGTCTAAGAGTTCATCTTGCAATAAATGTGAAAAATAAATTTTTAAAATTAGATATTTGAAATCTTGTCAATATCAACCATATAAATTTAAAATAGCTATTGATTATTTATTTAATAAAAACCTAAATTAATCACCCATTGTTATTTAAACATTGGCAAATAAATGCTCACTGCGAACATCGAACCATTTCAAACTTTAAACTATTTTACTGTTCTCGACTGCTTAAAAAAAAACCTATTTTTTTTTGTCGAATTGTGTGTGTGTGTCAAAACTATTTTCGAAATGTTTTAAGCGATTCTAGCAAAGTATTTAATCCTTTGAATGTTTTATTGCTTAGATAGTGTTTACTCAGCTGCACGGGGTTCTGGGATATCATTGCCAACAGTGTCATCTGGCGGGAAGAGGGGCGCTTCCATATAAATGTTTATTTGAAATGCATGCGGGCTCTCGTAATACCAACGCGCATAGTTTGCATGAAAATATTTGTTAAAAAAAGCCAAAACTAGCAGCGAACTGAAATCTCTAAATAATAAATTTGTAAGGGGGAAACAAATTTCAGCGTTGAGTTTAAAAACTTGTTCATTGTCATGTTGTTTGTGTTTGGCGGGGCTTTAATTATTTTATTGCTGTATTTTTATACGTATATTATGACATACTAGAATATTCAATGCGAATTCCTATTCCTTTTTGATCCTGTGAGTGAAAACTTTGTTTGTGTTCTAAAAATGTTAATTGTCTTTCATAGTTTCTTGATAAATATCCGATTGCGTTAGAAGAAAAAATGTTGCAATGCTGTGTAATACTGAGTAAATGGCAAGGTAACGCTTATACATATGTATATAAATTGTAGGTATTTAAATATATTTAAAGCTGTATTATCATCGAACAACTAATAAGATGCTTCTTTTACCTATATTGGAAAAAGATAAGTAAATAGGTCGATTTTTAATACATTATTATCTTATGGAAGTGAATATTCTTACTCAGCATGTCTAAAAGATATTTTCATTTTTTATAACAATTAATTTTTATTTTCTGTCAATATTTTAAATAAATATATGGCTAAATGGTATTAAAATAATGAGTAAAATATTGAGTAAGAATTGTTTTCAACAATTTTGTAATATATTTTTAAAATGTATATCAATTTAACCTCCCTTTAATTTTGTATAATTGTTGAGTGTATTTATGGGACCAAATGTTATGTACATATATGTGTAAATATATATTTCTGTCGGCTCAGTCCCATAATTGCTCCCAAAATATACTCTTACTTGTCTATGGATTTATTTTGTTATTCAGTGCATACATTTTCCATCGGTGAGTGCATAAAAATAAACGAATTGATTGTTTCATAAGCCTTAAATTACTATATCATCATCATCATCATCATTTTTATGAGTGCCCAGATTGTTCCCTGTCTGTTGATTTATTCAAATAGCTGCTACGTGTCAAAATATGAAAATTAAAATTTAAATGCATAAAATAATAAAAAAAAAAAAATAATAACTGCATGCGCTGTATTAACTCATTGCATTTATTCAATGGGGCATTTCCAATAGCTGTTAGCTTAAAACGGGTCGATTTCTGTGCTTTTCAATGTGATGGCATTAATTAAAGTATTCGAGTTTTCATGGAGTGAACAGCAATTTTTATAGCGAATATTGATATGCATTGAGTTGTCCCAACTGTGCGGCAGATATAATAACTTTGTTGCTGTGTTAAAAAAGCTGTCCTGACCACATATTTAATATAAGTCCCTACTCAACACGCGAATCAACCCTTTTCCCCAACCTCTCTAACCTCTAAGAAGGGTTCAACCATCACATTTTGGAGCTGAAGAAGACAGAACTCGCGGCTAATTAAATTCCAGAAAGCGCGTAGCAAAAACCTCACCGACTTTTGAAGTTAAGGTCAGCAACAGGAAGAACAACAGAATTCCCTGTGATGACAATGTTTGCCTACCAGGCTTATCAGCTCCTAATTGTATCTCTCCCAAATATGTATATAAATATTTGAAAAATGCCTTTTTAATTGCACAAAGTCGAAAAGTTTTGACTTAAGCCTTTCTGGCATAATTACGATAAGCAAAACAAGCTGAAATCATTGACGTGAGTTGTTGTTGCTGCATCATCGAGTGGCTGCCACTGTTGCGACTTCCTGTTCCTGACAGACGGACAGACAGACAGACAGACAGACAGACAGAAAGACAGGCAGGCAGGCAGACAGAAAGACAAAAAGACAGAAAGACGAACTCGCTGCTGTGGTGACTTGAAGCCTTTGGTTGGTGGCTTTTGCTGTTGCATATTCAGAAGCTTCGTCAAGCAAAAATATTACATAATTATACAAAGTAAGACCAAACACAACAAGCAGGGAGTCAGGCAAGGACCGACGCCGAGTGACTGGCGTTTTTGGTGTTTGATGACCCTGTTTATGAATACGTTAGCATTAATTAACTTTGATTTAATTAAACGTGCAAGGGCCACAGTCCCAGACCAGGTCACTTTTAAGGCGCTATTCGCAGCCCTCAAATCGAGTCGACTCTCGTTGCTCCTGTGCCTGCTTCTGTGACGGCTTCTTGTTAATCTCTTAACCAGTCGCAGGGGCATTGCGCCTTTTGCGGTTTGGCGCCACATTTGCCAGCCAGAGCAGCCAACTGGAAGAATAGCAACAGAACACTGTGCTAACACTGAGCTTCTCCAAAGCAACCTGCACCAAGGCTGATTCATTTTTTTTTTTGCTTTCTTATTTTTAGCTTTCTTTCTTGGCACTTTTGAAGTGGAAAATCCTTTTGCCTATTTACGTGGCCTTAACAAGTCAACACCGATGGCATTGTATATTTTCCCCCTCGCACTCCGTTGTCTTTTGAGCTTTAATGTGCTTCGCTCAAGGTGCTCCCATGCCGAGCATTTTACTTCTAGAAAACGAGAAGTTTAAATAATACTATTTGTTTACCGTTAAAATGAATTATGGCTTAAGATTTATGATTTGAAGGAATATACTATTGACAACAACATACACACGAGCAATTATCTTTTATAATTTCACATCACAGTATTTTACAGTGCATTTTCCGCAGTGTACTCATGTTTTAATGCAACAAACACTAAGCACAATAAATATAATAAAAATGGCTAGTACAATATTAACATTTGCAATTGTCAACATTTTGAAATACATAATTTCGTAAGATATGTTTTTTTTTTTAGCAATAAAGTAAAACTTGTTTAATATGATTAATAAGAAAACGATGCATATTTGAATGCAATAACACATTTAAGTAAAATATTTAAATCTGTAGAAACGACACTTGCTGCATGCTTATTTTCTTAATTCGTTTTTTTTTTTTGTGTTTGCGAATTCGATTTTCTACTTTAGACCTCATTTCACATGTGCTTTGATTGCGAGGAGCTTTCTTTGCCTTCCAGAGAGGTCTTTGTGGTTGTCCCGTACCTCTCTCTAGTGTTTTGTTTATATTTTGCTGTCTGCTTTCATAAATTAATTAATTGGCCTGCGGCTGGTCAACAACAGCAAAAAGCAAATAAATAAGCAAAAATATTTGCTTTAATTTATGTGGCAAGTGGCACAGAGCACGGAATGCCCGCTCCAATTGCTAACTGCGACTGAAACTGAATCTGAGATTGAGAGCTGGAATTGAAACTGGGAGCCTTTGGCCTAGTTACTCTTCCAACGCACTCAAACCAAACCAACCTGCTCGCCAGCCAGCAAAGAAGTCCAAGCCCGTCTACGCCTGATGCCATTTACAAATTGCATTAGATTAAAGTACGATAAAACGCGGACGACGCGTTCAGTTGGCGTGATTTCGACTTATTTACACTTACAAAAAGGCCAACCAAAAAGGGAGAAACCGATATGGTAGAGTGAAGAGGCATGTAGGGCTGTTGGAGAATACAGCCTGGTAATATTTCCACGCCTTGCACATTTTACACAAAACTCGGGCACTGTTGACGCTCTCCGAACGGGGCATGTAGAACATGGTTAATTAGCAATTAATGAAGCGATAATGAAGCCAAGATAAACGGCAACGTTGACTACGAATGACGATCATAATGATGCTGTTGATGATGGTTGCGATGACAACGAGGCTGTTGAAGTGGCGCGCACCAAGGGGCCCAAGAGGGGCATCAAGGGTAGGGAGCCGCAGTGTGAAAATGTCGAAGACTTTGGCAGTCCGAGGCCAATCTTATGGTTGCCTTTGCTGCTGTATGTGTGTGTTTGTGTGTGGATGTGTCTGTGTGGCTCCAACGGCCTTGACGTGGATTCCGCTTGGAGGATGCGGATAAAGCGGTAGTTGCCTGTTGGTTTTAGTTTAGGTTTCTTTCATTTTATTATTTCTTGTTTTCTACGCTGCTGGGCAAAAGCCGCTTCATTTGTTGTTGTTGTTGTTGTTTTTGTTGCTCTTGTTTTTTTGTATTTTGTTTTTTATCCTACCTTTAAATAAAATGTGTTTTTTTAAGGGTCTCACTATATAGCTATGTGTGTGGTTGGGCGCGCGAAATTGTATAATTTCCATGGAAAAAAATAAACACATTTTGCAGGTTAATTAGTTTGCTGGCGCTGCCAGCCCCAATTAAATTTCAACGAAGGCTATATTCTAAAACTGAAACTCAAGCTGGACAGACGAATGAAAACAATTTTGTTGCTTTTGTGAATGAGCCCTACTTTGATAGATATTAAACAAATAGTTCTTTGACGATCAGAATTAAAAAAAACTCAACTTGTCTCGTTGCTCACATGGATTTTCCTAGATATTTGGCTAGGTATTTGGCTAAATGCTAATTCTAAAAGTTAATTGAATCGGATGCTTTGTAGCAGAAATTCGTGTTTTATCTATAATTATACTTAAATTTTAGTTTTCCGCGAATTGTGGAAGCATCTAATTATTAGATTAATAGGAATGATAAATTTCTCTCAGTTTTATATAAATCTTGATAAACTGTTATTGGTGTTGGCTAGCTTGAAGAAATAATATTAGAGTTTTAGGAAAGAGTTAAGAAGTTATGACTTTTAATTAGATGCCTAGTGAATACAATTTAATTTTGAAAGTCCAGAGAATGAAGTTGATAAAGTAGTGCAACGGAATCCAGATTTCGAATTAAAATAAACAAAAAAAAAAGGTTATTACATCATTAGATTCTTGTACATTTTAACTGTTAAGTTAAGTCCAAAAAAATGTAACTGCATTTAGTTTTCTCTGTATTGAAAATCATGGCATTGCATTTGCAGATTCTTTCATTTATATCTGTTGCCAGAATAATCTATCTGCCTCAATGAAACTGAGCAGACAAGTCCAACGAATGTGCTGCCATTTTTCCTTCCTTATGACAGCAACAGCAACTGCAATCCTGAAATGCGATCTAATTTTCATGTTATTTGATAGAAAACTCTTGTAGACATCCCTCGTTGCTCGGTTTGCCTGTGTGCAGTGATGCCAAGAATTTATCAGAGAGCCGCAGCTTTTAGTTGCATCACTCGCCGTGAAGATGGGAGAGAGTGGGATAGGGGGTGTGGTTGGTTGGTTGGTTGATATGAACTCTGGGATGCTGTGTTAAGCCTCAGCCACCTCCACCACCGACTGACTCTCTGAATATTATCAAAAGTGGTGTATCTGAAGCTGAAGCTTCCTGAATCTCATATCGGGCATGGCGAACATGTACAAAAGTTGTTGTTTGCCGTGGATGCTTCACTGGCGATCGTAACAACAGCAACTGTTGCTGCTGTTGCTTGGCTGTTGCTGTTGCTGTTCCTGCTTCTGTTGTTGTTGCTGGCGCTGTGCGAGATTAAACAATGATTGCATTTTCATTTGCATTTTAAGTCACGGTGCAAGAAAAACCAAAGCATAAAAACTCGAGGGTCGGGATCTCACTTGCCAAGTGATGTTGCTCCGTCTGATGATTCTGGTGTTGTTGCAGCAATTGTTTGTGCTAGTAGAGATGAGCGATTCCCCACAACAATCCATTCCCCATTGACTCAACTTTGAACCAAGCCAAATCGATTCAGACGAAAGACGTGTCACGCTCCCATCTCTAGTTGCAGTTGCAGCTGCCTTTATGCTGCTTGACTTCTTGGGGGCCCAGGAACAGGTTTGCCAAAACTAAACACATGCCGCCAGCGTCGTCCGGCTAAGATTGAAATGCAAATCAGTTAATGGTGTTCCTGATGCTGTTGCTGTTGCTTTTGCGCTTCCACTGTGGCAAGGGCCAACACCATTCATTGGGACTGATGTACATGTTTGCATTCCCCTCCACCTGCCTGCTTTCCTATCAGTGGCTGCTGATGTTGTTGTTATGTACATCAGCATATATAATTGGCCTGGGCCAGGCCAACTGGAATTGCTTCCTGGCCCCATTCTGTATAACCCATAACTCAAATGGCCAAAACGCTTGGCTTTAATGTGCTCTTCACACTCATAAAAATGAAAATTTGTGCGACAGACACAAAACCACCGCTTGGACCCACGCTAAGCTTTTGATATGTAACAGCTGCTGTCTGCCGGGATTTACTGGTCCTTGGCTTGTGTGTGTGTGTGTGTGTGTGTGTGTGTGTGTTGTGTCCAGCACACTCATCTCGATTACGAGGTGTAAATTTACGGAAGCACATAAAGCCATTTGGCGCGAATGTCGCTATCTAATCCTCAAGCCCATGGCCAGCTCAAAAGCCAATTCATATATTTACCGCTTTGCCAGTCGACCTTAACGGGAACATTTTGCACTAAGCTTTTCGGACATTCAACGCGAGGAACAATCATCATCATCATCATTATTATCCTCATCATCACTAACATCATCATCACCATGTCAGGGAGGGTAAAGCTTTATTAATTTTTTATGAAATGCGGATTGTTGCTGCTCATTTGTGTGGCTCATTTTTGGGCAGCCCAACGAGATGCTGGGTTTTCTCCTTTGATAAGTGACTGACTTTAGTAGCAACAGACCTGTTTACAGTTGATTACTTACCAAAGTTTGGTTTGATTAAGCGAGTATTTTAGTCAACAGTTTCTGGTCAACAGTGCGATTGGGGAAACTGAGCAAATACCACTTTATAGATTCCCACAAAACACAACACAAAACTACAAACTACTTCTCTGACTCCATAAAAACAAATTTTCACCACAATTTCAGTACACTCTTTTCCCCATTTTTAATAAGCTGATGTGCATTTATCTACTATCTAATATCTTACGAAATATATTTATCTATATATAGATTCAATAATTTACAGACACTTTCTATTATTTTTTCTATCTTATGCAATTCCCATTGCAGAGCACAATGCTTAAATTTACCAACATTTTGATTC
Organism: Drosophila longiperda; assembly: GCA_035042125.1. NCBI lineage: Eukaryota > Metazoa > Arthropoda > Insecta > Diptera > Drosophilidae > Drosophila > Drosophila longiperda. The sequence goes on from JAWNLV010000130.1 coordinate 1,113,990, forward strand.
CACTCCACATGGGTTGCAAGGCAATTGCCACCAAAGTTGCACCTTTCAACATGACAGTGCAGTGTAGTCCACATTGAACAATCTTTAAGGTACAATCACTTTCAGCACTAATATAAAAAATAAAAAACAAAATACAGAAAAAACACCGTCTGCCCTTTAAATCTTGCTGGGATTGAAAAGGAGAGCAGAAAAAAATATGCCTAAATCTCGACTCTTTTGGTATTGCTTGGAGACGTGCCTTAAGCAATGGTTTTTCTTGTGTATATTTCATACAAAGATCGTAATTATGGGTTTCGAAAAAACGTTGCGGCATCTTCGAATGATCGACATCACCAGTCGCGAAATATATGGTCGCAAACCTGATGAAAGACCAGTTAACAGATGAAGCTGCATATGAGAGCGCTTTGAATAGTCGTGCATTTACTTTGCCACACTGTTTTCTTTCGTTATTTTGTTGTCGTTGTTGTTGCTGGTGATGGTCACGCCCACTAAAGTGGCATGCAGCCATGATTATGTAAACAGAGAGCAAGGAAATGAGGAGTCACCTGAGGAGGAGTGGGAGGCGAGCTGTTAAAGGCCACAAAGTCACCGGGTCTTTGATGATGATGATGATAATGGTGATGAAGACAGCATCAACTACGAAAATGTTGGAGTAGCAGATGCATTGTGATGTGTGGTGGCCAAAGGAGAAAGGTCGTCCCAGCCACCTTCAAGATACAATGTGCAGTAAGTGTTAAAGTTTCATAAGTTGACTTTAGTTCAAACTAAGCCCAGTTAACAGATCACTAGAGATGTACAGCAAAGTCAGGAAGATAATGTTAATTGTTGGAAACCGATTAAAAGATTAAATTTTTAAAATATATGAAAATGATTTAGTACTTACATTCTGTGTTTGTGTGAATATTTTTATATGTTCTCATGTTAGAAACAATTCTCTGATAGCATTAATTAATTTAACAATAAACTAGCTTAAAACTTGTATATATTTAAAAATAAAACAATAATATAAATTAATTAGCAAACTTTAATTGCTTCGAATGCATCGAGTTTTGTAGAAAGACGTTTGTACTTCAAGTAAATATCGAGTCATTGCTAGCTTTAAGGACAAGTAAACTTTCCTGACAGCATAGATGGGCGTGGCTCAAGCATTTAACTATTTATATAATTATACAAGCATTATTATGCTACATCAAACTGAGACCCAGGGCTATGCAGAATCAAATCCCCAATGCCATTAGCCACGCAACAGAGCTGTCAACTACAGTGGTGTACATGAAACTAGGGCCACCCTGTCCTTAAATGGAAAGAAACAACCCAATGCGCAATTAAAATGAGTAATGGAAACAAAAAAGTCCCCAACGAAATTCAAAATGAAAATTCATTGAAGGGCAAAATTACACACTACAATTTGTGCTGTGAGTTGCGTTGGGTTAATGAATTTAAATGAGCCACCACCTTTCCGTAACTTGGCCTAGATTGAGTGGCTTAAAATTATTTACAGCGAGACTTGCAGAATCAAATAAGTAAATTGACGAGTATTTTACTTATTTGTTGTAGCTAAATTTAATAGAACTGTAAAAATTAGAAAATAGTAGTTTGCTTGCAAACTTTTAATCGGCGGAAGAACTGTTTAATATTAGCTACTATGATTATTAATATATATATAATTAAGAAAAGCAAAGTTTCAGTTTGATCTACAACTTATTACACCCACATAATCCATTCATTTATATACAGGATATTGTAACAAAAACGATTTTATAAATGAGCTGCCTCCGCAAGAAGGAAGCAAATCGTTCAAGAGGAATCCATGCCATAAAGGCAAAAGGATACCAGCTAACACACACACACACACACACACACACACCCACATCCATACATAGTAACTCGCACAAATCTCGATGGTAAAAGCCAAAGTGCAATGTCCGTGCTGACTTGCCAGCAAGAAGGGCTTCATGCTGAACTGGGCGACAACCCTGGTAATCCCACCAGTTTTCCAGTTTTTGTTGATATTAAGTGGCACGAAACATTGCTACCCCCAAAGTGCCCCAAATGTCCCAAATGCCCCAACACAGCAGCAATCAATCATGTGGTTTAAATTGGGGTATTTGTTTAAGGCGGTACATTTTCAAAATATCCGTTCGTCTCTGATAAGGATGTGTGTCAAGTCTAAGTCGTCTGTCACTTGACCAGGACCTTTTTGCAGAAGGTTAGGTGTTGAGGCCTTGTGCCAAAAGTTTAAAAACCATATTTTGTGATTGCTTATCGAAATTTCTACACAGATTTATTTTAGGGCCTATTACACTATTCTACAAAGATAAGTGTTAAATAAAAGTGTGGTTGAAACAACTTAGAATCACTAACATTGCTTTTCAAAAATAAGAGTAGAAATTATTTGACCAATGCTGTCAAAATTTAATTAAGCCTTTAACTGCAGGGTATTCCAAAGTTACTAATATCACTTATAAGGTGCTTGTCAAATTACAATCACCAATCTACGAAAAGGGCATCGGTCACTCGAAAATATTGTAGGCAAAGTTTGATTTTATAGCCTATGGTTGTGCCGAATTGGATTGGCTAATATCCAGGAAAACCCCTTATGGATGGCTAATATTAATCATGCACCTGTCACCTAGCCAAAATATTGTCAAAAGTTTGTATAAAATATGACAATGCTGCTGCGATTGTTGTGACATTCTTGTGATGAACTTTTTAGATAAAGTTTCACAACATTTGTGAGCGTTGTGGCACGAGGCATGTGAAGCGAAACAACATCATAATGACGACTTTCCCACTCGAACATTATTGGTCAAAGATAAAGGTCGACTGCACTTCACCTTTTCGAAAGGATTCTCAGCTGATAGGCCTAGCCATGTGCGGATGATTGATTTTTAGCGATATCAGACTGACAGTTTGCCACATAATTGCATTGCAAAATGCCCTAACTATGCATTTGAGTGCATCTCACACTTGGGGGGAAGAGGAGAATGCAAACATATTATAAAGTGATTTCTAACTCAATATTGGTTAGACCAAATCTAATTGTGTTTGATGTGTGTGTAATTTGCGGCAGTGTGTGTGCGAGTATTATGAAAATTACCACAGAATGCTGCGCAATACGGAATGGGCTGATGCAACCAGCAAAATACACGATGAGGTGGTTTACGCCATTTAAGCCACAAGTGTGTTGTTAGCATCTACACTAAATGTTTTGTTATTGATCAAATATACAAAATACATAATGGGTATATATAATTGCAATATTTATTTAGATGTTTGTATGTGTAAGAAATTGTTGGGTCATTTGCCTAAATGTGGGCAATGTTGTGATAAATTGCAAATTTGCATAAAATATTTGTTGTTTATTTATTGGCAGTATTGGCTAAGGCTTGCACACTTGCATACAAACACACACACACATACACATAAATACACACACCTGAGAACTTGTGCTTTCAGCTGGCAACTAAATATTTGATGCAATTTGTGCGGCAGTTTAATGGTTTAGTTATTCACATATATATAGATATATGTACACACAACATTTATGCTTAGATATGTACAAATGTATATCTGCTGTTATTCAAAGGTCACTTTAAGGCTGATGAGTTGAAAAGGGCAAATACTGATAACGCACTTTATATTAAATACCACAAATAAGTGTTCGAAAGATCAAAGCTCACGAAATATTAGTGATTTACTATTTTAGTTCAATAATTGAATAAAGCTAATGTTGATAAACAACAGCGGACCAAATGTTGCATAATCTTGTCGATCGGAATCAATCTGCCGACATCTCAATTTTAGATAGGCTGCTTTTAAGATGCGTCCTGGGTCATAAATATACAGCAGATGATAAAGGAATGAAAAGTTAGAAAGAATTGGAACAAAAAATACTCCTAAGAGAAACAAAAAAAAAAAAACAGAACATTCGACAAATATTACAAAATGGAAAAACACGAATACTGCAATTGTGCTGGGCAGAGGGATGATAAGCTCTAAGTAGGTAATATCCATGGGAAAGGATAGACTTAAAATACTTACTTAATGAATAAATTAGCATTAAGATAATCTAAGTTTTATAAATTTCAAAGCCAAATCGTATTTAGGTGCCTGAACTTGATTTCAAGGCTCCAAACTATTAGGATATGTGTATAAAAAGTACCTAAAGAAAAAGTTTAAATGGTTAAAAGTGGAAATCATCACACAGCAGCCAATACAATGAGGTGACAAATAGCTCTAGGGGTATTATTAATTAAAAAAATGAAATGAGAAATGAGTTCAGTCAGTCTGATAGAAATGATAAAAGGTGCCACAGAACAGAAATAGTTTTAAGTAATCTATTATCCAAGTCAGTCTTTAAATCTGCGACAAATATTGGTTTTTTTTAATTTTGGTGGTGTTTCCTAGTAATCTAGTGTTCAAAAAGCTTGAACTCTAAATTTTCTGCACATATCAGCAATTGAGGATTTTAGTAGAAATTTTTTAATTTTTTCAAATATTCTACCTTGCTTGCAGATATGGGCATTTTCGATTTCTACATCCGAAGTTTCTGGAGGCAGCGGATGTGTGTGTGTATAAGCCGACTGAAGATAGTTTTCAGTAAGCTAGCATCCAAGTTTGGTGACTATATATTTATTAAATTGTGAAAGATATGTGGTTTATCGATTTAGGTTTTCCGAAATATCAGCTTTGCTGATTACGGTCGCAAGAATTGCCATAAGCAAATCGATACCAGTAACATGCCAGATCTACTCAAAAACAGCAGCATTTTTAGGGTCTGGGTCTGCAGAAAAGGATATCTTTGAAAAACAACCTACCAAACATATATGGTGAATGTAGCCTTTAGATTGCAGGAGATATTTGGCTTTATCGATTTGCGATAGTTAGTTTGGCTTGGGAACAGACCAGTAAATGTTCAAAATTTCAAGGCCAATCTTTAAGGCTAAAGAGCAACTAAACTAGATTTAGCTTCATTCCTAAAAAATAATACAAGAACTTAATGGTTAATAAGACAAACTTTTCATTCAATTACAAACTAAGGCGTAATAACTGCAGTTAGCCTAATGAACATAATTTGGCCAAACATTTTGTAGTTGCCATTTCATTCGCAGACTAAGAGGAACACAAACCTTGAGGTGATTTCATCACATTAAACAACTGAGGAGTTGTGAAGCTGCGAAACCCAAATACATACAAAGTTAAATAATGGAGAAACTAATTTCGCAGCACTTGCGCTAATCTCAATTTCAACTTTTATTTTATTTAAATTTGATGCTTTGTTTCGCAGTGATAAAAACAAAGCTAAAACGGCACTTGCCACTCGACTGTTCCCCTACGCTCCCCAGGCCCCAGCTCCCAGGCGGAACTTTATGTGTTGCCGCGAAATCTCAAAACAATCAAATTGCGAGAGTGCAACAAAAAAACAAAAAAGGGCCAACTCAAATAATATGCCACGGCTGTTGATGCTACGGGCTTTCGTGGGCGTTGATGTTTTCTCAACAAAAATACATAACAACAACAACAACAACAACAACAACAACAGCAACAGCAAACAACAACAACATCAAGGACGGCAACACGCAGTGGCAACGAGAGGAACTGAAAGCCAACTTCAACTTTAGTGCGAAAACTTTTGCCACTTAACTTTCCTGAATGCAAGGCGGCTAAGAGGGCAGGAGTGGAGCGCAACGGAACGCAGCGCAAGGTGCTCCAATCTGAATCCCTATCCCAGTTTCAGGGCCAGTTTCAGCCTCCCCCAGACTGCCAAAGCAATTAAAATTATTGCTGGCGAAAAAGTAATATTTTTCAAGTGCTAAATAAACACACTATAAAAGCCGCGAACGCGAGCCGACAACTCAAGTCAAAATACGCTCGTTGGCCGCAAGATGGCGCTGCTGCTATACACACACACACACACACATACGCATACACAGACACACTTATGCACCCACGCACATACACATACACATACACAAAAACACAACCCATACACATTCAGAAGACGCGCACAAAGTTGATTCAATGATGTTCTCAAGAGTTATTTACATATGCAGCGCGCACGGAGAACTTCACAGAAAGCGCTAAGGAAAACTCTCCCAGCAAATATTTGGCCTCCGCCTTTTTATCTATGCCAAATCGCTAGATGGACTACTCCTGCTCTGCATCAGTAGAAAGGAAGGGAAACTTTGAGTGGGTGGCACTTCTTGAAAGTTGGTGGCGCCTGATGGACCGCTTGATTGCCTGCTCCGGCCGTGATATGACGGGAAGAGCAACAACAAGTAGCAATAAGATGGAATTGCTGGGTGAGAAGGCAATTATGATAATGTTCAAGTTTGTTAGGTTTCTAACTCAAAGAGCAGCATAGAATATGTTTTACAGAGAGCCCACTGTCAATAAATAAGAAAAGTACACGCGTATTTGCGTTTTACTTCGAAATGTTTGTTATTTTTCAATGTTTGTAATATATACATTTCTTCAATGCCATTCTATATCCATTTAACATTTTATATATCAATTTGAATTAAACAAATAGGAATGTTTTCTTTTGGCACAACTTCATTGTACAATTTTCCCATTTGAATGGGCGCTTTACTATATATATATAATAATTCGGAACCTTTCGATTTAATTCCCTTTCTCTCTTAATTATTGCTAAAAATTTAACAAAAATTCTCAAATCAAAATGCAGTTTAGTATACATTATGTCTTATTACTTATTTAATTTCTTAACTCCATTTTTTGATTTCCCTCTTCACAATTTGGTAAACTCTTCTTATACCAAAGTTCATATGCCTACGTTCTTAATCTGAAGGGTTTTTCAATTGACTTTGCTCACTGAGCAGACAATACATGTATTGTATATTGTATTGACCAAAGTCAATTGGCCTTGTTGTTTTTATAGCACATCGATGGTATTGGGAAAAAGTTTTCAGGAGTTTATACTAATGCTCCATTACTTAATGTTAAAGCTGACGCCCAAAAGCAATAGCAATAAAAAACAAAGTTGCAACATTTGCTGAAAAGATCAGAGCACACTTTCACCTAAAAGTTGACGGAGTTTTGTGGAGAAGATTGCAAGCAACTTAACCAACGCAAGGAAAGCTGCAAATTGTGACAAAGTACAGAAGAAAGTGTGGGATGGGGAGTGAGGGGGAGTGAGGGGGGGTTTTTCGAGATGTGTAAATGTCTACTCGAGTGTAGAATTTGATTGCACTTGGAAATGTCTTTATGCGAGTGTTGAGCCAAAGTCATCGATGATGCTTTGTCGATTGTCTTTTATGGCTTGGAAAATAAACTTTTGCCACTTTGGCCATTCGCTTGGTTGCACCGTCAACTTGTCGAGTTGCTGCAACAAGAAGTTGCGCGTAGTTAAAGAGAGTCAGGCGTAAATTCACTTAAATTATACATCTAGGTTCAAGTTGAGTCCCTGGTCTTCACTCAGTTGTAGCATTTGAAACAATTTGCTGAGTCATACATGCACGAACACACACACACACACACACACACACACACACACACACACACATTGCTGTGACCCACATTTATACGCTCGAATTGATTTTCTATGCTGGCAATCAGCGCAGGACAACACACACACACTGCGTATACGCAATGTCCTGCCAACCCCAAAAGCCACTAAGCTGCTGCCAGCCAGCTATTTCTATTTCTAATTCTATTTTTTATTTGTTGTAAATCTGTAACGAAGGCACGCACTATTTTGGGGCTATTGGCCCGTTATACACAAGTTCTAATGCCGACTCTGCAACAATCGACAGCATCCAAAATAGGCAACCTTCTGGTTTTTTATAATTTAATGCCTGTTTGAGTTAAGGTTACGTATCCTTTCGCTACAAGTGTGTGTATGTGTGTGTGTGTTTATTTGAGGGTTTCCGACACATAAACTATGCCATTTAATTGGTTCGGCAACCTCGTCAAGCACTTGGGAACTCACGCCTCCGCTGGCACGTCTTTTGAATGCATGAGAAATTTGTTTCTGCATATTTAATGCAATTATCAAAAGGATCTCCTGTTGGGGCTGGCCAAAAAAAAAAGGTGAAATTCCCCCGATAACTAAAATTGATTTAGCTGACAACTTCGATACTGGGCCAGCTCCTAAGTCCTAGACTTTCATATTGATAGCCCTTAAGAATGCTTAGCTATGATAATACCAAAAGTAAAAGGTTTGCTTTAAAATATTTTTCAACCATCACAGCAAGATGCAAATTGAATAAATGCGAAATCTAATTTTTTTATAGAAACGGCAAGTTTCTTAGAGTATGTATTTAAAAATCGAACTCAGTCATAGGCTACAAGGCATTGCTATTGGGATAACTGGCAATTAAGTCAGACTTTTTAAATTGGTCGTGTTGGAGTCAACCAAATGGATAAATATTTACTTTACAAAGGTCTCAGCTGTTAGCCTTGATCTTAAAGGGATATTACTACAGGCATTATTATCGGAAAACACATTAAAATACCTTCAAATTGCTTCAAGCTGGTATCTATTCCTGCTATTTTATCTCTCACTCTCAAGAGTTAGTCCCATAACTATCCTCATCCTAACTAGCTGCAACTTCCCAGTTTTTATTTTTTTTGCAGTCTTTGGTCTTTGCTTGCTCCTCTTGCATACATTACGTACTTTCAAAGGCCAATTTCGTTAGCCAAAACGCAAGTTATTTGCTCATTAAAAGGCCGGCAGAACAATTTGAGCAGTGCTTCGATTGTTAGGCACAGGCCAACTATAGCTGCAACTTCATGCTGCAAGTTCATATCCCTTTTGCGTGTCCTCAACTGCAGTTTGGGCCTCATCTTTGGCTGACTGGCAATTTGACCGGCGGCAAAGAATTGTTTGCTCCACTTGGAGCCGAGACTCGGGCAATATTTCACTTGAGTCGCAGATCGATCTGCAGCATGCACCCAGTTAACCGTTTGTCTGCCTGCTCACCTGGGCTTATCACGCGAATCTGTCAGATAAAGTTTGCATACGTTCACATACATAACTGTCTGAAGAAGGCGGTCAGTTTTGTGTATTCCCTCCCAGCCACCCCTGGCTGGCATCTCACGTTCCGTCTCTGTTTGGGGCAACGTGGCTTGCAATTAAATGCTGCTGTTCTGCGGCTGATTCCGCAGTTTTGTCCGCTTTTGTTGCACAGTGCTCTTCTACATGCTGCAACACAACCTGCTACCGAGGCTGGAAAACTTTCGTTGCAAGCAGTCTCAACCACAATCGTGATCTTATCATTTTTCCTGCTTGGTTCATGTTCGATTTTGTGAATTTGTTTTACTTACTACTTACAACATAGTATGCGACTCTTGATATTTACTCGTACTTTTTCCATGACATCTCCCGACCTTATTTGCAAACAGACCGCGTCCAGTCTCCCAGATCTATGCTGGCCATGCTTTATTTTCGATTTAAATAATTTATAAGAAAAACCGCTGTGCATTGTCCCGATCGTGATAAGCATTGACTCTTCGTTTTCTCAGATTCTTCTCTTCCCTCTGTCTCTGTCTCTGTCTTTTGCATTGTCTCTGTGGCAAAGCAATCGAATAAAAACAAAAAATGTATTTAATTTATTGAGGCGTACTGTAGATTTATGTTGGACTCTTTGCGCTTATTGGCCATTAGTGTCAGCAAATATTAAGAAATTGTCGTAGCAAATGTTGACAAACAGCCATTGAACACGATTATATTTTAACAAAATATACATTTTACATTTTATTTCAAAAGAATTTGTTATTTAATGCTCATAAAGTTTGAGAATTTTATAGTCAAATATGACTGCCATTTTGTTCCCTAAAGCCACAAAAGTTTTATGGTGTTTGTTTTGTGCATTTCACCATTAAAAACTAGAGACTCTAGTTTATGTATATTTTCAAAATATATGTAAATTAAATCTCTGCACGTTTATTAACCATGCTAAACTCGCATTCAACCTGAAGCAAATCTCTAAATAATTTATTTTTAACTATAAGCAAACATCATCACAAATTTGATTTCAGTCACATTTACCTATTTGTGGAAAGAACTCAATTAAATTAAATTGGCAACCAGCATGCTCCACCCACAATTCAGATTTAGATTCAGATCAAATTCAAATTAAATAAAAATTCCCTGCATGCTAAGCTTGTTATTTGTTTGCCACAGCAGAAATTTCAGTACTGCAATCATCACAGATGAGGTGCTAAAACCCCTTTGATAATTAAATATGAAAATTGTATACATACATGCGAGAATATTGAAAAAATGTATCGCTTGGCAAACCATTTCCAATCTGCGTTCAGCAAACCCAAGTAAACATAACTATAACTATCCACAAATATATTTTAACGTTTTTTAAATTGGTTTTGCAATTTGGTAGCATTCGTTGTTATTGGTGTCACGGCAGCGCCATCAAGATACTCATACTTAAAGATACACAGCACTCGATATGCAAAAGATACAACACACACACACACACACACACACAGAGAGAGAGAGAGAGAGACAGTGCTCCCAGCAGGGAGGAGCAAATAACGGTTGGTACCTGGGTAGCTGGAGCGACTCTAGGTTGTAGCTGGAGCCAAGTGAATTGGTAGCTGGTTGCCGTCTCATCTTCCATTACCCACCTGCCTCCTTCTGCTGTCGTCCGTCAGGTCGTAGATGTTAATCGCTGCGGCACTTTGGAGTAAGTGGCATTTTGCAGCGTCCACCATCAGCGGTGGCAGTAGCAGGAACAGGAGAAGGGAAATGAAATTTAACAGGGTTCGGAAGGGAAGGGAAGGGGAGAGGAGTATGGCAACGGCAATACTGCTCGACTCTTGATATGGCAACCCCACTGTCCCTTAGATAGTCGGGTGGGCGTGGCCCATGACAGTCCAAGCCGAACGAACGAACGTTCCAGGCAAATGTTTGCGGATTTGAATTTAAATTGAAATAGGATGTTGTATATTCAAATGAATTTTAACTCAAGGGTAAATGGGTGGCGTAGAAGTGCAGCCCAAAGAGTGGTTCAGATTAACATCATCAGTTTGGCATTGATTGCTCGTAGATAGCACACAAAAGCGCCGCTGGGCTGCACATGTAACCGCAACCGAAAAAAATTTGATCGAAAATTTTTCACTGCACTGAAACGAATCTCTTATACCCTTTGGCAAGCTGTACTAGAAATAGAAAAGATAGATTTTATTTGACAAGTTAGAATATTAATATATATAGCTAGCTAGTATTTCGAAAGTTGGGCTTTACTAAAAAACAAAAATAAAAATGTATGTTTACTTTATATTTATAATAGAAGAGTTATTAATAAAATTATTGCAATACTTAAAATAAAAATAAAAATGCCAAAATATTCGAAGTAAATTTGATAACATAAATAAATTTATAGCATATATAAACCACACAATTGTTCAGTTGTTTTGTATCAGTGATGGAAGTGAGTAATGGAAGTGTAATGGGAGCATGTTATATACGCTTCTGAGCTCACGGAAAAAAGAAAAACTAATGGGTTTTGTAATAAGTTTTAGTTTTCATGTTTATATTAGCATGCTAATAGTGGCAATTGCTATATATGGGTGTGTGGTTAGAGTGGTGTGGAGCTCTTGAGGGAGCTCTATTGAAACTGTGGCGAGTGTAAAGCTCAGTTGATGGCTCAATATTTAAATAGGCAATTTGCTTTTCATTTTTATTTTGAGTGGTCGAACCCCCAGGTAGGACTAGTTGACTAGTTATCTTGGGTTACTTTCCTGGGAACTAGTAACTGTTTGCCCGGCCGTGCTGATTGACGCCCCCAAGATGTGGAAAAGTTGCTGATAAGCAGCGAAGTTGACTACAAATTATAAACAAAATAACTGACAATATGCTGCACCCCAGCAAATAAACCATAAGCGATAATTAATAGAGAGATAATCTAACTGCCTGGCTGGCCTCGCTGCCATGGATTGGCTTTGACAAATCTCATGGCATGGCAATCGAAATGAATTATTTTCCCAACCAACGGGCCCCTAGCTGCAATTTCCACGAAAATACCCCCACCAAACATCGCAGACATTGACTGGGAGACAACAACAACAACAACAACAAAGAGAGCATGTAGCCATAAATCTTTCTGGGTTTTTTTTTTTTTATTGTTATTTTTCCCCCACTTTCCAGAACTAGATCTGTGGCCAGGCCGAGTGACATTAGCCTCGGAGGCAGGCAAAGACTTTGTCTTCATTTGCAGCTCAGCTTCGTCGTATTAAAAGCGTTTAAGAGAACACGATCTGAAAAATAAACCAAGGCTTGTCCCTCCAGGCTCGATTTTTCCTAACAAAACGAGACACTTAAGAATGCAATCGACTGTGCCACAAGCTACAGGTGGCTTATCACCAATTAAGCGATACATTATACAAATTTGTAGCCTCACAAAAAAACATAAAAAAAAACAACACTGGATTTAACCCTTTTTCTTTTTATTATGTCATACAATTTGTCACTTGTCGCAGAGCGCCAGAGCTGCCCAAAAAAAATGTAAAAACGGGTTCCTTATAAAATCGCCAAGCTCTCCTGCCGAGCAGTCAAACTTGAATTAATTAATAATTCTGCCCTGGCCTACAGCTTTTTTTCTGGTCTGTATTTTTTTTTTTTTTGATAATGAAGAACTTTTTGGTTACGTTTATTATGAACATGGAAAGCATAAATCTCAACTAATTTTATGTAATTAGTTTGCATAATCTGTCACGGTCGGTTTTTCTTTCTTTTCATATTCATCTTTTATGTGTACGCAATAAAAAAATACCTCATTTGTGTTCTGGTCTTGCATGCTTGATTTGATTAAAATAATAAATGATTTTCTATTGATTTTAAAATACTTAAGAATCACCGGAATTTTGTCAATACAGAAAACAATTTAAGAGGTCAGATTTTCTAAAGCTGTGCAATTAATTTTCTTTTTGATCAAAGTGTTGGTAAGTCAATTAAGAGTAACGCTGCAACTTGTTAAAGGTTTTTCACATATCAGGTTAGAAAGCTAAAATAAGTTGGAGAGCGAGCTGAAACAGAAAAGTGAGAAAAGAAATCTGTTAAACTTTAAAAAGCAGAAGAAATGGATTGTTGAGTACAATTCATAAGATATAAGTACTTTTCAAAATAAGTTAAATAATAAAAAGTAGCATGTTTCAATGTAGGAAAATAAATTATTTTTATTAAGACCCACAGTGCATTAAGAATTTTGAAGACTTTGCTTTCCGTACGTGTAACTTAATAAATATTGTATTTTTCACTAAGGGATAACAAAGCATATATAACTAATATTAAAATAAATTTGTATTAATGACTGTGGTTGTAAAAACAGAAGCCATTGGGATTAATGCAGTTGACTTGAGCCACATTTCTCCTTGCTTTCCAAAACATTCAAACACACCAAATGATGCCAGTTGATCAGATAGAAAACAATTTTATATAGTGATTGATAAAAATAAGTAAACTTTTCATTTTTAATTATATTTTATTTATGACTACATTTTGAATGCACTTAAGAAATAGTTATAATTCAATTCGATTTAACTAATTATATAAATAAATTTATTATATTTACTATTCTAAAAAGAGCGCAACTTATTCTAAAAACTCAACTCAATTCGCAGAAATTCGTGATGTCGACGAATGTCAAATAAAATACCAACTTTATTGAAATTCAAACTACAAACTCAATAAAAAATCAAAGGCGCAATTCACAATCAAATACAACCAGCAATTATTAAAAACCACTAGAAATTTTGATCGACTATAAGATGCCCTTTACCAAGTCTATGAATCTTAACGGACATAAGAAGATATAATATGTATCATTTGGTATTTTCCATTCTAGAATGAAAATCAAAAATTAGTTTGATCGATATGTATGTATTTACATACATATACATATGAGTATAAAAGTGAAAAATGGTTTCATCTTAATTTAAATCAGTCAGAAATCAGCTTAAAAACTCATCAGAGCAGTCACGCATTAGCAAAGGGGCTGAGGGGTAGTTCAGGAATACATTTTTGATTAAACCATGCCAAAATGCCCGAAATGCCAATGCAGCAGAGTAGCGATGTGATGGTCAAAATAATACAAAGCCAGCGAAACAATTCATTCTATGCAGCAAATACAATCGTCAATCAGTGGACAACTGCACCTTTCAGAGTTCACTCCTAATAGAATTTCACAAGCGCATCATGGAGTTGCACCTGGTAAAATGTTTTCTAATATACAAAATCATTTTGATGCACTCACATCCGAGATGAACAGAAATGCTTTGACAAAGAAACGATATGGTGTGCCATAAATGGTATAATGCCGATGTTTGAATACACTTCTTTAATAAATATTAAAAAATTATTATGATTATATTTGATATATTTTCTTGCTTTCTTTCTTGATGCTTGCCTGGAGGCAACGAAAATCGCTCTGAATCTTAAAAAATTGTTTTGCTTCTACAAATAATTTCTAAATATACGAAACACTTCCAAAATTTGTAAGGGCTTCTATTATTTTTTTTTTTCAGATATATTTCCGAATTATACAAAATATTTCTAGCATAATATATATATTCATCTATAGTTTGCTTTAATAATCTCTCAGTTCGCTGTGAAACCGTTTAAAAATTATCAATTTATTATGTTTATTATAATATAAGGATGAAATAACCCTATTTACATATTTAAATAAAAAGACTAGAAATTATACAAGCTCTTGCAAGATTTTAGACAAATGTACCCCTAAATTAAGAATAGTTGTTATTAAAATATATTATGTTTGAGTGCAGTTAATCGGATTCAAAAACTTCAAAACTAATACTAGTGGTTGACAGACAATAATTTTAATTATACAGCGAATAAAATAATATGTGTATTAATGTGAAGATTTATGTTCCAGTCTAGAGTCTTTAATCTATGCATAACTATGCAATTCTGGTGTTAGCACGCGTTTAACCAGATTATTGATGCTTTTATGCAGGACATCAAATAGAGTCCATATGTGTCTGGACACTGTTGATAATGCCCCAATGAATACTGTTTAAAATTCGTTTCATTTATCAACAACAAGTTGAAGGTCCGGTCCGGTGGGGGAGTTGGTGTGTTGGTGATTATTCTGGTGCTGGGATGACTGTCTGATGAGTTTTGTTGCCAAATGAAACTTTTTAAATGGAATTTACGCTGCAATATCGCGTTTTCAACGAAATGAGTTTTAATTGCAAGTTTTCCTAATGCAGCCAACGCACGCAGTCGTTGACGTTGCATGTAGTCACTTTGTTGTTGTTGTTGTTGTAGTTGTTGTTCTTGCTTTTGCTGGTGGTGCAAATTCGCTTAAATTTCCGCACACGCTTTCCCTTAAATAGCACAAAATTATGTTCATTATGATAATTTGAGTGTTTGTGTGGGTAAACCTGTTGGCAGACCTCGACGTTTTAGCTCTCTTTTGAAAATGTATTTGAAATTTCAATATTGCCAGACAGCGTTTGTTGGCAGTTATATAAACAGTTCCCTACATTTCCCTACACATTGTATATAACTCAATGCTGTGGTAAATGGCTGCAGGCACCGCAAATTTTTGGCAACAAATATGAATATTTGCAATGTTTATTTCGGCGTAAAATGTTTGTAATCCTGACCATGACAAAACAAGTCAAACGCAAGGAAAATTAATAGTTCTGTTGTATTTTGAGTGCAATTTGGTAGAATTTAATTATCTCGATTATTGTGCGAAAATTTTAAATGTTACCAAAGATGTTGCATTTAACGTTAAAGTATTTAAGAGCTTTTCTACCATAAGTTAATTTTTTTTAATATAATTTCGTTATAATATATTTGCTTAGATTTGTTTTTTTTTTTTATTTTTGTTTTAAGAATTCGCTTGCTCAAAGCACATCCTATATTTATATGAGAATCCATTTTCCCGTAGGGATTCTTATATTTCAACAATTGAACATTATTTATTGGGTTGCATTTAATTTAACATCACCTACAATGAACATTTCACACCTGTGATTAATGATTATTTTGTAATTGACCACATTTGTCTTCGTTTAAATTTGACAACACGCAAATTAATGTATTATATTTAGCAATTTTATTTTAATCATATCATATTGTTTTACAAACTTGTCATTTAGCAATATGAAATAAGCATTAACAATCACTAACCCGTTGTAGAATAATATTTTGAAATTGAAGTTTATTAAAGAGAGTCAATATTATCGACATTATGAAATTTTACATACCTCTTTTAAAGCATAAGTGTTTTCTTTTTATTTATATATATTTTCAATTAATTGTGTATGGCATCCAATAAAATATGTGTCGACAATTTTTTAATCGAACAATGACGGTTGTAAATTGATCCACGCCATATACTCAAAAAAAAAAAAATAATTATTATTATTTTAAATACATCATAGTTTGCTTATATATATGGATATGTATGTATATTTATCACAACGGGGCAAGATTGGCCTATGTACGTCAACCTTACAGGTTGACAGCCATCTAATCTAAACTTTGAACAATTATTTGAATAGTTCGGATTAAATCTGGGTTGCTTTGAAAACTTTTCTCTCTCTCTTTTAATGCCAAATTGCAAATGCCGATATTTTGGAAAGTGTAAATCGATAAATTCGCATATTTGCCATCATTTTTAGAGTCACCAAACTGGCTGGTAACAACATTCAATGATCGGCATCTATATATATATTTATAAATACACCGATACAACTGTTACTGTAAACCGACAAAATATATATTTCACAATTTGAAAGCTAGCATCACCAAATTGAAAAGGAATTTTGCCCTTCAAAAACCCGGAAGCATTACTAGGAACCTTCTCCATCATTTTTTTCAGCCATACTAAATTCCCGACGCTAAATTCCCAAGAGCTCATATCTCCCCCTAATTGAATAGCTACAATTGTCAATCTTAGAAGAAAGCTACCAGTTACCAGCTTTTATCTACCAAAATTTAAAAGGCGCTAGTATAACAAATGGCAACAACGTATTTCGCAGCCAGACTGCAATTTTCTCTATTGTTTTTTGAAAAACTTTTATTTAAGCTCAAAGTAAGGGTGTTTTTGACACTTCTTTGCTACTCGTGTTAAGGATTTTCTTTTTATTTTTGCTTATAATATTATTAAAACATATTCGGACACACACACACTGAGAGAGAGAGAGAGAGAGAGAGAGAGAGAGAGAGAGAGAGAGAGAGAGAGAGAGAGAGAGACATATACATACACATGCGCTCATTTCGTTTATTCTGCATTTATAGTTTGGCATAATTATATTTTTGACTTTCTCGTTGCCATAAAGTGAGGGGAAATATCTCGGGCACTCATGCGAAAAATGAAACAAAAATCTTATTTAACTACAGCATCAATTATAATAATTATTTCATTAAAAATGTTGGTCATTTTTTTTTTTTATCAGAAATTGCGCTTATATGTTTATATTATTGTTGTTCTTTTTGTAGTGCTATGAATAATAATTATTTTTAAAGTGTGTGGTATGACAAGAGCTCAGATATTGAAGATGAGTATACAAAATGGCTCTATTACATTAATAAATACCAATACAATTCGTAAGCGTTGAAAATCCTCGTAGTATAACAAAAATATTTGAGTTATGGAATCGGAAATATAATTTTACATACAGCAATACATATATTGGTGTATATTTATTAGTATTAATAATATGGAATTAAAATGAGAACAAACCAAAAAAATAATATGCATTTATTGTTTTCGGGTATTACTTATAAGTCTTTCATTTCTTTAATATATATAATATATAAATGCAGATAATAAAAGATGTATCTTAACAAAATTTCGTTTTCTGAATTAATGCAAAACAAATACACTGATAAAAAAATAGATTGACTATCCAAGTGAAAGATAGAACCGACTTAAAAATTTATTAGGTAATATAATTTAACGTCTCATTAAATATATAATCGCAAACAATTGCACACAGTTAAAATTGAATATTGATAAATTTGAGAACCATAAGCGGATCAGAATCCAACGAAAATCTGCCTGACTTCCCAGCTCAGGAACAATGTTGACCATAATGGGCCGTGTTTAGGTAGCTCAAGGCTCGTTTTCAGAGTCCTTCCCTATTCCTAACCCTGGGCAAAACGTAAATGTTATTGTTGTTTGCAACTGCAACCCAATACGTTGCAAATAGAATTTGTATGAGCGAGGCATACAGATTCGCCTTAGAATGGCAAACAGTTGCAATTGTATCTGTGTGTTTTATGTTGTCTTCTTGTATCTCTTTGCCTCCTAATCTCTTTTAACATTTCCATTAATACGCAGCGGTTGGCTGCGCTGCTTTTGCCCGGACAACCTTCTCATTGCCAATGATGAGAAATTAATGTGCGTACACAATTTCACATTTCACAGATACCCAGGCCGAACCCAGACCCAGACCCAGGGACAGGGCCAGGGCCAAGTCCAGGCACAGCGTGAGCCGAGCCAAGCTGAGGCAGAGCGTCACGGTCGGTCCGCTCAGCGGGACAAAGTGCTAAGCATTGTTGGGAAATTTCATGGCGCTCCGCACGGGGTCCACAGAGAATCGTCGTCGTCATTCCGCGATCATTGTTCTGTAAGGTGTAACAAAAAACCCAACCATAGAATTTTGTCAAATGGAAATTGTCGTTTGAGCGGACACTTTATGGCCTGTTACCGCTGCTGCTGTGGCTGCTCTGCTCTGCTCTTGCGGCTTAGAGTTTTCACGCCCCGGATCGGTTTACCTGTTATGTGTAGAAACATAAACCAAATCGGAACTGCTCTGCAAACTTTTGATTGAATTAGTTATTGTACTAACAATTTTCCCTTTAAATATATTTTATATAATTTTGAAAATAAAACTAAAAACCTAAATCAAGCAGAAAGTAATTTTAAAGTCTTGCAGCTGTGTGCCAGTGTGAAAACGCCCCTTAAAAACTATTCAAAACTTGCCCCAAATCGTGGCATGCTCAACTTAATTGCCCCCAAAGCCTTTGTATAATTTCCAACCAATAGATAACAACAGCTGATAAATAGCGCGTCAAATCGAAAGCGCTGCGGCCAAAAAGGCAAGAGGCAAGAGGCAAGAGACAACAGGCAATAAGTAAGGGGAAAGGGATAAGGGGTAAGAGGTAAGAGGAAGAAGGCGCGTTAACTGCCCATAAGCACAATTGTGAAATGCTTTAATTTCTGAAGTACCTTTAATGAGCATTTTCAACATGGTCATCATACAATCAACATCAGCAACGACAGCAGCAGCAGACGCACAGCATCCACGTATTACAATGGCTCCAATATTTGGACCATGGCTCGTCATAATTACTGCCCTGAGCATAGTTTTATTTTTGAGTTTCTTTCTTTACTTTTTTGTTATTGGTGTTATTCTGACGACTGACTACTGCCTGCTGTCTGTCTGCCTGTCTGCCTGTCCGCATCAGAATTGGCCCGAAAAACCAGAGACTGGCCAGCAATCTGTATGTGTATCGAGTGTGTATATCTGGGCATCAGAAATCGGCTGGGGAATTAATGATTACGTTCGCCGGCTTTGCGGCTTGAACCAGTAACCCTTTAATGCAAACACAGGCCAAGTTCTCAGTTCAGGCAGTTCGAATGGCCAGTAACTGAGCCTCACTCGGAAGCTCTTTCACTCGACTGCTTGTGGCTGCTTCTTGCCTGCTCCCATGGCAAAAGGAAATTGTAATGATCGAAATCAAAATGTTTTCGTTACTTTAGCTCCTAATGAAGCTTGAATAGTGCGAATGACTCCACACAGTTGCCCATTGCCCAATGCCCACTGGATGTTGGCCATTGGCCATTGGCCCCTCGGGGGCAACACAGCCGCACCACGCGCCTTTTAATCGAAATTTGATGATGAATTCTCAACTTGCTTCAACTCAACTCAGACTCAACTCAGACTCGATTCGAATCGTATCTTTTCGACTGGTTTTGATTCCTGAAATGCTACTTTAAGCCACGCAGCTCGGCGCTTTTATTGTTGGCCATTTGAGGTTTGCCCCGCCGCTATTTGCCTTTGTTATTTATTTATTGTTATTATAGTACATGCCTTTATTTGTGTTCTGATTTCTCGTTTTTCTTTTTTTCTCTTAACTCGACTTTTTAATTGTATAAATGGGCTTGGGGTTTTGGGTATTTGTAACAGAATTTAACCGCCGCATGATTTGCTTGAAATTGCTGAAGATTATCACAGATCTGTGTACTTTGTTTTTGGTTTTTTTGTTTGGATTCATATTTATTTCTCAGTAGCGTTTCCTATAACTTAACATTCTAAAGTGCGATTTTTAAGCGGCTTATTGGTATTTCTTAATATTGCAAGGTAAGAACTTAATCCGATGAAGCTTCTTGTGAAATTTCAGCCTAATTGCAACGTCTAAACTTTAGGTAGTCGAGAAAGAAATACGCATTATTATTTATATTTTGAAAATCAAAAAAAATAATTAGAGAAAATATAAAAAAATTAATGGCAAGTTAGACAAACTTATCATGATTATAGGAATACGTTTTCTTCTATTTCGAAATTATTTCTTTCTTTAACGTTTCATTTCTACAATTCATTAATATTTTGATGAATGTTTACTGCTGAAAAATGTTATATAAATAGAGCTCAAATATTTTATGTCGTTTTTGCATATGTTTTCTACTTAATTTTCTATTCCTATACATTTTTTTAAAAAATACGAATTGATTTAAATATTAAAAAGTTAGTATTTAGTTATACCTGAAGCTTTAAGTTATCAATTGCTCTTTTTTAATGAACATTTAAAAAAGAAAAATAAATTAGTTAAGTTAAGTTAACATTTCACGCATTGGCTTCATCCCTAAAAAAAAAAAATATTAATAAATAAACTCGTCAAATTGACGACCGCAAAAATGCCTTTGAAATGGCTTTCACAAAAAGTTACTTTAATTATGCCAGAAACGTAAACAAAAAATAATTGTAGTACCCTTGAAACATGCAAGTTGCAACTTTTGCTTTGTGTTGGCTTCATACACACACACACACACACACAGGCATTTTCCCATTTCATCTGTTGGAAAACATAAGCAAATTGAAAAAAGTACGAATGCAGCAAGTTTTGACTTTCAATTTAATTAAAAGTCTGTTGAGAAAAAGTAAAATTAATGCACTATTATTTAATAGTAACAAGGAACCACGGAACTTTTGCAGCATTGTGCCGCCAAGCGAAGCACATACTACATACTTGCCACATTCGAAAGCGAGAGCGAGATAGAGCCAGATGAGTGTGACAAAAAAGAGAGAAAGAGAAAGAGAGAGAGAGATAGAGAGAGAGAGAGGGAAGTATCGTGTGTGTGCATAATTTTCAATTGAATGCGTTTCTTTACATGTATCCAACCCCTTTTTTTCGAGCTAGTATCTAGCTGCCACCTGCTCTCGGCGCTTGCAACATCAAACTAGATGGAAAGTTGCAAGCTCATCGTTGAAAAAAATAAATAAATGGACAGTGGTAAAGTTTTTGTTTTCAGTTTTGAAAGTAGTTTCGCTTTGCATATATTTTTTTACATTTGCTTAAATTTGCATAAATTTCTTCACTAACTAATAAATACATAGTCGTTGCTTAAAAATACGTGTTCTTGATGCTTTAACAATATTGTTGAAATAATTTAAATTAATCTTACAAGTGACTCTCAGTGCTTTGTTGTATTTTTGTTGTTTAAGTTTACTTTTTAAATTAATGTATTACAAACTAAGCTTACAATCTAAGTAAATACAATTTCGTAATTTAAAAATGAGTAGTAGTAGAAAGACATTTAAGTAATTAAGTCAATTTGCAAGAGATCGCATTAAGTTTTCTTATCTTTTTTTTTATCTATTTTGTTTCTTTTTTTTTTTTTGTGCTATTTACAGAACAATAGAGTAAAAGATTTTCTTATGTGTTTTTTTTTAAGTAACTTATGTCTTAAGCAGAGCTTACACGTGTCATCATCATATGCAATTATTATAATATATATACTATATTTAATTTAAATTTGTTTTGTAAGGGATGCTAGAATGGAATTAATCACGTGTAAACTCAGCGCTTTAGTGTCTTGAGTGCTCTACTACTAACATCTGTTTTGTGGTGTTTGTGGGAGAGTTTTCTTGTGTTTTTTTTTTTTGAGGGGGGGGGAGGGGAATTTACAGAATTTGGCATCACAGTTGACAACGCGACAAGGAACTAAGCAAAGATGCTGAGCTGCCTGCGACGATAGTGCTCCGAGGATCAGTGCGTGAATTGCCGCAGGGTATTTGTTGCAGGCGTTGGCCTGTGTTGCAAGGAGCGTCTGCCCGTTGTGGCACAGAGGCCATTGCGCAGTGGCAGCGCCGGTGGCAGCGGCGGCGGTGTCGGCGTCTTACTGCGTCCCATCTGCTCCAGGGGCAGCGAATAGTGGGCATTGCTGTAGATGTAGTTAGGATCCATCATCATCTCGCCGAGCGGAGTCTCGTTGTCAAAGTCGCGTTCGCGCTGCTTGAAGTGCTCGTGTGTGATGCGCAGCTGTTGTGGGGCATGCACCAGGGGCACGTCAGCATACGAGTAGCACGAATCTGCCACAGTCGCTGTGGCAGCCAGAAACTGCGGCTTCGTATAATGATTCAGCTTCGACTGCTGAGCATGCTGCGGCTGATGTGGCAACTGCTGCTGTTGTTGTTGCAAATGTTGCTGCTGTTGCTGCTGCTGCTGCTGCTGCTGCTGCTGATCTCGGTTCATTGTTGCCGTCTTCATGTGCAGCACAAAGTTGGCGCTGTCATCGATGCTGCCAGCGAGACTCTTGTTGTTGTTCAGCTTCTGCTCAGAGTGCAACAGGGTGGCAGACATGGCAGACACCTGCAGCTGCTGCAACTTGTGCTGACCATCGCCCGAATTGAGGTCATTGATGGGCATTGGACACATGCCATAATGATGATGTACAGCAGCTGCAGCTGCAGCAGTTGTCTGATGCGGTGCGGTGTAGGTGTTGGGGAAGGTTGAGTGGATGCCGAGGGAGCAGGGATGATGCTGGAGACGGGACATGTAGTCCTCATCGCAGAAGGTCTTCTGATACTCGCGCTCCTTGCGGCCCAGCGCCGAGTTGCCCCACAGGCCACCCTTGAGATACTCGCGTATCTTGTGCCGGCAGCGATACAGGACCAAAGCCAAGGCAGTTATCGATGCCGCAGATCCCACGAGGAGTGCACCGATCAGCGCCTGCTTTCGGGGATCGCTGTGGCTGCAGCCCATCAGGGTGGGATTCAAGTGTTTGAGTGACTCGCCACGCAAACGATCGGGAAACTCACAGAGCAGCTGATCCGTCAACTGATCCTGATCCTGGCTGGCATTCTTGGCGACCAGCAGATTGCGTAACCACATCACACGGCAATCGCAGGACAGCGGATTCTCGGACAAATCCAATGTGGTCAGATCCTTCCAGGGGAACAGACCCTCGGCCAGGGAAGTCAAAGCGTTCGCCTTGAGCACAACATGCCGCAGGTGGGGCAGGCCACTCAATGCACCCTCCTGCACCTCGACGAGCATCTTGTTCGAGGACAGAGTCAAGGACTCCAAGTTGCCATTGGCTGCGAAGGCACCGGTCATGATGCGCTTCAGTTTGAGTGCTCCATTGATGTCCAGTCGCTGGAGTTGCTTCAGACCCACGAAGGCACCTTCGCCAATTAGCTCAAAATCATTTTGGCCCAGCGACAACTGCTCCAGACGCACCAGGTGACTGAGACTTACGGTGGGAATATTGGCCAATCGATTGTCGGAGAGATCCAAGATGCGCAGCTCCTCGAGCCCAAGGAAACTGTTGTGGGAGATGTTTTGCAGACTGGCACCCTTCAGCTCCAGCCTCGTCAGACCCTTGAGATCCTGGAAGGCGGCCGCCTGAATGCTCAGCAGCGAGTTCATGCCCAGGTAGAGTTCAGCCAAGCTGGGCATGGCCTGAAAAATGACCGGATCTGGCACCGAAGTCAACGCATTGTCATCCAAATATAAAATACGCAATTGTTTGAGACCATCAAATGCCTTTGGGTCGAGGTAGCCAATGCGATTCTCGCCCAGATTCAGCTCCTCAATCTTGAGCAGCGGCGAAAATGTGCCCTGATGCAGCTCCGAGATGAGGTTCCCCCTCAAATTCAGCACCGTCACTGCGGAGAGTCCCATGAAGGTCCTGTTGCTGATCTGCCCAATTTTGTTGTGGTTCAGGTGCACCTCCTGCAACTTCTTCTGGTAGGCAAAGGTGCGCTGAGGAATCGTCATCAGATGATTTTGCGACAAGTCCAGGAAAGTCAGCTCCGCATAGAACTGTATCGAGGAATCAATCGTCTTGATTTTGTTGCTCTTGATGACCAATCGCTGGATGGATGGATTCAGAGCTATGGGCAACACATCCAGGTACCCCTCGCCACACTGCACCACCAGAGTGTTGTCATCGCACTGGCAGCCGGGCGGACAATTGGCCAAAGCCTCTGTCTGACTAGGCCAGATGGCGATAAGAATGATGCAGATGCTCCACATCCACATGCAGATCGACTTCTGTCTTAGTTTCTCCATTTCCAATTGATTTTTATTTTCTTGTGTTTCGTTGTTTGTCTCGATTTCTGCTTAATATCGCCCCTATGGGTGTGTTTGTATATATATGGGTGTGTGTGTGTGTTTGTGTGTTTGTGTGTGGCTGGTTTCTAGTTTTCCATGTTGCTGTGGGTGAATGAAAAATAGAAATGGAAAAACTGTGGTTTAGATATTTTCGAAACTATTTTTAAGAGTTTAAATGTAATTTTAAAATACACATTTCTAAGAAATTCATAATTTATTTCCAGACTTTTCCCTATTTTTAACAATTTATTTTTAAAGTTTCTCTTTGTTTATATCACTTGTATTTTGAATTTTTCAAACTTTTTGATTAACTTTTAACAATTTATATTCAAATATATTTTAATTTATATTATCTAATTTTTTCAACATTTGTTTTTATCTTTTTATTTATCTTTTTTTCTTGATTTAATTTTACATTTGTTTTCTTATGTTAAATGTTTTTATATTCCTTGTTAATCGTTTTAATTTGCTTATAATTTATATGTCAAATATTTTTATTTCTTTCTAAACATTTAAATTTTCAAAGGAAACAAATTTTAATTGTTTCTTGGCATTTTCATTCAATATTCTAAATTGATATTTTTTTATTTTTCTGCAGTTTTGCAACAACTAACAAAATAATAAAAATTTGATAATATATAAATGGGAACTTATAAATTTGAATTTACTTGTTTCTATAGCTTTGATGTTGTCAATTACTTTAATTTGATTTCAAATTTATATTTTAAACACACTTAACAATTTCTACACTTTTTTGTAAAACTTACCGTTTAATCTTTGGATTGTGCACAGCAACTATTTGTTGAAGTCTGCAGCACGATTTCGAAAATTATAAACACAAAAATAAATTTGTTTTTGGTGTTTTTTGCCAATTCGAACTTTGGTTTTTAGCCAAATGCACAGCACTTTTAATACTTTTGTGTTAAACTCAAAATTTCACATGCAGCCAATAATATTTATTTAGCCAATTCATAACTTTTTATGGGTTTTGTTTGAGTGTTTTTTTTTTTAAATAAAAAATATTTATTTTTTGTTGTGTGATGTTTGTGTGTATTATTTTGTTTTTGTAGATGTGTGTTTTTGAAAATCGTGCGCGATAATCCAGTTGCTCGCTTTGCTGCACGCTTCAAGTTGTTGTCACACGGCGTTTGGGTTTACGTTCTTTTCATTTGTAGCAAGTTTGGGCCAAACTAACAGAGGCAGTCAGCATTGAGCTAAAGAACAACCGAACACGACGAGGCGACGAACTACACTGATTTTACTGAGCGAGCAGCGCACTAACGATACCTCGGTCCGAGTGTTTTCAGCTGCCGACGACACAGCTGCAGGCAGCCGTAGATAATAACCACAAAGCGCGGCCTTGCATTGTGGTAGCTAAAAGAAAGAGAGAGAGAGAGAGAGAGGCAAGGAAAAAGAGCGCGAGTAGAGCAGAAAGTGGTGAACAAATACCGCAGCTGAGAGCAAACTGGTTCTGAGAGCAGCCGACGCCGTCGCCTCAAAAACCACTCAAGCAAACTCACTCATTTATCTGAGCGCGTTTCGGGCTCTCCGACGCTTCGCTAATGCAATTGCGGCACGACGGCGAGCCTCAGTTGAGGCCGGGCAGCCATCAACATAAACACGAAGTATGAGGTGCTGCAGTCAAGTAACCACATTTTTTTTAATCTGCTTTTTATTTAGCGAAAATCGTAAAAAATGAAAAATTATTTTGAGTCTCATTAAAACACAACAAATATTTAAATGTAACGCTTAAGGCGAAATTTCTCACTCACTGAAATTGATATGTTTTTGAACAGGACACTTCACTTGACGCAATTTAAATGGTTGCCACATATGCCACATTTTCTTAGTCGTAATCGAAAACAACTTCAAACTCAGCGACTACAAAAGTGTTAAAATTATTTCAAGTGCAGCAAACCTTTTTTCTATGTTAAAAAATACACACACACACACACACACACACATACACACACTAACACATACACGCATGTGACATTTAGCTAGATAGTTATTTATAGTGTCACTTGATACTTGGGACAAGGCTGTCTATTTATCTGCTCGCTGCTCGTTGTTCGATGCATTTTTGAGTTATAGCCCCGAGCGAGGCTGCACACATACCACGAAAGAAAGATTCTTGCAGATAACTCAACTATTTAGAAACACACACACACTCGCACACATATAGACAAGTATGACAACAAGAAAATCAACTGTAAATGGCCATAACTTTGTCGAACGCTTTGCGGAGCACTCCATTTCTGACTCTCTCTTATATTTAGTGTGTGGGGAAGGGGTCTTTGTTGCTGGCATTTGCCGGTTGCATAACTTGCATATTTTTTCCATCTCCAAATTCTTGTAAAATGTATGCAAAACATCATTCGGCTGAGTGTGCGTGTGTCGAAAACTGTAAATCTGTCCATATTGTTGTTGTTGGAGTATCTTTTATTCAGCTTGTTACCCATAATTATGTGTGCCGTCTGCAATCGTTGTCAAAATTTGTGGTTACCTACAAAAATGACTGGTAATTTATTTCTGAACTGGCCAAAGAAATTCAAACGTCAATAAATGCAATAAACATGACAAAAGTAACCAAGAGCAGTCTCAGCTGGAATTGAATCATTGCAGCAGCTCATAAATCTAACTGCAAATAAATCATTGCTTTCATTTTGGATTTCGACGATCTTATTGAGCAGAGCTGAGAATGACAACAATAATTTTTGGTTTGGCTTACTTAAAATTGCATAAATTGTAAAATATTCCTAAAGGGATAAACTTACAAATAGTTTAAATTTAAATTTAAAAATTGACAAGTGAAGTAGATAAATAAAACAACAAAAAAATATGCTTTGGTTAGACCAAGTTGTAAATTGAGAGCTTTTGTAATTAAAAATAATAATTCACATGGCCTACAAAATAAGAGAAAATGTAGACTTATTGATACAAATTCATTCACAACATTATATTTCGATATGACTAATTTATTTTTAGATAAAAAAAGATCAGGGTATTAAAACAATATATTATTATAAAAATTAAATGAGAACACTTTTTGTTAAATAAATTATTTATGAACCACAAAATATCATATTTATAATATATTTACATATTAGACTCGCATCAATACCAATTTGTATACAAATGCGTGCCTTTAAAATGAAATGCAACTCAAAACCTAAAATTATGAACATTTTATTTTATTTTTGACAGCTTAAATAATTATTTGGAATTTTGGTTTTAGAAAGTTTTTGGACCTAGACCTGGAGTCAGCAGTAGAATTCTTAGAGAAATGTTGCACCACAAAGTATGCCGAAACGGATTGGTAAAAAGGTTGCAGCAATTATGTTTTGATGGCGACAGCAGGTTGCCACTTGCTACTTGCCACATGGAAAGCAACTGACTCATAACTAATAACAGCTCGCTACATTAAACTTTGCACAATTTCCGTAGTGCATACAAATCGAAAAAAAAAAACACGTAAAAGTTAAGAAAAAAAACCAAAGCCAGAAATGCAACACGGTTCCGTTCCGTCAGCACTTGATCTAAATCCAAAGCCACAAATAGCTGCAGCAGCAGGTGTGTGGAAAGCTTTTTGGGGTCTCACGTTACACAAACACACTCACACACACACACACACACACACACACACACACACTCAAGCACACACAGAGAGTGGTAATAGCAAGTGAAGCAAACTTCAGTTTGACGCAACTTTCAATTTGCGACAATGTGTGAGAATTTCTTGGCAATAAATTTTGACAGCATTTGACGCAGTTGTTTTTTGTGGCAACACCAAAAGGGGTAATCGCATCTAAACAATAACTGGAAATGTTTGTTCTCGCTGCATATGGAAATTGTTTAGTAAAATGCTAAAAGCACTTAAACAATTAGACAGATTTGGGGAGCCGTGTGTAATTAGGTAAAACACAACAATACACAACAAAACACAACAAAACACAGCACAGCACAGCACAGCAACTACCGTTGCATTCGACAAAGCACAAATGCAAATAATTCCCGGCCAAAGACTCGAAATGCAGCCAAGCCGACAGCTCAAATCCAACAACAACAACAACAACTACATCGACAAGAACAACAAACAACTAACAACTAACACAACACAAACAACAACGACGCACTTTGGACAAACAAAAGCGAAGGGCGGTTAGCTTATGGGAAACGCTTAGAGTGACCAGCCATCCATTGGAGCTCGCAGTATGCCCAACTGCGAGATACCCTGCAGAGAGCAGTGAATTCAAATTGTCTCAAATGATAATTATTTAATTGTTTTTTATTTATGTTATGTGAACTAAAAAAAAAGTAAACCAATTTAAATAGGTATGCAAATAATTAAAAATAAAAATTAAATCTAAAATTCAATTAAAATATAAAATGAAAGTGACAAGTTCAAAGATATTAATATATATTTCTTTATATTTACATAATGTGATCTATCAGAACAAAAATGAGTTTAAAATATATTATTCAATTTATTAATTAAATAAATGTAACAAATTAAGTGATTTAAATTAATATTTACAATTTTAAATTTTATTTGAAATTTAATTTAAATCACTGACACTAAATAACTATAAATAAATAATGATTTATTGTGTTTATTTAATTTTATTTAATATTACACTAAAAATATTATTTCAAATTAAATTAAGATTATAAATAAAGCTAATATCTAAAGTTTAATTTACTGTAATCATTATGCAGTCCTCGAGCAGATTCACCTAAAGAATAATTAGAAGTACAGCAATTTAGAGAAAGTGTAAAGGAATAAAGACGATTTTCAGATACAAAGCGTAATCAGTTGATATTGGGACTTTAGTCCGTTGGTTGTTCCAATGCGATATTTCACATATATTTGTGAGCAGGTTTTTCACACATAACTGTTAGTTTGATGAACCATCTACCCTCAGGGGGTTACAGGGTATGGAAGCACATTGCAGCTGGCTACGCATGCGCCGTTGCCGCTTTTGTTGCTGGTTTATTTGAGCCGTTGTCTTAACAAGAAACTTGTTAGTTGCAACGGGTTGAGGCCAACAAATGGAATATGCTCAATGCTAAAAGGTAAGTGGAAAATGAGAAAACGAGAAAACCTCATCAAAATTGTTTGCTCGACGCGACAAAGTCAGCGGCCGACTGCTTTGAACACGGCTTAGCTGTCGACTTTTCGCCAGGCCCATTTGTCAGAGCATTTAGTCAAACATTTGAAGAAGACCAGTTGCCATGCTAGACAGAGACAGTTCCGGTGGCAAATGCAACTTCCGCAATTGCTCGGGCCCATTTCCTACGGCGTTGCCATTGTCTTCGAGCCAATAAAATATCAATTGACTTGCAATTAATCATGTTCCAAAATGTGCAAAGGCCACTAAGAATGCTGACTGCCACATGGAATAGATTCCATTGCCCGGCCAAACGAGCCAACAAGCAACCGGAAAGGAGTCTCTTTGTCCCATTGTTGAGCATTACTTCTTCTTCTTATTCTTTTTCTTTTTTCATTTATGCTTCACACTTTTTTTCTATTCACCTCTGGTTTAAAGTCTTCTCCTGTTGCTACTCGTTTTTAGAGCGAAATCACAATAAATAATGAATCAAAAAATGAGCGTTAAATGCAACGAGACGAAGAACAAGACGAAGACGACAACAACAACAAAAACCAGCAGCGGAAGTCAGCACACAATGGACCAACGCAAAGAGACCAACACAATAAAACTCCGACTCCGTTCCGTCTCCGTCTCCGACTGTGTATTGCCTACTGCCAACCCCCTCCATTTATCCGCGTCATAGGTTAAGTTTAAATCGATGCCATGAACAGTAAGTAAATACCCACAAAGTTGCCCATGCATACATACTCGCATACATATGTACATTCGTCTGCACTTACATTCATACAACCCTCACTCTCTCTCTCTCTCTCTCTCATTCGGTCTCTGTCTCTGTTTCAATTGTTTATAGGTAACTGACCGTTTGCTGACTTGTCATATTGCCCTCTCTCTTCCCTTTCGTTTACCTTTTCTGTCTGAGCTTCGCTAATGCATCGCAGACTGGGAACTGAAAGCGTCGTCGAATGTGTGGCATTTCTGGGATCTCAGCAGCTATCAAAGGAAAGTCGCTTTGCTTTCAGCTTTGTGCATTTTAAGCTCTGAGAGCTGTAAATACTTTAAGGAAGTGTGACAAGTAGACAAGTAAAAGCAACGGAAGTACTTGTAAAACCACTGAGACATTTTCGGTATTGAACCAAGAAAATGCATATTCTATAAAAGAGTTGTAAATGCAAATATAAACTTTACATGGTAAATAGGAATATATGAATGTTATATACAATATGAACATAACAATGGGTTTGATCTGGATATCTCTTAAAAATAAATCATTTTCAATACTAGAAAGAAAGAAGCATCTTTTTATACTTATTTTGTGAATTTGGTAAATTTCTCTTGTCTCTTTTTGTAAGAAATTGTTTCTTTTGAAGATGACAACAACATAGTTAGACCTTTAACAGGGATATAATTAAGTGGTCAGTGGTCAATCAGATAGGCTCTGAGGTCGGGCAAAATATAGACTTATGGCAAGTCCAGTGAGGGAGTTTTTCACATATAAGATAGACCAAGAACATATATACAGTAGGGCCCCGCAGACATATCCTTCAGTGCGCAAAACGTGCCACGTCATAACTATAATACACTTTTCGAAAAAAAAAGACAATTTTTGAAATTTGACTTAAATACTTTTAAATCTTTAAATTCAATTCCCTTATGTACCGCTGTAATCCAACTTTTTTTATCTGTACATTAAGTGTCGTTTGAACTCTCTATCCTGTTTAGCCTATTCTATTTTTTTTTTTTAGATTTTTACGACTTTGAACAAAGTTTGGCTTTAGCATTATAAAAATGTGAAACGTAAAACAAAGTAAAATTGATTAATACTAAACAAATCAGTTCCTCTGCCTTTTCTAAAGCTTTCTCGATACATTAAATCCATTCCGATTAAAATTATATATATAGACTTAACGCATATATTTTATTTATTTTTTTCATATTAAATAACACTTATGAAATGAAAGCAAATTCAATTACTATGCAACCCATTAAATATCAAGCTGTGGTCATTACTCAATTCATATTGCAAGTTCTTCCTAAAAATTTACTTTTATAGTTACAAAAAAAAAAAATCAATCTAATTATCAATTATATAGAAACAACTTAACCTATTCGAAATCATTCGAGAACTAGATAGTGAATTAATTTTGGCAGCTCGAATAGCTCACTTTCTTTTTAAGAGATCCGCCCATATGGGCCATAGCACACACACACACACACACACACACACATCAAACCCACACTTTTCATTTCCGCTGAACTGTGACTCATATCGTAGAATGGAGCCAAAAGTAGAAACTCCAAGAGAACTAAGCCTACACCTGATGCTCGACCTGATAACTTCAGTGTGAAATTGAAGATACTCTCTGTAGAAAAATAGAAATTCAGATTTCGAAACGATTAACTGCACAACATGCCCACTCTACGACTCCAGCATTTGGTAACCCTACAAATTATGTTTGAGCCCTGGGTAATTCCAATGAAATGGAAAACCCAGGCGCCACTCGAAGATTGTTTTCCAACGAAAACTTGAGTTGACCACAGGGAGGTATAATTACCTCCACGCTGGAGGTGGAGATGGAGGTAAAGGTGGGCACCAAAATAGAAGCTGGAGAATGTCTTTGGGGCATATTAACATTGTATTCAATTAATAAATGACGTTAACGTGCTGTCAAAATATGAAATTGTTAATGATGCAGTGCCATGTGATGCCAGCGTGTGGCATAACTCAAAAATCTATGGGATACGTTTACAAATCCAGCGAGTGGCAAAGCTGAGCAGCACGCAAAGTGCAAGTTGATATTGTAGACTTCATAAATAATAAATTGCGTAGTCTTGGGTCAGAAATAGCCGGCAGCAGCCTCAAAACTGGACACTTGACTACCGATTATAATCAATCTTTGAGATAGATTTGCTGTAGACCAGACCAGACCCGACCACAGACAGCCAGCAAATGATGAGACTTTCCAGCTTGCGACTGATCACGCCAATTGCACTCCAACTCCCATTTCTGCATTTTTGTACACACTTGAATATCTTACATGTGTCCATGTCCAGTGGATTGCTGCTTGGCTACGCCATGAGGCATGATCCTTCCGTCCGTCGATCCGCGTGCAACACAAATGCCTTATGCAAACATATGTCTCCGCATTGTCTGTGCTTGGCTGCGACACGCATTTATCAGGCGGCATTTATCACGACGAAGACCAAGCCGATGGCCAACAGACCACGGCTGGCATATCAAGTTGCAGTTGCAAGTTGCAAGTTGCAAGTTGTCGGTTACCCGTTGCCGGCTGCCTGACACATAATTTGTTTTTTTGCTCTGCTGTTCAGATAACTCAAATGCGATATGCGTATCTCATAGATTATATTTGCTGCCTGTCAGTATTTCTCTTATTTTTTTGTTTTCTTTTTTTTGTTTTTTGCCTTGTCTATTTTTGGCATGCCTCGGAGTTTGCCTGGCTGTCTGCAATTTTTATAATTTTCAATGCATACGCAAATCTGTTGGCTTTTCCTGTAGCTGCCTGGCTGTCTGGCTGATCCACGATCGTTAAGCCAACAACTGTTTTGTCTTAGGAAATCTAACTGATTATTTTGCATAAATAATGAGCAAGAAATTAAATGAGCAGTGCAACAACAACAACTTGCAACGGATGTTTGGACATTCCAGGATCTGAAGAGGCTCCTGTGCAAACACACATCTGTTTCTGATTGCAGTTTTCCGGTTTATGTTATGCAAATTATGAAGATACAATCCGAAGTTAGCCCAGCAAGAACTGAAGCCATGCTAATAATAATAACAATATTTATAGCTATATTAAAAGCTGCGCTTTTCGAGTTGTGGAAAACTAATATTATTCACATGGCCAGAAATCTTGCAATTATTATTTGAATACTCCCAGATTTTCTATATACTTTATTTATTTATTTAATACTTTTTTTAATATAATGCATAAACAATATCATCAATTTAAAATTAGTTAAACTGGAGTGATATTAATAATATAATGACATATTTTTTAATTCCCCAACTTTAAGATATTTAAAATTTTTGGAAATTTAGTTATGCTCCAAAATGCGTCGCACTACGAATATATTTTTTGGTTCACTGTATAGATAAAAATGTTTAATTTGTGTTATGAAATAAATGATTTTCGCATTAAATTAACTACATAGTTACTTTAAAACTAAATTAAATTTTAATTTAGTTATATACTTTATTTTATTTTAAAATTTTTCAAATTAACATATAAAATGTAAGAACCAAATAAATACTCTCGTTTTACATGCACGAATTGCAAGTTGAAAGTAAAAATAAAAATTAAAAAAATGATTGAGTTAATAAGTTGATAAGCTGCAAGACCTAATTAAGGATTTCAAATGTGACTTAATTGCATTTAATTGAATGAGAATCAGTGACGTAGGTCAAGCGACAGCTTAAAGTCAAGTTCGTGTTTAATCTCAACGGTGATTTGAACGTTATCCAGCTCAAAATAGGTGTCAAGTGGCATTAGCCAAGTCATCCGATGCGAAGCGAAGCGAAGCGGGTCTGAAGTATTTTATTTGCACAGTGTATAACTCGTTGTGGTTTGCAATTCAGCGACAAAACTGCAGGGTAACATTAAAGTGGGCAGAGCTGATTACAAAGGGGAAGAAGACACAGAAAGAGAGAGAGAGAGAAAGAGAGAGTGAAACGGATGCAGAGCGGCACATCCTCGACTGAAGCAGTGGCAGCGATGCGTGTGCAAACAGAGCCCTTAGGCAAGAAGCACACACAGAACGTAACGCAACTTGAAGATACATCTACAGGTAGACAGGTATACAGATAGAGATACAGATACAGATACAGGTCGAGTGTGTGTGTCTGGTAGGTGGCAGGTGTGTTTCTCACGCAGGGCAAGCAGGCAACAGCCAAAGGAAGCCAGCACACACACACACACATCTAGGCTTCAGTTTCAAAGTGTGGCAACGTGTGGTAATTTTTCTGACCGGCGGCTAGCAGCCGCAGCGCCACACATACGCTTCGCTGGTCTCAGAAACAGCAACAGCAACGGCAACATCTACAAATACAAATACAGATTCAGCTTTTGGAATTCGCAGTCCAAGTTAGCTCAACTCATTTGGCCAGTGATTCGGAAATTTGCTCTACTCTGGCTATATTCTGAATTTGCAGAAGCGTCTCTCTCGGTTCTTGTCTCCCCCAACTTGATAGCATAAATCAAATGGAAAAATAATTACGGCTGCTGGCACAAAATTTGCACGTGTATTAATTTCTAGCTGCTTTTTTTTAAATCGTAGCAAAATGCTGCCAACTCGCAATTATATGCCACAACTTGGCCCGGGTGATTGGTGAGGCGCGTGTTTTGGTCTGCAGCTTATCATTTAATACGCATCTGCAACTTTTCGCCTTTTCGCATTTTCGCATTTTCGCACACAATTTTTAAGCGAAGCCAGCCTATTTTTTTCAGTTCGCAGAAGGTTCTTCTTTAATTGTAGCCTAGGCTACAACAGCAACAGGATACAACACGGTTATAACTTATAAGAATTACATTTTTCTTTTTCTGGATGTGTCTGTTTAGACGGTCTCTGATTATTGCCCTTATGCATTCTGGCAATGGCGCTGCATAAAACCTATCTTTAAGCTCAGACTTATTTTACTGTAGACTTAACAATCCCACAAATTGATTCTCAACTGGTTGCCTTAGATTTAGCCAAATGATATGAGCAGACTTGCAGAAGAATTGCATGGAATTCATTTTGAGTCTGGCACAAACAACTAACTGAAATATAAATCAATTAAAACAACTCGAGTAACCCATAAATATAATTAAATTTCCTGGTCAGACAACTCAGATATATATATATATATATATATAAAGCAATCATTTTGTATAACTGAATTTAATACTTCATTTAATTGCTGGCTATTTAGGCAGTAATATGATAATGTGGAATATACAGTAATATAATTGTCGAACAATAAATAAATCATTGACTGGCATGCGTAAATTAAGAATTTAACGATATGTTGAAAATAAATTTAACCAATCAAAACAAAACGCGCTGCTGCAGACACAAAGATATAACCAATTGCCTAACTGTGATTCAAATGTGATGGAGGCTGTGTTTTCCATGGAAACGATAATTTCCACTCCCAGTAGGTTGCAGTCAGTTTGTCGCCAATGGACTACAACTTATTTTGATTTTTATTGTAATCAAAAACGCTGACAATGCACATAACAGAAATAAGAACAAAAGGGTATCAAAAGGTGCAACGCAGTGGGTTCCCTTTTCAGATCATTCGCTTTTTGAGTCAAGTGAAAATTTATGGAAACCAAAGAAACCAAAACTCAGCATTTATCTTTCGTTAGAAAATTAGAATCTACGTGTGGCACCCAATCAATGACCACAATCTTCAGGTTTGCTCTGCGTTTCGGTTTTGGTTTGGATTTGGGTTTGGTCTCTGAGTCAATTGTTTCAGTTTTTTTTCGTTTCTTCTTACCAGACTCCATAAAAATGCATTTTATGGGATTCTATGAAAAATGCTCAGACTCAAACTCAATCGCAGCTCGAGATTTGTGGATGTCCTGAGACTGTTCTCTAAATGCTGCGACATGTTTTGCGCCATAGTTAAACTCCTATCTGTATCCTTGCTGTAGGTCTACTACTTAGCTGTTTCATTATAAATTAAACTGTTATCGCTACAACTTAATCAACCCATAAAGCTGACTGACCATTCCAACTGCCAACTTGGTGCCTTGGTGTGTGGCAGAAGCAGCAGCAGCAGCATCAACAGCAGCAGCAGCAGCGGCAACATGATTCTCTGTCTTATCTCAATTTGACATTTGTTAATTGCCGCGCACTTCAAGTACTTAGTGTATCTTTTGGGCCTTCATCTGCTTTGGTTTTTTTTTTTTTTTTTGTTGGATTCTCACTTTGCTTTTTTATGCTTGTTCTAAATGACTTTTTAATGTTTTTAAGTGTAATAAAGTTGTTTTCCTGCCATTGCGTAATGAGTTATTTTAAACTACATTGCGAGTGTGCCACATTTGGTAATCTGCGCCTTGGCATCATCATTTTAGTGCGACAGAGACACATTTTAATTAATTTCCTAAGGTCTCCCAACTCAAAGGCTAATTGGCAACAAAGTGCCAAGATCATAGAATGTGCTTTTTGATGCTGCCAAGAAGCAGGCAATAAAAGCAGCTAAGAGGTCATTGTCTGAGCAATCCAAATGCATAATTAAGGACCAGTCAGAGAGTAAATAGCTAAACAATTTGTATAATTACCTTCTTTTTTTTAAATTTCTGTAAATATGCTCAATTACAACTCAATCTTCGTGCGTTGAGTGCAACTGGGGAAGCACATGCCACATGAGAAATGGGCGAAACCAACTCGCCATTCCGCGCATGCTAAACAGCCAATAATAAATCATTGAATTATGATATTAAAAGTAAAAGAATAGACAAAAAGTAAGGACGGCTGTCAGCGGAAAGGCCTTCAAGTTCAAAGGAAAACGACAATCAGAGCACCGAGAGAGGCAGTGGCAGTTGCATTGGCAAAAGCCAATATTATTATACCTCATATATATGATATGTATTTCTCTGATATACAGGCATAAAATAGCTGCTCGGAAGTGCTGACAGGCCGGCCGGCACACAAAGCTACCAGAAGAGGATGAGGGTGGAATTCGAAGATGAAGTCAACCAATGGCAACAACAACAACAACAACAACAACGGCATCGGCATCGGCAACGGCATTGGAAAACGAATAAGCGCACTAAATTATGACTAGGTAGAGGCGCTGACAATTCAATGCGCGGACCCCATTCGAAAAATACTCGTAATACTGGCTATGAAAATTTATGCAGCATTCAGCAGGCAGCGAGGCAGGGAAACGCATTGAAAAAGTCCTCAAATCGACATGCACATGGTGCTTCAGTGCGAGTGCATTGCTGTTTGGTAATCCGTAAAAAATGATGTCATAATAAATTGTAATTTATGAGCGCAATGCACTCCATTCGCCTGCAAGTTGTGGCCCTCTTTTTCTGGGAGCCAGCAATCGCGCAATCCGGCAAAACTGCTAGCGACAAGTTAGGCCGCCTTGTTGACAGATGAAGGTTCGTTCATGGGAGTCTGATGAAGCCATTATGATGACTTAAGCTAGGACGCTTTTCGACACGATTAATTATATCCGAAAACAGCAGACAAGACCCATGATAGAGAGAGAGGGGGCGCCACATTTGGGCATCTTATTAAAAATACCTGGCGTTCTGTCAACTCATGGTTTCCTGTGCATAAAACAAATGTCAACTTTTATGCCTCAATGGCCTGGGAAATGGAAATGGTTATTCAGTTGGCCCTCTCATTCTCTCTCTTTTAACAAGCTGACAAATAGATAAAGTGCAGTCAAGTTCTGTTTGAGAGGTAGCTGTTCCTGAAAGACGTGGTGCCACCGTTGATGTATCGGCTGGTTGTTTTGAGCTGACACTGGACTATTTAGTATGCAAATGTATGATTGTGTCTAACAAAGTGACAGCAACACTGTCGAGCAGGGAACTCCAAAGGGGGAATGGGAACACACTTATATATCTGTATCAATGCATAAAAGATAAGTACAGTCAAGGGTTACCTCTTCATTCTATCCACTTCTTATTTTTTATTCAAATTAAATTTTTTGAAATGATTATTTCTTTGTTTGCAGCTTTTTAACGGTACGTTTTGTGGCATTTTAAATAAATTTAGTTATTTCCATTTCAGCAACTTCAAATAAAATATAATACTTTTAAATTTGATTATTATTTTTTGTAAAAAAAATTGACGGTAATAAAAGTGCGGGAACAGGAAATTAAGCAATTTCACGGCCTGTGCCACAGTTAAATGCCCATTGATGGGCAATGCTTAGAAACAAACAATAAATATTAAGTGGCTTTAATTAAAAATTACAACTTTATTCAACGAGCCTACAAAAAACCCACTCTTTCCTCTCTTCAAGTGGCAGCAAATATAAGCACTTATTTTTTGAATAACTGCACCAGCATTCAGGCAGAACAAACATTCTAATCATGGCGGGGGCATGCAGCACGAAAGTATCTGACAGATACTGAACAAAAACAACTGAATGCAACTGAATGCTGCAGCTCATTAGCGCCTGGCGACAGCGACGAAGCGCAACGAGGAGAGTGGCGAGGGGAGTGACGAGCGCGACGACTGTGCCGGAAAACAATCCCCCCACCCCCCACGTACACACACATTTTATAGAAAACTGTCAGAGACACACACACAAAAGCACTGTTTGGAGAAAATATGAGGTTTTTATTTTTGGGTTTCCAAAAACAATTGCATAATCAACGCAGTCAGCCGGTGAAAGGGGAAAAGGTTGAAAATGGGGAAAGGTGAAAGGAGATAGTGGAAAGGGGAAAGGGGAAAGGAGGAAAGGGTGTGCACATATCACATTCACGCCTGCGCAGTCGAGCACATGGAGCACATGCCACCCCGCCTTGAGATTAGACAAATTTATGAGGCGACACATTTAGTCGAGACTCGTCAAATTGCATGCCACAAATTGAATTGTTATGCATTTTAAATATCGTGAAAATTATAATACAAAATGCCAGTGATCAAATTAAGCTAAAAGTCATTTTATGGTCGATAAATGAGCAGAGTTGTAGGGAAAATCGTTGTTGCTCTCGAAATTCTTTTATTGATTCCAAATAGGACCACCAGGATTATGCGTTCAAAGGTCAGATAAGATGAAGGCACTTAAATTTAGTTGTTCCCTTTGTTGTCCAGGGGCAACATTCCCGGCGATGTAGTTGTTTTTATTTTGTTTTTTCTGGCTTTTTGATTTTATTGTTTGCGCGCCAACTGCACAACAAAAGCTAAAATTGAAAATTGTTAAAATATACGCCACAATCACACACACACACACACACACACACACACAGAGAGAGAGCCACTTTCTTTTCTATCTATGTGTCTATCTTATTCTTGGCCTTTTGCCTTAGTTTACTTTCGCTCCCCTCCCCTACCATGCCACACAGCATTTTTGGCAGCGCAAACAATGTGCAAGACTCCAATAAATAAGCACAGAAGGCTGGACGCTGGACAGAGGACAGTGGACCGAGGACGGTGGACCGAGGACAGTGGATAGTGTTCAGTGGACAATGGACAACGGGCACGTTGAGCTGTTTGTTTGTTTGAAAATGGTTTTAATTGTTGTTGAATTTTTTGTGTTTGTGCGTTTTTTATTATTCTTTTTTTTTTTTTTTTGTGGCTCTCGCACATTGTTGACCAAATATAATGAGATAGCTGAACGGTGGCTGGCTGGGTCATTTATGTGTTTGTTTTGGTTTTGGCTAAAAGTAAATTAAGTGCCAATGTTAACGGCAGTTATGGCTGGCATCTGGATCAGGATCTGTGCAGACAACAAAGCAGGCCATTTGGGTGTCTTAATGTTTCAGTAATAATAGCCAAAAGTGTGTATAGAGCCAAAGATAGAAGCTCAAGATTTATAGCTCAGCCACTAGCATATAGCTAAATGGGAATAGCAGTTTGAGGGTGGCCCAAATATGGTTGCAATTCGAATTGAATACACATACTTAGTTCAAAAAGAGATCTCATTTAAAGTTACATAAAAACACAAAATAAATAAAAGTAAAGGAAATGATTTATTAAAGCTGTGTTGTTGCCCAGTCTAATCAGGTTTTTGTTCATTTATCGACGTGCATAATGAGAAACAAAAGAAATTCAAATGCATTTATTAACTGATTTAAAATGCAATCATTAACATTGATGGCAAAGGCGACTTGTCCCAGCATCGCCATCGTTCCCCAGACAATTCGATTAAAGTTAAGCCATTACAAGTCAAGACGCCAGGAAGCCCAAGAAGCTGGCTGGTTTTTTCCCATGTTCTCAAGCTTAGCCCAGCCACAAATAATATAACAATTTAAATAACAAGCATGAAGCAGGCAAACACCAAACGCGTTAGTTAGATAGATTGATCTACATGTACACGACAACAACGTGGCCAAGTGGCTTCGACTTCGACATCGACTCCGACTCCGGCTCGGTGTCTCTGGCTCTGGCTCTGTCTCTGTCTCAGTCTCCTGCTCTGGCTCTGTCTATGGCCCTGACTCCAGCTCCTTGTTGCTGACTGCGCTTACAATGTATTTCTGTTTACTTGGCCCTGTCCTGTGTGTTGGAGTACCGGACAGCCATGCTGCCTGTTTGCCTAGCTGGCACTCTGGCAGGCTGCTGGTTACAAGGCAACCAGGCCAAGAGCATGTCAAAACAAAATAACATCTTTAGCGCGCAAACATGACAAAACATCAGAATTCCAGCAGATTAACGTCAATTTTAATTGCATTCACTTAGCCAAGGCAGCCCAGGCTCAGTTGTCTATGAAAACCTCAGCATAGAGTCCCAGCTCCCAGACAATACCATGCAAATATGCATAGTACCAAGGTAAAAAAAAATCATTCTTGTCGTCTTTCGAACTTCTCATACTCTATTCTAGCTGTTAGAAAATTAGTAAATACCTAATAGAATTTGGGTAATATAAGTTTTGAGATAGTGAAGCTGAATATATTATGTGATAAATTTTACTACATGAAATATACATGAACTACTTATCTAAGTAATATTTAATCAATTAATTATTTTGTATATATATATAAATTGTATATCATGAAATATACAACCACTTTCTGATCTAATATAGAGTTTAAAAGACTTACTAGCACCACGGCTAAGTCGCATTACTTATATCTCAATTTGATTACACATTTCATGTTTTTAAAACATATTCTTATCAATATTTGAACAAAATTTCAAAAAGCATTTACAGTTGGCTTTAAGACTCATTTGTGCTTTGCCTGTAAATTGAACAGGTGTTTTCCTAAGCAAAGTTATTTTCGCTACAAAGTGATATGCCCTGTGCAAGGGCATTAAAAAAAAAAAATACAAAATCCATACTAAAAAAGGGTTTAAGGCCTCTTCTGGCTGGTCGCAGCCAGGAGAAGCTCAAGCTGAAGCAGCAGCAAGGCAAACAAAGTTTCACAAGGTTGTGATTAACATGCGATAAAAAATGACCAGGCAGGCTACTACCCTGGGCAACTGGCACCATACCAGGCCAGACGTCTGACTAGACCTGAACGTGAACCTGGACTCTGACTATTGGCCATTGGCCGTTGGCCGTTCGGGAGCCAGAGCTGCTTGGTCAGATGGCCTACGTGTTTGCATTGGCAAGAGAAAAGAAACAGAAACAGCAACAGCAACAGCAACTGCAACTGCAACTGCAACAACGAGACCCTCGCAACGTGCAACTCTCGACTACTCTCGGCCACTCAGCGGACAAAAGTTAAGTGTCTGGCTGTCACATGCGATTTGCACCTGCCGGATGAGCAATGGGCCAAGGCGCGGGTCCGGTCTTGCTCTTTGCGTGGATTATTTATCATCTGCGCCACATCAGAGGCTAAGTTTCGTTTTAAGCAGCATCAGCTTTAGCTTTAGCTTCAGCTTCAGCTTCACCTTCGACTGAGGCTATAATAAACAGCGCGTGCAAAGGCTGAGATCCACGCTTGCCAGATTCTTTTCATGGACTATAATCAGGGCCATGGAATGCGCGCAAACATTTGCACAGCTTCGGGCACCAACTGCGAATTTTGTTCATAAATTTTAATATTTTAATTTAAGCCATGCCGATGAACACATAAAACGAGCCATTAAAGAACCAAATGGTTATTCCTAGTGCCACTTTGTAAACACAAAGGCAAATGCAATTTCTTGCCAAACTCTGTTCCAGTTTCAGTTTGTGTTTTCTTCCTCTGTAGATGGACACCGTTCCCATTGCCATTTCCATTACTATTGCCGTTGCTCTTGCTTATGTTGTCGATGTGGATGTTGCAGCAACGGAGCTTACATTTCCTGTGAATACAGTGCTTTGATTTTAGGAAAATTAACAACAGCTCAAACAACTAACCAGTCGAGTCAACATTACGACCCAAACGAATCAGCGTCATCATCACCAGCAGCACTAATCCAAGCAGCAAAAACTACAACGCTTATTACAAACATTAATAACGAATTCCAAATGCACTTTATAAACAAAAACTTTAACTTTGATTATAAGCCAAAAGTTATAAGAAGACAACATTTATTTTGAAAAATTGATTATCACCAATTTGCCTACTAATTTCTGACTATGATAAAATAACATTTTCTACCTCATTTTCCATCTCATTATGCTTTTCTTTCCCTATCTCAATTTCTTCATAGCGTTTTACTTCTTTGAATACAAGGCTAAAGCTTAACAATTTTCTGATTTGAATTTTATTTGTAAATTATGTTGAACTTTTCCACATTCTAATATCCATTTACTTTCATTGACTGTTTGCGTATCTCTTATTATAATTTGAATGTACCTTTTAAATATTTAAAATATTTTATATTATTGGCTGATTTTCATTACAAATATTAATTTCATTATAATTAAGCTTACAACTTTAATGCTTTATAAAATAAATAATTTAACTCACTTAATATTTTTCCAGTATAAAAAAGAGGCAACAATAAATATATTCTGGACACTCTAGTCGATGTTCACATTATAAGTTAGTGTATTGCTAGAGCGTGCAGTGATTCGTATTGCGGCATGGCATGTTGTTTGCTTCATCCGTTCCATTTGCCCCTCAGCTCTGCCTCTGCCTCTAACTCTGGCTGTGGCTGTGGCACTGGCTGGGGTTTTAGCAGAGTCTCTGGCTTGAGTACGAACCCCAATGATGCCACTGACTTGGCTTTGGCCACGCTTGTTTGGTTTAGCTCGGCCGCAGCGGCTAAACAGGTTAAAATGTCGTTCAAAATGTCAAGTCAACACTTTGATGTTGTCCGTGTCGGTGTGTTGCAGCCAAGCGAGCAGCAAAACCGCTGCCAACGTTGGTCTGCAACTTCAGTTTTAGCTTTTGCCACACAGCTACAACTACAACTAAAACTACAGCTACAGTTGCAGTTGCAGCCTCAGCTTGAGCTTTGTTTGCGTGTGATCTGCAGTTTATTTATGCAACATTCAGCACACGACGAAACATGCAACATTGCCGAAATTGTTAAGTGCAGACGTCGTGCTGTCATTGTCGATGTCTATGTCGATGGAGATGGCGATGCCGCCATCATCCAATGTCCACAAACGTTGTTGTTTTAATGCTTGAGGAAGTTTTCCTGTAATTGCACAATTGGAACAGTAGCGGCACATGTGAGAATGAGGTCAGAAATTAGAAAGGGTTTAGTCGCTAGTAAAGGGAATTTTCCTCAATTCCACATTCATTTTGAAGTCTCTATCTGAGTATGCAACATGCACTTTGCTTCTGTATTCAAATCACAAATATTTAACAATAGCCAACCAAGATTTTTATTCAAGAAAAT
Organism: Drosophila longiperda; assembly: GCA_035042125.1. Classification (NCBI taxonomy): domain Eukaryota; kingdom Metazoa; phylum Arthropoda; class Insecta; order Diptera; family Drosophilidae; genus Drosophila; species Drosophila longiperda. Next base: position 1,158,102 of record JAWNLV010000130.1, read on the forward strand.
CCTTAATCTATATGTACAAACATATAGCTTTACTTCGATTTAATTTTAAACACAAATAGGTCATACTCAAACTTGGCTAATAGTTGCGATTCTGACCCATGGCCTGCATAGCATTTGCCTGGTTCGATGACTGACGCACTGAGTAAGTCGGCCGCAAGATGACGAAGCTGACAACCAGGTCATCATTGACAACCATGACGGCGCCCGCATTGTCGAAGAGACCGCAGTAGTTGGGAGCCGAGAAGAGCGTGACCAGCTGGCGATTGGCAAAGAACTCGTAGCCATCCTCGACGACCTGATGAGCACGACAAACCACGTCGATGCCCATGCGAAAGCAAAAACTTCTCACAACGTCGGCGCCGAAGGTGACACTAACACCGCGATCGTTTCCACTCCAGCCAAGGACTCTCTCATCAGGATCACTCCAGAGTAGGTCACAGATGAGGCCCTCGTCGGGTATATCACAGGGTCGCTTGATTGCCTGTATGTCTGCCAAGCTCCGCAGACTAGGACTCAGTCCGCCATGGACACAGAAGATGCGACCACCTACCAAGGCCGCCAGGGGCATGCAATCGTATGTATCCACAAAGTAGCGCCAGAGTTTGATGGAATAGCGACGCTTGCACTCATCATAGAAGCCATAGATTCGATTGATGCTGGCGCTCTCGTGGTTACCCCGCAGCAGCTTCATGTGATTCGGATATCGCACCTTATATGCGAGGAGCAGCGTAAACGTCTCAATGGACATCTTGCCGCGATCCACATAGTCCCCCAGGAAAAGATACTTGCTTTCCGGGGGAAATCCCGTTGAGCGCAATATGCGCAATAGATCACCAAATTGGCCGTGCACATCTCCGCATATCTTAATCGGTGGATTTAGATCCAATAAAGTTCTCTCCTTGAGGAAGACTGCTCTGGCCTCCGTGCACACATATCGTATTTGATTCTCGTGAAGTGGTACACCTCTTGCGGGATTCTCACAGTTGGCCAGCTGATTGATTATCACGTTGAGATCAAGAATTAACGGTACCAAAGCCTGCAGAGCTTTCGAACTAACACGCCCACGATGGATATTCGATTTAGAGGATCGCTCAGCCATATTTTACAAACAAATCAAAATTTAGTATTGACAAAAAATACAGTTATTGCTAACTGAATTGAGGGAATGAAAACAAATGGAACTAAATGGTCAAAAATAAAGATTTTGCTTAATTCTTGACTGCAATAGCAATTCTTGAATTGCCATTGATTTATTTAATGTCAACTAAAGTGAGTCGTCAAAAGTCAAATTATCTATTAAATTGAATCCTTATGTCATAAATTCCTAATAGTAAAATCAACGATTCCAGCACTATAAATAAACAAACTTACCACACACAGAATTAAGCAAAATCGCGGTGCCCCGATTTGTGCGCCTAACGCTGAACCGCACCTGGTTTAGTCCAATGGCTGTCAAAATGCTGCCCAAAATGCTGAACCTCAACTAAAGTTGTTGCAATTCTGGGAATATTGTACGCTTGTTGAAGCTGACAACAGTGTTGAAGCCACCGCCAACGATGACGACAACAGCGTTGTCGATGTTGCATGCTTGCTTGCTTGGACTTGGACTGGCATTGGAAGCGCTGCTTGTTGTGGAGATGGAGATGGTGGTGGAGTTGGAGGTGGAGCATGACAGAGGTCTGGAGTCAGTACTAGGGTTTCGTGTTTTGTTTTCTTTGCACTTCAGTTGTATCACATCAATGGCCATTGTGTACGTCAACTTTGATGTTTCGGCAAAGTTGTGAAGTGTGAGGTTTTAGACGTTCTTATTGCACTTTGCCGCTGAGCAGCAGGGACGGTGGTCAGAGTCGGTGCCGGAATCCGAGAGGCCAAAACTACCGCCTTGACAGGTGAAGAATGCCAAAAACGTTTCGAGTGCCTCCGTTGCCAGGTTAGACTTACCTGGCTGGCCGGTTGGCTGGCCGGTTGGCTCGCGTTGTGTCCACTCCAAATTCAATTCAAGCCTTTTAGACGGAAAACGCGGCGAAAGGCGACGGCTTTGAGGGCGGGCAAAATCGACAAGGCAGGAGTCAAAGTCTGAGCTGAGTCTGTTTCTTGATTTTGTATTTATTTTGTTTACCCGTTTCCTTCGAATTTTCTGTTCTAATTGAGTGAGAAGTGCGGTGAGCTTGCAGTTTTTCCATCACACATCCAGAGTGCTCCGCACCGCTCCATCATCATTATCATCAACCACATCAACATCAACATCAACATCAACATCAACATCAACATCATCAGTTGCCTCGTTTTACGCGTCTTTAATTGGATTTTCATACCTGTCCCGAACACAGCCGCGATGTTTGATTGGTGTTTGTATAATGAACTTGCAATATTCTTCCAGCAAAACAGCTGCTCTTGTTATTGTATCCCATTGTGCCCATATTGCCTGGACAAGGGCGTTCCATACCCGCTCCATACACACATCACCGCATTTGGAATTTCTGTTTATTCTTCCTCTTAACTTTTCTCTTTTTAACGCTAAGAAAACAAAAGTTGTACAAAAACTATTATTGTTTGATTGTTGGTGACTTTGTTTATTTAATTTATGTTATTATTGCCTGATTAAGTATGGAAAGGCGATGACCAAAAAAAGGGTTTACTTTATTTATTAAAAATTGATTAGTGTTAAGGTACAAAAAATTGCTGAACTTCATAACAATGTAATTTCGGAACAAGGGAAGTATTACTGAAAAGCTGATGCATCACAGAATTGATGACCGGCAAAATCATAGTTTCGTTATTAAGGTAAATTTATTGAAGAGGAATTTATATGAAGCAGAGAATACAAAAATAAAAGTAACTTTTTAGTGCTTTTTAAATAATGTTTAGTCAAAACTTTTATCTATAATCAAGATTTAATGATTTGATTAACACATATCACTTTTTATTGAGTTAACCAAAAGCAGAAATCTTATTTGAATTATCTACGGATATTTAATTGAAAGTGAGTATCAAGATTAAATTAATAACTGATCATCTAAGATAAATAACTTTACAGATATTCTGCAAATATACGCAATATTTTAGATATAGCTTCAATTGGCGATTCTCTCATTTGTTTGCCAAACAGGAAAACCATTTCTAAGTTGGCCAAAACACGTGCAAGATATTTATATATATATATAATATATATATATTTTGGTCACTAATTGTAAAACTCAAGCTTTCAAGAAATAAACAAAAAGTTGTAAAGCGCATTTTACGTCTAATTAAGAACTCAGCTAAAGTTGCGGGACTACAAAAAAAAAAAACATGTTGTATTGTGTGTAAATGCAAGAGGGAGTTTTCTTTTCTTGTAGCCCTTATTCCAACTGCACCATCTAATTGCAATAAAAGCTAGTTAAGCAAAACACACACACAAAATACAAAACACAGAACGTAATAAACATGCTGCTCGCTGGCCATTTTTACGAGCCTAATAAAGCAAACACAGTCAAAATTCGTCATATCTGGAGCATGGAGCTCCTAATGAGCAGTTCGGCTTAGGAACTGCAACTGTTTTTAATAGTCCCATAAAAATGTGCCAGGCTGGCAGCGGCGGCGTTTATGATGAAAAAAATTAAATGGTCTCAATAATTAAAACACCTGTTTTAATTAGATAGAAATGCATGGAGACGGTTCGGTGTTTTTCTGTGAGAATTAAAAATGAACTTGGCCAGCGAGAAACTCTGATATGTTGAAAGTTCCTTTAGGTGTTAAACTGCAGACACAATTAATGACCCGTCGGCGGCTTCAAAGTTGTGTGTGTGTACAACTTTATCATAAGTAAGAATTGTGTGAGCCCAAGCAGCTGGTAATTTTCATCTGCGTTGCTTAGCCGGAAAACTTGCTACAGCGATTACCGATTTTCCACTGTCGGCTTTTCCAAGTAGTTGTGGGCTGGCTGGATGTGTGTGTTTTATGTGTGCCCTTTGACTGCGGTCACAAATATGCCAAAACATGATCATCGCATGTATTTGTCATTTGAATGTCTTGAGACTTGTGCACTCCCCTTAATCTAATCCTTTGGGCTTGACTTGAGCTCTGGGTCTGCCTTCTGCATACCTGTCAATGACTGACAATGAGCATTGCAATCCACTTCTTTTCTTCAGATTGTTGTCTGGCCTTCCTTCAACGTCGGCTTTTGCTTCTGCTTCTGCTTCTGCTTCAAATGAAGTGCATTCATCCGGTGGCAATCCTTTTTTTTTTTTTTTGTTTCTTTGTGCATCATTTCACTTGAATTTGCGTTGACATCCTGCAGACGAATGGCCCGTTCACCACTCTTGTATTGTGTATCCTGTTGTTGTCTATATAACGAGCGTCACTGACATATCCTTTAACCATGATTAAAAACGCAAAGTAAATGAAAATTGTTTTGTGCTTACGCCTCTTAGCACACCTTGAAAACAATAAAAGAAAGATTCCCTACACAAGAAAAAAAAAAGAGAACAGGACTGAAAGAACTGCAATGAACTTGAGCTGAAAACGGGAGAGCTAACTGGAGTTCCAAGCGCAATAAGACAATAGACAATGCACAACTGGGTTCCTGTAGGCTTCCCCGTTTCTAGCGTGTCTCCTGTAGCACTTAAGATTCTACAGATTTTCCCACTTAGCGATAAAGTTGCCGTTGAATAGCTCCGCAGTTGGCTTTTGTCTGAGACACCTAGGACTTTGAGGGACTCCCCGCCCCCCTGCAGCATTTGCTATGAATGGGGCAGGGATGGGGAGAGCCTTGTGATTTCATGCTTAAATGGAGTCGTTAAATTATTTTGTGAAATTGAGTCGAGCGTTTGTTGTTGTCTTTCCTTGTGTCACATGTGTGCGTGTGGCATTGACATTGGAGCTCCACTTTGCCTGAGACTCGGCACGTTGAGTTGTAAACGGAAGTGCTTAGCTCCCACTCCGACTCCGACTCCCTTCCAGAAAACCACTCGCTAGCATTAAAATATGTTGAACGAACATTTTTTCGTTTGTTTTTTTTCTGTTACACATACATTTTTTTAGGTTGTCCCTTAATTAAAACCAAAATGTTATTGTGTACGTTTGGAATTTGTTTAATGTTACGCGTGTTACGCGTGGCATTGAAATGCATTTTGTATGTGATTTCACGGTTTTACGGCTGACACTTTCTTTCCTGGAGTACAAAAGACGAGCACTTGAACTTGACATTGCATTTGGTTTCCAGGTGGTCTTATTTTTATTTAATTTTTTGTCCAAGTTGCCTTAAAGCATGTTTTGGAATACTAATTAAATTAGGCTTACCTCTGGTGTTACCCACACACGATCCATTGAGTACAGCTCGGGAATAATTTACATTTAATTTAAGTTTGCTTTCATTTAAATTACTTTATTGCCTGAAAAATGCATATACAGAATTGAAATATGTTTTAAAGCCGATGGATTTTCATTACTTTCAATTTAATGCTATAAATTTAAATATTCAACTTTAAAAGAAAGCTTAATGTTCAGAAAAACTGTTCCATATGTGTAAGCAAGTTGTTAGCATTCCAACTAAAAGTGCATAGCCTCTGGATAGACCACTTTGAATAAAATCTTCTGTTTTATTTATTCTTATCACATTTCTTGGAAATCTACACGATACTTCAATTTTCCAAAACTACGCTTTCAACTTTAAGCTACGCATTGGACATTATTTGAGCCAATCGAAAAAAGCAGAAAAAAAATATCTAGAACAAGGTCAGCTGTGAACCAGAGCAGGGCAGACAAAGCACGCCAGGCCATGGCAGAGCCAAGCGAAGCCCAAATCCAATATGGCCAATATATCACATGACGCCTACAATTTAAACTGCCAAAAAAATGAAATGCAAACAGGGCAAACGAAGAGAAATGACAAACATTTATATAAATAACACCATCGACTCCAATTAAAGCAGCTTTGTGCATCTGGATGCGGTTCCTGGAGGGCTGCAGGAGTGGTGAATGTTGGCGGCTCCTCTGCTCGGTTCGCTTGTGTCTGATAAAAACCGCAAAAGCGAAATGTTTGTGTATACAGAAGTGCGTGTGTGTGTGTGCGAGTGTGCGCTTCTGTGTGGGTGTGGGTGTGTGTGAGAGAGTATAATAAAAATGCAAAACAAAAGCGCCCAAATATGTTTTTGGGGATCGCGTGGGCGCGGCAAGTCGACCGGCCAAAGACAAGCAGTAAAAACAGCAACAACCTCCAGCTCCAACCGAACCACTTCCAACTGTCATTCGCATGGAAAACGATGACGTACTGATGCACTGGACAACAACATCGGCGGAAGCAATAGGTCATCAGATGAACTTAAATAAATTGAACGAACTCCAGATACCCAATTGATCAAACAAAAATTAGCAGGCTTTAAATTGTATATATAACTAATCAAACACAAATTATTAATTTAAAATAATAAATGGTTACTATTATTATTTTTTATTAAATTAATTAAATGATTAACTACTTTAATATTTATAATAGATAATATTTACTATTTTATACCAGATTTAAGATTATTCAAAGGATATCTCTACCTACTCGCCTTTAATTCTAAAAAAAAATGTAAATGCAACTTTGTTTAAAAGTATTTTGAAATATTTGAATTATTTTAAACTATGACACGAAAAATTCTTTAAAATTGCTCCAGCTTACATTATACAAATATGATTATGTAACTGATATACCTCTGGAAGTGCAATTAAAAATGTTGCAGCAACATTTGGCAGCAAGGCGAACGACGCGTCGGGCAAATAATAATTTATGCATGCGTTGCGGTAGTCAGCGACATTGGCCAAGAGAGGGGGAACGGCAAACTCGGTGAAAAATGGTTGCGGGGAATAACCGCAAAATGTTTGCTTTGCATTTGTTGGTGTTGTTGTTGTTGTTGCTGCCGCTGCCGCTGTTTACAGGGTCCACAGTTAAAGCAATATGCACTCACAATATGCGAGCAAAAAGTGAATCTGAGCTGCAGCCGGAAAACGGAAATTGTGGCAAGCGCCGCACTCGCGGCCCTTCTCCACCGGGTCTGTTACCATTCCCAGCTCCATCTGCCGTTTTGGCCAGATCTGAGAAACCACATGACTTGCGACCACTGCTCTTAAGGATTTATGCTTCGCCACAGTTTAAGTCAGGCCAATCTGTTGGCTTCTGTAGTCTCAGCTGCGATTGCGCCGTTTTTGTCGCGCTCTCCATTTGCTAAACCAATTTTTGGCTTTGGCTTTCAATTTGCAATCGCAATTGGCTACAGCATGTGTGAATTCCATGACACAATGAGACGCCACACTCTGTTTCGAAGGGCTTAGAGCAATTCTCATTGTGTGAAAACTTCCTTGACTTTGAGTTATGAACGCTGGCAACCCAGCAGAGTTGCCAGTTTTCTCATCTCCAGCTCAGCGACTGCAGCGACCACAGTCCGAGCGTTAAGTATGTGAAGCAAACTGAATCAAGAAGCGAGCTTTGCCGAGTATATGGAGGACACAAAATCCTGCCATGGGATTTTTTATCATTTAGCCAATACTGCAAAATGGAATTAAAACAGGTCTTTGGAAACTTAAATTACATACAAACGTGTGAATGATTTTTTTTTGATGTATTCAAAGGATTTCGCTACATTAGATGTCTTTTCTGATACATACATACAAATGAGCTGAAAATACAAATGAAAAGTTGCACTTTCTGTGCAGGAACATGCAACATATGTATTTTGTTTCATTTTCTCGACTTGGGTCACATTTCAGACTACTATAGGGCTGTAGTACACGTTTTGTTACATACTGATTTTCGAATAATCTTCTATCAATGGTGGCTTATCAGCTTTACCCCCACTATAGGCCATTTAACGAACCCATAAAGCCAACTGTGCAATAACTACATCTTTATAATGCCCGCACTTGCAATGCAAACGACACTAAAAAAAAATATTATAGGAAAATTGCGTAAAAGCGACATATGAATTTAATTGCCTAAATAATCCCAATCAAGGCAGGGAAATCGAGGCGAGCAAATGGTGACAAAAGAACGAAAATGAGCCAGCGCTGATTGCTTTTAATAAAAATATAATGAATCCGCACTCGAAAACCCATCGAAATCACGAAAACCTAAATGAAAATAAAATCGAAATGAATGCGAAACGCAACGAATCAGGACAATCACAACTTAATTTCAGCCATAGAAAGTGCCCGTAAAGGAGCAGCCAAAATTGACATATTGACAGCCGCACAAAAGGCAGCACACGAGCCATTTTATGGGGTGGACCAAATCTAACCGCAATCGCAGTGCAGTTGTCAACGGCGGCGTCAAAAATAACAAACATTGCGACAGCAATAAAATATTACAATACATTAAAGAACACACCGAAAACTTCATACTCTTACTTATGCGCAAAAAAAAGTATAATTTGAAGAAATTAAAGCTATGTAATTATGAATAATAATAATAATATGAAACAATTTAAAATTAGGTATAACGTTATATATGTAAATATTGATACAAAATTAGATTCATTAACTAATAATTTAATTTTATTGTTAGTAGCTTGGCTAATTCCTGATATGATTTTTTATAATTTAAATCCCAGAGCTACCATTAAATTAAATTTTCTTAACAAAAATGTAAATTACTGAATATATTAATGTTCTATTTGTTTTAAAATATAGTAAGAGTTAGACAAAACTCCACTCATACTGACAGATAAGCGATAAGCTACAAAGTTCCTGACAAAATTAGAATAGCTTTAGTAAGGGTATAAAATTGAGACGAATCGAGTGTATAGGCTGATGCTTAATTGAAGTTGCAGCAGCTATAGAAAAATCCAATCAAAACGCAATGAAAATCAAGAGCTGAGAATGACGCAGCTGTGCCTCAACTTGATGTCTCTCTACACACACTCTAATACACACACAGAATGGCACACACACACACACACACACACATGCACACTCTGTCAGTCAGTCAGTCGTATTGCTGTTGATGTTATTCTAGCAAATAATCACAACAAGGCACAACAAGGACCTTGTCAAATGCACGTAAGCGATATAGATACAGATATTGTGCCACACAGATATTGAGATATAGATACAGCCGCAGATAAAGCCCAGCTGCAAACAAACATAGAACGAGTCACTGTCAGAGTAGGAGTCTGCGAGGACATCAAGGTTGCAACGTCCGCCAGAGCGTGCATAAGCCCCCCGAAACCCGCAGTCATCGCAACTCGACCAAATTGCAGTCACCCCGGGCACCCAAACAAGCAAATCCAATTTAAGCCACAATACACAAATCCTGTTTTTGTTTTCCTCAGAGTCTGATTCCTTGTTTCTCTGGTCACATTAATAAATTCTTTATATATATATATTTATATGTACATATGTACATAGAAATGTATGTACAGAACTTTATCTGACAACCAGTTTGTATCGCAAATAGTTAACTCAGCCCATGCCTTATGGATTTTTGGTTAGGATTAGCCAAATACCAGACACCTCTCAGTCTTTCTCTCCCAGTCTGTCAGTCTGTTATGGTTAAAAGCACTTTGGATGCAATTACAAACCAGTCGATAGACACAGCTGCTTTTGCGTAAATCTTGTGAATTAGTAATGAAGTCCAAGCTCAACAAAATTTGTATGATCTTGACAGGAAATATCAAACTGAAATATCTATGTAATTGAAATATAATAAAGTAGTCTGACTAATCTAATTACAGCATTATATCCAAATACAATCCTTTGATTTCTATTATGTTATTATTATGAACTACAAATAAAAAATTACTGAGTATGGATTAATTTCCAGAAATCAAGTGTAACATTAATAAAAATTTAAATCGCAGAAACTAAAATTAAGTTAGTCGGAGAAGGATTATGATTTTCATCGACTCATTAATATCTTTAGATTGTGATCGAATCATACCCACATTTTCGCTTTTGACATAATGAAAAATTCAGTTTAATGTCGAAAAAATAATAAAAAGATACTTTTTGTACAAAACTTTTAATGTTTAGTTTTAAGCACACGACTAAAAAACAATAATTTTTAATCAACATTGCCAGGCCAACAGCTTGTCCTGGTAATAACATTTAATTACCTATCCTACTTAAACATGCTTTATTTTCAGACACACATTGGTTCCGCTGCATTTAAAAAAGCATACACAAGGATGTAATCCCAACCACATAAACCGTTAAGCTTCTAAAGCCCTTAAGCTATTAATAAGCACATATATATCCCAGCGCCATATCCCAAGTCCTCTGCTCTGCCAGAGCTGACAACTAATTTTATGGCCATCACATCAACCGACGCCAACAAACAACTACCAGGCCAATCAAACATGACCCCCACACACACTCACATACACACAACAGTCGAATGCCACAGCTCATAAAAAACGCCCACATGACAAATAAGACAAAGCACAAATAAACCACGCCCCCCACCAAATGCCAAAAACTCATTCCGCTGATCAGCAAAAGGCAAAACAAAGGCAAGAACCGGGCCGGGGGGAAAAAAACAAATTTGTTAGCTGTGTTATGTAAATTGCACACAAGAGTGTCGAAGCAGGGCAAACAGAACAGCCCCTATGTGTGTGTGTGCGTACTATATGTGTGTACTTCCCATACATAAGTATAAATATATATTATGTAAATAAAAGAAATAATAAGCTTCGCCGAGTCACACAAAAATCCTAAGACTCTAAGCCAAAAGGGCCAAAAAAAAAGCCAGACAAAATTATTTTCATGATGCGTTGATGATGTTTATATTTACGATACGACAAATATGCAATAAGTTGACATGGTAATGGATGGGGCAGGCGAGGCAGAGGCAGAGGCAGAGGCAGAGGCAGAGGTGGCAGGCACTGAAATCATTTTGTAATATAATTTGTGTTGTTGTTACGGATACACTTTTATGGGAGCCCGGGCATAATCAACATTATCCAAAAACCGCAAACCGCCTACAAAATGCTGAGGAGCTCCCTCCTGTGGTGCCAAAGCCTGGTCGCATTATCATCTCATTGCACAGGACTTAATCCGGCGGCAAGTTATTAAAGCGTAACGCAGCGTTCCTTGCCTCATTGTCATCATCGTCCTAGTCCTCGTCCTCGTCCTCGTCCTCGTCCTCGTCCTCGTCCTCGTCCTTGTCTTTGCCTCCGTTTTATTGTTCGCGCTGCGCTTAACTTGTTTCTCATTGTATGGAGCGTGCCAGAGCCGACCAGAGAGCCAAGGCGAAAGGAGGCGCTGCCTTAATGCTAAATGATCCAATATCCTGCTTCCTGCATTTGGCTGTGCAGTACGAGCACCAGCAGCGTCAGTAGCCGGCGTGGGAACATCGCCAACCTTAAAAGGTCCTTTGTGGCCTGGTCTCAACTCTACTCCGTTCTGGCTATTATTTACCCGCTCTGTGCGAACTTAAAGATGCTGCCACTGAAAGCAACTTCTTTGCAGTTATTTGCTCAGCAAGTAGAAGAATTTATATGGGAAAAGTAACGCATACAAAAGGAAAAACTTATGTTGTATCTGATTCTTTGCGCACGGCAAGTTAAATAGCAAAATCTAAAGTTTTAATTATGCAACTCGTCGTCGTCCTCCGATTGTTAGTCTAGGCACTAAGTCTCCTCATCTCATCTGCTAAAGATGCGACTCCAAAAGTTAAAGTACACATAATTAGCAGTAGTTTTTCAGCCGTTTGCACAATGTTTTTATCTTCTTTTTTATGTTTGGCACAGCTGCCAATTTTGTCATTCATGGCAGATGACTGTGTATTTTTGGGATATGCCTGGCCAGGCCACTAGTGTCCAAAAACTAGACCAGCAGCTGCAATAAGTACTTGCTGTTTAGTTAAGCGCACAACTGTTGACAAGCGACGAGGCTTTGGCTAATTAAATCAAAATATTAATTATAACAAAGGCATAAAACACACTTTGAACCGTTTTAGAATAGCCACTGAACAGTGAAATGATATGGCTAGGCAGTTATATACATTGTAAACATAAATTAAATGAAATGCATACAGTTCTGAAAAATTAATACACTGCGGCTTTAAATAATTAAAATATATCTGAATTTGTTTTAATAAATTTATATAAAATGCCATTAAAAAAATTAAATTCATATTCTCTCCAAAACATTAGCCACGCAGTCTTTTTTTCAAAACCATCATTCCCAGAGGCAAAAAACTTGAGCAACGCCTTCAAGTATGCTTTCCAAAAACCAAAAAGTTTCTTCTCTCCGGCAACTTTTAACGCCGTTGCCTTTTGTGTCGATGTTTTTTTGGCACCAAATGTGACAAAAATTTAGATTGAGGGCAGGAGTCTTGCTCGGGGCATGGCATGCGCATAAATGTTACATGTGGTAATATTCACCAATAACAACAATATAAAAACAAAAAAAGGAAAAAACACCGAAAACATGCCACAAACATGAACATTGAAAGCCGTTGCCAAAAACCAGCGAAGGACGCAAACAATGAATGAAAGGGAATTTTTTTTTTTCACTTGCAGTAGCAAAACATAATCTTGTTAACAATTTGTGTGTGGCTTGTATGTGTCTATGGATTTGACACATGCGACAACAAACAAAATATCAACAACTTCAAGAAAATATGCTAAAAAGAAAATGAATTCTTCAAGTCAATGGCAAAACATGCAGCAATTTATGTCTTCTACATAATCCTGTAGGTGCGACATTTGGATGTATAAATTTCAGCTTTGATCCTTTAAGGATAACTCCCAGTCCTGTGGGACTGCCAGAGCAACAGAGCCAATTGCCAGCTGAAACGCAGTACAAATAAACAACAACCCAAATAGGTAATACAAATGTGGCCAAGACTTCTGGTGTTGTTTGCGCTTCGTGGGTGCAACACTTGAGGCATCTACCATACCCCTCAGTCACCACTCCAGAGTTCTCCTACTGCCAACTTAAATTGTCAAAATCAGCAACGGTTTTCCTTTCTTTTCACCGGCTTCGTGCTATTTTCTTTTTATTTAAATGTCATTTTCTTTGTACACTTTCACGACATTTGCCTTTTGCTATTTGCTAACATATTTTGCAAACATGGGTATGGATATGTGTGTGTGGGTGTGTAGTGTTAGGTGTTGTGACATTTGACCGTGCGCACAACATCAAAGAATGTGTTTGATAACTTGCCTCTGGCGTGTTATAATTGCACCTTGTAATAATTTAATTAATTCTGTTTATCGATTAATTCGAATTATATTTCCTATTCTAAGCTATCCTTTCTCCATACAAATGGATTTTAGCTTCGCGCTTGCACAAGCCATGTAACCACAAACCACAACCACATCAACACCTACTAACTGACCTACCCGCATTTTAGATAAGTAGCGCAGCTGGAACTATCAAAACCAACCCCGAATCAAAGAGTGCTTTAATAACAAAACTAGGCAAACAAACAAACAAACAAGAGTATCATGACAACCGAAAAAGAAAGAAAACAGCATAAATAAAACAACTACACAACAGCAAAAAAACAAATACCACCCCTCGAATGCACTTGAACTGTCCGCAACACATGCAGTTTAGGGTTTTATTTAGTTTCGCCATGGAGGAATATAATATTTTTTTGCAATGTGTGGCAAATTCTTGCCTAGGCCACACGAACTGAGCGGCGCAAAAATGTCTAAATTATGAACTATGACAAATATTATATTGCTTTGGGCTTGGCAGTTGTGTCCGGAAGTGTGTAACAAAAAACGGTATAGAAAATGGGCGCGTTCTCTGCAGACCGTCGGTGATTAATCATTGTGGTAAATTGAAAAACGAAAAAAAAAAATTGGGAAAATTGGAAAATGGAAAATAGGGGCTGATGCAGCCTGGTCTTGCTCTTGCTATTGCTTTTGTCTGCATCGTGTTGCAACTGTTGCCAGTAGTTCCATTTTGTTGGCAAATGTTGCATTTTGTTGGTCATTTTGTCAACTTAGTTGCCACGAAGGGCAATGCGCGTCCACACGGCCGTGCCACGAAAGATGTATTGCTCTAAGCCGATTACGATGTAGTCGCCCGTCAGTGGTCTGTAGTCGCCATCGTTGCACAAAGTAGCAACATTTTCCGGTCTCTGACTTGGGTTGGTGGAATGGCAGCCAACTCGGTGTTGACACCGCTCAAAGTGGTCACATTAAGTAAGCTTAGGTCTTAGTAGTTTTAAGACTTTGTTGATAGTCTCGGCTCTGCCAGTTATGGCCACAAGTTGTAATAGGTTTTGAAAAAGTCAGTGTAAAGAATGAAGTGTTAGAAACAGCTATTAAATCGGAGCTTGCAACGAATAGAAAATAATATAAGCGGGTGAAAGTAATTAACATTTGTTGAATCAATACAACTCAAGTGGAGTAGCAATTGCACGGGAAACATTCTGTCACTTTCCATGGATAGCACAAGTTTGGGGAAGTCTTCCCCAGTATAAAGTTCACAATTCAAATGCGGTAGTATTCTTATTATTACTTTAAAAAATACAATGAATTAATTTAATTTAAATATAATTTCGAAACGATTTAAAATTGTTGTTTAAAATTATACTATATATTACTAATGCTTTTTTTTAAATTAAATGTAATTACTCACTTTGAAATTAATATAATTTCATTTGGAACTTTATTTTAAATTTTGAATTCTTAAAATGCTTTTTTCATAGTTGTCGACTTTTTTAGTTTGCATTAAATAAATAAAATAACACTCAGTATGTGACAGTAATTTCTGTGTTCCGGATAATCAACCCGTGTGCTGATGCTTAACATAAATATATGTATTTTGTTTATGGATTCGAAAAGATGTGTTCTGTTTCGTTGCACATTTAGTGACATAATTTTAATAACGCAACCAAGGACACACACACATTTTTGCAAAATATTTCCACTGACAGAATACAGAAGACAGGAAATGTTGGACAAATCGACACAATCAATTTTGAAGTGACCCTCTGCATTACTTTGGCCGATGGCTGGGAGACAATTAACCCCCATAACAATAGAGAAGTGGACTGAAGTGGCCAACAGTGAAACAAGAATAATTGCAAATGCAGTAAAAATCGACAACGCTAATGCTTTCCTGCAATTGATGGCAGACGGGGAGCTCATAAATTTGCACTCGAATGCACTTGAAAACGAATCCAAATAGGACGACTGACCGAAGTCGACTGATATCGATAAGTGCCTCCATGCGGGACACATAAAATGTCAGGCAACTCGCATTTCGAGTACTTTAGGGCGAATCGCTGATACGCAGTTGGGAAAGTGCGCAATGTAATGAAAAGTGAAAAATTATTAAAGCGTATTTAATGCAGTTTGACGCATGCGCCGACGCAGTGTTTGCCCCTCGGATCTGCGCAGTGGCAGCTGCTACCGTGGCACACCCTAAAGAGGAACCACCACCACCCTTGCTGCAAGTAATCGCGTCGCATCGCTGGCAGTCACCCCAGCATCATTATCCCATTTTGCCAAGGCAAACACGCAAATGTGTTAATTCCGCGTGTGTTCGCTTATCAATCTGCCACTTTATCTGCCTCTCGACTTTTCCCTGAACATTTGCTTGCCACATGGTGGGCCGTAGCACAAGGAGACCCTTTGCCTGTCCATTATGAGTTTGTAATTTATGCCGAAAAATGCTCGCATCCATTATGAAAACATCAACACACGTTTTGCAAATCAAGTAATTATCATTAGGGCCATTCTACATAATTATCAGCCGTTCTGTTGGATTTCTGGGTGGGTCTTGATGGGTTTGTCAGCATGTTGAATTATTTTGATTTATAGGTAACTAGGAAACAGCAACTGGCAGTCTTCTGTAATGATAATGCATGTGGTAACTAAGCTCTGTCAGAAATTTGAGACCTATTACCCATTCAGTATTTATTTTGAATACCATTGGAACCTAAAGAATTATTTTGTTTGATGTAATTATTCGTGACACACTCCATCAACAACACAAAAAACATAACATTTGATTCTTTAAACTCTTCCAAATGGTATTATAAATATGTGATACGCTGAAGGGAGATATCACTTTTTCTAAATCTCCTAAAAAGTAATTAATTCTGTTTTGATACCAACCGTTTAAATGGTAGTCCGTAATGAGTCTTTCTGCTGTAGACAGTTAACTTATCGGATTTGTTTCCAAATTTTATTATGCTTCTTATAATATGTATATTTCCCCGTAATCGGCAAAAAATTGAGTTGCTTTCACAAAACATTAAATAAATATTCAAATAAACATAGGAATGTTTTTATCATACATTAAAAACCATTAAACAAAAAAATTATACATACCTACTCGTATACATTACACATATATACATACATTTTTCAGCATGTTGGTTTAAATAACTATGAGTTTTACGAATCGAATTCAAGACATCTAATAGTCGAGCTATTATATACAATAAGGTATTATAATTTAATACAACTCAGTTCCATCAGTGTGTGACATTCAGCAGTTTTTAATGTATGTAATAAACTTGCTTTAAAGTAGTTCTCACATAATTTTTATTTTCTCTTATGAGCTTTCTCCAAATATCTCAAACTATCTCACGAGCCATCATAATAATCTGATGAAAAACCCAGAATGCCATTTCTCACTCATTCAAAATACCAAAATTGTATATATTCACTTTAACCTTGAAAATGTACTCAATGAATAATTTAGATAGATTTATGGTGCAAGTGCAATTTAATCTTTTATGCATACATGTCCATGACGACTCTATTTTGTTTTAACAAAATACCATTAAGATATCTGCGCAAAAGTACTAAAACTTTCATGGACATTTAGAGTGACCTTGAATAGTTCTCTATGACTTTATTATCAGCACACGCCCAGCGTTCTCCCATTGCAAGGTCGACTTCACTTTGCGCATGCGCGGCGCGTGTTAATATAAACAGGCAAGTCAAGCGGCGCAGGATACTTGGCAGGATGCTCTATAATTGCCCAAGGCTATAATTAGACCTTGACTTGCCAAGCGGACAGTTGTTTATTTTGGGATGGGCAATTGCCTGGCTAACCCATTGTGGACTAATTATGCGCAAGGTCAGTGTATATCCTTGTCCTGGGTCGTTTGCTGGTCGCGTGTATTCGTGTGTGTCCAAAAGTCGCCATTGTTTGACATTAATTGCACTTTTCCAGCTGAATGCGTGTCCTTGGCAACCAATTGCTCAGCTGGGATAAGTCAAGTTAATGTTTGACTGGCCCAAGGACAGCCAACAAACTGTTGGCAATTGGTGCGAAAAGTGACAGTGTGTGCGTGTGGGTGTGCTCGCTTCCAGGAAGGTCCTTTAGCTCATATCGCATTGCGGAAAAAAATAAAAAATATCTCACACACGCACACACTTTGAGTGTACTGGTGTGGACCAAAGGACCCTTGCCTGCTGCGCGTTTATATTAGATAAAAATTTAATTTTGTTTTCCTTTGTTTATTTTTTCATCTTTTTTTCCTGTGTCCTTGGTGTGAACTGCCAATAAAAGTGTTTTGGTTCTTGGATACCCTCTTGGCCGTTGTAAAAATGCAATTATGATTGTATTATGGTCGCCTTTGTGTTTACTTTAAAGCAGTTTAGTTTTCCCATTGTTTGGTTGGAATGCAGCCCGCATTGCTGCAATGCCAAAGCCGTTGCATATCCAGCCAATCCTTATCCTCAAGTATCTTCAGCTGCACACTTCTGCAATTGTCATTCGCGCCTGCTCTCGTCATCCTCCAGTCCAGTCAGCAATGCTGGTCGATAGCTAATAAATATTGTGCGCATTATCCTTCCATGTAAGTTGCCTTTTGTGAGCTCTTAACAATATGTTTGTTGTGTTTGTGTGTGTTTCATTACTTTCATGATTCCATCTACAGCTATCTCTATCTCAGTGTTTTCGTCGCAGTTTTTCTCTATGGCTCCAGGTGACTGTTTTACTCACTTCGACAACCTCTGTGTGTGGTATAATCATGATGATTCGAGATAATGTTGATTCCATAGTGATAATGTGGAAAAACGAATTCATAGAATTTAATATTTTATATTTCATGAAGTTAAGGTTTGCAAGATTTTATATATGCTCTTAATACAGTTCTCAGAGAGCTGATTTTTCAATTCTTCAATTTTCAAATATCTTATAATTTGTATTTTAAAAGGAAAAGTACGAAAAAGTAGCGAAGAAAATATTGGCCATATTTACATATCCTTTATAGAAATCATTTTCGTTTATTTTTGTTATTTATCTTATTATTATTGTCATGTTTTAATATTTTGAATCAAAATTTTATAAAATTTTGATTTGGTTTTAATAAAATTGTGCGAAGTATAAGAAAACGTGTGGCTGCAAACGAGCTTTGGACTTAGCTTTACGTTAAAAGATTCATCCACAAGAGCAAAAGTAATCCTTCCTTACATCAGGCTAAGTACACTACTGCAAAGAGTTTAAATTAAATTTTAAAAATATTTTTATATACTACAAAAATTATGTAGACACGCTCTGGTAGAAAGCCGGTGATGATATTCCTTAGGCTCTTAAAGAATAAGTTATGTCGGCCAAAAGAAATGATAGTACTTGCACTTGAAATTATAATAAGCAATTACCTGTTAACATTTAACAGAAAAATATATTATTTTATTGAAGTATAAAACTTTGAAGACCAATTTTGCTTGATATGGTCAATCTTCACTAAGGAAAACTTCAGCAGACATTAATGCAGAAATCACTTACCAGCTTTTCAATCCTCAGAAGGGTCTTTGAGTATTATTCTACCTGTGAACTGTTGGCTACCGTCTTAAAGCTTATTGGCTTTGGGCTAATACCCTCATAATTTATTTTTAATGATGCACTTTTCCTGCCTTTAATAGACATTTAAATTGTCTGCGCAAGTCAAATGATATGATAAGCTGATTGACGTGCTCAAAATTCGATGAGACTGCTTAGTTATGTGTTTAGGTTCTTCATTTTATTAATTGATGAGTGCCAGCAACCGCATTTATATGTCTAGACAACGATGACAACATTTGCTACAGGTCAAAGAAAAACAAAAAATAAATAAAAACAAAAAAAAAAACTGATGCTAACCCTGGAATGCTTTTAATTTGTACGCTGAGCCGTTGAAATCATAAATCAAAATGTGTGCATCGCAAACTGAGCTATGGAAGACAAGTGCCGCTGTGGTCTCCATCTGATAATCAGCATTTTGTATCTGACGGATCGCGCGGCTAATCGAACATATCACTGAGCTCTCGGACCAGGGCTTGGGCATCATCCGCATAAATTACACAAATTGCATTTCCATGTCTACAGTTCTGATGGATCATCGCCCGCGTCGCCTCTGTTCCTTGCTGCTCGATGTTCAATGCTCAATGCCCAATGCCCGACGCTGGATGGCCAATGCTCGATGCTCATCAGCATAATCGTTAAAATAACAGCGCAATGCACTTCGATTTTGTTGACGACGGAGACCGGCTACCGTTGCCCACTGACGATGCCCCTAGGACCCCCGTTTCAGTGACAGTGGCTGTGGCAGTGGCAGTCGTCAGTGGCCCGCAGCGGCCCCAAAAGAAACAAAAAAGCCTCTGTTTGTGTGTGTGTGTGTGTGTGTGTGTGTGTGTGAGTGTTTGAAAGGGGAAAGGGAAGGGAAAAAATATAAAACTGGGCGCCCCTGGATAGGCCAGTGCTTTGGCCGTTTGTTTATTGTGTCGGTAAATTCGGAGGCATGTTTAAACAGCGAAATGAACTTGTGGATAAACACCATTATGGTTATTTGGCATCCACTTTGGTTGCCACTACGCTTATTTGTTTGTCCACCGGCTACATTGCCCCGAAGCCGAACAAACATTTTAGACCTACTACTGCTACCACTACTACTACTACTACTACCTAGCTAAGGCTTCTTTCCCGCTAATCTTTGAGCCTGCTGCCCACGTGGGCGTCTCGTTTGAGCTTGATTTAGTTACTTAACGCAAAATTGACATGAATACTCGCATTTTAACGGCTACCTCTGAGTCTCATCTCTCTCAAGTGTGCATCTGAGCCGCTTCAGCCATGAGAAGGTTGTCAGTTTTATCAGTTGGTGCGATGTGAATTTTGTTTGTGGTTGGCTAAAAGCACTGCACTTGTCGCTCACTTCGACCTTTGACTTTGTGCCTGCAGCTCTGGGGAATAGTAGCACTTGGCTTGTTTGGAAAGTGCCAAGTGGTTTTTGTTTGTTGTAGTTAAGTATTTCAGACATAAAGTACTCAAATACATTGGTTAAGATAATTCACAAAGCTACAAATAAAATAATTGTTAATAGATTACTTCTATAGCATTCTGATTGATTTTTATGTATACTTGAAGTCTCTACAATTTAATGCAGATTATTTGTTGCTTAATTTATCCAGTAATCTTTATCTATATAGTTAGATATTCACCCAGCAACCAAATAGAATCTATGCAAAGTTGCATATGGTAAACTCTTTCTTAATTCAAAGACAAAACAATGTAAATTTTAACTTGCACTATTTCGAATACAAAAAAAGTAAGATTTTGTACCGATATAATGTTGAAATATGGTAAAAATCCAGTCATAGAACACATTTCTTAATCAAATAATTTTAATTCTAATTTCTTGAAGTTTCTGTTATACAACAAACATTGCTTGAATCAAGAATTTATATACTTAGAATTTGATATTTACATTTTGCACCAGGAATATGATATATAGATTTCATTAAAACTATTTAAGCTATTTAAACAGCATTTTTCTCGGAGTGAAAAAAATCTAAACAAATCATCAGCAATTAATCATGGAAAAATTTAACGCAAGTGCAAGCACATCCGACTTCTGCACTAACCACGATTGATTTTTGCCAGTCGAACAGTTAGTTCCCACACTCAAATCCTTGGCACATCCTTGCCAGCTGCTGCTGCGCGCAAGTCTGTAAAATATTTGCGAACACACAAAAAAATGACTGCACCGAAAAGTAGAGAAGTAAAATACAAATAAAACTGGCAAGGCAAAAAGGGTGCGACTCTGCAGTAAACTTCCGGCTGACCAAAAATGCAACAGGACCTGCACAGAGGACCTGGTCCATCGCCTTATACATGCAGCATTGTTTTTGCCGATTTGACGCTCCTGCTGTTGCCACTGCTGCTGCTCCGTTTGTTTATTGCGACGCCATGGCAATGCCATACAATGTTCTTCCGGTCATTTATTAACGTCAATGAAATGGGTCCAGTCCACTGAAACTATGAGACATTCTGATTTTTTGACCATGTTTGCTGTGGGTTGACGCTCGACTAGCCAACGATTTGTCGCATGGTCAACACAAATTTCACTGACTACGTTAACGTTGCAACAGTCGAAGGTTGACACAATCTGATGCACCCCATTCACGTTCGTTTTCGCACATTGCAAAAATATTGCATACTAACTATAATTTATAAACAAAAAATAAAGTTGGACAGATAAACTCTAAAGTTTATGTTAGTTATAAAGTGTTGTGGAGAGTGTGTTTTTTTTTCAATGCCAAAAGTCATAAAGCAACTGTGAATGTGTTAGATTCTCGTTATTTTTATGATTTTTATTATTTAAATGTTTTATTCAACACAGCATTATATAAAATGGCAATGTAATCCTTACTTTAAATAAGATACCTATATTAAATCAAACACTCAGATGTTTAAGCCTAAAAAATTAATATTGTTAACAATTTCTGTTTTTCATAAGCGATCTTTATGAAATATAAACTCTTGATAAATGTTGTCATATTGCTTTTAAAAAATCAAATCAATAATTTAAAATCACAGGCGATAATTGCATAACGATTTCAATTCATTTTAAAAAATCGTGACATTTGTTTCAAATTTATCTCTCTAGGTCTTATATTCTCTAAACTTAACGTATTTACACGGACAGATGGAAAGATTTTATTTTTTTTAAAAAGTAAGGAAATACTTTGATATTAGGTATATCAAATTCGATAACCTTGCAACTTGTTTGCTTAGATGTTCCTATTGTTACTACTGCACATCCTCACATTTGTCTTGTCCACTTCCTGTCTTCTGGACTCAATAGTCTTCCGAAATACATTAGGCACACTTACTATATAATTCTAACTGAGTACAGAAAGATACAGCCACAAAATCCATTTCGTATGGCAAACCATATCACAATTGCAATTGCATTACAATGCTTTGCTTTTTGTTGCACAATTTCATGACAATTTTTCAGCATCCGATCGACGGGGGAGAGGTAAATGGGAAAATCCCTCAGGGTAGCTAAGAAAACAAACAGCAAAGTCACAGCGAACATTTGTTTCTTATTTACTTGATGAGAGGGAGGAGAGGAAAAGATATATAAACCTCGCTCGAAACAGCTGTGCAATTGGATTTGTTGCTGCTGCTGTCAACCATCAATGTCATGCATACAATTGTGAATGACACATAAATATTGGCACAATGGCCAAGATGAAAAGGGACAAGGATTACATAGACAGAGAGGAAGGGCAGGGGTTGTTTGAGATTCTTGCTTAGAGCCACTTCCTTACATTGTTGGTGTTGGCCTGGCCAATCTAGCGGCATTTCCGTTTCCTTGTGCAATATTTGTCTTTGAGTGAGTGACACTTTTAGCCAGGACTGTGAAAGCGGCAGAGCACAAAGCCAAATGGTTGGCTAATCCTCATGTTTACGGGGCTATTTACAGCGAGCCCCTGAGAATTTCAACAATAACCAAAAATCGACAACGTATTCGAATTCGAATACCCAAAAATTCCATTACAAATTTTGGTTGGCCACTGTTTGCTTATCGTTTTTGCAGTGCTGACAACGAAAAGAAAAACTACTTTGCGAAATTGCTTTAGAATAAAATTTAATTGAGGATTACGACAACATGGAACGCTTGCACTTCGAAGGTGCGTTCATATGTATGTGTGTGTGTATGAGTGTGAGTATGTGTATTTGACAGTGTCTGTGTCACATATAATGCCTGTTATCCCGCCTTAAGGCTACTTAGGGACTGTCTCACATATTAAACATATTACATTAGTTGCTGCTCTGGTCTGGTCTGGCCTGGTCCTGCCTGGTCTCGCCCCCTAAAATGGCTCTGGCTCCGGCTCCATGGCCGAAGTCCATTGGCTGGTTGCACTACCAGCTGCCATTTGAACATGTGTAATCATCGTACGTGTCGGCAATTGACAATTATTATTACGCAGTTTGCTGCCATTAGCAGGAAGTGCTGATAATTTTACCAGCAGCTGTTGAAATCTAAGGAGCTCCTCCTTAATTCGGGTTGAATTGACAATTTTGTATCCGATCTGTCTAAGTATTATAATTATTTTTTTCAAATTGAGTATCTATATTTCAGTGCCAAACAAGTATTCTTTAAATATTTAAAAACAATTTAAGCATTTAGGTCTTGCAAAATAAAATTCACAGCAAATATGACAAATGTTTTGAAAGGTAAAAAAATGTTTATTTTATAATTCAAATTGTTTCTTAGTTACAAGTCTTAACCAAAATTAAATCCTATCGTAGCTTGGCAAACTGTAATAAAATAAGTACAGTTAAACCATTATATTCCCATGATTTTGAACATTTTTATTAGATACTGCATTGCGAATAAATCGCAGAGATATATTTTTCAATTTACTCAATTTTTGCAGAAAAAATATATGTAAATCCTATTGGAAAACAAATGAAAAAGCATATTCGCTTCAGATAGTTTATCACTGCTCTTGGCAGTCAAATCAAACTCCAATTATATATAAATGCCATGAAATGGTATTTGATTTCTTTGCATAAAACCCATAATTACAAACAATTGTCAGTTACTTGAGCACTCTCAGGGCCGATTATTACGTCTGCGTGATGGAAAATTATACGTTAGCAAAGAGAGCCAGTAAATTCCAATAACATTTGGAGTGGTCGCCTGCTGGCATTTGAGGGTATCGAAATTCAAATGACTTTTGTCACGCGAGGCTTTCGATTTCAAATGCAGACGACTATTAAATTTGATTTCATATTGAAGTTCTTAAGAATTATTTGCCTGCCGCTTAATTATACCCAAAAGTTTTGAATTTTTTAGACAACGCTTCGTTGATTTTAATAACTTTCAACATTTCTTTTCTTGCGACTTCTTTTCGATGCATTGCATTTTATGCGCTCAAGGTAAAGTTTTTAGCGGTCTTAGCTCATTAATCACATGGCACAAAGAGGACCAGCATCGCAAAAATAATTGTAGAAAAAATTCGAAATGGAACTTTAGAGCAAGGCAAATAACAGAGCGAGTCGCTTGTATTCAAGTCCAACAAATCAACGTGCAATTTGCTCATTGAACTATGATCGCTTCCAAAATTAAAGTTGAAAGTCTTTTCTTGGCTGCGACTTGCCAAACTTGATGACATAAAACTTACGCTGCTTCTACCCAGTAAAGTAAAGTTAGCCGCGGTGCTTTTCAAAAACTTTGCGTGATTTATAACGCATGCGAAACGGCATAGACTAAACGAACTGCGACTGAGAATGAGCCCGGAACAGAGCACTGAGCACTGGAAATGCCACAGGGGCACTGGAGACACGTTTTCAATAAACTTTTCGCCGAGACATATTCATATTTTATGCATAAATTCATACAAATGGCATTTAAAATGCCCGTCGAAAGCTGCAATTGAAATGTGAAGCGACTTTATAAAAGCTTTTAATGTAGTAAAATCATCAAATTTGTGTCGAGCAACTAAGCAGATTAGCCAATTAAATACAAAGAACATAAACAAAAAGTAATAAACTCCAGCCAAAAATTATGGGTATTGAACATTAAATGTATCAACCTGATTAAATAAAAATAATTGTTGCGTTTTTTTATGTTCAAAAATGTACTTAATTAATCTGGTGACGTAGCGCCTCATTTTTTCACTGTTTTCATCCCATAAATCCAATACAGTATTGATTGTAAAAATTTAGATTTTAGCGACATTTCTTATCTATAAAAAAAAGATATATATACTTGGCAATCTTGTCAAGCAATTTGACTGGCGCTCGCTTATAACTGACACACACGCCTTGAAAACACAAGCGAACCTTTCATTTCTGTTTGTTTCTTTAAAATCAGTTTCCACCTGCATCCTTTCAAGCGAAGCAGTCAAACCACTCGCAATTGTTTCTCTTCCAGGGTCTACCCTCTCGGGCAGGTATAAAACGCGTGCCCTTTTCCAGAGGTAGTATACATTTCTACCTTTCGTGCGATTAGCATTTGAAATCATTAGCCCGTTGCTGGTTCTGGTTCTGGTGCTGTTGCTGTTGTTGGTAATCGGCTGCAAGGTGCATTCTGGAACCACATTCGTGGTCGACCAACATCATCATCATCATCATTTTATCTGGCAATGTGCATCTTCTTTCATTTATTTTTTTGTTTTATTCTTTCTTTTGGCCTGTTTTGCTTTTGAAAGCCAACGGCGTCAAATTTGTAAATGCACCTGGATTTTATTCCTTTGTCTGTCTCGGCCGATATTTGTTTTCTTTTTGTTGTTGGTGTTTTGTTTGATATATGTATGTGAGCATTACTCTACGTCTTGTTGGTTATCCTTTGACATTGTAAACGTGCAGCCGTTCGGGAATCATCCATCAAAAATGATTGCCGAAAGATGTATCATGTGATTTAAAATTCATAAAACGAGTATTCAATTAGTTTAATTGCAGTTATTTTGTGCTCTTCTGAGCAACCCAGCAGGTGAAATTGGTTTTAGCAAACAGACTCTATTTGAGTATTTGATAGTTTTGGGCACCCAGTCTATGTGGGTGGGCAAAACCATTCAGTGCTGTAAGCAACAATTGAATTAAATTTAGTCCAATTCAATCCAATCAATCAAAGAGACTTAAGGGATTAATTTAAATTATATCCTATATTGAGTTAAAAAACCTCAAAACAACAACATAACAATTCTACTTTTCGGTTTTACTACTATCTTTCAGAGAATACGAAAATTATAATATTTAAATACTATATTAGAATATTCAATGGATTAAAAGCTTCTCTTCTAATTTGTAAAAAATGTTCATTTCAATAAGATATTATCACTAGATATTATTCTATTCTACTTTCAATGCAGCTATTCAAGATTTTGTGCTCTTTTAACTCATATCATTTTGATAGCACCGCCTCCCGTAACTCAGCATCAGTACACCAAATCAGATCAAAAAATTCAAAAACAAAAAACAGAATACAACAACGCAACTTTGCCGCCTCAACATAAATTTAATATGGAAAGCTCATGTTTTGCCGTTGATGGTACAACCTGTTTCTGCTATCAAAAATCACATTATTAATGTCGCTCGCATCGCGACTAACTGAATTTGGTCAATCCACCGACATTGTACGGTCGTATATCAATGATAGCATTAGTATATTAAACATGTGCTCCCCACCAAATGAAAAATCAGAGCTCCGAAATGTCGATAATGTGAGGCCGGCACTACTTGCACCGCCGCTCTATCTAGTCGCGCTTATCTAAACTAAAGTTTCTTTTAATTAAAAGCAAGGCAAACCCAAAGCCAAAGCAATCGACGTGAGAGAGACTGTGCCAATGACCCGCATCAGTATCTCTGGTCTCTAGTCTCCAGTCTCCCGTCTCCCGTCTCCCGTCTCTCGACTCTGTCGACTCTGGTGTCTGGCAAGCAGCTGAGGTTCATGAGGCCAAGACAGACGCAGTAATGCACCGGCACATTATTCATGGCGTTATCAGTGGAATGGTCTTCAATTTGGCCGGGCCAACACATGCATCTTACCGTAGAAATATGTGCTACATATATATATATATATATATATATATGTTTGTACTTTTGTATATATGTATGTATTCCGACTGCAACTCTTTAAAAACGTTAAGTTGCCTACTTCTATCGGTTTTTACATTTCGGTTTTCGATTTTGCCAATTGGACACCAGCCAATTCGATTTGCAGCACTTATTTTCAGCCCCCATGCACTTGGGCCAATTTGAAAGTGGACGTTGAGTGAGCGATAAGCGTTCCAAGCTATCGAAACGTGCCCAAGTTGTAGAAACTTAGGTCTTGGCTTGGCATGTATAATTGCATGGCGGGAAAAACACTTTCCCATTCGTTTTTTCGTTGAAATGCACCTGCATACGTCACAGCGCCAGGATAAGTATCTGGAAATGCCTTCACGCATTGTCCAGACTACTCTCCCTTTTAATGACGGCAAAGGACTCCGTTTGCCTTTCTCTTACTCCCCATCTTAGAGACCCTATAATTTGTGCCATCTCTTGCGTGTGCGTAGCAGCATTAAAACCTGTATTTAATAACGGACAGCAACTTTTAATTTATAGGCGTGACTTCGCTTCATGTTATCCTTGAAGGTAGCCTCTACCTGCCGACCTGTCGCCCAGTCATAAAAAATGAATCGACGATCCACGTTCACTAAAAAAATGTATTAATTAAAGCAAAATGCGGAGCAGCTCCAGGTCTCAGTGTTGATTGCCGTTCGACAAGGCGATTGAGTGCAGGTGATTCTTTTGAGATCTGTTGGGAAAATTGCTTCCATAATTGCAGTGATTTCTCTGCACTCATTGTTACAATTTCCTTGTGATGTGTAGCTGTCAAACCGAGTGGCACACAATGACTGTCGAGTTGTTAAGTGTTTACGTTTATCTGCAGTTTGTGTAGACCGAGCACATTGACAAGAAAATGAATTACAACAGGAAAATGTCTTCAAGTCACCAAAATATAATTGGAAAATTAACATTAGAAATTAACTTGTTAGCATATTGCATATTGATAAGTTGGCAGGACTTGGAATAATGCAAAGGAACGAATAGCAGCACTTCTGCATATTCAACAGATATATTATATTAAAGACTATTAATTGCCTAAAAGTTGGAATTTCTGTAATTTAATCTGGCCTTGAATTGCTTTCTAATGGTTCATTCTTCGAATAGAGCTAAGTTGTTAAGCTTATAAAATTCGTTAGAATATTTCAACGTTTTAAGCTGTAATAATGCTCATAAAAAACGTAAGACTTCTGTTTCCTAGGCTATTTCCCAGCTTCGTTTTATGACCAAAAAGCTTAGCCAAACAGAAAACGTTGCCTTCAAGCACGAAATCAATAACAATTTTTCACAACTTTAAGAAAATTTCTTCACACCCAACAACAAACACAAGTCCAAAACAACGAACAACCGACTGCCTTTTATAACGTCACACAAAGGAGTCCTAAATGATATTTATGTTGGCATTTATGTAAAAACCACAAATAATACTATAAAGCCTATAAGAAAAGTAAAAAAAAAAACCCGATGCGCCTAACATGCGTGTAAATAAATGCGAATAAGTAAAGAGGCCCCCTTTGGATTTATGTGTCTAAGCCTTTGAGTGACGCGTAAATTAAATAATTTCTTTGTCCGCTTCAAAAAAATAAAAATTTACATAACACTGAAGAGAAATTGTTGGGCCCTACGCCAGCGGGAGACCTCAAGCTGCACCCTCTGATTAGCATACAGAATGGAAAGAGAGCCGCAGACTTTCAGACGACCTATTGAACTGCAGCCGAGAGCTCGGCTCAGTGATAATTTAAATTTCATTAGTGCCCACTACTGTTGACCTCAGGCACAAAATACACACAAATGCACTAAAAGTGCTAATAGAAATCTCAGCCGGCCCAAAAACAATTGTACATTTCTGGCACCTGCCTCAGACCCTTGAAGCACTTCAACGCCGTCAAAGACAACTGCAGGACGATGCACGTGAATTTTAATTAGCCCCTTTCAACGCTGCACTCACTTTGATTCCCAATTAATTGTTAATAAATACTTGAGTCGCTCAACTCTTTGGAACTTGTTTGCCTACCTTTATCTCAGACAATGCGACGCTTCAAACCAGAGCGGAAATGTGACAGCCATTTAAATGCTAAACAGCGCCCTCTGGTGTCAGTTGCATAAATTAAACTTAAATGTGCACTCTACCATTTCCGGCGCCCATATAGATAACACTCGTCTCGTGTCCAAATTCAATATCGTTTGAGTATGTTGCCGTGTTTTGTGTCGCCTAATGCCATATCTTTGTAATATTCTCAAAATGTTTTCATTTGAGTTTCTTTTAATCTTTTGCTTATTCGACTTAAGTAACTCAAAAAGTTAACAAAGTCCGATTTCGAAAGTAACCAGCGACGATTCCCAATGTAAATATGTGACATATTCTTGAAGTTGTTGATGACTTAAAGTAATTATCAATACGTGAAATACAAATGTAAGAGTACGAATTGTGTTTATAGGATGGGGTATTTTTTATAGCATACTTGCTTAATTTTTTAAATAGTTATTTTTCTTAAACTGTTATTTCATTTTTAAAGTATGTTGTTAAAAACTTTGGAAACTAGAATAAATATATAAATTAATAGTGTTAAAGAAAAAAATTCAGTCACTATTTCAATTTTTAAACTCAAGGCCTGGAGCCTGTTGATATCACAAGATATCACAAGCCCAGCTGCTTGAACTCTCACAGTGCTGGAATTCAAAACAAAAGTTGGCTTAAATTAATGCCCAGAGCCGGGCTATCAGCTGCCTGTCGCCGTGTGACACATCAAAATAATCCCGACAGCTTAATTATGTACGGTTTAATGTGCGGCTCATTGCCAGGAACAAACAATGACCGAGCGGAAAGCACATCCTTTGCAACATTTTTCTTTCTTTTTTTTTTGTATTGCCTGGAATGTTTGTGTGAAAGGATTTATGCACAAAACACCACCCGCATCGCCAAGGATAACCAGGCACATCACATCCCAAATATATGCAGACGAAGAGTCAGGGGGGACGGGGGCTGCTTTTATGAATTTCCATAACGCTCGGCAGAGTGGTTTAAGCGACGGTCCGTCGGCATGTGAATTTCGAGGTAATTATTTGCAAACAAAAAATGGGAAAAAATGAAAAACCCGTCAGCACATTGCAATAATTTTCCGGCTGGGCCTCAACTTTTTAATGAGAAAAATTTAAGCAAAAAAGCAAGTAAAAAGAGGAGGGCTTAAAAAAATATAGAGAAAAAATGTAAATAATTCTTATCACTTAAATGAGAGACAACTGTCAAATATCACACCCCAGTTGGAACCGCAACAAAACGTTGCGCAGAGTGTGGAAACTAACACCTCGGGCGTTTGTGCAAACGTTTCTTATCTGGGGCCCAGGACTCAGAGCTGTAGAACCGTGCAGCATCAATCAGTAGGGGCAGGAAGTTGCTTGTTGCTTATCGTCGCACAAATAATCACACTTTA
This sequence comes from Drosophila longiperda, assembly GCA_035042125.1. Taxonomy (NCBI): domain Eukaryota; kingdom Metazoa; phylum Arthropoda; class Insecta; order Diptera; family Drosophilidae; genus Drosophila; species Drosophila longiperda. The sequence goes on from JAWNLV010000130.1 coordinate 1,188,299, forward strand.
AATATATCAAACGAGGTTGAAAAATGAAAGCAAAAGCCCGACACGACACATGTATATATGATGTCTGTTGTCTGTTGTTTTCTTGTAGGTGTTGTACAAATGTTTGTTGGGGGATTTTCGGTTAGTTTGGCTGTGACAAGCAGCGCATCTGAAGTTTTCCGTGGCTGCGCGATTCCAGCTAATCCCAAGCGATAATTTTCTGTGTGCCCCTCGAGACGCGAGTGAAATAATAATAATAATAGCTGACATTGACATTGCGCAGCAAGCGATAAGTTTGAAAGTAACAGATGCCGGTAATGATTCTGCTTGATGCACGATGCTTGGTGCTTGATGCTTGATGGTGATGAATGTGTCGAGTGGAAACTTGAACAGCCACTCGTGACATATGCCCATGAAATTGTCGGTTAAAAACTGAGTCTGGCTAATGGGTGTGGTGGGTGCAGCCGCTAATACGACATCAGATAACCGAGTTGCTTGACTTTTGTGTGGGTGGCTTCAACGGGGGATCAGGCTCCAAGCTTAACTGTAGGAACTTAGCAGATTAAAATAATTTAATGGGTTACTCATGGGCATCAGCTTTAATCAAATACGTTAGGATTGTCTTTTAATGTCGAAATTTTAACTTAATGAAAATGTTAATATTTTCATAATTAATCCACTATGCCATTACTCTTGCTATTTGTTCAAGAATTAATAAAAAAAATAATAAAATAAGAAGGAAGTTCAGTAAATTTTGTTTAAGTATTTTAAGAAAATTGTATATTTAAATAATTTTTTTTATAAAAACCTTTTTAGATCTAAGTTTAATATTACTCATTTGAATGGTTAAATGGTGCATCAGTTTAAAGTTAGGACTTGTTTTACACTTTATTGAACATGTATATGATATCCTCCGTTTGGGTAAACACCTTAAGAGCTTGTTCTAGAATTCTTCAAGATTTGGTTTATGTTCCAAATAATCTTATTATAAATTTAATTTATTTACGCTAAGTTTTTTCATTTTACAATCAGATATTTAGCTCCGCTTCCAATCTGTGACAGCTAAATGACTGTTCAACATATCCCCCCTTAACACATTTCTTACAAATAAGTCGTTGTTTTTATATCGCCGCCCTCGCCATTAATATCAGCATAATTTATAAGAAATCTGTTGTAGTCTTATTAACACTCTGCCTTCAACTGTAGCGCCATCTGGCATCAGCTGCTTAACAAATTGAGATATTCGGGCCAGGGCGCAGGATGCATGTGCTCGTGGATGAGCTGGCACCTTCTCGTAAACCGCATCGCGACATGAACATAAATAAACGAAATGAAAAGCGCATCGAATGTGCCACAGCTGTGGCAGTCCAGCAATTTGCAATGCCTCGAACCACGCCCTGTCATCCACCCGCCCCTCAAAATTTGTATTGCACAATCAGCGCACAAGTGTTGCACACGAGGCGCCTCTGATGTGATGGCCAATGCCAATGCCAATGCCGCACACACTCAGCCACACCCACTTCACACGCACACATATATATATATATATGTGTAAGCACACTACACAGTATCGAGTTAGAACCGGTGCGATCGCCCACCTTTTTAAAAATGTGCTGCACTTCACACCCGGTCTACAAATAGACCAAAGTTGGGTGTTTCGATCAGGGAATCGTTCTGGATGGGCTGAGGGAATGACTGTGCCTAATGCGGTTGCACTTGAGCGCTGTTTGCTCAAGTCGCAGCTGATGATGACTACGCTTTATGCTGCTATCCGAATTCCAGCCAGCAACACAAATAAATTAAGAATTTTAATGCGGACAAAAACAAAGGGACTTTGTGCATGGGCTTAGACCAGAGACCGGTCTGGCGGCGTCGACACGACTTCACGCTTAATCAAAATGTGTTGTAGGCTCGCCGGGTCTGATCCTTTGAACTGCCGCTGCCACTGTAATATTTAAACCAGATCAGTTCCATGCCACCAATGCCGCCGCCGACGTTGCCGTTGCCGTTGCCGTTTGCTATGACTGGGAACAGCCATTGAGAGAGTTTGGTCCAACTTATTCTTCAGAAGAAAATTACCACAGCTTTGCTAATGAAAGGTAAACGAATGAAATTTTAACGAGCCCACAAAAATCGTAGACTGATTCCAGGACCTCCTGTGTTGTTTGTCCTTAAAAGGTGATAACGCCGCCGTTTTGTGTTCCCATCCCTTTTCCTTTGTTTCGTAACGAATTTACAATTTATGTTTCTCTCAATTGTCTCAGTTCGATTATTAATATCTCTTTAGCGCAAATAAAAGACAATCTTTTTTTGCTATGATCCATAGTCTGTTCACGCCTAAGGGCCATTTTCAATTTTGTTATGCGAAAATGTATTAACAGTAGCTTAGAAATTAGGAAAACCTTTAAGGAAATGCATTCTTGTTTCCGGCTTGATTGTTAATTATTGGATATGAATCTCAAAGCTGCAAATCCACATATTGGCTAGAAAAATTTATGAATCTAAAGTGTTTTAATTTAAGCCAAAGGAAACTGAGCAACAAGCACCCTAACACCTTTGCACTATTTATGAACCTATATAATTATGGGAGATGACTACAAATACAGGCTGATAGTTGTACAAAAGAAAAATTAATTTTACTTTTATATTATCCCTTCCTTGGTACACCAAATATTTCTGACCATTTTCAATTTTCATATCAATATATAATAAACATTATTTCGTTTTTCCATAGAATTAATCAATTGAAACTCTTTCTGGAGGTATGAGTCCCAAAAAGCAGCTTGCTTTTCATGATTGCTACAAGTCTCTCGGGACGAAATCTTTGCTTGATAAAAATCAATGTATCAATATAAAATATTTGTGAAGAAAAAAAATGTTACATATCCTACCCATTTTATTATTATAGACCCACAAAGAGCTGCCATTAACGAAATACGAAACTACAGATTAAATTAACAAGCAAAGCCAAGACATATACACATATATTCTAGCGGCTTTGTAGATGTGCCAAAGAAAACAGCTAAAAAGTAAATATGCGAAACTCAAACAGAGGTGAATATGAAAGGGGAACTAAAGAACCAATGGAAAAGAGTAGACAAATGTTTGCATGTGCTTACAAAATGAACTGGAGTATGCACACAGGCTGGTTACTGAATGCCAATGACAAATTTATGTATAAACTTTAGCGCTAAAGTGCCACTAACTAACCCATACAAAGACAAACCCACACCCACGCACACACACACACAGAATTTCGAGTGCAATGGCACGACGAGGCGCCTGTGTATATGCTTTATGAATAGGGCATAGAAAATGCAGTTCTATGAATAGAGAGGACGCCCTCAGCGAAGAGCGAAGAGAATGCCTCAGGCTCGCCTGAGCACTTACAATAAGCACTCCCGCGATGAATATTATTAAAGGAGACCCATTTGAAAAGAGCGGCGGCGCCGTGACAATGTCAATGTGCTGACTTCTCTGGTCGACTGGGGAGCAGCTTTTAATGATTTATTTGAGAAAATTTACACGTGAAGAAAACAAAAAAAAAACAAACACACAAGATGAATGGAATGCGCTCACACACACTTCTGCATGTAAGTTAAATGAAGACTGGCACGGGGGCATTTTCGGATAGAAGATACATATATGAAAACGCCTGTATTAAGTTGCCAGACCATGAAATGCTTTGGCACGTTCGCAGCGCCAATTTTGCGAAGCTTTTTGCATAAACAAAAGGCAGGTGAGAAGCAGCTGTGCTCTGCTCTCTGCCTCAGCCCATTTTATACTCTTCTGTCTCTTTACAACCATATTCGTCCATGCGACTGTGTGTGTGTGCGATTTCAGTTACAATTCGCGCTTTTTCATATTTTTTAACGATTTATCATGCGAAAATTGTCTGGGCGAGGGTTACGCTCACTTTGCATATGCAAACCAAAATTGCTATTATTATTTTACTGCCCTGTTTCCTCGCATTTCCTATTGTTATTTTTTGTTGCTTACCCTGCGGCACTACGTAAATTTAGTCACGTTGTTTAAATAATAAACTGCAGCATAAGCAAACAAACACAAACACAAACACACACACAAGCACACAAGCACACACCCACTCACTCGCGAAATTATGCAAAAATATCATCAGATTCTGAGAATAGCAAAGTTATGATGACAATGCGCATACGACATGTGGCTTGGCCAAAGTCTCTCACGAATGAAAACTGTAGCCGAAAACTGATTCCACAGTAGATACAACTTAATCAGTGAGTCGTTAAGTTATGGGACAGGTGAATAACTTTTGTTGTATTCAGGTTGGACAAGATAAAAGAAAAATTAAACACAATTATTTATTCCGTATCGCGAAGTGAATATCTTTGGCTTTTAATTAGCATGAAAAATACACAAATACATCGAGCCATCGATAAGATGTGTAATTTAATGACAATAATCAAAACTTGGAGTATGGGAAATGAGTCTGATGAACCTTTCAACCCGAACCGAGATATGGATCTACTTTTGCGCATTTAAAAACGGGTAGTCCGATGCAGCAAGTCGTACAAATTTATATCTGTCTTTATAGCTTAATATCCTCAATAAAAATAGTAAAATTATTTAACGATGACGAGGAACTGTGCAGAAAAGTATCGACGTGAGCTCAGCTCTACTCGATAGATAATGACTTAATTTTGAAAGCAGATATGTATAATCTTTATATATGTAACATCTTTATATATGTAAGTAAATATAAAACGTATTATGCTTAAGTTAAAACTTTTCGTAGAATTTACTTACATTTTATGCACTTTCTGAAAACTGTAACTTTATTTGCAATTATATTTTACGCTGTAAAGTTTTAAAAACTTTCCCCGACTAAACAGCTGTTTTAACTCACATAATTAGCATTTTCAGAGAGCCAGTTGTTAATTTACCATAAATAACTTAACGTACTGCGTAAAGTCAAGAAAGAGCGGGGAGAGAAAAGTGCTGCCACCTCAAGCACCGACCTCGACCTACAGTAATTTGTTACAATTTAACCCAGGCGAACACGAAATTATTGCAGCCGTTTGCCAACTTTTGACAGTAAGAAACAAAACTCTAGTCTTGAATTGGGGACCTACTTTCGCCAGAGCCAAATAAAAGGGGTTACCAAAAATAGCCAAACACCATATAGAGAAGCGCAGAGCAGACAGCATCAGTCGCAACCTTCCCTCGTCCTCCCACTCACATATAAGGTCATAAAATAGTTGTCGCAACCTGGCGGGATAAGAATCTGACTCTGTCCCAGACTCTTCCTAGAGCACTTGCCTTCACAAACAGAGAGACACACATACAGACACATACACACACACACACACACACACACACATACTGTGATTACTTCGTTAAGTTCCATGTTGGTACAAATTGTTTCCAAAGAAAGGCAATGAAAACAAAAATTATTGTCCCAAAACAAACAGGCAAGGGTTAAAGGTAATCACAACAGCTAGAAACTTGTGAAAGGTGCCTGGCTTGTGGAAACTATAAAGCTACACTATATAAATAAATAAAAACAACAACTGCAACAGCAACAGCAACAACAATATCTAGCTGTGATTATCTCAACCAGAGATTCTAGTTTATGGTGCATCCCATGATCTAGTGGGAGAAGGGGCAACTCCTGTCAAATATGCAGTTCTTATCATATGTTGTCATCGTTTCAAATGATGCACAAGTGTACCAGCACCAGCACCAGACAACAAATTAAAAGCCACTCGCTGGGAACTTCATTAGAGAAAGTCGCAGACGATGACCCAAAGATCCCAGACCTCAAAACCAGACACAAGAGCCACAACCCCGACCCACACCCTTTGCCTACTAATTTTATAGTAGCTGTTTTGTTTTGTGGTTTGTCAAAGCTAATTAGTACGAAAAAACATTGACAATGGGCCGCAGTGACGAATATATGATCTCCTCAGAGAGCCTCAGTTTGAAGCCCAAGTTCGACTGCATTTCAAGTGTGAAATGCATATTTTGTCTTACCCAAGAGCAAGTTTTGGGCCAAGTCATTATTACAATGGCATTTGCATAATACGCGTATTATGCGTATTAATTACAGCGTAGACATTTGCATTTAAACGCCTATTTGCTGGCCAGGCCAACAACAACAGACAAAACAGATCGGTGGTGGGTCTAAAGACCCAGTAGCTAATACCATCTATGGCCCAACTATAATTATTAAATTAACAGACAATGCGTTGGGTTAGCCGTTGGCTAAAGACCTGCAAGATGCGTACATTTTGATAGGTTGAAAAGCGACCACCCGAGCGTGGAGAAAGAGCTAAAAATGGAGCTACGAGATGGATGTGGAGTTGGAGATGAAGCTGAAGCTGGTCCCATATACTGAACACAAAAAGAGTTATTATGTGCAAATTTGCATAAATTTCACGCTTGCCAGTAAAATGTTGCCAAGAGGAAGTTGTTAGATTGTGTGGAACTTGGCTTTCTCAGGCATCTTCAAAGTATTTAAAATATAGAAAATTAATTTCTTAATCACTGTTTTCGAGTTCAATGTGGGTGTCCAGAAAGGGAAGTCGTTTGTCTTCGATAGAGTTGGGAAGGCAGCTGAAGAGTGATCTCCAGTGTTTAGTATTAGAAATTTATTTCAAAATATCAGATGTGTTAACACCGAACACGCGTTTTACAACTGCATTGCTGTTGATGGTAATAAATAAAGTTTAGAAATTTTTATAATTTATACAAAAAAAATCTTTCATCCGGTACATAAGGGACTAAACTAATTAGCTTAGGGCAATTAGAAAATCAAAAAGAAAAACAAATTTTATCACATGATTACTTATTCAAAATTCCTAACCAAGCAACTACAAGAGTTTCTATCAATTATTATTTTTTAGCCCAACATCTTAAGAAATTCACTACCCAAATGATGCACATCAGAGAAATGGTCCAAAAGGGATTTTGGACACTTTACGTAAACCTTATCACAATTAGCACCCGCATGTCCCAAGCGTTCGGCCTGCAGATAATCGTTGTCCGTGTGCTCTGACAGGTCATCTTTTGAGCTGGAAGGACTATCGGAGCACACAGTTAGTTCAGTTAGTGGCAAGTTAACTTCCACTCGCTTCACTCACGTTAGCAAGATGTGCAGCAGTTCCCCCAGCAGACCGTTGCGTTCATCAAATGGCGCTGCTGAGCTCTCGCAGATACTCTTCAAAATGCACTGCCTTCCATTGAGATTCATGCGTAGAGCCATTGTCTCAAAACTTTTGTAAATGGACCAGCGATAGCCATTTAGCTCATGTGCGGTGTCTGCCACATCTCTTGAGGCAAGGCCCAGTTCTTGATCGCTTTTTTGCATGACTTTCTGAAATATTGTCGCATTATCCATGAGCATTCGATCTGTTATTTCATGGAACTCCTTTGTGCGAAGATGCTTGGCTCTATTGGGCAACAAATAGTGAGCCTTTAACACATATCCAGTTGTAATGGACTCAATGTCGAGATCATCTACTGGGATACCAAAGCCAGCTATAAACTGTAATAAAATCCCATCAGCATTACAAAGACTTGAGAGAATAAAACATACCAACTTTGAATCTGGCGGGACGAGATCGCGGATAGATGAGGGGCAGCCAGCGTGCCTTCCGCACCAGCAGGTCACTTTCATAGCTATGGGTTTCATTTTAGGCCAATATAACTGCCAAATGCGCCAAACTAAGTGCTATTAGCAACATCAGCTGTACGTGCGTCATATTTGTATTTATAGACTGTCCTTTGCACAATTTTCTTCAGGTGTGCCAAACCGCACAGACTCGCTGTTGTTTTTTAACTAACATCTTTAGAAAAGACAACTTTTTATTTCTTTTATAAAATGAAAGTGCCAACTGATGCGTGAAACAAAAAAAGCCATGTCCAATATTACTGACGACTTTGTCTGCTCATTTAGCTTATGTTTGTGAGAACATATAAAATTTCTAAAATCTGTAGACTTCATGTTCTTTCAATTTACACCTCTACTATCTACCGATAAATGCACTAGGTCAAACATCGATTACAAATTTAAAAAGATGAAAATTAACCTACATTTTAAAACAACTTTTATAGTTGAAAGTTAAAAGAGAATTTTGGTTTACTTGATTTAATTTTATGAACTCAATTAACGCTAAAATTAAAGTCAGTTCTTAAGTAAATTTAAATTCTTGTAATATTCGAAATTCACTTTGCTCGAATACAAAATTCTTCGTATTATTGCAAAAAACTCAACTTTTCCAGATTGTTGTGCAGTTCACTAAAGTGTTGCAACAAACTTCGGCGACACTCTTTGAAGACACGCTCACAGCCTGCCCCCGATAGTCCCACCTTCTCGGCGTAATAGTATTCATTATCCGCATGTTCAGACAACTTATCCACCGATGAGGATGGCCTATAAACAGTTTAAGACTCAGGCCAGTTGCTGTTTCAAAGACAAAACCTTTACTTACGTCAGGAGTATGTGCAGAAGATCGGCAATGAGTCCATTGGTCTCATGGAAAGGTTCCTCGGCTACCTCGCAGATGCTTTTCAAGACACAGATGCGTCCCTGGTAGCCCAGACGTTGGGCCAAACCCTCTAGGCCCCTGTACACCGTCCAGCGGTAACTGCTTAGCACGTGGTTAGTTCTAGTTAGTAACTTCCTTGTGCTCTTTCCCAAATCATCGACACCGACCAGAAAGTTCTCGAACATGGGTAGATGCTTGCGTGCACCCACGGATCCCAACGTGGGCACCTGGTTAATGGGTAGAGATGTCGGCGTTCGCAGTGAGTTCGCCGTCTCGGGCAGCCAGTATTCAGCTTTGAAGACATAACCAGTCGTTACCGCCTCAGTCTCGAGGTCCTCTAGCGGTATTCCCATGCCTCCAATAAACTGATTGAATAAATGATTTCTCCTTTAATCTTGAGCTTGAAACTCTATTAACTCTACACACCATAACACGCGTGGGAGATGTTGTTGGAAAGATGAGCCACGGTATGGAAGCCCTTCTGCTACGCTCGTGTTTTGATAGGCTGCCATAAGCAGCAATTGAACTCAAAATCAAATTACAAATCATACTTATGTATAATAGACTACTTATTCTCGCTTTCATTTCGTAATAATTTTGTTAATGTGTATTTTAATTAAAAATCACTTAAGTTTGTAATTCTGTATTTTAATTTCAAATCACTTCAGTTTTACAGACGTTGTGGATGCTTTGCCCGGCAGTGAGTTACTGATTCTAACAGAAAATACACACAAACAGTGCTTCCTAAAGTTCTCGCTTTGGCATTTACTAACAAAACAAAATCAGTCTTAAAAACAACAATTTGTTGTGAAGAGTCTGTTTTCTTGCAACACTGATAAAATGTTACAAATTCTATTAATTAGCACCAACCGATTAACGCTTTCCATTCAGAAGATAGAAATGTTACTGGGTTAGTTCTCATACCGTGTAAAACTTGCATTTTCTAGTTTTGGCTCAGCACTTTTGGTTATTTGGTTAGCAACTAAGTTTTAATTGAAATTCATTAATAGCCATAAGAACAATTGTTTAGCCAGAGATGCGAGACTATGACAAATTTAAAATCTACTTTAACTATATTTAAATATTTTATTTATATAATTTCGATTGTTGTTTTTATCAGCAAAAATCGACAAGCAAATTTATTAAGTCTGGATTAAATGAATTTTGTAATTTAGATGATTACCAAACGACAACATTCTACAAGAAAATAGATTTTTTTTATATATTATTTGTTATATTCCTCTTTCCTTCGTATCGTAACTTTAATTTGTAAGTTTTAAAAAGTCAATAAAATTTCTAAAACCTGTAATAATCTGAAGTAATACATTTGTTATCAATTTATAAAGTTACAGAGATAGATAGAAACTCCAGGGTTTTAATATGCCAGAAGCAAATCCGGCGAATTTTAAGTTTTAGTTGAGTTCCCTACTTTTTTGTTGCTATCTACCAACTAACATATATATATATATATATATATAATTTTTAATTTTAATTTTTAGAAATTCGCAGACTGACCTATCCACAGGTTTTTAAATTAGTTTTATAAATAATTCAGATATATTATCATTCAGACAGAATCTATTCTTAAAATAAAGTTGTTAATTAGGTAAAATTTTATTTTTTGCGCAATTCCAAATACTTTGTTTTTTTTCTATTTCTATAATAATTTTTACTAAATTTTAAAGTTTAAATTCTACTTTCAAAACATTCTTAAGATTAAATTCTTTAAGCATCGGTCTGTCTCACCCTGTAGACTGACTATTTGTTTAGACACCTACTTGTTTCTGCTCATGTGCAACTTGCCACTTGCAACTTGCAACTCGAAACTTTTAACAGTTCACTTAGTACATTGTTCGCGATGGGTTCAAATCACTCGCATTCTTGTGGCAACTTCTTAGTTGCATTGACTCTTATCTTGCTGACTGTAAAGCTTACCAGTGCACTGCTGTTTTTTCCACGTGGCAGTTCAATAGGAGTAAGCCAATGAAATTTTAATAAAATCGCATTTAGTGTAATGTTTTTTTAGTTGTTGGCCGCAGTGGCCATACCATTGGATCTGACTTATCGCAATGTGTATATGGCCTTCAACTTTGAATCCAACTACGGCTTGCCATCAAATAACTCCTATAATGAGTGGATCGACAGGGTAAGTGCATATAGCTTGAATACCCACTAGTCATTCTAATACACTGATTTAGTGGGACCTCGACGAAAATTTTCTGGGCATTGGAAACAATGTGACGCCCATCGATGGACGCAATCTGGAGAAACGTGCGATTTCAAGACCGCACAGTTTTACACGTCACGACTTCTATCGCGCGATTGTTAACTATTTGGGTCAGTATGGCTTCAATGGCAGCGCCTGTTTGCTGCGCACCATATGCGAGGTGAGTGCTGCTCCGCTGGATGCCGACAACGGCGTATTGGGCAGCATATTTAAAATACTATTCATGTAAGTTGTTGGGGTTAGCTTCTCGAGTGACCCCATGCGAGGACACTTTCCCAATCTAATTAGTGGCCTCACACCATTCACAGGCCAACGACAAGCGCCGCAGAGTTTCGGCTCCAGCACGTGGACAGCCTCTACGATGCTTCGCAGATTGGCACGCGCGGCCTGGACTCGGACTGTGCTGATTACGTGGCTGGTTGTGCGCACAGTTTGCTGGACATGATAAGCGTTCTGCTCTGAATCTGATGCTTGCGTGTGTGCGCACTCAGAATGCAATCGCATCATTAATTAAACAAACAATATCACTGCATGCATATAAGATGTAAGCTTTGGCTAACCTTAATTTGATGCTCTATTAATTAAACGTTTAAAGTAAACACCAATAAATTTTAAGGTTAAAGCGAGCGTAAAAAAAATTATTGGTATTCCTTGGAAAAGGTATTTGACTGTAACTTGAGTGTTTCTTTTTAGCTTTTGATGGAATTTGTAGAATTAAATATAATAATAATAATAATAAAAAAAGCAGTGCATTTTCAATTAATTTTTTTGTTTATATCGAAAGCCGAAGTGTATCGATAACTTAGCACGGAACAGCTATCGATAAAATAAATAACACCTTTTGTGCTCGGGATATCTGAGAACTAATATTTTAAATTTTTAAAATACATGGAAAGAGTCGGGAGTTGCCTTCTGTGTTTTATATATACTTTTGCACATAATCAATATACCCTTTACCCAAATTTAATGCGAACAGAGTAAAGAATTGCGAAAATCTTTAGCAATGTTTGCATAACAAGCAGCCAACTAAATTTGCTCGCCTGCTGCGTGAAATGTTTTAATTTCGCTTAAGGGGCTTAAGACACCGCATCGGTATGGCAACAAAATACAGATGATGGTGATGAGTACCGGCCCTAAGCTGGCCGCAAAAGGAATCCGTAAGCACACACACACACACACACACGTACACATACACATATTCACACATGTGTTCTCTTAGGGTCCGAGGGTATATTTGTTGAAGGCGCAGTGCTAAGCGATGGAACCTTCTTTATTTCACTTACTTCTTATTGTTTTTTTTGGCAGCTCTTCGCCTCTTTGATCGCTTTTTCCGCTCCTTTTGTTGGCTAACAAAAAAAGAACTCTTTTTGTTTGCGGTCTGAGCCTGCCAACAATGGCTTACATATGTACATACATGTATTTTAGTTGCTGGGCCAGGTTTTGTTCTTTGGTTTTTTTTATTTATTATTATTATTTTGGCTGTTTGTTATTCCTTTGATTTGATTTGCCGCCTTAAAGGGACCTGGCTTTTGTTGGTTTGACGGTCGTTCTTTGACGGACTGGTGAGAGCAAATTACGCCTTCTTTGATTTCGCAAACCTATTGAAATCATAATTAGAAGACAAACGCTTCAAGTTGTTTTTAGCACAATAGCCAGGAAACAAAGCAGAAGTGCTTATTTGCGTCGTACAGTTAAGAAAAGGATTCTTATAACCCTAAGTGCTAATAAAGATAAGTAAGAAAGCATATTTGATTTGAAAGTTGAGGAAGCTATTTGATTTCTACTCCTTGCAGCTGGAATTTGAGTAAACATCAAAATATGGGCAAAAACTAACATTTTAAAAGGGTATCTAAAAATCGTATGTATTCTATACGTCGAATTTTAGTTCTGGTATTAATATTTTGGTTCTGATGTAGTAATTTCGGGACAAATATCATAAGTTGCGGTATATTAATTCCACAAAAATTTGGAATTAGTACCCTAAAATTCAATAGGCGCACATGCGGCTCGTATTCCGATCTATTATGTATATCATTTTCAATTTACATAGAAGTTTACGTTAATGTATTTTTGTAATATAGATATGGTTTAGTCCCATCGCTATTTATGACTTTGTTAAGTTAGTTCAAGATGCACAAGTCATGCCGCTGATTTATTGCCCGAACTGCATTCACTTACTAAAACATTTTAATAGACTTGTCAAAAAGGCGACCACATAAAATGGCAGGTGGATGTGTCGACTGAGCCGCATTCGTTTCCTGTGGGGAATTGATTTGCATTGGGATTCTTTAGTGGGGCTGGCACAAATTGATTTGTAATTAGCTGCAGTTGCAGTCAACAATATGATTAACTTGGCATTTGGCGAGGCCCCCAGTCACTGGCTCTGGTTTGAGAACCATGTGCTGTCTAAGGTTACAACAGAGGAGAAGCATGGTCACAGATGTGCGCAGCCGTGGATGGGTCTCAAGGAATAACATATAACATATCCACTTGAAAGATGCCATGCATAAATTAGACTAAAGGAATGCATTATCCTTGGCAATTGACAGTTCCTTTAAGTAGCCAGTCGGCACTCAATATGTGAATTTAAGGGCGTTCTAGTGAGTTGTAAAGTGAGTCTGTTGAGGCTGCTGTGGTTTACCCCAAGTATTCAGCATATGTCAACAAATGTTGGGCTGTCTACGGTTCTGAGTATCCATAACATATCATATGAGCTATTCCAATCCGTGGCAGTTGACAGTTGTGTGCACTCCTAGCCATAAATCAGTGCAGAGCATAAAATTATATTTCCATTTCAACGCTGACTCTGATTGCTTTTTATTTTTTTTTGTTTATTGAATTCATATTAAATCCATGTTTTTTGCACTTGGCAGTTATTAAATTAGGCTTTAATCCACTTTGACACGCGCATATAAACATTAATTGAATACGACAATTATAAAAAAGTTTTAAATGAACATTCGTTTTACCAACCTCAACAATTGGATTAAATGCACGAAATAAAATGGCATTCAACTAGCGCTTTGTTTGCGGGATTTAAGGTTAATTTAATTTAGTTAATGAAATGTTGTTTGTTTTTTTGGATTTCAATGATTTAGCTAACCAATAAGTTTCGGTCTGCAAAGGGATGCATTAATTAACAATAATTATTATTAAACAGGCATATAACATTAACATATAAAAAAACACGTAAATTTTAATTAATAAATATAATTGCTGCAATTGAAATTCATTTTATCCAAATAACAATAATGTAATACATGAATATACATACTCATTTTGAGCTTACAACCACTTACAAATTGATACCAATCTCAAGCCGATAACATCATACCCAACTCCCAATTATTTTATTATTTTCAAATTATCGATTGTTCCTATAGAATAAACAAATAGAATAATTCAGTGTTGACAGAATATAACAATCATAATAATTTTATCATATATATTTGTATATATATTTAATATTATAATATTTGTTTTTAGTGATTTCGGTTCACAAATCCTTAAAAGCAAATCATTTTTAATGCTGTTTAACATTTTTCTTCCGATTGTTTCATTTGAATCTAAAGTACACTTTCACTTGACGCAAGTCTCAAGTATATAAATATTATACTTTCTAGATTCAAAGAAGTCTGCTTTATCATTGGTTGTCTTTCTTATTTTACTTTTACATTTGAAGCAAAATGGTTTTTCTAATTAGCTTAAAATCAGTTTTTCTTAATACCTATATTTGAAATCCATGTTAATCATAAAAGTGTAACGCACATTTATCCCATGACTATTTTGATTAGATTCACTTGACTGACTGTTCCAAACATACCTACATAAGAATCTTAGCTATCTTCTGCACCTGAGCATTAGCGTATCGAATTGACGGGAAAGCAACTGAATCTAATCATTAGCTGTTGTCATTGTTCCCACCAAAACTGGCAACAGCCACCATCTTATCACTAACATCAACACCTAGTTTCCTGCTTAATCAAAAGTCATCATTTTCTTTGCATAATTCTAGTGAAAAGGTCATTCAGTGATGACCCAAGTCATCATCATTCATATTCATGTCTGCCATTCGAAAACTGCCCTCTTCAATTCATTGCACTAACAAAATCCCTCCAGACATTTTATAGCCTCACCCCCCTCTCTGGCACTGCATTCATAATTTGATCGATTGCAGCGCTTCCAAACTACTTTGACATTAATTGACTCCAAATATGCACAAGCGCATGAAATTATGGAAATCTTATTAAAGTCACCCAGCCAGGCGAACGCCTTTTGTTAGGAAAAGTTAAAAAATATATAAGAAAAAACTTTACCAGGCAAACTTCATAAATGCTAATGTGCCTGGCTGGCTTGACGGGCTGGCTAAGAAATGATTGATGGTCTTAGTCAGGGCTAGGTAAAAATTCGGCTCCTATGGTTTGAGGTTTCTATTTAGTATTGAGTGCAAAATTATGCGGTGTAGGTGTGCACTGTCAAAAGGAAAAGGATCAATTCCCAAAAAAAAAAATCTTCACCTTTAAGGAGGTGTTCGGCAACCCCCTGAGCCAATTTAATCCATTGGCTTAGACGAGCTCATTCTAAGCGCCTTAACGCATGTTGCAAGGATTTAGTTATTGTTTCGATGGACAGTAGTGCAAATATTTTGAGGTTGCCGCCTTTGTATGCGATTCCGGTTGCCAAGGGCGGGACTTTACAATGATCTTAGTTTATTTTAGACAACAGGTTTTGAGAAGAAGAACAGAAATTGTAAAGACTTTACTTTTATGTGTTATTTGATGTTATTGACAAATGTTATTGAAATTCCCTTGATAATTTCTGTACATAGTCTTTTACAATATATAGCGAGTATAGCCTACATTCTCACTCAACTTTTGATTTAGGAAGCGGTCTGCGTTTTACCTAAACTATTCTTACATGCAAACCAATTTGCCAAACCCACAAATGCCTCAACTCACAGCCGACTCATATGAAATTTTAACAGAATATATGTATTTTTTGCTTTTTTTTACATTATCAGACAAAACGTCTGACATCCTGCTTTGTTTGGGGTCCTGTGCGTGTGGCGCCATAAAAAGCATTTTGTCTAACTGCGGCGCAAACAAGCTCGAGACTAATTACAGCAAAAGATAACGCCAGAAAGCAAACCGCACCAGGATAATAATCTAAGCAAATTTATCAACACACACACACACAAACACACACACGAAGGCTCAAATGTGGGTGTGTACGAAGAGAGAAAAAAAGGCACATCCAAATATGTAAGCCTTGTGCTTTGCATGTGTGCAACACCAAGGAAGACATATACAAAAGGATACAAGTGTAAATTTATGCGATGGAGACTTTAGCAGACAAAAGCAAACCAACGGCATCCAAAGAATAGGCCAAGGGGCAGCCCCAGTGTTCAGTTCAGTTGTTTGTTAAGTGTGAACTTGAAGTAACAACATGCCACGTGCCGCAGGCCAAGAATAAGGACGCACAGACTCCACAAGCTGAGATTCGACTAGGAAAACGACAGCTTTATTTTTACACAAAAACTGAACTTGAATACACTTTCCAACTAATTACAGTGTGGAAGAATTTGTGCGTTATGGAAAAGAAAAATAATGAATGCAAACAAAATTAAACTTAAGTTAATGATTATTAAAATCAAGAGTCAAACAACTGAAATTGAAAATCACATAAATAAATATTTATAAATTATTAACTTTGCTACCACCAGTTAAAAGTTATGTGATCGTTCTTTGTGTGCGGGTTTCCCAAATAATTGCAATCATTTTGGTTCTTTTTAATATGTCCAGATGTTATATATTTAATACTTTCAATTAAAGTTATAATTTGTCAATTCATAAGTTTTAAAAAAATAGTTTTAAATCCATCTTGTACTTTATATAAATTTATATCCCATTATTTTTATTATTTATTTATTAAAATGATTTAATTATTTAAATTTAAATCCCTTTTCCCTAATATTTTATGTATAATTACTTATAACTTTTTATTTTTTAATGTAATTAAATAAAACATTTTATAATATTTTAAATATTATACTACAATAGCTCTTGTTTTATTTCTTAAATTATAAAAGGTCCAGCATAATAATTATAGTACTTGAAATTACAAGAAAACCCAGGTCACTCAGATAGATCAGAAAAATTTGTTTGCTCCCAAAAGGCAAAAGGCCTCCAAAACATGTGGCAGGCCACCATCAACCCGCATTAGCACATCAGTATCCCCTCCCACATACACACACCCACACAGACAGAGTCCTGGCTGAGTAACAGCTTTTTAGCATAAATTTTGAGTTACACGGCAGGAAATCGTCGTGCGTCAGTTGCTTGCCGCAATTTCCATTAGCGGCACAAGCGCCACATGTGACGTGGCCGCTGCCAGAGCGTTTGACATTTTAAGGAGCGCCAAGCGAGTGGCCCCATAGGTAAACCCCAGAAGTCGATGTCCTGCCATGCCCTACTCTGCCCTGACATATTCTGACATGTCAACTGTGCAGCACGCACAATTTGAGGCAAAATTCTCAAAGGTAAAATAAATAGAGAAATGTTGAACGAACGTTAAATACACATAAGTGAATAGCGTGGCCAAAGAGCCAACAAATGCGATCAAAATACAAACATAAAGCTATACCTTTACCTGGACCTATACATATACCTGTACCAAGCCAGTCACAGTTCCCAGTTCCCAGTTCCCTCCCAGCTCTTAGTTCAGTTCGGTTAGGTTCACATCTCCCCCTGTACATCCCCAGTTGCCCAGCACACCTGTGTTGAGGGCTCGAATTTCAATGAAATGTTGAAATAGAAATTAAATGCCAGACCGCATTTTAGACTAATGCCAAAATTGCGCGCTCCCAATGTGCTCGTATCAGCTTTCAGAAGCAACAGCATCCTACTCGCGCCCATCCATAGTACAGGTATCCAGTTTGTATCCTGTGTGGCAGACTGACAGCCTGAATCAACCACAACATATACACCTACTTCCTCTGTGCACAGCTATTCTGTGTCACATGAGACGCTTTCCCAAATAAAAAAATATTGAATACCCATCGGGCCCAAACCACAATGCCAAGGAAAAGGTGGTGGCCCAGGAACAGGAACAACCCAACACTTAGTTTCGGAAATGGCTCCTAGCTGAGCTGCCTCCGATGTTGCTGATAGATTGCAATAATCAGTAATAGTCTGTGGTCTGGGCCCAGTAAAGTGTTTTGAATTTGCCATGCACAAAGCACCCTTAGAATTTGCAAAATTCAGATGGATTCCTCGATAAGTTTTAAGCGATTTTGGCAAATTGAGTGCATTAGCAAAGAAACCATTTGCCAAGGAATTATTCTTCAGGACAGTGATGAATATCAGTTAAAATATAAGGAAAATGACTTACGTTAATAATATTACACAAAGTCGAAATTGGATTACGTTTAATTTATCAAAAATATTCTAAGAAATAAAACCTATCTAAAGCACGCAATTGATTTAAATCTGCCTAAATCGGAAACGGAGTAAATTAGTTTATAGATTTATAAAATCTATTAACTTATTCTCCGATACGCAAATTAGAGAAATCCATAAAAGTCGATCATCTCAAATTGATAAATCCACACATCTCCCACAATTTTAAGGCTACAGTCACAAAATTTAGTAAGTAGGATGTTTTTTAAAGACAGTCTCTGCCGCCCCCAGATAACCACCCCTACAAATATTAAATAACTATATCCTACGCCTTTACAATCCGATACAAATTTTATAGCAACGCCTTGCGCACGTAATCCCGATATTTGCCGATATTTCGTAGAGTTTAATTAGTCGGTTACGGCCGACTGCAACATTCTCTCTTGTTTATTTATTCATTAAATGCTGACTAATTGCAATAAATACAAATAATTACACTAAAAATAAAATAAATTAACTGAAATAATATGTAATATGCTTGCTTTCCTCATTTTAATTATGAAAAAGAATATTATCAATTTGTATTATTAAATACTTACGCAGCATAGTTAGCATAGTTAGCCTTTTTATACTGAATAATATTTCAAAATCAGAATTTCGATTGCTTAAACGTTGTTAATCAAGCAACAAGCAAAAAGTCACATAGAACCCAGAGTTTTCCACGTACTGGCAAATCATTCGCAGTCGCACAAATCAAAGGCTACTTGAGAACTACTTTTGGCCAGATGCCGACCAACATTAATAACGCTTCAGTAGAATCGCACAATTGACAATACGTGGGTGCCGAACCACTACTCGATATGCTTTTCAATAAAAGTTCCGACAAAGGCCTCAAAACAATTGGGAAACATCGGACAAAAGAGTCACAAAATTACAACGCACTTTGAGTCCATGCATTTGATTACGACGAACCAGTGCGAAACCTTGATGCTGGCAGTGCGAGTCCTGCCCAGTGCATTTGTCATTGGGCCAGAGGGTGTCCTGCATGAGGCAAGTCGAATGTTCGACCGGGTCGAACAATTAGTCCACGCCCCTGAGCATTTTTACACCTGGTAATTGCTCCACAAAACGTCGTGTAATTTTTCTTTAACGAATCTCAAATGACTTTTGTCCTTTGTTCAGCAATCTGGACCGCAATGGGTTGGCCTGCTCCGGGTGCTGTATGCAGGATTCATTTGTTTCGTTTCTTACTTTATTAAAGCGTTGGAGACATTTATGACCTTGGTCAAAAATACTTACACATATATGCGAGCTGCATGTTGGGTACATGATTAATGCTTTGACCTTGGCACAATGCTGGCAATTTGGCTCTGTGTGCAACTGTTTCTATTGAGGCATTGTGCATCTGTAGGCGTTTTGAGCTGGACTCTTTGTCGGCACTGCAGCATTCTTTACACCTCGAGAGACGGCTGCTTCTTTCTTCGACTTAATGCGTTTACAATGAGACCCAGAGATGACTTTTGAATTATTGTTCTAAGGAATCGAACCTTTACAATATTTGGCCAGCTGAAAATGGGTCAGTATGAGTAACACACTCTCACACACACACACAATTGCTTACATAAATGCGTGAGTTAAAGTAAAAAACAAAAATAATAAGCAGTGTGCAAACTTTTACACAATAATTTGATGACTTTCAATGAGCCATTCGGCTAAATCGCTGGGTCATCAGGTTGATGATGAGACTGCCTCATTACAGATCACTTTCCAGGGGCCAATTATTAAGAGTGGGGTTGGTGGCTGGTGGACTTAAATTCAATTTAAAATGCATCAGACTGTTTACCGTAATAATATTAACACATTTATGAATGCCTGCCCGCTGTCTTATCTTCAAAATATCCATATTATCGCCCTCAAGCGTCCAACCGATTTCTGCCTCTGCCATTTGCACAGGCGCACAGATCAGGACCAGTTTCAGTTTCAAATTCAGTCTGCGCTCTCTTCTCTTAAATGCACCAGGTGCAATGCTTTAATGAGCTTTTTTTGTTGTTTTTGCGGTTTCTGTTGTTGTTGCTGTTGCCTCCGCCGATCTTAACGAGTCGCCGAAGTCGTCAGCGCTTGCGGCTGCTGCGTTTTTTTGTTATATGTACTTTTTAATACTTGGCTAAAGTTAAATAAATTTAAAGTTGGCACTTTTTTGCAGCCAGCACGCAAGATTTTTTAAGACACAACAGCTGTTTATATCCTTACTTATATACATGACCGGGTATATACTTGCACTGTTAAATACTCATCTTCCCAAAATATCCAATTCTCCAAGTAAAAAGTAAAAAAAGTAATTTGTCTTAAAAAGGTAGATTCTTTTATAATACTTTGTGATTTATGTAAAATGAATTCGTTGTGAAACTAGAGAATTAGAACTGCAGGTAATTGCAGGGTAATTGGCAGTCGAGCCATGCGCTTTTCATCTCTCTTTTTGGTGTCCATATCATTTATGTTAAGTTTTACTGGCATTTTTCTTGTAGCTGTTCCGCATCGCGCTGCTTATGCAGTTAACTGATATTTATGCATACCAGATAAAGACTCTGTGTGCTGTACCATTGCGCATCTGTTATCCTGACAGCAGGCAGGTGAAGCGAGGACTCTACCCGCCTCTCCGGCACTGTTCCCGCCGTCCCCGCTGTTGCCGCTACTCGCACGCTGGGGAGGTAATCGATCTCTTGTGGTTTATTTACATCCGTTATTGAAATTCGCTTTTTGCCTTTGGTTGTTTTTGCTGTTGCCGCTGGCCATTGTTTTTCTGAATTGGCTTTGTAGTCCTTGCTGGTATTGTTGTTGTTGATGGTGTATTGATGACAATTGCAGTTCTGCATGCAGCTGGACCTTCATTTACATCCGGTTAACGCTTTTTGCAGCAGATTTTTTCTTCCGTTTTTAGTTTAAATGGCAGCCGGCGGAAGTAAAAAGCATCCCAGTTCTTTAATATTTATATCCACATTAGTTTACTAATTTTTATATTTAACGCAAATTTAGGAAATTGTAAGGTAATCAATTTCAAAACAAATCAATAGCTTCGTTAGAAAAAACAGTTTTGCTTGGAAAGGATTTTGTGTATTATACAATGTTTACAGCATTGAGAGACATGATTTTAATAAGATATTTTAATAATATTTTTCCCTAATGAATTAATTTACTATATAAAAATGCTTTTTAACATTATTTATAATATTTTTAACTAAATGAGACAAGAAATATAGAAGAAATATCAAAAATATTTGTAATGAATTTAGTGTCTCTGAAAACTTATTCCCACATTCGCACCAGCCGCATTCCCAGGCGTCAATCCACTGTATTTTCCTCGTCTGTCCTTAAGTTACTACCACCATTCATAATAAGCAATTTCACTAGCAATACCAAATTATACATTTCTGTAGCATGAGTGCCACAAAAATATGTATCCAATAAGCAGGGTAGGCAACTTCACCTGTCCACACGGATTTCTAACTTGTAATACATAAATTAATGCCTTAAGAAAAACACAAAGCAATCCACGACATTAAAAAGTTAAAGACCTGATCACACACATACACACAGGTGTAGTGAGATTCCACCTGCAGTTCAACATTCAAGAGCAACATATAATAATCCCATCAGCATTTTTGGATACGCTTTGCAAATGAATTGTATCGCGGCCGGCAAAGTCGAACAACCTGACCAGACAGGGACAGAGACCGGGCCACAAAGCGTGGATAATAATAATGTGGAACCGAAAATGAGCTGGGATCGGTCAGGACTGACAACGGGCAAAGTGGCGACTGCCGATGCGGACTCCGAAGTTCTGTATTTGCACCTGCAACACTAGCTGCAGAAATTTTGATGAGCCGTGCGCGGCTTATAATTAAATTGAAGTTGTAGATACAGTTTGATATCAGCATTGTTGCGCTCCATAAAACATATGGGTATAATATTATATAATGGCTAAGCGTGCGATTTAGAAGCCTGGTCATTTCAATTTTTTTATGGTGGATGTATTGAAGGAAATAACACCGAACGAAACCTTAAATAAAAGTTGCATATATAAGATAAGCATGAAAATGTGAAAATTCAAAGTATGTTGTCCAAGACGTGACTTTTGATTCTTCCATTAGTCATTTGTATACGCAAAGCAAATAAAGCAACTTGGGATATATACATTTTCTTTTATTTTCTGCGACCAAAACAATGGACTCAAAGAGAATATATAAAATATATTTTTTATCATATGGTTGCCATATCTTCTTTTGCAAATTTTTATTTGTCATTTTTTGAACTATTAGAATTCATTTCTACAATAGCCGGAAAATTAAGAATTCGTATCCATCCTTTTCAGCATTTTTAAACTGCACCACCACCAAACAATTGAATCGTATCCACTTCTATTGTAGAGTTCGTTTGACAGCTTATTTTCATGCCACACATTTACATTTATCGAATGAGAAAAACTGCAAATTTAATGTAGGCCTTAACTGAAAACAAAGCTGAAAACTATGCATATATATATATATATATATATATTGTCATTGTCGAATAAATCAAAATTCACACACAGGTCGCTTGGCCAAGTTGCAATTGTATGCAAAAAAAAAAAAAAAAAAGCGAAAAAGGAAATAAATAAATGCCGCAGGTGGCCACAAACTGTCGGCCGTTTGTCCGATTGTCTTTCAACGTTTCAAGTGTTTGTCTTTGCATTCAGTTGGACAAATTTACATGCGCGCCTCGCACACAATGAGGCAGCCGCAGGTAGGCACGGCTGGACATTCCATTCTGGCCACTGGACAATGGCCACACGTCGATATTCAAATATATAATTTTTTCATGTATTTTTTTTGCTTTTGCGCTGCCTGCTCAAGGCACACATTTGAGCATTAATCGCACCGCTCAAATATGTTTTTAATGGAAAAACTTGTGAGGGATGTTTGGTCGTGTCATTTCCGCTTTTATAATGCTCTTTATCCTTTGACAGCTGTGTGGGTGTCCCATTATTGAAAATATTTGTAATTAAAGTGCAGCTCGTAAGCTGTGTAGGAATTACAACAAGCGTAACTCCATCAATCATTTTTTGATTTTATATATAAAATATTAGTTTTTAAAAAACCTCCTTTCTGTAAAAGTAATGAATCCAGATGATATTGATAACTGTATAAGTCAACTGAATTTATCAGTCATTTCAACATCTTCCGATTTTAAAATGTAGACTTCAGGTACCATAATAACCTTAACTTTAACTTTCTGTCTATCTATACATTTCTTAGTATTCTGATTTTAAATACATATTTTTAATTTCTTTCATTTGGGAAAAATTGTTTTTTTTTAACAAATAAGTAACACAATCGGACTTCTAAGTGCTCAACTAGGTGATATCCTAAATTCATGGCATCCCTATTACGAAATGCTCACGTCTTAGAAATTAAATATTTAATTTGGTAAATATAAATACACAATTTTCTTCTGTGTATGTTAACCGATATTGATTTCTACGAACGAAAAATTAATTGCTAAGTTACACAATATTTGCTTTGGTTGGTATTGGTAGTCGATTCCGAAAGATTGTATTTACTTGATAGATTTAATATGCGACTAATTTAAAGTCTTCCAGAACTGAGAAAGAGATAGTCTCTGAGATTGGTTCAATTGGCAGATATTCCCACCTACATATTATACAGCTGGACGCACTCCCATTTATTTGAGGTCTTCTGTGTCTACTATCTCAGATCCTCAGTCTAAGCTCCTATTTCATTTGATACCAATCAAATATAATTTTATTAAGGAAGTACACGTAACGATAACTCAAACATTATTGAGTAAAGTGGCAATGTCCTCTATTTGTTGCATAGAAGAAAGTAAATTTCGATGAGGTGTACGATAAGTCTGTGGATACAGGTAAGCAAATGCCTCTCCGCAAATAATTTAGTTGAAATATCATCACATAAAATTTGTATTAATTCATCATTATTATCAAACTATTTTAATACCAAGCAGTATATTGGAATCATACAGAAATCCATCTTTAGACATCAACAATATTTTGGCAGACTTTTCGCTTCAGACAGGTCACGTTCAGAACTCTCAATTCCATAACATTCCTTAGACGTATTCGATTAGATTAGAGCCCCTCCCTTTTCCTCTAGATTCGTTAGTTTAAATTATATTCACCATCCATAACTGCAGTTTGCGTACATAAAAAAGCTATAATATGTAGAGGGAAGCATGTTGTGCTGACCAAGTATAATAGCTACAGTAAAAATATTAATAATTATGAGCGAGAGCAACATGGAACTTTAGCATTTGCATTGTTTAGGGCTCCCCGCAGCAGAAGGAATGTTTCCGAAATTAGTAAGTCATTTTGCTACTTATCGCAATTAGTTTGTGTTTGTTTAATTATCAAAATAGTTTTCCAACAAAGTTTTGTGCGCTGACATTTATTTGGCGTGTAGCCTCCTCTCACCTCGCCCACCGAAACCAGAACCCCACCTTCGCCTCAACTGCACACTGAACTCATCAAAAAACTTGTTCTTCATTGACAGCATAAAAAGTGAAATAAAAAATAAAAACGCAATAAGAAAAAAAAGAGCAAATGTGAAACTAACAAATTTCATTTAATTTTTGCTGCGTTTCGTTTGCTATGCAAATTTGGCACTTTTGATGCGCTTTTAATTAGTTTGCTTTCTCCCCGCATGGAATAACGCGAAAATCCGCTGTCAATCGGATTGTTGTCTTTGTTTTTCTATGCTGATTCGTATTGCACTTTGATTCCGCCCCTCATCCCGTTCTCCTTTCACATCCAACGCCTGTCAATCGCATGCAAATGAGCTCGTTCTTTCGCTCACACGACGACAGCAGCTAGGTGTGACCAGGTGCACCGTTGGGGTGTTTGAGTGCGATGGGCTCTCAACGTTTTACGTTTTTAGTTTTATGTTGCGAAAATTGAAGTATCCTTTGCATATTCAGCAGCATGCAAATGCATTGCACTCAGCCTGCAATTACAACACCACTCGATTCGAGGGGACGCTTTTCGCATGCCCCGCTCTAAATTACTCCCGGCACCCATTAAAAATCGCACGAAAACAGGGTACAACCAAAGACTATAAAAATATATCTAGAGTCTTTGGCATAGCAAAATTGTGTTTGAATTGAATTAAATTTTAAAAGCGGTTTTAAATTTAGTAATATTAATGCTTAGGTCAACGAATTATTCAATATACATACCTACATTTTTACAGAATTTTTATTTTTATTATTTTTAAAGAAAACGCGTCCTGAAATTTGCAAAACCCAGTTGTCAGAAAGAATACTGAAATTATCAATTAAGCGATATATTGTTTTGTCATTAATTATAAAGATTATTTAAAACTTAAAAAAATTCCTCTATATTCCAATATCATTCTTTATGATTCATGCAGGCACAATAAAATATGTAACCCCAGGAATTTAGTTTGGCAATACCGTCTTACAATGAGAAGCATATTAAGTAATGTTGAAAAATTTAGCGTTCTTTAATTATATAGAATTTAAACTAAGTAAGACTAAGTAAGATTTATTTCACAGTTTTGCTTGTGCTGGCGGCTGCTGCTGCCGCTGCCTGTGTTGCATGATGTTTGGCGACGGCTTCCTGGGCTTTGCTTAGCTGTATGTATCCTTCGTGTGCACGCGAACGGAGCTCGCTTTCGACACTTTTGTTAACCGATTTTGAAATTACCGCTTTAATTTTTTGTGTTTCATTGAATTTGCCTTTCTTTGCTTGGATGGGAGCATCTGTAAAATGCATGCAAAATTTAATTAAATAATTCTTCGTTATAGTTGATGTACTTACTTGGTCGACGTGTGAATGCTGCTTGTTTCTGCTTTTTCTTTTTGTTTTTAATGGCAGCCGGTAATTTTGCTTTCTTAAATTTACCTTGTGGCATTTTGCTGATAATAAACAATAGCTACGCCGAAAGCACGTTTTTGTATGATTGTTTTTATTTTACACAGCTGATGGCCGATAAGCCGTGTGGTGCTAAGTAAACCGATAAGTTATCGAAATGTTAGCGCGAAAGTGCGCATGTTAACGCATTTAATACTCTGATAGTACTTCAAACTGTCCAAATAAATAAATTTTAAAATTCCCTTTCGTTGTAAATATGCATACAGAATACATACATATCGTACTTACTGTATACCTGAAAACAACTTGCATCTATTTTAAGTAAATAGAAATTAACAGATTGGTATCTTTTAATTTCTTAAACAAACAAACAGAAACGAAAACAGAGCGATTATTCATCGAATATTATCTTTTGCCACTACAAAAACAAAATCTACATTCAATGCAAAACGCAAATTATTATTATTGTGGTGTTTGTTTTAACAGATAATAATTTAACATTTAAAAGCGCTAAATATTATAAGTTGTTATATAATTTTAAATGGTTTTTTTGTTTTGTTGTACATATATGTATATTTATAACTATATTTATTATTTTCATACACATTACTAAAATCTACAACGCGCTTTCGATTTAAACTCGTATTTGTATTTAATGTTTTATGTTGTTTTTTTTTTCTTTGCTCGCTTGGCGCGCGCTGTTTTACTCACTTTGTGATTAATGCATTATTTTATTTTTTATAAAAATAGTTTTAGAAAATTGTTGTGAATTATTAGATGCGTGTGTGGATGTTTATGCTTCCAAATGTGTAAAACATGTATGAAATAATTAACTTAATTTTCCGACTATAAGGCCAGTTACGACTAATCCTATTATCACAGCAATCACTAGAACTATTAGTACCTTACAGCGGTAGCTATTACGACTGACAGCCCCTATCTCCAATTGCCTGCGCCCGTTCTCCACATCATTGGCCGCCCCGTGAACTTGTGTCTCGATTCTGTCTGCAAATCATAAATGGAATAATATAAGAACATTCCTATTCATATTTTAAAACTTTCTGTTACAATATATACATTAAGTTATTTGTGGTTGGGTTTAATTAAAATTTTTGTTGGTTTGCAACCAATTGTGAACCCATATCAATTTAAATGTCCCCAGTTATCTTATCTTATTTCTGTAATTTAAGTGTAATACATAATTTTACTTTTTACTGATTTTAAAATAGTTTTAACTTTTTTCACTTAAATCTCCCAGACATTTTATATATATTTTTTGTCATTTAAATGTTATATTCGATTTTATTTTTAATTTAATCTTAATTATTAGGTGCTGTTCATATTTAAATATTGCTTTAATTTAAACTTAAAATTAAATTAGGTTTTTAAATTTTTAAATAAATAATCTTACAGCTGATCGAACTGATGCCTTATTGGAAAATCAAAACAAATCGTTATCGAAGCCGGAAATTGATATTTATTCCAAGTATAATAGGTTCTTTAATCTTTATGTAATGATTGTACTCACCGACATTCGCTCCCTGCTCAGCGACCATGTTGCTCAGCTTGTTCATGATGACATTCACATCGATTATGTCCGTTTCGATTTGTTTTACTTGGATCTCACGTTCCCTCAGCATATCGTTTTGGCGCTCGAGGGCTGCTTGCTCCTCCCGCTCCTCCAGCAGCAGCTGCGATCTGACAGAGATCTCCGATTCCTGCTCGGCGGCGGCAGCCTGATAACTACGCCGGGTGGCCAGCGAAATTAGCCTCTGCTGCGTAGAGTATTTCTCGACAACGTTCTGAAATTCTTGTTTAAGTTTTTCCAGCTGCAATTTTTGCTGGCGATCGCCATGACGCACAACGAGCCGTTCCAAGTCGCTGCTGGTTGCCTGGACATAGTTATTGGTCTTTGTATTGATGCTATGTATTTTCTCGCGCAACGCCTTCAAGTCCTTGGGCGTGCCAATCATTTTAAGTTGCTTCTCCAGCTGCTTGGTTCCGCTAAGGATCGCTGTGATATTGTGGCCAATATTCTCACTCAACGAAACAAACTCTGTCGGACTGAAACCGGAATTGCCCGAATTTGAGGCAGCCGCAAAGCTAACCTCGGGTGTGGCACTCGATGTGGCACCATAATCACGATGTGTGCTGCCTCCTCCTGTGGGATTATTGAGTGCCTGCGACATGATATCAGCCCTACTCTGTCTGTGGTTCCTCGTTACAAATTAAATCACTTCAGATCTGCCTCTGATTTGTCTTCGGTTTTTTTTCTGTTTTAGTGGGTGGCGTGTTCTGCCTGCGAATACAAAGAACTTGAATTTAAGTTATACCGTGTTGGGTGCATACCGCATACCGCAATTATCTACAAACTAACGCACCTCGCATTACACAAGCAAACAAACTAGAACTGCGAGCTAAACAAATGATTCACTTTAAGCGCAGAGAGTTTATCAGACAAGCTAACATATGACCAATATACACACGCATACTCACACATATGCACAAACATATGTAAGTCGTATGTATGCGGGTGCAAGACAGACATACATGTACACAGTAGTTGCCAGCATTTATATGGCTTCGAATTATTAGTATTAGTTACCTAGGATTTACCTTAGTGGGTAAGTTGGCGACCAAGTTTCTTTTTAACTAATTTGTTCAGTGCGCAAGCCTTTCACTGCATTACACACAAAGACCCAACTAATTATCGATAAATACAATTATTTTACCAGCCATGCTTTGCAGCCCTGCTCTTAAAACATTTGACAACACTGAACACTGGTAAGCCAACGAAATTGCGCGCCAAACTGAAAACCTGAGGTAATAAAATTAGAAACATAATGATTTCCAAAAACATGACTTGTTTTTAAAATTTAATAAAACAACGCAATAAACTTCAATTGCAACTTTAAAATTGCTCTTTCGATAAAACACGCGTCAAGGTGATTATTTAGAACTTTGTGTCAACAATTGAGAGCTGTTAAAACAGTGTTACTTAGTAAACTATAAATTTGCAAAAATAGCCACTCCATAAAAAATACAACAAATACTTTTTCTTTACGTTGTTTTTGTAATTCCGTAGCTTAACGTACAGAGTTATGCTAAAAAGTAAAAATCCTCATTACTCTTGTCCTCTGGCTGGCCTTTTATTTAGTGGGTTTTGGCGGCCAAACGCTTGTCGCGCTCCTCTGAGATGCTCAGCTTGACGCCCTTGCCCTTAGGCAGAGAGATGTAAGGCTTGTTGCCCTTGCCAATGATGAAAACGTTCGTCAGGCGAGTGGCAAACACATGTCCCTGCGAATCCTTAATGTGCACAATATCGAAAGAGCCGGGATGACGTTCACGGTTAACGACGGTTCCAACACGTCCCAAATTCCTGCCTCCGGTGATCATGCACAGATTGCCTGCGAATTTAAATATGTTATTTATTACAGTCTGATTTTGTTTTGGTTTAAATGTAATTGCACGTAAAAGTTACTGAATTGGCTGATAAAATGCACTAATCAGAGACCGTCGTATCAAAAATTGCTTTGGGCTTTGTTTTTGAACCACGCAACTTGAATTTGAATGCGTTTTGTGGTCTTCGAACCAGCCAATAATAGTCATTAAAAGGTGTTTAGCTCATACCCGAATCGAACTTGATGTAGTCGGTGATCTTGCCGGATGCAATGTCCACTTGAACCGTATCGTTGGCATGCACCAGCGGATCGGGATAGCGGATGGTGCGCCCATCGTGCGTAACCAGGAAAGGAACACCCTTGGCACCCAATTGTGTCTTGCGCACCTTGCACAGCTTGTACTGCAATAGCCAGATAAAGAGTATTAAATAATATATAATAAACATATTTAATAAAAAATCTCTTAAATATAGTCTAGCTTATAACTAAATTAGGTTGATATGTAATTGCACGTAAAAGTTACTGAAACGGCTGACAAAATGCTCAAGAATCAGAGACCGTCGTATCAAAAATTGCTTTAGGCTGCATTTTGAACCAATTAGCGTATGGATAAATAAAACACTAAACGGTCTTCGATGAAGCCCACGATTAACTTATTCTTAGTGGTGAATTTTTAGTGTTCGCTTTTTCTTACCTTTGCCTCCTCAGCGGAAATGCGGTGAATGGTGAAACGACCCTTGACATCATAGACCAGGCGGAAGAATTCACCCGTCTTCTCAATGGTGATAACATCTATAAAAATTATGATATATATTAAAAAATAATATAAATGAATAAGTAAATAAATAAAATACATAATATATATAAGTTAATGCCAATTGCAAATTGATCTTTGCTTTGACGACTCACCCATGAATCCCGCTGGATAGGTGGGATCGGTGCGCACCTTGCCATCGACCTTGATGAGACGCTGCATGACAATTTTGGTCACCTCAGCGCCATTCAAGGCGTACTTGAGGCGATTTCTCAGGAAGATCAACAACGGCAGCGATTCGCGCAGCTTGTGTGGACCGGTCGAGGGACGGGGGGCGAAGGCGCCTCCCAATTTGTCCAACATCCATGCCTTGGGTGCCGCTAAGCGCTTCAAATGTTTCTTCGGACCACGAGCCTACAAAGATTTTACACAAATTTAATTGAATTATTTTTTTTCAACGACTGCAACAACAAACAAAAACTCGAACTTTTTTCATTTAAGCAAACGCACTTTCACATAAATGCTCACATATTCAACATTCGCATAGTTTGTAGCGTAATTTTTGTTATATTATACTGCGTTTTTGTTTGTATTGCGCGTCGATGGCAGCGTATTTAAATCGCATTTATGTTTTAAGTCTTACCATCTCGTACGATACGTAGAAAAGGAAAGGAAGTTGGTACGCTGTCAAAGCATTTGACAACTGTTGGCAGCGTTGCCATCGTGTTTCAGTTAGTGTGACCAGCGCCAACGAAAACAAAGTTTCATACCGTACGCATGATTAGGGTTGTATGAAGCGCGCCCTCAATATTTCGAAATTCCAAGTGTTAATGATTTCTTTTACAATTGTTTATTTTTTGTTGTTGTTGTATGTATTTTAATAATTAATAATGCTTTCAAACTCACATAATTTTCGTTTTAGGTATTATTAATTACATTCTGTAAAACCTACTTATACATTAAACAGTAGTGTTCTAAGCAAACATGGTTGCGATTTAACTGCAGCAACTTACATTTTGCCAAACGTTTTGCGTTTTATTTATGTATTTTGTTTTCTCTTTTTGTTTTGTATATTTGTTTTACTTGTTTTTGTTTTGAGAAATATTTTTTTTTTTTGTTTTGGTTTTGTACATAATACAAAAAATGTGTTTATCATGCACAAAGTCCTCTTATATTAGTTCTGACGCGCAATGAGACTTAAAGTGAATGAAATAAATTGTTAGAAATGTTAATTAATGTGTATTATGCAAATATGAATGTTACGTTAGTATTTAAATGGCTATGTGTGTCTGTCTAATTGTCGGTCCGTCACTCAGTGTGTCTGTCTGTCCATATGCATATGTATCTTTTTTTTATGATGGAGTTCGCATTTATGTTAACATTTTTTCATTTCTCTTTTTAGTTTAGTCAGTTTATTGTAGCTGTTCTTCTTCTTGATGTTCTTCCTTTTGCTGTTGTTTGTTTTTCAGTCCAACTTCTTCATGGATTTGAGTGCACGTTCGCGCAGCTGTTTCTCCAGATCCTCATTGATGCCGGGAATGCCAGTGATGAGCAACGGCAACTTTCCATTTCGCTTGGCAGCCTTCGTGGAAAGCTCTTCGACGTCGCCATCGCCGCCACCGCAGTCACCGCTGCTGGCGTCTGAGCTGCTTGCGTCTTGTCGATGCTTGGCGCTGCTGCTGCTCTTTCGCTTATGCTTCTTATGCTTCTTGCTCTTCTTGCTGTGCTTCTTATGCTTCTTGTGTTTTTTTTTCTGCTTTGATAACGACTCGGACTCCGACGCAGAGTCGCTTTCACTTGTATCTGCCGCTTTCTTTGATTTCTTACGTTTCTTTTTGGGCAAACGTTCGTCCTCCGATTCACTGGCCTCACCTCCCCCTCCACCTACAACCCCGCTTCTTGATTTTTTATGACTTCGCTTGCGGCTTCGGTCCGAGCTTTTCTGCTTGTTCTCCGCCATTAATGCCTCCGTTGGGAGGAGATCATTTGACATGCTGCGCTGCAGTTTCTTGTCCCCGCTGCGTCGCTGCTTCTCCGATGACGACGCAGTCGTTATGGTTTCCCCTTTACGCTTCTGATTCACCACCAGTTGCTGCTTCTTCTTTGTCGCCTGGCGCTCATCGCTGCTGTCGTCATCGTCGCTGCGCTGCTCACTGCTGCTGCTGCTGCTGGCAGAGCTGCGCGGCGCTTTAGTCTTGTTACTTGACGACTTTGCCGACGCAGGCGCAGACTTTGACTTTGGCGCTTTGGCGCCGTGACGCGACTGTTGACGCAGCTGCTGCTTCTTGTGCAGATGCTGCTGCTGCTGGTCGTCGTCATCGCTTTCCTCGCTGTCGTCAACGCTGCTGTCCGAGCTGCTGCTTTGACTTTTCTTGCCGCCGCTGCGAGTTTTCTTTGGTGCCGACGCCGCTGCCGCCGCTGCCGCGGCGGCGTTGCGCTCATGTGACTTAAGGAACGGCGACGGCGTGCGCGACAGGCTGGCAAGGCTGCGGCGTCGCTGTGACTGTGACGGCGGCTGCGACGGCGGCTGCGACTGCGACGGCGGCTGCTGCAAAGACTCCGATTTGCGCAGCAACTGCGATTGCTGCTGCTGCTGCTCCTCGCGACAGAGATCGATGGTGTTGACAGAAGGACCGGCAAATTCCACAGAACGCCGGCGGCGCTGTGGCTGCCTTGAAGTGGATCGACTGCGACTGCGTCGCTGACTGCGGCTGCGACTTCGTTGCTGACTGCGACTATTCTGACTACGACTGCGCGAGCGACTGTGACGTCGCGGCTGCACTGGACTGCCGCTGCGCTGCTGCTGGCGACGGAGCGGCGGTGGACTGACGCTGCCAGAACTGGAGCGACCCATTCGCTGCTGCTGCTGCTGACTGCGCAACGGCTGACGCGGCTGATCCCAGCGATTGAAGTTGGCTGGCGGCGAACCGCGGCGGTCGAAGCGACGCCCAGGCGAAAATTGCTTGCGGAACTGCTGCTGCTGACCCGACTGCGGTTGCTGCTGCTGCGGCGACTGGCGACGATCGCGGGAGTAGCGGCGCTGCTGCTGCGACGACGGCGACTGACGTCGGTCGACAAAGCGACGTCCGCCGCCATTGGGACTATTCTGCCTAGCCTGCCAGTGGATGCGACCGCCTCCGCCGCCTCCACCACGATGATTGTTGGGACTATTGCCGCGGTGCAGCTGCTGCTGCTGTTGCTGCCACATGTTGCGCGGATTGCCGCCTCGTCCACGCCCACCCCCGCCGGCGCCACCGCGAAAATGCATCGGCGACGAGCGACGCCGATTGTTGAATCTGTATGCAGGAAAATAATGAAAATTTTACATTAGAAAAAAAAATTGAAACCCGATTTTGAAACTGTCAAAAATATAGTATAAAGTTAAGAGTAAAATGTATCGTTAATTGAATTACTGATTTTGACTTGTCGAATTGTAACATTTACCATCCTTTCTATAAATAGAAAATACAACTTAAAATTATATTATATTTAAAAATTAGAATTAACAAAATCAATTTGTTAGCTGTTGCAGTTCTGGAATATACATACATAAAAGGATAGTTTCCCCGATTATTGTATACTTTGAAATGCACAAATTTCCTATACATATTTCTTCACGTTTTTTTTTTTCTTTTTAGTGCAACGTTTAGGTTCTTGAATTGATTTTAGGATAAGTTTTAAATTCTAATATTATCCATTATCGTACAAATTTTTGATTAAAAGCTCAGAGAGTTCTTGACACAAAAGTAATCGAAATAAAATGGTTATCAACATTTTAGAAAAATCATCGAAAAATGCTAATGAAAATTTTAACCTTAAATTATCGTAATCGATGTTTATCAAATTTAAAAGGTTTGATAAGTTGCTGATATAAATATAATTTCTTATTTAAATAACGCTCTAATATTAATTAATATTCAGTGCTTTTCGAAATTACAAATCTGCTAATTATAATTATAATTTAGATCAATTTATTTTTAAATGCCCATAAAAATAGACTAAGACTTAACGTTGTTACTCAAATTAATATTATATAACCATTCAATAAGTTTATCAACGTTTAAATTATATACGCGATATTAAAAAAATTGTCATTAAAATTACAAAGTTTGAATAAATTGCTTCATTAACTGCTCTCTATATTAGCTAATTTAGTTTAATTTCATAATTGCTTATAAAGTTTTTCTGGGTTTTAATATAATAAATAAGTTTTACTTTGTCTAACGTAAATTTAATATTAAATTGAATGTTCATTCAACTGAATCTATTTTTAGTTGACTTCAGATGGCAATAAATAAATAAAAAATAAACAAATACTGTACATTTTTCCCTTTTGTACGTTTTGTATTTTGACTCACTTTAGCAAAAATACCTTAATAAAAAATATGATAAGTTGTATATATACAATATGGAATCTTACCGCCTGGGTGATCTGGAGTAGCGCATGGGCGATCTGGATAACATGCGGGAGCGCGAACGACGTCGCGAATTGGAGCGCTGGAAACGTCCACCACCGCCATTGTCCTGGCGCATAGGACTGCGTCCGCGTGGCGAGAAGCGTCTGCCTTGTGGCGGCGGGCGTCTTCCACCGCCACCGCCTCCTCCACCTCCGCCGAATCGACGTGCACGAGCATCGCCACGCTCTATGGAACTGGCGGAATCATCACGGTTATTGCGATACTGTCGCTTATTCTGCACGCTATTCTTGTTGCGCCGATGCTCAAACTGCTGATCCTGCTGGCGCTCGGGCGAGAGCGAGATGCTGCTGGCCCGGGAGCGGGAGCTGCGTCGACGACGATTGCTCCGAGCCGAGGATCGGGATGAGCTGCGGGACCTGGAACGCGCCGCTGACGAGCCCTTGCCTCCTGCAGAGCCTTTGCATCCTGCTTTGCCACCACTGCGTGATCTGCAAGGCATAAAAAGTTATCAATTAAAAATCATTTTCAATAACAAACATTGACCGACACTTCTTTGTTAGATTAATAGATATTAAAATAATAAAATTTAAGTTAAATGAAAATGAGAGAAAAAAAAATGCCTCCAAATAATTTAAAAGTTCGAAGTTCCTAATTGAGTAAATAAGCACGTTGATGTTAAAATATCGCAGGACACAAATATATATATCCAAATAAGAATGTAGAATGTGAATCATCAGAATATTTATGATCATATATATATCTATATATATATGTATATGTCACTGCCACTTCAGTATAATGTGTGCGATATTAAAATAGTTCACACATTTGTGCTTAATAAATGAAAATTTAAATGAAAGTTGCAGTTATTAATTCACAAAAGAATCAAAATAAACATATATACAAATCGTTACACATGACATGTATACATAAATATATATATATACATATAGTTGCGAAAAAAAAGTAATGAAACCACTCTTATAATAAATGTTGATGATTTAAAAAACTAAAAAGGCTAAATTAAACTAAAAACACACATTTTAAAACATTATTTTTTCTATAACTAGCTTTTTAAGTCGATTTGTACCTGGTGCGACTGCGCGATGAGCGCGAACGTGAACGGGATTTGGCTTTGGATTTGGTTGCCGAGGACGGCGGGGACGACTTCTTTGCCACAGAGTGCCGTCCATTCAGAGTCTTTGCTGTGCCACCAGCCGCATCCGCTGAGCGATTGGATCGTGAGCGGGAATGTGAGCGACGGCGGCTCGAACGCCGCTCTCGGGATGTGCTCGATGAAGAAGCTGCTGCTCCAGCTCCTGCTGCTCCTGTTGTTGTTGTCGCACCCGCTGATGTGCCAGTTGATGCAACTGGTGAAGCACCACCACCCGCACCTCGTTTACGTAAACGTGCCGCTGCATTTGCGGCAGCTTCACGTGCTGCACTGTTGATGGGCGGCGGTGCCGCAGTGTTGTTGTTGTTGCTGCTGCTGTTGTTGTTGCTGGACGAGGCAACTAACATTTTGGATGAGATGGAGCGACTGCGTGAATGAGACTTGGATCTATCGTGGCGTCGCTGCTTATCCCTCGTGCGTGACTGCGAACGTGACCGAGTACGGGAGCGTGTCGACTCACGCTGGCGCTGCTGCTGCTGATGATGCTGGCGTTGCTTTTGTTGCTGCTGCTGCTGCTGCTTTTGCTCCTCCTCGCGCTTGAGTATCTCGTCCTTCTTCTGCTGTATGAATTCCGCAGGAATGCCACTGTCACTGTCCTGGGCGGAGAGCAGCAGCGACCAGAGTTCACCCATAAATTGGCGGGCATTGCGTCCGTTGAGAAAGCCAGTCATATTGATTTGCATTTTTTTGGGGCACGGATATTTTTCCTCCTCCAGCTGATTGTAAACAAATTCAACGACAACATCGTCCTCAATGTGCAGGATATCGGTGATTTTCTTGCTTATCCAGGGACGTAACACATCCAACTTAACCTTGGACATGTCCACGCGCTTATTCAGACTATCCCCGAATTTCATTTGCTTCATTAGCTTCTTCTCCTTGTCGCTGAAGCGCGTGTCCTGCTGTTGATTGGTGCCCTAAGCGAATAAGAAACAAATACATTTATAGTTAATTTTAAAACACTGGCTTACTTAAGTGAGCACACACACACACACGCACACACACGCACACAAAACATAAGCAAAACATAACAACAACATATATGCATTCAAATTTTTGCGGCTCTCTCTTCTTCTTTTTTGTATGCAGCTCTGCAGTTTAACGATTGTATTGGAAGCATCGGCTGCTGCTGTATATGTATGATAAGCACCCCACTGCTAAACTCAGCACAACTCAACACAAGGCGTTACAACAACGTACCGTGAACATCATTTTGAGATGGGAGCAACTTGCAGTCAGCTAGCTAGTGTTACGTGGTTTTTGACTGGAGCACCGGCCAACAATTTGCGTTGCTTTTATTTCTCTGTGTTTTTATATATCATGCCACACAATCGATGAGCGCGCTTCGCGAATGAACAACAAAAATAATGTTGTAATAATTGTAACTGTAACCCGGCACCACGCAACAAAAAATTGTCATATACACACACACACACACACGCACACACTCGGCGCGTGTGTGTTAGTGCAAGTGCAGGGCGACTAAGTTTGCGGTGCGATAAATGCACACGAAAACAAAACACTGTTGCAATAACTGCAATAATAATACAATCGTAATCCGTCGCCAAACAAAATATAGCACTTGCTGTAAATTTGGACAGCTTTAGATTGTCCTTTTTTCTAATTTTTCGCTAAAAATTTATGCGTGTAGCTAGTGCTGGCACGAAGTAAAACGATACACGGCAGTCGAGGGATGAGTCGATAGTTTCAAAGGGAGCGTATTCACTTTAACCGCAAAAAAATTATCGATAGTGGTGAGTT
The DNA here is from genome assembly GCA_035042125.1 of Drosophila longiperda. NCBI lineage: Eukaryota > Metazoa > Arthropoda > Insecta > Diptera > Drosophilidae > Drosophila > Drosophila longiperda. The sequence goes on from JAWNLV010000130.1 coordinate 1,225,841, forward strand.
TCAGTTGGCCATTGTTATTTATTTCAAGCTCCAAAAATGATCATCTCGATAACTTTTTATTTAATAAAGAGAAAACTTGGCATCTTGACGGCAATATTTTATTGTTGTTATGAATAATTGCGTATCAGTTTAAATTAAATTCGCTGCGGCAACAGCCAAGTTTTATTTAAAATAATTTAATTCAATTAAAATTAGTACATACAATTACATTTTCACAAAACGTTAAAAAATGCGTGTTATAATTAATTTACTACTTGTAAATATAAACTAAATTTGTGTTTTTTTTTCCAGATAAATTGTTAATTTCATTTGTCGGTTTTGCTTTCTTCTTTTTTTACTACAAATCTAATAATCTGTATTGCAGCTGATGGTGCGCGCATTCAGTGTATTAAATTTAAATGCATTAATTTTAATTTAAAACTTAATACTAGCAATATTTTTCGAGCAAAAATCTATTCCATTTTTACAGCGACAGGCAGAGATAAAGAGAGACAAACTAGAAACGAATAATAAATAACATTGAACATTTGATTTTGCTACGAAAAATATTTGCACACTTAAGCACATCGACATCGTACGTAAACTCGCTCAGTTCTTTTGGTTGCTGTTGTGTACCAGTGAGGATCACACTTTTGAATCCCACGATTCCACCTCCCGTCTCCCACTCCTTTCCTCTACGGGATCATGTTCGGCTCCTGAGCGGCGCCCGTCGAATACTTCGGCTTGCAAACGCATCCACTCTCAACAAGCACATAGTCCTGCCCGGTCAGCGTTACGGGTCCGAGTGGTATAACCAGAAACAAGTACGGCACATATGTTTGCGTGCACTCACCGCGTACCACATCGCATTCGGAGGATCTGCAAAGAGTGAATATTTATTAATTATACTACATTATTTATAAACCCTTATACAAGAATAGATTAGCAAGCCAAACAAAACCAATAACAAGTGAAAAGCTACCAATCGTTTATTAGCTATCGATAATGTTCGTTAAGCAGCTTTCTGATGTATACTTATATATATATATACACAGTATACGAAAGAAAAAAAAAATCATTAGGTTTGATTTTTCCCCTATAAATGAAATTCATTTTGAAAAGTGTCAAAAAGTAACAAACAAAAAATAATAGCAAATCCTTTATTTATTTGTTATTTGCATAATTATAAGTACACACTAAATAATTTCTGATAATTTTTTTTCGTTCCCAAAATTTAAATAAGTGAAATACGGTAAATACAATTTTATGGATTTTTAATTTTTCACTTTATTTTTAAAGTGTTCACTTCTAAAAACGTGTTCATACGATTTGAAAACATTTCTTGTGATTTTTTATTTGCAACTTTATATGAATATGTATATTAATGTACTTAACATTATTTCCACTTATTAAATCGAATTCGTATGATTTTGTTAAACATACAAATTCATAAAAGACAGTTGAAAACATGTCTTTTGAGAGTGGTGCTTTTTTTTTATTTTGACAAGTGCATATGTTATATGATATGATTTTTTTTGTAAGATTTTTTAATACTCACTCGCAGACCTCGAAGACGACTTGCTGCAGCAGATCGGGAAACTTTTGCACAATGGTCACGGGCTGACCCGAGGTCAAACTAACGCCATACATGGGCGCCGTGGTGTTGTAGCGCGTCTTGCAGAGTCTCGCCGGCGTATCGCTTTTGCACTGTTGCGCCGGTGTAGCGTTCTTTAACGAGCGACCTAAGCAAAAAAAAAAATTAAAAAAAACCACCAGTTCAGCAATTATCAATAAAACAGAATCAATCAATCAATCAATCAAACGATAGAATCAATTGCGGCCACGCTGTGATTACCATTAGCGCATTTGCGGCTGACCGACTTACCATAACGATTGCTTCCGATAGCCTCATTGTTCACCTCATCGTAGGCCCTCAACAACGCACTCGTCGTTATTGCTGGATCCAACGTGCTGGGCAATTTACTTTGACGTCCACGTCGCGAATTTCCGTTCCAATTCGAGAATGTGCGCGCAACGGCCGCACTGCAATACATATGTAGATAATCGGGGCAAGTGCGTTAGAAAGGAAAGTTTTGCATTCTTCACAACTCTGACTCATACAAGACACACACAAATGCATACCTGGGATAAGGCGCGTTATTCGGACCCAGGCAGTCTAGTGAGTCTGTCAACGCATCACCGGACAAATATTTAAGTCCACGCGCACCAACGCATTTGCTGGGCGTCGGCGCATCGTCAGCGCTGCGGCTGCTGCTAAAGCTCGGCCATAGTGCCGCGTTGGCGCACCTGAGTGCAATGCTGATGACGCAGAGTGCCGTTAGCTGCTGTAAAGCGAGAAAGAGGGATAAATAAGAGAAACAAAAAAAAATTAAAACCGTTTGCATGCATATCTCAAAATATATTATCTATGTATATTGTTAGCGGGCTAAGCCTCTTTCCTCGTGCGCCTCTTTCCATAACGGTAATTGCGAACATGCCAATAAGCGTCAGGCCAAGAACAGCTGCGTCATCCGTCATAAAGACAACAAATGTGTGCTCGTCAGATTTATACCCTGTGGGAATCCCAGATTTGTATCAAATCTTTTACCTAGTTTTTAGTTTGCTTTACTTATCGGTATTGATAATTCAAAACTGATTTGTAAATTAAAATTAAAAACAACAAACACGCTTAGATGCATTTCGGAAGAAAATATTGTCAATGCTAAGGCGAATAAAGTCATTAATGCAAACAACTGACACATTTAATATTTTCTTTTTTACTTGACTCGTTCTTCATTATATTATAATTTAGTTGATATTTATTCATTGGTTATGTTTGGAATTAAAATCGGATTTCAATTTTTTTTTTTTTAAGAATTTTATTTTTGTGATCAACAATAACATATATTATATATATAATATAATATTATATATATAATATAATTAATATTATTTTCCATAATATAGATTAGATAGATTAAAAGCCGGTAATCTTTTCTAATAAGTTATACACCCCAATCATCATGAGTACTTAATTTTCACTGGTTGCTTTATAAATTGTCATAGGCAGTTAGCTTATTAGTGAAGTACTCATAACATTTGATTTGAACTCCTAATAGATTTTCCAGAAATACAAGCAAACTCAGTTATGTAGTAAACAATTTCGTTTTCACCATCAACAAACCACTAGCTCAACAAGACAAATTTCTATTTTCTTTAAATAAAGGCGGGCGGTTACAGTCTTGACCCTCTTCAACTTTTTTGTATTAGTTGTTAAACAGATTAGTAGAACTCGTAAATAACCACAAAAACACAGCAACAAAATCAACCGCAATCGCCCCCATAATCGTACGTGAAAGTAAAAACAAAAGAAGAAATTCCAATTGGCGGGTCCAAAAGCGGATAGCAACAGCAATAACAACAACAACAACATCAAGAAAGATGTGAATACAATTTCAAGCCACATGCAAAGTTGTCTTCTAATACGGTTTGAACTTTTTATTGCCATTACTTTTAGTTTTATGTATATCGTTGGCTAGATTTTTTTATTTTCTCTTCATTTTTGGTATTTTTTTTTTCACTTTCTCTGTGCAGATTTTTGTTGATCAAGTGTGGCCTGACCAAAAAAAAAAAACAAAGGCGTGAGGCCAATGACGAAAAACCAGTTACGATTGAATCAAATCGCAACAGCACAAAAAAGGAAAAAAAAATTCACGCTGAGAAAATTATTGCACGTATGCCTTATTGCTAAAATGATAATAAGCTGAAGTCTGACCGTCGCCGTCCCACAACAAGTTGAAACGTGCACCTGCCCCTTATTTGATGTTTATCAATTATACATACCAAAAAAAAATAATAATAATTGCAGTAACAATGCGAAGTTATTTTTAAATTGATTAAAAACATTTCTTTTACTATTTTACATTACATTACACATGCCTATCTATTAATACCGTTGTCTGCATCTTGCGTGATAAAATTGTTCATTTCGTGCGAAAGCATTCAAAGATACCGACAAAACTAAACTAAACTTTCTTTTCAATTGCACATTTGACAAAATGCTTGAAGTGACAACCGAACTCATTATGGCCCATTGCGTGTTTGCCGCTTGTGGGAAGTGAATGAAAGCGAAATTCTATTATTTAATTCTTTTCACAATTCACGTTACATGAAATTAATGAACACGATTTTCTTGCTCTTTTCAGACAGGTCTGGTCTGGTCTTACAGTAGAGTCTTTCTTCACTCGCAGTGGGGCCACTCTCACCTGAACTCGAAGCTCGACGCTCGAACTTTGGCTGTCCATTTTTGTCAAATTCTTCTGGTAGTTGTCATTAAATGCGTCCATTGTAAGTGCCGGTTTTTAACTTTCCGTTTTTCGACAATTTCATTTAACAATCATCCTAAATATATAAGTAAATGTAAGTGTGTGTGTGTGTATGAAGCTTAGATGCTCCTCGAACTAATTTCACATTAATGGCAATTGTCTTTCGTCGTCGTGTGAATGGCAATTGGCGGTCGCGGCCATCTCTAAGGCGAATTTGGATAAAAAGGCTAAAACCTAATGAGAGGCAATATATTCATAAGTACCAAGCGTTGACTGATGTGAATTCATTGAAATTGGCTGAACTTGGGGTCTGTACACAAAAAAGATGCAAATAATTATCATAATTATGATAAGCGTTTTTCTTTTTCCTCTCATAATTGGGTTAAAAATTGTAAAATCATGCATTAATCAAAAAGCCATTGAAGGCGCTTAAGGCGACAATTTAAACTTTTTCGGACTAATGCGGCGTCATTAAGCGACGACAAAAGAGCGCTTATATAACAGCAACAGCAACAATAACTACGAAATAGCCGCGGAAAACGCACTAAATGTCAAAATATATATGTACGTATGTATGCATGTGTGTGTGTTTTTGTTGTTGATGACTTAACGCATAACAAATAAAAAACAATGTAGACAAGGTAAGAAAGAATAAGAACTAAAACTACAGCAAAAGAAACAGCAAACTATAAAGAGTACACAGACATATAAGGTGCCGTTATAACGAGGGTAACGACCCACATTCATCCATCTCTCTGTCACCATTTCTAAATCTATCTGTCGCAGATGTCGCACTCTTGGTATTTATATTATTACCTGGCAGATCTTGGAAAAGCATGAGCATTTAATATAGAATATTTAACAGTAACAATTGGCTCAGATGATGTGGAACGCTCTCAGCAATAGTTCAAGTGGAAATTTGTATTTGAAAGCAATGAGGCGACGACAGATTAAATTGACAGCCCGTAAGCAAACAAACGGCGAGCAAATCGCAACTGGTTTATTGATAAGCAGCTGTTGCAGAGTTCCACATTTCATCCTCATTCACATTCAAATTGAATTCAGAGGCGGTTATCTCAATTGATTGAGATAAATTACTATTTGGATTACTTACCTCGTTTTGCTTTGCATTGCTTTGCTTGGTTTGGCATATTTTTCAAGGTCCTTATTGCTGCAGGATCAGAGTTGTTTAAATCTGTTGTACAATAGGTCGAACTGTTCTCAGCCTTACTTTAATATTAAACCGTTGTTTTTATTTGCATTTCTTTTTCTACACTTTGGCGTGATAACCCCAAGCGACAAAACTTTCAGTATGCGGTTTCTTTTTTATTTTCTGTTTTGCGCTTTGTATTTATAGAGGTATGCAAAGCACGTTTTCTCAGACACTGAAAACACAGTGCGCACGAGGATTGTCATTTGTCTTTTTAGCTTTAGCGGAGAGCTTCAAGCGCTGCTGATGCTTTTGCTGTTGTGTGACAGAGATAGACGCTAATAAGTGCAATGGCTGAGGTTTTTGCCGCTTCTCTTTTCCTCCCACACTCTGGATGACGACAGCTTTCATTTTTGGCTGCTTCGCACGCTGCGTGCGTTCTTTGGCCAGTTGGCCATTGTCCGGCTGTAGTTGTAGGTTCGCTCGTGGTAACGAGGTTAAGAGCAAATATAATAAAAAAATTACGCTACCCCCTGTAGAACCGAAATAATAACAATAATAATTAGATACAGTCGCTGACACTTTTACTCATTACGCCTTTTTTGTTTTTTTGCTTCTATGGGAAGCCCCAAAAAAATTTCACTAAGCAATTCTACACGCTTTTTTATATTTTATATATATATCTGCTGGAGGCAGGCACGACTCGCCAATTATAAGCTAAGATCTAAGTACTGTTAGTTCTTGGCGCTGCATTAAATAAGCCAGTTAACACAAACGTATAGCAATTATCATATATATGTATGAAAGCAGACAAATTTTTATTTCCAAACGGCAATCAGAATCCGAAATGGCAACAATGGCAACAACATTTTGACCTAGAAAGCCTGAAAAGACTTCTTTGTTTTACAGTTTCAGCTTGTGCCACGTTTTGCAATTATTAAGATTGGTTGTTTATAAGGTTGGGTTCCTCTGCTTCCTCTTTCCGTCACACTTAAGAGGAGGAATCAGCAATAAGAACAAAACTGGCCACGCATGAATGAGATTTCCACGCTCAAAATATGAACAAACAGGTGTGTATGTGTGTGTATCAAAAGACCGGCTCCAAACATACACACATACAAACTAAAAATAACAAAAAACAAATAAATAAAAAGCAACAACCATCGTGGGACACCGTATAAAAATCAAAGTATGAATACGTTTAGCCTACTTTTTATAAAAACTTTGTTTTCTGCCTGCGGCTTTTTGAATCAGTCTGGGAATTGGTTTTGAATTATCTTTATCACGGCTACTGCACACGTTTCTAACAGTCTTTATGCGGAAGGGGAGATTGCATGAGCATCGTGTTAGTGTCAAAGGTTTGCAGATCGATGAGCTCAACTATATTAAACTGATCGCATAAAAAGGCTTAGTAAATAAATATCTGAAGAATATTTCATTTGAATTATTACTCAATGCGAAACGTGCTCGTTTTTAAGAAGATTTATTCTTCTATGAATTTATGCTTGGTTTTTTTTAAAGTTATTGTTAATATTATTATTTGTATCAAATGTATATGTACTATAGTTATGCGCAGTTTTTTTTTATTTATTATTATTATTTATATAACTTATAAAAGCTGCTTATTTCTTAAGTAAACATTTTTAAACAATTGATGCTTTTTAATTTTTTGCATTTTTTATATTATACGATATTTATATTTTATAGGTTCACTCAAAACAATTTATCAAATTTATTCAATGATTTTAAAGAAATTTCAATGATCTCATGATACATTTTTATAAAAGAAATATAATTAAAAATGGTTATATTTTGAACAACTTTTTTAAGGAAAACCCAAAAGTGTATAATTGAAACGTGATACGACTGGCATAATGTGCCTAGTAAAAGTCATTTACGCACGGCAAATTCATTAAAAATTCGATGCGTTATGGCTGTAACTGTGAGTGTTTGTTTGTGTGTATTGGGTATGTGTGCAAGCAAAAAGAAAGTCAATGAAAGGTGCTAATTTCAACAAGTGATTGGCTGACAACACAAATAGGTCGTCGTCATCATGGTTGACATGCAAGCAAAGCCAATCAGAGGTAACTATCCAAAAATTCCTTATGAAGCAAAAAAGAAGAAAAGAAGAGAAGAAAAAAGCCTAGCAGCCAAACCCAAAATCGTTTAATCTTTATTGGACCCACCAAGGTGTTTCTGTGACTTTCTGCCAGGCAGGCTGCACATACACTTATATATTTATGTGCCCATGTACACACATATTTTCAGAATTTTATGGGATACAGGTTTGCATCGTTAAAAGGAATACAGACACAACGACGACAAGAGCACAACAACGGAGAACAATGCCAAGAACAAAAGAGAGTTTTCAGGGTTTGCAGAGAAAACTTCAATTTAAAGCTTCCTTTGCAGGCGCTATATTGGCAGTGTCTGTCTTCATATGCTGTACTTTAGCCTAAAATTTACAGTAACCACTATTGCTTCAAGTGTTGAGTAATTCACTTTGCTTATCTCTTTCGCTTAGTTAATAAATTCGAAAATATTTACTTTGGTTCAAGAATTTATTTTTATTTTCGTAAAGATTATTTTACAGCCGTACAGAGTATCCGCCGATCGAGACCAAGAGAACTTTTTAGTTTTTTTTCTTCTTATATTTATTTTTTTAGCTTATTGGGGTCACTTACTTTGACAGAACTTCTACTTAAGCACCGGTATTCCATTTTTAAAGTGTGTTGAGTTGTTTATTGATCTGCTGTACTTGGGAGCAGCTCAAATGTTTTGTGTGTTTAACGTTTTTCTTCTATTTTTTGTTGTTGTTTGTGTGTATACAAATTTGATTTGCTTTCTTCACAGCACTCGATCGAAACACGTAACGGACACACGAGTCACAAAAGAATTTCAATTTCCACAGCTCAGCGTCTTTTTGGTCTTTTATAAAGGAGTATTGAGAAACCAACGCGGGATAGATGCTGGCGAAAACAGCGAACCGAACAGCACGAGCGCTCACCTTGTACTGATATGCACAGGTAACGTTTACCATTCCTTAAGCACTTGGCCGCTCCTCTGATTTAAGCTGCTGCGTTTGCAGCGTTAGCGTACGTCGCGACTGCGCAGCAAAAGCGACGCATTGCTCGTAACCTGTTGCCGCCGTCGCCGTTCTTATTGTTGTTGTTGTTGTTTACTCTGGAATTGGAGAATTGGTCTCGGTCTCGGTCTCTGTGTCGGTGTCGGTCTCGCTGTCTGTCTTCGTATTAGCCACGGTCTGGGCTGACGAATGCGTGCGCGAGCATCGCAAAACTGCAGCAATGCGGCAATGGGGAATAGAGAACGCACAATTCTTACGCAAAACTGAGCATGAATCCCAAATGTCATTTTATTGTTGCGAAACATTTACCAATGGTTTGTCAGTTGTCAGTTGACAGCATCAGTTTATTACAGTTGACAAAGAGTTTCTGGATAATTTCAGAGATAATAATAATGATTCAAATTTTGATTTAAGAATCATAAATAAAAGCTTTCTTATAACGACAGTTTGTATTGTAGGAATTGATTCATAATTATAACATAGTGTTGTGATACGTTGGCGGGAAGACTAATAAATCGATAATCGCAAATCGATAATGCACCATATCTCCCATAATTTTAAGGCTACTGTCACCAAATTTGGTTGGTAGTTTGTTCGGGATGTACATCAAAGATCTGCAATTCTTTGCTACACCCAACCTGTTCTCTGGCTCAGTTATCAAATGATATAACTTACGGTGTCAGAGTATTTAGTTCTCACTTGTAATGATTTAAATATGTTTTCGATGGCTACAGGTCTAGAGTAAACGTTTGAAATTTATTGTATTTTTTAAATACTTAGTTACATTCATTAATTCTTTAAAATTTTGTTTGTGAAGTTCTCAAAAATTCCAAATGCACGAAACAATATAATCTGCTACCTTCGATAGTATAAAAATTATACAATTTCGCAAAGTAAATTCATTACTATTGTTTTATTATTATTCAAAAATTCGAAAATCGATTTTATAAATATTGAAAGATGAGATTTAGAATCAATCACTGCGTGCCAATTCTACAGATCAATATCAGTTTTTGCATAATCCTAGCTATATACGACTTTGGGGTATTCTCTGTCGTATTAAGGAGTATAACTAAGCCAACTGCAAGTCTTCAAATAAATTGTTTGTAACAAAGTGTGCGGGTATTTAGTTATTCCAAAACTGAAACAAAATTAATTGTCTTACTGAATACAATCTAAATAGGTATATTAAAATTGCATTGGAATAAACTTTTAATGACCAATTACGAGTTCAATTTTAAACAGATTTGTTTTTATTTTTTGTCTATTCAATGTAACGGGTAAAGCTTGTAAAAAACTAAATAAATTTGTTAATCACTCACGTTAGTTTAGCATTTCTTCATTAGTATGTATTAAGAACAATCCCAATGAATAAGACCGTAGAGTTTTTGGCCAGAGACAGTAAAGCTCATCAGGAAGGAACGATGATTCTATTTGTTATAATTTGCTTCACTGTGGCCTTAGTGCTGTTGTGCATCTTTTGTGTTTTCATGATACTTTGCACTCTCTGTTTAGCAATAATGTTTTATTGTACGAATTATATATATATTAATATCAAGCCGAAGATGGCGATGATTAAAATGCTCAGCACTTCGATTTGAAAATACATTTCGGTACCAAGCAAAACCAGTAATCAAGAAAGAGCTAATCCAAGTTGAATACTGTTTAAAAACTATTTCTCACTCTAAACTGTAATTAAAACGTAAATAAATAGTATAAAAAATAAAATTAAATATAAAATGTATAATATATAAACTTTTTTGCAAAACAAATGGGTATATATAAATTTCTTTCACTGTAATCAATACAATTGTAATTTATTAAATGCATATAGATAGATATATATATATAAAAAATATACTAAAAATGTAACTATAGACAGCCAAACGACAGACTACATTTATCAGTGTCGCATAGAATGTAAATATATATTAAAAGGAAGTAAATATATATATATATATATATTAAATAGAAGTACATTCTATTCTAGGCTTCAGCTGCGACACTGAAATATGTAGTCTGTCTACAGCTAGTAATCTAAAGACTATGTGTAGGGTTGCCATTGAAGTTTTCACCTGCATGAATAGAAACTGAAAGCATTGCAAAATGGCTGAGCCACAAACTGCATTTAATTGAATTACAATTTATATTATTGCATAACAGCATATTCTGTAAATACATATGGATGTTTGTATGTTTTTAAGCGTGTACTTATGTGCGTCGTGCGAAAGGCGCTTTTCATTTTGGGAAAGTTGCCGTTGCCAAGCGATATTAGTTTTAATTTGTGATGGTTATTATCAAGAGATGAAATAAAAAAAACACGCACATAGGCACACACTCGGTTACCAAACTTTCAAAGTTGCGCTTGTGTTCACATTTCTCTTTGGAAAAATATAAAAAATTTCAAGTCAATTGTCGTCGTTGTCGCCGTAAGTGTTTTGACTGAGTATAAATAATATTAAATTTATACTAACAATTGAAACAAATGTCACACTCGCAGCGCGCAACAATAAAAACATCGTCAAGCTGAAACACGAGTGAACATTATATGTTTATAAGGTTGTTGTTGTTTGTTATTGTTGTTGTGTTGTTGTTGTACTAGCTGTCCACACAGGTGTCATCGACGCATCGCATAGTCTGCCAATATCATACAGTGGGCCCCAGCTCTTGACATAGTCTCAAAGAGCATAATTAAATGTCATCTTACTTAATTTCTTTTGTTGTGCCCATTTTTATGTGTGCCCGATTCATTGATTAACATTTTAAAAAATTATGCTGTTAAGGTTTAAGTTTTAAATAACCTAACTTTTAATAAGTGCATTTGAGAGCACTGTGCAGCTGTCGTTGTTTGGTCATAATTTGTAGCGAAAGTAACTGAACAAGTTCCAATGCCAATTGTGCGGTACTTTTATTTTTATTTTTGGTTTTTCTGCGCGTACCAACTACACATGAACTGTCGTAATATGGTTGCCAAAAAGAAACGAAAACTCTGACATTGCGTATAGAATTTAAAATGGAGAGAAAGTAAAATCACGTATTCCGATACTTTTTTCATGATTCTTTTTTAAAGAATGCCTTGAGAACAGTAGAATTATTCAGTCTAAAAATGTTTAAAATTCACGTAGAGCTTTGAAATTTCCTTGCAGTTTTTGAATACGTTTTTGTTGATGTTCGTTGTGCGACCAATTCATGTTGCATTAGCGTTATCGACTACAGTAACAATACAACCGTGCGTTCACAAACAACTATTTACCAGCACTACCGCCCGTGTGTGTGTGTGTGTGTGCGTGTGTGAGCGATTGAAGACAATGGCTGCGGCTGCGGACGGTGTTGTTCCTACCCTTGCAAGTAAATATGCAACCATTAAAATACATTTAATTCGAGACACTTCGTCTCATATAGAGGCGAACTATATTTGTTAACTTTTGCGTTATCCGAAAACGCTGACAGTGCATATTAAAATGGCCTTCGATTGAGCGCCCTAACCGCGTGTAAATACGTATACACACACATATAGATATATTTATATATATACATATTAAATGTGTGTTAGTTACAACGTTTTACTTTTTTCTTTGTATTTGTAGTTCGCTCTAGCGTGGCTGTTGAACTGTGGTCGTCAGCTGGTGCAAAGCAGCCATATGAACACAAGCCTAATTTGCCGCGAGAGGAGACGAAAAGTTCGCGTTCGATCTGCTTTAGTCCGGATGGCCGTTATTTTGCCTACTCGAATGGCGTAGTTGTGAAGGTGCTACACGTTCCCCCAACCACATCCAGCACTGATGTCGACAGCACTGCTGTTGGTTGGCCGGTGCAGTGCACGTTGCCCCGCCCGAAGGCCTTCTACCTGAAGTTTTCGCCGCGTGGCAATTATCTGTGCACCTGGGAGAATTATGCCATTACCAAGGATCGTCCTGAAGGTGCTCCCAATTTGCTCGTTTATGAGATTGCCACGGGCACAGAGGTCTTTGCGACTGTGCAAAAGAGTCAAACGGATTGGGAGCCTTCGTGGTCATCGAATGAATCGATCTTTGCATTGGTTGTGGGCGGCGAGGCCCTCTTCTATGACCTGGACGCTGGTTCAGTTGGGGGATTTTCTAGTACTTCTCGCAAAATTGGCGGCAGTCGTGGCGGCATGTTATCCCTCGGTCCCGGCAATAGTCCGCCGTATTTGGCATTTGTTAGGCCCGGTGCAAAAGGCGCACCATCCATGTGCAAACTCTATAAGTATCCAGCCCTGGGCCAGAATCAGTCTGTCGCCTGCAAGAGCTTCTTTCAAGCGGATCGCGTCGAAATGCTGTGGAACAAGCGTGGCAGCGGCCTTCTCCTGCTAACCAGTACCGAGGTAGACAAGAGCGGTGCCTCATACTATGGCAATCAGGCAGTTCATTTTATGGCCACAAAGGGTGACACTTGCTCCGTACCGTTGTCCAAGGAGGGACCCGTGCACAACGTCAAATGGAGCCCAAAGGCCAATGAGTTTGTTGTCGTCTATGGTTTTATGCCTTCCAAGGCGGCCCTGTACAATCTGAAGTGTGATGTTGTCTTTGACTTTGGCGAGGGTCCACGCAATTGTGCCTACTTCAATCCGTTCGGCAATCTGATGGTGCTCGCGGGTTTCGGCAACCTTCCCGGCGCCGTCGAAGTGTGGGACATCGGCAAGAGGGAGAGGATCGCCAATCTAAAGTGTGCGGACACGACGCAATTCGAGTGGCATCCAAATGGAGAGTGGTTCGTCACGGCGACAACAGCGCCTCGGCTGCGAATTAGCAATGGGTAAGTCAGTCCAGAGACAAAAGATTTTCCACTTAATATTTAAAAATGAATACTTTTGTAATTAGCTTCAAGATCTACCATTATTCGGGTGCCTTACTGCATGAGACATTTTGGCCGCAGGGGCAGGAGTTGCTCGGGATTGAGTGGCAGCTGTATGCGGACAATACGTTTACCGAGCCCAAAATAACAAAGGCCAAGCTGGAAGGCATCAAGTCCAGTCAGCCGGAGGCTAGCAAGAAGGCGTACACACCGCCCCATTTGCGGTTGCTAAAGGAGGGAAAGAATCCGGAAAATTATTTGCCCCAGCCGACGGTGCCGGGACTTACAGCAGCAGCACCAGGTAATAGCAGCCGGAAATTTTGGCATAGACAATATGACTTGGATAATCCGATAATGAGGCGATACCAGGGCGAGCAGCAACAGGGTCAAGGCCAAGGCAAGGGCCAGGGCTCAAATCCCGCCAGCTCAATAAGATCCAATCGGCGCTATCGGCCCTACCAGCATAGGCGCTTCTAAATTGTTGTAAAGACACATCATCCATCATTCCATTCTCCATAGAAATCACCCAAAATGTAGGATTTTAGAGCAACGTTGGCTGTAAGTAAAATTAATATCGTATTGCCTACAACATATCTAATGGTTTTTTAGGTAAATTGTAGCCGTCTCTTTTTTATCGGGCTTATCGATCATTTTTGGGAAAACAAGCTTATAGCTATTTTTTGTAGGCTCCTCATGGGTTAGTATTTCTTAACCTCCTCTACCTCATCAATGTATATGTATATAATCCTACTCCGAAACGATTAATCCTCTTTCAAATAATAAGTGAAATATATTTAATAAAAATGGATCGACTTATAAGCATATATGTATAAATTTGTATGTAATAATCAAAGATTTTTTTTATTTTTTTATATGTAGGTCTTTTCCCCGTTTTTTATTTTTTGAACTTTTCACAGGCAATCGCAAAATGCTCTCAATATTTTGTTATCTTTTTCGTTTGCAGGTTCGGGAAAGAATAAGAAGAAGAATAACAACAGCAGCAGCAGCAGCAACAAAGCTAGAGGCAACAATTCCATGAACATCAAGCAACGAGAGACAAATGGCGATGCTGCTGCCACACCGCAGGATGCATCTCCAACTAATGGTCTGGAGCAGCAGCTGCAACTACCTGCAACTGGATCAGGATCCGCTTTCGCAACAACAATGGGTGAATCGCCGCGCAGAATTGCGCCGCCAAGACAACGGCAGCAGCCCCGGCAACAACAGCAGCAGAATCCCCATCAGCAGAAACAGCTGCCGACTGAGCTTGTTGGCATACCACGTCATCCTGGATATGACAATGGCAATGTTGCACAAAATAACAACAACAGCGAAAAGGATCGCAAGATTCGTAGTGTTGCCAAGAAATTGTCTGATATTAAGAAGCTCAAGTCGCGTCAGGGTCAAGGAGAAACCTTGGAATTGAATCAATTGAATAAAATTGAAAGGGAAGCCAAATATCTGGAAGAGCTCAAGGCGCTCAAATTGTCCGTCTAAGGGCGACATATGCTGCATGCCATCAACTGTTAAATGTGTGATACAACAACAACAAAAACAAAAGAGTTTACTGAAACTGCAACAACAGCCAGAACAAGAATGAGAACAACACGAAACACTCCGGAAGCTCGTTTTTCAGGGTGTCGTCCATATTATGTACTTCCGTACTTCTTGTATTTTTCTTTAAGAGAAGTGAAAATGTGTTTACTTTACGTGCGCAAATTTTTCAAAGTTAAAAAAATAACATTTTTCTACGATTGTGATTTTTTGAAAATATATATATATTTTTTGGCAAAAACAAAAATAGTAACAACAACAAACTCATGTATATGTACCAAATCGTGCAACACAGTAAATAAATAGTTTCCAGATAAAAAAAAACATTCACATTCATGTTTCCCAATTGGACTTCTTTTTTACGAACTCTTCGCGGCCATCTTCCTTGACGGCAACATAATAGCCAAGACCCTCGTATTTATGGCGCATATAGGCAATATAACCAAAAACTCCAGCAACTGCCACCAGTCCCAGGCCCATTATGATTTTATTCTATAAAAATAATTTTAACAAATCATTGATTAAATAAGTTTCAACTTGGCTTTGTGAGGCGCATACCGGTTTCGCGTACAGTTCAAAGTTGATGAGTCTGAAAGCACTTGTGCTGCGCATGGAGCGTAATCCATCTCCGGGCTTTGCTTCTGGCTTGTTGTCACTCATTACTGATTAAATATATTTATTAAACCAGTCTCACAAAGCGTTGCACAATTCTGGTAAACAACTAAAATACATGTGTGCGCCTATCAATATCGATAGTTGTGCGCAGTTGCTGAGCACAACAATCGATAATAGAAAAAGAATCGCAAGTCTGCAGCATATTAAGGTTATCCACTTATGTTAATTACCTCTTTGGTTACCGTTAACAAAATAGTCAAAACACGTCATAATGCATTCAAATAATTTTAACAAAAAACTATTAAATCATTTTAATGTATTAGCGTATATTATATGCACATGCTGAAACCCTATATTGAATTTGAATGCGGAAATGGTAGCAGCTATAATTCCCAATTAGATTTCTTTTTAATGAACTCTGTGCGTCCATCTTCCTTTAGTGCCATATAATAACCGAGTCGCTCGTATTTATGCCGCACGTAGGTTATGTAGCCAAATACACCAGCTGCTGTAACTAGTCCCAGGGTCACTAAAACTTTGTTCTACGAAAAGAAGACTACAGTTTCTTTTAAATTACATTTAGATACCATTACCTGAGTTGAATTAATTTCGGCGTTGATCGCCTTAAATATATTTGTGGTTTGGGTGGGGCGTATACCCTCACCGGTGTGTGTAATTTTCTTATCACTCATAATCATAAATTTTTCGAAATATGTGAAATTTTGACCAACAACTAAAAGAAAACACGACCTAACGATAAAAGTGAGCGTTGAGCTGTAGAAATCGAACTATATCGATAACTGCAAGTTAAGCAGCCAACTGACACGAAATACAAATTTTGAGATGAGATTAATTGTTAGATTTATATAAACTTAATAATTTTTACATATAACTTTATGTACATATTTGAGAGTTTTGTGCTTTCATTCATAGCACAAAAGCAAATTTACAAAATATATGTTTCATATATAAGTTGTGTTATATACAAGAGAATTTTGCTCCCCGGATGTGCACTATTCGAAGTCGAACTGATAGCCGCGATCCACGAAGCTTAGACC
Source organism: Drosophila longiperda (assembly GCA_035042125.1). Lineage (NCBI taxonomy): Eukaryota > Metazoa > Arthropoda > Insecta > Diptera > Drosophilidae > Drosophila > Drosophila longiperda. Next base: position 1,242,422 of record JAWNLV010000130.1, read on the forward strand.
CCGCTCAGAGCTAAAAGGAAAATCATCCATAAACACAATGTAATCTTTGTAATTTGCTGACTGTTTCAGTTCCTGCAATTAATGAAGTCAAATAAAATAATTTAAAATATATTAATCTAATACCAATCACTCACATTGACTTCGACATAATCCTCGAAACCACAGAGATTATAATAAATGAGCAGTGGTCGAGTGCGCGTAAATTTACTATGCTGTTTATTCGGCTCGCGCTGCTTTAATATGTTTAATGCACGCTGTAGAAAATTTGGTGTCAGGTCCCGACAATAGGACACATCCAGATGATGCAGTTGCGGACACAGTTCAATGAACTTGAGTAGCATATCATCGCACAAATATGTCCAATTGCGTAGGCACAGGAGTTGCAGGTTTGTCATACAAGTGTAGCGCTCGAGAAAGTCAATGGCATGTGTCCAACTGCATATGGCCAGGCGCTGCAGCTTGCGATGTGACCAAATTGGCAAATTGGCATCCCAACCTGGTTCCAGTGGCATGTAATAACCATCGACTGCAACGCCAACAATATCCGGAGCCTTGCGTTCCATTATCTCGAAGAATTCGTGCACCTCGCGAATCTTATGATCATAGCTATCTACACTAACCAACGGTGGTATGCACCACTCAGTGTCCAGGAGAACAATCAACTGTTTGAGTTCTGGCAGTTTGAGAACATCGGTTAGAACTGATTTCAGCGTGGCCAAATTAAGCTTTAAAATACTGAGATTCTTAAGGTAGCCCACGCAGTTATTGAGACGCAGTTTGCTGATAACATCATACATGCGTATGTCCAGCACTTGCAGATTAAGCAATTGACTGTAATATGAAGGTAAATATGGTAAGTTAAAAAGGTTGTGTGCTACTATATAAAAATATAGAAAATACCTGCATATCTCATCTAGGTATTCCTGCTGCAATTCGTATTCCTTGTGCTGATCCTCGTATAAGTGTAACTCTTGCAGGTGTCGAAAGTTCGACAGATATCGGCCCTGAATTGGTGTCGTTAAACGAAGACGCAGCAAATTCGGCATCATTTCACCCATTTTACTTATGCTGCGATCCGATGGATAGCAGTCCATTTCCTCAGGATCATAATAGAAGCTGGTCACATTGGGCAGCACATAAACTTGCATCTCATCAAAATCCTTTAGCAAGGTGCACAGACAGGTCGATACGTGCATGTGGCGTATAAAGGAGCGCATTTCCTGTATGAAATAGCACAGATCATCATAGTTGGGCAACAATTCGCGCCACTTTTCCATGTCCAGCTGATCGTATAGATGAGAACTGCGCCATCGGTTCAAGCATATCCATTGAAAGCGCTGGCAGACTCTAGAGAATGCCACTTCACTGCGCAAATCCTGCAGCCGCTCAAATATACATTCCAGACAATCGTTGTTCAGCTTAAATATATCCGCCGTTTGTCCACCGGTCGTCGGCGCCGTTGCAAGTACATTTGACGGCGCTTCGGCCATAACTGTCGGATTTCAATTTTTTCTTCTTGCTTTTAAATATGTTTTTTGCAGCAACTGCGTTATAGATTTTTAAGTAGGTTTAATTGACTGTTTGTTTTGGCCAAGAGTAAAACGAATTTACAAAAAGTAATCTCATAACAAACAAAATTGTACCGCAGCTGTTTCAGGGCAGTGTTGACAAACAGAGCTGTGCTGTTTAGTTCGGAACGAGTTCGCAAGAACTGGTCCTCGAATACAGAACTATGTTCACTGTGTTGATTTGGTGTTGATCTCGGTTTTTGAAATAAATTCTACAAACCTTTTTCGTAGAAAAAAAAAACATCTTGAATGCTTCTAACTTATTAAAGTAAATTATAACAGTAATTTAAAAGTTATTTACATTATATAGCTAAAATATATTAATCTTAAGTAATTTAAAACATAATATCATATATATATATATACAAAACATAAATAAAATATGGTAAATGCAATGAGCATATAAATTAATATTAATACAATGTATAAAATGAAATAAGCAAATGTTAATATAATAAAGTAAATTAAATTTGCAATGAGCTCGATTAATTAAATTTTTACTAAAACACTCGAATTTTACAGAACCATTTACAGTGCTGTAAAACTTAACGGCGGTAGGCAGCGATTATATCGAATATATCGACACAACACGTGTGTGTGCGGCGTACGTTCTTTTGCCTTTTATTGTGACTGCAGCGAACAAGACGTTGCTTTGAGTTTTTAGTGTGAAGCAAAAATAAGGATTTAGTCAATTACAATGGCAGAACTGCAAAAATTAGCCGATGCCATAGTCCTCGAATATCTCAAAACCAAGGATAAAAATATATCTAAAGTGTTTGAAAATAAAACCAAAGCGGTAAGTCCTGCTACTCAATTTTTTCCACCAAGCTGCATGGCAATTTCTATGCTTTTTGTGTGCAATACGGCGGCGACTGTGTCGGCAAATGTGCCTTTTGTGTGTGTGTGTGTGCAATCAATACAATTGAAAATTGTTGAAAATTATTGGTTGGATATTTTGCGCACTACGCAATGATTTCCGACAATGCTGAAAAACACGTGTTTCCACTAACCAACAACTTTCATGCTTGTGTTTTTTTTTTTTGACTTTAGTCTGCCGTTGGAAAGAACACCCCGAAATTGACAGAGATCTTGGCGTTTTATCAGAGCACACAAAAAATACCGTCACTGAAGAAAGGTGGCACAGATAGTGACGACAGTGATTCCAGCGAGTCAGATGAGGTAGCCACACCGAAAACAAACGGCGGAGCGAATGGAAAGACGGCAGCTAAACCAGCTGCCAGCTCAAGCAGTGAAGATAGCGACTCCGAGGACGAGCAGCCAGCGAAAAAATCGTCACCTGCCAAGCCAGCTGTACCAGCAAAGAAAGCAGCTGCTGCAGCATCCTCAAGTAGCGAAGAAGACAGCTCTGGGGAGGAACAGCCGCCGGCAAAGAAGGCAGCTCCAGCTGCTGCTGCAAAGCAAGCGGCTAAACCTGCATATACCAGCGAAAGCAGTGACTCTGAGGATGAGAAGGCTAAGCAGAAGAAACCGGCACCATCTACTGCTGTGTCGAAGGCACCACCTCAAAAAGCAGCTGCCTCCTCCTCCAGCGAGGAATCTTCCGATGAAGATTCAGCTAAGAAACCTACTACGGCCACTAAGCCAGCCCCTAAGGCTGCTGCCACGAAGGCAGATGAGTCCAGCAGCGCGGAGGACAGTGATGATGAAGAGCCGGCAGCAAAGAAGGCTCCAGCATCATCAGCTGCAAAACCAGCAGCTAAAGCGGCTGCATCCAGCAGTAGCGAAGACAGCGACTCGGAGAAAGAGCAGAAGAAACCAGTAGCTGCCGCTGCCAAAAAGGCATCGCCTGCAAAAAAGGCAGCCGCCTCTAGCAGCGAAGATTCTTCCGATGAGGAAGAAGCCCCCAAAAAAGCATCACCGATTAAAGTTGCCCCCCAGCCTAAAAAAGCAGCAAAGTCCAGTTCGGATTCCTCCTCGGATGATGAAAAGGCACCGCCCAAGAAAACACCTGTCAAAGCCGTAGCGCCAGCCAAGAAACCAGCGGTGAAGGTTGACTCTGAAGACTCGTCCTCAGACAGTGATAGCTCAGAGGATGAGAAGGCTGCAGTGAAGCCGGTTGTTAGGAAAAACGCAGCACCTGCTGCCAAAAAGGAATCCTCATCATCTGACGATTCTTCCGAAGACGAGAACCCGGCCAAACCAGCAGCAGCAACCAAAGCAGCTGCCAAGCCAGCCGCTAAAAAAGATGACAGCTCCTCTTCTGACAGTGAAGCAGAATCTGGAGAGGCGAAGGCCCCACCAAAGCCAGTGGAAAATGGAAAGAAGCGCAAGTTTAGCGGTGCCGATGAGGAGGAAACACCAAACAAAAAATACAACAATTTTGTCAAGTCGGGCGAGCAGCAGGTGAGTTATCAAACATCATTATTAATAATCTTAAGGAAAGGGCAGAGCAGCGATCGAAATGTTATAGTGAAATATAACAGATAATAAAATGTGCTTAATAAAAGTTGGGAAAATAATAGCATCACTCATAAATTTTGTCAATGGGAAATTTGTAAGCTTAAGAAACTTATGAATACGTTTTTAGAAGTGGAAATAAAAAATCATAATTTTTTAATTTATTTCAATTTAATTACAAATTTCCCTTTTGGGAATGAAAGAAACTAAACGAAAAAATAATAGAACAATTTGTAAAATGTGTACTAATATTTATGAAAACTGGAAATATTTTATTGGCCATTTCAAAAGAATCTCAAGAGTAGTACCAATTTTATTTAATAGAGGGATACAACAAAAAAAAAAATTAAAAACACACATCAACATAATTTTGTAATTGGCATGTCGACTAGAAATATGTTCAATGAAGTGTTAGGACTCAGATAAATTGTTAGAAGCAACAAAAGCAACTTCTTAGAAGCCTTGTCAAGATTCAAGATTATTAGATGAAGATGAAAGATTTAAAGTTACTGTTTCTGCCCAATCCCAAATAATATTGAATGTGAATGACCTAAACTAATCGGCCATATATGCAATAGCGAAAGAGTTTCACATCCACTCCCAACAACAATAATAATAACGCCAACAACAATAGTAGTGGGGGTGGAAGTGGTCGTCGGAGGTCGCCTTTCCGGCGTGTGCGCACCGAGGATGTGATTGTCGATTCACGCGTCCAGGACATGTCCTTTGAGGCGAAGGTGAGTGCCACAAAAATGCATTTGAGATGGAACGCGCGCTGTGTGTCTGGTATGGGGCTTCTATTGTAGTATTGTGTTTTTGGGGCAGTTCTTGGAGGGGTTAGGAAGCGAAATTGAGGTTACACACAAATTAGCTAAAGCGCCTTTCGAACTCAAATTATTTGTGGCACTTGCATTTAGATTATTTAAAGTTGTATTTGCCATTTGCTTGCACTGCTTGGCTAATTTGTGTTTAACCAATTTTTGCGTTGCTCTCTTTAAGGATGGTTTCAAGAAGTTTAACAATGGACCACGTGGACGCGGACGAGGCGGCGGCACTGGCTTTGCTGGCCGTCCGGATCGTAGCACTTGGGAGACTAACAATGAAAACGGCGAGGATGGCGGCGGTGGTGGTTTCAAGAAGACCGGCGATCGCAAGAGTTTTGGCGGCTTCGAAGGAAAATCCTTTGATGGACAGCAGCGCGGTGGACGTGGTGGAGGCGGCCGCGGTGGTGGTTTCGGTCGTGGCGGCGGCGATCGCGGAGGACGCGGTGGATTTGGCCGTGGTCGCGGCGGCGGCGGCGATCGTGGCGGTCGTGGCGGATTTGGACGAGGAGGCGGCGGTGGTGGTTTTGGTGGCGGACGTGGTGGTTTTGGGGGCGGACGCGGTGGAGGTTTTGGCAATAAATCTTTTGATGCGGGGCCAAAACAAAATAAAAAAATTACCTTTGACAATTGATAAACTAGCTTAGAAATAGAAAACCCCCATACACAAAAGAAAAAAAAATGCAATCCCAAATGAAACAACAATCAAAATAATGTGGATATATTTTATTCCCATTATTGCGGATGTAATTATTTCATTTGGTGTTTTATTTTATAACGCCCCCAAACAGACACACATACACACACACGCAAGTTAAATATAATCCATATTTGTTGTATCATAATATTAACTACCTTTTTATATACGATATATAAAAAATATAGAAAAACGCTGCCGGCTCCTGGGGAGAGCGCGCCAGTCTTGATTTGAAACACACGCGCGGTAAATCATTCAAGCACGAGAAGACCAAGAAGAAGCGCGGCAGTTATCGAGGCGGTCAAATTGACACTGCCGTCAATTCAATAAAATTTGACTAGATTTATGTTAGCACATAACATATATGCATACATATTTTAATACATAAACTTAAATATTTAGTTTGTAAACAAGCCAAAACACCCACATTCATGTGTAAGGCAGACCTTGGACTATAAATTCGACGGCCAAGTATCGATATAATGTTTATTGTGACTACTTATGAACTGATGTTCAGCAGCCAGCATATTATAGACATAAATTCAACCGAAGATCTGGTGCATAAAACATGTACATTTCATTTGGCAAAGTTTGAATTGATTTTCGCTGGTTGCTGAACGACAGTGCATAAAATTATAGAATGGCATTTTATAACCATTCAACTTCAATATTTCATAATTTTGAGTAGCTCTGCTCTGCTACATGAAACTTCAATATTTCATATTTAAGATCCATCGCTATAAACGATTATCAAACATTTTATTGATAGCGTATGAAAAGTACATTTGTAATAAACGTATGAAACAAACTGTTGTATTTGCATTTTATTTTGAGAGGTGTTTGAGATTAAAATCCAATTCAGTATTTAATTTAATATATGATTTTTTAATGATTAAATTTAAAACACAACATTGGGATGCATTGTATTAGATACATTGACAAATGATTGGTTGCCATTGAATCTAAATTCACCAAAAACAGAGTAATAATATTCTGTGGCATGGGAGGTGGCAAGTTGGTCGGAATCGGCAGCAGCGGCTGTTGTGACTGAAGCGCCAGCATACTTGGAATCCACAACACAATGTAGAAACGGCTGGATTCTGTGGTCAGATCCTAGAACTGATCATTGATCACCAAACTTTTTCTAATAGACGACCAGCAACTCGTTCGGATCATGGATCAGCCTTAATCCCAATGATGTGCTACTTGGTCTTTTTTTAAATCTCTACTAATCCAAGATTGCCTTGAGGAAATTACAGTTATTGGTTGCAACATGCCCTCATTGGAGTTCTGGTTGTGTATGTTTCATTGATTTATTTATTATCGGTCTGCTATCTGAAGAGTGCTAAGCTAAAGGTATATAGCAATGGTCAAATAAGTTATTTCAGATGTAAGAAACTTTATTTATTTCTTCAGAATGTGTGATATGATGTACTCATTTTGTACCGTTTGTTTGTAGTTATATTTAATTATTTTAATACAAAAATTAACATTATCTCTACTGTAAATAAGATCCAAGGACAAGAATAGTCAAAATAAAATATGGTCATAACTGTAATCAATTAATAATTTTCAAACACTCAATTTATAATTTTACGATAATTTTCAAAATATATATTGTATAATAATAATAACTTCCCTTATTATATTAACACTTTTTATGAAATTCACCTCAAGTTTTAAATAATTCAGACGATAGTGGCATAATCTTTTTTTTTTCCAAGAATACTCACCTCTGTCAAATCAATTAAGTTTTTCATTCAATTTGAATTAATAATTTTATTTTGTTGAAGTTCAATATAACTAACGTATCAATTTTGTTCATATGTTGTATTATTGTTATATATTATATTCACATTTAGTATTGAAAACGTATTGTCAAGTTGTTTGCTTGTATGTTTAGGTATGCCAACTTTGCCATTTATATACATATAAATGCATATATAGTTTATAGCAATAGTAACTACGTGTAACTTTATAGCGATGGGTATGACAGCAAAGCAGAATAACGGAAAAAAATTACAAATTATGTAATTAAATAATCACAATTGGATGTAAAACTTTACTTTATATAATTTAGTAGGTAATATATTATTCGAGCTACATTTTTTTTTGTGTGTGAGGTTTTAAAATGTGATCAGCATATCAATTTACAACTTCTTCGGGCATTTGCTTGTTCGAGGCGATAAAATACATCAGAGGTTCGATATAACATTTAACTACATACAAATGTATAGGTTAAATAAGGGCATTGTGGGATAAAGGTTCGTTTGTTTTAAAAATATATCAACAAAATACATATACAATCCCTTTATATAAAGCATATATATGGGCTAGTAGTTTATATGAGATTCCAGTGTTTTAGTTATTGTAATTTTGTCTCTATTTGTTCTTATTCGGACATGTAGGGATAGTTGATGTCGCGCAAGGGAACAAATGTCTCCTTAATCGACTGAGGCGATGACCAGCGCAGTATATAATGTGGTCCACCTGCCTTGTCATTGGTGCCCGACTTGCGGCCGCCTCCAAATGGCTGTTGTCCCACCACAGATCCCGTGCACTTGTCATTGATATAGAAATTGCCAGCTGCTATTTTGAATTCTTCCAGAGCGTATTTGATAAAGTCTCTGTAAGATATTATTTTGTTATAAATATATATGTATAAGTATTACACATCGATGGAACTGCACTTACTCATCCTTGCCGAACACAGCGCCGGTCAAAGCGAATGGTGTTGAAGTATGCACCAGTTTCATGGTCTCATGCAGATCTGAATCCTTATATACGTAAATAGTAACCACGGGTCCAAAGATTTCCTCAGTCATAATGCGATCCTTGGGATCTTTGCTTTGCACTATGGTTGGATTTATAAAGTAGCCCTTGCTATCAGAATACGTGCCGCCAGCAAGAATCTCCAAATTGGGACTCTTTTTGGCATGCTCAATGTAGCTGGTAATGCGTTTAAATGCTTTGTCATCGATAACAGCCGATGTGAAAGTGCTCATGTCCTGCACATCGTCAATCTTTAGTTTGCCTACTTCGCTCATCAATCCAGCCTTGATCTATATCCAAATTAAACGTTATAATTGTTTGAATGTTGAATTTTGTCAACCACCAGCAATGGTTACCTGTGGCCACAGGGACTCGGGCACATACATGCGGGAACATGCCGAACACTTCTGGCCGCTGTACTCAAACGCCGACCGTATTGTGGAGGTAACCACGGACTCAGCATCCGCTGACGCGTGCACAAAGTGGAAGTTTTTGCCTCCACATTCGCCAATGAGGCGTGGGAAGTTAACATATGTGTCCAGATTATTGCCCACTTGCTTCCACAGTCGGTTGAACGTGCTGCGTATCAGTTATAAAAATCAATGAAGTGTGTCATACCAAATACCAACAGATAAAAATACTTACGGCACAGATCCGGTGAAATTGATGCCCGCCAAGTGGGGTGAGGCGGTAATTGTGTCACCAAAAACTGGGCCATCTGCAGGCACAAAGTTTACGACACCATCGGGCACACCAGCCTCGCGCATAATGTTGAAAATCCGCCAATTGGAGAGTAGAGCCGTGTCCGAGGGCTTCCACAGCACTGCGTTTCCCTACAACAGAGAAAAGACAGAAATATACGTTGAATACATATTGTGAATACCCAATCCTTGCACTTATACCATCAATGCAGGAGTGTAGGCCAAGTTGCCTCCAATGGCGGTAAAGTTGAATGGACTGACGGCGGCTATAAATCCATCAATGCCTCGATAACGCATTGAGTTTTTCGTGACCTTTATATTCTCGCTGATGGGCTGATATTTTACGCACTCCTTGAGAAAATAGGCGTGTATGCTGCGAGTAAGAGAAATATTTATTATTATACAATGTTTAAATTATTCGAAGGAAACTGACAATGGGATCACCTAGTTAATATATAACATGTATAAATCGGGATCTATTGCACAATACACATCGAAAAACGAATTAGAAAATGTATGAAGTAAAAAATATATATTTTTAAATCGCATAATATTATCAGCTCTGCTGCCGTTGAGATGAATTTAGGACTAGATAATAGGTGCCATATAATTCGAGATCAAGTTGAATTGAAAAATGCAAATCGAAAAACCATTTGTGAAATAAGTATGAATTATAAATATTTTATTTTAATACCGTATAAAATCGATGAGCTCGGCGGACGAATCGATTTCTGCTTGTATGACCGTCTTAGCTTGTCCCAGCATGGTGGCTGCATTCAACTCCTGACGATATTTTCCCGCCATTAAGTCAGCGGCGCGGTCCCAAATCCGTAGGCGTTCCTCCAGAGGAACTCGGTCCCATTTTGACTGCGTTTCCACAGCCGTCTTGATGGCCTTCTCCAATAGTTTCTTGTCGGCATAGTAGAATTGCGCCAGTTTGTGCGCATGATTGTGTGGCATCACCTGATGCATCACCTTGTCCGTTTTGTACTCCTTGCCGCCAATGACAATGGGCACCTCCTCACATTTGGCGGCGGTGTTCTTCAGTGCCTGTTGCAAGGCTTTGCGTTCCTCGGAGTTTTTCCGATAACTCAATATGGGCTCATTCGTAACACCGACATCCTTCAGCTCTGGTTGTGCAACAACGCTGCCCAAACTGCGGACATACCTGCTTGCGATTTAAGAATTGCAATATTATTAAATAATTGCATATCGAATTATGTTAAATCATACGTTTGAGCAATGCTTTGTGGAACGGAAGAGGAGCCTATGGCTGGAGAACGCATCAATCGTAACATTTTGTTTGCTGGGAATGATGGTTTGGGCTCGAGTGTCGACTTTAATTTATTTGTCTTCTTATGTAAACGCTAGAATTTTGTTGCTCTGCGCGATAACATAGAAAAAATACAATAAAAAGTCATTAATTTTATTCATAGCGGCAGCGCTTTTATCAGCAACCTTGAACGTTCATTGGGGGTCTGACTCTGGCAGCCGGCGCAGCGTCGCGTGATTTTACTTGATAAGCAGCCAAACGTGCGACAGACACACACCCACTTTCAATGTTACCGATAACAAAGTACTGTTAAAATACTTTTAATTACGTATATATAATTTTTCAAGCAAATCAAATCTCGTGCGAAAACAAATGCCAACTGGGCAATTGTTCTGTAAACGTGCGAGATTCTTTCGCAAAGCTCCCACAGAACGTGCACACAGAAATACACACACACACACACACACACACACACACACACACACACACACACACACAGGTATCGGCAAGTTTTAACAAGCATCAGCTGTTCTCGCTATGCTGCGAATGTGGAAATTTCCGTCTGTCAAAACTTTTGCATGAAAGAGGTAAAGATATGTTTAATATGATGAGGGTAGCTCGAGCGAGAAAGGGCGCACGAAAAGCACCCCTCATACATAAGTGTTCAGTCAGCTATTTTTTTGCATTAATATTCAGTAAATAAATATATATAAGTAAATTAATTTTATAGTTGTGTTCTTATGCTGTTGTATTGATTAATTTTTACGAATGAGCTGGCGGCAACCTAATCTATGTACATATATAGCATAAGATACATATAAATATATATTTATATGTCGGTATGTAGTGTAATAAATGGTCACAAGTTTTTGAGGCCAAGTAAAACATGCGCACAAATACAACAATACTCATCTGCAAGCTAGATGTACATAGTTTCTCACAGACACACACACATGCACACACATAGTACGTACGTATATGTTTACGTACAGGCACAATATAAATGCACTTCGTTTGCCAATTTGTGGGCCACATTACGCAATGTTTTGATTTTGCTCTGAAATTCACTTTAGATATACATATTTTAAATTTTTCACAGAGATATCAGCATTATTGATTGCTATATTTTATTTTAGAACTATCGTTAATTTAAGTCATTTATAGCTTACTTTGTGTGTGTTTTTTTGCGATCGATGTGGAGGGAGAGACACGAGAAGTCTTTGTGATTGTTTGGCCTTTACGAGACTACCTACGTAAGTATGTATTCGTCCGTTAGAACATAGTAAATGTATGTGTGTAGGTGTGCTCAATTTTAAATATTAGTTCACGTCACAGCTGACGTCTATCGATAGTTTCAAGATTTATTACTTTAAACAAGTCTGAGTACTATAAATTAATGGAAGGAAAAAAATTGTTTATGTTTGTAATATTTTTTTAGCCAGTAAACTAAGAAGATAATATTTTACCAATCGAAGTTGTGGCATTATAAATGTTTTGCTTTATTAGCCTTTTTCTCCTACTATTGCCTAATGACTATTTCAAAAATGTATTACTACCAAGAATTTATCGACTAATTTTGTGCTGCGCGCCAAACTTGTGCACCACTAATGCTTACGTTTTGCAGCACTTGAATGTGCTATCGAATTTTGGCGGGATGTTTGTATTTCGTGTAATTTTTTGATCTGTTTTTATTATTTTTATTTAACAAATTATGTCAATTGAAAATTAATCATATTTTTTATGTAAATATATATGCGTAGCATATTACAGACTTGTTTACTTATATATTTAAAACATGCCTTTAATATAACAACAAAATCATCTACAATCAATACTTAATCGCTATGTGTATGATGTATGTGACTAATTAACTTAAGTATTTGTCCAGTCCTTCACTTAACCATAGTAGCCTCCACCACTGCTCGCACTTGCGGTAGCAAATCCTCCGCTGCTGCTGGCAAAGGCTGTGACTATAACAGAAAACAAGTCCAAAACACTAACACATATATACAATCCAAATGCAGAATCTTTCAGATTTTGTTAGAAATGGTGCATTTTACTCACTTATCCCATTCCCACCATAGGGATAACCATATCCATATCCTGGGTATCCATATCCATAGCCTGGGTAACCATAGCCGCCGCTGCCTCCCCCGTAGCCGTAGCCAGGATATGTGTATCCATAGCCGGGATATGAATAGAACGGATAGCCGTATCCGTAACCATTACCATAACCTCCATAGCCACCTCCATATCCGGCACCAGCACCCACTCCCCCATAGTATGGATATCCATTGTATTGCGATTGCACCAGTTGGCTCTGTAACAGGACAGCTATCAAGCATATCCAAAAACAGCGATTTTTTAAAATTTGTTGATAGGCCATATTTGTGGTTTTTCCCGTGTTTAATCTCAGTGAAATTCTAGTGAACACTGCTTGCCAAAATAAGAGCGTTTGTTCTTTTTATACACGATTAATGTTTTTTTATATTTTCTATTTCGACTCTGAAACGATTTTTAATAGCGCCTAATCATTCACCATTTTGTCAACAATTGTTGAATGTTGACGGTGCTGTTGTTTTTTTTTTTCCAATTTTTTTTGTATTATTTTTGGCTTGCGTATTTTTTATGTTCATGTTCATTGGAGTGTGTCAAAAATTGCGTTTGTACGCTTTTTACAAATGTAAGAACCTTCATTACATTATCATTAGAGTATTATGATTTGACTGTCAACAAATAAAGGGTATAAATCAAACTATCATTAAAATACTATGAATATATAAATAAGTAAGATGTGCTTTAAGTTACATCGTTTTTATTGTTCTTAACTTTTGCATTTTTTAATAAAAATATGTAGACAATATTAAATAATATAAATCGATGGGCATACATGCAAATCTGAGATAAAACAAATAATGAAGTTTGGTCATGGGACTTAAAAAAACCTTGAAGGGTAGACAGCAATTCGCATATGGGCGCACTAAGAGATTGCAGAGTATAAAATTTAACTAAGTAGTAATAATATGACTCAGAACAACAGTTATGTTTGCTTTATAGGCATTTAAAATATTTTTTTAATAGATTTTTCATTTTTTGGGGATATACAAATGCCTATTTCTGATTTAATGCATAAGCTGTCATTAACCTTACAATTTGATGACATGACATTAAAATATCAACTGGGGTGATTTTTGTTTTAAGTCTGGTTCAATGGTCCGAGTGGTCAATGCTCATCAACGCCCTTCAATTGAGGTCGGCTGTGAGCGATTAACATTAACCACACTGTGAGTATAAATATAATTATAAATATATTTCTGGTGTTTTCAATGAAATACAAGTTCATTGTGAAGGATTTTATTTGGATTGTTGGAGTTCGATCACCGCGCTTGCTAGAAATTTTTATTATTGTTGTTACCTTGGTTAGTTTAGATGGCCCGAGTCATACAGTTAATGACTTAGATCTAATAATTATAATATATATATTATGTTATTCGGAAAATATTTTTGAAGTTGAGCAACAAAAATTCTGCTAACTGATAACCTATACGATAAAACAAGAAAGAATTCTGTAATCGAGTGATCACACTACGAAATACCCTGAACCCAGATGGCAAATTTCCCATTAAAAAATGTTATAGCAAGAACAGGCACAGAAAAGTAAAAAAATGAGATCAATATGAGAATATATTTGCAAACATAACTTGGGGTTGGCTTATCCGATCTTGGTGAAATTTGATCAGTTGATCATATTATGTATGTGCATTTAATGTGTTTATTAAAATTGTCGAACTTATTGCTATCGGAAATCGAAATGTATCGATAATCGAAAAAGGGTGGCAGTTCTTCGTCGGATATACGATAATTTTTGTATATCTCTGGCTCTTATAGTCTCTGAGATCCGGGTGTTCATACAGGCAGACGGAGAGACGGACATACTGAATTGACTATATTGACTCAATTTTTGATCCTGATCAGGAATATATATACTCTGAGAAGCTTCCTTGTGCCTGTTACGTAAATTTGCACAAAACCATTACACCCCTTTTAGCCATTTTCAATGTGTTCAGGGTATACAAATTTATGAGGTTTTGTAGTGATGAATGTTGTTTTGAATAAGTTTCTGTACATTTTAATATTTTTTTTACAATAAACCAAACATTCGTCATAATATAAGAGCATTCATGTGCTGATGGAAATTTCTATAAGTGCTATTGCGTTTTTAAATGGGGAAATATTCCGAGCACAAGTTATTATATATAGCAATTGATTAGTAACTCTGTGAAACTAACAGCTAGTCCGTAACTAGACCATTTGTTATGGCTGCCCTTGTTGTTGTTGTGTATCTGTTTATGTATGTTACAGGGCCAATTTGCACAGTTATTTATGGCAAGATAGCCATCTGTTATTCTACTTGGATTGGCTGACATTACTGCAAATAACGCTGCACTGAAAATTGAGCATACAAGTGCGCTTAAAAATACAAGTCACAAAACTTGGGAAACTTTTCTTGTGTGCACACACACACAAGCGATGTATATGTGTGTCACACACCCACACATAGACGCATAAATTTGCAATTGTATACACAAATTTTGTACAAAATTTCATTCATTAATTTTTAAATCCAGCGCAGCGCAGCGCGCTTTACACTGCCCAAAAAGGTTGTGGCGACAATTTTGTTCCGTTTCTAGTGTTGTTTCTGTTGCCATTGCATTTGTTGGTTAGCCCACCAATTCACTCCAATTCCGCTTTGTGCCATGGGCTGTAAGTATTGTTAGCAGCTGACGTTTGCTATTTTTATTCCTATTTTTTCAGCTCCCCCGTCTCGCGTCCTGCGCTGACTGTCATTTGTTGTTGCTACATGGCTACATGGCTCCAGGTGTTTTATTGCATTATTGCTATAGTTGTTTCTGTTGCGAGTGGGTTTCTGAGTGATTTGACTTCGAGTTGCAGACCTTTTGCGCATGTCTCATCTCAAATTTTGCTGGCTCCTACAAGACACCCTGTATTGCTAGTTGTGTTTTAATTACTGCGTTTAAGGGCAGCGACTTTGGTATTTGTTGTTATATTCATCAAAGATCTGTTTGCCACACAGCTGATACATTCACACATACAAATGTAAGTACTATGTGTTGAATATGTGAATTTAAACTGTTTTGCTTAACTTTCGAGATCAATTCGATATCTGGTCTCTAACATCTAGTTATATTAATTTTGTTTGTTTATCTTCTTTCGATGCTTTTCGTATAAAATGTTTAATTCATAGCTCAAAAGTTTACAAAATAAAATTTATAAAATAATTTGTAAGTGTTTTTTGTTTAAGAAATGTAAATATATATTTGTTCTTGGTCAGTATCAACACGTGCACTGAAGATGTACTGTTGCCGAGTTTTGTTTCCGTTATTTATGCTATGATCCCATTCAAAATGGGTAATAGGGGTATAATGGTTTTCTGCAAATGTATATAACAGGTTGAAGAGACCATATCCGACTTCATAAAGTACTTATATTCTTGATCAAGATCAACAGCCGCGTCTATATAGTCATGTCAGTCTGTCCGTCTTTCCGTCTGTTTGTGTGAGCACGCGGATCTCAGAGACTAGAAGAGCTAGAGACTGAAATTTGGAATATAAGTTCTCGTATATCCGGCTTAGATATTCTTTTTTTCGATAACTGTCTTTCGTCGTTTCTCGATTATCGATTCATTTCGATTCATTTCCGATAGCAATAAATTCCACAATTTTAAAGCATTCTAATTAAAATAATATGCACATGCATAACATGATCAACTGCCCAAATTTATGGCCGAAAATATATTCTCATATTGATCTCATTTCTTCAAGCAGCCGCAAGCATTTTCTGTATGCGAGCGCATGTGTGAGAAAGAGATGGCATGATAATTGATACAGCATAAATATGTTCTCATGTGTATTCTCAGAGCCCCGTTACATACAACTGCGTGTACGTTTGTATGTATATGCACGTGTTTCTAGCCAGCCAATTAGGAATCAGTTTGGGGTTGTGAATTAAAAAATATGCTGCATTGGTTTTTTTACTTTTGAGTGCCTCTGCTTGCTATTAGATTCTATGTGCAAAACTTTTTAAAGCGAAATTTGCCAAATATGTTAGATTTTTTTTTAACAATTGCGTTTAGGGGTATATCGTAGTAGAGATTACTCGACTACGGCGTTTTTATTGTTTTGTTTTTTAGGGAGTTCCAAAACATACAGCTTTGATTCCGATTTGTTAATTTACTCACAACGATGACGATCAAAAATTAAATTAATTTAATTTTAATTTAATTAAGTTTCGTTTTTTGTTTGTATATCATAGTCTGATTTCTTACCATGAAATAAATGTACGCTTTGTAGTGCCTGAATTCTAATACTATTTAGCTTTGCATTTTGACAATTTACCCAGATCTGATGTCCCCGAAATTATGTTTTCCAATATTATTTTTATCCTAATCGCGGCTTCTAAACATTTAATCTATGATGAATGAGGAAAGTACTCACTCTATCAAAAATAAAGTACTGAAATATGATTTCTAACAAAGCAACTTCTACTTCAATTTGCTGTTTTTTTGATGACTTATTGGCTCGTATCATCATCTACCGTGGCATATTCTGGTAGACAAGACATTATTTGTCCATTATGCTAGTCCAAAAGAAGCTCTGTGAACCGCGTAAAGGTGACACAGATTTTTTTTTACCTCTTTAAATGGAAATTTGAGCTTAAATGGGTTTTCTTTTTGCCCAGTCTTGTTCACCTTTCAAATATTGTACCCCCTTGAACACACTTTACATATTAAAAAAACTTTGTCTATATGGGTACAGAAGCACAGAAGACAAGGAGCATCCTTCAGCAACTTCATTACACATTTTTCGTCTGGAAAAATATGCAAATTGTTTGACCAGCCCGACACTCAACCGTGGGCTACTCACTTTTGTTTGGATTTTTTTGTGTAATTAATTAAAAATTTGTTTCCATAGCAAGCTTATTCAGTTTTTGGTTTTTATTTATTTTTTTCTTAATTTTGGCAAGTTGCCTGTTGAAATTGAATATATAAAGCGGTAATTAAAACTTGAAAATATGAGACCGACAACATTAATTGACCTAGAAGGGGACGACGCGTAGAGGAGATCGACAAGAAAAAAAAGAGAAAAACTCACTCACAAACAAGTCGAAACTCACTCAAAGTCAGGTGCGTGCCAAATGAAACTGCAAATGTTACGCATACGCCGCATGTAACAAACGAGGCAAGGCAGACGGCTTTCGCTCTCGCTCTTTCACTCTTTCGCTCTCAGTGACAATAAGCTCTCAGTGACATGCGAAAAGAAAAAAATCAATTAAAATGCACTCGAGTGCAATTTCAGTTGTGTGTATGTGTGTGTGTGTGTGTGTGTGTGTGTTCTCCTGTAAGAAATCTGTTCTTTTATTATTTAGCGTGTGTGCTGCCAAAAATAGGCAAAAGCCAACATTTTTGCCGCTAAGCCCCAAAATATACCCCATCTCCTCCATGAACCCGTTGTATACCATGGTGATTTGCTCTCCCACGGTGTGCCCTTACTCAGTGCGGCAAAATTTCAATTCAGTTATTTGTGCAGTTTCGCTCAGTCAAGTTGTGTGTGTCCTGTGTGCGCTTCACATCACCAGATCAACCGACAACGGACAATCGACAATCGACAGCCAATCGACAGAAAACCAAATTCATTTCTGGCCGCACAGCAGCTAAATAAATACAACAACCAAAGTTTGTATTAGCCATTCTACGCGTCTCTCAGTCCAATAAACGTCACCAAACAAACAAACTGCATTAGCAGCCTGCCCCAGTGGCAATCGACAGACGCCGCCAAAACCGCAACAAACGTCATCATAATAAACCGTCAGTGTGTGTGTGTGTGTGTCTGTATCCGTGTCCGTGTCTATGTGTGTGTGAGCGAAAGAGAGGGTAAGAGAGAGTGTCAGTGTGTCCGTGTGTGCGAGTGTGTGCATATTTTCTAACTGTACCTTGTGCCCCAAATTATCAAACGGGATAATAACGAAAGCAATTAACAATAACCAGAAACCAATCAGTGAACCAAACCAAAGAATTTACAATTAAACGCAAAACTCATTGATTCGATTAGCGTCGCCATTTACAGAGCAATGCCTATAAATAAATAAATCCATCTACAATTTTGACGGGTGAGTTAATGGACAGTTTTATTTGCAAGCTCTAATATATATAAACATTTATTTTTACATTCAATAGAGACAGTTATTTGTTGTCTAAAATTATATATCTGATTTGAGTGCATGCATCGATAAGCAATCGATAACGATTATAAAATATACATTCTCGTATATGCGTGGCCAAATGACATAATTGATTGTACATCAAATTATATAGTATTATAGTAACTAATTGTCAGTTGCTGTAGGTATTTCGATTAGTTTTCGAAGAAGAAGAAAAATATGTACAGGCTATCCAATGAGTTCCATTAGATCTCTCTTTTTTTCTTTCAATATACTGGCTGGGTATTCGAATAGGCCTTGTGAAAAACTGAAGAACAGTCTCCAGCCCGAATCGATTGTATTTATTAGTCCATCATCACTTGCAATTGCTGTCTGTAGGTCTGTTTCTATCCGATCTTATCTCTCACTTTTAAAATTATCTAAGATAAAAATCATTTTCTGTGGCTTTTAATATTATTATAATATTGTGTATATTTCTCTGTAATTAAACATTATTTATAGTCTAGGCTATTTCTAGACATCATTCCACAGTGTCATGATATAAAAGCTGTCACTCCAACGATAATCCTCCGACAGTAGTTGCTCTATTCTCAACTCTGATTAGCTCCTACTTTCAATGAGTCCAGTTACTTGCTGGGATAATGTAATTTAAAGCGAATTTGTGGGAAAAGCCCATTAAATGTTTAAGAAATTTGCTCGCTACAATGGAACACATTGTTCTCGTGCAAGGACAAAGGTGCAGGCCAGCAGGACTAATTATAACTTCACTAGACACAAGAAGATGTGAAAATGAGCTGAAAATGAACTTAGCGAGACAAAAATTAAATGAAGTGAGTTAAGGGCAGAAAATTAGAGTAAAAAACATAACCAGCAGAACTCTCTAAAAAAGAGACGAACGGCAAACATAAAACAACATGCCGCGCATTTGCACAGCGAAAATATCAAAAGTATAAATATTAAAAAAATGAAAAGAAATGAATGAAACTATAGAACACAGAATACGTGCACAGTAATGAAAGGCCTGGGGCATAAGTTTTAAATAAATATTTGACTGTGTATATGTGCATGTAATTTAACAAAAAACAAAAAAAAAAAGAATAAAATAAAAAAAATTGCATATAAATAAAGCAGAACGAAAGTCAGCCAAAGAAACGGACAAGAGTTGTTCTGAGCAAAGAGGCGGGGGATTGTGTGGAGAAACTGCAGTACATGAAAATTATGACGAATTATATTTAACTATGGACAACAATGAAGTCTAAATACTCTAGCGGAAATACTTCAGACAATAAAATTAAATTTTTATTTAGACTCTAAACATTTATCATTTGTCAATAGGAACAAAGATGACATACCATATAAATAGTATGGTTAAGGTCTAAATTCTCTCTATATGCACGATGACTAGCGATTTACTTATTATACTCTTTCTTTGGAATTAAATGCTGCTGCTGTTGCTGCTGCTGATGTGGACGCTGAAGAGTGGGCTAGGTAAACATGCAGAACAACAAAACTGCCTGGCTGACTGCCTCACTGTTGGCTAGATGCACGTTGCGTGGGTGAAGTGGGGATGGTTGGTTGGTGGGGTGGGGTGGGCTGCTTTGCTGCATGCGAGATTGGGGGTAGGCACTATTAAGGTCTTAACAACGGCGACGACGCAGTCTGGCCCCAAAAGTAGGTTGAGGTAGCCGCCAAGCGCCGCCATGTTTAGAATATGCACACAAAGCGTAAGGCCAACAAAAGCTGCTAAAAAGGGTTGCCAGATGATTGCGGGGCATATCTGTGAACGCGTGAGTGGACTGGACGAGGGGTTGCGAAGCGGTTTGGTTTGGTGGTGCAAGCGAATGGTTGGCTTAAGGACGGGCAGCCTTGTTGTTGTAGACAGTGTAACAAAAGATTTGCTTAGCTTTCATGTAAAGCGTAAAATACAAACAATTATGCAGCTGGTTGGTAGGATACAAGCCTTACCCCTTACCATGAACCCTTCTAGCCCGCATTTCCTATTTAGTAGGCCGTCGAGCCACTTGAGCCTGAGACTTTGCTACTTGAAAATTTGGACAAAGGCACCTCGCCTCTGCGTAGGCGACCGCTGCTTGGCTGCTGACGTTCCGCCAATCTGGCGCTCTGACGTGAGTCGAGGCCTACAAAATATGACAAATTACAAAATAATTGTGCGCACAGTTCAAATGTGGTGTCCTCGTTGTCGTCGTCGTCGTTGTCGTCGTCGTTGTCGTTGTCGTTGTCGTTGTCGTTGTCATTCTCGTTGCTGTTGTCGCCAGTCCAACTTGCAATATTAATGAACTCTTTTACATCGTCTGTCATTCCCATCGCATTCGTCGACTAACGTAACCGCAATGTTGCGATGAGTTCCCCATTACCCCGTTACTCAAGTATTCCCAATAACGGTACCCCGTCTGCGCTTAACTATTTGCCTTGCTGCGGCGTGGGCGTAAACTCAGACAGCAGGTGGGCAGAGACAGGAGGCACCCTCCCGTATTTATTTGGGACCACCGTAGACCCAACTGCGCTTGTGCCTCTTCTTGTTAACAAATTGGAATGATTTTCACTTTAACTTTATGATAAATTTGTAGCTACTTCTTTGAATACGACTTCGATACTTTTATTGAAATGAAAAAATGAAAATCTATTCAGAGTGGTTATAGAAGTCAAAGTAGAACTTTCCTAATAAAAATAATATTAATACCTTTTGGAATTTATGCATCTCGTTTTTCTGGACTCATTTTAAATTTGCATTCAAAGCTTTGAACTGTTATCTTTGGCTAACCAAATTATGAACTCTTGTAGACTGGAGATAATCTTCTTATTTACATTTGAATTTGAAGTTTTCGTTATTTGTTTTTCGTTTTATTAAAATTTTATTAGGATGCCTGTTTCAAATCTGGCATTGAAGTAGATATTTCAAACCTGACACAACATCATTGGATTTAGATTTATGTAGGCATATACAACACTTAAAACTTATCATACATATATATGTAGTGTTCCAATCCAGTCATCTTTAACAAAAAAGGATTAAAGCTGGTGCAGTCCTGCGGATTGAGGAACTAGTGCAGCTATTCAAGAACAAATATACTTAAAGAGATCGGAGACGTCTGTTTTGGTGCATTGCAAACTTGACAACAAAATTAGAGTACATGGATATTGGACGTACAATGTTATGAGTCCTGAGCACGAGCAGCTTATTACCGTAACGCATGAGCTTGTGATAATAAAGCGACTTACCGGCACGGAACTATCTAAAATATTAACAATATTTTCGTCATAATTCGCCGCAGCTGTGGTTGCAACTGCATCCAGCATCCAGTATCCTGCATCTGTGTCCCTACGGGGTTTGGGGGTGAGGTGAAGGGGTGGAGCGGTATGTGGACTGGCATCTATTTGGCTCCCAAGTGAACGTGGACGTGCTCGCTGTGCTTAAAGCTAGTTACTCAAATGCATTTTATATGGCTCCCTGGCCGTTAAAATTTTGTTTGCATTGCCTCGCGGGTATTCATGAAAGCTTGAGGATATGCATCGATGCTTTAAGCTGACAGCTCTCTCGTAGACGTAGCATGCAACAGAACGGGGCAGAAGATGAGAGGAGAGGAGTGCAGTTGGGGTTGTCGTGACGAGCTAGTTGGCGTTGAAACTAAAAAGGAAATTAAAGGAAAATGTGCGTTGCTGTTCGAGTTTGAGTAATGGAACTTTATTCGGTCTGTACAAACAGTTGCCAGGACTGGCACCCAGACAGACAGGCAGGAATGTTGAGTTGGACTTATAACATGCCATCGTTCCGGTACAGCATGCCTGTGTGTGTGTGTGTGTGTGAGTTCTGTGTGTTGCTAGCCAAAAACTTATTAGACAGACGGAAATTGAATATTGTTCTTGTAAAATTGTTAAATGCTTTTTTCGCTCAAAGCAATTCGTCCCTATCCTGGCTGCCATTGACGTGTCCTTTTTATTCGCTCGACTCCCATTTTGTGTTTTTTGTTGTTGTTGTTGTGTGTGTGACAAGTGTGTGGTTTTCACTCTTTGTATGACTTTTAAATTGTTTGTTACAAATACGACATGTAATTAGCAAAAAGTTATTATTTTGTAAAGAGTTTATTACTCAGTTCGGTCTAAAAATAGTCACGTAAAAAGAAAGTTTCTATTTGACAATTTCAAAACTTTATTTATCAAGTAATCAGATCTAAAATATGTTTATACGATAGTTAAAAGCATCAAAGTTAATTGAAAATTTTTTTCAACTAACTTCTGATTAATTTATATATTTATGTGCCAAAAAAAGTGTAATAATTAAAATTAGAACATTTTTTCCTTTGTACTTTCGATGAAGAATTTTAGCTTTTTGTCATCGATCATTAAATAAATATCTAATAGACAAAAATGTTTACTACCAACTATCAACTAAAAATTGTGAAATTGCAATACTTTAGCTAAAAACCATATTAATTCACCAACATCTTTAACTATTAACTTTAAAATTAATTTAAATTAAAATAAGCAGCTTAATTTGCCACTTTCGCTTAATTGTTTTTAGAATTTTGACCGATTTTGCAGTTTGGTTTTTGATTCACAAAACAAGCAATGTTTTTTAAGTATAGATTGCCTTGATGAGCTTCCAAAAAACTATTATAATTAAGCTTCATTGATCCGCAGTTGGTTTCGTTAGTTGAATGCGTTTTATTTTCGTCCTTTTCGTTCTTCTATTTCGATTAATTCGAAATAGTTCTTGCATCTGTGAGTTTTGCAACTTAAATTGCTTTCTCGACGCTTATGTTGATCTATATTGATGAAATAATGCAAATTTTAAAGAAGCTGAATATTTTCAACTAGTCAACAGAAATTAAGAAGCCAAAACAAAACGACCTTTTATGATTCATACATAGTTTGTTTCGGACAACGTAATTAATTATTTGAAATATTATTAATTTTTGACGCATTTTCCGCAAAACTAACAGCATTAAATGGATACTTAAAAGGAGACA
Organism: Drosophila longiperda; assembly: GCA_035042125.1. Lineage (NCBI taxonomy): Eukaryota > Metazoa > Arthropoda > Insecta > Diptera > Drosophilidae > Drosophila > Drosophila longiperda. Next base: position 1,265,898 of record JAWNLV010000130.1, read on the forward strand.
ACTCACATCGCACATACGACCCGTTGGTTGCCCTGGTGAATAAGTCAAGCACCTACGACGCCAACACATGAAACACGTTAGCTCCCTTCAGTTAGCTGTATTTTGTACCGTACAAAATGGCATTAAGCACAGAAATGTAACTAAATGCTTTTAAATTGTAAATAAGCCGACGGAACTTGTACCTGTTCCGCAGACTCTGCTGATTATTAAAGCAGCTTTTGAATCCTTTTCTGCGGCATCTCCTTCCATCTTTCTCTCTCTCTCTCTCTCTCTGTTGCCGCCTATCTCTTTCTATCTTTTAATGCCACTTTAGTGTGCCGCTTGGCTGGGCTTATACTCTTTGCTGGCATTTGAGCAGCAGCTGCAGAACTGTAGTAACTGCAATATCTGCAATGCCACTTTGCATAGTCGTCGAGGCTACACACACACATACACACACACACACACACACACACAGGCATAAGCACACACAAAACTTTGAACTCAGAATTGAAGTTCAATCCTCCGTTTCTTCTTGGCTAACAAAAAACACAAACGCATGTAAATTGGCCAATTTTGTGCTGTCCCTGGCAGACCAAGACTACCATCCCCCCCCCTCCCACCCACTCCAAAGTGGAAACCCTTTTCCTTTTACTTGTCTTCCTCTTTCTTATTTTTTCTTTTTTGGGGCTGCACATCTTTTGATTTGCAACTTGCGCACTTTTGTTGCTTTGCTTTTCCTTTTTTTTTTTATTTTATTTGTTGGTACTTTGACTATCGTTGAAAACCATTCGCAACTGCAGACAGAGAGAAATGCATCTGCCGGATAACTTGGCTGACGTTGCCCTGCCAAAATGCTGGAAAATTAAAATTGAGCTAATGGCATTGTACAATTTATATGCATATTCATTTCCTTTCACAAACGAGGATGTGAGCGAGGAGCTATTAAGTCCTGACTACTGCTTCAGCAGGATTTGGTTGTAATTCGACTTAAGACCGAAAGCTATAGCTAAACCTGATCTTTTAAATGATCTGAGCATTTAAACAGTAATTTTAATATTCCACTATTATTTATTTCAATTCATGAAATAAAAATCATTTGGATACATTACCATGCATTTTGTCTAAGTCGAAACCAAGGTGAAGTCAAATATATACAGTAAATCATAACAAATCCCTGGAATCAAGCGACGCACACATATATATATATTTTTTTTTAAATATAAAACTTTCATCAGTGAGCTGACTATTCCTTGAGAAAACTCGTATAATACATATGCAATGGCCATGTAGGGAGCACGTAAGCTGTGCTCCTCCTGTGAAGTAAACGTTTTTGACTGCTCCTTCTGCTTACTCTAGCCAACCAACCCCCTCCATTTACCCATATCTCCTCTCTCTCTCTGTCTGTGGCTGTTCAAGTTACATCAATCAAGTGCCGTCTTGCCGGCAACTGCAGCGGTAAAGTATGCTACAGTTTTTGCACTTAAGTAGATTCTGCTGTTGGTGCAGCATGCGTTTGAGTTGCCTCTGCGTGGAATTTATTGTTGCTGCTGCACACCACACAAGTTGGCAATATATTGTGGCAAGGAAGCATATCTGCGATTTGTCATGGCAACAGAGAGCAGAGCAGCGCAATCCTGAAACCAATTTTGACTTCTGTCTTCTGCTCATTAAATTTTCAAATAAATATTATACTTAAGAAAGAGCTGCAAATTATTAATGCCTTCCTCAAACTGTGGCTGACCGCAAAAGCAACTCGCTGTTAATATCCACTCAAGGTGTGTATTCACTGAGGAATTCTAATTTGATTAGCATTCAGCAGTTCGCTCCAACCCATCCTTGCTGCAGTTGCTCCCATCGCTCCACTTGGCATCTCAGATTGATGTCTGGCAATCGCTTTCAGGCGAGCTTCATTAAAAGTTTAGAGGCAGCGATTGGTTGCGGTCTTTGCTGAGATGGAGTTACAGCTCAAGGTAAACTACCCGCAACATTTCATTAAAACTTAGGTCGCCATCTTGCCTGGAATGCGAGAAACAGATGCTCTCGACAAATATGTGGGTCTAGGAAATGATTTATAATGGCACCCAACAAGTGCAACAAACTAATCGTAATTAAATAAATTCGTTATCAACTTCCTCTGGGTATTTATTTTTGGAGATATTTTAATAAATCATAGAATCAACATGATTGTCAGAAAATATTAAGTTTGTGATTAGTAAATTGACAAACTTGATTAGAGATTATACAATATATTCAACGAATTTTGGAATAAATAAATGCGCATTTGCGAGCGCAAAATTATACTTAATATGAATGTAAATTAATTTTAATTGTACTAGAATATAATTTTATTATATTCAATTTTAATTCAGTATAGTGGAAAGTGTGACAAAATCTAATTAAAACACCAAATGAGCTGTGTGAAATATTTGATTTGAAATTACAATTGAAGTCAATAATAACGGAAAGTGGAATCTGCTGCATGTTTGTCTAATACTGACACAAAGTTGTTTTTTTCTATAGTATATGATCAAAATTTAAAGATAATTACTAATTGCCCGAAACACAGAAAACATGTAATTCAAATAGAATTAATTGAATAATAAATAAATGACATAATGCCCAAGAACTGTTGTCATGCATATTCCAATGCCCAATTAGCCCAATTCAGATTGCACTCAAAACACTTGAGTTAGGATGTCGCAAATACATATACTGATTTTGCTTGCTGTCCCTGTACAATTAAATTAACAATCTTTTATGCATTTCTAAATGTTGGTCGGAGCAGATTTTCAAAATCAAAAATAATTACAGCAAATATTTCAGTTTGTTCTTGTTCTTGTTGTTGTTGATGTTTTTGCTGCTGCTGTTGTCTCTTTTGCCATTTCGCATACTTTTGCGTAGCATTGTAAGCAAAATAGAGGGAAAAAGTGCAGCTATAAATAGAAGGCATCAGTGGCGAGTGGCAACGGCACTGGCACTGGCACTGTAAGTGCCTCCTCATCGGCTGGGAACGAGACGAGTGCCTCGGCCAGTGGATTCTCATCGCATTGCCAAATGCATTCGATGCCTGACAGCCGACGCCTCGCCCCGGTTGAGGAAGAGGAGGAGGAGGAGCAGGAGGACAAGAGCGGGGATTGGGATGGGGATGGGAATGGGAATGGGTTTGAGGATGGGTATGGTGATGGGGGCTTCTGGCACTCAAGATGTCACAGGGCTGGCACTAAAATCTTGAAAACTTTCGCTCTTTGAGTGCTCGCATAAGACCCAAAGTTTATTCAGTTCGATAAGTGTGCTTTTTAGAAATTAATCGACTGACGAAATAAAAACATTACTTTTATAAATTAGAAAAGGGTGTTTAATTAGAATAATAACATAAATACGTCTCTGCAATTGATTTGTACTGTTATGCAATATAAATTTAACGAAAACCTGAAGTTTAACTTTTAATTTTAATTGGCTGTTGATTTAAGATTAGATTTTTAAGAACGAACTTGGTTAGATTGTTTGAGTGTTTGTCCTTAAACTTTTTAATATGATAAAAATAGTAAAAAGTAACTATTTGCAAATTTCTTACAAAATATCTATCCAGAAGTAAGAAATTGTACATTTTGTAGGCAATAATAATTTCAATGTTAAAAAACTAATAATTCTATTATTGCAACTATTGTTTTTATTTTTATTAAAATATTTTATAAATGTAAACTTTCTTTAATACTATATTTATTATATTCTTATTAATATTAGGAGTGTGTCTCCTTCTTAGTGTATTGCTATACTAACAATCATAATTCCTGCATGAACGTAAGAATATTTGTCATGTTGTTTAGAATGCTTTACTAAAGTACTACACTTTGTGCTATGATGCCCCATAATATCATTGTTAGGTGAGGTTGCATTGCAGCCCTAGTGAGTGGCATCACTTGTCTATTAGTTTGCTTATATGTTGTCTATATATTATGTACTAAATCTGTCGTTTTCCTTCAATATGTCAACGGTGTTGGCCGTTGACGTCGCAGCCATCGCCATCGCCATCGTAGCAGGTCTCTTTTTGGGCTTTGCTCTCGACTGGCTGGGTGTGTGAGTTGTCGCCGTTGCGAAAATTTAATTAATGTGAAAATTTGCACAGACTGCGTCTATTTATAAGTTGTTGTAAGTGCTCGCCATTGCGTGCCCGAGTCGCCATTCCCCCCTCTATAGGATCCTCAACATGTACTATGTACAATGTATGCCATGTGCAACGTAATTGAAATTTGTGCCGCATGCAGCCCAGGAACTATTCGAATACTTTGAATACTGGAACTTTGTTTGAATAAGCTAATTTCTCTCTGACGTGGCGTTTTATTACACGATAAAGTAGCATCGATTCTCACACATGGGCGAAATGAAATGAAACCTTGTTCTTTATGTTCCTTTTGTATGTTCTCACGGCGCAGTTGGCGCTTTAATATGCAAATGTGACATGCTGGTGATTTTCATGTTTGCATATCAAACAATTTGACGCGTTGCGAATGCTCCGTTTCGGGTGGGCGGAGCAGGAGACGTGCGGGAGGGGCGTGTCCAGGCGCCAGAGAGTATCCCGAAAGCATCCCGTGGACGACCACTGCAAACAAAAGCACTCGAAAAGCTGAACAAGCTGACAACTGTAAACTGTAAACTGAACTCAATATCAACAGGCTGAACCCTTGACACGCTTTTGTTATACCCTAGGAACAAGGATCGTTGTGGTCATGCCAAATACCAGCATTCGACCACATCATCAAATTTTAATATAAAGTATATTCAGGTATAATGCAATTTATTTTTATATAATATTTGTATCCATATCAAACATAGATTTGCTCGTTTATCATTGGAAATAAAATTGATTAGATTTCAGTTGTTGATTTCAGGAAAATTCAAATATTTCCAGTGACATTCGCAAGCTGCTTATGTCTTACGTTGTCAGTAGTGTGGTTCAAATCAAATTTATATTTTAAATGGCCAACAGGGTATTTTATCGCCTTTTAGCTGTAATTTACACTATCAAACACAGGTGAACTTTCAGGTAGTTACCCTTCCGCAGAGGGAGGTGGACGTACCTGCTCGAGAGTCTTGAGAGCATCAGTGAAAAGTGTAATTGAGTTTTGATTTAAAGTCCTTTGATATCAGACACAAGGACAGCAGCATCGCACCAGGGTCGCCACCTGGTTAGGCGACTACTTTAACTTGGCTGGCTTGACGTGCTCTTGTAACTAATCGGAAAAATCAATCGATAAACTGCCGTCCCACTATGTGGGTGAATAAGTCGGCAATGCCCAGAGAATTCTGGCCAAATAACAATTAAAAATAGTTGCAAGTTGCAATAAAAAGTTCTTTGCAAATTGATTTGTTGCAAATGCTTTTGGGCTTAGCGCTGCCATTGTCAGGCAATGCCAGTCATGTGGTTTCTATACTCGAATTTGGTCTGATACTTTAATTACTTAGACTAATTGAAAAGTTCTTTTCCATTTATTTTTTTTTTATGTCTACCAACTGCAAACTACAAATTGCATTTTAATTAAAACCCATAGTTCAAATGGGAGTTAAATTCCAATTGATTTTTATTCATTGCCTGTTGGGCTGAGCAAAAATGGATTAATATGCTTAACGCTCCGCAAATTTAGAAGAATACTTGTTTTCCGCTTCTATAAACTTCCGATTTTGTTGTAATTTTCAGTGACTGTAATTATGATTTTATAAATAATTTTTTATAAATGATTCATGATTTTATAAATGATTTTGAGCAACAGCACTTGGTAAACGTGGTAAATCAAATAATATTCTTATAGCGATAGTAGATCTATACATTATATATATGACAACCTTGCAGTTTACTTCAACATAAATTGGGAAGGCTAAAACAGTTTTAAAAAATAATATGTGTATTCAAATTATATGAAATTATGCCGTAATTGTTAGTTAAATTGTTATGATTTTAGTTATTTAAAAATTAATTATTACCGGTAACTGTAATGTGTGCACATTCAACCGTTTACATCTTTATATCTCTAAAATAATGTATCTAGATGTAATAACAAAATTAATGATGAATAACCGTAACTAAATTGTCTACAATTTCCTGTCGCAACAGGAAAACTTAGAAATGTATTTATTTAATTGTAGTTAGATGTAACAATCAAATTAATAATGAATAATCATAACTAAAATTGACAACTATTTTCTGTTGCAATCGCAAACTTTGAAATTTAGTTATTTATTTGATTCTTAAGTATCATGTAATTTAATAATTTAAAAAGAACAGAAGACAAACTTTGATTTAAAATGTTTATAAAAGAAAGATATTAATCTTAAGTAACCTTAATGCCCGTGTTTTTAACATAATTTGAACTGTTATAGTATGAATATTGAATACAGGGTTAAAAAGATCTAAATCAATTTTTGCCAATATAAAATAAAAATGTAGAAGTCGGAAAATGGGTAAGTGGAAACGGGTTGTTAATAAAAGTTATTTGTTATTCGTTTCCTTTTAAGTAAGCATGCTTTTCTCATGTAACTCTGGAAACTACAGCTTATTCTGTAAATCTATTTATATATATTCTCGACTCTATATGGATATATGAAAATAGCTGAGTCTTGCAACGTGTCATGTTCATACTTGATCAAGTTGCTTATTAATTCGGAATTTTATTGATAAATGTTTCTTCTCATCTTGAAAGATATATTAGAAATTAAATTTGTCTCTTTTATTAACTGTGCTGTAAAATTAAACGCTCTTCGCTTGTCCCTCATTAATCATAAAATCGTTTTCCCTGGCAATTATGTTTAAGTGTTCAGTTAGGGATTTTCTTAAACTAATATCTACTGTTCGCCTACATAATGAGCTCTTAATCCACATCACAATTACAGCCGCTGGCCACGCAACAGCGGCAGCAACTTGCACCTTCGTGGCCAAAACTCGTTACCACCTCGTTAAAGCGTAGCCTTGTGGAAAGCAAAAAAAAAGAGTAAATATTACAACGGTACTTAAATTTGTGGACCCGTCGCTCTTTTAAACAGTCTAACTGTGCAGACCCCTTTATAATTGCCGCATATCGTCGCCAAAAGCTACTCTAACGGAAAATATTTTTTAATTTAAAACGCGAGCGCGCCAAACCCAAAAAACCAGCCGCACACCTTTATGGCAATGGAGTTACCTCAAATGTCAGCGGCGTTGGGGGCAGCCAGTTGCAATATAGCGCTAATAGATCCCAAAGCTAAACCCCACTGGATCCCTGTCTGTGTGCGTGGGAGGATGTGGGCGGAACTGGTACTGGAAAATGAATAACGTTTCGCTTAGGTTTCTGTGTTGGGGCCAAAGCAGCCACACGAAGTCAGCCAAAAATGTGTTTTCGAAATGAGCTAAAGCCCAAAAGCAGTGCACAGTTATTCTAATTAGAAACGAAGCAATTTGCATATTAAGTGCGAAAGAGAGGGAGACAATGACTGAGAGAGAGAGAGGAGGAACAGAGCAAACGTCATGTAAAATTTAAAATTTTGTTTTTATTTAGTCGAGGGTTTTTTTTTGGACTCGGGGGATCAAACAAACAATAAGTTAACTTAAGTGCACTTTAAATAAGTGATGAGGCATTTTTAAGCAACAAATTAGAGAAATGGTTCAGAAATAAAATGCAAACATTTTAAAATTCCGCACTTCGAAACGTGTTGTATGTCCCTGCCAATAAGCTGAGCCAGCTTAATGCAATGAAGGCAAATATTGGTTTTTATCAAAAACAAAAATAGATTTCGAAAGTTGGATGTAAATAAAATCAATTTCAATGAGAAATAACTTGTCAAATAAACATTAATTATGAATTCAATGTGGAGAAACCTTTAAGTTTCTATATTCTCCATGCGGGTTTCCCATTCTCCTTGACTTAAGTGACCTTTATTTTTACATCTTGATTGCGATGACCCACTTAGCTGACTTTTTAGATGAAAATTGACATATAACTATGATAATCATAAAAGTTTTTACTTGACCTTCTCGCAACAACTACAATAGAACATTTTTCTTATGTGTACATACTGCTTTTGCTGAGATTGACAGTGAAAGATAGAGAGAGAGGGAGGAGAGAGAGAGAGACAGAGAGGGAAATGGTCGTATCTTGACATCCAGAAGAGACATCTTAGGCCATCAGTCAATCAGTAAACAACTAACCGAGTCAGTAAGTCAGTCAATCAAATGCAGAAACTCAGATATCTCAAGCAATACAAGTTGATGAGAGGAGGAAGATTTGAGAGGTGTCCTTAAACGTCTTTGGAGTATTCTCTTGATTTGTTTGTTTGCTTGTTTCATGTAAAAAGGTCTTCAAAGTGCCTTTCCAACTTTACCAGCAGAAACCCAAATTCAATTTCTTTTTTGTTATGCACCAAAGGACATGCAAACAAAACTGATTTGAAATGCAGCAAGCGGTGGCCATCGCCAGGGGCATAACATTTGGACATTCTATCCACACCCATCTCATCATAAGACGTGGTGGCATATAAGATGATTCTCTACAAAAAGAAGGCACGAAACGAGAAAAAGTGCGAAAGAGAGACAGAGAGAGAGAGAGTGAGAGAGAGGGAGAGAGAGAGACAGAGACAGATGTATGGCAAATGGACATTGAGACTTTGTTGGTGTTAACAATTTTGAAGTGACAGAAAGTGTCAGCTGCTGTCAGCACTAAGGAAATTTAAATAGGCGAATAGTAAAGTCAAGACGAAACCGAGAAGAAAATTCGACTATTATATGATAATATGTAACAAGGGTTGTTTATTGCACCATTTCCACACAATACAATTTTGCTTATGATAAGGGCCAAATGATAAGGTCGACTTGCCTCTAGTTATGCAACAATGGTTTCCACTAGTAATTTGTGTTTGTACATGTTTTATCGCAGCTAAAATAAAAATATTTTTAATTTGTTAATTATAATTAAGTTATGTTAGATTTTCTGTATTCATTTAATATGTACCCATTAAAAATTGGAAATAGCTGAGTGGATCTGTGCATTCTAAATTGTATTAATTTTTTATTTTTTTATTTTTCAATTTGTGCAGAATAAAAAATATTCCATTTTATAAAACCTAACTGAATTATTATGAAATGTTTGGCTAATAAATAAAAATAAACTTTAAAATCTGAACAGAATTTTTATAAAAGAGGCTCAGCTTCTCCAAATGCTTATAATTTAATATTTTTTTATATGCCCCGCAAGGCTTAATTTTTTAAGATACTGATTAAGTCCAAGTATTTTCAACTTGCTAAGCTTGTCATTTGCTCAGCCTAGAGCACATAAAAATAATGCTACTGCAAATCTGTTCCGTGGCCTATTTCGTATTCATGGCAGCACAAAAGCCAAGCCATCTTCGCGACTTGATAGCCTTCATAAACTTTGACGAATTTTAATTGCCCTCTTTGAAATGGTCTAGGCCAAGCATGTCATGGATCAACTAAGTTAAAAATATGCAAATCATCACGTCGCTGGCCTTCTCGCATGCAGGAATAAAACACACCAATATCGAAAAAAAATAAAATAAATAAATAAAAAAAATAAAAGAAGGAAAAGTGGAAAAACCAACCTATGAAATTTGCACATCATCATTATCAACCCAACTGTGAAAATGATCTACTGAAGCGAAGTTGGAGCTCAGAAACATGTCCGAAGGTAATAACAATGTCGTAGCCACAGACCGTGTGTCTCCCACCAACCCCCCCACGACCATCCCGTAAAAGCATTTAGGTGGCTGCAACGACGACGACGCGTCAAATGCCTCACGGCGACTTCAACTTTGTTGCCGTTGTTGTTGTTGTTGTTGTTGCTGTTGCTGCTCGACTGTAACACGGCAAATAAAAATTGAAAGCAAATGAGACAGCAGAGACTCAGAACAAGGAGGCGGATGTGAACGCAGACACGGGGACATGCGGATGTCGCTCTCTGATGTCCCGGTCCAGAAACCGAACGATAGACTCCACTTTACTCCTCTCCACTCCACTTCACTCCACTCGACTCGACTCCAAGCCCCAACGTTCCCGACTCTGACAGGCAGCTAAAACGCCGAGTGTCGAGTGTCGGCATCGGTTTCGGTCTGGGCTTGGCTTTTGGAGTGGTTGATTATGCGTGACAGGACCAGGCCAGACCGTCAGCAACACCACCCACAAAAACACCCCTCTCACCCGCTTCTGAACTCAAATTTGATGGCGACAGTGTGTGGTACCAGCTCGCACAGCGTCCTGCCACCAACTCCCGTTTTCCCATTTTCCCACTTCCCCATTTTCATGGCCGGATGTGAGACGACAGCGGCGTTTGTCTATTTCGTCTGTCCCATCTCATTCTGTCTGAGTCTCTACGTCATCCGACATCCTTCTTCCCCTTCGTCGCTGCTATTCCCATGCTCCTTGCGAAAGTTTAAGCGAATTAAATTATTTGCTTTTTAGATTTCAATATTTCCGCAGTAGAGATTTTAGTCGATATCAGTGGGCCGTAAAGTGGTTGTGTGGGTGTGTGTGTGTGTGTGGTTGTGGATGTGTCTGTGTGTTTGGTTAGGAGGGTCTCTAAATTGAGTTTGATGATGCGCTGTAATCATAAAGTGCTTTGGGGCTGAACATATTTAAGCCTTGGTTAGCTCAGGTAACTTAAAAGAGATTCGTGTCCTTAAGTCTGGGAATCGTTTCTTGACTCCATTTTGGCGAAAGTGTTGTAAAAATATGGATGTAATGGTAATTTTGATACTAATCTGCCGATTATGCTTTAGAATACTTTAAATTCCCCAATTAAACTTTACTGTTACTACAATTATAAGATGTCATTGATGGCTATAAAAATTGTTGGCATACGAAAAATGTTTATTTTTATCACAAAACTATGCAATGTCGACGCTGATTCTTTTGGGTTTTAATTTTACCTGAACTAACAAATATAATTATATATACAAATATATAGTTAAGTCCTCAAATTAAATTAATTTCCTTGAATTACTCACCTGACTAAAGAGTACTTCATAGTAATGTCAAATTGAAAAGACTTTTACATTTTTATTTGTTTTATTTTTAGCGTCGTTTTCGCTTGAGGTAAGTTTAAAATCATTAAAATATATAATTTATGCTAACGCACAAGCAAAGTAAAATAAATGGGAAAAAAGCTACTGGCTGCCAAACTGCTTTCAAGGTTTCCTTTTCTATTTAAATTCCAACTCTAATTCAATTTTCCCGCTGACTTTGCTTTTTGCCGCGTTTAGGCGTCAAAATTACTTAGAAAAAAGATGTAGATATATATTTATATATATATATATATATATATATATACATATATACTATATAAATAAGAGATTTTGGTGTGGGAAATGCAAGCATGATTATTATAGCACAGCTTAAATTTTTTATTTGATTTTTTACTGTCTCGCAGGCATAAATATTGAGCCTGGCAGCTGGACACAGAAACAGAGAGAGAGAGAGAGAGAGAGAGGGGTGGAGGAGTAATGCGTTTGAGTTTACTTTGCGTGGCCAAAGTTTGCCCAGCTTGAGACCAACTTTGCTCATTCCCGCTACCCGCTGCCTGCTGCCGTGTTGCCCGAGCATGCGGTTGGACTGTGCATGAGGTGGTTGTGGAGGGTTCCAAAACTATTGAAGCGCACACAGCGCGAAGCGCATTCATCTACTCTCTGTGGGCGGCGGCACGCCTCTGTGCCACATGCCCCCCCTCCCCTCCCCTCCCACAACTCCATGCCACATACCCCATACCCCATGCTGGAATGAGCAGCAAGTCCATTGCACGCCTGAATGGTCGCGCAAAACATGCCATCATCATCATCAAAGGGAAATTAACCTAAACGGCCATGAAGCTGCTTGTTGGGCGTTACTGCCACTGAGGTTCTTGTTAGTGTTATTGCTTGTGTTGTTGTTATTGTTGTTGTTGTTGTTGTTGTTTTTTAAGCTCTGCGGCTGCTTTGCACAGGTTCCAACAAGCCAGAGCAGAGAGGGATTGTAACTGGAACTGGAACTGTGACTGTGAATGGGCACCACCAACTCCTCCTGACTCTTCGCCCACATTTTTGCTGATTATGAGGTTGAGCAAACTGCAAAATGTGTTAACCTCCGGTTTTGGTCGTTCCATTTTGATTGCCGCTGCTTCTCCCCTCATCCGTTGCATGCACGGGCTCTGCTGAGCCAGTTCGTCGTCCGCAGCTGCTGCTGCTCTGCACCCGAGCTTTTAAGTGAGCCATTCTGTGTGTGGCATGCAAAAAACATCCATCTCGTCTTCCTTTATTTGGTGCTAATTGTGGCTGCTTTTGCTGGTTAACTGCGCTAATTGAACTTCTTGTTGAGTCGGTTTGTGGGTTTATCGATACGCCCACTCAGCTATGAGATTTTATGGGCAACACTTTTCATTTGGCTCACTTGGATTTCCTCGAGAAATGTGTACATCACACCGGATCGAAAGTTTGTGGGATGTGCGCCTTGTACACAGGATATTGCCAAACTTAGTATTTCCACTTTTTGTAGTTGAAAGTAATTTTTCTTACAGATAAAAATATTTCATTTAAGAAACAGTGACAGAAAAACTTTTGTTAAGCCCATAGGATATTGTCAAACTTGGTATTTCCACCAACTTACTTTTGATTTCTTAGTTAAAAGTAATCATTTTTCTACACAAACTTTTACACATGATAATCTAAAAATAAAAATTCATTGGTTTGAGTTCTTCTAAACTAACTTGCAATTTAAGCATGGTTGTCATTAAATACGTAAGGGCATTTAATCTTCGGAGTGCCTAGGATAGATGGTTCTTTCAATCCTCATTTAACACATTTTCTGTTCATCACCGATTCAAATGCTTAATCTTTTTAAAGACTTGCGACAGTTTGTCAGCGTAATTTATGGGTTTTTTTAGATTTCGCTTGGGTGTTACATAATTTTCTTGACAAAACTTCACACCGCAATCCCATCAGGCAATGCCAAAGATCTGTTCACCCCATTGCAGTTTAGATAGCACTTTTTATAATTACCCCTGCCGTGGCGTGGCGCATGTCCTCTGTGCCACAGTGACGAAAACTCGGAAATCTGTGGCGGCTTTGGCCAAAGGACTCTGGCAGCTGTTGTGGTCCACACTTTTAGTGTGTGACAAATGAAAATACATGGAACTTTGCCCTTATTGTTGTTGTTGTTGTTGTTGTGCATGTTGTTGCCTTTGTTGTTGTACTAAATGAAGCAAGTGCACAAAAAGGCTAAGCAAGAATATTCTTATTAGAGGACTCTCTGACAGGTAATCCACATTTATAAAAATAGTCATTAAAAGGGATGCTTACATGCTCCTGTGACAACACACACAGCACACACACACAACACACCAACACTCCCCAGTGACCCTCCCAGCTTTATAAATATATTTTAATTTAGCTTTGTGCATTGAAACATATTTAAATTAAAGAGCAACGGCTTGTGAAATCCGCTCGCCTGCTCACCACATGTGAACTTGTTGGCATGTCCTTTGCCATTTTTAATACAGTTTATCAATGTCCAATGGGTAATACTCCTTTGCCTTTGCCCCACACTGAATCGAACTTATTTGCGCTTCGAAGCGTGCTCAATTGTGAGAAATCGCTCGCTGCTTTATCTGTGTGTGTGCATGTGTGTGCGTGTGTGTGTGTCCAGTTCAGTGCTGCACACAAAACCGCTATTTGCATAAACTTTAATCATATAGATTTCGATACGCTTCACTGATGTTCACGAGTGGCAACTATTTTGCTCAGTGTCTTTCAATTATATAAATATTATTAATCATCAAATAAATTATAAATGAGCTTGCACAGAGAAAAAATATGAATAAATAAAAACGAAAAAACCAATATCACATTTTCCATATGCTTTAGATATTATGTCTCTCCTATATATTTTTTTAATTTTTTATATTTAATAATATTATCCTTTCGAGTAATTTCTTGTCAAAATGAAAATAGTTCAGTATTAAACAATATATCCTTTCAATATTTTAATATTATTCTAACTGTTTTTTTAACATGTTTTGGTCTGTTACAATTCAAAGTAATTATTATTATTTATTATATATTATCAATAAAAGAATAAAAGAATACACATTTTAAAAGGAAGTGCCTAAAATGCGATTCGCGGGTTAGTAATAATAACATTTATGATTTTTAAATAACTACTGCAAATAATTGTACAGAAATTATGCAAAAGCAAAAATGAACCAGAACCAGAACACTCACAATACGGTCTTTTGAAAACATTTCCCTAAAAAAGCCAGATGTGGCAGGAAAAGCGGTATAGTGGCAACACTGGGCGTGTTTCTTCTGCTGTCTTTGTGTCCTATCATGGTGTCCTGCTGTCCTGCTGTCCTGCCTGTCATCCGTTCGATAAAATTAAAACGTCTACTCATGTGCAAACCTCAGACCAGACCAGAGAAGTCCGCCCAGGCCAAGTTTGCTTTGTTTATTAACTTGGCAATGTCCTCATGTCCAGACTCTGGCTCTGACCACTTTTTCCAACCCGGTTGGTAACCGACAGTTCCTCTTTTACATCTAAATGGTACATTCAACTTTATCGTGCGCTCTGAATTACAAGTTGGGGGCACGTAAACATTAAATATCCGTTGATAGTTATTTTAATTGATATTGGAATAGTTAAAGTTGGCAAATGGCCAGATTAGCAAAACATGTTTCCACAAAGCACACATTTATTGATTGTCTTTGCGGATAGAAATAATTTGATTTAGGCACACAAATACTTCGGAGCATAAAACGCACACACAAGCAAAATTTCAATTTTGATATTGAGCCTTAAAAAACTTTTTCTAGATGTCATTTTTATTGCTCATTGCGTATTTTGACATTAATGATTCTAGTAAATTGAAACTTAAAATATGGTATTTTATTGAGATTTATGTGCACCGCCCTTTTTCTACTGTTTTAAAACTAGAGATACACAAATAGGTAATTTTCAACATATTTTTACCCCTACTTTAAGATTATTACGTAGTCGGTTTTATCCACTGTAAAGTTCTTACTTACATTTTTTTTAATTCGACCGCCCAGCGATGCACAGCTGCTGATTTTACAAGATTTGTATGAAGAGAAATAGCAAGAGACATACACATGGAGAGAGAGAGAGAGAGAGAGAGAGAGAGATAAAGAGAGAGAAGGACAGAGCACAATGATCATTTTGCCAACTCTTCACTTCACTTATTTATCGATAATTGGAAATTGCAGACCTGTTGTGTTGTGAGCCACCTTTTCCCGCACACATTTGCATACACTCAATGACAATTTGCCATTCTTAGCCACATTATCGGATAACCAGCAGCCACAGTGACAAGGACGAGTGAGGCCAGGCATTGATACATTGATTCATTAGCTTGACAATGCTACTGAATGCCATTATTGAGGTTTTTGCATTTGGAAAGAGCAAAACATTTCATATAATTGAGTCCTGTCTGTATCTCATATGCGAGGAAATACCAACTGGCAGTGTCTGCATTTTTGAGATAAATGTCAATCCCTGCCTCCCATTCGGCTCCTCTCTTTGTCTGCCTGGCTGCCGTCTACCCAGGCAGCTGGTTGCAGTGGCTAATGAGTTGCTAATTAGAACTGCGTGTGTAAAATGCGACTTTATATCACAATGAGCTACTGCAAATTGGTGCAAGCGGATGCTAATTGGTTCACTTAGCAGTTTTACTCTTAGCTAAATAAAACCATCGAACTGGAATGGAATTAAGAGGAAGCTGTGTATTATCGATTGAGGATTACCTCTTAGAGAAGAACATGCATAAGTATATTTTATTCCATGAACCCATTAAAAATGGGTAATAAAGGTATAATGGTTTTGTACATCTGAGTCTATAAAGCCGTCTGTCTATATGAACACAATGATCCCAGAGACTATAAGAGACTCTTATATCCGGCGCAGAGTAAGTATACATTATTTTGTCGATAACTGCCTCCGATTCTCGATTATCAATACTTTTCGATTTCCGATAGCAATATAAGCTATAAGGGGAAGCATCTTCTAATTAATATAGATATACATATGTATATTACGAATCAACTTTATCTAAATCGGATAAGAAACAATCAAGTTATGTTTAAAAATATATTATCATACTACCAGCATCTGCAAAAGATAATTCTACAGATCCCCGATTCATACGATTGGGTGTATGTATGTATGTATATATATTATGTATATATATGTTTCTAACCAGTCAATTAGGGATCAGTTCGTGCTTGTGAATAAAAATACAATTTTCTAGTGTTTTCTTGTGTTTTTAAATTTGTATATCTATTCGTTCCTATTATATGTTATATTAAAATTAACCTGCATTCAGCATTGAAACTCTATCTATAAATAAAAAATTACCTTAATTAAAAAAAGTCTACTTTTATATTTGCATTAAGCTTTCATAAAAAATAGCAAAATATTTACCTTTTTCTAAATTTCCAAATAACAAATAATATAAACATTCGTAATAAATAAGTTTGTTTTTTTGTTTCTTTTATATTAACATATTCTAAAAATTAAAAACATTACTTGGTTGACTCATTAGCCACTTTATGGGAGCTGTTTGTGTATAAATGTTTTAAAATTGAGCCAAGCAATAAAAGTAAAATTATACAAACAGTAAATGACAACGTTTATTGGACATAGATAACAATTATTATAAAGTGTCTTTAACACTTGCATTTGAGCTTGAGCTACTTGTTTATCTCAGGTTCTGACAATTCTGAATATGTGCTCAAGTGATTTGAAGTAGTTCGTTTGGCAGAGCTGCACAGCATAAATTACAACCTGCAACCTTGTCCCCAACAGTCTCGACTTGCACTTGCAGTTCCAGCTTATTTGGATATGTTCTCGACTAAAACAGCTCAAAGGCTTTTCATCAGGCGCATTAAAGCCATTCAGGACAAATTTTAGTTGAGCGCATTTGTTTTATATTTTTCTGTTTCTTCCTTTGCGTGCCACATACAACATGTTGTACACCATTTTCCAGAGAGAAGTAACACTAAGCATTATCCTTTCCAAACATGTAATTAAAATATGCGCAATTAAAATGAAGTCCACAATGCGTCTAATTCGAGTATAAAAAATGCGGAGACGACACTTCATAAATGTAATTTACATATCGCATTTTCCATTTCCAGCAGATGGGAGTCAGGCATATAAATTGAAATTTCATTAAGAAAGTTCTCGCTTTCGCTTATCGTGCAGCATGCGACAGAGACGAGACGCTCTCAGTGCGCTCATCTGCTCTCATTCCACTCTTCTCTGTCCCTATCTCCCTCTCCCTCTCCCACTCTCTCTCTCTCTCTCTGTCTCTGTCGCTCTTGTCACTTCAAAATTGAAATGTATAATGGCTTTTGCATGTATGTACATAGATAGATATATGAATGAATGCATGTATGTGTGTGTGTGTGTGGGTGTGTGTATGTGTGTGGGTGTGTGTGGGTGTGTGAGGCGCACTTGAGCGACTTAATTGTGTCGTGTTAACGTCAAACACATGCAACAAACATGTGCAAACAAATGTTGTGCGTGTGTGGGTGGAACTCTTCGGCACGTTTATGTCAGCGCCGTGTTGACAGATTCAACCACCCAGCAAAAAACCCGTTACAAGCCTACCTTTTGCTCGTCTACATACACATATACACATATGCATACACATACACAAAGCCACTCTTTTATTTTATAAAAAACACATACATGTACAAACATTCACTCAAGCGGCAAAACATATCCGTACACATCCGTTATGCCGCCAACGACCCCCAAAGAACATCCCATCCTTTCTCTTCGCCGTCGCCGTCGCCGTCGCCGTCGCCTTCTCAGCCCCGACCCGCCACTCACAGCGACTGCCAGGCAGCCATTGCCACCTGTCATAAATTTCCATATGCGCGGAGGTTGAGCATTTTTTTGTACTTAACTGAAGCGCACAGGAAGTGAAATACTCTTTCAGCATTTCACATAAAGCATGTGCCATGTCAAACTGTACAGAAATAAGAATTATAGCTTTAAAATAAAACAAGTAATTATTAATTTTGTTCATCTTCATAATCTCATAAAAATATAAAAGAGGCGAACATTTTTAATTTACCACCGGAGTTATGACAATTTAAAATCGTTATTCTTAAACATTATTTAATCTCACGTTACATTTCAAGACATTTTCCGAATTACGGACAGTACACTGTAGGCTGAAAAGTTGGCTTTTTCAAAAGTACAGAAAATTTTGTAAAATTCTTCAATAATTTCTCTACTGAGTAACTAAATAAAAACTGACTAATTTTACTCAACAGCGCAATAAAAGACTTGCAAACTCTACTTAAGTTATTCAAAAAGACAAAATTTATAAAAATTAGTTCACTACATAATCATGCACTTTATTGCAATAACGTAAATATTAATTTAAAAATTAAGAATACGATTACTATATTAAGACATAATTATAACTGCGTTAATATACATTTTTTAAAAAATTAATATAGAACCAAAGTTTTAATTTTAAACTTTAGAAAACAAATTAATAAATATCTATATAGTTGAGTTTTTTGAGAATAGTAGGCAATGCATTTAATATTATTTTAATATTTTAATAACATCCACTTTACTAATTTGTTAAATTAATTAGACAATTGCTTTAAATCTTAAGACAATTCACTTTCTTAATTTATTTAAAAAATTTAACTTTTGTTTTTACTTTTGAACAAGAACTGTTCGAAGTAAAACTAATCAATTTCGCTGTCGATTTAGTGGCCCACAAGCACAAATTGACTTTGGATTTATGCTGTTTCATCTGGTTTCATATTCCAATGGAGCCCAGCTTTGGGTAGGGCATGATGCGAACTTTTTGACTGAGTACTATGGCATGAAAGCAGCTGTTCCGTTATGATTGAGGCTTGTGGGGAAGCTGGCGGCATATGCATAATAGACATACTATATGTGAATGGCTGGGAAAACCATTTCCATAACTGACTCAACGATTCTGCGTCCGCATTTCGATTATGACAATGCTAAAAATACCGCGAGTTAAATTCAAATGAATTTTTTTCAATTACCGGATGCCTGCTGCCCATTTGACTGACCATTCATTTTCCTCTTTCATACGTAGTTTTTTCCATTCCAGCCATTGTCTGCGAAAATTCAATTTTCAATCTCACAATAGGTCGCTTTCGTACCTGTGGCCATATGCGAGAGGTGGCCAAAACTGGCGCCTTGCTGATAAGTTTAAGCCTTGAGTGATAATCAAATGCTGGCTGGCCAATCAATTTGCGGTCGATGTCTGCTAATGAACGTTTCTGCAATGATGCAAGACTGCCCTGCCTGTTGCTGATCCCAGACCCATCTCCCCTCCCTTGCCTATATAGTTGAAAAGTGAAAGGCAACTAGTGCAACAACAACAACGCCAACAACAAACCCCTTTAAGCCAATTCGACTGTGCTGTGGCCAGTTGACAGTTTCATTAGTTGGTTTACATGCAGGAGGTGCCAGTTGCTGTTGCTGTTGCTGTTGCCTGTTTGTTTGCATTGTATAGCCATGTTGTCCAGGATATTGGCTGGCTTGTCCAGCTGGCCTGCTTCCTTGCTTCCTTACTTGATTCGTGTGGGTGGCACCCTTTCTGTGCCTTGTCTTGTTGTTGCGTATAACGGAAATCGCCTGATAAGTTTACGTTAACATGATGCCGCACTCTCTCTCCCCTCTCTCTCTCTCTCTCTCTCTCTCTCTCTCCCTCATTCTCTGTCTCAACCCTTCCTTGTCTCCATTCCTTCTCACTTGTTCACACTCTCCTTTCTGTTGCTGAAAGGTTTGTATTCGCAGCAGAAAGCTTTTATAACTTGATTTAAATCTTAACTTTGGCCATTTTTATGTAACATGTTCTTTGGTTACTAACTTAATTGTGGGTTTACCTTTTAGACTCGCTCAAGTTTTCTATTGATTCCCAAAGTGAACATATGTATATGACAATTTTTATAAATGTGGTAAATAAGACTTGATTTTGTTTTTGGAATACAATTTTATGTAGTGCGCTGTTAAGCTTAAGGTAGAAAATCATAAATAAATTTGTAAATATGTGATTTGGTTAAATGAAACTTCAATTGTATCTTTTTTTACAATCAAGAAGAATGAATAAGTTCTATTTTAATATTATTATATATAATATGTTTTTATTTGAGAAAATTGTAATTCGTAAATTTATGTAATATATATCATATTTTCTTGTATTATTAGTATTTATTTAAATTTTTTTTGTTAGGTATGCTTGATGATTATAAACAATAAGTATTCTTGAAACATAATTTGTAAAAATATTTATATTTTAAATTTTCTTTTGTTTTTTTTTTTACGAATTTTAATTTATTTCTTCGATATTAATCCTTTTAAATGAACGAATTGGCCAAACATCATTGTTTTGTAAGTGGGAAATGTAAGTTGGAAAAGACAATTTAAATCGGATGAATTAAATATGCGGTCCAAGTACTAAGTTTTATTTGTGATTGATATAACAACTAGGTATTTACTCAATGATGCATACGAATACAAACATTTTGGTGATTAAAAAATTATATGATTTTATTTAATATGCCCCAAAATGAAAACTTATTAATTATTTTGGATAAACTCTTAAGATACAAATTCAGATAAAAATTAAAGGAACTAGAAAGACTTCTTTCATAATTCTTAAAATATGTTTCCCATTAAAAGATTTTTTCCAAAAAGTGGAAACACCAAACCAAGCAATTCTGTTCGCAAACAGAACAATGCTGAGAAAATAACTCATTGCGGGTTGTCTATTACATACATCGCTGAGCAGCAGTGTCCAATCATAGCCCTTTTCAAATTGGAAAAACCATTAAAATCCGGCATCAGCTTAAATCGCCTTACAAAATCGAACACGTATACACCTTTTAAGCAAGTCTCACACCTGACCATCCCCCCCCCCCCCCACAAGCACACACACAGTACAGCACCCAGCATCCATTTTAAAAACGAGAAAATGAATACACAAAACACAAAAACATTTGCTTGTCGTTTTGTGCCGTTGACCCAAAAAACAATAAAGGCAGCAGCATCAAATGTCCAGCAAACTGCGCAGGGCAGAGCAGGGCGGTGAGCAATTCCAATGCAAAATTGAACAAACTGTCAGTTGCAAGGCCAGATCCAAAGACCTATACCAGACTAACCCAAACATAACACTACACGTCAGCAGCAAGCATTTCCTTTGTTCCCGTTCTCCATTCTCCATTCTCTCTTCTCCGTTCTAATTCTTCTCGTGCGTATGTCGCTCCTCACATTGCTTCCTGAATCTGAAAAATATACGAATTACACTCTAAGAATTTGTATGCACAGAAATTTAAAAACAAGCGAAAATTTATTTAATTAATTTTATTTACTGTTATTTATCAATCAAAACATTTTTAAATATAATAAGTTGGAAGATATTATAATAACTAAAGATCCGAAAACAATTTTTGTATAATTTTTAAACTTGTGGTTAATTTTATACATACCCATATTGAAACACTCAGATATAAATGATAAATAATAACAAGCGAGGGTTCATCAAATTTCCAATAAAGCTGAGAATTTAAATCTAGATATAAAAATGTTATAAAAAGTTGAGCACATAATTTAGTGATTAATTTTAAAATAAGTTTTATAACAAAGAAAATATTTATACTCATTAATTTTCCTTTATTGTTTATAAATAATAAATAATGATTATATATTTTGGTAGAACATAATCTTTCTTTCTTGCAGACTTACTCATATTTTCAGTTATTTTCAAGTTAGTTATAAATTTATATTTGGATCTAAGCCAAATTGTGCTCTCAGTGTACGCATAGGCTGTCCAACTGTGGTTTAGCTCTCCGTTGTTTTTGTATCTTTGTTGGCCAACACGCCGATATACATAAATGCACCTACACACATACATATATACATAGACATATGTAAGCACGGGGACACATGGTGCTGCTGCTGCTGCATGATAATGGGGCAGATGGACGTGGACGTGGTGTCGATGCTGGACATGATGGGGCTCTGCCAGATGGCCGTTTGTTTATTTGCTTGTACCCGTAAAAGTGAACGGAAGTTAATACGTTTACCTGGGATTTTGCTATACAGCTCACGCAGGTGGCATTGTTTAATATTTGATATTTGTGGTGTTGTTTTTGTTGTTGTTGTTGTTGTTGTTGTTGTTCTTGTTGCTGCTCCCTCGCAAACGGAGAAAATTGAATTGCGCTAATGCGCTTATATATATATATATATATTGCAACGCTAAACGATCCAAATAAAATTGCATGTGAATGTGTATATCGATAATAAAAATAGCCAACAAATTGACTCTAAGTGCAGAGGACCTGCTCTGGTCTGTGGCCGGGGATTTATAAATATGTTATAACATTTATTTTTATGTTGGCTTAAATGTAATTGTTAGATGAGAGTGGGCAGAATAAAAGTGCCAGCACCTAATGGAGTGGCATAGACACATGCCACTAAACCAGTATACATATTGACTGCGTGTCAGTTGTGATAATCATTTGCTTCAACTGGACACAGACAGTGGCAAATAGGGAAAGCTGACCTCTTTCAACACATAATATACGTAAGGTAAACAATATCGATAGAAAATGGGATACAGATGAATGTGGGTTATATGTTTGGTATATTTATTAGCCAATTACAAAGGCTTGGTTTATATTTTATTGTGATTCATGCGTCTTTCTTCATCATTAGATATCGAAACCACACTTATATCTATATATTTTTTATTATCAATAGTATCGGGATGGTTTCTAGTATATCTTAACTAAATGAACCCAAAATGGTTTTTAAGTATATTTTAAGAACTTAGTTTATGTACATCTGATGTACATCTGAAAGGAGTAATTTAACTAAGACAGATAAAAAAGTTAATTCAGAAATCTATATAGAAATCCACTTGAAATACAATTTTATTTAGTTCGCTGTTAAACTCAAGATAGAAAACATAGGTATTTTCAAGAATGAACATGAGACGCTACAAAGCTCAGCTATATTTTTATGACAAAAGATCATATAGAGACGACTTTCAAATGGCTGTAGTTAAAGCTCAGCTATTAGATATAGATAAATAAAAATCACATTCTTAGAAGAATAAACCTCACATGGAGTCGCCTTACAATAAATAAACATAACATGAGGTCCCCTTATAAGTGGCTTCATATGTATTTAGGTTTAAGATTTTTGTATAAATTAAAGAAATGCTCATCAGAGCAAACAGTTCGATTCTAAATGTCGTCTCATCGTGTTGACTACATCCTACACGTGCTTCACACAGGTAAAAATTAAAGTTCAATTGTATTAATACATAATGTAAGAAGGAGTAAGTTATGATAATATTATTATTTATGATATGTTTTTTAAGTATTGAAGAAGATGGCAGCACTTGCAATACTGATAATAACCATTTTATAAAAATTATATCTTAATAATTATTTGTAAATTTCTGAAAAATTAATATTTTTTTCAAAATTTCATTTAGTTACATTTATTATTTCTTAGCAAGTTTTATAGAGTTATATGATATTGATAGGTTTGGTTGATACTTATAAATAATAAAAATCGCATTCTTATTGCAACGTTGTCTGATTCTGGTCTTTACTTAAGCCAAGTGATTCTTTTGTTGCTGGCAGAATTGCATTATTGTGGAATAGAAGCAGCAGGTTGCCAGGTAGTGCCACCAACTTGTTAGTGGCTGCAACTGTCTATTTCCTTCGACAATTTTAGACTGTTGTTAACTGTAAAACGTTAAAAGCCAAAGTCAGAGGAAAAAAGTCGACGTCGACGGCGACGGCGACGTCACGTTGGCAACGGGGAATGCAGTCGCCTTTTCTTTTTTACTTTTATAATATTTTCACTTTTATTTAATATCTTAATACCTTTAAGTGCACATCCGCTTTGCCGGTTGCCTGCAGCATTCGCTTCCGTTTGGCATTTTGCGAATGTGTGTCTTTGTGTGTGTGTGTGTGTGTGTGCGTGCGTGTCTGTGTGTGAGCCTTTTGAGTCTTCCGTTGCGAGTGCCTAGCTTTGTCTGCACTGGCATTATCCCCGCAATCAGCGTAACTGTAAATCACATATAGTACCCCTGAATGTATATATATATATATATTGGTATAGATATATATATATATAAACATTTATAAATAGATATATACATATATATAACTATATAGAAACTGGAATAGTTGACACAGACAGTGACTAAAAGTGGCATAGGAAGTGATGCTGTGATGGCTGCCAAGTCCCGTATGCTTTTGTATTATGAATGTAACTGTAACACGCAGGCAAACAACGAACACGCAGTCATCACAGCCACAGAGAAGAACAGAGAGAGAGAGAGAGAGAGAGAGAGAGAGAGAGAGAGAGAGAGAGAGAGAGTGGAATAGTTTGTGCAGGACATTTTTCTAAGCTGAACTCAACTCACGGAACTTTCAGTGTCTGTTGACCGGACGGGCGCATCGTGCGCATCGTCGCCAAACTGACGGATATTCCGGTGCTTCTGTCAAACGCTTGTCATTTTATTTACCATTCACACACTGACACACTCATCCACACCCACACACACCCACACACACCCACACACACCCACACACACATACACAGCACAACACAGCAGGAGTCGAAGGCTCTTGCGTCCTGTTTAGCATCTTATCGGCTTAAAATGCGAAAATTGCAAATAAATTCGAAAAGTTTCTCTCTTTCGCTGTTGCCAAGCGTTTAAATTATTTACTTGGATTTTACTTAACGTTAAACGGTCGACAGTTGCACATCAGCCACTTGTATGCTTTTCAGCTTGTATCTTGTATCCGTTAGATACTTTCCACAGTTGACCCAGCCCTTGAGTTGGGTACTAAATGTTATCTTTAACTGGCCACTCAATTTGTGTTACAATTGTTCAGCTTGCTCATTTCGTGTGCGTTCCAATTGCTGTCCAAATAATGCCCATCCACAACTCGTCAGATTTGCAGATAGGACTCCAGCAATTGGCAACTGATATTTGAATGCTCTGTGTGCCACTGACAGCTATTGTATCCCTGTCAATATTTATGTTGCTTATATTACGAAAAATTCAGATTAAGTTATACTAATTATTAGACAAGCAAATTCAGCATAAATATATTTTGGCAATTACAATACTATTAAATATCGATTTCTTAAAATCTATAAATAAAAGTTTTTAAGATAAATATACAAGTTTTATTTGTTAGATGTTATATTGAAATTGATCTGGTGATAGTTGTTTTATTTGTATAGCATATATTATATAATGTTTGCAATTTTAATTAGAAAAGACTATAATGAATTAACTTTATAGAACTAACAAGATTTTGTTAAAAAAAACTCTGTTTAATTTCACGAACCGTTATAATTCCCGTGAAGCCAGCAATTCCATGGCGGATTCAACTTACCTGACCAACTTTAAATAAAGGCAAAGTAAGAATTTTCCCAAAAACCAGTTGGCAATTTTCCACTTTTTATGCAATTAATCAAAGGCAAACAACGTTTCCAACTCATGAATATACAGGTATACATATACATATATGTATAAATATATATATATATATATATATATGTATTTATAGATATGGTTACAAATCGTCTGTCAGCCTCAAAAGCCGTTGTCTGAGGGTAGTAGAACTCAAAAGTAAATTCAATTAACCCTGCGGACCGTTGAGAGTATAATCAAATACACTCAGCCAATACAAATAAATGTGGACGCTGACGATGGACTACGACGATGTCTGCAACGTACTAAACCAAAACTAAGCCGGAACCGTACTATGGACTACGGACTGTGTACTGCGCACTGTGGACTACAGTTTACGGAATCCACTGCAAATCAAGCAGACGAAAGGTGCCGTGGAGTTGGACACAATGCCAATGCTGATGGTGATGCTGAATTTTACAGAGAGTAAGACAGGGGAGGGAGTGAAGGGAGTGGAAGCCAGAATGCTTAAACCACAACGAGGCAAAGTAACTAATTATCTCGCCTTATCCCCCACAAACGGTCTTTTCTGTTTACCCAAGTCCACAGCTCTCTCTCTCTCTCTCCCTTACTCACTCACTCTCTCTAACTCTCTCTCTCTCTCTCTCTCTCAGTCAGTCTGTCTCTGTCTCTAAGCACTCGAATAGGCAACATTTGTAATATGTGCGCCGAGAGATGTTAGTTCCAAACCTAAGGATTCTAACCCACAACTACCCTTTCTGGCTAGAGAACAGACACGTGGCGCAGAAATTGAATGCAAGCTCGATACTTGTATATATCTATATCTATATATATATATATATGTTTGTATATGAGTTTGAATGGACAATGAACATAGTGCCTTAAGGGGCAACTGGCCAGTTGGGCTGCTGAGATCTCGAGAATACTTCAAATGAAATGTGTCAAATACTTTGACTTTGACACATGCTGCACTCAACTGGTTACCAATGGCAATGGCAATAACAAGCTGCCAATACTCAACTGTTGAGTATTTGTGAACTCTTCTGATGATTTTGTTTACCCTCCAGTGTTTACCAAAATTTAATTAGACCACAGACTAACCTCAGCTCATAAAGTGTAAATATTCCTAATGAGCATCAGCAGGCATCCAGAAATGTCTGTTTTGAGGCTAAATTGAGTAAATTAATATTTTTGAAAAAACATTCATCTCTTTTTACTGCTTACAAATAAAATAAAATAAACTTAGTTGTCACAAATTCCAAAACTATTTATACAATAAATAATATAAGCTGATTGACCAAAAATAGCAATAAGTAAATATTTACATAAAACTTTTATACCTTTTTTTAAAATTAACACTTTGCTATTTCCATCAATGCTATCAATTTTAAATTGTATAAGTAAATACATTTGTTTTCAATTATTGAATATAAGCAAAAGTTTTTAATTTTTTTTTGTAATTTTATTTTCTTTCAGAATAAATTAGATTTTAACTAGATATTTGTTAGAGTGCGATCTATTATCAATTATTGTAGGCATATTTTGTACTTTTTATACTAAACAGTAGACCCTTCATAGAAATATCTTTTAAATACTAATATTAATTAATTTTAATTTTAATTATGACTGCTGCTGAAAAAGGGTATTTCGTCAACAGCTTTCTGAATTTTAGTTTTCTATTTGTGTCTTTTTTTGTCTGTTGCGAAAAATATGAAACAGCCGTTTTGAGTAGTTGGCAGTTGAAGCATTGTCGATTTGGCCATTGTTTGTTGGCGAGACGGGGTCGGATTTCGGGGTTCCGTGTTCAGTTTGGTGACTGGTGACTGGTTGCTAGACTGCATCGAGCTCGCAGCTCGTTGATTCATTTGATTAGTCCGTTTTTATTTTGAGTTTGTCTGCTGATCACTGTTTGGCCACCAAGGCTGCCTGCCAATTTTTGTCATTTTTTTAGTCATGCTCAGGAAATTGGCATTAGCAGCTTGTTGCCAGGGTTTCACAGTGAAGCCCGAACAGACATTTAATTCACAGATATTCAAGTGCTATGAACAAACTACAAAAGCTACAATAATTGTTCAATTCATTCAAAATATTTGAAAAGTGAATTTGGCTACTACATCCATGACTTTTCTTTTCGTATACAATATAATTATAATTTTTAATTATTAATATAAAAAAATATTAAAATAGCAGGCAAATACCATAATATTTTCACGCAGCATGAATTCTTTGAAATATTATTTTCAATACTCATAAATATTAATAAAACCACACAGATCCCTTAACTTTAAGATTGATCAGAATATGCCTATATATACATTTCTGTGTCTTCCGCAATTTTTATATTTAGAGCCGTTAGATCTAAGGACTTTAAGAACTGTTAACAAATTTGTATTGCCACGCCTACCTCTGCGCCCAATGCCGATATTTTGGAAAGTGTAAATCGATAAATATCTCTCACATTTGAAAAAAAAGTTTTTCACAAAACTTGGCAGGTAATTTGCTTATAACAACCTTTAGAGATCGGCAGATCTTTCCCAATTTGTAAGCGAAATAAATCAAATTTTGCAAGTATGCTACTAGTAACTCCCCTAATAGTTCGATACAAAATTGGCCACTCCCTCCACGACTCCCTAAACCTGTTAGTGTAAAACGATAAGACCATCTCAGGCAATTTAATACCATCTAACCAAATTTAAAACGAATATACCCTTAAAAAATCGGAAAAAAAAAGTTTTTGGACCACGCCAACTCACGCCCCGAAAATCGATTGGTGTCTATATCTCCACAATTTTATATTAACAGTTACAAAACGTGAAGATTACTAGACACATTCTCAATTTTTTTCCCATTTTACTACAGTTACTAAACTTCGACGCTTATATCTACCAATATATGAGAGGCCCACTCAGTATCAATTATGGTAACTAAGTATTTTTTAGTCGGCTATGCCCGACTACAACGTTCTCTTTTTTCTGTATTTTTTTCTTTTTCTTCAGGGGTTTTTTCATTAAGTTGAGTCCGTTTTTGTTTCACTTCTTTTTGAATTGCTGTTTGTAATTGAAAATTAATCAAAATTAAACGAAGAGTTAATTGAAGTCATTGAATTGTGCGTTAGTTAAATCAAAAAATCAAAGCCATATAAAAAACTTTAAAACAACAAGTCGAAATTGGTGTTGGCTTTTCGCTTTTGGCAGTTCCGTTTGCATTATAAAGTGGAAAAAGTTTTTAATATGCTCTTACAGCATTTTTTTAAACTTTTTTTTCGGTTTGGCTTCCAGGTTTTGTTTTTTTTTTTTTTGTGTGCATAAAATACAATTTTGTGGCAAATTAAATACACAAACGAAGCGTGCACCACCACACCTATACACACACACACACACACATAAGCTCAGCATGTGCCGCACAGCATGCAACGAAAATTTGTCTGAAGCTGCGTGCGTGAAACATTTTCAGCTAAACTGTTCAACTGTTGTGTCTGAATATCATATATATATATATATACATATATGTACATATACAGACTGGGGTAAATATGAAAAGTTCTTATCAAGATTTTGTGGGACTTCGTTTAGCTAAATGCTCAAACTTTTCACTTTTTTCAGAGAATAAACCAGGTATTTTGAGTATTGATTGTGGCATGTAAACAGTTATGTAATCTGTTGCAATTTCATAAGAAAATTACGTTTACTTATAATAATGTTAATGCCAAGTAAATTAACATTAACAAGTTGCTTGAAGTTTCTAAAAATCAGTCCATAAGTTTATATATTCTTGATCAGAATCAGAATCTATCCTAAATATTATTTATAGTATTATACGCACCTATTTACAACCAGTTTGCACAAATCACATAAAATTATCTGTTATTATTATTATTAATTTATGGAAAATATTTACAGAAAATTGTATCGTATGAGAAAATATAAATATAATTTTTAAGTTATTATAATAATTAAATGTTATTGACATTACAAAAAGTAAGAAATGCTGATAGCAGAATAAGAGTATACATTTCATCGATAAACCTCACAGTTTGCTATCGATATAAATCGGCTTACGACAGCAACACAAGTTGCAATATTTAAGATTTTGTTTTCAGGTTTGTATTATGGTTTTAGTACTTCTGCTAGGAAAGTATTTTGTTTTCAATGTATCTTCCAACTTGGATAAATTCAGTTTCACAAAGCAAACCAAAGATGAAGCATTAGTTCAAACCCTGAACATAACTTGCAGCATTACCAAAGGCGGTGTTTAAGATTGTTAAAGCACATTCAGTTATTATCGAGACAGATATAAACTTGGCCTGTAGTTTCCGCAGGACACACTTCTCCCCCTCTCCCAGAGACGAGCTACTCTTGCATGGTTTTTTGTACTTATGCTCATGTGTCCTGCCTCCACTCGATGTTGGTTGTGCCCGAGGAAACTTTAGCTTTCAATTTACCTAATTAGCAGCAAGTTGCCCCCTGCCACTCGTGGCCAAGTTAGTTGCCTAGACACATGTTTTTGGGTACATGGGTGCCAGAACATGCCGGATGTCGATCCCCAATGCGGACTGCTTATCGCATTAGCTGCTTTTCTCTGTGTGCTCGTCTCCCATTTAAGTTGTGACTTCTGTTAACTTGTTCTTGCGCCATTGTTCAGACTTGGCCGTATTTAAGCCAAAACCATTTTTCTTTGTTCCAACTTTAATAGGGTTTGGCTTGTTTCTAAAAAAAAAGACCGTAGTATATTAGCATACTTGGTCAACTCATATTTAAAGCCAGTGCATATATAATATATATATATACACACACACACACACATAATCAGTCAATGTGGAGGCTGCTGCTGGTCATGTTTTAAGAGATAGGCAAAA
This sequence comes from Drosophila longiperda, assembly GCA_035042125.1. Lineage (NCBI taxonomy): Eukaryota > Metazoa > Arthropoda > Insecta > Diptera > Drosophilidae > Drosophila > Drosophila longiperda. The sequence continues at coordinate 1,296,228 of JAWNLV010000130.1, forward strand.
CATTAAGCGGATTAGTTTCTTGAGTACTGTGGAAATTCTTGGGGTGCCTGTGGAAAGCTCTTCACCTTTTGCCAGTCGGTCAGGTGGGCAGCCATTAGTTCTGTGTCGTCCTCGTCATCGTCGTCGTCATCGCCCCCGTCGACCCTCAGCTCCTTTCTGGGGATAAGACTGTGTAGCTAAATATTTCCTAGGGCCCACTAGCACCACTCCAGTCAGTTATAAATTGTTGGCTATTAGTTTAATGAACTTGTAGATTCTTTGGCCCTTCTTAAGCACTGTTGGCCATTTCACTTTGCCCGGCTGCGTTGCCAAGGCAAATGGTTTTCACAATTGGCTTGGCCCACCACTCGCTCTGAGCCAGAATTACATGAGAAAACAATTTGAAATTGGCATAATACGCATCCAACTTGAATACATATGTCATTCAAACTGTTCAAATAATTGCTCAAATTGCCTAAGCTGCGCAAAAATAGCAATTTTATTGTTATTGAAGCGATTTTACATTCTTTTAGATGCTCCTCTATAATAGTTATACAGATCATTTAATTTATTACAAGTTGTTGAGTGTTTCTCAATATTAGTTTTATTTATTATATATTATCGATAATAATAATCAGCAAAGGTAAATTTATTATTTTTGAAACACCTCTGAATTTATTTGTCTCTATTCTCAATAATATTTATATAAATACTGTCTACACAAGAAAATTTTTAAACATTTTTTTTTATTTAAATATATTAACTAAAATTTTAATTAGTATTGCCTTTCAGTTAGTATTTTGGGTTTAGTTAAAGTTTGACTTAGATTGCTTTTAAATTTCTCAGACACACCAGATTAAAAGTAGGAAACCTCTATTATATTGCTACTATTAACTGTAAAACTGCATCTTTTAGTGGTATTCATTCATCTATGATTTTACGATAAATTAATAATAAAATTATTCTAAAACCAATTTGCCGTCCTTTCCATCGAGACTACAAAATTATGAATTATATAGAAACATATATATATAGATCTTATTACTCGTAGATAGTATTATTATTAACTTGCAGATAGTAGAAAATTAGTGAAGTAATCAAGTCAACTGAACCATCAATTGGCTAAATGGATGATTAAAATACTTGCTGATTATTTCGTTTGATTAAGTTCTGCAATCATAGAGAAATCGGTAAATGAAGCTTAATAAATAATTTAAATGTGAGAATTGCTGTTGATTATGATTAATTATTAATTTATATTCAGCAAACCTGAGTTCCATTTGCCTTTTGGCTGAGTACCTGGCGTAAAAATAAACAATTCAACTTGATTACGAAAGTTTAAACTGACTCAAATTATTCATTTACATATGCATATATATATATATATATATATTTTTATGTATATATATATATATGAATATTCATTTAAAAGTCTAACTGTTCATATTTTCGTACAGAGATAAACAAATTGATTTACGCAGAGCGAATTTTGTGACAATTGGAGTTGATTCAAAATTCATCAGGACCTAATTTTCAAAGAGTGTTCTGTCAGAATGTCCTTATCGATCCTTATGTTCAAATGGCTTTGTGACCCACTTTTCCACATACTCTCCTCCACCCACTGCAGTCAGGCAAACCGCATTCATTTTACTTTCGCACACAAATGAAAAGTTATTGGTTACAAATTTTGTGTATTGAACACAGAAAAAATATGGAGATTTTTGTGCTTTTAAAAAAGAAGTTGTTCACTTTAAGTTCCTTATTTAGTCAAGGGCTGGCCAAAAGATCGAATCTTCGTACTTTTTTTTATATTCACATAGTGATTTACCAATTCAACATTAAAAGTATTGTTGATCATTTCAAGAAATCATATTTCCAATATTCTAATTTAAAATAAACGGCTTTCAATTGTCCACCAGGGAATTTTTTGTTTTCTTTTTGAAATTTATGATTTTTCTTTGCTTTAAGAATATTATTTTGCTATCCATTTTTCATTCACATAGATAGTTTATTTTAATTATATATTACCATTAAATATTGTGGATTAGAACTTAAAATAAGTTTCAATCGGTTTAAAATACTTAAGATTAGATATGTCGAATTTAGTTATTTCTATCTATCTATAATTTAGTTTGATTTAATGAAATTTTGATTGCCTGATTCTTGCTTTTAACATTGTTGCTAATTTGTTTTTATTCTTTATTTTCCCCTCTTCATTTTATATAATTTAATTCGTTACATTAATTTTGATTTATATTTAAATTTGTTTTAAGTCGACATTATATTAAAACTCCTTCTAGCCGGCTAGCAGTGTTTTTCTCTGAGTGTAATTATATATATAATATACTTTCTATAATATAGCTTATCTGTGTGTGTGTGTGTGTGTGTGTGTGTGTGTGTGTTAAAGGACTTCTCACACAACCACACACAAAATGTGATTAAAATTTCATGAACATGTAAATACAAATGGATGAAAAACTGTGAATTGTGTGTATCAGTGTGTGTGTATGTGTGTGTGTGTGTGTGTGTGTGTTACAATCATTGTTCTACCTTGAACCTTCATTCTAGCCACTCAAATGAGTTTAATTATAATTTAATTAAACTCTGTGCCATAATGCATTTCCCTTGTTTCACATTTAAGCAAATTTATGTTCAGTATATTTTTCAACTCCTGATTTTTCCTGAATGTCAATTTGGCCATTTAATTTTTGGTTTTTTTATTTTGCATTCCCTTTCATTGATGATGACAGGCTGAGATATTTCTCCTTTGGTCTATGCACTTTGGATGCCAATCGAATTTATGCTCCACACTTATCGCATTACCAGCTGCAAATATGAACCCTTTCTCCACACAATTTCTTTCATAAATTCACTTTATATTCCACGAAACCATTAAGAAAGTGTAAAACGTGTAAAGAGTGTAAAAAGTGTAAAAAGAAGGAAACTTCTCCGATTGGATTAAACATATAAAAGACAGAATCAGGCTTAGCTATGCTCGTCTATATGTAAATATTATCAATATGAAATATAAATTCTAGAACACTAAGCGAATATCAAGTGTTTTTCATTTTATCGATGAAAATCGATTAACGTTTGAAGTAAAAGCTACAATATAATAACATTTATCAACCTGTACCAATACTTACTTTATAAATTTGAGTTAGAAATTAAAATATCAAGTTTATTAAATTTTATTGTTAACACACAACAGCTGGCAAATATCGATGAAAATCAATTACCGATAACAAAAAAATGATTAAGATATAACTTTAATGATGCTTATAAAATAAAATATTAATTTGTGTGTGTGTCTAGGGTATCTTCTAGTCGGGTTCTTTCTACTGGATCACTCATATTTTCTTTCGCTTCATCTCGTTGCAGTTTTATGATAACTTTACTGCTTCTGTCTCTGTTTGTCTCTCTCTCTCTCTCTCTCTCTCTCCTGCTCTCTCGGTATCTCTGCTTGTGTGTATTTATGCGTGTGACATTTAAATATGTGCCACGCCCATACACACACACACAGCCCCAATTAACCCACCGCTGACCAATGATATTTTTTCCGTAGGTTTTTGCTTGCAATTTTTTTTTGCCATTTTTGCGTGGAGAAAAATACATTTTTATTTTTATTCAATTAGTTGACTTTCGTGTTTATGTTTGTGCATGTCCTGCTGCAAGTAACAAAACCAGTGCAACTGGCATGTGGCACAGGTGTACACACAAATGCTCATATATATATTATGTATATATATATATATATATATATATATATGTACATTTATGCCTATATATATATATAAATATATATATATAGAAAAACGACAGATGTCCACAGCGCTTAGCACTTTTTCAATATTTTAATCTGATTTGCACAAAGCGGTTAAAATAATATTTTTCTTTGGGATTATTTTGCCTTTTGCGCAAAAACAAATGTTTATCTTTAGTTCATACATATTAAAGAATGTTTGTATTTATTTTCCTTTTTTTATTTTGTTAATTGTAGCAATTATTTTTTGTAAATATCCATAGTTAACTTAATTAGCCGAGAGAGTAAAAACTTTTCCGTAAGTTAGTATTAATAACTTTAGTTTGGGAGTAATATTTTTAAATGTTGATTAAGAAAATAGTATTCCCAATTCTGTTTACCGATCTGTTTTAAAATCACCTACTTTGAATCTACATTGAATCTTGTTGGCAATAAAATTATAGCACAAATTCAATATTTGTTCTTACGAAAAAACCAAAAATTAGTTTGTCCATATTTTTAAATAATAATATTAGTAAAAGCCCCACAAGTTTAAACTAGTAATGCCCTGGAATTATTTCTAAACTAGATATTATATCTATTTTTATATTCTACCTTGAAAGGAAAAAAATACGCACTTTATGAAAATAATTTACTTATTTTTAACAATAATCTTATAAACTATATATGCACATATTGCGATATTATTTTGTCGATCAATTTGATTCGACTCAAAACGTGTTCATAATTTAAAATAGACAACTTTAAAAAACATTTCTTTTGCTATTATTTTGTTTTGTAACTCGATGTTTTGATACACTATATATATAGGTATAATAATTGAAATTTGAATACAAATTCTGATTTTTCAGGTGAGAGCAAGAGTTTATCCCGGATAAGGTTCTATCTTTTGTTCTTCTTTAACAAGCACCGGAAATAGATCATAGTGAAGGGGTTATCTGAGAGGGAGCATCTGGAAATATATATATATATTCATTATGTACATATTCGAATTGGAGTATTCTATAATATTTCAATGAGTTTGTATTTCTTGACTTTATCAACAATTGATTTTGCCTGCGTAGACTAATAATGCAAATATTTTATTTGCCAAAGTGCAGGCATATTTTATAGACTTAACTATTTAGTCAATTGCAAGTTTCAAATGCGATCGCTTCAATGATATAAATTTGGATCTATTTATTCTTTTTATCTATTTTTATAAGATTCAGTATGGCAACGATGCCTCTTGAATACATGTGGCAACGCCATTCCTGAGCAGCTAGCGATCAGCTGATGCATTTCCTTCTGAGTTTAAAGCACTGATTGTTTTTTTAAAATTTATTTTATATCTTTTTTTGCATATTTGCTGAGATCGTATCAGTTTAAAAATAGAAAAAATACCAGTTGGCTTAATAATATTTATAAAAATCTAGATGAAAGAACAGACCTGCAGCAAGTATTCTTTTTATTTTGCATTTAATATTTAATTGCATTACAAAAAATAAGCCCAAAAAACCAAATCCTTAAATAAGAAAACTTTTGGGCATATATCATTTAATTTAATTTAATAAAATGTGTATGTGTATTAATAATAATTGAAATGCAAATAAATATTCAAATAAATGTTTGCCATAAGAAATTTACTACATTTTCATAAATATGATAAATTCAATTAAATAGCTTTTTTTATGAACAAAATGTGTTTTAAGCCCTTTCACAATTAATTGAGGAGCATTTGTATACATGTAATATGACAGGTATTTTTTAAATTAATTAAAATTGAAAATATGTGCAGATTAATCGGTTTTCATTAATCCTTGCTTACACCAATAAACCATAATAAAAACAACATAAAACAAACAAATTGCTTTTAAATGCATTCAAGTTACACTCAACTTGGCAGCACTTTTTTGTCATGCCACACACCCAGGTGCAACTCATTTGAAATGTGCACTCGGAAATACACTCAGCAGTGTTGCATGCTGTGTGCAACAAGTGCAAGTGGGACAACTATAGTATTGTTAGAGATATAACGCACTCACAGGCTGTGAAAAAAACACATCGCAGGTTAACATGCAGCTGTTATGGTAACATAGCGCGCATCCCCAAGAGTATGCAATGTTATTTTGATTCGCGCACTCAACTTAGCGCTGAGTTAACAGTTTGAGTAACATGTTCATTAACAGCACTGCGGGTGGCGTTAACACTCCAAGAGAGTTACGAGAGAGAGCTAGAGAGCGAGAGAGAGATTTTTACAGCCAGTTTGGGCTGTGTATGTTCTTATAAGAAATACTGAGCGCAAACTGAGTCATTTATAAAAATTTAATGGTGGTGTACGGTTCGTTCAGCTCGCAGCGCGTTGCAACGTCTCGATTTGTTGGCCAGTGAAAAAATACAGAAAATTCAGAAAATACATAAGCAAAGCAAACAGACCCAATAAAATTGTATTATGCATAGCAATTATTGTCTCGCGTCTCCGTGCAATACACTGTGACTAAGAAAATACCAAGAAAAAAAAAAACAAACAAAAATATATCTCAAAAACAGCGCGTCGCGTCTAAAATTGCAAATTGCAACAAAGTCTGAAACGTGAAGAATATAAAGAAAAAGAGGAGGAGCGCAGTGTAAAAACAGCAATATTTAAAAAAGCGGCAAAACACAAATCACAAAACTAAAACAGAAAACAAAACATACTACAAAGGCAACAACTACAGCTACAATTGAGAAAATAATATAAAAACGTGAGCGCAATTTATTTTTTTCTGCCCATTTTGACTGTCCAACGCAAATTTAAATCCGCCTTTTGTTGTCTACCGCGTGAGTTTTTTAGTTCTCTCTCTCTCGCTCTCTTATGTGCTGGTGCAAAAGGTTTACAACTGTTTATGAAGTTTATTGTTTGTCAGTTTTATTAACAACAAATTAAGCATAATTAAGTGCTCCTTCTCCCTTTCTCTCTTTTTCACATTTATGACCTTTCGTTCTTCTCATCTTCAGCCGGCAAAGCCGTCGCGTGTTGCGTGTCTGTTTTAGCAATAGTGTGTATGTGTGTGGTGTATACAGTTTTTATGCCCTTTTCACACAAGTTTTTGATGTTTCTCTAATCAAATGTTCAAATTGATTTTAATTTACAATTATCCATTTGGATCATTTTTAATCAATAAAATAGTTGTAATACTTAAAAATATTTTTTAAATTATTTAAAAAAAAATATAAGAGAATTTTTAACAGTGAATGAATTTGTTGCTTTATTTTAAAAGTTGTTTAAAATATAAAGTAATTGAAAATTGATAGTGTATTTGATGTTTGGTATGCAAAGATTAACTCCACACTTACAGTGCAAAAAAAGTAACAAAGCCAGCATCCACAAACACACATACACTCATATATATGTATATATATATATATATATATATATTTATATATACATCCCCACGCCGCTTTAAATTGATTTTTGTATGGCGGCGGCGGCGTCGCATTATTTTCTTATTTGCTTCTCACGTTTTGCGTTTGCTTGGGCGCTCTTTGTTTTTGCTTCTTCTTTTTGTTGTTATTTGCTTCCTTTTGTGCCTTGCATTTACGCGCCTTTGCGTTTGCCTCTTGCGCTCTTGCGCAAGCCGCTCTCTTTCTCTCTTCAATATATGAGTGTTTTTTCATTTTACAACACTGTCGTTTACCAGTTGGGATTTATGTATATTTTTCTAATTGGCGTGGGCAGCAATGTGCACGATTTTTTTATTTCTTTGCTTTTTAGGAATTTTCTTTTGGCAGCCCTTTTGCTTTAATAACTTCCGCCTGTTCAACTTTTAGCAAGGCGTTGCTGGATCTTTATTCTTATTAGACATAAATTCATTCACAACACCAACTGCATAAACTTCTGAGTATTTGTTGCTGTTGTTGTTGTCTCCTTCTGCCCCGCCGCCTACAAAATTCAATTGTGATTACTTTTAAGGCACGTCGTCGTCGACGTCGTCGCTTCACTGCACTTGAAAGAGACAGATTTGAATTTGAATTTACGCCCGTGTCTCTCTCTATCCCTATCTCTTGCTATCCATCTCACACCTCTTCTAGTCTGTTGATTTCTAGCTAAGGCGTTTCTTTGTTGTTATATTTTTGCTAGCTTGTCACTAAAATCATTTACACTTGGAATACCGATCACCAAAATCTGGTTTAGCTTGCGTAAATAAGCAAATGAAAAAAAACAAACAAAATCTAGTATCCATATGTTTTCTCTTGCTCATTTGTTCACTCTGCCTTTGAAACCAGAAATCATTCAGGAATTCTGTACGACAATTATATATATATTTATATATATATATATATATATATATATATATTATTTAAAAAGAAAGAATATTTGTATATATGTGCATATTAATATTTTAGCTTGAAAGACGAGTCTCACAAATTGTTCTTTTAATAATAATAATAACGTCTTGTGATTCAGCACAGTAATATAATATCTATTTATGCAAAAGTTTAACTTATTATGCATTTGATTATATCTATAAATATATGTGTATATTTAATATATATATTCCATTGTATTATTTCATTAGATTTGTTTGTGTGTAGGAGATGATTAGAGACGCTACACAGTAGAAGATTTAAAATATTCTGATTCTGATTGCCAAATTGGTTTAATGTTTTCAATTCCCATTTTTGGGTACATTCTAAAACCATTATGTAATATTTTAAGTTTGTGAACAATTTTAATTGCAAATTCCATTATTAACATATTTTATATAATTATAAAAAAATTGATATAATGTTCCATATGGGATATTTGTTTTTCATCTTAAATCGTTTTACAACCCATTGTTATATTTTATATCTTACAATATTTTGCAATGTGTGTGTGAATGATATGCAGCCAGTTGTCTCGCCTAGTGTACATTTTGAGCCTGGCTGCTGCTGCTGCATTTATTGCTCTTCTTCTTCGTTTGCTTCTTAGCGGTGCATTCAGTTGCAATTGCTTTGGCGTTTTCTGCGTGTTGCATTTTTTACTTTGCTGCTGCTGCTCCTCCTGTTGTTGTTGTTTCTGTTGCCTCTTGCACATTCTTCACACTGTGCCTATTTTGTGTTTTGTTTTTTCTCTTTGTCTGGCCTTTCATTTGTAATGGTCTTGCTGTTGTTGCTATTGTTATGTGCATATTTTCTTTGCTATTTTTTTGCATTTACTTTGCCTTGTCGCTTTGCTCGTTCTGCTGCGCTGAATTTCAACCTGCCAAGCGAGCATAAAACGGTTGAGGGGTGTCTGTATGTGATTGTGCATGTGTGTGTGCATGCATGTGTGTGTATGTCAGATTGGTAGCTGTACTTTGTTGAATTTTTCTGCTGCAATTTCTAACTGGTTGAGCTTGAGTTTAGTCTCGTCTTGGTCTACCCACTCCAAACCCCAACCTCCCTTTTCTATCTGTGATTCCTCTTTGTTTTTTGCACTTATTGCCCATCGCCTGTAGGCCGTTGACTGCATTAAGTGCCGTTCCTCTCCGTCTACCTCTCTCTCCATCTACTCATTCTCCTCCTCCACCTCCTCCTTCGTTCGTATTTTTTATTGTTGACCCTGCGCGCCACTTATTGCAGTTTCCTCTTGCTATTGCATTTCTTTTGCTTCGAAGCCCCACAGCGCAAAGTACTCAACCCGTTTTCAGCTCAGCTCAAAGCTAAAGTGCTACTGGGGTTTGTGGGTGGTGGGTGGGGTGAACTCCTCTGTTCGTTTTAGAAGTGGGCGTCGCCTTTTTGCTTATTGTTGCTACTGCTGCCTTCGAGCACTTAACCGCCTTCCGTCTTTTGTAATTTTTTTTATTTTATTTCGTATGTTTTGTTTGTGCTTGATGCATTTTTCACACTCTCTCTCTCTCTTTCTCTCGGGGTAAAGACCACCATCAAACCACCTGACCAAGCCAAGTCTGCCCCCTCTTCCATTCCCAACTTAAATGTCATTTAGACGGCGTACAGAAACAAATCTTCTTGCCCCTTTTGGGCTGGTTAAATATGCAGCTCAAATGTAATCATTATTGATTTTGTGCCCAGCCTGCCTACTCAATTGCACCCGGATTCGAGACCACTTCTTGCGCTCCCCCTTCTTGCCCCTCTCTCAACCACGTCAGCCCACTTTCTAACTACACTGAACGTATTTTAATAAACTTTGCCTATTACAAAAGTTATCCAAATTAAATTTATGTTTTTACTTGTTACACTTTTTTTTCTTTAAATATTTTTGTTATGAGTTTATTTTTGTATGTATTGTATTGAGATTTTTATAATCAGTAATTATATTGTTTTTGTATAAATCAATTAATCTCATATCTTCTTGCTTTATTTTCCTATATTTAAATTCGACTGAAATACTTTTCTAACTTATAAAGTTTCGATTAACTTAATTTATTTATGATTATTAAAAATTACTTAAGTTCTATTAAAAATCACAAAAAGAAATCCACCATTTTTTGTTAGAATTTAATAAAATAAATCGTACACTTCTATAGTTAATTTAATTATAATAATAATTTAATTTATATATTTGCTTGTAAAAAACTGGTTTACATACTGTGTATAATTCAAAAACTATGAAAAATAAAAAGCAAATTTTGTAATGCATATATCCTAACTATATAGCTTCAGGGAGTTTTTTGCTATTTTAAATATTTATTTCGTTTTTTTTCTTCAAAAATTTTTATTTTATTTATTTGACTTTAATTAAATTGGAATAACTTTTGTCTTTCCTACTTTAAAAGCACATTCTTTTTATATTTTTTATTTGTATCTAAATAATTGTATTTTTTTTAATTTAAATGTTACATTTTATTTTAAATTGTATTTAATTTATTTTCTACTCTTTTTGTCGGCTGATATTAGTTATTAAAAAATTATATACTCATATACCTTACTCAGCTTAACCCAAAATCTTATTTTGAAATAAATTTCTTCTTCAAAAATAAAATAAATGTTATTCAAAAAACAGGACATTTATTTCTCTCTGTGTGCAGTCGCATTCAGTTGAAGTTGGAGTCAAATTCTCCTACGTCTGTTTGTATTCCTTGTTCTGGTCACATTACTATGGCAGATTATCATCCAGGCTGTCAGGTCAGGCCGCTGCTGGCTACTTAAATATGCAAAACGTTGCTGCTTGTTGGCTATTTGCGGCCGGAAAAGCAACAACCTTAAACGGGGGTTGGGATAAGGAGAAGGTAAAAGGTCAAAGGATGTAGAGGAAGCGGCGCTCTGTTTGCTGGGATAAATGCGGGCTCGCCTGACAGGCTCTGGTTGACTGGCTGGCTGGCTGGCTGTACTGTAATGGTTGTGGCATAGTGGTGGGGAGAGTTTCACACAGGAAACTCTTGACTCTTGTTGCACACACATTAGAAATTTAACAGGTTAATGTCCAGAGTCGTAAACGAAACCATTTATTTATGCCATTTGCACGACGCCATTTTTCGGCAAGGACTTGATCTGATTGTTGCTGTTGTTGTTGTTGTTTTTGTTGTTGAGCGGAATGTTTTCCGTCTGCTCGTAATTTACATAATATATTTGTATGTGTACTCCTCTTCCCGCACCCCAATCCCCACCTCTAGCTTCAGCATCAGTTCCAACCCCTTATGCGTCCCTCTTTTTGGTTCCACTCAAAATAAAAATCTGCAAGGCAGAAGCCGGCTTAATCTGTGCTGCGAATGTGAGAGTGAGACGGAAAAAGGACCTTGAAGGGTTTTGATAATGACTGCCCCCTTTCTTTGGCAACCCACTACCCACAACTCCGCTCCTACTCCTTAGTATCCTGTCGCGAACATCTGATGCGTGCCATAAGCTTAACATTAACATTAACGGTATATGCTCCACAGCTGTCAGATTTGTCAGTCAGAACTGTCTGGGAGCAGACGGCGAAAAGAAGGGCTTACAAGTTAGGGAATAACAAGAAAACATATGTGTGATGAATTATTGTATGAATATTCAAATACACTCAATATGAATATATTACACAAACATAATGGATTGGGGTGTGTGTAGAAAAAGTTTGTTGATGGTCAATACTCGTATTTCCGTATGTTCTACGAATTGCAGTTTTTCATCAATTTCGAATTTAAATATCCCAGGAAATTTCATAAGTCGTGTATAAATTTGTTATGACTTAAAATAAATCATAATTTTCGATTTTATTTTTAATTTAATGTAAAATCTTTTTACTTTTTGTAAATTTTTTGTCATTTAATAAGTAAATATATTAAAATTAATGTGAATTTACCTGCTCCCTTTTGCGTACGTCCCTAATTCTATTTTAAATAAAATAAATAAATCTTTCGCTGGCTCCGCCTTAAGCTTTTTTTCCCGGGGAATCGTCCTTTTGGGAAAATTAACAGCTTACGTTTAATCTTCAAACTCCATTTAAAATCACTTAATAGCATTGCAAGCTTAAGAAAAAAACATGCATAAGTCTATAAAAAACAAATATTTTAATGTTAAAATTGTTCAAATTTCATTGTAATTTGTGTATGAATTAAATTTCTTATGTATTTAGTAATCTTTAATCGTTTTAGTGTTTTTGTTTTGTTTTCGTTTATCTAAATTAACAAAAACTATAAAATCCATTTGTCACTATTTTAAATTTTTACGCGAAAATATTTTATATTTTGTACTTTACATTTTATTATATAATTTTAAAACATTTGTGATTTTATTATATAAAATGAATTATTTTCAATTGAATTATTATTTTTGTTGTATTTTTTTTCAAGTATTCTTTAAAATTGTATCTTTTTAATTTTATGAACTGCATTTATTCAAAATAAAATAGTGTTTATTTCGTATTTAGTTAATTGTTTTTAATTATGCATGTATAATCCAAATAAAAAAAAACTATTTTTATTTATTTTTAGAGTTTTAATCTTTACAATTTTTGGACTGCATTTAGTCCAAGTTATTTAAATAAATAGTACATTTTTGACTTATATTTATTTACTCAGAAATACATTCGTTGATACCACAATATAAAAACAAACAAAAAAACTAGTTTTTATTATTGTTTATTGTATGAAATGCAAATCAATTTTTTAGCGTTATTTGGCATGCGAAATAAATTAATAAAATGTTCCAAATATTTTGTGTTTACTTCCTATCAAATAAATTCGATTTCTGAATTAAATCAGTTTTCTACTCAGGAACTTCAGGAATGTTCTTAGCTATTTACTGCTTGTAAATGATAACAAATCGTGTTTCAGAAAAAATCTAATTGCAGAATGAATTCAAGCTCATTTGTGACTTGCAATCATGTTTGCGGCTTATCAAAAAAAACGCATCACTCACAAATTGGGCATAAATGCATTTTGATGAATGCAGCTGCAAAAATTCCAGAAAATTTCCATTAATTCTTGGACCTATTTGTTCATTATGAGCCCAAGCAGCATCCAGCTGTAGCAAACAGTTGCTTGCAACATGAGTCTCTGTCTATCTGTCTCTCTTTTTTATTTTTTTGTCGCTTCAATTCTTAACCAGTTGCATTGCATGACTATTTCTAGGAGTCTTTTGACCCAGCCAAGTTGGCTGCTGCTAATTGCAACGCTGCAACAACAACTGAACCAATCCAAAATTGCTATCGATTTTTCCTTAGCCGTTTAAACAGCTTTTCCAAATTAGTCAACGACGCCTGCAGCTTGGCCATATGTTGGGTAAAACTCAAATGATTTTTCTTCCAAGGAAAATCAAATTCGTCTTTACAATGGTAGCAAAAACCATTTTGTGTTATTTATATTATTTATTTACTTTATTTATGCATTTTGTATATGCTAGTCAACTCACATTTACATGAAAATCTTGATTTTTGTTTACCCTTATATACGGGTTATTGGGATCGGAGTACTATATCAAATAGTTTACAAATAAACAATTTGTATAAGGATTTTATATATTTAGATTGTCAAACCTCTTAAAAGTATATTTAATATTATGTTTTTCACATTTTGACTAAAAATCAGATAAATAATAATAAATAATTTGTTATATATTAAACAAACAAAGCATTCGCTAGCCTAGGCCCATAAATAGCTTACTTTTTAAATGCTATCAAGTAACAAACAGCTATTAACAATGAGCTAAGTAAGTGAGTAAGCTGATAGCCAAAAAGAGCTTTTCGCACATTGAGCTAAAAAAACCTATTAACTCTAAACAACGAACAGAAATAATCATTACTTATAATCAAACCTAATGCTAGACCAAATTATACAAATGATAACTGAGCTGATTCAAAATCACAACTATCTAAAAAAAATATAGAAATATTTCCACAAACATACAGTGATATATAAATTTAGCACTTTGTGTTAGAAATTTAAAATTCGATAAAGTTATTTTGAAGGCTTGTTGGCTTCTTAAATTTTAATTGTGGTAAACTATAATATTGATTGATATATAAATTAAATTATTACAATTAGGGTTAATCAAGTAAATTCGATCTTTGCTCTGAGTGAATATTTTTGGTTTGTTCTTCTTAATGTAAACATTTATTTTGCAATTGTTATCCAAAATGTGCAAGAGAGAAATCATTTGGCGTAACTGCTACCCACGTAGACCCATTCTCTCTCTCTCTCGTTATCTCTCTCGTTCTCTCTTGCTGTTAAAATAATTATTTCTAATACAATTCTCTGTGCTTACTTTTTCTCTCTTTTGTTTTTGCTCTCTGTTTATATGGCTTTAACGATATAATTTTTTGTACGTGTTTTTTTTTCTTATATTTTTTTTTTTTAAGTTTGATTAAACCAAATCGTGCCTCAGTGTTTGTGCAGTTGTTGTTTATATTGTTGTTGTTGTTGTTTTTGTTGTTAATTGGTGTGTAGGCATTTTCATTCATAGCCAAATGCTGTTAGTTGCTGCTGTCACTCTTTTTGTGTGTATATTTGTATTTGTGTTATATTATTATCATTAGCTGGTGTTGTTTGCTTGTTCGCACTCTTTGCTCCCGCTCTGCCTAGCTAGCTGACTGGCTGACTGACTGACTGACTAGTCGGCAAGTTCATTAACTTTTCCATCAACCAGCAGCCAGCAGCAGCAAGCAGCAGTAGCAGTAGAAGCTATAGAAGCATCCAGCTGCGGGAGCACCAATTTGTCAAAACTATTTTTGTTTGACGTGCGATTTTAAAATTACGCTTATGTTTTGATATTTCAATTTTGCACCGGTATAAAAGATGTTGTCGGCTCCTCTCCGCTCCTCTCTTCACCTCTCCGCTGCTCCTCTTAGTTATATTAACCTACTTGGATAAATATTTTGGTGTTGTTTGTGTTATATTTGGAGGTGAAATGCGTCCGGTTGCCAAGCAGCGCTTCGTTTGTTGAATTCGCTTTTGTACATGTCTTTTTTTTATATTTTGATTAGCACTCAAAAGTCGATCTTCACCCAAGTTGTGGACAAACTGATTACCTGTTGTGCCGGTTTACTTATTTTGGGGCTACTAACAGTTCCAGTTCCAGTTCCATATCAGCATCGTTTAGTCTGACATCAAAATGTCTCTTTCGAAATGACGCTGAACGGGCAAAAACAACATGTTTTTACCGGTTTCATGACATTTGTCTCGCCTAGATTTCGGCCAATATATGCGATTCTATTTCCTTATTGAGTTGGGAGTGTCTGCATCAGCATAGTGTGGAATTTCAAAATCCTTGAGATTTTTTCAAATCAAAATAAAAATTGTTCTATTTGTTTATGTATAATGTAGTTTTTGGCGCTTTTATGCACTTGTCATATTCATAATAAATAAACAAACAAAACAGATTTTGAGCTAATTGAATTGTAAAATAAGCTAAACATCTGTTGATTTATGTATTAATGAACATTTCAATTTATATCTCCTTGCATTAATATATCACTTTATTGAGTGTTTGCGTTCAATGTATGAATTTGATACGCATTTATTCACTCATGATTTCAAATTTGCGAAAAAAATAAAAATTTAAACCTGTACGAACTTTATATGCAAAATAGATGAAATATCTACTTCCGCCATGATTTATTTCGGGGCTTGGTTTCAATCACTTAAACGTTAAAGATAACAACAAAATTTTGACTTTTTAACTAATGTTTGCATTTATTTTCTACTGATTGCAGGTACGTGTTCCATGCATTGATTTCTCAACCCCATTAAACCAGCTCACAACAAATATTTTTGCGTAAGTCTAAACAGTATATATATTTGTTGGCCCATAAAACTAGCTTAATAGCAGGCCCATTTCCAGGTAGCGATAAATACGTAAAAACTGTATTTTTCTGTTGAACAGATGTTCAAGTAATTAAAGATTCATCAATCTGCTCGCTGGCTGACTAACTAACTTGCTGACTGCCTGCATTAAGTTATCAACAAGTCTTTTAAAAAACTTGTCAGACTTTATTATTCTTTCATAATTATCTGGGGAACGGAACGCAATAAAGAGAGATCGACCTAAATGAAGCTAATGATGCTGATCCGCATTTGAGCCCTGTTAATATGAAATTGAAACTAATCACAAATCCTCCATTAATTCTGTACTTATCTACAACAACTAGAATCCAAAATTATATGCAAAACTTGTACTTGTCATTGATATATATAAATTGGAAGTATATTTGTTTCAGTGGCAACCACAGATTCGTTAGAGATCCATCATATTGATGTTTCCCCAAGTTAAATAGTTAAGCAATATTAAATCACATGATTTTGGTTCAGTTGCCACTTGAAAGAGGAGTCGCCGCTAACGTTAATTGAGTCGTAGAACTTGTTGTGCAACCCACAACTATGTTGCATGCTGCGCGTCAGTTCTTCTCTCTGCGAGCACCGAATTATATTATATCGTAAAACGCATAATTTATCTGAACTTTAATAGTCTATTTTCTTTGGTTTCCCTAATAATTATTATTAGGTTTGACTTACATAAGTGAAATAAAACAAAATAAAATAAATACAAAATACTCAAATACTTAAAACTTATTTGTGTTGTTCAGTTCAGTTTGCTCATTCTAAATTTAATTCTAAAATATAATAATCCATCTAGAATTTTGATAGTACTATCGAAAAAGTTTCTAACTATGTGCAAAGTTGAAATTAATTAAATTAATATTAAAATGATAAACCTTCTCAAGTTGTCTGTATTAACTACAATTGGCTTTATCCTGGCAATAGATTTAGATGACTCCTTTTCCATTGTAAAAAACTTTAAACTTCTTGTCTCGAGAATAACATTTTAGCATGCTTTTGTGGTTGGGGATCTTAAGTAACTCCTTTACTAACTCCCATAAATGTTAGGACCATATTTTTAAAGTTAAATTCAAAAATATTTAACTGGTTTTTTGGTAATTTATATTTCGACTGATTTAAGCTGTATGATAACTAATTAATTAAATTGTATATTATTGGAAAGAGAAGTATTACAATGAGAGCAGACTATCTGCTTAAAACTTATGTTTAAATTTGCACTCCATTGGCAAATATTGGTTTGTGTCGCAAATTATTTTTGTGGTAGGCTAGTTTTGAGTTCACTGAACCTCAAGCTCAATTCAATTCTAGGTCAGTTAGTCAATTTGATCAGCTATCAGGCCTAAAAATAATAACTAGTTGCTGTAGCTACTAACAATTTCCGTTAAACGCTTTCGAGTCGAAGCCACTTATAAATGCTGCTGCTGCTGCTGCTTCTGTCAAGGAAGTAGCTTATTTTCAGTTATCCGTCCTGTTTTTCTGTCTCCCCCTCTCTCACTCTCCACATCTCACTATCTCGCCATCTCTTTGTTATTTAGTCTATTTGGATTCAATCAGTGGACTGCCCTTAGCTGTGTGGTCTGCCATTTGAAAGCGTATAAATTGTATTTGCAGCAAACAAGAAAAAAATTAGAAAAAACTATAAAACGTTGACGAGGCTTTAGAGTAACGCAAAAATTCATCTGGTGACTTTCTTTTTAGTACACAGCTGAGCAAAGTAAGCCGAATACAATGGCAAAGAGCAGAAACTAGTTTTCAATATTTTCCAATGGTTTCTGCAACATACTTTGGCAAAAAAAAAAACTTTTACAAGACTGCCGCAGCCACTGCCGCTGCGGTTGCTCCAGCACCAGCACCAGCATCATCAGCACGGACCAAACCGATGCAAACTTTCGTATCATCGTCAGTCAGTCAGTCAGTCAGGCAGTCAGTCTAAAAGTTTTCCATCATAATCTACTTAACTTTTGCTGCAATCAATTGCAGCCTTGTGTTGCAGTCGTTGTCGTTGTTGTTGCATGTGTCGCCTCATTGCGTTCGAGTTGCACAGGATCGGCTCAGTCTGTGGTTCTCCTCTCAACCCATATTTATGCAATCTCTTTGTGTATAAAGATACAGATACAATAGTCAAGAGCCAAGAGTGATACTGATTCTTTCAGCGTTAATATAAAAGTTGTCAATGTTATTCAGTTGATGCTGCGGATGCGGATGCGAATACAAATGCGAATTCAAGTTCTTGTCTTTTCTATATATATATATATATATATATATGTATTTCGCATTGAATAAGAGAAAAAAATATGTTGCATCTTGTCTGTCTGTCATAGATGTGTCTGTCTATCATAGATCTGACTGTCTGTCTGTCTGTCCGTTCAGCTGCCAAGCTGTACCACTGTCAATCAGCTACAGAAACAGACTTCAATACAAGTTATGCTTTTCTATTTTCTAAACCTGACACACACACACACACACACAATACACTCATACACTCACACACAATCTCGAGCACTGCAATACAGATACAATATCTTGTGGATGCATTCAAGCGTAATTGCACTTGCCTTTAAAATCTCTTTCTCGGTTTTTCTCTTGCTCTCTCTCTCTCTCTCTCTCTCTTTAATTTTTTTTATTTTAGCTGAGTCTTTATCGCAGATTTTTGCTCTCATCGAGCTTATTTTGAACCATGTGCATTTATATATATGTGTAGGTTTATGGAAAGATAGATACAAACAGTTGCGAAAAAAATAATAGCACCACTCTCACAAAAAATGAGTTCAAAAGTGTCTTTATTATTTTTAAGTTTGAGAAATTTATTAATACGTTGTTACAAAAAATAAGTAAG
This sequence comes from Drosophila longiperda, assembly GCA_035042125.1. Lineage (NCBI taxonomy): Eukaryota > Metazoa > Arthropoda > Insecta > Diptera > Drosophilidae > Drosophila > Drosophila longiperda. The sequence goes on from JAWNLV010000130.1 coordinate 1,315,000, forward strand.
AAAGAAAAAAAGCATAATATAGTTACATATAAATATATATTTGAAAAAATTAAATTGTATGAATAACAAAGAAAATGAATAAAAGAAAATAGCGTCGATTTCTAAAAAGTGCGTAATTGGAGCTATTATTATATATATTTATAAGAATTCCAGGAGGAAGAATACTAAACAACATGTTCAAAATTGATATTTAAAAAAAATTGCAAAATGAATGATTTTTTTACCATCTTTATGTGGTGCTATTATTTTTTGTTGTTGCAATTTTGTAGGTCGTTGAAAATACAGCGAACATTTTGTACCCTTTAAAGTGAATCTTGCTGTGCTCTTAGCAACTTTTAAGCTGAATGTGCACTGCCTTTTCTTTAAGTTTAAATACAACAAGCCTTTAAGTTCATATATTATTATGATTCAACATTGTTTTGATTTTTTTTTTTTACTAAATATTGTCGTTATTGCAGCTTGTTTGTTTTTTAGTTTTTAGTGCATTTACGAGTTTATTTTTAGTCAAGCTCAGCTTAAATTGGGGCTGGGTTGTTGTAGCTTGCCTTATGCCTTGCTTTTTTTTTTGCTGTGGCGTGGGACGAACTGACCCGCTTTGCACTCACCTATTTGGCTATGTGTGTATATAGATATTTATCTGTATATGCAGCTGTAAATCTTTGCATCTCGTTTCTCCAAATTGGCAATTGCTCTCGCCCTACTCTCTCTCTCTCTCTCTCTCTCTCTCTCTCTCTCTATCTCTCTCCCTCTGTCTCTGTCTGTCTCTTTTTCTGTTCGTTGGATGTACATGTTGAGACTTAGTATCGAGTTTGAGGCTTTGACGTTTGCTTTGCTGCTTCAGCTAATTGTTTTGTATAGTCATAGCCATATCGAGAGCTGGTGAATATAACTCTATGTATCCGAGTACGGCTATCTACTTTTGTACGAGCATCTCGCTTGTGCACATAATCGTAATTGATAGTTCGACTTTTACAAACACACACACACACTTGCAAATCGAGTACAATGTGCATAAGTTAAGGGCTTGTTTACGTGTCGCTATTATTGATGCTGTTTGCTGCTTGCTGTTTGTTGTTGCCTCTTGTAATTGGATACTTAAAATGTGCCAAACCAAGCCAAGACCTTCCTGCAGTATATGCATATAAGTGTGTGGTGTGTATGTGGCTTGAACTCTGGTATTTTCGGTATTATAGGGCAATGCCAGTTTAGTGGAGGTAATGCGCAAACGTATACGTAATATCCGCTTTACTTTACTCATACGTCAAGTGATATCAACTACCAAGTGCGAAATTCGAAATTATGCGCATCCTAAATATGTGTAAATTTGCCTCAAAGTACACGAAAAGTTCATTGAGCGTTGCTGTTGTTGTTGTCTTTGGTTGCTTCTATCGTTAACTCAATCAAATGTGTTTCACTTTTCATCTCTCTCTCTTTCTCTATTTTTTTTGTGTGTGTGCGAGCGAGATTGCAGCAGCAGCGACGTCGCAGTCGACAGCTGCTATGGCAGATTGCGTGTGCTTTTCGTTTCGTCGGCTACATATATTCTTTTTTTCCATGTTATTCTTTTTTTCTGCTGCTTCGTTCAGTTTTGTTTTTGCCTTTGCATTTTGCGTGTATCAAGCGTTCATTGCCTCCTCTCTGCGCCTATGTTTTACAGCAGTTCTTCTGCTTCGGTTGCATTTTAATTTTGTTTTATTTTTAACGCGTCGCATACAAATGTTTAATCGTTTTTTTTGTGCTTTGATTCGTTCGACATTTTTTTTTGGCGAAATGATTAGCCCGCTGTTTCTATCTTTCTATTCTTTGTGTGGGCAATTGCACTGTAAACTCTGGATCAGCCGTGCGTGTTTGTTTGATAGTGTGCTTGTGTGTATCTTTGACTCAAGGTCAAATAATATGTGACCTTTCAGTGATTTATGTTTTGTTTTATATGTTTTGTGCTGTAAGCCAATTTTCGATTTGTTTCTATTTCAGTTCAAATCAAACACGTGCTATGTGACAAATCTCTAGTTTATTGTGTGTATAAACTCATTCAATTAATGTATATACTTAGATAAGCATTGAGTCTCTCGAGTTCTTTTTCCTACATTTTGTATCGATTGCCGGCTTATCGAAGAAGTTAATATTGACTCAGATAAACCTTACAATCCGGAGTAAATGTTTAGAGTCATGCAGAAAAACTATCAAAATTTTGAGTTCCATTTAAATTTTGTTATTTGCCAATAAAAATATGACTTATATATAATAATCATATTATAAATCAATTTCTTTTTGCTGACCTTTAATCGGCTGTCTCTCAACAATGTAATTAGACACAATCGAATAAATTCATATGTGAAATATTAATACGCATTTATCGTAGCGTTAATCGGAATGTTAATTATTTTTACTCAAGCGCTTAATAGTAATATAATATATATATATAGTAATATAATAATATAAAATTGAACATAACTACAACAACCCCACTTCGTCACTCTCTCTATCTCTCTCTTTGTTAATCGAGCGAGAAGATTACTTATCATCAATATAATGCGCCTAGGCAAAGCTGTTGTTGCTGTTGTTCTTGCCCATTGCCAATCACAATACATGCCGTGCATTTAATCAGTTTAAAACAGCGCTATAAAGCGTATATGTATGGGTGTGTATGTATGTGTACATGCTCACAAACAAACATACATATACATTCGTTTACTTACTTATGCACTGCACAGGCAGCGACACAGGGCTGCATTTTAGCAGCTTTAATTTAATTTCAACTGGCCCAGCAATAACAGCACCAACAAGAATAACAACAACAACACCAACTAGAAAAGCTGTTTCACATTTTATTTTACGCTGTTTTATTTACTTGCCTTGCATTTCGCGTTGCTTTTGCTTTACTTTTGCCTTTGCCTTTGCCAGTTGCATTGTTTCTCGCCTTGCTGTCCCTGTGCAGCCTGCTCTCTTTGCTGTCTTTTTGCATATTTTACTTTGGCTTGCAAACTATTTTTGTTTACTATTTCTTTCGCGTCGCCGGCGGTTGCTTGTGCGGTGAGGAGTTTAGGAGAGGGAGGTAGGTGGAAATTCTTTGCGCTTAGTGCGTTGATTTCCCGACCTAGCCGGCGACAATATTTGTTGTGCACTCAACAACAACGCAATGCCAGCACAGGAAAAGCAGGCAGCTCACAGCTCACAGCTCACAGTTTGCAATCGCAAGAGACAAAGGCCAATGGGGAAAGGCGGTACTCAATTCTCTCCCACTCCCTCTCGTTCTCTGTAGCCCCCGTTGCCAACGCCACTGATGCCTAGCTGCATAGACATTGCTGCCTAGGCATTTTGCGGTTATTGCACAGTGGAGTATGAATTTATTTATGAAATACCAAAAGCAAGCATAAACTAAAACAGCAGATTGTGGGATAAGATTTTGGTTATTTATAGATTGTGGGATCAGATTTGGGTTATATATAAATATTTCAATTTTCAAATAGAAAAGTCTAGCAATTGAAATTTGTTTTAAAAGGAAACGGTTTGTTTAAATATGTGTTGAGTATACCTTGCTTTAATTTAAAGTCTAATTAATTTATTTTGTTTTTTTTTCTTCCAATATTTAAAAAATGAACTGATTTTGATTGTTGATTAGCTCTTTTAAAATGTCTCTTTACTTTTATTTATTTTTAATACTTTTCGACAGTTGACTTTCAAAAAGATAAAGTCGTTTTTTCCTACTTAGTTCTAATTTTTTTTTATTACAAACTTTCCCACGTTGTTTTTTTTTTATTAACGTTGTCCCCCCAACGAGACCACTGTGCCATGTTTCGCTAGCTTTAGTGTGTACCTCTCCTTCACACTCTTCCCCTCTCTCTCTTACTCTTACTGTGTGTCTGCGTGCAGTGCCTCGCAGATAAGTTGTTGTTGATGTCGTTGCATGCCACACTCGCAATGGCGCAAAAGTTCCTAGACCACTCAAAAAACATAAAAAAAAGAACACAAAATTTATATGCGCCGTCGCGCATGCAGTCGCCGTCGCTGGCAGCGCAGCCGGCGTCGAATGTTGACACGTACAGCGGCAGCGCCGACGTCGCCGTTGTCGTCGTCGTTGGCGTCGTCGCGCCTTGTATGGCTTTCAATGGCAGCAGATTATTAATATTGCAAGAGTGTGTGTGTGTGTGTGTGTGTGTGTGTCTGTGTGAGAGAGAAGGAAAGAGTGAAGTGCAGCGGCAAGCCTATAAATATGTTTTTGGCATTAGGCCTAGGCCCAGGCTTCAGTTTATTTTATGCTCTGCTCATTTTTACACTCTTGGCATTTCGATTGAAATTTTGGCACGAAGTAAAAAAATATTTTAAATATTTATCTCAAGTGAATGCGGTTTACAGTTAGCCATATTTAAGTGATATATAAATTTTTTTTTAATGCGTGTTGTACATATATATCCAGGGGATATTTTTTCTCAGCCTAACTTATAACTTGCGCAAAAACCATATCATAAAAAGCTTAAAACTATTTATAATTGTGATACCGTTAGTTTTGTGCTTTGCAACTTGAACATAAACTGGTCTGTGCCCGCTTCAGATAAACTGTAAAAATTAGAGTTATACGTAAAGCCACATATCTTTTACAATTTTAAAGGTAGAGCCACAAAACGTCTTGTCTTACTGGTCTTACATCATGGTATTTTTTGGACAAAGGTATACCTTATGGTTTTAGAGGATTTCAACATTGCCATTTGTTTCTACTCTAAATTTAGTCTTACATTTTTAATTTAGTTCAATATATTTTTTGTAAATAAATTATAGTAAAATTACAAAAATTTAAATACTAGTTGTCCAATTTGTAGCTGATATATATATGTTGACAATTTGAAACGGAAATTAGAGTAGTTCAAAAGTAGATCTATGAAGATCATTTCTGAAAAATACACATTATCCAAATTACTTAAATGGGTATTCAAACTTCGGCTTCACGAAGTTTCTTTCTTTTTGTTTTTTTTTTTTGAGGAAATGTTTTTTTGTGGATAAAATCTTTGTTGCCGTTGAATACTTGAAATAATTGCGAAAAACTGCGGCGGTTGTGTGGCAGCTGCTTATTTTCTAGCAAGCAACCTGTCTGGCTACCGTAGGGCGGCAACATCATTATCATACTTAATTATCGTTGGTCTGTGAGGCGGCAGAAGCAGAAAAACAAATTGCACATTGCACTTTTCTCGGCCTATCAACATCATCATCATCATCATCATCGTCATCATCATCGTCATCATCATCAACATCTTCATCATCATTGGCATCATCATCATCATCGTTGTCATCATCATCATCATCATTTTCGTCGGTTGCTCGACATGCGCGCTTTGTCTGTTGACTTCCACTGTGTGTGGATGCGACCATATCGTATGCGGACTATATATATATATATATAAATATATATTATATATATATATGTGTGAGTGTATATAACATGCTTCATGCACACTCCACTTGGTACTGCATTTGCTTGCATGTACGTGTGTGTGTGTGTGTGTGTATGTAAATATGTATATGCAGTCTGTGTATAGCAATTGAATATTTGCAAGAGATTTCCGTTCATTAAACCCGACAGCGAAAAGCAGAAAAGCAGCTACACCAACAGCAACAACAACAACAACAACAACGAATGAACGACGGCACAGAGCAACGACTGTAGGCGGCCTTTGAGTACCGATCCCCCCACTCACCACTCCCCTCTCCTCTTTTTGTGTGTTGCTTTCCTGGTCTGGCCCTCTGTCGGACCAGACTAGCTTCTGGCTGCACTGCTGATGATGATTTGTACTACGACGAGTGCTTCGCATTTATTTTTCTACTTTTTTTCTGCATTTTTTTATTTTTTTTTTGTGAATTTTGTTTTGGGAGCTTCGCTATAATTAAATTCCTCTTTAAAGCTACGTATCGTCTGCCTATCGTTGTTGTAAGCATACCCTGTACATACTGGGAGTGGTTAAATAGGGTATATCTAGAGTATATATAATTATATTAACGTATACACATATGTTAACTAGATCAGCAATAACCGTTCATTTATTACAGTAAATATATAAAATACATAAAGTTTGCTAAGTTCTCGATAACTTCCCTCAATTGCCTAAAATTTAAAATTTCCGATAACAATATTTGTTCCATATATTTCTGGCTTTAAATATCTACAAAATATATCTGAGCTCCACATAGGGTATCCCATAGTCATGCGCTCCAAACTCTTTCACTATGTGATTTTGTGCGCTATCGCAAAATTTTATTATTGTAGGCGCTGAATTTGGTGGCAGAGGAGTCTCAGCTGCCTACGCTTTGAGAAAAAAAAGTGTGCAAGTTTGTCTTATAAAGTCCAAACAAAGTTTGCCTGGAACGGAATGGGTACTTATAAAGTTGATGTGGGTCGTAGCAGTCAATATGAAAGTGATTGTAGTATCTTAATACATTAAACTTCTTAAACATCGACGACAAACGGCAAAAATTTAGTTTCTTACGCCCAACGTAATCTTTTATTTAAAGAGAACAACTTTTTTTTGTAGCATTCGAAAACTCAAGTTAAAACAACGAATAACTTTATAAGTACATAGTTCATGATGAAATCTCTAATGGCCAAATTAAAATTAAAATGGACTCTAAGCCCTTTCTAAAGAGACGAGTCAGTATTTTCGTAGCAAATTGAAGTTAATTGACTTGTACGAATATATTTGAATATGTTTTGTATTAACATTTAAAATCATAAACTAATCTGTTATTTGATTACTTCTCACAATTTGAGTAAGTTTTAAAATCTATTGGAATCTCAATCTATAGTAGACATCTTATTAATCTTCCGTCGTTAATTTGTTTATTTATATTCTTTTTTTTTTTTATTTATTTAATGTGGCTTGCAAAAAGTCCACAATTTCAAAAAAGGTTTTTTAAAAATGTATAATAATTGTTAACTTTGGAGAGTTTATCTTATAACAACAGGTTCAAAGGTTTTGCTATTTCTATATTTTCTTTACTAAGCACATAATGTACTTAATATAACAAACTTCAGAGTTTCTCCAATCTTTATTAATTCAGATATCTTATATTTTACATGTATAATATGCCGACGGGGTTTTAAATGTTTTTCAAATTTGTGGAATTAAATGAACAAATTTTGGTTGACATTTGCCTGGGATTTCTGCCTATTCAGCTTGAAGTATATAATTTGATTAAGCATTCAATGAGCGCACAGGTGAGATTAATGTTTCGTTGAATCTCTCTTTGACTTTTCTGGCCATTTTTTACTGTTGTTGTTTGTTCTACGTATTGTGTTGCATTTTGGTAGAACTTAAGGCTCAAAGCACGCCTTCAGCAAAATTGTTCATGTGTGTGTGTGGAGTGTGTGTGTGGAGTGTGTGCGTGTGTTGGGAGCGGCTTAAGTCTAATACAACTACTATTCTACGTGTCTACATGGTTGCATTCCTTATCCTCTCTCGATTTTTCTTTGCTGACCTGTGGCAAAATGCTTGCTGTTTCTAATTGCCGTGCTATTGTGTGTGTGTGTGAGCTCCAAGGGGCATGTGCATCATATGCTGCAAGTAAGAAATTCGCCCCGGATCGCAGTTTAATATGCTCGCTTGGCTCTTGGCTCTTTGCTCTGGGCTCTTAGCCCAGTTTATCATAATACCTTTGAAGATATTTGCGGCAGGCAACGAAACAACTTCTAAGCTGACTTGAATGAATGAATGACTGACTGACTGACTAACTGAGTGAGTGACTGATTGACTGACGTGTGGTCGGTCCAAATGGTGGATTTTATATGTGCGCTGCTTTTTGGCTTGGTTTCGTTTCGTATTTGGCCATGTAAAATTTGCAGTGCTGAAAAACATGTTTCTCTGTCGCTCAATCCATGATGTGGCAGTGAAAAACTGTTGAAGAAACAACTACAAACTGCATGCTGCATGCAGCACTTCCTTTCACAGATGTTCATAATGATGATGATGATGATGATGATGCTGATGGCAAGCAAGCACGCCAAGTTTTCAGCTTTTGTTGCCACTACCCCCTGCCCCACCCATCTTGATGCTGATGTTGCCTGGGTCGTCGTCGTTATTCATAGAACATAGCGAACATGTTTGGCCATTTTCTTTTCTGTCGACTGGCTGGCGGCCTGTTTGTCCGCTTTTCTTTCTCTGCGTTTCTCATGTCTCCTGCCTCGTGTTGTCTTTGCCTTTTCCATTTTTCCTTTTGCAGCAGCAGCAGCATTCATGCATTTTTCCTGCTAACAACCAGATGAGACAGCCCGGCCGAGTTGAGCCATAAGCCATAGGATGCAGTTTCTGCTGGCCGGTTTTTTGGGCTGGTTTTAAGAGTTTTACCTGCCTGCACTAAATATGCACTAAATGCTGTTTATTTCACCATGTGAACCCATATGTGCATTCAGTTGTTGTTTTGTCGGTTTCTGGCATTCTTCTCGCTTCTTCATCTCTCTAGCCGATGAAAGTGGCACTTCAGTCCAACCTGTTCTCTTGCCAGATGAGCACACGGCAATAAATAAATGACTCTTGTCTCAAATGCAAATGCCAAGTGCCCCTCACACACTCTACTCAATATCAATGCATACTTTTGCCTTTTAGTATTGTCCATAAAACGTAATCTTCTCTTAACCTCTGTCTCTATCTTAATGCAACCTGCTTGTGGCACTAAAACTAAAAAGTTGCGCTAAAACAACGTGCTACAACAACAACACTCGCAGAGCACTTTTCCCCCACTTTGTACGAATTGTTAGTTTTCGGCTGCGTAGTAATTATCGAAATTCCGACAGATTTCTTTTTGCCAATTATTTGTGTGAAAAAAAATATAATTTGTATGCCTATTTTGGTTTTTTCCAACTGAATCACTGTTTTCAGCTTACTCACAAATTGTTTGGCTGTCAATTTAGTTTGTTTGTTTGTTTTTTTTTTTTGGTTTTACTGCTGTCTGTTGCAGTTCAATTTAGCCGTATAATGCCGCATTTCTTTTGTTCTACCAGTTTTTAGTGGAATGATTTGGCAACAAAGCTGCTAAAATTTATTTATGTGCTTTAAACTGTGAACAATTTAAGAAATGTTGTTTAGAAGTCTTTCGGACGTGCAATAAAAGTACTACTAAAAGTACTTTGTATTATATATTGATATAATCTGGTACATCCTAGGAATGAAATGCCAGCTGAACCCATGTTTTACCAAATATTCACAGATCAAATGTAGGAGGAAAGCGATGATATTTGATAAGGTCCATGCTATGAAACCACATACGCCAAAGATTGGCACAGGCACACACTGTAATTAATAACGTAGTTAGTGGATCCAGCCCATCCTATCCGGAAATGTAATAAAAAAAATGAAATATATTTGTCAGGATGTAAATAACTCCTACAAATAGTACGTGAGATGAGGTCCAAGCTACCCATTCTTAACTGATTGTGGCTCCCCAGCCCGCAAAAGATGTATTGTCTTAAGGAAACATGTTGTACAAAGATTAAACAGGAATTAAAGTTGATGGAAAAAGTATAGGTCCAAATGGGAGCACCTGTTTATGTAACAGATATAATAATAACAATAAAAATAAAAATAATATTAATAATGAAAAATATAATAAATATAATAATATTTAAAAATATAATAATGATAAAAAATATAATAATAATAAAAAATATAATAATAATAAAAAATTATAATAATAATAAAAAATATAATAATAATAAAAAATATAATAATAATAAAAAATATAATAATAATAAAAAATATAATAATAATAAAAAATATAATAATAATAAAAAATATAATAATAATAAAAATATAATAATAATAAAAATGATAATAATATTAACAATTATGATACTAAAAAATAAAAAGAAAAATAAAATTATTTAAAAAAAAATAATTGTAAAGATATTTATAATAATTTAATAATAATAATAATAAAATGAATAATAATAATAATAAAATGAATAATAATAATAATAAAATGAATAATAATAATAATAAAATGAATAATAATAATAATAAAATGAATAATAATAATAATAAAATGAATAATAATAATAATAAAATGAATAATAATAATAATATTAAAATTAACAAAAGAATAATAAGAATAAAATGAATAATAATAAGAATAAAATGAATAATAATAAATAAATAAAATAAATAATAATAAGAATAAAATGAATAATAATAAGAATAAAATGAATAATAGTAATAATAATAATAATAATCACAATACAGAAATGATTAATAAAATAAAGATTAGGATAAGAAATCGAGTTTTTCCAAGCCGCTATGCGATTGTCAGTGAAGTAAAATGTATTTTATAAATATTTTGGTATTCATTATAATCGTTGTGTGTTTGCAACCATCATTTTAGATTATGCGGCATGCGGAGACCATTAAAGAGGTCGTTGCAACGGCATTTGGCACATTCGACTGCCACTTTTGACCATCATCAACTTTACTACGAATGCGTTGTTCATTCTTAATTTAATTCCATTTGCTTGCCATTTTTCAAGCAATTCATCAATCACACATTCAAGTTGAATATCTTTCCCCCTGCCTCCAAAAGTATCTTGCACTGGGCGAACGCATCTCTGGACAAATAAATCTCTTCCAAAATGAAGTTAGCTCTGGGCTGAAACCAAACATGAAAAGGAAAAATAAAAGTTAAAGAAAAAGTACAGAGGAATTAGAAGAATAGAATGCCGAGCGCCAGTCTCTTGTGTAGTTTGAACAAAGGCCTTTTATTAAGCTCTCGCTCAAGTTTCATTAACCAAAAGCAAACTTTTAACTGGCTAAAAGCAAGAGCAAAAAAAACCTCCCACGGCTATGCTTGCTGAACAAAAGTCCAAGTCGAAACAGTCCCAAAAGGCTTGTCCAGGCATAAGGATTTCGAAAACGGCGGTACCCGTGCGGCATTTCATAATGACGGAGAGGAAAAGGCGACTAAATTTTTGCTTTATTAAAATCTAATTTTTTATTTATGCAGTTAATTTCCGATGTTTTTTTTTTTTGCTGCTGCTGCAAGTAACTAAACGCGCTGCTTTTTAATTAAATTCTTAAAAATTTATCCCAAGCCGCAAATGTTGAGCACACACACATAATTATATTGTATACCTTTGGCATTGCACTTTATGATTCGACTTAGTAGATGGCATTTATTATTCATATTGTTGTAGGCCATTTAATTGAAATTCCTCCGCTTGGCCTACTCCTAATTATATTTTTGCCCCAGCAGAAATCCAATAAGCATTGTGACTTCTACTTCTGCTGTGCCTTGCCAAAAAATTAATGTACTTGCTATATTTTCTAAAAACACACACAAACACACGCACAACATTTGCTGACTCCCTTTAACTTTATGGCCCTAACGACTGTCGCGCTTAATATGCCCCAGGATTACGCCTCCATCCCGCCCTCTCACCCTGAGGCATCAGCTGGTCCGAGCAGAGTTGTGCCTTCAATAGGCAGCAATTTTTGTTGCTTTATTGAATTAAAAATTGAAACTGACTGGCAGCAGGCGGGTGGGCTGGTGGGCGGGTGGTGGGCAGGTTGGAGGAATAGGCGACAGAGAGTCCTCCGACAGCGTCAAAGCTGCCCTTTTGAACGCACATTAAATTAATAAATTAAAATGGAAAGCACTTTGTTTTAGCACTCAGAGTTGCTCCTAGCTCTTGCGCCATACCACTTGCCCCCCCTCCCTCAACCCATCCCTTGATTCACTTCATTCATCGACTTGGCTAAAATTATGAATTTATGTCATTTAAGAATGTCATTTTACATTGCTTATGAACATTTTTAAATTAGCCGTCGCACATTCGATAAAAATGAATTAAGTTCCGCCCAAAAGAAAAACGATTTCCAACGCCTCATAATTGCACAAGGAGGAGAACAGAGACAGAGATGGAGAGAGAGAGAGGGTAAGTGATGGTTAGGATGAAGGGATGGGGGGATGGGGGGTAGAGAATCTCTGTATCCAGTTAAGTGGCATTAGCTGTGCCTCACAATGGGAAAACTTTGTTTGTTGATCGAATTATTTGAGTTTATCACTGTGTGTAAAAGTTGCCTTTTTGGCTGATCGTATTTTATATGATTTTGCCTTAACTTATTGATGCTCTGAGTATAAAATAAACATTTTATGGGAATAATACTGTGAAAATTTGAATCTTACTCAAATTTCACTGAATTTTCGAGATGCAAATAATAACAATTGCGAAAATTATGTTGGCAACAAATGTTGAAACAATTTAAAATTAATAAATATAATTTATTTTTAATTTGTTTCTTTTCTGTTGGCGGATATTACTCGACATTAAATAAATAAAATTGTAAATATTATTAATAAAATTGAACTTAAAAAACTAAAGCAGTTCAATCCGACTAAGTTGAATATTGAGTCTTAGTTTTCTTATTTTCAACCACTGTGCAAGTAAAAAGTACCTTTAGGCAGCGTTTTTTCATCATTTCGTTCGTTCTGCGTTGGTTGGTTCCTAATAGATTTTATATTTTGATTGATTGCCTCGCTTATTCAATTGTTGTACCAGGCTAAATTTCCGCTTTGCTCTATTTAAGTTTCCTTGAATGCCTGCCCGCCCTGCCTGTTGTCAACTCCACCCCGCCTCATCCTCTTCCTATCCCCCAACCATCGCCTTTGGGCTGAGCTTGTGAACCGTGTGATTGTTTTACTAAGAGCTCCTTATAACTTGGCTAACACACCCATTCCCCCTTCCAGCCTGCTGTTCGTGCTCAGCTGTTCAGACGGGATTTAACTGCATTATTAGCCAAATCCTTGGCATAAATTTCAATATTGTCGCGACTACGCAGCAAATGAATTTTAATGCAATTTAAGGCAAGTCTCATTTGCTGACACCTTTCTTATTGTTGTTGCTGTTGTTGTTTTTGTTGCTTTTGTAGTTCTCGTTCTGGTTTTTTATTTTTGCTTTTGTTACTCTGACGCGAAGCCATATGAATGTGAGGAGGAGATGGAAGACGGAGGACGGTGGGCGGAGACGGAGACGGAGACTGTTGCTGCAGTCGTCAAATACTATTGATGCGCACTGTTGCATAAAAGCCGATCCGATCCATGTGTGCCCCAGAATGAAAAAGCCAAGCCACATCATTTCCTCTTCTCTTTCTCTCTCTCTCTCTCTTTCTGTACACGCAGTTTGTTGCCATGTAAACTAATATGCCAAAGTTTAAATACGTGCCACGCCCACAAAGCAAAGCTGGCCACCCAATAGCAGTTGACCAAAAATCTATCGATGCCAGATGCTTCACTCATACATATACACACACACACATATATATACGTACAGTTGTGGACATATTATTATCACCACTTTCACAAGAAATGTTTCAAAATTATTAAAAACGTTTTTAGGAGTGGAAAAAACCTCTTAAAAAATGTCAGAGAGAAAAATGATTATATTGCTCATCCCTTCCACATTTTAAATTTAATTAAAAAGGATGATAATATAAGATCAAAGTAAATGCACTATTTTTTAAATGTGCACTTCTAATTACGAAAACTGAACAATTTCTATATAGTACGTAAATAGTGCTAAAATATATATTTTACGCTACTTTTTGACATTGTTCCCTTTAAAGGAATAACAAGTATTTAAATTAAAAAGAATTCCATTTTAATGTTGTTTTTTGCCGTAGTTGTGCTAGTATTTAATTGGAAACATACATGTACAGATTCAGTGACACAGTATTTGGTCAGAGCTGTGTCTGGCTATAGACAGATACAGATCCTCCCAAAAATAACTGTGGTTAGTTAACTTGTGAAGCTGTTAAGTGTGACTTACGACAGTTGCTGTCAATTGCAGCTTGTTGCCAATTGAACGTTAGGAATTATAGCTCAAGTTACTAATTAATGAAACCTTTAAACTTTTTTTTTTTGTGTTGGGCTTTATGAGCAATTTATTTATGCCTAATTAACAAGAGTTTGACCAAGAAGCTATATTTAAAGATGAAAAGTTTTTGTTGCGTAGCCAATTTAATGCATGTAGGCCACAAAACATTTGGAATAACTGTTATTTATTATTATACCTTTGTAAAGCTGTTATACAAATTAATTTACTCATTTATAATTCATTGGTAAAAAAAGAAGGAAATCGTGCCATAATTAGTATTTCAATATATGCCAAGCGCTCATTTGTTTATTTATTATTGTAATGCAACTATATAGTATAATTAATATAATTATATGTATGCCCTTCACTTTGTATTATATGCAACGTAATGTTTTTCCATCGCACTTCGCAGTGCAAACAATGTATTGAGAGATATGCTTCTGCAGGCATTGCCAACACATCACAACTGCAATGCTTACTTAGTGCTGGTTACTGGTTGGTGTCGTATCTTAACAACCTGTCTGTGAAATTAACGCTCAACAACTGTTGATCGTGGAATGGGTGGCGGTGTTGTGGGGTGGGGGTGGGGGGGGTATGGCCAGGGCGTATAGCTTTGATGATGATGATGATGGCAATGCCTCAGCATATCGCATTTCATGCTTTGGCTTCAGTTTCAGCTGGGTGCTAAAAAGGCGAATGCCCGCCAACTGGAGAAGCGAATAGGCATTAGATGAAGAAAAAAAAGGTGAGAATAGAGAGAACGATGGATGAGTGGGATCGTGGAGGGAGGGGTATAGATGCTTGCTGGCCGTAATTTATGCGATTGCAACGGTGACTGCCGCTACAAGAAGAGGAAGACGAAACAGCAGAGCAGCAGCAAGCGAACAACAACGAAAAAAACATGTCCGACCATATTTTCACTCAGTGTGTATTTTTTAATAAGATTTCTTCAAGCAGACAACAACGATGACGACGACGTCTCAAGACTGATGTGTGTGTGTGTGTGTAAGTGTATGTGTGTGTGTGTGCATCAATGTTTGTAATGTTTCGTTGCAGTGTTTGCAACGCGTCGTTGATGTCGGTGTTAATAAAGATTCACCCAGCTGCTAACCAGGCGGGGGGTGGGGACAACCCATTGGGCTGCTGCTGCAACTGCACCTGTAGGTGGGGATGGGTGGGGGAAAGGCGGGTGCAACGGTGTCTGTCTATGGGTGGCCTACTTAATTTATGAGACGCGAGAATTTGCAGTGCTGCTGGCTGCAAACTGGCGAACAGCAGCACAAAGACTGTGTTGCAGTTGCTGGCGGGGAAGAGTGTCGTGGAGGGTGGGGGGTAATAGCAAGTGTAGCATAGCGCAATTTGTAATTAGTGTTGGTACATGGCACAAAATCTGCTGCTTCTGCTCCGGCTTCGGTTTCTGCTTCTGCTTCTGCTTCTGCTTGCGAAGCAAATGCATCCAACAGATACTCAACGCTCCAAGGCGGCAATGACGCTGACAACAACAACAACAACAACAACAGAATAACAACAACAGCGACAACAACAGTTGCCATAATTATGGCGTTGCCAGGCGACATCATGTGATTGACCGCATTAACAGGAGAGACAAAAACAAAGACAAAGACCATTTGCAGATGCAATTAGAGAGCGAAAAGAAAAAGATGCAAATGGGAATGAAAATGCAAATCGAAAGAGTGAAATTTTCAACTTTTTTAACTTGACAAGAGGTGTTATATTATTTGCTAATAATATCTTAATTAATTTATTTGAGTATGGTTATTTCCAATATTATTGTTACTTGTTAATGGATTTTATTCATCCTCAGTTGACAGCTTTTAGCATTTACTTTGATGTCGCAGCTACAATCCAAATCCCAATTCATATCTTGCTGGTGGGCCAAGAACAATTCCGATTTAATTAGCAATTACTTTTGGCTTAGGCTCTGTCATTTCAAAGTTTAATCCCTGGTATTATATAAGAGTCGGATTCTCATCCCAAATACACACAAACAAGCAAAGTGACCCCAACAATTTGGGTATATCCTGTGCATAATTCCAAAGTTATTGGATTATTAATAAATGAAGATCTCTCTCTGTGTGTGTTTGCATTTGAATTATAAACGAGGTTCAGGCCATACACACACCCACAACAACAAGCACACCCCCAAAGATGAACTAAAACTGTAGTTAGACAACATGAATTAAAGAGAGAAGGTAGATCAACGAAATGACCCTGGGCTAGAGTTAAATTTTAATTTGATGCCTATTTGCACACACACACACTCACACACACACACATACATACACTGAGATATATATTTACATAATTCATTATATAAGTTATAAATTTGAAGAGGCTACAAATTAGTGAACCACATTTGGTCACCAGATGACTCTCTGAATTTTCTAATTAAATGTCACTTCATGTTTTTTTGCGCCTGTGACACTTGGGCATCAAAATATTTTGCATAGTTTGCCCTCTGGCTATGGCATCATTATAATCATCCTTTAACACACACACACACTCATACACACATATGTGTGTGTGTTGTCTATTCAGGGCATTAAATGTCCATGTCATCACATGAAATGTGACATAGATGTGAACATAAAAGAATGAAATAGAATGGAATGATAAAAACCTGTGCCAACATTTTGTCACTTTTCTGTCTTTTTGTTTATTTTTTTGTTTTGGCATCTCTTCTGTGTCTGTTCATTGCATTGTTTATGCCAGATGTGATATGTTTGCATTGTCTCCCTCACTTACTCACTTTCTCTCTCTGTCTCTCTGCTGTTTTGTTGTGCTATAATCCTTAATCCTTCTGCTTTATTGTGCATTTGCATGTCAGTCGTCTGGTCGAGCATGAAGATATGCAGTAAGAGGAAGCAATGACTCTCATTGGGAACCATTTTTGACACTGCAACTCTGCAGATGCTGGTAGTCTTGATTTGCCTTTGTGGCAACTATTCTATGACAGTTTTTCATGCGGGGTTATCGCTTTTATCTAGCCACAAAGAGCCATGTGACACGCATAAGGACAATGAACGAATACTCATCAAAATAGTCCAAACTACAAGAACAGCAATCAAAGTCAAAACGTAAATAGTGCAGTTCATTTTGAATATAGCCAAAGTCTCTGGAATTGCTTTTATCTGCATTAATAAATAATATAATAAAAGCAGCCACATTTCACTATCTTGATTGCAGGCAAACTCAACTCTATTTACTACTTTGATATAAGACACAATTATTCTACTTATAAATTAATAAAAGGTGTTTTATTGCTTTCTCAATCTGAATGAACAGACGAGTTGATATATTCATGTCCGTCAATCCGTTTGTTGGTCTGTCTTTGAGATTATTGAAGTGAGAGACTTCAAATCTTGTGTAACATTTGTTTATCAAATTGGCTGCATTTAATCGATAACTGCCCACGATTCGCAAGTATCGATACATATCGATTTCAAATGGTAATGTAAGGCACGATAGTAAAAATATTATACTTAGATATATTTTTGTTATTGTTGTCGTTACAATAATATTTTTTATTAAATTTATGCTTTTGTTTCAAGTTGATTTCAGTTTTTTCTTTTTTTTTTTAGTATTCTTAGGAAATTTAAAGAAATGCCAGCAATTCGATGCAATACTTTTAAAGGAAAGTTTTTCAAATTCAAAACTAGAATATGTTTAACAAGTGGGATTGCCAGTGTATCATCAAAGTCGAATTTTCTACATAATTCTTACTTGTGTAATAATTGTTGTTCTGCCATTAGCAATAAGTAGACAAAATCCAACTGCCAAAAGCGCACAATTGTTTCATCGTTGGGAATTATGTTGCCCAACCCAACCAATGATGATGATGTCTGTATTCGACACTCTGTTTAACACTTTGGTGGCCATCGACTAAAGTAACTTTCCATCTATTTGCCCCGTGCGTGCTCCACCAAGTTATATAGCTGTATAGTAATATGTAATAGGCAATTTCGGCGCACACACCCACACAGAAGAATAGCAAAAATATTGTTTATACATGTATATATATATATTTATTTCGGTTATTATACTAACTGGGCTAGGCCAGCCTGCTGCGACTCTGAGTTATTACTCCTCCTCAAAGTGGGTGGATGGGTTCTGGGAGGAGGATAGCTTTATAGTTTCGCTTTTGTTGCCATTGTCGCGAGCAGCGAACATAATTTTAATAGGTCATCATATTAAGGGATTTTGTGCAATTTGTCTGAATAGGTTGCCACACATTCCCACACACACACACACACACACAACCAAACACACACTTGCACGAGGACTTAGTTGGTATTGTTATAGTTTATTTGTTGAATTGAGTGTAGGCTTTAATTCTGTCTATATTGATTGCTTTGCTGCCAGGGAGGGAGGCTGTGCACCCTAACTCTCTTCCTCTCTCTCTCTCTCTCTCTCTCTCCTCCCTCCCTCTCTCGAAATCTCCAAGTCAGCATCTGCATTTCTCTTGCTCTTCTCACTGTAAGTGAGGACCCATTTCGGTTATAGGCCATTTGCCACAAGCTGACATGTGCGTTTAATTGCGTTTCACTTATTTGACACAAAATTAATATAGCACAACGCATTTGTGGATGTATGCGAATGTGTGTGTGTGTGTGTGTGTGTTGAGTTGTGTTCGAGTTTCAGCCCATCTGCTCTGCTCCTTAGGCTGTGTTGCTGTTGCCCACATAAGTATACTATAATTTGGGGCACATGCCTATTGTTTCAGCAACAGCAATTATTATGTAAGCATCCCCCAATTCTAACTTTGTATAAAATGTGTGCATAATTAAATATTTCTGCAATATTTGCGTTTTGCTCGAAAGCAGCACAACGCCTTATCATTGTATTTTCATTGCAATTAAACTTTTTGTTTTGAGCCTATACAAAAGTCAACTGCTAACAGTCAATTACTAAATTTTAATAGTAGATGAAATGCCAGATTATTATATATATATGTTATGCTAGGATATGGCAAGTAACTTCAGTCGACGGATTTCCGATGTATTTATTTATAGATTAAAAAACTGAGTTTAAATGATATTTTTATAGCTACTGTTTGTGATTTTAAAAAGAGCATTGAGTTTAAGCCAAGTTGTTGGGGCTTTTGCGGTTGATGGTTGTTTTCGTTAAAATGCTGTAATGCGATAAGTTCTTAAAATGCTGCTTTATGTTTTGGGTGCCAAGTCTAGTATTATTATTACTACTGCCTCCCCAGCCCCAGCAGCAACAAATTGTGTACGCTTTAAGGACCCCCTCTTAAAGTACCAAGGCAACTTTCAGTTGTGAAAATAAATCAAATTATGTGCACGGCAAAACGGCTCTGCTATAAAATCTGCCCAAATGTTATTAAGTGCGGCCCAGGGACATTCATCAGTCCGAGAAATGCTGGTCGTTGAGACTATTTTTGGGTTTGCAGCCAAGTATTTTATGTTATTAATATTAATATTATTATGTTCTCTTATCCTCGCTTCTTTTTCTGTGTGTGTGTGTGTGTGTGTGTGTCTGCGGGGTCGCAATTATGCACTTTAATGAGTTTTCTCTTTGACCACAGCCCCCCGCACTTTCAGGGTAGCAAACTGTACTCTGGTCCAGTGGCAGCTGCAAATGTGTCAGGTGTCGCCTGTTTGGTTTGTGAAAATTAACCACTCAGGAAAACACACAGCAGCCAGCCAACTGAGTCGCACATGTGCATACATAATTCTTAAAAAAAAGTATATTTGTATATATATATATATTTACTTCCGTCATATAACTTTTTTTGTGTAAAAATCTCAATGAGTCCCAATAGTACAAACGTATAATATTTTAAAGTGAGCTTTTAATATGATTTATTTAGTTTCTACAATACATTTAACAATAAACTTTTGCTTGTTGGCGGCACTTTCTGAATTAGCAAAGAAGTTTCATGCAAACGACAAAGAGAAGCTGAACTCAAAAGTTTCAGCTGTTTTCCTTATGGGCAATTAAAGTAATGTTTAATGAGCATTTCTCGCCCACATGTTGAGCAACCTGAAATGCCACACACAGAGATATACAACCAAAATTGAAAAGGTTAATGCTTTTCCTAAAAAGATGATTAAAAAAAAAAACACTTCTTTGTTTATGTTGCTCAAGATTGAATACACTGACAGGCATTAATTAAAGTTGTTCTTTGCATCTTGGAGTTTGCTAGCAAACTTCTCCTATAATTAAAAATCCTTTGTGTACAAAAGAAACCAAGAAAGTTTCTCAAATAAATTTATAAAGTTCATTGACTTTTTGAAAGTTTGCTATCATAATAATCGAATCCAACATTTAGATATAGATAAATACTTTTTAAATTATTATTTTTTTGGAGCTAATTTTTGTTTATATCTGTGGAAAGTTATTAATCACTCCAGCAAATGGTCCCAGATATTAATCCAAACCGAAACTGAACCAAATCGAAAGTTTTATCCAACTAGAAAGCGATATTTTTATGCAAAAATGGTCTTGCACAGACAAATTGGAAACTTTTAATTTATTTTTTTATATAATAAAAAATACTTCAAGGAATGTTATATGGACAATAATAAAGTAAATTGTTCTTTAAAGGAAATGAATAAATATGAATATATTCCTATTCGATATCCTATAACGGTAAATGTTAGTCTCCTAAATTGAGTTGCTAATTACAACATTTTGTATTACTTTCATTTTTAAACTCAATTCGAGCGCTCAACTCGAGAATTGTGTAATGCTGGTTCCGCAGAATCCAACACCTGACTTGGGATTTCAGTTTTAGTGTGCTGGTGATGATGATAATGGAGGCGTTTGGCGGTGCTGCTGGATGTGGTAATGGATGTCAACTTGACGTGAGTGTGTTGTTTTGCCGCTAACTAGAAAACGGCATTTTGGGGCAGAGTGAAAGCAACAACCACCACTCAACCCGACGACAGCACCGCCAACTGTGGCCTTTACTCGCCTGCACTTGATGTTTGTTTTTCTTAACCTCCTACCAAAAGCGGAAAAAACTCCGCACGTCTCTCTCCATGTCTCCATGTCTCCATGTGTGACTACGACTAAAATTGACGTATAAAGTCAACGCTGCTGTCAACAAAAGTCTCTCAACGCATGACAGCATTTTTAAGGCAGAGATGTAGCCGTTTCTCCATCCATCCATCCATCCATCCATCCATCCAACCATTCAACCATTCAACCATTCCACCGTTTCAGCAAGCCAGTCAAGTCAGTCAGCTAGTCTACAGCCTCATATATATGTGTTTGTGGCACGTACAGCATTTAGTATTTATTGTGCCGCTTCTTTTTTTTTTCGTTTTGGAGACCGACAAAAATTCAATTGGTTTTTCTTTTCTTCATCTTTTGGGGCCGAGACAGTCAAAAATCGGCTTGTACAAAAGGTGCAATATCAAATGGCAACAACTGTTGCCAGGCCAAATTATGATGAAACACAATGTAGTGCGCCACAAAGCGAGCAACAATTCTTGAATGTGCCACAACTTTATTAAGAGACTCTGATAGTAAAATTCTAGTGCAAAAGTGCTTTAAATTGAATAAAATAAAGCTACTGCCACATGTCGGGAAGTTTATCGTGTATAGATATTTTTGCTATACGGTTAGAAAATCTTTTTTAATTTGAATCCTTCGTTAAACATTTTTAACTAAGTTCCAAGCAATATGTCATAAATTTCTGTACAGAATGCAGTTCACTGTGCATGCCAGCTTGTTGAAGGAAAAAGAAATTGCTAGAGAAACAAAAAAATAAAAGAGAGCAGCTCTTTCATTATATATCTTGGTGATTTGTGGCGCTGTTTTTCCCATTGCCAGGAAATTAGAGAATTGGCACACACACACACACACAAACACACACTAATCGAGGAATTGTGTGTGGAAAGCTAAAGAAATTAGAAAGCAAACCAAACCAAACCGGTTGGCAGCCAGACTTGGCATTTATGTGCGAGTTAATTAAAAGAAAACTAGTTACGACGATGCGTTTGCCTTTTAAAGTTTGCCACCGCCAAGAAAAGTCATTAAGAGCTTTGGCCAAGTGCAACCGCCACTCACATTGCGTATGATTGATAATGAGTCTGCAGCAGGAGTTTTTCAGTCGAACTCGAAGCCTGAGTCGAAGCTGGAGCTCCAATTGGAGTCGATGTCGTCCTCTCGACAACGTTTTGCTCGTCATGCAATGCAAACAATTTACAATGCATGTAACGCAACTTATTATTCCATTGCCCTTCCCACAGATTGTCTGCTTCTGTCTCTTCGTCCGTCTGTCTGTCTGTCTGTCTGTCTGTCTGTCTGTGCATCTGCCTGTCTCCTGCCAGCTGAGGTCTGTGGCGCTGTCTTGCCACAGCCATTCACAGCAGGCAACCCCCTGGCGACAGCTTCAGGCTGTGCTGTCTCTCGTCCATCTTTGGCTTGGCGTATTCTGGTCATGTGCTGTGTGTGCTTCTTCAATGCCACCTCCGGTTCACACTACTCCCAGAGCTTGATATTTAGATGTGTGCAGTATGTGCTCTGACTCTGACTCTGATTCTCTCACACGGACTACACTCAGAAATATATATAAGAAAAAATATTAGTAAAGCTATCTAAAAGGAAAGTCATCCATCAGACAGTGATTATTTAGAAATAAACACTAAATATTAGGGAAATGTATCTCAAATTTAGTAAGGCTTTTTTTTTAAATCTACCAAAAAGTATAGAATTCTTTTTATATATATTTTACAAATACTTTCTGTTATTAAAAAAAAAAAACATTTCTAAAAGTAAAAATTCCTTTCTAAAATTCAATACATTTTAGAAATATGTTCTTTGAATAATAGGAATACCAATCTAAATCGACAGAAAGTTTAAGTTTAAGTTTATTAATTTGCTTTAAAAATATAATTTTTTTTATTTTTGTATTTCAGAAAAATTTAATTTTTTTTTTTTTTTTGGTTCTTACCTTTGCGTAAGAGATTTTAGAGAGCTAAAAAATGTTCACTTTAAATATGAAAATATTTTTCTATTTCTTTTTTTTCTTTCGTGAGTTCTGTTTGTAAGGAATTTCATGGCAATTTATTAAAATTAAGGTTGTTTTTTTCTCTGAGTGTATAGTGTATAAGTCGAAATCATGCCATCATTTTGGGTATTTCTTCTTCATTTCAAACATTTGTCATACCAGGGCCGCAATTCACATTTTTATGGAACTGTGTGGCAGCATTCTTTAGACAAGAACTTAAGTTCAAATGTGAAATATGCAAGCAATTGGTTTAGTTTGACATTCGTAATTTGGTTTACTTGTTATTGCAACTGCAACTGCAACTGGCATTGGCAAGATGATGATGAATTCGCAAAGTTTTGTCACATTCTGCCAAAAAGTTGACTCTACATTTCCTTAAATGAAGAAGATGAATGTTCTACGAATATGCTGCAGAATGAATTATTAACAAGAAAAGAATATTAAATGTGTATGCACTTTGCAGCAGGTGAGATGAAAGAGGAAGACAATATGCATGCCTAGGATGGGATTGGTTAGAGTGAAGTGCGCCCTAATCTTATATACAGCAAATGTCCAGCAAATGATCTCTCTTGCAGAAGAAACTTCAAATACAAAAAATAACTAGAAATTTTGATATCCTTATCCAAAAGTTGTTTTAGAGTTTGTGGCATGTCCTGCAGTAGACTGTCCTGCAGTCCTCGGGCATCTTTGTGTTGCATGAAAAATATTTGCTGACTAATAATGAATTGCTAGTTTGTTTTGTTCGCCACACAAAGATTATTTAAAGAATTAAAATTTAAATTTTTGTTTGGCTGGCATTTGGCGCTTATTGCAGTTGACTTGTTGTCTTCTTGCTAAAGTGCCACAAGCTGGGGCACTAGTTATTGTCACACCTGGACAGCATTGTTGATTTGCATATTTGTACAGAAACATGGAAATATTCATGTAAATAATGGGGCGTGGCAGCTGTTGTTGGGACTGTCGTTTGGTTCTGGCTATCATTGACTCCCTTGTTGTTTTTGTTGTTGTTGCAGTTGGCGGAGTCGAGTAGCAGTCATGTCAAAGTAAAGTGCAAGCGGGCAGCCAAATTATGCGCATTTATTTATACGCTAATGCCTTTTACAGTTGCGACCCGCATAAGTTTCGCGACAAGCTCTCCGGGCCGGGTTTTGCCTGTGTGTGCCTATGTGTGTGTGTGTGTGTGGTGTGGTGTGGTGTGGTGTGTGTGTGTGTGTGTGTATAGACTATATTCTATCTCTAGGCTGAGTTGCCGTTACATGGAGAATTAGTGTGCATAATTTTATAAGCAACAACGACAACAAAATCAGCTGAGCAAGTTGCTGCTGCTGCTGCTGCTGCTGTGGCAGCCATCGCACTGGCCTGTGCAAATATTTTGGAGCATTGCCTCCACCCGGAGCCCCTAGAAGCCCCATTGGGGAAATGTTTTTGCTGCTGCTTGGTCTCTGTCTCTCTGCCAGCGGCAAACATTCAGAATCATATGCAAAGTGTGCTTGTAAAGTTATGCTGGGAATTTGCTTCGCTTACACGAAAAAAGTAAGCGAATAAATAAAAAAGAATATTAAAAAAAGCAAAGAAAAAAAATAAAGTGAATACATTTGTGTGTTGTTGTGTGTATTTTGTGTATATGTTGAATATCTGTACTAAATTGCACATGATGAGATTTCAAGCGTAAGAAATGCCTTCGCGGCGGCAAGGGGCCAACCATCAATACTACATTCATATGCATCGATGTGTGTGTGTGTGTGTGTGTGTGTATGTGTGTATGTGTGTATGTGTGTACTCTTGTTTGTCCCATCCGCACTGTGGAATATGCATATAAAAACTTGGCGCAGTTTCAAAGTTGTGTTCGAGCAAAAAAAAAAAGATATGAAACAGCAATAAAATATCATATCAAAATTACAACAACACTCACGAGACATTTGTTGTTGTTGATGTTAGGATTTCTCGGTTAGTAAAATGCCGGAAGCCAGAAAAATGCCCGGCAAGTTGACTCGCCTCGACTCGAGTCGAGTCGACTTAAGTGGGCTGAGCGGCAATTTGATTAAATGCATTACACGAATCTTACAAAATAAATTAGCTAATTTTAAAATATGTATATATGAAATATTCACAGTTACCAAATGCGTACACATAATTTATGAATTGCGTTTCTCTTTTTCTCTTTGCAGTGCAATAACTAAATACAACCGCTAAGCAACAGTATTTTCGCTCAACATTATAATAATATTACTAATCATACAATACTAATAATTTAATGCAAAATCTATATAGCAGTGATTATATGTTGCATTTTTGAAAAAAAGCCAAAAAGAAAAAAGCAATATCCAACACATACCACAAGAGACGAATATTTGAAAAGAACGCAGCGAGCTTAAGCCAACAAAATAAACGTAGTACGACTAGTAAAAGACACCACCAATTTAATTTGAACAGAGATTAAGCAAACACAATAAATACACAAGAAAGACATACAAATATATATATATATATATATATATATGTACTAGCCAAAATCCCGAATCGATGTCTGTGTGCATTATATTTTAATCATACATGTACAATATACTCCACGAACAAGTATATTTACAACATAAGCCATCAAGTCGCAGCTAAAAGACAAGTAGTAGGAAAAGAGAAGAAATCGACCGCCGAATCGGTCATCATTTTGCTGAAGAGCAAATTCATCTAAACAAAAGACAAGAGTCAAACAAAACAAAAACAAAAAGAAAATGGAGGACAATAACACAAGCGGCAGTGCGAGCGGTGCGCCCATCAAACTCGAGGATCCATCGGTGACACTCACAATAAGGCTGATTATGCAAGGAAAGGTAAGTCAACTGCCAACATTATTTATATTCTTTATTTTATAATAATTAAAACTTCTAGTGAAATATTTGTTACATACTCGGACATATTTAAAAATCACATTGAGAAAGATTCTCAGCGTCTGTTTAGTCAGCTGTCGATATATTATAATATAATATATATTAACAAAAATCCAAAAAAAAAAAACACTTTGTCTGAGTCTGTTCAAATATATTTTAATACAATTTTTTGCAAGCACTCAATTCAAAATGCAGTTATTTTCATCCATTTATTTACATTCATTTTTTGTCTGTTTCAAATGATGCATTTTTATGATATATGAAAACAAGATAGGAAACTGTTTTTAATATATTTGTATATTTTTTCTGTTATATTTACAACTTGCGTTTCTTTTACACGGGTAAAAATGCAATTTATTGTACATATTAGATATTTTTAACAAATGCATTATTTATTCATTATTACTTAATATGGAAAAAGCATAAGATTTTACGGATATTTTAACTAGCTAGTTAAATGAGTTTTAATTGAGCCAATACAGCAGACGAGCATATTGCACTAATATAGCTGAAATTCATTAAAGTTTTTTTCTTTCTACTATTGAGAAACATAATTTTTTATTATAAAATATATTTATATTTTCAAGAACATTTTTCGTATTTATTTTAACAAAAGAAGAAAAACATAATAATTTTCAGAGAATTTTCCGTTTGTTGTAGATTTTTTTATGAAAGTATGTTAAATATTTATTAATTGAAATGTTTGAAATTCTTTTATAAAAATCTCAAGTGCGCCGCATGTGCAGCTCTAAAGTGAGTTGGTAACTTTGAGAGCAAATACAAATATTAAATACTGAGGACGGACTAATTTTGTTTTCACAGTAGAGTCGACTTGGGCTTCCCAGCCCAGCCAATCAGTTTAAGCATTAGACTAGGCGCCCGGCGGCCACCTACTTGCTCAAATAGAGACTCAATTTGTTTTAGAACTTCTTGGTTTTGGGGCTCTTTAAAATTTAAAATGTAAATTTTGACGCCCACCTGTATTAAACATGGTGGCCGTAATACTCCCCATCGAATAATGACATTTTAAATATTAATGGGAATTTTCCCCAACCATTTTATATCAATCAAATGTAATACGGTGTGAGAAAGAAAGAAAGAAAGAAAGAAAAAAAGGGAGATATAACATAAAAGGTGGTCGGTAAAAAAGTAATTAATGTTAAAAATGAATGTGTGCATTTTTAATGCAAATTAAAATTAAATACGCCACACTTCAGGCATTATTGCGAACTAAAGAAAAACAGACAGATCGAAAAAAGAGATGGAAAATGCTGCACAGTGAACAATATATGTAAATAAGCAAAAACGAAAAATTTAAAGTCATAAAATGCAAAGCATGCGTTGGCTATTAAATAATCATTACAGCTCGAAAATATAAACAGAAACCCATCAATAAATGGCATAAACATAAAAACCGCCACTCAGTACAAAAAACATATGTGATTATTTCAAGAGACACACAAACCGAAGAATATTTATGTATATTTTAACCATTTCGACCAGTTCAAGGTACTCAAATGTAGATAATACAAAACATTTGTTTATCATGCATAGCTAGCTATACTGAATATCAAAAAGAATTTTAAATACAGAGGAGATATGCAAAAAAAAAATATTTTATAAATATAATTAATTAGCTGCAAAAAGTGTGACAAAAAGAAATTTACTGAATATTATTTAAGTTAGTGGGGAACGAAATGCTATGTATATAAATGTATTCAGTAACATAAGAATATATAGTTAAAATTGACTGCAAAATAATGTAAAGGAAAACAGCTATTTCAATTACACATTTATCAGTCAGATATTAATGTAATTATATAAAAATAATTAACTCGATTTACCAGCAGAAAACAAGCAATTGCTGACTAAAAGCTCCTCAATCAGCCGCAATGAACTCAGCTGACATTAATTGGACAGATATCTGATAGCCATGTGTCAAATTTCCAAAAATTATTAACAACAACTTAAAGCACAAATCTGCGTTTAAATATCAGCTTATTTATTTAAGCAGAGTCGCTAAATACAACTATTTGCGCAGAATTAGCTACAATGTGTAAGCATAAAAATAAAGAGACAACATTCAAAAGCTGTCTGGCAACTCTGAGCTGTCGGCGGTTGTGCCACCTCAGCCCAATGTGGATGTGGGGTAATCTGGTGTCGTTAATCTCGCTTCACATTACTTAAAATCCGATTTGTGGCGACGACGACGACTCTTGAGTGCAAATTGCGCATTTGAAGAGTGTGCGACCTGTCTTTGATTTAAATATAAGTGCGAGCATGTTATTGGCTGCTGTTGTTGTTGTTGCTGCCAACTTAAGTGTGTTGCACTGAAAGGCAGCGACAGGTGCAACACCAGTCACAGATAAGCCCACAGAGCAACGCAGGGCGCCAGAGGAGAGACAGCCAGAGAGATAGATAGATAGAAGACAGAGACAGAGACAGATATCTCTACACATTACATGATGTGTAGTTGAAAATTGGCAAAATGGCAACAAAAAAGAAAATGAAAAAAATTTGCAGACAATTTATAACAAAAATAGCAACAGACAGCATTTGTTTAGGTTAGGGAATGGTTAGGGGGATTGTCGGAGGTTCGATCAACGACAATATACGTAAATAATTGCACACTTCTCGGCCCCAGCTAAATAGCAGCGCCAAAAACTAAAATAAAGTGTGCAAATATGTATAAAATATATAAAAGTGTTTTGTGTTTTTCATTTTGCATTACATACGTTTTGGGCTTTCCGATTTTGATTTTATTTACGCTGCTCTGCACAAGGATTTAGGCAATAAATATTCAAGGCGCTTTGAAACTCGCCGACTTGCCTCTCTTCCGACTTGCGTCTTGCGTCTTGTGCCTGCCACAGAGATGGGCTATGTGTGTTGCTCTCTTGATCGATAGTTATAGATTAGCGGTGATTTATGAGCTGCCGCCAATATGGTTGTCTGCTGTTGGCCAACTTGACAAATCCAAATCCACACACACACACACATGCAAAATATGTAAATATATATTTTTAGCGCAATGCAAATCAAGTGGCAAATAAAAAAGAATGTGAAAAGCAAACCTGAGTGGAAATGAAGTAAATTTTCAATTGACATGAGCTTTAAGCAAATAAAGTTGAATTTACACAAACAACATCCGTGTTGACTTGTTAAATTGAGCGTGCAACGATCCTAATTGTCTGTGTATATTCGTTTATAACTCTATCAATATCTGCAACCCTTTCAGGATATACACTCGGAATAAAATGCTTACAAATTGGGCATATGGTTTCCAAAACAAATCTCGAATTTATAGTCAATTTTTGCTAGGTACTTTAACAAACATGTTTGTATAAGTATAAAAGCATTAATGATGTATCGGATGGAAATAATATAAATTTACCGACAAGAGTTGAGGCAGGTCTCAAGTTACTCAGCATAAATGAGCATGTCAACTCACATTTAATTTCATGAATTTTAATAAATCATCATTCATTAGTTGACTGTCCGACTCTTTGCGAAGTAATTGTGGTTTTAACAAGCACAATCAGAATCAATATGTGCAATAATTTTTCATTTATATTCATATTCTCTTTGAGCATCTTTAAATAATATGAATGGCATTCTCTAAATATATTTATAAATGTTTCATTAATTTTAAGCAGGCACAACAGAAAAAGGTGCAAATCTATTTTGCCATAAAGCTGTTCTCACGATGGCTTAAGTAATGCAAATGTAAAGTAACCAGTGTTTTCATATGAACAACATTTCAATTAGAGTGCATAAATAAATCAGTAATTATAATTAGACAAGCGGCTGTCAGGAATGGCGCACTGCCCACAAAAATCGCATTCAGCTGCCGTATTCTGCTGCTCTATGCCAATTTCACTAATTAAAAATGCATGATTCAAACAGAAACAAAGCTGCAACACAGCACAGATACGCAGACTGGCAGACATCCGACAATTTCAAAATACTCGATAATTCTCTGCGAGAGTGCAACCCACT
Source organism: Drosophila longiperda (assembly GCA_035042125.1). Lineage (NCBI taxonomy): Eukaryota > Metazoa > Arthropoda > Insecta > Diptera > Drosophilidae > Drosophila > Drosophila longiperda. The sequence continues at coordinate 1,344,728 of JAWNLV010000130.1, forward strand.
TTTGGCTAAGGTTTCTATGCAATTTGCGACTGGCTGCCAACAAGCTATAACAACAATTACAACAATAATAACAAATTCAAATCCAACAAAGAAACTTTGCCGAAGAAGGCAAAATACCAAAGACTAAACTACACAAAAGGTGCATTCAGGTCTTGCGCTATATATTCTCAAGTACAGCAAAGTGGAATATATTTTGCAATTTATATTTAAGGCAATTTTATTTACAATATATTTGTAATAACTAATCATTTTTTCATTTTTATTGTAATATTTAGTAACATTTAATTTAACAATTTGATTATTTATTAAATTCAGATGTTGTGTAATACACAATTTATGTAATTTATTATTTATTTCTTAGTTTGCAATACTTTAATTCAAGTATAGATCTTAAAAGCTATATCATCTTTGAAATGTTTATAAATCAGCTTTTTCCTGCAGATTGAATCTCACCTGAAACTCAACTTAAATTCAAAATAATCAATTGTTTAACGTTGGAATTGTAAATTGTAAATCATTGTTATATCCAACAGTGCCAAAGCAATCTATCTCTAAATTAAATAATTTAGTTTATTTTAAACTTTAAAATAAGAGTTTTGTTAATTAGTTTGTTCTCAATGAGCGGAGTTTTTGTCTATTTTGCAAAGCCATGAACAGAATAAAAAAAAAATTATATTTGTTCAGTTAATGAAATTCAAATCTTAGCTATCTGATTATCGAAATATGACGCAATCAGCTCCAAAATTAAAATATGTTTTACTGAATTATAATATTCACGTTGACGCTTGACTGGGTGTTCTTTTTGTTAGTTCTGTCGTTAATTAATTACTTGCGTCACCAACCCGTGCTTGACTCATTTGACTTCTGACGCTGACTTTCACACAAAATTAAAAACAATTGCAAATCCAAATATTATATTCCCTTTCGGATCAGAATCCACCTGCTGAAGTCTTATTATTGATATCGGCACAGATTGGTAAAGGTAAAAGTTTTTCATAGAGAGACTGAAGCAAAGTAGTTCGATAAGTCTGATTATATTAAGAGTAATTGTTCTTTATTTAACGAAAATATTATTATACCCGCTATGAGAATAAATCTTTAAAAGGCAGCAGTTCAATTTAAACTGCAAAATGCCTACCTATTGTGGCTGTGGCCAATCCTATATTGGGAGCAGAGTTTATTATGCTGACAGTTTGTATTGATATTTATAATTTAAAGGGTATTGCATAAATGTAATTATATTGTCAAAATCCGAATCAAATACATATTTATGAAGAAAGCACACATATTAACTCATTTGTGGGAGATAACTAGGTGTGCTGTTTATGAAAATGTCAATTAATTACTTTAGAATTGCTGTCTATTTAATATCTGTTCAAAAATATTTAATGCATAATAATTAAAAAATAATTTACCCACAATTTTGAAAAGATATTAACAAATTAAAAATTAAATATTTAAACTAAAATTAAAATAAATTAAATAATATAAAATTACAAATAAATAAATTGAAAACTTAAAATTTAAGGTATTATTATTAATATGGGTTAAACATTAATTGTATTGGTTTGGGAAATGCAGAAATAGCCCAATTAGGCCAAAGGTTTTAAGTGGTAACGATTTAATGATAAAAATGTAAGAATTTAAGAAGAGAGAGATTAAGTTCGAGGCAGATAATAATGAAGAGACAGGCCAATCTCTGAAAACTGTATAATGAAATAAATTATTCACAGCTAGGCATGCTTAGAGATTTCCGGGAGTTATGTTTTGTAGTCATACGGTTCAAAAGCTTAAAGAATCGTTTTAGATAGCTCTTTGGGAATTTCTCTGAAATATTGCTTAACGATCTAACTGTGATATTTAGTTTGCCAAAGTTGTTCCTGAAACACATTCGCACTAAAACTAAGCAAACTTGGGTTACTTTCCAGAGACGACGTCTAATTATCAGCACATTAAATTTCAGCGGCTTTAGGGGACTGGACAGAAATACAGACAGACAGAGAGACAGGCAGACAGACAGAGAGAGAGAGAGAGAGAGAAAGAGAGACAGACAGAGCAGACGTAGACAACTTGAAAAGTTAGACTAATATTGTGAAGCAAACGAAACATTTTGATAGCCCATTTATCACACGACCAACTCGTGAAGCATGTGGCCAAATAGCAAACAACAACAAATAAGAAACAACAAACAAAAACACAGTAATAACTTTTAAGAAGAATTAACAACAACAACAACGAGAATAAGAGTAAAACGCATTAAGAGGTTCACAGAATGGACGCTGCTAATTGTGCCGCAACAAAAGAAACAAAAAGAGCCACACACACACACTTACACACACTTACACACACTTACACACACTTACACACACTTACACACACATTTTTGATGTTAGTAGACCACCGGCACGAAGAAGAAGAAGACGAATTGGTGGCAGCTTAGCGCAGACAGCAACACAAAAAAAAAAAAAGAACCAAAAAAAAAAAAATAAAATAAATGAAAAAAAATCATGCTGAGCGTGCAATTTTCAACTGCGTTGGTGGAAACTGTTGGGTTTTTTGGCTTAGCGTCTTTGTGTTAATGCGACGGCGTTGAAAATTCTCAATAGCGCAAAATAATGTTACAAAAAAGCCCAAATAAATGCAATGCACGTAACAGAAAAAATAAATAAATATAAAGAAAAAACACTGCCAAACCGTGAGAACCATTTATGGAAACCGTTTCGGTCGTCCAAGAAAAACTTTGCTACAAAATGTTTGAAAATGCAATGTGACAAATGTTCGTGTCAGGGGGGATTGGTGGGATACGGAGGGAGGCGCGATGGGCGCTGGTTCACGACATGTGTGTGCCGCTTGTTGCACGAACTGCTGCTGCTGCTGCACACATGTGTGTGCAATGCGTTGGTCCACTGCTGCCCCAGCCCCACCACTGCAAACTTTTGCACTCTTCGTTCCCTTTTAATAAATCATGCCGCACGTTTGTTACATGGCATTTTTCTGTTGTGCAAGTGTGTATTTGTTACTGCTGCTACTGCTGCTGCGGCTGCTACTGCTCCTGGCACTCGAAGTGAAAACAGAAAAGTGCAAACTGTACAATTAAATAATTTACAGTTTTCCCCGACAAAACAAAAGCAATTACAATTCTCCGCAAGTCGCAGCGAGTGGCATTTTTAATTTGATTAAGCATAAGTAAAAAAAAAAAACAATGAACACACTGTAAAAAATGTCGTCTCTTTACAACGTTCCTAATTGGTTTGAACCTACACACAGCAAGTCCAACTTATCGTTGAATATTCAATTTGTCTTATAAGCAATATTCCATAATAATTTATTCAACATTCCATTAACAAGGCCACATATTTTGTCACATTTAGGTAAAATGCATGACTCTCCAAAAATTATTGATCTTCATTCAATCGTTTGCTGACCAAATGCTTTTAAGCCATTTCAGACCCCAATTTGTTTACATTGAGTTGAAGCCAGCCAACCAGCCAGCCAGCCACAAAAATGCTTGGCTTACACTGTCCACATCAACCTCTACTTGCACTGCTCCCATGCATAACTTCGAGCAACAATTTTAAATGACATGCAAAATTTTGAATGCACAATCGAAAAAGTGAATTTTTGCATAGAAATCGATGCATGACGTTGGAAGTTGGCAAGTTGGCAAGTTGGCAAGTTGGAAGTGCAAAAAATTTAGCATTTAATTGCTGGCTTGTAAAATAGCCAAAGCCGGTTTGCTTGCCTGGCTGTCTAGCTGGTCTGCATAGGGGGAGAGCTGTGTGTGTGTGTGTGTTGGGGGGAGGTGGCTTTGTCAAAGTAATTTTGTAGCGAAACGGACTCATCAGAGACGCTGTCAGGCATTTAGCAAAAGGAGCACAGCTGCAACAAAATTCAATCAAGTGAAAGTGCAAATATTGTGTATAACATTATGCGTATCATTCGAATATTCAGTGAGTTTGGTGGCTCATCGCTTGACCCACACACAGACTTATGCAAATTGTGTAAGCTTCTGAAGCTGCCAATGCCAATTGCACGGTTGGTCAGCAAAGTGGTAGGTTGAGAGAGATGGGCTGACTTGACCACATTGTATATTATAATGATGATGAGCATTTCTCGCTAATGAGCAGCACATCAAACTTAATGGACATTGGTCTAGGCCGTTTCAAATAGCCATCTGAGTGTGTGTTTGTGTGTGTGTGTGTGTGTTTCTCTAAGTACTTAAGCCAGAAAGAGAGAGCTCATATAAATTATGTAGCTCTGTCAAAATTTGTCTTGGGTGCAGACAGGCATAAGAACGCAATTCATAGGCGTGTAGTCCGTAATCATGCTAATAATTATGGCAGTTCCTTCTGACATTTGTGTGTAATAAATATTTCGGCCATTTAGATTGGGCACCATCACCATAAATATCATAGAAAGTGGCTCATAATGCACAATCGACCCACAAAAAAAAGTAGAGACAGATTCACGTAATATTTCTACACTGATTTTGAGGAGAATATACCATTTTGTACTAATATTGTTTTGTACGATTCTGCATTTTGTGACAGACTGGCAAAATGCCCAAAAATTCTGCACACCTTGCATTGTCTCTGTGTGTGCTTGTGTGTGTGTGTGACAATGGATGGGTATTTAGAAATTAAGATAAACATGGCGACCGACACGAGAAGTCATCTTTGTGAAGGTTACCAGAGAATTTTGTACTAAATTTATCATTGTCAAGCTTTAAAATTATTACCTATAACGGAAACAGTGCATTTTGCACAAATATAAAATTCGGAAGGCTTCTGTTCAAAATGGCTTAAATAATTAAAATACAAAGTAAATTAAAAATATTTATTAAATTTGATATATATATATTTTTTATATTAAATTATGTATAAATATATATTTATGCATATTTGGAGATTTCACAAACCAGAAATTATGTTTTAGCTTAGCCAGTTTCATAAAATTAAAATATTAAATACATAGTAATAAAAATAAATATCTTTAAAATGTTTCCATTTAATTCGAGTAATTGTGGACATATTACATAATTACATAAATTTATAATCCGTTATTGAACAGCCTAAAATGACATTAGTTAGGTTTGTGCATTTTTCAGCTCTTGGTCGATATTTCTTTATTTAGAGATACAAATTCCGTGTGTAACATGCAGTTTTTATGAATGCTGCCAACAAAATGCAGTTTTCGATTGCACAATATTAAAAAACAAATATTCTGCAAAAGAATTTTGACAAAACTAGAATTTCATCACGTTCGAAAAGATACAACATGACTGCTGCTGTCAGCTGCTGTGTAATTAATGTGGTTTATTTATCTAAATATTTTTTATTGATTTCTTCGCGAAACTTGTTCAAGTTTTAGTGAGTATCAAAAATTGTGTTTTTCGTTTTGCAGGACTGCCAATTATAACTGTCTATACATACATACATACATTTACATATATATATATATATATATATACTTGTTTGTATGTATTTTCTTTTATGTAGATATTTACCATCATTTACAGCGCGTAGAGTCTGCCCGTAAATTTCATTACAAAATATTCATGTGGCTTGTGTTAAAATGGGGGTTTTTAGTTGGTTCTGGTTTTGGTTTGTATGAGAATCGCTTTTTGTGTCACTTAAATATGCAAAAGTAGTTACACACTCACACAAACAACACACACACATATGGCAGAAAATCACTTAATATTTAATCGAATTTGCACTTGTATTGTAGCGCTTGAAAATGTCAAAAAGAAAGCTGAAAACGGATTCAATTAGAACGATATATTTTGCTATAATGCAAAATGCTTTGAATTTGTCAAAATAAATATAAATATTCTCCTTTTTAAAATGAAAACATGCAGCAGACTATAAATTCTCAATAGTAAAATCACACATTACAGTAAAAGCCTTTCATCATAAAAAAATCTAAACTTGAAATCAATTTGCAGTTGGGATAACATCATTTAGACTGTTAATGACAACTTTTGAAGTTCTCAAAAATAAAATATTGTTTTGCAATTCCTTTACTCAAATCACTGGTAGCTTTTCAATTGCATTAACTAATTAATTACTTCATAATTATTTTTAAAATAGATAATACTAATGAAAAATAATTGTGTTTGTTGTGTCTTTACAGGAAGTTGGAAGTATTATTGGGAAAAAGGGTGAAATTGTCAACAGATTTCGTGAAGAGGTAAGTACAAATACAAATTACGTAGAAATGTTTTACATATGTATTTATGCGCCTTTAAATCTATACAGTCTGGTGCCAAAATTAACATTTCGGATGGCTCATGCCCGGAACGCATTGTAACGGTATCTGGCACAACAAGCGCAATCTTCGCGGCATTTACGCTAATTACAAAGAAATTTGAAGAGGTATGTGTGCGCTAGATCGAAACGGATGCGAGTCCAAAGCAACATTGCATAACACAATAATTGATAGAAAACAAAAAAACAAAAAACAAAAACAGAAATAAAATAAAAATAAACACAATAACAAAAAAAAAAAAAAAAAAACACAATCGAGTACGCATAATAAAAACAGCAAAAAAAAAAAAAAAAACAAGAGAAAGTTCTTGGCTCAAGAACTAAAGGCTCAAGTGTTTATTGTACTGAATTGTGAATTGTTGAATTAGATCAAGCTTCACATTACTAACTTGAAACCCGTTTCAGTGGTGCTCGCAGTTCAATGATGTTGGCAAAGTTGGTAAAACTCAAATACCCATTCGATTGATTGTGCCGGCCAGTCAATGTGGATCGTTAATTGGTGTGTACACAAGTAAAATAAATGGATAGACAATATCTGTAGAAATCTGCTCTTTCAGTATTGACCATTTCTTATTTGATTCTTTTGCATTCGACAGGCAAGAGTGGCTCAAAGATTAAGGAAATACGCCAAAATACAGGCTGCTCCATACAGGTGGCCAGCGAAATGTTGCCAAACTCCACGGAGCGTGCGGTCACCTTGAGTGGCAGCGCTGAGCAGATCACCCAATGTATCTATCAGATTTGTCTTGTCATGTTGGAGGTAAATACAATATGTCTATTGAATTCAACATATTGCATTCAAAAGTAAACTCAAAACGTTTTTGGAGCCAGCTATTTTTAGGTAGTGACATAAAAATAACTCCCAAAAATTTAGACAGCCTTAGTTTAGTTTACGCTCATTTCGATACAAATTTTCCGTTTCCGTTTTATATTTAGTCTAATTTAAAGAATGCCAAAAATTTGAAATTATACTGATGTTCAGATTAGCCATCACAAGAAATACTCATCTTAATTTAAAAATATTAAAATTCGCAAGAAATATTAATTTTTCAAAACGTAGTATAATTATATTAAAAATAGTTACAAGATAAGCGAAAATAAACCTTGTCTGCATAAATGCAGTTTGGGGCTCCAAAGAGTAAATATAATGTTGAAACTAAACAAACAATTTGCTCCAGTTCTGTTTACTTTTGAATGTATCTTTTTTGTATGAAATGCATAACTAATGGGAATTTTGTTACTACAGTCTCCGCCACGCGGTGCTACCATCCCATATCGACCAAAGCCGCAAGTAACTGGGCCAGTTATCTTGGCCAATGGGCAGGCCTTCACCATACAGGGCAACTATGCGGTGCCCACACAAGAGGTATGTGTACATAACAGTGTGTGCAAATTGTATATGTATGTCTAGTCTAAGCAGTGTGTTATAAGTCGTCACAATGCAATTGAAAGATCATGTATAACGCCGCATTCTACATCTAGTTACTGCCGAATCTTTCTCTCAATTTCTATATCTTTCTATTTTAACCCATCACCAAAAGATCGTTCTGCAATTACATTATCTTATATTTTATTTAATTTTTTACCATTTAAATAAGCAAAATAACATTTGGTGGTCTATACTATATGATTTTGCCTCTAATCAATTTAATTTTCTTTGGTTTACCTCTATGCGCGTCTAGCAATATCCTGTTTGCCTCTACTTCTCATAACAACTTAATTGATAACTTAACTTCTTCAGTTTTATGTCACTTCTCTATCTGCCTAGCCTATCTGTGTGTATAAATGCCTTAATAAAATATGAGTCTTTAGTTTGTGTATCCACTCTAATTAAAATTATATCCAATGCTCGTTTAGAAATATCCAGTTATGATTTGCACCTCTATTTATTTCTCTCTTTCTATCTCTCCTCTTTCTCTCTCTGTCCATGTAATCGAACCCTTTTTGAACCTTGACAGTTGTCTAGAGCCGAACCGACTTGTGACCCCCTTTGCAGTTCTAAAAAGGTCCCAAAGAGCCGCCTTCAGTTGGGTTCAGTAAGCCTAACTAAAGCAGCTTCTTCTCCACTTACCACCAAAGTCCTTTACCGTTTCTTTGCGCTCATACTTCATGTGTATCTTGTACTGTTGACCAACCCAGCCATAAGAATTTCCATTTTCAAATGTCCAAAGGTGGCCCAAACCCAAAAGCAATCAACTAATGTTCACCATTTAAAGAAAATCAACTAACTGATTGATCAAATATATATTTACAATATTTTAAAATACAATTTTTACATATTGTTTTTTTGATTTTTTTTTTTTTTAGTTTTTTTCGTACTCTTTTCTCTCAGGTTAAGAGCTTGTCTCTGACTCTCTCTCTCAGTCTGGTTTTCGTCCAGTGCGTCGAGTCTGTTTTTGGGGGCGGTCGCACTTTTGGGATCTTTTCCATTAGGGTCCCACATTGCGCGGCTGCTCACCGAACTATAAAGCGAGTCGAGTGAGTTTGTGCGGGGGCTTTGCTACTCTGTCACTCCACATAAAAGGGTCTTCTCTCATCTCTCTGTTTTACTCAAACCGAGGGCTCGCGTGCAGCGTGTGGAGAAGTATGTTTAACTACAACACTAGCTCTATAATATAATCAAAAAAATAATTTATACCTCTCATAAACAACACACAACAAACAACCAAAATAATAACCAAACAACCGATTTAAACTCCTTTTGAGTGCCATCAAAAATATCCACAAACAGAAACTAATTGTATTCGATATTAAAGTATTAAAAACAGCCCTCGATTAAACTACATATAAAAGCAAAAATTTTGCCATTATCTCTCCAACGTTTATTGGTACATATACTTAAAACTCTTAATTTTATGTAGACTTTGAAATGTTTTGTTCATTTGCCAAACAACAAATCCATTTACGAAACAAATTAACAAATACCGAAAAACAACAAGAAAAAATCAACAAAAATTCTAATACTTTAGATATGTCATAACTGCATATGTATATACATATGTGTATGTATGTATGTATGTGTAATCGTATATTACCAACCATTTACCACGAAACAACAACAACAACAATTAGCAACTGCAACAACATACTATGCAAAATATCGTCCTGCCCGAGCCCTCACATCTACTCTACTCTGTCCGTTTATAATCGTATATAAATACATTTACAATTTGCACAAGAATATCAAAATATATGCAACAACAAAAAGAACCAATATAAATAATAGTCCTTTAAGCCCCTGCCAGCCATCTGCTTTAAACAAAAGTTTCGAAAACTATACAAAAAGTTTATGTTGTCACATCAAATTCAATTAATGTCTGCAAACAAAAACAATAATTCAAAATAGTTATTACATAAATTGCGCTCTTCTTCCCAACAAGAACAAAACTAGCCAAACTCGCCGTCTCTCTCTCTCTCTCTTCCTTTCTTTTTCTCTCCCTCACGTCAGTCCCTGGTTTTTGTCGGTGTTGGTTATTGCATATTGCAAAGTGTAGTGTATATTGAATAAACCCAAATCGCTTGTCGCTATATCCAGCAGTTGTCAGTTGTCAATTGGGTACACATTGCAATTAGCTAAATTTGCACCAGAATTTACCAGCTATTTGGGAACCCTTTGACAACTTTTTATCTGTGGCGATTCGCTAGTATTGTTGACCTTCTCTCTAAAATAAGTCTTTAACCATGGTGTGTGTACCTATCGATCCCTTCCACTTTCCGTAGACAGTTCGTTCTCTTAGTTGTTATTATTTGTTTCGGAGAAAGGACCAACCCACGACCACATATCATTTATCCAAATCCAGCCTCGTCAGTCAGCCTCGTTTATTACACCAAAACTCTGCACACTTTTTTTTTTTCTCTCTCTTGCTTCCTGCAAAAGCTTTTTCGACGTCCCGATTGATCGATAACTATATGCAAGCTTCCAATCAAATAATACTATAGCAAAATGTATATTTAATAAGCTTACTATTTCAATTATATACAAATTATCTAGCTCAAAATTTATTTTTGGTAAATCATTTTTGTTCTTCTACTTTTTTCTTCTTTGGAAACTTTTGCAAAACAACAATCAATCAAATTATAAAAAAAAATGCAATTTCCCATAAACACAAATCGATCAAAAATACAAATTCCAAACCTTACAAAAAAAAAAAATAATAATAATTAAAAAAAAAACAAATAAATAAAAAAAAACAATTAGACCTGTCCAGTATTTCCACTAGCTTTGGCTACTGGTGGTCTTCATGCTGGTATTTCAGGCTTAACGGATCCTTTGTTAAAGGGGGCACATTTACAAGGAGCGGTACCAGCACACCACCATCACCTACAGCAAATGCCCGATGTGAGTTTTAATCGATCCACGAAAAAAATATCAAATATAAACACAAAATAAATTTAAAAAAAAAAACCAACAAAAATCATAAAAAAAAAAATACTTTACAAGTCGAGCCTAAGACCCGAGACAGAATTTGATTCTTTTTGGCATGTGTTGTTGTATTTGAACGCGACCCTCTAGCTCTAGTCGTATGAATCCAATGAACTAGACAAACCTTTTCCCGAACCACCCCTGTTTGATTCACCCGCCCCCCTTTCCCCAAGCTAGCTGTATTTGTGCATTGCTGTTTGTTGTTACTCGTATCGCATTCAAACCCTTCCCCCACCCGTAGTCGTTTCTCCTGTTGTTGTTACCAACCCACCGCCAACCCGATCCACCATATCTGTCTGTGTTTTGTAGTTTGTGTTTTTTCTTGCAGTAGTTACCTTTACTTCCCCTGGCATTTCTTTTACGATCCCCTCGTTTGCAACTGTGGTCGGGCCACATTTCAATAACATTAACGTCAACTTGTTCCCCAAGCCAAGCACCAAGCAACGGGCAACTATTGGACCACAAAGTTGTTGCCATTTTTTTCTATGTGTGTGTTTATTATGTTTTGTTTTGCTTTGCTTTGCTTTGCTTTGTTTTTTCTTTTCCTTTTTGTAAAGCCACACTAAAAATCCGGCATCTCGGTGGAAAACCAGAAAACGTAAAACCGGAGAACCCATCAGAAGCATTTTTATGTCACAAAGTTGCCGCATATAGTTTGTGAATTGTTTCAACTTGCTGTTGTGTGTGTTTGTACCCAAGATATGTTTATTTAATATGCCCAAAACGCGACTTTCTATGACGAGTTGTGTTTGTGTTTGTGTTTGTAGAACATTCGTTGTCCCCCCTTCCCCCCCCCCCCACACACACACTCCATCCTCATCCTCCACAATTGTTATTGAGTTGCAAATTTCATTTCCATTTGTAAGCGAACTGCATAGAAATATATATATATTTTCAGAGCGCATGTTTATTTATTTATGCACTGGGTAAATATTTGATTTTAAGTTCTAAAAAATCTATAAAAAAAAAAACTAAAGCGAAAAAGAAAACACAGATACACCTGCACATTTAAATTCAATATTATACAGACTTAATAAATATATATCAGTAAATATGTTTGGCATTTTATATATGTAGTTGTATATGCAACATTCGTTCCAAAGTTATTTGCAAATGCTTTATCGATTTGATTAATTAATAAATTATATGATCAAGTTTTCAATGATTTTAAACTTTGACCCTCTCCATCCCCGTTTCCTATGTTTTTTTTAGCTTTTGCATAATGCATAATGCATATACATATACATATACACATACATATACATATACATATACATATATGTATATATCTATGATGTGTATATGAGTGTGTTTTTTGCTGTAGGTGTTGTGGGTGAAAAACTTTCAATCGCTATGAATATGCAAGTCCTTTAATCGGATAAATAAAAAATGTTTTTTGGGTTAGAGACAGAGGAATTATTCGCATATGTTGGTTACTGATTTAAATATAACTTGAATAATTTTAGAGAAGCAATGCGAAACATAAAAAAAATAATAAGTATTGCGTACAGAAGTAAAAATCACAGTTGCAAAAATGACGTCCTTAAATCGGACTAAATTTTGACATTTAGGAATAAGTTGCAGCAATTTAAAATACTATTAAAATTTCACAATGCAAACGATTTAATACAATACTTTTGGTTATAAATACATAGTGTTAGTTGAGGTTAATTTTCACATACACATAAAACAAGTTAAAGATTTCCCAATACACCACATTTGTTCACATTTAGATAATGTTGATAATATCCTGAAACTTCAAAACTGATCCCTTAAAGCTTTAACACTTAATTGTAATTGTAATTGTAATTGTGTGCTCAGTGTCTAGTTGTTAAATGTTTCATTTATTCCTTATACAAATAAATACAACTTTATGTTAATCCAATATTAATTAAAAAACAGACTCGTCACTCAACCATAAAATTGCCAACACGCACAAACTGCGAAACACCCAGCAATTGTTGTAACAATAACAAATTCACTAACATAAATACCACAAATGAATCACTCTACACACTCACACACACATACAGACACATACACACATACACACATACACACACAAACCAACACACACAAACGCTATCTAATCATTTTATATTCGGGTGTTTTTTTTACCTGTACAAAGTGTGAATAAATTTATTTGATATGTAAGCAAATTTATTATGTTTTCGCTTCGCTTCTTGTATTTTCAATACTTTATGTACTAATTTGAAGTCTTTGTGTTTGTTATGTTTGCCATTTAAGATTTGATTGTTGGTTTTCTTTCTATATTTTTAATTCGATCCTTCTGCGCTATATTCGTTTTTGAAACCAGTACGCGCGTTGTGTTGTAAACCCCATCCTATGCGAAAAAATAAATAAAATAAAATAATATATGTCTAATTATATAAATGTGTTCCAAATCCAAACCAGACTTGACAGACTCCAATGATTGAGTGACTAATATGTGCCCAATATGTGCTACTTACTTACCTTCTCTTGAGAATATAATCACAATAACAAAATAATCTTTATATGTATAAATTAATATAATCAATAATCAATGAATAAAATGTTAATCTAAATGTTGCTCAATGTTTCAACAGGTTTCTAAGAATCCGTTGGCCAGTTTGGCCGCCTTGGGCCTTGCCGGGATGACGCCAGCCAGCACTGGTGGCATAAATCACACAGGTAAGTCTCGCTCCGTCTCTCTTTCACCCTCTCTCTCTCTCTTTCTCACTCTCGCTGTTTGTGTTGTGAGGGATTATGCAGAGAAATCTATGTATGCATGTAATAAAAATCGATGTTTTGACCTGGGCCCATTTACAGCTCTGGCTGCCTTGGCTGGGTCACAGCTGCGTACGGCCAATGCGAATCGGGCACAGCAGCAGCAGCACGAGATGACAGTATCGAATGATTTGATTGGCTGCATCATTGGCAAGGGAGGCACCAAAATAGCGGAAATACGTCAGATCTCCGGCGCCATGATACGCATCTCCAACTGTGAGGAGCGCGAAGGCGGCAACACTGATCGAACCATCACCATCAGTGGTAATCCGGATTCAGTGGCATTGGCCCAATACTTAATCAACATGAGGTGAGTCGCTTAACACACTCCTAACCATAAACACTGTATATATTAATCTATGTGTGTTTGTGAGTGAGTGTGTTTGTCGAATTGATTTGCAAATTGACAAAGTAAGAAAGAAGGTCTAAGGAGGTCGTCGGTCGTCGGTCGTCGGTCTTATCGGTCTCTCAGTAGATTTAAGCACTCTTTTATTATTATTAGAGTCTGGGCTAGCGCGTTCAAAAACTAAACTTAAAAGTTTATACTTGATACTTGAAACTTGTAATTTTAAGCTTAAGATCAAGCTCTTGTCTAGTGTATAAGTCGCCAGGCCGCATTTGGCATCGGAATGCATTTTCCATATGTAGTTCTGAAACGTACTGAAATGTAAAGCACTTTTTCATGCATATAGAGAAAACTTAGCACCAGCAAACTCTTAACTCTAGCATTATACATCTATAATTAATTCTATATATAAATATATAAAACCTAGCTTCTAGTCTACTACTACCTATGCTTGTATATGTCCCAATATACAAAAGTCTCAGCTCAGCAGGCATTGTGGAGGAGGAGGAGCAGGAGCAAAATGGACAGCACCAACTAAAACTACGTCACGCGTCGCACTCTCGCAAAAAAAAAAGCAACTGGAACTGAAACTGAAACAATTGGTACTTCATAAGAAACTGCAGTTCAACTTGTCATCAATAAAAAGAATTAAAACAACAAAAATCAATAAAAACAAAATAAAAATCCAAATAAAAATTATGCTCCTCTCTCCCCAAACCCGCAACAAAACTAAACTTAACCAAATATCCCAAAAACCAAATAAGTTCAATCCCGAGAAACTTTTCAAAACTGTTTCGGTCAAGTCCAACAACTAGAAAATCAATAAGATTTCTACTCCTACCATCCAAAAATCAAATTTTGAACGACGCTCCCACCAATAAACAACAAACCAAACATTGCGCCCAAAAGTTCTCTCCAGAACTCTGATATCTATCCGTTTACTCCGTACCGTTCCTCCACACAAACACCTCCTTAACCTTTTTTGCATAACAAAACACTAAGCAATTCAAAAAGAAATGACCAACTCAATTCCACAAAATCACAAAACCAAAAAAAAAAAAAAAAAATATAAACGTTTTAAAAAAAATACCTAAAGAGCCAAAAAAAAAAAAAAAAAAAAAAAAAACATTATCCCATAAGTTCCTTTCTCTTTCGTTCTGTCTCTATCTATCTCTCTGTGTACCTCATCCACAGCGTTGAACTGCAGAAGGCCAATCTTCAGGATCAGGCAGCTCAAAATGGCACTGCAGCCATATCGACTGTTGGTGGTGTTGCCGGGGGTGCCTCAACAGCAGCAGTGGCAGCAGCGGCAGCAGCAGTAGCTGCTGCTGGTGTTGGTGGTGGCGGTGGTGTTGTGAATGGCAGCAGCTGTTTGACGGTGTCGCTCACTGGCAATTGCAGTAACAGCAGCAACAACAGCAGCAGCTCGGTCAGCAGCAATGGCAGCAGCAACGCCACCAACTATGCCACCAATGGCGGCAGCCAGAGCAACAGCAGCAGCAGCAACATCCACAACGGGAACAGCAGCAGCAATGGCTCCTCCACCCTCGGCATCAATTCGACAGGAGCTGCAGCTGCTGCTTTGGGCGGCAGTCCCTTGGTATCGGCCCTGCAACTGTTGACCAAACCCGGTGCGATCAACGCCCTATCCAATCTGAGCGCACTGGATTTGCTCAGCCTGACGTCGTTGGGCAACAATGGGAGCAGCACACCCGGCGGACCGCCAGTGCAGACTACGGGCGTGAATCGTGCCAAAGGCCACTATGCCACATCGCGTTTCCGCCAACATCAGACCGAGGCTGGTGGCGAATCGGAGAAGGCGCGCAACAAGTTCAACCCGTACTAGGGGCACGCCAACTATCTGCAGAACAGACGGCGCAAAAGTATACCCAAGAAAAAAAAGAGATCATCATTTGCTTATAGTCGAGTTAGAAGTAGCTTTTTCTAGTTGTTAACAAGTTTATACCGTTGCGACAGCTTTAGAGTTTGCAATTCTTCAAGAATAATGCTCTAATCACAAAAACAAAACAAAAAAAAAAAAAAAAAAAACCAAAAAAAAAATAAGAAAAGGAAAAAAAATATGTTGTTAAGTGTAAAATTTGTAAAAGTATTTTACAACAAGTATTACACAAACAAGTTGAAAGCCCAGTTGCTGCTAATTGCAACAGACAACAGTATCCAAATTAGTTTATAGCTGAGATAATATTGCTTACGTTTTTTACAGCAATATCTGAATTAAGAAAAAAAAGTTAAACTTATGTAGAAACATATACAGAATTGAATTGGATCAAACACTTGAACAACATTGAGTATCGAATATAGCACGAAGCGAGGAAAAGGAAAAAAGTAAATAAAAATAAATCATGGAATTAGCCCAAGAAATCAAACTTTGACCAAGTGAAACGCAGCATAAGGACCCTTCTCCTAGTAGGTGTTATAGATTTTTCCCTTAACCCTTTATAAAGTGACATTAACACACATTATAAAATTTGCCAAATTTAAGCGCATCCTTAGAAACAGATAGAGATACAGGTAGAGATAGAGATAGAGATAGAGATAGAGATAGAATACCGATATAACAATGTTTACAGAAATAATTGAATTAAGCACATATAATATTGTCCCCGCTCCCCCTCAAATTCACTGTAACATATTAAAACATCATCTAACCCCTTATTAGTAATCGATCATATTTCCTATTATTAGCAATTAGGCACAAAATGTATTTTATGCTATAGCCTCTAAGTTTAAAGACCCCTCCCCCTTTTCAGCCATGTGTCAAGTAAACAAAAAAACAAAAATGAGAAAAATGTAACTTCTTAAAGAAGTTGAAAGAAAATTAAGATACAAAAGGAAATTCCAATGCATTGTGCTCAAAAGAATTTGGCACAACGACTTTTATGGACCAATTCGCTCTAATTGACACAATCCACGCAAATGAGCGTACAAAAGAAAACAAAAATAAAAAAAAAACTGATAAATTAAAAAAGTTTAAATAAGGAACCTAAAATAAACATTAATAAAAAGCCAACTGAAGGCAAAGAGAGAAACATACAACAAAATGGTGTGCACAACAATGTGTGTACGCGAAAATAGAGATGTATGTTGTTAAGCATGGAGCAAATCGTTATTATGTATTGGACTTGAAGTCATGAATTGTTTTACATCATAATTGGAATAGTTATACCCTATTAATTTACTATTTTCTAAATTATTGTATTGTATTTATTATTAACGACTGTACATTTGTTATTATTTTGTATTGTATAACCAAGCGAAGAAAATAAAACCAAACTATTTTTGAATTGGTATAAAGATTGTTGAAATAAAAAATAAAAAGTATTTGGAAATTGAAATTTCTCTCCTCTTTACACAATACATACGGCTAAGAATTTGTATTATTTCTTAAGGAAAATGACACACATTGTAATATTTTTAGTTAGTTAAGCTAAGCGGGCTTACGATTTTATAACCAAATCATATACATACAAACATACAAACATTCAACAAACATACATACAAAAATACATACATTAATACATATACTTACAATACACTCGTATATGCTACATTTATACAACGTACATTGAGAAACGCATAGCTCTAAAAATTCTTGTAATGAATGTATGTACTACTTATTACTTAAAATTAATAGACACATGGAGAACAATTATCAATTGTAAAAGAATCGCTTTTTATCTTTAGTCGCGATTCTTAGCTGCGCCTAAAAGCAAAACAAGAAACAAGCAAACATAATTATAGGCAATCAAAAAAATAATTATAATGAAAAATGCGTTTGTAATAAAGTGAAGAAATACCACAAAAATAAAACGACACTAAAACAACATTTTATTCTAGTTTATAGCCCATTATCGTTTGATTTATATGTATAAATCTGAGAAGAAATGTAAAACATTAAAAAGCACTTGAAAACACAAAAAGTGCTTAAGATTTAAAAGGATCAAGTTTACCCAAAACCTGTCGTTGGTTTAAAGCACAGTCAGAGCAAAAAATATAACTTAATTTGTATTAATACACATTTTACATTTCCCAATTTGTAGTTAAACTGAACTAAATTGTTAATTTTTTATATTTCACCTTTGCAGAATATCAATGGAGACCGCTGGACTGCCCATACCTGGTTATCATTATATCGCACCAAGTGCAATTGTTAAAACGCCCATACACTAAGTGCAACTACAACAACAAAATAACAAAATAAAAAACAAACAGCAAAGCAACAACAACAGCAACATCAACAACATCAACAAATCGAGTGCAGCGAGGGACTGGAGCCGATTAACTGTATCAACTGACAACAGATAGCAGATAAAAGCAGATGGAAGGAACTGCGGCAGCATAGACGACGCAATGGTCGTCAAATGTTAAGTTATAAGCAATAAGTAAAAATTAAAGAGTAAAGAGTAAACAGAAAAAAGTAAAGAAAAGCATAAAAACAGAAAGTAAAAAAGAAAAAAAACATATGACAAGGTCAAATCACAAGAAGATGATAATAGACGTCATATAAAGAACGTTCACACGCAGACATGTAAGAATACATACACGTTATATTTATTCATTGATTCTTATTAATTATGATATTTTTTATTAAGTTTAAAAGGAAAAACAAAAACAAAAAACCAGAGAAAAGAAGAAGAAATTTATGTTAAAACCGTTTTCGGGAGTGCTACTTCAATGTATGCATTTCCTCACCGTAAGAACAGAACAGCAATTAATTGTAAGCTTAGTCAAAATGAAGACAAATGCAACAAAGGAGAAAACAAAAAACAAAACAAAACAAAGAAAAAACTAAAATCGATAATATTAACCAACAAAATAGCAAAGTAAAAGAACCTTTCGAAATGCAGTTAAATTTTAAGCCAAGCAATTGTGCATGCGCATAACCAAAAAAAAAAACCACAAAAAAATAAATAAAATAAAGTACATCAAGTTAAGGCATAAAAACAAATGCAAAAAATAAAAAACACAAAATTAACAAAGGCATAAATAAATAATATTAAACCAAGCCAAGCCAGGCCAGACAGCAAGCAAAGCAAAGAGACAGAGACAAACAGTTTACTTAAACAAAGATAAGAACAGTTAATTTCCACTTTGTTAGGCGACAAATATGTTGTGTTTGTTGTTTATGTTTATATTTACATTTATATGCATACAAACAAACAAACAAACAAAACAAAACATACATATAAATATGGCGGTACACAAACATATATATTAATTGATATAATAATTTTTAATTTTATTATTTTTATTATTGTAATTGTTATCGAAATTATATTTGTGATTTTTGAATATGTTTAGACTGAAGGACAAAATTAATTCTGTTTATTGATTAAACTACATAATAACTATGATCTAATTAATCTAAATTAAATACGACTTGATTTTTCTATTTTCGAAATTAGTTATAATTTGTTAAACAAGAAACGAAAACAAAACGACAACTGATCGTAACATTTGAAGCCAAATTTATTTTTGTTAGACAAACTTTTTGCAATGTTTTTGGTTTTTAGCAAAAATGTTTAGCTAAGTGACAAAATTCAAATTACAATAATAATATTTAAGCACATTTGCGGCGTTAAAAAAGACTTTCTATTGCGTGGAAAATGAAAAAAATGGATTTAATTTTATTTAATATTGCAATAATGCTTAAATTAAAGTATAATTTTATTTTCTTAGCTGTTAAATTTATACGCAAAACAACAAAACATCAAAAATAAAACGATTTTCAATGTTAAACTTACAAACTTAAATTAATTTTATTTTAAATATAGTTTTAGGCTGGGCAGCAAGAAGCAAAATAATAACTGTGGCTTATTTAAAAATTAATAAATTAAATTTAAAGCCACACTAACAAACTGTAGTTACACATACACATACACACACACACACAGATACAAGTGTAGGAGCAGAATACAAATAAAGACAAATTTTAATATGTGTTAGGTTAGGCGCCAGCCGAAATATCAATCCGTAAGATAGTTAAGAAAAATTGTTGCTAATACTTTGTGTGCAGGCAGCTCAGCTCGCAACACAGTCGGCAATATGTGTCAAATTTTGATTATACAAATTAATTATACAATAAGAGACATTTACAAAAGAAATTACCCAAACATATCCACAACAAAAATAAACCAATTTAAATGCAACCCTTTATTGTAATCATCAGCAATTAAATTACTCAAAACTACAAAACATATAATGGTAAACATATCCCAAAAATGCATATATTATTTAATTTGAATATAAAATTATATATTTATTTGCAACAGTTCTGGTAGAACGAATGTTGACAAGGGTCGGCGGACATTGAAAGATTTTCAAAACAGTAGCTCTTAGTTGCCACCAAATAAAAGATTCACATTTGTTGTTTTCCTTTATTTACTGTCTTGCAAAAATAATAATAATAATAACAAAAGCACTTATGAAGCAAAACTTGATTACAGGAAATTGTTAATAGTATAAAAATCAATTATAATAATGATAAACGCATTACTGTTAACTTAGACACACTCTCTAATAATAATTGACTAAAAATTAACGCTAAAATTAAAAAAACATAAACAAAAACAAAACAAAACAAAATAATGAGGATCAAGCAAAATGTGCAACACAGGCAGCAAAATATCAAGCGAAACTATTTCGTGATTTTAGTGACAAATATTTCGCTGATGACAATTTGAAGCAATCATTTTTGAAACAAGAAGAAATAAAAACAAAACAAAGAATGAACGTTAAATGGAAGTAAATCCGTATATCTATATATAAATAAATTATATATCTATATATAAATATACATATATTAAATAAATTATTATGTACACTTGTATTTAATTGTATTTGAAATATTTAGTAAATTTTTTGCGCAAGTTACAACCAACTAAATAAAAAAAAACCAAAAAAAAAGAGGAAGAAAGTAATGAAAATACGTTGACGGGTTGACAGCGGACAGTGATTGGGATTATTTGTAAGATAAATTAAACAAAAGGGATAAATTAATTATGTGCATGTGTGTGTATAAAGAAACTACATTTAAAATAGCTCAAAAGAAAAAAAAAAAACAAAAAGAACAAAACAATTTCAATTGAATTTTTACTAATTATTGTGTATTTGTATGTAAATTATTAAAACAATTTGTTGAAAACTTGTAAATTTGCAAAGGAAAAATACGTGTAAGAAAAGCAATTTTAATGGTGCCTTAAAAACCAAACCAAGCAAATTTCTTCTTACCCCACATACCCACATACTTACACACAAAACACTACCAACAATAATACAGCGCTGTGTAAACGATTATGGCATGTGAGTTTTTCTACCTTTCCACCAACATTTTTCTCAACATTTCCTCTCAATTTTCCCTGCTTCATTGCCGCATTGCGTGAGTGCCACATCACTGCGCGCAATGTGTGTCTGTGTATAAATATTTAGTTAAATATACAAACTTATGTGTGTGTGTGAACATGCATAGGCCTCTTTCCATAAGGAACTTATCCCTTTTAGCGACATTTGACCCACGATTGCTCTAAGCTATTCGAGTTTCAGCAACCAAAATAACAAGAACAACATTCAGTGTGTAGAGTTGCCCGTTACAGTACTTGAAAATAATAAGGAAAATTTAAAAGCAAAAAAAAATATTTAAAAAAAAAAAAAGAAAAACCAACAAAAAAATGTATTTACAATTGGTAAATTTATTTAATAAACGTAGCTGCAAATAGTATTTGAACAAAAATCAAAACACCGAAAACCGAAACATTAACCGGAAATATAAACAATTAGTCAGCAATATAACAATATAAAAATATACACACACAATTATAAACACAAACACACATAAATGTTTCTCTCAGTGTAATTACAAATCAACTTAAATGTATTTGCTCACAATTTTACAATACATGTCGGAAAAAAACGTAAACAAAAAATTCTGCACAATATGTGGAATAACAAAAGCATTTAAGGCACTTGACATAAGGAACGATGAATGGCTATAAAATAATTGTTAAAAGACAATGTAGGACAAAACATATTTATATACATATACATAATAGAAGACGGAATATAAAAACACAAGATAATTATTAAGGTATTTTAGATATTCTTATTTAATATCCAGACAAAAATGAAAGTGAGAAAAACATACGAGGACAATTTTTAATTTGGAAGACATATTAAACGGAAACGTGTTAGGAACCACAGCGGTAAATTCGGGTTGAAGTACGAAATATGCAAACTTATAAATTAAATATTGATGTTAGAAAGTGTTAAGCAAAACCTTAACTGAAAAAAATCTAATTTGCCATTGAGCAAAACAGAAAGTAATCAATTTAACTAGCTGAAACTGGCACCTAAACATATTTATTATTTGCAAATAAAGAACATTTGTATAGGAATAATAGATAGAAAGCGAGGGGAGAGAGAATAGTAAAGAATTGAAGCCAGTTTTCAGCTTAAGCGCATCTATTTTCTTTTGCTAAAAATGGATCGAATTCACTTTTCAAAACTTTAATGTGCTTCAGAAACTATTTTCTAGTGTTGAAATGAGTTGACTAAAAGCCATTCAATGCGAAACAAATGTAGAAAAATTAATTGTTTTGTTGGTTTTTGAAGGTTGTCTCGTTTGCAATATTAATCGTATGTTTGTGTGCAGTTTTCAGCTAGTTTCATCGGGATTTAAGCTAAGTCTACAAACATGACATAGAAAAAGGAATTTGTTAATGCTATCAAATGTGGTGAATTGGAATGCCAATGCTCGATTCCCATATAGTTCAGTGATTTTCTTAGCCTTGTGCGCGGACAGTGTAAGCAAAAAAATAATACCGTTTAACTATATACATACATACATTTACATATACATACAATACATAACTTACTCGAATACCATTTTGTTGCGGCATTATCTCGAATGGTTCAATACCAGCTAGAAGAAAAACTAACTACGTGTATTCCAATTCATCAAAGCAATTGAAAAGGGAAAATAGAAGGCATGCGTATTGCCAGTAAATACATATTCGAAACAGCTAAGGTTTCTCAGAAATTAGAACGACAAAAACAACATATAACCAATAAATTATATACAGCAAAGAATTAACTACATACATAAATACATATTTACACAAAATACAAACAAACATGCATACATACATGAATATATGAAATGAAAAAATGATGCACACTCTCTAACATGATTATTAGACACACAATATCTGTAGAGATTGTTTACGGGCTGGCATAATTGGAATTGTAATTGCCGAATGAAAATAAAAATGAAAAAGATATTAGCACGTTGCATATATATAAATGAAACATACAAACTGTTTTCAATAAAATTAACACTCGACATATTAGGTGTTTTTGTATATGTGTAAAAACTATTTAAACAAAATGAAAAGCAACTCTAGCTAATAATTGAAAGAAACAAATTCTTAGGAGCAATCACTATTAAGACAATTGCATTTCCGATGTAACAAATTTGAAGTACTCGTAAAGTAGCAATTTAATGTTAAGTGTCTCTATCTCTGTTTTATTTCAAAGTAAAATAAAAGAATGAAATGCAGCGTAAAATTGATAAAACTGAACAATTGGGATCAACTTATATTTAAAATATAAGGTTAAATTATAATAACAAAAAAAATACACAAGCGTTAATAAATCAGCCCCAGACTTGTTGGTAGTTGCTACACAACTAATTATATGAAAAGTATTGCATAATTGTGCCAAAAAACAAACAGCAGCTCAACAGAAATCAACTAAAACAAAAAACAAGCAAACCAACAACTGGCCAAATGTTCGACACAACAGTTTTAGTTCATGCAACATCCAAAATAACAACAAGAACAACAACAACAACACAAAGTGAATTTGCTTTTTGGGGGAACAACACATAGGAATTATACGAATTTCAACAATACGCAAATTTATGTGAATTCATTTGTAAGCCAATAACATTGACAGCTATTTAAAGTTCATATTGCGCAAAATGAGCTTATTTAAAACATAAAAATAAATAAAAATACCACAAGCAAAACAAACAAAAAACAAGAAAAGAAATGAAAACAATACTTACTATTTGTAAAAACCTATCAGAGAAGCTAAAAATAATGCTAGCTTCAATTAACAACAATATTGAGTGGCTGTATTTTCAGTTTAAACTATGTATATATATTTCTTAAACAGATATTTCAAAATGCGTGCCAAATCGAAAGCTAATACACTTAACATGTTTTATTTGGAATGTTGATTGCCCCACATTTATTTGAACGATTTTATTGAAGATGCAAATTCAAATTCGAATATTCTCGCTATATACAATGTATTTCAAAATGAATAAGGCTCTTCGGAAAAATCGTTGCATACTTTTGAGAAATTTATTTATACGTGTTGTATACATATAATATAATATATATACATATGTATGTATTCTTTAATATCTTCATCTATTATGATATGTCGTTCATTAAATTTGAAAAGCATTCTTAATATTTATACCACAAATATTTTGAACGAAAAAAACAAAAACAAAAAATTGACAAGTCGTATAATATAGAAAGGCAACTTAATGCGCATTAAATAACAACAAAATATTTGAAAGATGTATTTACAAGTTGTAGAAATCTGCAAGGCAATCATAAAACTAGAGCTTCAATAAATGAAATGAACAGTGTCATATAACAAATTGGACACAACTTTAAATATTTGTATGAATGGCTAAACAAATAAATAGTTAAAAATGCCTAAGAATGTTTTTGGAAAATATATATTTAAGCCAGAGAATATTTGCGTTATTAAAGAGTAAAATATGACAAAACCAAAAGATAGTGCCAATTTGTAGTGCAAATTTTTGTTTGCCGAATTGTATGTATAATTTTATGTTAAAATCGTATTTAAAGTACACACTAAACAGTTGGTTTCAGAACCACCAATTTTTGGAAATTTTCAAACCGATAAAAACGATAATAGTGGATAGTGAAGTAAAATACTTAGCACACAGCACCGCTTCGTTTTTGATGTGTATAGAAACTAAACAATGAATACTCAATTCAATTCAAGTGGAGAGCTGAACCAACCCACAAAAAGTAGTTGACGAGCTTTAGGCTCCAGAATACTTTTTTGTTCGTTGCACAGCCCACACAGCCCAACATGATAACGTAACTCTATAGATGATACTTTTTTGTATACGGCAACACAAGAAAAATAGAAATGACAAAATTAGATCGATGATTGTTAAACTAAATTGTTGTTGAAAGCAGCACTGAACAACATTAAGATTACAATAAACAATAATGGAAGTAAAGTGAAAAATTGAAAACAAAAAGGGCATTAAAATGAAGAATAAAAATATATTGAAAATAAAACTTGTTTATTTGTGTACAACAATAATATTTAAAATACTTCTTAAATGTGTACTATCACTCTATACAAAAATGGTATAAAACAAAATACATAAAAAATACAGTGCATAGATACAAAAGCAAAAAACACACAAAACATATTCAAACAAGATCGAGCTGATCTCTGGGACATTGCTGGCTACGAGGCACAAAATGTTGAAAATAATCCGAGAAATAATTTATAAAATTGGGAATCAATCGAATTGTTTTGAAAACTCAGCCTAGCGAGTTAACAAAATATACATTGTAACTCGAAAAGAATATGGTTTTTTTCATGCCCAGCTGGAGTCCCATATTAAGAGGCTCTTAAGGACACATAGGAAACATACAAGAATACTTACACATATATAAGCTACCGAAACACAACATAATCACAACAAAGTTTAAACAAATACAACCATTAAACTACATACAATAAGCAACGGTAAAAAGCGGTATTAATTCATCATTGCAAACATAATGGCGAAATGTACAACAAAAATGGTAAAAAGTTAAAAAAAAGACAAAAAAAAATAAAAAAAAGAAAACAATACAAAAAGCAAACATTATTTACAATATATTTACAATTCTATAAAAATTATATTTAAAAATATTTACATATATATACTATATATGGACAAAACCAAATCATGATGTGTTTGTACTTATGCACGAGTTTTAGCGAAACATGACAAGCTGCATGCAACATTAACACATAAACACTAACAAA
Organism: Drosophila longiperda; assembly: GCA_035042125.1. Taxonomy (NCBI): domain Eukaryota; kingdom Metazoa; phylum Arthropoda; class Insecta; order Diptera; family Drosophilidae; genus Drosophila; species Drosophila longiperda. Next base: position 1,370,652 of record JAWNLV010000130.1, read on the forward strand.
ATCCAAATACATACATACATCGTAAATCGTACATATGTTCAACAAAAGTTATACACATACTCCACATATACAAATACATGTGCAATCAGAAATGGAGAGACACACAAAGTTAAGTGCATTATAATTGAATTTATAGATTTAAAAAGGAAAAAAAAAGAAAAAAATAAATAAAAAAGATCAAGCTATTAAGTGAGTTATTTAAACGGACTACTGTAACGAATAATGCCAGTGCATATGTATTTATTCACTACTCATATATACATCATATATACAAGACATACCTATACATACAGCAACATATAATTTCGTTGAAATCAATCATGTACCAAATTTAAATTATTATTATTATTTTCATCATCATCATCATCGATACACTCAATCAAACACACAAAAATGTATTGCAACTTTAGCCAAGTCAAGAATGAATTTAAACAACAAAGAAACTAAATACAATGCTAAATGTATTGCGTTCTCAAACTAAATGTGTTTTGTGTCAAATTTTTACTTCAAATACCAAAAAATTAAAAAAAAAAAAAATACAAAAACAAAAGAGAATAGCAAACTAAAACACAAAATCATAAGAACATTGGAATATTTGATAATACTTTCTATATGTATTTGGTGTGAAGTAAATTGAAATGTACCACAAATAGGGAACGAAATATTAAAATGATAATGAAAATGAAAACAAAACCAAAAGTAAAACAGAATTTAACACAATTTTTGAATTCATTAAATAAAGGTATGTGTTTAGATATATTCAAACATAATAAAAACTAAAGCCTTATTTATTAATATAATTTAAGGAAAGTAAGTACATAATTTTTGAATTGGAAAAAAATGAGCAAACGAATTGAAACATCAGTTAATATTGGTTTATCGGAGCACAGTGCCAACTAAATTTGTCTCAATTCTTCTTTTGCTACTTGTAGTCTAGACTTGCAATAAAGCGAAAGACCAGAAAACATATTTGCTTAACAATGTTGTGTTAAGTTTTTGAGATCACCTATAACTGCAGGGTTTTACAGATTTTTCCTTAGTGTATTGCTGATTTTTAGAAGTGGATATAAAACACGTTGGTTAATGGTAAAAGGAGCTTGTTGCAAGAACACATTGAATTATTGAACGATGTGAATGTGAAGGTAGTAGATGTAAGTGAAATGTTTTAAGGTGGCTTTAAATTAGCAGGTTATCATCGTATCGATAAAAACAACTATTCACACTCATCAAATACTTGAGACGCCGTATTTGGCAGTACAACTGTGTCAAAAGTTGCTATCTGTAATTATGTGAGATTTGTATGTTAATATAATAGATATAAAGAACCAGTTTTCAACTGGTTTCGATTAATAATTGAATTATTTGGCTTAATTCTAAACTGATCTTTGATGTCATTCACCTCCACCTGGCAATTCATCATTCAACAACAAAAACATTTGGATCGTCCTTTGCACCTCAATTCTCCAGCTTTAAGTGCAACATAATGGGCGCAGGGAGCGGCCTAATGTGATTGAAACCCAAAAATAGAAAACAGCCCAAAATAAATGACAAGTGAACTTATAACTTGTATAATTGAAGAAGAATCATCAGACATTTGCATTCCGTCACTAACTGAAATGAGAATTACAATACTGATTGATTTTTGAACAGCTCTAAGGAAAACTTTGCGACTTTAAGTTGCTTCAAACACGCTTTCTGAATTCATTTTCAGCTGATCACTCTGTGATTTTTGATTTTTAGTTTTAATATTTTTTGATTTATTATTATATATATTTCATTACTTATTTAAAATTGTAAAATATCTACGAGTATATCGAGAATTGAAAAGAGCCCAGAAAAACCCCTATCATAATAAAAACAAATAATTATTGAGAATTAGTTAGGTTCCCCAAAAGTGCTTGCAAAAAAGTTGTTCTCCAGATAAATTTGTAAAATTGAGTTGTTAATAATAGAAATAGAAAACTTTAAATTGTTTGCATGATGGAGTCTATTGTAATTATTACAGAGCATTTGAAATGATTCATGTAATGAATATTTAGTAGAACAACAATTAAGAGAAATTGGGAAGAGTAACTAGACTGTTTAGAGGGAACAAAAAATGTATTTGCCTAGTTCAACCAAAAATCAGGCCTATTAGAAGGTAATTTAGATATGTAGAGAAATTTGATTGAATGGAACAAATCTAATACTTATAAACTCACTGTACAGAGATAATGGAGGTAACATATTATCTGGCCCAAGGTCAGAATCAACAACATTCAGGCAACCAACCAACCAACAACGTATCTCGCTTGGGTATGCGGGCTCACATATATAAAGGTTCTCTCTACTAAAAAATAATGATTATTTGGAAATATCACACCTTAACCAAGTTTTGGTATATGTTGGAATACCAAATCAAAAGTCCTATGATCTCAACATTAGGTAAATAAAAAAAATTCAAATATAGATAAATATACATTGAAATCGGCATACTACTTAAAAACGCAAATATATATTACGATCTTTATGCTTGTTAACTCATTTACTCAAAGAAATTTCCGGAAATATAGAATAAGTGAATAATAATTCTCATTTAATAATTGGCGATTTGTTGCTTTTATTTAAAATCAGATCATAGGTGTCACATAAACTTGTTTGACCTCTACGTTTAATTTCTATCTAGCATATACAAAATATATATATATTTCTCATTCATAAAAAAGTAATAGAAAGAGGCGATAAATTAATGAAAATGAGACAGATCGAGAGACGAGATTTTTGTGCATTCATAAATATATACTAATTTCGTTGTAAATGAAATGGCTGATTTCGTTGATAGCGTTAGTAATCGTGAGACTTCGACTGGTTGAACAGGGGAAATATAAATCTTGGAAATACCTGGCGAACACGTATAGATCCCAAATTGTTAACTCATTACTTGGAATTACTCCATACATACATAAAACAATATATATATATATAGCTTTTTTGTGAATTCAGAGCTAATTGCGTTACATTAGAAAACCGATTCAAATCCGGTTTTTGTATTATACAATTTTTACAGTTTTCCCAGTGAATTATCCGTAAATTCTTTAAGGTTTAAGCAATTACTCTGGGCTTCCAATAACATTTTCTGATATTGTCGTTGGTCATGATACTAAACTATGTATATTTACATTTATATTTCTGATATTTTTGGAATTCTGCCAACTAATTTTTTATGTACAATTTAAATAGAAGGCAATACAGTGTGGGAAGAGTAAATGATTTTGGAAACATCACGCATACACGCAGCACACTGTAAAATACTGCAACCAACTATTGATAATTAATATCAATATTATAAATTACTATAGTTTTTAATATTGTTCACCCAACCATTTTTCATACTTACCCTTTTAATATCTGTAATTTAGCTTACGTTTAAAAATATTTTTTTGCTTTTTGTAATTGCTGTTGTTAAAATTATAGCTTTTGTGAAACCTTAAAAAAAAATTAAATATCGTTATTTATTTATTTTTTACACAACCTACTCACTATTCCGTATAAGTCAAATAAAAAAGCCACTTTACATATCAGATAACTTTCGTAAAATTATATATTCTTAAATATAAATCAAAAGCAAAGCAGGTAAAATTCATTCAAAGCACATTAACCATTATATAACTTTATTGTGTTAACAATACAGTTGTAAATACTTTCACTAGCAATAATTAATATATAGAACATTTATAAAAAACAATGATTAATTTCGGTGTGGAATACAATTGAAATTTCGTGGGCAGACAGCTCTTTGGGAAAGGGTCTGAAAATCATTTTTTTATTATAATTATTGTCTTTCTTAATTTAGGGCGCAATTCAATATGATCTTGATTTTTTGCCTTTTTATTTCCGTGAGTAAAATTGCTATGTATGGTCGTCCGTCCCTCCCTGCTGACGCCGTCGATCGTAATCAAAGCTGTGTAGACTCCACTCTGGGCACAGCTGTAAAACTGAACAATCTTATCACTGCAAAGAGCGCAGTAAAAGTGAACGAGTATATTTCGAATTATGTTCGACAGGACAGGGTCTATTAAGAGACGACTTGGCAATTGACCGGAGTCCATCTCGGAGAGAGTCCGGAGAGCGAATGAGTGAATTTCGTGGAACTGTTGTGTTTGCGGTTTGCGGGTGGTGTTGATCGGCGCTGGCAGTTTGTCTCGTGTTTTCGTGCCGTTAACAACGTCGTAAAAGTTGTTCGCATTTAAAAATAAAACTTGGCAAATAGAAGCGAAATAATTAGAAAGACGCCCGCGTATAAATAAACTTTAGTTAATGTCGGAAATTGTACGTTAATTGTGCACAAAGTTAGATAAACATATGACGGTCATCGATGAAACACCACCACCATCGGCCACAGTCCAGGCATCGGCACCAAATCAAATGGCTGTGGCAAGAACATCAAATGCCGATCCCGAGGATATCACACTGGATGCCATACTGAAGCACATTGGGCAGTTTGGTCGCTTTCAGTTGATCATCTTTCTGCTGATCTGTTTGCCGATGATGTTTCATGCGATGTTCTCCGTGACGTACGTTTTCACGGCTGGCACTGTGATGCACAGGTGAACTTTGAACTTGAAGTTAGTGCGTTAGTCAGCACCCAGTGAACAGTGAACTCTTCTTCAACTCCAACAGATGTAACGTTACAGAGTGTGATAGTCCCATTAGCCGATACGACGAGCCCTGGACGGAGTATAGCATTCCCAAGAACGGCAAGGAGCTGGATAAATGCAACCGCTATGAAAACAATATGCTTCCGGAGTGGAATGTATCTCAACAAATTTGCTTACCTGCCAACTACAATAGGGACAATATCAAACGATGCACCGACAATGAGTTTGTGTTCCGCGATAAGGAACTAACCATTTCAAATGACGTGAGTATCAAAGCTCAGTTTGCGATTAATCAGACTATGTTTGGGGCCCGAGCCAATATCAGCCTTATCAGTCTATAAACACTTTACTATGAGAAGCGTGGACTTTGATTATAAGACATCAGATTCCTGCTCATTCCACTGGACCACGCGCGAGTTCTGGAGCGCACTGAGGGTTCAGCTGGCGAGTCCATTTTATTTATTTCACAAATTCAATTATCAATTTCACATGTGTATCAATAGGTCATTATTAAAGCAGCCACACGAATCTTATATTTTTCAAATATTTACAATCATTGATTAGACAAGTGCCAACTATCGGGGCCTTAAATAAGTATAAGTATACTAATAATAGTCAAGATATGAATGGGATAGATAGTCGCATATAGGGCACAGGTCCAACAAGTGATTGACTGATTGCTGACTAACTTGAGAATTATTGTAAATTTCGAATTATCTTTAGGTGAATGTCAATTCATTATCGGTCACTGATATTTGTAGCTTACACTGTAAACAATAAGTGCTTTCTTTTCTCGACCTTTGAAGGTGTTAAGTTAAAATTGCTTACATTTTTATTAATTAATTTATTAATGATGTTGAAATTGTTTGGAAAGTATTTACTTGTAGGAAGTCAAAATTATAAGCTGCCATATCAAAATCAGAAGGCAAAATGCTGCTTCTGCTAATTATTTTTTAATTATTTGAGTTAATTTTTATAATTTAAAAGATAAAGCTACAATGAAAAGATAAATGGAACGAAATTGAATGACTGATAAAAACAAAAAAAAAAGATAAATCTCAGTAGATCTTTTAAAGTACTTTGAAACGTGCTATGAAACCAACCCGACGAAATTGTATAAAAAGTCCGTCACTTTAAGTTTATTATTGTATTCAGTTTGTTTTTGTTTACCATACGTAGAGTTTGATAAGCTGCACATTTAAATATTAACCACTTGACTTCTTGGGGTGTGGACGTAAGACATAAATGTGCCACAACTCAATGTCGTCGGCTCGTCTCGACTGAGTCTGGCCTGCCTCAATTATTCCATTCACTTTCAGGGGCAAAAGAAATTGCGGCTTTCATGCATTTTACTTTTTAGATTAGACATGCAAATAGGAGCAAATTGCATAATAAGAAGACTGACGGCTCAAGTGAATAATGAGTTGTGGAATAATTGTATTGTTGCAATCAAGCATTGCGGAAACTTTTCCATTATTAACTATTTGCATTGTTGGGGGAGCATATCAAATAAATAGTGATTAAGCATGCCTTTTGGAATCTTTTTGTGGTCGTAGTTTGGAATTTTTTGCGAAGATGAATGGAAATTGTCACTTGTCGGCACCATTAACAATCTGGGACAATTCTTTGGCATACCGCTCGGAGGCATTGTGGCAGATCGGTAAGTGAAACTGGTTCTATTAAGAACTTTTACAATAAATATAATAATTCCAATTCCAATTCCAATTTTTCAATTGGTTTGCAGCTATGGTCGCAGCTTTTCCATTGCCTTGGGCGGCGTTTTGGGCGGCGTGCTCGGCATTGTGCGCTCCTACTCGCCCAGCTATGTTTGGTTCCTGATATGGGAGTTCCTCGACAACGTGACCAGCGGCACCCTGTACTCCACCTGCTTTGTCATCGGCATTGAGTTGGTGGGTCCGAAGCGACGAGTGCTCGCCTGCAGCGTGATAACAATCTTCTATGCCATCGGCGAAGTGGCTTTGGCCATGTTTGCCAAGGCCTTCGAGAACTGGCGTCAATTGCTGCGGATCACCTACGGACCTGCGATGGTTCTGCTCACCTATTTCTGGATTCTGCCCGAGAGCGTGCGTTGGCTGCTCAGCGTTGGCAAGGAGGAGCGAGCCAAGGCGATTCTGCGCAGGGCGGCCATTGTGAATAAGCGCAAGCTGTCGGAGAGCGCACTGGACAAGCTGGTGATTGCCAATCGGAATAAGCTGGCGCAGTCCGAGGAGGGTAAATTTCCCATTCGCGAGGCGTTCACCAACTTCAAATGGCGCATCGCCAACTGTTCCTTTTGCTGGATTGTCCATGTGCTGGTGTACTATGGACTCAGTTTAAATGTGGTGCTGCTGGATGGCGATAAGTACAACAATTTTGCCTATATCGCACTCGTCGAGATTCCGGGTTTCTTTTTGCCCCTGCTAATCATGGACAGGTTTGGCAGGCGCTACTCCCTGTGTGGCCTGATGCTGTTCAGTGGTATGTGCTGCATTGGCACCATTTTTGCGGGAGGCGATCAGCATGTGGTGCAACTGGTTCTGTTCCTGGTGGGCAAGTTGACCATCACGGCCAGTTTCCAGGTGCTCTATTTCTTTGCCTCTGAAATCTTTCCCACCAATCTTAGGAACAGCCTACTCAGCTTCTGCTCCATGATGGGCAGATTCGGTTCAATGCTGGCGCCGCAGACGCCGCTCTTGGTGAGTCCATTCAGTCTTCCCCATATTCAAAGTTTAACTAACTTCCTCGATTTAGGCCAAATATTACGCCAGTGCGCCCGCCATTCTGTTTGCCTGCGGTGCCATCCTTAGCGGCTGTCTAACGCTCTACTTCCCCGAGACCACCAATCTTGTCCTGCCAACCACGGTTAAGGAAGCCGATGCCATTGGGGTCAAAAAGAAACCTCCAAAGGATCTGGAGCTCAACCTTCCGCAAAGTAGCATCTAAATAATCAGTAAGCAACATTAACTCAACAATTAATGCACAAGACAGTTCAAAGACTCAACTCGGCATCATTTATTATAATACGCAAGGGCGAGCAAAGAGTTAATTAGTATTAAGTTATTCTTTTAATTTACAACAAAAATTTACATTTATTTTAAATGTATTAATTTTGTATGTATGAAAAGTGGTTTATTTTAAAATGGTTAAAACTATTGCAATTGGACTTGCCTTTACGAAGAACTGTGCTCGCCCTTGGTTACTCATCAGTATATAATGTATTTTTAGATATATACTCAAATATTTTGACACACAATGGAAGACAATAAAAATTGATTGGAATAAATGCAACTTCTATATATCTGTATAAATTGGGGTTTCTGCATTGCGATCTATTAGATCTATCTATGAGCCCCCTTCTGAGCTTACAATATTATAAATATAAACATTAAAACTAAGATCTGTGCATTCAATTGTGTTAATATGCTTCGGACTAATTGTGTAAGTAATGAAATAAATATATGTATTAGTCATAACATTTATTACGGAGGCAGCATTTAGTTTAATATGCAAAATGAACAACCCAAATATAAATCAACAAATATTTACTCAACTAATCAATTATCTGGACTACATATATATATTTGTTTACAATTGTTAAAATTTAAAGCTATCATATCTTTGACAAAAAATTATCCAATCATCGATTTATATTCAATATTATTTAATTGGTTCATCAAAAAATATGGAAAGATTAAAAGGTGTTCACACAAATAAATATATATATTATCAGGATGATATATAACCAAAAAACATCAGACAAAATATTGGCTAAACTATCTGAAGTTAGATCAATTTGAATTCGATCTCAATTGTCACTTTCCACATTTCATAACATCATAATCACTAAATTCGGAATTTATTGTATTTATAACAACTCTTAAGATTATAGAAGTTTTTTGCAATGTTTGTATATAATAATTAAAAATACACAATTTGGAATCTGTTTTATTTTACGATGTATACTTTATTAAAAAAAAAAATGGTATTCATATATATAATTAAACTGATTAGTTATGACAGCGGGATCACTTTTTAAGGCATAATGGCAATTGGTTAAATTTATTATAAGAATTGTAACGCAACGTTTTTTTTCAGTTAGGAACTGAACCTTTTCATAGATAATGACAGATATTCTCCACAAAAAATAATACTTGAACTTATTATAAAGTGCATCGGTTTCTGATTGACTTCAGAGTAGCCTCAATTGCTTTGAGTAAAAAATTGTGTAATGGACTTGTTACCCGTGGCAGAGTTCAAGGTGCTGTTTAGCTGCTTTTTGGAACGAGGTGGCGGGGAGACCTTCTTGTTGGTGGAGGTGCTTATTGTACGCACTTCCAGTTGGTTTAGCTCGCGCTGTAGCTTTCTGGCCATGTGGAAATCCAAATGCTCCGGCATATCGACACTTTTTACGTAGGTCTTGCATTCGGCGCAGAGCTCAAAGGGCGAACTACTGCTACTGGGAGGTGGCTCAAGTGGCTGCTTGGCGGCTAGAAACTTGGCTATGCTGTTTATAGGTTTTGCCGAAGTTGCGACAACCGTTACAACTGTCTTTTTAGCCTTTTTGACAGGCACAGGCTTGGCCGTAGGTGAGGGAATGGAAGTTGAAGTGTTGACTGTAGCGTTTAGTCGACTACGTTGCATTTCCTCACGCTGTTCCTCGCGCAGCTGTCGATTTAGCTGCTGGGCAAAGTGATGATCCCGATGTGTTTGCAGTGCCGTTACATCATCGGGTATTTGGGTGCCACACTCCTCGCAGCTGACCATGCTGAGCAGATCTGCACGCAGCTCCGGCTGAGCGTACTCAGCATAGTTGCTTATATAATCCCTTGCTCGCGCTGGTTTATTCAATGAGTTTTCTTGCTCAAGTTTTCGCTTCGATGTGCTGGGTTCTTCTTGTTCAACAATGCAGCTTGATTCGATGTGATCCAGTTCGGCGGCCAAGCCGTGCATATCCGAGGAGTCGTCATCTTCAGTAGATGACTCATTTGGTAGCTGTGCTGTTTTGGTGACTTCCCTCTGTTCCTGCAGATATTTCGCAAAGAAGCTCTCCTTAAACTCGGATGGCGTTGCAACAGGCCCTGCCTTGTCGTCGCCGACCCTTTGTGCCACAGTGGAATGAATCAGTTTTCGCTTGTATTCTTCCAAGAAGCTCTTCTTGGGTAATGGAACTGACGACTCTAGTGGCTTTGAGTCTTCATCTGTTTCTGAACTGTTTGTTTGCAGCTCAGTTTCAACTTTAGTTTTATTTGCAATTCTGTTCGCCCTGTCCTTTGTAATCTGTGTGTCTTTGCGCGTTTGCAAGTAATTAGCAAAGAAGCTCTTCATTTTGGCCTCTTCGGTTTGCTTCGGCTTCTGCTCGACAATTGCCTTCTCCACTGGTTCCTCAACGCTGATGCGGCGCTTTTTGGCTGCCTGATTGGCAAACATGGTTTGCAGGCTGTTCTGCGAATTCGATGCAGTCTCAAACTTGCCCGCGCTGATGCCCAGAAACTTGATGGCATTATTAAGAGCCGCATCGCTGCCAGCACGCAGAAACGACTTTGTGTTGGCCTTGATCAGTTCGAGTGCTTGAGTGGCCAGTGTGTCCTGATCGTAATGCTTGAGTTGCGAGGAACGGGAGCTGGAGACCTCCTCGCCATCGATATCCTGCACAAACTGCACAACCATTTGTTTTGCCTTGCGGTTGTTCTCCATGAAATCCTTCTCCAAACGATCGTTAATTTCGCTCGCCAGCTCACCGAGCCAGTGCTGCAGACTCTTGAGTCCAGTTATGTTGTTGCGACCGGGAAATTTCTTACAGCAGCCAATACTCTTGGAGTAAAATCGAGGTGTGACTGCCTCCAAGTCAATGCCACGTGCAATCTGATGTAGCCAGGTGCTAAAGAGAAGTTAAAATTGAATTAATCGAAACTCAATTCAACCTGTGACTTACCCGCTCTTCTCGTCCAGCTTGCGTTGCAGTTCCTTTTCCGTATACTTTAACACATGGCCCAGAAATTTAATTCCAAGCGATTCGCAAACTGTCTCCCCAAATTTACCGCCCAATCCCTTGATCTTGCTCAACGGAAGTTGGTCGAACATAGCAGGTATCTCAGCCAGCGGAAGAATTGTCTGCTTGTTGGGCTTGTTCATGCCCGCCGTCAGCTTGGCCAGAATTTTGTTATGTGCAATGCCCGCTGAGCATTCGTAGCCAGTTTCCGCCTTGACAGCTGCGCGCACCTCGCCCGCAATGCATGCTCCGATGAGGAGACGCAGGTCGCTCTGACGCACAGCGGGCAAATCGTTGACATCATAGGCCAGCATAAAACGCTCATCATCCACATAGGGATTGGCAAAGCGATTCGTTATTTTATTCACATAGTCGCCAATGTTTTCGTAACCAACGGCATAACTATTGACCAGCTCCTGTGGCTTTAGTGCAAACGAGCCCTGAAAATCAAAATATGAAACAATTAATTTACTTAATATGGTAATCCCTAGTTGCTTAATTTTTTTGGCTTGGATTACTTGAATTCATTGTTCGTGGAATTTCTAATTCAATTTTGACATTGCTTGTGGAATGAAATTTCAAAAAATTGTTCAGAATTGCTTTCCATTTATAAAGTTGCGAAAATAATAATAATATTATTAAAGATAAATTAGTAAGGAATAGAAATGAAAGAGAATATAAAACAATTGTTCTCACCGAAAGTCCTCTGTTTCTATAATTAATAATCCATTTTAAACGCATTCTGGTGTGAATAACAATTTTGCATGCAATTAACTAATTAAATCTATTTTTTTAAATCAAAATATGTTGCATAATTTTCTATTTACAATTTTTTTTAATTGAAGTGCAATATTAACTCTGGTTTTAATTTAATTGAATACATTTTTAATAATACTTATTTTTTTAATTTGAGTGTCAAATGAATTTAGTTGACGTTAACTAAATAAAAAAATGTAATTTTATGAAATGTAATGTAGAATTAAACAAATTATAAATAAATAAACGAGTTCTAAAAAGAGTTCCAGTTGTGTTATTTTTTTTCTTGTTGGCGCGTTTTTTTCAAAGAAAGAAGAAAAAATATAAATATATTTATATATATTAATTTATTACTTTAATTCAAAATATATCTAATACTAAACAATATATTAAAATGAACATTTGAAATAATTGCACAATCTAATGGCTTGTTTTTTGACACGTATCCTGAATTTATTTTTTAGATAGAAATTATTTGCGAATCATGCCTGGAAGGAGCAGAGGAACTTACCGTTTGAAGTTGTTGCACGCGTTGGTTGACCGTCTCGGTGATGTCCAAATATGCCTCATCGACGGAGGCGCGTTCCAGGAGCTGTGTAAAACGTTGCAGGACATTTGCCACTTCTTTGCCGGCATCGCGATATTTACTGGTGTCCGCCTTTTCGCGTATGTTGGGCACCTGGCAGAGAACGATGTCGGGGCAGAGTTCCTTGGCTTCGTCGCCGCGCATATGGCGTGTGACGCCTCTTTCTCGTGCCGCATAGTTGACCGCGATGATGCCACCGCCGCGCCAAGGGTTGTATTGGACGACGGCAAGGGGCTTTCCTTGGTGCTGGGGTTGTTGTTTCTCCTCCACTTGACAGAAGAAGCAATCCATGTCAACGAGCAGCACGATGCGGTCGTATTTGTTTTGCATGCCGACAAAGGCGCGCGTTGAATTGCTCATAATTTTAGGTTAAGAGTGTGTGTGTTTTTTTTTTAATCATTTTTAATTTCGTACGCGGTGAACAGAAAGCGGCAATCATATGTAGCGACGCAATAACTTAGACGATATTATATCGATATGTAAGTTAAGCATCGATATTTACGGTAATCAGCTGTTTAGAAGGGAACACTTCCGTTTGCCATATGGCAACGCCGAAATCGAAGAAAATGTAAACAGGCGAATTAGTTTTGTTGTGCGTGTAAAAATAAATAAAAATGTTTAAGTGCATTAATGACTATTTAAAACGGGTGCTTAGCCCGCAAATATAAATAAAGTGTCAAAGCGGCACGAAGCTGCTTACACTGTGCTGCCAACGAAGTTACTTTCGCTTTTTTAAAAAGTACGAATATATTGTTTGAAAGATTACTAATGTGGAATAAATAATAATTATTTATATTAAAAGTGTTACTATGTTAATATAGTGTTAAATGTTATTAAATGTAAATTGAGCTGATTGGGGACTATTCTATATATTCTTAAAAAAAAAACCGCAGAGCTATTGATTTTTTTCGAATACCGCTTGCCAAATGCATTGCACATAAAAAAAAACACTCAAGCACGCCCACAAACTCTCATACACTCAACACACGCACACAACACCTATACATACACAGCAGTTGAATCATTTTGGGTTAATGCACGCAATTTATTATCGGAGCAATTATCGATTTGCGTTTGACCAGCGACTGGTCAAAAATAGAATATTTCGTGTTTGGCTTTGCTTGATCTATTTCCGGTTTGTGTTCTATTCTGTTCCCTGTCTCTCTTCCTGCGGCTTTTTCTTAAGCTGTGCGTCATGTCCAAAGAATGTCATAGCTTGGCTTATTTGTATTTAGTGTTTTACGTGTGCGGCCAACTTATTGCTTAATTAGGTAAATACACGTAAAAACTGCCCAGCCCAAGCCAAGTGGCAGTTATATTTATTGCATACCTAAATATTGTGGAAGCCTCTGCTGCTTGGCTAAGCGATTTGACTTGCCTGTTGTTGCCTTTGTTTTTGTTGTTGTTGGTGGGGGTTGTGGTCTTTTATATTTGTATGTGCGTGTAAAGGTGTGTTTTGTGACCTAATTCCGTAACAGAAAGAAAAAGAGGAAGTGGCAGGTGCATCACTGACCTGTTGTAATATTTAACGACATGTCCATCAAAAATCACTTAACGATTGGTGTAACATTGTTATCTGTGATAATGAAGAAATAGGTTGAGGATCTTTGCAATTACCCAAACTCATTTGACTAATACTATTTTCAGAATCAAATATTTTTTAGTTCTTTAGGTCTTGCATAAATTATTTATTATTATTATTTTTGCAAACATTTATTAAATATATTGAATATATTACCAAGCTTATTGTATATTTTTGTATTTGATAAGTATCTGTTATCGGCATTTTAACACCATATAAATTATTGAAAATATTTTCAAATGATATTTTGATAATTTAAAAAGAATTAGGAATTTATTTGGTTATTTTGTGTTGATCTTCGAAAATAGGTTATACATTGAAAACAGAAATAAAAAAAACGACATTGGAAAAATTTTGTTCTTCGAATAGAATTTTCGTATTATTTTGGGTTGTAGACTTGGCTTAGTAATTTTTTATATTATTTATTAACTTTCCTTATTTGATAATAGTGTGTGACCCGCATATTAATCCGAAATGAATAATTGAGGATTTCTTTAAATGAAATTGTGGTAATTTAAGACGACAAACCCTCAACTGTATATATTTACTAGAATTACGCTACTGATGTCTGTTTCTGCCCCTGTCTCCAGCATAAACGCACAATTATGTTAATGGCTCAGCAACAAACACTTGACCGACCCTCCAACCATCTTCCCCCTCTCTCAGTAGACAACCCACTCACTCTCGAAACTGTTGGGGGCATTCAACAGCGAACAACTCGCACAACTCAGAGAGATAGCCGCAGTCGGACGAAAGCCGCTCGACGATGAAGTCACTGGGGCGTTGTATCGCACACTGCAAAGTTTCGAATTTCATTTGATTGAGTGATTTTTCAGTGTCTAGCTTACTTTTTACTTGACTGCTTGCAGAGAAGACGGCTGTTGACATGGTGAAGATTCTACAGGCCTACAACTTTGCCAGGCAGCAGACATATGCGCTCAATGGAGACATTCTGGCCGCCACCCTGATTGGCAACAATCGCATCGCCATCAGCAGCGCTGAGCAGTTTATCGAGATCTATGACATAGCTGGTAAACAACACCTGCATCAGCAGCAAGCTGAGCAATCCGATCAACAGGAGGATGCTTCACTTGCTGCTAGCACAGGGGATGCTGCCTCACCCACTCCACCGAGCGATGAGCGCATGCCAAACAGGTACACACTCGCCACCGTGGGTGAGGTGGTGCAGCTAATCTACTGCGATGCGGGTAAGCCCTGATGATTATTAAATAGCTAACAATATTAATGACAGGTCTTTTCTTTAAATACTCTTCAGCGAGTTTAATTTAGTCATTGACAATTCAAAAATTGCTTACAGCAAGAACATTAAAATCATCAAGTTTATTCATAACATTGTGTTTTAGATTTCCTTTAATATGTCCAAAAAATGGTATTATGAAATGTATATTTTATTATAAGTAAATCGAATTGAAAAGTTATATTTCATTCAGCATTAACTTCTTATATATGAAGATTTATTAATGTTTTTGGAATTTTTTGTTTATTATTATTGTTTTATTTTATTTATTTATTTGTTTTATAATTATTATTAATTATAATGAGTTCGTATGATAAATTTATAATCTGATTTGTCTGCACAACCGATACTATAAGCCTATAAGCCATTCTAACATATTCAATTATTATTATAACATAAAATAAATTAATAAATAATCATCTCTTCTTTAAGTCTTTAAAAGTTCATTAAAAATGGCTTTCAGTTAATGCCAACTGAAATTAAAGTTTGAGTCTTAATTTGATGTGTTAATTTCTCGTGTGCAGGCAAATACCTTCTGACGCTGGAGAAGGAACAGGCTGGGAGTCCGGTGCATTCGAATAGCACCAGTATTAGCTGCACATCGAGCAGCAACAGCAACACTGTCTGCACGGAGGACGAGACGAAGATGTTTGTGCGCATCTACGCCAACTTCTGGAAGTTTCCCGATGCCAAGCTGAACGAGCTGCCCATCACAATCCGCATCGCTTCGATGACGACGCCAAAGACGCCGCTGGTGGAGAGCATCGATGTGATTGAACTGCCACTGCGCAGTCCACCGGAGCTGGTGCAGTGCTGCCAAACGTCGGGCAACATCATCGTGAGCAGCCGGGATCGCATCTATTTGTACGAGTACACGCAGTGCGTCCATGAGAATACCCAGCCGAGATTCTCCTTCATCGATTTTCTGCCCTTCAAGTTCTTTGTGCAGCTAAATTTTGTACCGCTGCGCCTCTGCCTGGCCGAGAATGTCATCGCCTGTCTGAGTCATCGCTATTGCGTTGCCTTCAAAGTGGTGGATGCACTGGCCAACAAGGCGACAACAGCATCTCCGGCAGCTGCGCATGAGTTAAGCTGCCTGGACAACGATTATGCCGGCGATGAGCCACTGTCCGAGTCCCTTAGCTTGGGCAGTAAGGCAAGCGCCGCGGCTCTCAGCAGTACGCACAGTCAGCACAGCTGCGACAGCGATTCCCTGCAATCCTCCAGCAGCGCGAAGCCCGCCAATTTGGCCAATCATCATCCGGGCTTGGCTGGTCGCACGCCTCTTGATTTCAATGTGGCTCGAATGGTGAACTCCGCCTATGGTCGCGAGTTTGAGCCCGAGCTGCGCTCACAGTGGGATCAGTGCGATAATGCGAGCGGTCGCCAGGAGGACAATAACCTGGAGTTAACCATAGCGCCCCAGCGAGCAGCCGACATCAAAATCAAGCTCATCAACGAGGCAAAGGCGATGAATGTGCGTGGCATTGCAGCCGGAAGCAACAACAGTCTAACGGAGGATGCATCCGTGCAGTATGATGTGCGCAAACTGCTCCAGATCTGCATGAGGACATCGGAGCCACAATCGAGGGTTTTGGACATATTGCGCTGCATGGATTTGAAGGCGATTTATCAGCGCAGCAGCAGCGAGCAGCCGCAGCTGGAGGAGGATGAAGATGATGAGTACGAGATGGGCAATCAGCAAGTGCCCAGTGCTGTGACCACGTTCAAGCATGCCAATCGGCGCACTCTGAAATCCTCGCAGCATCAGCGCTGCGTGGGACATGCTCTGCTTGTGGCCAGCAGCGTGGATGGCTACTTGTATCAGTTCTGTGCGCAGGGAAAGTGGTACAGCGAGAACGAGAAGCCGGTGGCCAGCTATAGTTTTACGGCCCCCGTGTTGCGGGTGCATATCAATGACTATGTCATCTATGCCGTCACCTCGGAGTCTGTGGAGACGCACACCTCTCGCATTGGCCACAAACTGTTCCATAATCGGTTCGAGTACCCGAGCATTGGAGCCCTTTTTCCGGAGGAATCATCACCGGATGTTAACTCAGCGATTGCGGTCATTGGTCTGGCTGCTTTTATGCATGTTCAGTTTGTTTGTGTCAATCGGGACCAGCTGGTGTTGATCACCAATGCGGCGCTGGAACAGCACAAGCGTCGTAGCACTAGCGAGGTAGCCGTGGTGGCAGTCAAGCGCAACATCGCCGCCCGATTGCTGGCAGAGGCCAAGGCCAAGCACAACAGCTTGCTGAGGAGCAGCAGTTGTGCTGCCCCCTCCTCGGTGGTGAACGAGTGGACACTGTACAATCTGGAGGTGCCACGGGTGGAGCACATCATTGAGGATCTCGAAGGCATTGCCGAATCGTATCGCAGTGCGAGCAGCTCCAACTTCTACGATCTCATGGAGGAGGCGCATGTCATGCTCAGGCTAAGCTTAACCCTGCAGGGCGAGCGTCTCGCAGTGGACAGGGAACAGGCGCTGCGCAAAATGTTTATCTCCAATTGCCGCAAATTGGCCGACTTTTCAATCCGGTAAGTCATTAATTTAAGTGTGTGTAATTTTTAATTAAGTTTGTTCTTTGATATCCTTTATTCATTTAAAGCATAACTTATTTATTTTCATTATTGTATTTATTTATTGCCAACTAAACTCAGTCGATACAAATATAATAAATATAATAAAATAAAAGATTTCATTTAAATTATAATTTAAGACTAAAAATTAACAATAATATGAAATATTTCGGATATTTCTGGGCTTACATTTGCTGCATAAAAAAAAGAGTTTGTTTTAAATATTAGTTAAGACCTGCCACATTGGGAAAAGTTATTAAAGAGACAAACACACAAATATTTAAATTATTAATAATAATATGGTCTCTTTTATCTTTCATTTTTTTTCTGAATTTATTTAAATTAAAATACACTTTATTTCTTAATTAATTCCCTTTTATTTCGTCTTGAACAGCTCGAATAAACAAGAAGTCTATTTGCAAGCCACTGGCTTCTACAAGATGTGCCAGCTTCAACTGGTGGACGTTTACATCAACTACATTCGGGAGTTCGAGAACAGTGAGCAGTTGGTGGAAACGTCACAGTTGGTTGGACTCATCTATGCCGTGAAACTGTTTCTGCTTGGCCTGGGCACGGATCGACAGCGCTCATCGTTTCTACATCAAACAGTGCCAGCGTATTTTACACCAGCCCGAGTGCTGCAACAGGGCTACAAGCAGGTGCCGCTCTCGCTTGAGTTTCTTAATATGTTCATCAAACATGCGCCAGGTGATTTGGCGCACATAATGCTCAGTTCGCCAGTGGTTGCCGATACGATGAGCGGTGAGCTGATCAACTATCTAAAGTATTTGACGACGCCGTAAGTATCGATTGAGTTGACCAACTAAATCTGTAACTAATTCAAAATATGTCTTTAGCACATCCGATGAGAATCTGCTGCTGGCTGTGACAGCCTGTCGCATGTCAAACTATCTGCTGGCCCAGGAAATAATAGCAAAGTCGACGCGTCGCACTTTGGCCGTGGCGCTGATCAAGCACAAGAATGTTCTCTTCGATGACGGCACGGTGCTTTATCAGCGCCGCCAGCAACCCGAGCACCACCACCAGAACCAGCAGCAGCAGCATCAGTCGCAATCAACGGCTCGCAAGCGTTCTCGTCGTGGCGCCACACAATCCAAGGGCAAATATGCAGGCGGACTAATCAGAACAACTCCCACGCCAACGCCCAGTGCAATTGTTTCGTTCTCCGATTTCTGTGAAACGATTCTGCTCGCCAACGAGCAGCCTGCTCTAATTGAGGCCATATGCGATGCATTCATCCACGCGCTATGCGTGGAGCATACAATTTCGCTGGATGTGGTACTGCAGCTGTTCCTGAACTACATTGCCTCGCACATTGGCCAGAAGGGCTACCAGACCTCGCAGAAGGTGTTCGTTAGCATATTGCAAGTCTTCTTTTACGACCTGTATGATGTCAGCTCGTCGCTGCAGCCGCATGAGGTGCGCTCTCAGACGCCGCCGCAGCTGGACGATGATTACGATGACGAGTGCAGCAGTTCGCGTGCTCCATCGCTTCACAGCGAGGCTGATGTCCACTCGCTGTCCAGCTCCTGTGCCAGCTCAGCACCAGATGAGCGTTCGATTAGTGGACGCCAGCAGCGCATTGTTTACGATCAGCTGCAGGAGCAGCAGGGTAGATTGCCCTATCAAAAGCGCAGCTCCAATGTCTCGCTCTCGCATCCGCAACCGGACGATGATGAGGCTGCCACTAATCTGAAGGGTTTAAAAATACTCTTTCGCATGTACATGGGTCGCCTTAAGGCGCTGAGTGACCTAATCACCGATCTGCAGTCCGCCGATGTCGAGCAGCAAAGTAGTCGCGAGGATTTCCTCAATCTGCGCATGGAATGCATCGCCTACATGGTTGGCATGGCCCCCAATTACTGCAACAAGCCAAGTGTTCGGCATGCCAACGAATCTCAGTCCAACAAACTGGTATATGTGCCCTATATACCCGACTATAAGCTGCCCGAGGGCGACGAGTACGAGCAGCATATCAAGGCCTATATACGACCGATTCCCTGCCTGCTGGAGCGACCACAGTACTTGAATCGCTTGCCGCCCTTTGAGCGCAGCGATTTCAGCTATCCCAAGAAGGATGAGGGTGAGTTCGAGGTGCGTTTCACCGGTTGGCAAAATGAGCTTCTGACGTTGACTCTGAAGATTCAGAGTTTGTTGGCCTCCAGCAAGGTGGACCGGGAGATCATTTCGGAGTTTCTGGCTTTCATTCCGAAGTCACCGCACTTGATAGGAGTTGATAGTTTCCTGGTCATCATATTACCCAAGAACTTGGCCATCAACTATATGCTGAGCTTTTGCCCAGCATTCTTGTGGCAATATGGCAAGGTGAGCCATTGTTATTATTATTTTATATTTATTATGCTCTGAAACTAATTAGTTTTGCTTACAGTCCTGTGGCTTTACACCCAAACACTGGGAATCACTGCTGCGCAAGATATTAAGCAAACAGGATGCGCTACCCAATTGGAAAACACACATTGCAGGTTAAATTTGTTAAGATAATATATACAAATACCTTTTCATCTAATTGTATTACTTACACAGAGATACTCAACAGTCTTGTGGCGGAGCTGAGCTTCGAGGAGCTCCTGCAATGCTTTCCCAGCGAGGTCATACAGAATCGGAATACGGCACAATACTTTGCCAAGGAATTTGCGGAAACTTGCGTATTGTACGAGCACGAAAAACTGGTATTTAAGCGACCCGATCAGCCGGAGGGTAGCAGGGAACATTTGCCCATGGATAACATTGATGAGGAGAATGTTTTTGAGCTAACCCTGCGTAAGGCGGTGGCCAAGCAGCGGAGCATTGCACTGCGTTCCATGATTGAGTCTACGGGCACTCAACTGTTCGACGCAACCAGTAATCCTATGTATAATCTATGAATACTCTGGGTCTGATCTGTATCTATATCTGTAGATGGAGCATTCCTCTTTTAACTAGTTCGAATATTATCATATTGCAAATTCATAAGATTGATTGGTATAAACTATATATCATAAACTTTGTCGTAGTTGCGTCTTAGAGCAGTTAATGTAATTTGCATCGGTTTACATATATATATATATATATATACGCATATATATAAATAGATATATATCACAATATTTATGTATATATATATATATGCATGTAGAGTAATTATAACAGTCTCAATAACGAGGCAATACTTATTGATATTTTGTTTTTACACAAACGCAACATTTCGATCGGTATTTGTAAAAGTGGTTTTTAGAAAAGATTTACGACTTACTTATTTAGGTTGTACACTTAAAGTATTCACTAGTGACAAGCCATATTTTAAACCAGTTAAACGCCTGTAAAGCGGATCCAAAAAAAAAAAAAAATAACACACACACACATACCAAATTATAGCTGTTACTGAGAACAAATTCTTGAGCTCACTGAGCACCGGCTTCTCGTTTATTCTAAGTGCGATTTTTGAGTTAGCTTTAGTAATCTTATCTATGGTATTATAATTTAAGCTAAACAGTCTCTTTCCATCTTCCTCTCTAACTCACATACAAAAATTAAAGTGATATTTTTTAAATTATTGCATATAGTAAAAATAAAGATCATCAATTGTATGATAAAGATCCCATTCAATTATTTATTATTAAGATGGCAATGGTTCAATGGCCACGAACAGCTGTGAAAAGAGCATTACAAAGTTTTCAGTGGCGACGCTGATTAAATCTTGCGAAATAGCTGCGTGGAACCAGCTACATCCGCAGCTACACCTCTCTCCATCTCCATCATGGATATCGCGGTCAATTAAATTCGCCAAGACTTTAAGTGAAAACCATGTGAGGCACGTGGGACTCTGGCCAATTCAGTTGCCACGAGTCGACTCTGCGTGAAGCATGGCACAGCTGCAGTTGAATTTAGAGAAGTCACCAGACGCAACGACTACTGAAGAGAATCATTTGGATGCAGTTATTATTCAGATTGGTCAATTCGGACGCTTCCAGATTATCAGCTATGTGTTGCTCTGTTTGCCAATCATATGCAATGCCTTCTTCTCGATATCCTATGTATTTACGGCCGGCGCTGTGGAGCACAGGTAATTAAATTGTGGTTAAAGAATTTTATTTGAAATACACCTGTATTTCAGATGCAATATCAGCCAATGTGATAGTCCAAACAGCAGCTTTACTGAGCCCTGGTTAAACTTCACGACCCCTCACCATAATGGAGCCTGGGATCAGTGCAAGGCTTTTGAGGCAACCCCTGAAAATGGTGGACAATGTCAAGCGTCTTATTTTAATAGCAGCCATCCTATTGACTGCCAATCGGGCTACAAGCTAAGGGGTGAGGAAAAAACCATATCCTCAGAGGTAAGTTTGGTCAATGTTATAAATGAACAGCTTTATTCTTCGTATCTATATAGTGTTAACTCAAAATAATGGATTTGGTGTTTTGTTGTTTTTAAATAAAAAAAACATTTTAATATGTATATCTGGAAATTTATTAATTAAACAAAAGTATTTGAAACATATTCGTTTTATACTTTGAAAAATATAGTATTTAAATTTATAGTCTTAGTTCTTGTTGCATTTGTTTTTTAATAAAGTGAACAATTCCAACTCAATCAGAATCAATAATTAATTTACATTTATAAGTGGACTTTATTTAATTAAAAATATATAAATTAAATTAGGGAAACAAATTTTTCTGATATTTAGGGTGCTTATCTGAACATCTCAAAATCAAAATTATTTTTTTTAATTTTTTAGTTGTGTTACAGATTAATTAATAAAGAAATTTAATATTTTTCACTACGGACGATAAGCTCAAATTTGTATTTTGTTGACTGCTTTTTAGAATAAACAATTTACATGTTGGTAACTTTTTCTATTTTTACAGTTTGGAATTTTTTGCTCAGATGAATGGCAGCTGTCGATGGTGGGCACTGTGAACAATATTGGACAGTTTGTAGGCATACCTTTGGGTGGCTTCTTGGCAGATCGGTGAGTGAACAGTTAACTAAATCTTTAAAGCAGACACAACTTTTGCATTTATTTTATAGATATGGACGCAAGTCAATGCTCGTTATTTCTGGGGTTTTGAGTGGCATGGCTGGCATTGCACGCTCCTTTGCTTTCGACTATTACAGCTTTCTATTTTTTGAGTTTCTGGACATGGCCGTGGGCAGCACACTGTTTCCCACTGCCTTCCTGCTGGCAGTTGAGCTGGTGGGGCCCAAACATCGTGTGCTGGCTGCTACGGTCATTAGCTTAACTTATGGCCTGGCAGAGGCGGCTCTCGGCTATCTGGCCAGTATCATAACGGATTGGCGCTGGCTGCTCCGCGTGCTCTACACACCGGCAATGCTGCATCTGCTTTTCATCTGCCTGCTGTCCGAGAGCGTACGCTGGCTGCTGAGTCAGTCCAGGGAGCTGGAGGCTGTGCAGATTCTGCGCCATGTGGCGCATGTCAATCAGCGGTCATTGTCCGAAGCCCAACTGAGTGAACTGGTGCGCAAAAATGGCCAGCTTTTGGCCCAATCGGAGGTTGCCACAGGAAGTGGCCACTACAATGCCCGACAAATCTTCATTGCACTCGGTCTGCGCATCGCTCAGTGCTGTTTTGTGTGGTTCACCAACAGCTTCATTGCTCTGGGACTGACTCTGAATGCCAGCAGATTAAATGGCAACAAGTTCAACAACTTTACCATGACGGGACTAATGCAACTGCCAGGCATCCTGCTTGCCTCACTGATGATGATGCGCATTGGGAGGCGCTGGTCGATTAGCTTCTGCTTAAGCACTTGTTCCATTTTACTGATCGTAATGGCGGTTTTGGAAAACGGTGAGTTTCAAAATCGTTTATTTAATACCAGAAAAATATATTAAACTATCGATGTTTTCATGGAGAAAATTTAAACACCGAGAAACATTTTCATATCTTTTGGAATGCTTTAATTTTCAGCGAAGATATTTAGCTACAAAACCAAAAAGACAATTAAATACTATTGCAGAAATCCTCTTCTGTTAATATGATCTTTTCGCAAGTAATATAATTTGCTTTTAGATGTTATGTAAATTAACAAGACAAATTTGCATTATTAAAAATTTTCCTTTATCGCATCTACCTTTTTCTTCATTTTCCAGACTACCCAACAGTGTCTTGGTGTCTATACTTTCTGGCAAAAATGAGTTCAACTGGCAGCTTTATGATATTGTATTTCTTCACCTCAGAAATCTTTCCAACCAATTGTCGGAATAGCTTGCTTTCATTTTGTTCGATGGTGGGTCGCTTCGGCTCCATGTTGGCGCCTCAAACCCCGCTATTGGTAGGATCGACACTTGACACAAGAGATCCAATATTAACTTGATCTTATTGTTTTTTCAGATAAACTACTTTAAATATGCGCCGCATTTGCTGTTTGCCACATTTGGCATACTTAGCGCAATTTTAGCCCAGTTCTTCCCTGAAACTGCCAACAAAGTGCTTCCAACGACATTGGAGGAGGCTCGTGCCCTGGACAAAAGTCGGCCGGTGAAACAGTCAAAACTGTCAGCAGAAACAAAACCAGCTGCCTAATCAGCAATTACAACTTTTGTAAATATTTGGTTTCAGTTACAATTGTACATATTATAAATAGATTACCGCATTAAATGGCATGTTAAATATCAAATTGTAAATAACATAGCAATGAGTGCAAAGAATTATCGTATTAGTTTTTTTCTATTATTAGGAGTTGAAGACTCTGAATTTGACAAGAAATCTTTTAGTGCTGCTTTGCTTATCTAATCAGTTCATATTGAGTTGCACATTTAAAAATATACACTATGAATTAAAAGTCAAATAAACAAGCCACAAATAATAGTGATTTCTATTAATTTTTCTGTTGTACAGGTAAAGATTTATTATTCATTTATTAGCGCCAACTTGATTTATCTTTATTCGTAACGAAATTATTGAATGAGAGGTAAAGTGCTTTGTCCTCTATAAATAGTTTCAACATACATGAGTATTTTATGACGAAAACAATTTATCAATGATTCATTTACTAGTGAGTTTTTTACATTAAAAATTTGTTTGATTTCGTAATTCAAATGCTGGAGAATATAAGTACATTTGTACAAATAGAAATATTAGACTCATATAATTCTCACGGGAACTGAATAAGCAGGTATTTATTAGCAACTCCATAACTCATTCAAAAATTTAGATATGGCTAACAGACAGCAACAGCTGCTCGTACCAGACATTATGTCGGGCGACCTATGATAAAAGCCAATCAACAACAATAAATATTGTATAAATTGCCATCATATTTGGTATCAATGAATGAATGGGTTGTTTGGCTATTTAAGTTCATCGGTTCAGACGTCAAAAAAGTTTAGACAGCCACTTTAGATAAAAAGCGAATCGCAAAACATGATAGCGCCCAATCGAGAGGCAGATTAAAACTGGACGGAGAGCGACTCTCTCTCTCTCTCTCCTACATCAGACGAGTGTGCCAGACATTTGACTGTTTTGAATGTCATAATCAATCAAGAGCAGTCAGAAATACGTTTAACCGCAACATTAGATAAACAGTGAAATCAAACACATGATAAGAGAGTGGAGAGCAGCAGGTGTTTAGCGTAAGCAGTAAACTGGACGGAGAGCGAATCCCTCTCGTAATGCCATGTGTCCGTCATGTGTCGTAATCAGTGAAAAGCAAACAAAAACAGAGCGTATAAGCACTGGCTGATTATTTTTAGCATTCGTATACAAATAATTTTCTTTAAATAACCATTTTTAAATAAAATTATTAGCTAAATAATAATATAAATACATTTTGGAATAAATAGTTTGTTAAATTATTGCACTTGTTAGTAAATTATAAAAAAAAAGTTCCCAAAAACACAGGAGAGATTAGTTAGGTTTCTCCCTTTAAATAATCTACGCATTGTTTTCCAACCGGTTGATTTGATGGGCGCGCTCTGCATGAATCAGTCAATGAGCGGCGTTGCTCAGAGCAAGACGCTCCAGCGCAGTGTTTCGGGAGCCGATTGTTATACGTACTATGATGGACTATAAAAAGCAGACGAACTTCACGGCATATTTTTAAATCGTGCTCGCCTAATTCGGACAGATAAAAAGTGCATTTAAGCACGTGGACGAGAAGGCAACGAGTACATGAACCCAAGTTGTTCAGAATATCGCGCACATGTCTGTCCGGAAGGAAAGTGAAAATGGCAACATCGCCAATGCCAATGGCAATGCGAACCCAACAAATTCCAATGGATATCCAGTTGTAGCTCGGACAGCTGCTGAGAATGGGAACGTGGAGGCATCCGCCGCTGAAGATAACACACTGGACGCCATTCTGGTGCGAATCGGGCAGTTTGGCCGATTTCAAATCATTAATTATGTGTTGTTATGTGTGCCGATGGTGTTCAATGCCTTCTTCTCGATCTCATATGTGTTTACCGCCAGTCCAGTGGTGCACAGGTGAGTTGCCACATCATCTCAATCATCTAAGACTCCAACGCCATCTAAATGTGTTTGCCCTTAGATGCAATATAACCCAATGTGACAGCCCGAGCAGTTTGTATGAGGAGCCCTGGCTGAATTTCACCG
The DNA here is from genome assembly GCA_035042125.1 of Drosophila longiperda. Classification (NCBI taxonomy): domain Eukaryota; kingdom Metazoa; phylum Arthropoda; class Insecta; order Diptera; family Drosophilidae; genus Drosophila; species Drosophila longiperda. The sequence continues at coordinate 1,396,641 of JAWNLV010000130.1, forward strand.
TGCCCCATAAGAACTCCGACTGGGATGCATGCAGCCGATATGTGAGCTTGCCACCGGGAGTGGAAACTACCCCCTCGAGCGATTTGTGTGCTGCGGAGTATTTTGGTGATCGTACCGAACACTGTGGCACTGATTTCAAATTCAGAGATAAAGAGGAAACCATTTCGACCGAGGTAAGTTCTCAGGTATGCAAAATGGTTACACTCATTTTTAAAGATTTGAATTAATCTATTTATGTAAAACCTTTACCTCAAGCCTGTCAAAATCATGCATAGGCTTTTAATTAAAAAAAAACAAAAATACTTATTGTATGTAATGTATACAAATAGTTCATATCAGTGAATGTTTTTTATAACTTTATTTTCATATTTTGATAAGGTCGGCTCACCTCATCTAGCATGATGCTTCTATTTTTTTTTTCCGAATATATGTCTAGTGATTTTATTCCAGTGATTTTTTCTTTTGTAAACAACATTCTGATTTTTGTGTTACTTAATAATATAAGTTAAAAGTAATGATTTTTAGATTTCACATATAAAAGCGTATAATAATTTAATTTAATTTAAGCGTATGTAATTTAATTTGAAACACTTACAATTTTATGGCGATTCGAACTTACAATTTGAATAGCAAATTGTTTGCATTTCACAAAACTACAGGTCCCTCTATATAAGCAAGTGGTATTATTTATACTTTTTACAACATTAAAATAATAATAGTAATAATGGTAAAATTATTGTATTATACAGGATGATGGATTTATAAGTATTTATAATATAAGCACATATTTTAAGTGTATATTTTGAAATGTTTGTTTTGTGGGTTTGTGTCCAATATTCTACTATATTATAGTTTTCAATAGTATTCTATTTTATATTCTATTTTATACTATACTATAACAGAAACAATAACTTATTAACATCTTCCCACATTATATTTGACGTACATTTCATTAATCAGCGCTGCCTGGTTGGAAAGTCAAACATGGATAGATGATTAGATTCTCAAGAAATGATGAAATTCTCTCGTTTTTTGGGAAACACAATATTCAATTAGTTGTGTACACACATTTGTGTGTGTGTGTTAGTCATAGTGGGACTAGCTTCGGCGGATAAGCAAAATTTTAATTTTCAATTATTATTATTATATATTTCGTTTCTCAGTATTCTTGTGTGTCTCTAATGGAAATTACATATATATTTTATTAAATAACTACATTATTAAATGCTTTAATTTTAATATCGATTTTTTTTTAACTTTTATAGTTTGGCATCTTTTGCAAAGACGAATGGAAACTTTCAATGGTGGGCACCATAAACAACGTGGGACAGTTTGTAGGCATACCCCTGGGAGGTTTCTTTGCAGACCGGTAAGTCAACTGTCTCATTTCGATTTGAATCTTGGCACTAAGCACAAGTTTGTTCACTTAGGTATGGACGCCGCACTATGTTGGCTATTGCTGGAGCACTGAGTGCCGTCATGGGCATCATCCGTTCCCTGTCCAGCAATTATACGATGTTTATGTGCTTCGAATTTCTGGACATGGCTGTGGGCAGCACTCTGTTCCCCACGGCCTTTTTGCTGGCTATCGAGCTGGTTGGCCCCAAGCGTCGTGTGGCGGCTGCCACAATCATCACCATCTTCTACGCGGTGGGAGAGGCACTTCTTGGCATTTTGGCATCGCAAGTGCAAAACTGGCGCTGGCTGCTGCGAATCCTCTATGCGCCGGCCATTCTGCAAATATTCTTCCTCTGGATTCTGCCCGAGAGCGTGCGCTGGCTGCTTAGCCAAGGGCAGGAGGAGCGAGCGGCTGCCGTCCTGAGGCGGGCAGCACACATCAACAAGCGTCCGCTGCCTGAGCAACAGGTGGACGAGCTGCTCTACAACAATCGCCATAAGCTGGAGCAGGCCAATGAGAGCCAGTACCCAATCATGCAGACAACCCGCTTCTTCGCCTGGCGCATTGCCAACTGTTGCTTTTGCTGGTTCACGCACACTCTAATTGCCCTGGGCCTAAGCTTGAACTCGGTGAATCTGGGCGGCAGCAAGTACAACAACTTCATGCTCAATGGCTTTGTGCAAATTCCCGGCCTGCTGCTCCCCCTCATCATCATGGATCGCATTGGCAGGCGGTACTCTCTGTGTGCCTCCATGTTACTGTGTGCCATTTGCATGGGCGCCTCGGCAGCTGTTGGATCCGGTAAGTCACCAATATACTCCTTATTAAATTATAAATGAGACTGGAAAATATTAAATACATTGAATATTTATCTTTTGTTTTCATTCTTGTGGTGATTGAGTTGTTGAAAATACATTAAAATTAGCAAATAAATATTTACTTATTATATTTTATGAAGACTAACAAAAGTCCATAAATTAAAAATGCTGATAAAAATACAAATTATAAGTTAAAATAACAGATAAAAAATAATAAAAATAAAAAATAATAGTTATATTTAAATTATAAAAAACCCTCGTGTAAAATTGTAAAAATAGTGAACACAAAAAAAAATATTAATTTCCTAAATAGCCAAATATTATTCGTTAAGTTGTAAGGAAGATTAATAAGGATAAGCTCAGTGGATGATTCTGAACGACTCAATTCGATCATGGTAGTTTTTATACTGAGGAGACCACTTACGTCAGCACAAGACAAGAACTTAATTTTTTAAAATTTTAAAATTTTTTTGACTAACTAATAATTCTAGATAACATTTTAATAAAAGGAAACATTGTCATATTATTTTATATATACATGCACAAATAATGTTCACATAATATTATAGTTTTTTAAATAACATGTTTTCTTTTATTTGCTTTTTTAGATGATTATGCTGGCTCGCTGACACTCTTCTTAATTGGAAAGTTGGCTATAACGTGTAGTTTTCAGATATTATACTTTTTTACATCGGAGATCTTTCCCACTAATGTGCGGAACAGTATGCTCTCTCTGTGTTCTATGGTGGGTCGCATCGGGTCTATGCTGGCGCCTCAAACGCCCTTGCTGGTAAGTAGATTCCATTATAGAAATAAACCCATCTAAATCTGTTTTTATATTTAAAGGCTAACTACTACAAGCATGCTCCTGCGATTTTATTTGCCACTTTTGCGCTTGTCAGCGGCTTTCTGACGCTCGGTTTTCCAGAGACAGCAGACAAGGTGCTGCCCACAACTATGGTGGATGCCCGCGACTTGGATTTGGATCTGGCACGCCAAGGATGCACAGACGAGAACGAGGAACAGGAGTCGCCTCGAAAAATGTGTTGATCAATTTGTTGGAAATTGTTATTTCAACCGATTATAATTTGTCCACGCCAAACGCATTTTTCGTTGAGATTGTTGTAAGTTTGTTTCTGATGTTTTGTGCTTAAATTAATAACTTATCGATTTTATTATATATATATAATTTTATATTAATATTTTTTATATTTGTTTATTGTATATAAAATGAAAAAGTCACAACTAGCAAAATATACAAAATAATTGAAAATAATGGTTACTTTGTTTTAATAACATGAAAAAAATATATTTTATAAGAAAAAAATGTAAGTACTTATCTTCCCTTCTGACTGCGGTCGACTTTGGTACAAATGTACCAAAATTTGTACTGATTTAAATTTAATTTCGAAATAACGGAACATTGCTTGAACTCATATAACCAGCGCCTGTACACTTTAAGATTTGATTTTCATCTGTAAATTAATTATGCATCTCGTTAATATGACTAAAATTTAAGTTGATTTAAAATGTAAACTGCTAAATTGCCATCTAGCGAACAAGGCGAAAATGTGTTATTGTTCTACAGCGCCATCACACGAAATCGAAGAGAATGTACTGCGTAGCCAAGTTCAACACCATTTCAATTGAAAGTCCAAAAGTGTGCTACAATATATGGAATAGCACCATATAACCTGAACAAAACATAATTATTTTACAAACGATTTTGTTGTCACTATTATTATATCTTGTTGAATTTGATTTTCACTTCAATATGTCGGGGCATAATATATGCATTATTTGTTATATATTTCAGAAAGTTAACTTAAATTAATAATGTAATATTATTAATTTTGGACGCTTTAAGCTGAAAACTTTTGCTACACAAATAGTAATTGTTAATTAAAATTTGTATTTAAATTTGCATTTCTTTTTGTATTTCTAAACAGTATTAGTATTTAATAATAGTTACATTTAATATTGAAAAAATAATATATGTATTTAAATTTAAAAATAAAAATAGTAAAAATGAAGCGTGCGATGACTGTAATGAATCACACTTTACTTTGACGGCTATAAAGAGCTATAAGCCCAAATAATTTGTATTATTATAATCAACTTGACAACACTGAGATGGTAAATAATTGTAATAGACTTCCGTGAATCAGTGCGACACTTTATAATCCTTTAAAAGACTCTTAGTCCAATGGGGTAACACACAGGGCAACCCGTAAAGTCTTAAAAACCTTTTTGCTATTTTAAATTAAAAATTCCATTCAAATACATTTATATAAATATATGTATATTAAAACTTATAAATATATTGAAGTAATTAATTTAAATTTTTTAATTTTATATAATATTAAATATATATATTATACACACCTATTTTTTTAATACCTTTTACGGTTTATATTAATATTAAAATCTTTTTAAATTTTCTAGTAAAGTTACAAATTCCTGCAAATATTCACAGAAAGTTGGTATTAATTGGCGCTGGCCATAATTGATAAGCAGAGCGCACATTGAATAGTCGGCCATGAATTGAAAACTGCAAGTTCGAAGCAAATATTTAATTATTTTGTGTACAATACACACATTTGTATGAACTTCCCATGCAGCGTTAATGGTTCAGTTATATGTGAAATGGGAGTGTGTGCATTTAGCGGCAATTAATGCTGAGAGACAAGAGGTCTCCTTATCGGAAGCGTCTTGTTGACATGCTGTCAACTTACGCACCTCGATGATATCGCCGACTCGTAACTGTAACTTTGCCTCATCAATAATGGCCAAGAGTGATGGGACTCAGTTGAATGTCGTCAATGATTGTGACCAGACATGAGTGCGGACTATGAGAGTAGCTACTATGCTTTGCGCAGCCGGTTAGTCTTTACTCAAGTGTCAAAGGGTTTATTATGAAAATTAATATCCTCAGCAAAATGCGCGATAAGCCTGCCCTGTGGGACTCATTTCAAGATCCGCCTGCGAAGCGATCAAGTGGCTCCGATGCCGACTGGAAGAAGCTGCAGTTTTTCATCAAGCTCTTCAAGCTGTTCACTTACGTTGTTGTATGCACCGTCGTCTTGGCCTCCAGCGTGGCAGCCAAACTGACTTATCTCTACATGGCTGGCAATACGAATGCCGATGCCCAGGTGCGAGTCTGCAGCAAATACCGTAAGTCAAGCACAAGAGTTGAATAGAATACTATTTGCAAGGCTAAACAACATATTCGCTGGCTTTGCTTAATGAGCATCACCTTTACTCTTCTGCAGTGCTACTCGATGGCCAAGTGTTGGCCATGCCCAGCAAGCTGGAACAGGTTGCCTGGGTCTGGGCCCTGATCTTTGCCTTTGCCGCACCGGAGCTGTTCACCTTTCTGCGCGCCATGCGCATCAGCATGTTCAAGCGCGAACAGAGACCCAACGGACTGGAAGTGGCACTGGTGAGTAATGCCCGAATACACTCAGAAAAATGTCATAAAAAAGTAAATAATATTGACCTATGATTTTCGCATTTGCAATGCCTTAGAAGAGTTTTAACCTTTTTATTACTTATATTTATTAATTAGGGTTTGCACTTACTTTTTGAAAACGCATTTTCTTTAACGCATTTTAATATAAAGAAAACACTATTTTTGGGACTGTCGTTTTCTTTTATGGCGATTATCTAACATTTCTGTAAATTTTTTTCTGAGTGTTGTATCTTCATTAGCAAGATTGATAAGCTCAATGGTATTGTTACTACTGATGTTGTTGTTGTTGTTGTTGTTATTGTTATTGCTCATCAGGTCACACTGTTTGAACTGTTGCATGTTGTTGGCCTGGCGCTGCTCACCTTTACCGTATTGCCCCAATTGGATGTGACGCGTGGAGCGATGCTGGGCTGCTGTGTGTGCTTTGTACCGTCGCTTCTTAGTGAGTAACATATACACACACCCACACACACACACATAAACTATCAAGCATCAAATACCAGCTAGCATCTTATCAGCCTCATTGCCATCTAAACTGACAGCAATCAAATTGATTGCCTTCCGCTCTGCGTTTAACAATATTATTAATATTATTGGCATGACTTTGTTTTGCAGACCTACTTACTCGCACACGTCTGCACTGGAAATCAGGGGACATTATTGTATATGGTGTCTCAATTGTGGCTGTGTTGGCATTGGGCAGCGTCTTCCTCATTTGGCCAGCCATGTCCACGCAGCTCGAGTTGCAGTTGCTGGCAATTCCTTTGATATTGGTCTCCTTTCGATGGTGGGAAAACTTTGCCAATAAGCACGAAGCGATTGGTAAGTGAACTGATTTTGATGTTATTTCCAGGACTATATAAGACACATGCAACACACTTAATAGTCCCTTCAAATAGTACAACAGGTAAGAATTCTCTAGTAGTCTGAGCAGGACAAGCAGATACCCCGACCCGTATTAGATATTAAACATTTTTATTTATGAAATGGATTTAAGTAAACGTTGGTAAATGAAATTAACCTTTTTTGTGCCACGTCTACGAATTCGTTTGTCCTTCTGCCCGTCAGGGAGTCTTAAAATTTATTTCACTTAGAATGTCATTTGTCTTCTGCGGACGTAAGTGAGCAGAAAAAAAGGTTGTTTGTTTCTCACTCCAAGATACCAAAATGGTAAAGCATCTAAAAAATCAATATAAAAATTAATCAAATTCAACTATTAAACAAGTTTGAAAAGGGTTGTAACTTCAATGATAGCTTTTAGAAAATTTACTATATAATCCGGTTTTTAAAATTTGGGCGTAACCATCTTATTTTCATTTAAACGCTCAGAAAAAAGAAAGATATTTAAAATTAATATAAAATTTACTCCTGGCTTACAGAAATCATTTCTGTTATATTAAATTATATTTTTTAGGGAGTCTAAAATAGTTTAAAAAGAATAAATCTTCCATCATATCTAGGTGATTAGATTAGTAAGATAGATTTTTATAGTCACACGATATCATTTAAAACGGAATAATAATTGATTCTGTTGATCCATTTGCAGCCTACATTATACGCAATATAAGATGCACTCGCTCCCGTTACCACACCTATCTGTATTTGGCGCCTCTGAAGATTGTGGTCTTTGGGCTGATGGGTTTCCTGTTGCATGGCGAGAGCTTTGTAGAGTATTTCACGCTGTTTTTCAAGGCGTGGCAAACGCATGCTATAACACTAACGGTATGTAAAAAGGCTCATTAGGTTGAGATGTGTTTTCCTTGCTGGTGGTTCCTGACTTTCGAAATTGTAGCACTGGGATGGGTTGGAAGATACGGTTAATTTGGCACACACGTCCAACAATAGCAGCTCGTTAATCAAGTCCTCGCCAAGAGCCCAATACACTCTCCAGTCGAATAGCAGAGCCGTTATTTACGCAGTCCTGCTGCAAGTTGGCGCTGCATATCTGTGCCACATTTTCGGCAAGTTTGCGTGCAAGGTAAAAATACAGCATTTCAGCTATGCGCTGCCGCTGAGTCTGGCAACGCCAGTCACCGTTGTTGTGGCCACAATCCTGGCACAAATGCGTGCCTCGAACATCTGCTGGCTGCATGGCCTCATCCCTGACTACCTCACGCTGCAGGCACTTGGAGAGAACCTGGAGGAGCTGGGAACTCGCAGCCTGGAATATGCCCTGTGGTTGTGGCCACTCTGGTTAGTGGCACAGATTTGGACTTGCCTGCACATCTGGCGGCCGAGAAATGACAAGAATGCACCCACCGAGAAGCTGTATGTGTGTCCCTGGTACTGTGGCCTTCTGGTGGATCAGTGCTCAATAATGAATCGACGCATTCTCGACTGGAGCGATGAGTACTTCGCCATCAAGGTGGGTAAAGAGGAGAAGTTGTCCTACTCAGCAGCCAGCAACTAATTCCTCATAACGTTGGCCAATGTTTGCCTTGGAGTTCATTTTGATGAATTATTGTAATCAGGCATTAACATCAATCCTCTAGCCAACTTGGAGGCGTTTGCAGTTATGCCGCCTGTTAATATTATAGCGGCATCCCACAATTACTCCCATTCATCTCAGTTCAGCTCAGCCCGACTACGCTCCTCAATATCTTAATCTCTCCATCCCACAGTTATTTACGCAGGACTCGAATGTCAGGCAATGCAATTAAATTAAATGACGGGGAAACTGTGAGGTTTGGGAAGGAAATATTTTGTGTGCTCTCTGTCAGTGCCTGTCCCCGCCCCTGCCTCTGTCCCTGCCGTTGTCCATGGCTTCACATATGTATATGTTCACACATTTACAGTAAAATTTTCATTGCGTAGGATTTTGTCAATGTGAACTTAATTAAAAGTGTTACAATTTGGCTCTCTGCGTTTCACAAGGAATTTTTGTTAGTTGTCAAAAGGGTTGGCTCCAAAGGCAAAACTAATTAAAATAAAGTCGCACATAATGATTTTTTAAGATTATTAATTAGAACTACAGCGAATTATCTATTTGAAAGGGTTGTGATGCTTTAAGGGTAGTGCCCTTAAATATTTGGAAGATAATCAAATAATTTTTAAATTCAAGAATTAGAAAAGTAGCTTTATTTTTATATAACGTTAGAGATGTTATTTTGTTTGTATTTTGTCTTGATTGAAATTTCAAAAGTGGAAATATAAGATGCGAAATATTATTAACATAAAGCCGAGATTAGATTGCATGCAAATTTAATTTAAATAATTGTCTTGCATTTATATTTGTCTAAAATTTATATTTATATTTAGAATACTTTTTATTTTGAATATTTTTAAAAAAATAAATGCAAGCTATTATTTTATTTATGTAATTATTGAGCACATATATAATTCATGGGGTCGTAGCTAAAGTATTACTTGGCACCCATAATACCATTTGGGATGACTTATGCGCAATGGGTAAAAGTATATAAATTTAAGAGTTTTGTAGCGAAAAGTTGCAGGTTCTCAAATTTATGTTTGTATTACATTATTTTTTAATGCGAAGAGAAATCTCTTGGCAAAGATTTTGTTTTATGAATACTGCATTTATTTTCAAATAAATATATATTTCTGCATACACACACAGAGCGAATTGACGGCACCTAAGGATCCTGGTTTGGCGGTGGAATCTGGCTTGAATGCTAGTCGGGATATACAGGAGGCGGACAAAATACCACAACTGATTGTTTGTGCAACAATGTGGCATGAGACCGAGGATGAGATGATGGAATTTCTGAAATCAATTGTACGCTTGGATGAGGATCAATGCGCACGACGGATGGCAAAAACGCATCTCAACGGCGGCAAAGCGGATGATGAATACTATGAATTGGAAAGTATGTAAATATTTAAAGTGCATCCATTTTGCATCTTCCAAAAAAAAAAACTTTGCATAAGCAAGGACTCCCATTACTTTCGAGTGTCCTGCTGTCATCGCATTGATATGCATATTGAAAATGTATTTTGGCTTCTCCAACAAAAAAAATGCTGTCCAAATTCGAAATCTCTGCCAACCAAATGCGATGCTCCATTAAAGTATGCTCGGAATAGATTTGTACACTATTTGTTGTACATGGCGTCTTCATTTTCTGGCCTTCACTTGCCAAAATGGCGTCGAGCCAAGAGTTGAGAAGTCAGACAGTATTGGCCATAAATTAGCTCAGTTTTTGTTTGACAAGTTAACGACTATTCATGCAAGTCCAATCTATCTCTATCTCACTCTCTCACGTTCTCTCTCTCTCTTTCCATCTCTCGCTCTCTCTCTCGATTTTATACCTGTAGCGAACATTTTCTTCGACGATGCCTTTGTGCTGGATGAGCAGCATTGCAAGAACAAAAGGAACCCGCCTCTAAACGAATATGTGAAGACATTGACACGCACCATAGACAAGGCGGCATTTGAGATTTATGGCGTTAATATTAAAATCAAGGCGCCATTGAAGATTGAGACACCGTATGGCGGTCGCTTGGTGTGGACACTGCCCGGACGCACCAAGATGGTGGCCCACTTGAAGAACAAGGACAAAGTGCGGCACAAGAAGCGCTGGTCCCAGGTCATGTACATGTATTATCTTCTCGGATTTCGCATCATGGAAACGGATCAACTGTCGGCACGACGCAAGGCGGTGATTGCAGAGAACACCTTCCTGCTGGCCCTCGATGGGGATATCGATTTTAAGCCGCGTGCCGTGCAACTGCTCATTGACCGGATGAAGGCGATTGATGAGCTGGGCGCCGCCTGTGGTCGCATTCATCCGGTGGGCCGGGGTCCGATGGTGTGGTATCAGAAATTCGAGTATGCGATTGGACACTGGCTGCAGAAGTCCACCGAGCATGTGATTGGCTGTGTTCTCTGCAGTCCCGGCTGCTTCAGTCTGTTCCGCGCCAGTGCCCTCATGGAGAACAGCGTGATGAAGCGTTACACTCTGGTCAGCTCGGAGCCCATGAAGATGGTGCAGTACGATCAGGGCGAGGACCGCTGGCTCTGCACTCTGCTGCTGAAGCAGGGCTCCCGGGTAGAGTACTGCGCTGCCTCGGATGCATTTACCCATTCACCGGAGTATTTCAATGAGTTCTACAATCAGCGCAGACGCTGGGTGCCCTCAACGCTAGCCAACATCTTCGATATACTCGCCGATGCCAGAACTGTGGTGAAGAAGAACAATTCGATATCCACGTTGTACATCCTGTATCAGGCCATGCTCATGATTGGCACCGTCCTCGGACCGGGCACCATATTTCTGATGATGGTGGGCGCTTTGGTGGCCGTGTTTAGCATCGATATTTGGACGGCTTTCCTCTGGAACTTCTTTCCCATTCTGCTCTTCATTCTGAGCTGCGTTTATCTCAAGCAGAAATTCCAGCTGCTTATCGCATTTGTGGTCAGTGCTCTCTATTGCCTCGTCATGATGGCTGTCCTCATCGGCATCATTGTTCAAATGCTCGAAGATGGTCCCCTTGCTCCTGCGTCCCTCTTCTTTCTTCTCGTTGCCGTTCAAATCACCATATCAGGTAAGCATTTTAAATCATATTTTCAGCTTTGGTTTGTCCTTGTAGACTGGAATTACACGATTGACATCTATTTTTTAAATATAAAATAAATTCGAATAACCGATAGAAAAACATTTAAAGTTTAACATTTGAAAACATGTACGAATTTGTTCTGTTTTTTCCTTTTCCTTACTAAGTAAAAATGTCTTAGTAGTCTTATCTTTCATTCGGCTTATAATATATATTAATGGATATCAAAATTGTAGTGAAATGTTCCATTTCGAAGCATTTGCTAGAAAAATGTAATCTCCCAGAACGATAAAAAATTGTTTTTTTTTTATAATCTGAAACATATACACTCTGTCCATATGACAACCTTATTTTGGATTCACTTGACGCAGTTAACTTAAAACTTGGAAAATTTGGCTTAAGTCTGCATTAGACAACACTTTCTATAAATATCTTGGAATGTTAAAACTGAGTCATCAAGAAGACACATATATTGCTAAAAGCTTTCTTTTTATATTGAAGGACTTAAATATTTTCCCACTATCCAATATCCCAAAGAAAACTAATAAGTTTAGATGATTTATATTTGGAAACTTGATTATCTTTTCTTTTTTTTGCTAGTCAATTCATGTATTGTTCATCGCATAAACTTTCAAAGGTAATTTCCATCTGTTTTCATGTGGTATTAAATTCGAATCACCTTATTGTACAGGCCCACAACTTCGACATAAACATTGACACAATATTTAAAATTTAGAAAATAGCTTAACAAAAGCTGCCTTAAATCTTTAATAATAAATAAATTTACATTATAAATAAATTTATTTGTTTTTAATCTTATTTTTGCCTAATAAATGTTATGGTTTTTTCCAGGCCTCATGCATCCTCAGGAGTTTCTGGCTTTACTATGCGGTGTCATCTACTACATAACAATACCCTCAATGTACATGTTGCTGATGATCTTCTCAGTCTTCAACATGAACGATGTAACCTGGGGCACTCGGGAGGCGCCCGTGCTGAAGGAAGATGAAGAAAATTCCAATGAAAATGATCACGATAACTATTTGCCCGGGTGGTTAAATGACCCGCTGCTCATCGAATCGGAGCTGGGCGAGATATCACTGTTGGAGCAACGTTTTTGGAAGGATATGATTCGGCAGTATCTGAAGCCACTGGAGCTAAGCAAGGAGCAGAAGCAATCCATGGCCGATGATCTAAAGGAGCTGCGAAATATGGTTGCCTTTGCCTTTGTCATGGTTAATGCAATATTTGTGCTGATTGTGTTCCTGCTGCAGCTGAAGAAGGAGTTTCTGCACCTAAAGTGGCCCATTGATCCCACTGACTTTGTGTCCTTCGATCGCGACAATCTGCAGGTGGGCATTTACAGGCAGTACAAGGAACTGGATCCCATTGGCCTGTGCTTTGTCATATTTTTTGGCTTAATATTGGTCATACAATTCATAGCCATGTTCTTTCATCGCTTTGCGACAATGTCCCAGCTTTTGGCCGCCACCCAACTGGACTGGTTTCGCTCCAGTGGACAGCAGAGTGACGAGGATGCTGCCCTCGAGCTGACTGGCAATGCTGTTCACATAGCTCGACGCTTGCAGAGACCTCGGAGGATGTTTGATGATGATGACGATGACGACGAGGATGGGCATCATCATTACGATGAGCTGGAATTGGGGCAGGAACGCGAAAGCATATTGCGTCGCCAGACCATTTGCCGGTTGCATGAGGAGCGCAACATGGAGCATAGCGACTACAGCGATCTGGTTAGGAACTTTGAGAAGCGATTCTTCAGCGAGGATGACCTGAACATGAAGAATCTCCACTTGAGCCGCAAATCGATAAAACTCTTCCAGGAGCGTCGCTCCTTCGCCAAGGTGCACGCAGCTGCCACGCCCTCTGGCACGCCCACTCCGAAGAGGGGCAGTCGACCGCCTCTAGCGCCTGTTAATGCGAAGAAAGTCAGTTTCAGCAACACCACCATTCAACAAATGTACAACAATGGTGGCTACGAGACCACTGAATTCTAGCTCTCAACTATTATGTATAACACAATGTGAATCTTTAAACTATCCTTGCATCCCACATAACTACACACAACCAACTATCCGAGTCTGTAATCTAACCTTAAGAGCCTGGTGGCAAAAAATATAATTAATTGCAATTTAACTGAAGTGGTCTTCAGCGAAGCTTACTTCCACAAGGACGTCTTGCGGCTCATTAGCATAATTACAAAATGGGGTCCCATCGAGGGGGTGTATCGGGCAGAAAGGGAGTGTGGGTGACAGCATTCTGTCATTCATCAGTGTCGCGATGATGGCGGATTCAGTTAAGTGCTCCTCCACTGCGCTTTTTGTGCAAGCACCAGTCCAGCCCAGCCAAGCCAAGCCAAGCCAAGCAAGTTCACCCCTTCGGCTGCAAATGCAAAATGCAAAATGCAAATCAAAGTGACATTAGCTTGGATTTGATGAGGTTTCTGCTGCAATGCACAACTTTTTGCTGTCTTCTGTCTGACTTATGCGCCCTGGGTGTGGGATGCAGGATGTGGGATGTGGGATGTGGGATGCATTGTTTCGCCTAGGTGTCGACATAGCTGTGTTGTAAGTGAATATTCTTGGCTCATTTTCTTGGAGTCAGTCCAAAACATCAGAAGGAAAAAATTAACTACACCAATGCGCATACATAAAAAGGAGTTGCAACATGTGTGGCACGTCTAAAAGAAACGCTGCACAAACTGTTTCAGATGAAGTCGCTTATTGTGCTTAATTTGGGACAAGCAGTAGGAGAAGCTGAAATAAACTTGAGATAGTATGGTTTAACTTTAAATACACTTAAAATCCAACGATTTGATAGATGATAAAACGACTATATAAACTGATCTGATCATTCAAAAGGCGGTTGTAAGAAAAACAAAGGAAGAAGTGTAGCAACAGGTTAGAAATACTTACATCTGTCTTAAATCGCCTTTTTCAATATCTAAAAACTTCAGGCAATACATTCCAAAACAAGTGAGAAAGTACCTGAACCCAGCTGTTAAATATATTTCAGTTTTATTGGCATAATTTACTCTCAAAAGTTTTGCACCCAAATGTGAGAAGTTCACTCTTCTCTAATGGAAAGCACAGGCCTGCAGAGTATATTTTTATTCAAAATGCAAAACTGACCCGAACTAAGTACGTGTCAAATTTGTAAGGGAACATATATATAAAGATACAAGGAGTCGTAGGAAATAGGGCTTTGCAAAATACCCAAAAAACATAACTCCGATTTTTATGAAATTAAGCAGATGATCTATTATATACATATGCATATTGTGTATTGTCTGAAAATTGTTTCGTTTGTTGCTATCGGAAATCGTATTCGAATTCGAGAAACAGAAGCAGTTGAAAAATAGTTAATTACTTAAAAATAAAGTAAACTTGATAAGCGCCTGCCATTATTATTATATTGGGGTTCTGCGCACTGCGACCTAATAGATCTATTGTGCCCCCTTCTGAGCCTACAGCTCCTCCATCAACCCCAGCTTCTGAACGAATATCAGGATCTTTGATGCGTAGAGGGTTACCATGTCCTTGACATTCATAGTGTGCTTCCCTAGGATGCTGCATCTTCTCCTGGCAAGGGCGATGCAATCCGTTAGGATGTGAGTTGAAGATTCCTCCTCGACTTCACAAAACCTACACTGACTGTTGCTAAAGATACCCATTTTGGACAGGTGGCTTTTTAGTCTACAATGTCCTGTCAGTAGACCGACAAGTATCCTTAGCCTATTCCTGCCCATGGATATTATTTGCTTAAATCGTTTGTGATTATAGCCGCCCAAAAGACATTTGGCCTACCTTGTCCCATTTATTGCATTAATTGCTGCTATACCATCGGATAGGATAGATATATCCGCATTCCGATAGTTGCGCTTTAGATTAAATTCCGCACACCTTCCCATGGCACATACCTCAGCTTGGAATATGCTGGTGTACATCCCTAGGGATTCGTGGTATAATATCCGAGGACCCACCACTCCCAGGCCTGTTCCCTGATTGGTGAGTGATCCATCGGTATACCATTTTATGGTGTGCGGTTTCATAGGATGGATTTCATCTAGTGATGTCCATTCCTTTTTGCAACTTGTTCGAACTTTGAAATTCCGCTCGAATAGATATTCTTGCTTCATTTCATTCCTAGGTTGTAACAGGAGGGGAAGTTCGTCTGATAGAAGTTGGGCATCTTTATGACTTAGTATGTGTCTGCTCCCAACTCCTTCTGCTGACATCCTTAATAGTGTAGATTTCTGTTGGAGCCTTATGGTGTGGTGGAGTGGCGTGAGCTCCATTAAGGCTTCCAATGCCATTGTGGGACAGGTGCGCATTGCCCCTGTCATGCATACGCAGGCCATTCTCTGCAATTTTCCCAATTGTTTCTTCACGGTGGCTAATCGTGCTCTATCGCCCCATGCTATCACTCCGTAAGTCAGCATGGGTCTTACAACCATTAGGTATAACCATCTAATTATCTTTGGTGAAATACCCCATGATTTCCCAGCTATACTACGACATGTATAAAGCGCTCTAGAGCACTTCATTATCGTGTTTCGCACATGGGTGCCAAAGTTTAATCTGCTGTCAAAAGTGACGCCGAGGTATTTTACCTCCTTGCTTATATCTAATAGACTCCATAAAAGCCGTATTTGTTTCATCCTCTGTAGCTTATATCGTCCAGTAAAGGGGACGATAACTGTTTTGGTAGGGTTCAGGTTGAGCCCAACCTCCCTACACCAGTCACCCGTTATCTTCAACCCTAACTGGACTAAGTCACAGAGTGCTTCTTCGTATTTGCCTCTTGCTATTATTACAATGTCGTCGGCGTAGCCTTGACATTGAATGCCTCTGGTAGAGAGTCTGTAAAGTAGTTCGTCTACTAACATACTCCAGAGTAGCGGAGACAATACTCCCCCCTGGGGGCAGCCTTTAGTAGTTAAGACTGTAACCGTGCTGTCATGCGTCGATGCGGTGGCCTGTCTGGACCGCAGCAATGCAAGTATCCATTTGCTGGTAGTTGGGTCCAGGCCCCTCCTCGAGAGAGTGGCCCCAATCGCATCGTGCGATGTGTTATCAAACGCGCCTTCTATGTCTAGAAAGGCACATATTGCTACTTATTTGTTGTCAACTGCCATACCTAAGGTACGCCGCAGCTGATAAAGTGCTGTATCAGTTGACCTGCCTACTCTGTATGCATGCTGCGTTGGATGCAGAGGACTTTGCTTCAGCAGAGTGCTTCTGATGTTATAGTCCACCAGCTTTTCTAACGTTTTCAGTGAAACGATGCTGATGGGTCTGAAGGACTTTGGGTTGGTGATATCTTTCTTCCCTGCCTTGCGGATGAAGACCACCTTAGCTTTACTTCAAACGGTTGGTATATATCCAAGCGCAAGGCTGCTTATTAGCGTTTTCTTAGTACGAGGGAGGAGCAAGTCCTGACCCGTTTGAAGAAAAATTGGCAATATACCGTCTATTCCGGGAGATTTATAGGGCTGGAAAGTAACTATTGCCCATTTTAATCTCTCCATGGTGACTGTCGACTGGGCACTTGCCCAGTCCTCAGTCGTCGGCCTATACCATCTCCCACTGTTGATCGCGTCATTTTGCAGGGGTGTACTGCCTGGAAAATGAGTCTCAAATAGGAGCTCTAGCTTTTGCATATCATTGCTCGTAAATGAGCCATCATTACGTTTCAATGATATGTTAGCTTCCGGCGCTCGCTTGGCAAGCGCTCTGTGAAGCCTAGCACCTTCGCTGGTGCTTAGTATGCCTCAGCGCCTGCCATACATTCACCTATGTTCCATTACTACCTCCTATAGTGTTTATACAGATGGAAGGGTGGGCGGACATACGAACATGGTAATATCGACTCGGGTGTTGATCCTGATAGAGAATATATATACTTTAAGGTTTTGGATATTCTTTCATCTGCCTGTTACGTACATTTGCACAAGCCCATCTTACCTTTTTTTTTTCCATTTTCTGCTGAGTAAAGAGTAAAATATTATTTCGATTTGAATTAATCCTGCTGTACATTGAGATGAAGGAATAAAAAATAGTGTACACAAAATATACGCAAAAATTGATAAAAAAAAAAGATATAGGAAGAAACAGATTCTTTACATATTAAAAAAACTATGTACATAGAATTATCTTGATTTATTGCTTTTTTCTTAAATATTTGCGGGGGTCAAATATTTTTTCGCTGAAATTAAATGTTGAACTCAAATGAAGAAATTGCAATAATTAATTACTTTCACAGAATCAATTAAAATTCACTTTTTCTTTTATAAATGTATCGCTTTCGATAGTTGAATTAATTTAATGTAATTAAAATATCTCACCAAAGAAATTGACACACGTTCGATTTCTTTGGCTACAAATCTGACAAATTGTTTAACAAATAGGCTAAAAAACAATTGGAGCAGAAAGACACATCGCTGCAAAAAAGTAAAAATAACAGCAAACTTTTTCAAATTTCAATGCGTTGTTTGACTTTGTAGATGCGTCGATGGCTTCGATGGTTTCAATTAAAGCTCATCCAAATGACATACTTTAAGTGTAAGCATAAGAGGAAGAAAACCAAGGAGACACTATTTCATGTCAACATTTTGCCGACGTTGCACATGCTTAATATTGTTTTGTTGAGTACAAGCCACAGGCAAATAAATTTAACATTTATACATATTTATGGATGGTCGCATTTCTTGTGCAACAAAACCGCTCAGCGGAAACATAAAACAAAGTGGCACGGAAACGGCATCGGCACATAAAATACAAAATTCGATTGAAAAACTTTGCAACAATTTTTTGCACGCTTTTGTTGTTCTGCTGCTGTGCTTGGCATTTGTACAGTAAAACCAACAGCTATGCAACCGGGAGGCATGTACATAATTTTTCACTTATCTGACCCCAGGCCGTTGACTCAGTGGTGCAGTGGCTCAGTGGTTCAGTTTTGCGCTTCTCATTGTATTTTATGGGTTTGCTATGCATTTACAATTGCAAGCCAGGTCAGGAAAAAAGCGGCCAGGACACAATGGGAAACGCAACCAGCTAAAGCAAGAACTCAACTTCGGTTTTTGCTTTTGTCATTTTTAATGTCATTTAATTATGAAAATAATTCTAAGTTGATCGCTTGCTGGCTCAGTGGCTGGCAAACAGCATTTGTCCCCAACTAGTCCAACTTGTTCTGCTTGCCACTGGAGCTGTTGTTCCTGTTGTTGTTGTTTGTGTTTTGTGTTTTGCGAAATAATTAAATGAAAGCTGCAGGATATTTGCACACAATGTGCACTGATTATGTGCCGTTTCCTGTTACCAACAACACCCCCACCCCCTTATTGCCCTCAGGCGTTTCTTTCCTGCAGTCTACCATATTTTGACCTGCCAGTCAGTTGGCTTAAATAGTTCACTTCTGCAGACCTTAAAGGTCAAAGTTGTTATTCGCATTACATGCTGTAATTAATTTTGTAATATATGATTTTTGCTTGTGTTGAGGTGTTTTTTCCGGTTGACAGGCATTTACTGAAATATTTTTCCGATTAACACAATTTCATTTCATTACCTGATATGTCATTTGCAATTACTAAACTAATTTTTAATTAAAAGTGCTCACAGAGCTAATATATTGAATTGCAAATCAAGTATCTATTGGTTGAGTAAACCCATTAAATTATAATTATAGCTTAATTAAAGTATTTTTAAAGTACACAACTAGCGAAACATTTTTGTACAAAAATAAAATATGCATTAAAAGTAAAATTATAACTTCCCCATTGTGCCGTCAGAATAGTCTAGTCTCAGCCAGTGAGAGTGGGAATTTAGATAAGATTGATTAAACGAAGATCTTTTTTTTATCTTAACCTTTTTTTTTTGAGCAGTTTCAAATTACTGCAACTTTACTGGGCTTTGAGCTATTTTCGCTATTGATTTGTTGTCTTTAATTAGACAGTATTAGAAACTGCAACGGAATTGCACTGAGCTCCGTCAAATAAGCTCCAAGTTCTCCAGTGCCCCACTTGATAAGCCCTTCGATTTGACGGAGCTTCTCCATGTTCAAAGTGTAAATGTTTGCCATAATCTATAGCAGCGCGGCTCTGAGTAAGTACATATGTTTTGGTGAGCGAGTGTGCGTGAGTGTGTGTGTGTGTGGTTGTATGGGTGTGCTGTTGTGATTGTGCTGCCTGTGATTGATAACAGTTCTAATTGGATCCCAGCAAGAACTGGGTGGCGATAAGGAGACAGCTGTGCCAAGGGGCTGCCCCAGCCAACTTAATCGCAATCGCAATGAGCTCTTACATTTACACATGTTTGCACATCATTATCAGTAAGCAGACGGAGTCCGTCATTTCAGGTCCCGTCACTTGGTTCGGGCGTGCACGGGTCCAAAACAGTTCCGTTTCAGTAGTACCCATTCAGTTTTACGGTGCGGTTCGCTGTGCGCAAATCTTTCGTCGATTCTGTGATATTCGTGTGTTTGGATCCCATTCAGGATCTTGTCTGCTTCACGCTTAACTCCAAATATAATCTTTAAGCACAAAAATACTTTACACAAGACAAAATGCTGCGTAGTAGCTGCAAAGCACTTCGGAATAGTTTTTCAGGCAGTGTCTGGAGGGCTGCCAGTTCCCATGGACCCAGACAACCAGTGAGTGTAAGGGAAATTAAATGAGCCATACAATGTGGCAATGAATTGCTGTAAATAAGTGTAAAACATTCATTATCGATTGAGTGTACAACATTATTTTGTAAAATTATTGCTTAACGCTGATTGAGGTCGGAATGGTTGAAGTGCTTATTGGATCATCTATCTTTTTGACACATTTCTTCAGATTACTTATTTAAGAAAATTGATTTCTAAATTCTATTATATTATAATACTTTTTTAAATAATTTTTTGTTTAAATGTTGCTTAAAATGAGTTTTTTCCAGTATAATTATGTTTTGTTAAAAAAAAGCCATTTAATGAAAAGATTGCTATTTAATAACGCTTGTGACTTATCTGAACGATGGATTTAATTTTAAATTATCGGAAAGTTAAAATTTCAAAGAAAATACGTTTTCGACCTTCTAAACAAAGTTTGTATTTTCCAATTGACATTTGGTGTCAATTACACAATTCGATGTACTGCCAAACCTATAAGAAGAAATAAAGATAATGGGTTCAACTAAAGTCATTGGCCAGACACTTGCAATATCTACAAAAACAGTCTGTAAACATTTGTAAGCTGTCGTACTTCGAGAACATAGACAAAAATAAAACAGATAAGGGTTTTTTTTTTTTATAAATGTCATTTGGGTTGGAGGGAAAATTACTCGTGGAAGCATCATTGAAGCTGAGGATTTCAGAAGAGATTTTGATGTACTTCAGAATGACCACAGTCAACACTAAATAGACTATGTCAATTGTATGTAAGCGGCTGATTGTGGACAGTAGCAGATTAGGAACGAATTTTCCTTGGCACTAAAATTTAATCAGCACTCAACCGGCTTAATAAAAGAGGCAACAAGAACAACAACAACAACAACAACAACAACAACGACAAAATACACAACAGTCGCAATGTAGTTCAAGATTTTATTTCTTATGTTTTTTAGGACTCATCGAAGTGGCAACAGCTTGGAATGGCATAAATGATTCTGGGGGTCTGAAATGGGCTGGGTTCAGCTAATTGAATGGACAGCTGAAAT
Organism: Drosophila longiperda; assembly: GCA_035042125.1. NCBI lineage: Eukaryota > Metazoa > Arthropoda > Insecta > Diptera > Drosophilidae > Drosophila > Drosophila longiperda. The sequence goes on from JAWNLV010000130.1 coordinate 1,417,551, forward strand.
CGATATATGTTTTTTGGGTTAGAGGCATCCTGTAAATCATTTGCAGCCTGGGTTCGGATTGAGGGACATGCTAAACATACAAATGGGGTTTTACTGGTTGCCTGGGAAGTGTGACAAAATAAAACAGAGCAGAAAAAAAAGAGAAACAAAAAATTGTATTTGCCGGACAAGCTGATAAAATGTCACAAAAAGCGTTTGCACAGCATGACAGCTGTTGGTAGAACGCGGCGTATACGTGTTAAAATAAATAATAAAGTGTAAATATTGTATTTCAAAACTTCAGCACGTACACTCAGAGAAAAAAGCTGGAGGCTACATAAGTGTGCCAGGCGCACATAAAGTGTGTGAGAAATGCCAACAGTTTGTTTTTGTTTATTTTTTGTTGCCTGTGGCAATTCAATGCCGCTCGTTGCTCGTCTTTTCCAATAAACTTTAAGCCCCTTTAAATATGCATAGATCAGTCCTTGCCCCGGGCAAGGGTCGACAGCTGCATTTGCATATGTCCGTAGTCCGTTGTTCGTAGTCCGTAGTCCGTAGTCCGTAGTCCGCAGTTCGCAGCCCCTACTTTGGAATATAATGAGTCCAACGTTGCCTTTGGCACTCAAAACGTTTGGCTAGGTCAGGGTCGTCACTTTGTCGCTTCTCCAGTCCCGGCTCCCCGACTAGTTTTCCCGTGTCATATTTACCCAGTTGCCCAGTTTGACACGTGTTGGCAGTTATGGGCCACCTCCAGTGCTTTTGTATGCCTCTGCTTGTGTGTGCGTGTCTGTGTGTGTGTGTGTGTGTGTGTTTGTGGTACATTGTAAAAATCGAAATAGTGGGAAAAACAACAATATTAAATAACAATACAAGCGTAAAACATTGAATGAAAATATAGTGTTGCAATTGAGCATCTAACAGCTGTTGTCGTTTTCTGATTAGACCTGTGGGAATCGCTCGAGAACTTTATGCCTGAAGAGATAGCAAAACGGAAACCCATGAGAGAATTTAATATATAATAACTTAAGTATCTCAATACAACTTGCATAGTTGCTTATTTAATCTTAGTCATTAATTCCAAATACTTTACAGTTTGCAAACATAGTTTTGGTCTTTTGTCTAAGTCTTTTTAATTAAAATATTCAAAGTAAAAAATACGTAGGAGCTATAATAATTTAAAAATATTATTTGTTAATTTTGCTTTAATTTGTACCACAGTAAACTCCCTGCTTTCACCTCGATTATTTTCAGAATCATTTGCGTAGGCCGTAATCGTTTTTCCACAATTTTATTGGCGCTTTTATGGAGTCTGTCTGCGGACGGCTATAAATTATTCCGGCAAAACAAACTTTTGGGCAGTCAGTAATTTAATTGCTCTGTAATTAGACTATGACAGCAACAAGTGTACAAAGTGTAGACTGTTATCAATATGAAAACAACTTGAACCTCAGCCTTTGATTACAAATACAAATAATAAACGAACCAACTAACTGGGGTAAACATTTTGTGGCATGTTAAGCGCAATGTCAGCAGTAGATTAATGCAAGCTATTTACATGGAGCGATGTGGCATGTTTGTATTATTAGAAATTCATAGTAAAAAAAATATATTTCCACTTGTTGTGTATCGCTGATTATATTTATTTGGCTATTAACTAAAAAAAATATATAAACTTTATTCTAAATGAATCGACAATTAAGCACAATTAATTAATGATTGTAAATAATTTATAGATTATAGAATATATATAAAATAATCATGTTTAATAAATATATATATTTTCCAATTAATTATTGTCGATATTTGTTCGTGTCGTGCTTTCACATGCTTCTTTGTCCATCTCTAGTTGACTCTTAGCATTTGTCTGCTGAATACCTAGTTGACAGCCAGACAAAAGATTTGGCCATTGTGATATTATTAATATTGCTTTTGTGCATCAGGCATCTGGCAAAATGTTGTGATAACAACATAAACTGAGCAATGACAACAAAGCGAAATGTTCAATGGCCGAGTAAAAGCCAAAGTCAAACAAGCAAATAACAAATATTTGTTGGCAATTTGGCTGATTTGTGTGTGGGACACCTTTTGATCGTCTCAACATTTTTATGGAGTACACCTTCAGTGTATTTATTACTTGGCCTTCACAAAATGTTGTTCTGATGTCGTCAATTTGAATGTAACCCAATGAAAATATTTACGCCTCAATATAATTTACAGTTCAATCGTGCGATAATTGGCAAAGCCTTCGCCTGTACTTTTGAGGTTGCCTCTGATTTCGTTGTAACAAGCAACTTGCCGCTTGCCCCTTGCCGCTTGCCCCTTGCCACTTGCCCCTTACCAATTTGTATTGCGTCTGAAAAGCCAATCAATATAAAGTTCAAACAAAATATGGAATAGTCACTGAAGTGTGCATAACGCAATGGCGGCGGCGCTGATTGATTGATGTGTTAGGTAAAATAAAAAAATAAAAAGCAAATAAACTGCACAATGCAAGCACAAATGATTAAACGAGGAATATAATTAATTGAGGGCCACTAAAAATACTGATGTGCAACATGTTGTCGAATGATTACATTGAAAAAAAAACTTGACTGAAAATCGAACTTGAGCATAGCAAAAAGTTTGCTCCTTTTAGACTTGCCAGTTAGGATTAAATAAGTATAAAATTTAAACCATTTCTTACATAAAGCCAATGTAAATCTACCTTTTAGCATTGTTGAATGTGCTTTAATAAATTGAGTTAAGTCGAATTTTAAATGTGATTTTTTTGACAAACGTTTTATTGCATTTCCGGTTTAGGCATTGAACATTTTTGAACGTGTCTGTTATTTTGATTTTTTAGTGTCTGTCTGATTGTTGACGGAAGCATTTGCTCAGTTGATATTTCCGATTGACAGGCATAAATCGAGCTTGCGTTATATTTGTTTATTTAAGTTGTATAAATAAATTTAAATTGAGTGACTGTCAAATTTAATTTAAATTCACTTTAAGCGACCAACTCATACCGACAATTCAATTTGAATTAATACCATTATTTTCCGGCAAAGCATTTTTGAAAGTTATTTATTGACAATATGCTATAATGAGGGAGGTGTTCGTATCTAGGGCTGTAAATCATTGATCCATATTTGCATTTAATTATATTATTATGTATATGCACCGTGCTAAAAAAAAATTCAATTGTTACACATACAAGTTAATTATTTGCTGTTCTAGTTGTAATTATTGTTCTTCCGCCTGTTTATTATGCAAAAACATTATATCTATATATATATATATATATGTATATGTATATATATATATATATGTATGTATATATTAAGCCTTGACTTAACACAAATCGGTGATTATGATTTATATACACAACCGCAAAACTGATTAAGTTCAATGATAACGTTTGGAGCCAGGAACTAGGCGGTCTAATAAATTGAATTTCCATCGATTTGTTGCTTTTATTTCCAAGTGTTTTGCTGTCGTAATTTACAACCTCATCATGTGTTTACTGATTGTCCGAGATAACACACACACACACGCACACACACACACACACCACACACAGCTTGTCGGGGTTGCATTGCTGCCCCATTTCAATAACTTGGCTCTCATATTCCGTTTATGACTTGTTCGAATATTTGATTTGTGTCTTATCTTGCTGTAGTTGCTGCCACCGGAGAAGCGCCTGGAGAAGGCCCACCCCCAGTTTACGGAACGTAGCCAGCTTAAATATGCCCGGCGTCTGGTGGTCAAGTTGGGCAGTGCGGTGATTACACGTGAGGACAATCATGGCTTGGCTTTGGGTCGTTTGGCATCCATTGTGGAGCAGGTTTGTGATAAATAATTATTAAGTGCTTATCACAAATCCTTAATTATTATTACATTATTATTTTATTAACGATCTTTAAGCTTAATTGCTTTTTACAAATATCTTTCAACTTAATCATGAGAACTCTAAATTATCATTTGTGAAATGCTATAAATCTGCACAGAATGAATATAATCTGAAATTTCTATTTTATTTAATAAATACACTTTTGAATAACTAACTTGACATTATAATAACTTTGATGAACACTGAGTAAAAATAATCTCATTTATACTATTCAATTTTTTTTGTGTGTTCTTTTCATGGTTATTTTTTTTGATTTGAAGCTTGACTTAAAAGTTATCTGGCAGCCATAAAACATTTAACTTAAGCTAATTGGTATTTTTACTTTTCCAGGTAGCCGAGTGCCATTTGGAGGGTCGTGAAGTCATCATGGTGACCAGTGGCGCTGTGGCGTTTGGCAAACAGAAACTTGCCCAGGAGCTGCTCATGTCGCTATCGATGCGCGAAACGTTGAATCCGAAGGACACCAAGGAGGTGATACACACACACGCAAACACACACACTCACACACATACATACATAAACACACACACTCAAATGTAATTTAAAGTTTCACACTAAGCTTCTGGCTATTTCATTAGTTCGATGGCGCCACGTTGGAGCCACGTGCGGCTGCTGCGGTGGGTCAATCGGGTCTTATGTCACTCTACGATGCTATGTTTGCGCAGTATGGAGTCAAGATTGCACAGGTCGTTTGCGGACAACACTTTATCAAATTACACACCACGAAAGTGAAACACAGAGACTGAAACTGAAACTAATTCATGTATTTAGGTGCTGGTGACCAAGCCGGACTTCTACAACGAGGAGACGCGCAACAATCTCTTCTCGACACTCTCCGAATTAATTAGCCTAAATATTGTGCCAATCATCAACACCAACGATGCCGTCTCACCACCCATGTTTATACGTGACGATGAGCCAGCCGGCGGCGCCCGAAAGGTACGCACCTAATCCCCCCGGGACTAAGATACCATCTCTGTGTGCATGCCCACAACAATGTTGCCCTGTGCCTCTGTGTCTGTTTCAGGGCATCCCCATTAAGGACAACGACAGCCTCTCCGCCATGCTTGCCGCTGAGGTGCAAGCGGATCTGCTCATCCTTATGTCCGACGTCGATGGCATCTACAATAAGCCCCCCTGGGAAGATGGCGCTAAACTGATGCACACCTACACCAGCGATGATGTCAATAGCATTGAGTATGGCACCAAGTCAAAGGTGAGCTTCCTTCCACACCAAATAATTCCATTGGGAGAGCAGTGTCTTCCTTAAAGAAAAAAATCACACTGCATTTTAAAAAATTGGCATTCTTTTCTTTATGTTTCCGAATTATTATATTAATTTACAATAATTAACTTTGCATATTAAAATAAACTATAATATGAAGTTAAGTAAAATGGGTTAGTCAAACAGCTGCAATATTTTTACTTATATTTAAACAAATTGAAATAAGGTCCAAAGAAGTTTAATTTTAGTAATTTTGATCTTAGTAAACAATTCTTTACTTAAATATTATTTTACTTTATAGCTTTAATTTGGCAAAGTTGATTAGTTATTTATTTATTGTGGCAACATAGTGTGGAAGAAAGTGTGATTTACTTGCTACGAGTTAGGGTCTTAGCCAAAAATGTTAATAGGAATTTTCTGTGACTACTACTAAATATTTGTGGTCATTACGTGACAGTCATTTGGAATGGTTTTTTCTGCTTCACCTGAGCTGGTTTCATTAGCACAGATATTGTTAAATATTTAAAAGGCAAAACATGTTGACACCGTAGAAAGTTTTCCTGTTTTGCTGTCCTTGTGCAATAATTTCTCAAAATGGTGTCAGATGAAGGGAGGGAGGGGGGATGCTGCAGCAAGGAGAAACAGCTGCAGTTGTCGCGTATTGCAACTTAATGGTGTTTATTATGGAAGTTTGTTTATTGCATGCTTCACACTTTGGCCAACTATTCATAATATTTCCGGTCGCCTTGCAGGTGGGCACGGGCGGCATGGATGCCAAGGTGAAGGCAGCTACCTGGGCTCTGGATCGGGGCGTCAGCGTTGTTATTTGCAACGGCATGCAGGAGAAGGCTATTAAGACAATTGTCGGTGGCAGAAAAGTGGGCACATTCTTCACAGAGCTAACAGAGACCGCCAATACGGTGCCAGTCGAAGTGATGGCAGAGAATGGTAAGTAACACAATTCGGATTAATACTAAGAATTCTATTCAAAAGTGTTGTGTAACTCATTGTAAAACAAGAATTTTTAGTTGCATTGAATTAATGTGTAGCCTAAGACATAAATACTGGCAGGATAAGAAAACAAGTTTATACAATGCCAGCTAAGAAATAAATAATATTATTAAGTGCACAATATGGACCACTGCAACCCAGTTAAAGCTAAGCGATTAAGAAAGCTAATCTGTATGAGAGGGAAACTATTTAAGTGAACATCTATGTAACAAACTTTGTGTCTTTGTGGCAAGTTAAAAATTAAATACGATCTACAACACATTAATTTTAGTTTGAAGTTATAAATAAAATAACGATATTAACTTTCCAAAACAAATTTCTTCAGTTACAAGATTGTCTTCACTCAAATATAATCAGTTGTTTAAGTGCTGTCAATTCTTATGTCAGACACAGATTCTTAAGAATATAAAAACAAGTGAGAGAGTCAGACGCAACTGAATGCAAAATATTCTGATATTATTAGTAATATTAGCCGATAACAAGTAGCAAAAATTAGAGTGGACGAAAACTACCGATCTTTGAAGGAGATTCCTAGTAATCTATCTTCCCAGTTTGACTTTAAATCTGGGGGCTGAGTGGCCGAAAAATTGTTGAAGGAGTTTATTAGAAATCTTTCTTAAAATGTTTGTAGCTTTTGAGATGGGTATCCAATTTGTTATTGATCTCTATTGACTAGAGAAGTTATCAATAATACATTTTCTATATTAGGTGACTTTAGATTCCAAATTGTGGAATATAAGGGCTTTTCAGATTTGTCAGCGTGGCATATGCTGACTTTTGAAGGACATCGCCAGTTACCTACCAAGTTTATTTACTGCAGCCTCAAAACTATGGAAGACATGTGGCTTCATCGAGAAGCAATTTGAAATTTTTTTTCGGTTTGCCAGCCCATAGTGGACGTAGTACTCTAATTTTTACAATTTGTCAAACAGCGAGACAGAGAAACAAATGGCATTAGTAGAATATGATTAATTTTACATAACTTGAGCTTGATCGCTGAGGAACTAAAGGAATAAAAGACTTATTTGATTAGATTTGTATAGCTTGTCAGCTGGATTCGTCAGAGTGAGTGAGTTTGTTAGTTAGGATAATGAATTGGATTGCAGTTAGTGTCACTTGGCAAACAGTTCGGTCAAGTCTCAACTAGAGGGTTATGCTAAGTGTGTGGGTTAAGTGGCTCTCAATGAGCGCGAACTGGTAAACTGCTCGGGGCAACACTCTGAAAGTGGCTGGCTGACTGGATGGCTGGCTGATGTGGTGGCCATTTAGTTTGCACCGCTGCAGCTGTTGGTGAAATGAGGTCACCGTGTCTGCCTAAGGTTCACCATTGACGGACGCACTAAGTGGCATCCGCTGGCCTCACAGCGTCAACTGGTCCGAGTCCTGGTCCTGGTCCTGGTCCTGTCCTGACTGTCCTGTTGTGCTGCGATTTTTAGTTAGCAAGTTTAATTTAATTGTTATTAGAGACAGCTAAGGCAAACAGCTTCAAAAGTGCTTCTTAATTAAGCTGCAGCTTGTAAAACCCTATTTTTGGCTCCTATTGCAAGTAGCCAGCGGTGCTTCTGCAAATTTAGCAAATTCTGCAAAGATTAAGACTCTTAGCGGAAAGTGCTTTTACTGAATTAGTTCATGTCCAATTTGTAACGTAATATAAGTAATAAAAAGGGCAACACAGAATTTAGCTATAAATAATTACAATTTGGAACAAATAACTATTTTTGCTAACACCAGTCTGAGAACAATAACTCGTGGATTTTTAACGTATAATTTCAATATAAATAAATATAAATTAAATTAAGTTTGACAATTACAGTGAAACATGTACGTATTGCACTCAATAAAGCAAACTTTAATTTATCTATTGAGTTTGTGTGTAAAATGTAAGATTGAATATATTCATTGTAATAATAATAATAATAAAAATAATATTAAATGAGTCTCTGACATCAATGATATGCTGAAAAGAGAACAGTTATAATATAGCAGTGAGATCAAGGAAAAAATATCAATTGGTGATTCTTCCAAGTTACTTAAATATTAGTTATTCTTTGAACTATATCAAAATATATATATCTTCTTTTCTTTTTTCGAAGTCTTGCAGAGATTTTTGTAAAATGTTGAGATTTTAAAAGTGAACTTATATAATTGTTTTTTGTTTTTTTTTTTTTTTTTTCATTTTTGGTATATTATTGCAAATATGCATACAACATACGCTTACATTATTTGTCGTAGTTAGGGGAACTTTATATATTTAATTATGTCAAGCAAACAAAATTTTACTCTAAATTTTTATTAAAAAGACTTTTCAAACATTTTTATTACACAGCTCGCACAGGCAGTCGACAAATGCAGGCGCTGAGTGCCGCTGAACGTGCCACAGCCGTCAGTAATTTGGCCGATCTGCTGGTTAGCCGGGAGAAGTTCATTTTGGAGGCGAATGCCAAGGACTTGGCGGAGGCGCAGAGGAGTGGATTGGCAAAGCCGTTGTTGTCCCGCCTGTCGCTCAACTCGGCGAAATTGAAGAACCTGTCGGTTGGCTTGAAGCAGATTGCCGATGACAGTCACAAGGTGAGTGAAAGCTGGAAAAACTTCAATTATTTGTTTGCAATGAGAAAAACAGGCAACACACTGGGGACCCTAAAAAGTTGCGGCAAATTGCATTTGTTTGCCTGTCATCAAATGTTGTTTAAAATGCTGTTGACTTGCCAAAAATTGAGTTAGTTTGCAGCCAGGGATTTGGTCATTTTTTGACCTAAACCACTGGAGAAGCAACAGCAACAAGAAGCAGAAGTAACTGTTGTTTATATGCAGCTACAGCTTTCTGGCTTTAACAACATTATGAAATCTCTAAGCAATTTTACACTTCAACAAAAATTGACACCCGAAGGAAGGAAACGGAAGCAAAGGACGAAGGACCTAAGCAAGTGGAAGATAAAAGACAGTTCAGCTCCACATATTATATTTATAACGTGCGTGTGTGTAGATGTGTGTGCGTCTTTGCGGTGACATTAACCCACACTCTTACACACAAAGTGGCAACACTTGATGGAGCCCAGACAGAGAGAGAGAGCGAGAGAGAGAGAGGGGGATGCGTGTCTAAGGACATGCCCCTCTTCAATCCAAAGCAACTCCCTTTGCTAGATATTTTATTGGATGTGATTGTGCGGAAACGTAAAACTTTTTCCCGGTTTCCAGAAAATTGTTTTTTTTTTTTGTATTTCTTCGTTGTTGTACGTGGGGAAATGTATGTTGAAAAATGGGCAGCGAAATCGTGACACAAAGTGGCAGTAGCGCAAAAACCATAAATCGAGAAACGAGAAATGAGTAATAAACGAATAACGCTCTCAATAAATGGATCGTGGTTTGGAAAATAAATTATGTTTATGATGCGGTCGTGGGAGACGACCATTTGAATAAAAGAAGAGGGTTTCAGTAATCTAGGACAATTTTAGAGTTAAGCTACACAAATCAAATCAGTGGAAAAAATATTTTGTATTGCCCAAATCATTTTTTTTATTAAAAAAATGTAGAATTTAACAGAGTTGGGCATTTGCAAAGTGTCAAACTATTTTAGTTCTAAACTATAAAAAAATTACAATACAAATACAGAATTCTCGATTTACTAATCGTAGAAAAAGAAATATATGTTTTTCCAATATAACTTTTCTTGCCCGTTGCCGTTTTTAAATCAAATTGAAAACATGTGCGCAAAATGTGAAACTTGACAAAGTAAATAACAAAAAGTTATTATAACTTAATTTAAATGTTGCATAATAAACATCTCAAAAATGGTTCTCGACACACTGGGCTGGTCCAAGTTATTAGGCAATATTTATTCAATTGTCCTTTGTAAATATAATTTAAAGTCTGGCACTCTGCGATGCCAAAGTCAGTAATAATGACCATGTAACCAAATTTACTGAGCGCTCAGCCTGAGTTCCAGTCTGAGATTGAGGTTGCTGTCAGGGACGGGGTCTGTGTGCATGGACCATGTCATCTCGCAGTCTTGACAAACGAGGCGGGCGAGTGGAGTGGAGCGGAGCAAAGGATATAATTTCTTGCCCAGTTCACGTTATCTGTAGCCAATTTCCAGCAGCTTTTTGTATCGTTAGATGCAAAATGAGGCCACCAAAAAAAAAAAAAATATATAAATAAATAAATAAAGATTACGGCAAGCTGAATGCCTTGATTTATGTATGTAAAACTGCTCCGGATCCGGCAGCGCATTAAAATGGAAGCCTGGGATTAGAATTGGCAACTAGGAGGCAATGCTGCATAAATACATAGTTCCTTTTTGTGTTGTCCCACATGGCGTATACGTAATGCGTTAACTGCTGACTTGTCAATTGACTGTTATTTATTTTTATAATACTCCTTTGTGTAGAACGTGGGTAGAGTTTTGCGTCGCACACGTTTGGCAGATGGACTGGAATTGAAGCAAGTGACTGTACCAATCGGCGTCCTGCTGGTGATCTTCGAGTCCCGCCCAGATTCGCTGCCTCAAGTGGCTGCCCTGGCCATGGCCTCGGCTAATGGTTTGCTGCTCAAGGGCGGCAAGGAGGCCGCCCACAGCAACAAGGCGCTCATGGAGCTGGTAAGGGAGGCGCTTGCCAGTGTGGGTGCCGAGCACGCCGTGTCCCTAGTGAGTAATTATGTAGCTGTAAGGTTATAACCCAGTTAACACATTGTAAATTGCCACTTTTATAGGTTTCCACTCGGGAGGAAATAAGCGATTTGCTGGCCATGGAGAGCCACATTGATTTGATCATACCACGAGGCTCCTCGGATCTGGTGCGCAACATCCAGGAGCAGTCCCTTCACATTCCCGTTCTGGGACACGCCGAAGGCGTTTGCCACGTCTTCATCGACAAGGACGCCGATTTGAACAAGGCTCTGCACATTGCCCGAGATGCCAAATGTGATTACCCAGCAGGTAAAATCAATGTTTTTCCAATATAAAATTATTTGAGAAGTTTGCTTTTTATTCAGCTGATTGTAATTTCTTTTATAGATATAGATTGTGAATATTCTTAGAAATTTAATTATATGAAACAGTTTAAATTGTTTTATATATTAATCAACAGCAATTTGTTTGCTGCAAATTTAGTTTATTTAATGCATCAAGAATATTTTACTAATAATAATTATTTATTTAAATTGGATATACTTTTTGAACAACATTTTGAAGAAAAACTAAATTTAATTATAATTCACAGCTACATTTTTTGTTAAGATATAAAAATTATATTTTGTTTAATTCAATTAAGTTTTCCAAACCGAGAATAAGAATTGTATTCATCAAGAATATTTGAGTGCTATTAATTAATAACTTTATTGCATTTTAATTGTGAACAAATAGCATATTCTTTGGAAATTTATATTTCATTAGCAAATAACAAAAGAAAACCGTACGTTTGATGCTCAGTGCCACATTTTAATTAGAGACATTTCTACACCAAAACGCACTGCTCCAAAAATTAATTGCATTTTTGTTCTGGCATCGTTGCTGCCACCTCGTTTAACTGGCAGCCTGCAACGCAATGGAAACGCTCCTCATACACGAGGATCTAATGAGCGGCAAGATTTTCAACGATGTCTGCAACATGCTGAAGCGGGAGGGTGTCAAAATATATGCGGGGCCTCGTCTAAATCAGCAGCTGACATTTGGACCGCCTGCGGCAAAGAGTCTGAGGCACGAATACGGGGCACTGGAGTGCTGCATTGAGATTGTGCCCAGCCTGGAGGAGGCCATTAATCACATACACACATACGGAAGCAGTCACACGGATGTCATTGTTACGGAAAATGGTACGAAAATTGAAAATTAATTTCAATTGCTTGCAATTGATGCAGAAAAATTAGTCGACCATGCGTCCAGGGACTATACAAGGGGCAAATTCCTCAGGCTAATGACAATTCAATGCGCAGGTTATAAATTAGTTTGGCGACAGCATTGAGTACCAACCCCCCTCCCCCCCTGCTCTCTCATTCTAAAGAGGATTCCATTATTGCCAGCGCAAGTTTGGCATACAGCGATTTATTACTTAATTGGCGAGGAATATTTTGAAATATTTCGCTAATCCCGCCCCTAACTGAACCAGCACTGTATTATGCCATAGGGTAAAAATAGAAAGAGGTATCAGGTCTCTGACAGGCCATTATCAAGGAGTTAGGAGTTAGGCAATAACTATCCGTGGAAATGAATAGCCTTGGAAAACTCACCGGTCTCTTGGCAGGACTCAAATGCACCCTACTAACTAGATTTTTCGCTCAAAACACAAGATGTAAGCCAATAAATATTTTCGCATTCGAGCAGGATGATGGAGGATGGCTAAAACAGATTGCACTGCATTCAACAAAATTCAATTATGCTATACAAATTGACAAATTTCCGATAGGTTCACAAATAACTTTTAAAATATTTATCGAACACTTTAGGTAAATTCACAAAAACTGACAGTTTCATAGAATAACTAAATTTTCTTTACAAAAACTGATTTAATTATGGTATTGCTTATCAGTTTACATACAAATTACAGTTTATTAATTGCAGCTTGGCTTTAAGCAATCAGCTTTTGAATAACTTTTCGACTTTTCAACTGACCTGTTTGATAATTCAATTAAAGATTAAATAAACCATGGCCAGGCCAAGTGCACTGGCATGTTTTGTGGAATTTGCATGTGTGACGTCATCGCTAGTGTTTTGTGTTTTAGTCAAGGTTGGGATCAGGTTCTCAGGTCGTGTTGGCTGTTGGCTGTTTGCTGTTGGCTGTTTGGTTGCTGCCACCACGAATTTAAATCATTTGGGAAATTAATTTAATTCAGCATAGAGCATGATGTGCTCGTACTCGTGCCTGCATATTACATTTTCTGTTTTCTGTTTTTAGTTTTCTGTTTTCTAATTTATTTTTTTATATATTTCTGTTTTCTGTTTGCTATATGGTATTTTTTCCATTTTCCATTTCGTGCAGATGCCGCCGCAAAACATTTTCTTGGCAGCGTGGACAGCGCCTGCGTTTTTCACAATGCGAGTTCGCGTTTTGCGGACGGTTTCCGGTTTGGACTTGGCGCCGAGGTGGGCATCTCAACAGCTCGGATCCATGCACGTGGCCCCGTCGGTGTCGAGGGCCTGTTGACCACCAAATGGATACTCAACGGTCAGGATCATGCGGCGGCTGACTTTGCCGATGGCGGACAACGCACCTGGCTGCACCAGTCACTGCCCATTGATTAGTTGTCCAGGCAGGTCTGTTAGCCTGTTGCTGTTTTTGTTAATATATCTTGTAAATACTTTGTGCATATGGTATGGTAATTAAAAGTAAATCGTGCTTTCGGCAATCTGCTGCAGCTGCATCATCATTCCGAAGGGGGTAATTAACCCAGGAGGGGGCTGCACGATGACAGCTGCCAGTCGTGGCCACACAGGAGATATTAATTCGAGTGGAAATTATTTGAGCGTGCAACTTGTTTAATTAATAATAAAAGTGTGTACAGCGAGAGGGGAAAGGGGAATGCTGTCAGCGCGTGTCCTCGGCGCAAACTTTGTGTAGAAAGTTGTTGAGCGCGTGCCACGCCCACAATCTGATGTGGCACGCAACGCCCATCGCAACATGAAGCTGAAGCTGGAGCAGAAACACCAGATCTGCCCTCAACAATATTAAATGAAAATGATTCAAGCAACGCGAATTCTGATTTAAGTTGCAATTTCAAATAACAAAAATTTGAATTCGCTTGCAAGCAAAATAAAAACCTTGTGGAAAATATAATCATAAATTAGCCATAAAACGTAAAGCATTTCCCCAGTCCCAAGATCCGAGACCCGAGCCCAGAACCCAGAACCCATTTGGTATGCAAGCGTCGCCAAGTATTTTAATTTTAATGTGCATTGAGGCAAGTTTTCAGCGCTCAGTTTTCAGTTTTGCAGTTTTGCAGTTTTTATTTTTTGGCTCTTGGTGCTCAGTTTTGGGTTTTCAGTTTTCAGTTTACAGTTTTCATTTTTTCTCTGCCTGGCACTTTAGCTAAGTTTATTTTAGTGCCGCACGCTGCATTGCGTGCCAAAGAGCCACCATAGCCCAAAAGCACCCTCCCTGCACTGCACCCCCGCCCGCAGCTCACGGAAGGTGCTACTGCGCCCCGTCAGCGCATCAACGATCTCTGAAGCGTTTTCAGCTACCAATTTGAAGTTGGAGTTGCGCCGTTTCACCCATTTGTAATGCCAACCTCAGGTAGCGTCATACTCATATTTAGTGGCGAATAAATGGTCGGGTTGGGCGAAAAGTTTTCCATTAGGGAATTTGAAGACACATGAATTTGATATGTGGATAAAATTCAAGACAGCAAATTAAATTAAATTGATGGCAATTGATTATGGCATTGCAAGTAGCTAGTGCAAATCATGAATTAACAATAAATTAAATATAAGTTGAAGTTTTATGAAAATTCATCACTTTAGTAAATTCTAGCTTAAATTTGACTAAAATTAGCTATTCACATTCCATGTGAGGATCAAGTTAAAGCAACTTTTTGACTGTCCCAAAATCCGGATAGTTTCTGAACACTCTGCATGAGTAGCAGATATCAGGGTGTACAGACTAACATAATTTCTGGAATTTCAACTGGTTTTTGGTGTTGAGCTCAAAGGCAACAACGCACTGACAATGATACGTATAGTGGAGGCACCTGCCTGTGGCAACAGTCACGTAGTTTTCAATAGTTTTGCCAAGCACTTGAAAAAGTTTTGGCCACACATTTGGCAGCACCGAACTTTCAGTTGAAACTGCAGTTGGCCAACTAAGATGCGGATGAGGAGACCCATGTTTGCACCAAAACTAAAAAGCAGCGAATGCCGAATTTTGCGCTACACTTAATTAAAATAATAAACAGCTCGCATATAAATCTCGTAGTTAATACTACGTTAAGATCTGCCGATATGCGACCGCACTGACAACCGACAAATTGTCAAGAAATGCACTCACGCCTCTATTTAAACATACACACTACACACACACACACTACACACACTCACATACTACTACGTCTTCAGTCATTTATTATATTTTTGTATTTATTTTGTTTTTCTTTATTTATTTTATTTAATTTTTTTTTTTTTTGTTGGGTACGGGCATCTTGGGTCGCACCATCTATGGGCCGAGTGAGCGAAATGAGTGAGCAGCCACTCAAAACAATTTTGTCACATCATTGGCACAACATTGAGCATTATACACAGAAAGTCTGGCCAGAAGTGGCCAACTATGTAGTACACAACATTGTTCAGTTCTTCGCATTTATTTATATAAAAACTTAAAAATATATCCACAATGGGGATGCCTATACAAGTCCTGGCGCATATTCGCCCTCATGCAACTCAAAGCATCGCTCTTGCCAAATGCACCAGGCATAATTGAGTGTACATGAAATGATACAAGCCGATAATCGGGCATTTAAATATTCGAAATACTCTTGGATCACATTAATGATACCATCCAATGATATTCTAATCTTTTTGAAGGGACTTTTATAATAAATAAAATGTAATCAGAATGAATGAAATTATTAATTGAATCTTTTGTTTATGAAAAGGAGATGACTGCATATAACATTTTAGAAAAACTCATTTATGCTCAGACTTCAAACATAATAGGAAATTAATACGGAAAGAAAAATTCAGAGCATAACAAAATAAAATATCCAAAATATTTAAACTGAAATTAAATTATGTTTGAAAATTAATTTTTGTTATTAATATTATAATAAATATTTAAAAGATAGATATAATTTTCTAAATTTACTTTATAATATCATATTTATCATTTCATCTCTTTGAAATATAGAATTCACAGACAAATGAACTCGAACAATCGGAATTTATATAAAGAGACCAGAGACTCAAGAAAACAATATATATATATTAATATATATACATATGAAGTTTAAAGTTTTTATACATATATTTTAAGATCTACCATTTAATCTCTCTTTGAAAACAAGTCTGTATCGGTATATAACGAAGCTGATGTATGAAAATTCGCATATCTGAGTTTAAAAATTAATATTTTAGCTTTCGAAATTTTCGAACAATTATCAATTGTGATATGTTGAAAATTGAGTTAATGAAGTTCACGATATCTGCAAAAAAATCAAAAGTGTAATAAAGTCAACGGACTCATTTCCGGAAAGTGCACCGATATAAATAATGTCTTTTTCGTTTCCGTTCCCCTCCCGCTGTTTGGGGCTCCGTGGGCACAGTCGGAATTCATCAGCATGTTACTATGTTGAAAAAGATCCATTGTTCGAGATGACGGACAGAGCTTATTTAAATGCCGATGTCGGCCATAGAGCGAATCACTCTGATTGCTGTCGCTGTGGTATATAGACGTCGTGAGTGGCGTGATCGCTTTGGTGTCTGTTGCAAGGATATAACAAGTGGGGGTTTTCTGTATTTTAGTAGTGCTGCCCCAACAATCTCAACAATCTTAAGACAAAATGTGTGACGAAGAGGCATCAGCTTTGGTTGTGGACAATGGATCCGGCATGTGCAAGGCTGGCTTTGCTGGCGATGATGCTCCACGCGCTGTCTTCCCATCGATTGTGGGCCGTCCTCGTCACCAGGGCGTGATGGTGGGCATGGGTCAGAAGGATTGCTATGTTGGCGACGAGGCGCAGAGCAAGCGTGGTATTCTCTCCCTGAAATATCCGATTGAGCATGGCATCATCACCAACTGGGACGACATGGAGAAGGTCTGGCATCATACCTTCTACAATGAGCTGCGTGTGGCCCCCGAGGAGCATCCCGTCCTCCTCACCGAGGCCCCACTCAACCCAAAGGCCAATCGCGAGAAGATGACACAGATCATGTTCGAGACCTTCAACTCGCCAGCCATGTACGTGGCCATTCAGGCAGTTCTCTCTCTGTACGCCTCCGGTCGTACCACGGGCATTGTCCTGGATTCCGGTGACGGTGTCTCGCACACTGTGCCCATCTATGAGGGTTATGCTTTGCCACATGCCATCCTTCGTCTGGACCTGGCTGGTCGCGATCTGACCGACTATCTGATGAAGATCCTCACCGAGCGTGGCTACTCCTTCACCACAACCGCCGAGCGCGAAATTGTGCGCGACATCAAGGAGAAGCTGTGCTATGTTGCCCTGGACTTTGAGCAGGAAATGGCCACAGCTGCTGCTTCCACCTCGCTCGAGAAGTCTTATGAGCTCCCCGATGGCCAGGTGATCACCATTGGCAATGAGCGCTTCCGCACACCCGAGGCTCTGTTCCAGCCCTCATTCCTGGGCATGGAGTCGTGCGGCATTCACGAGACCGTCTATCAGTCCATCATGAAGTGCGACGTGGACATCCGCAAGGATCTGTATGCCAACAATGTTCTCTCCGGCGGTACCACCATGTATCCAGGTAAGTTCAAATGCCTCGATACAAATTTAATAAATATTTTAATAACTGCGATTCAGAAAATTTCTTAAGACTTCTTTTTATTTGAAAAGTTGTTTTGCTTACAATTTTATTTATTATAATTACTGTGTAGTTTTTTATGCAGTTAAGTAAAAAATAGTATTCATTTGAATTCAGAGATTTCAATTTTTTAATTAATTATGCGAAATATGAAACATCACAATTTGAATTCTGATATTTTCAGGTATTGCTGATCGTATGCAGAAGGAAATCACCGCTCTGGCACCATCCACAATTAAGATCAAAATTATTGCACCACCCGAGCGTAAATACTCTGTATGGATCGGTGGATCCATTCTGGCCTCTCTGTCCACCTTCCAGCAGATGTGGATATCCAAGCAGGAGTACGACGAATCCGGCCCAGGCATTGTGCACCGCAAGTGCTTCTAAGTATTTAGTGTCCAACGTCAAATGCCACAACAACAACAACAACAACAATAAGAACAACAACAACGACAACAACCACAACAACAACAAAAGAAAGAACAACAACAAGAACAAGTGGCGTTTATATATAGCCTATATGAGAACATCTAATATGCATATATCTTATATCTGACATTGGGTATATGTTTAGCTATGGCCAGGCTAGCTGAATCTGGGCGCCAACAAAGCGCTCCACCCTTGCAAAAAAGTATCTTTAAAATAACATTTAGTTGAAGAAGCAGAAGAGGATGAAGAGGAAGAAGTTGAAATGGAGGCAAAGAGACCCAAGCGAGTAGATAGAGCATCTTTTATATTTAGTTTCGGTTTGGATTTTGATTTGTTGCCAACAGTTACACACGGAGCTGACCAAGAGAACAAAAAAAAAGCTAGAAAAATAAAAGACAATCGGATGTACAATAAAACAATTTATTTCTGTGTATAAATTAATGTGTCAAAATCGAAAGCGAAAGCAAAAGCGAGTAATCGAAACATTGAAATGCCATCAAACAATCGCATGTTCAATAATGTTCAATAATGTTGAAAAAGTTTTTTAATTACGCTTGCCGAGGGAATCTTTGGACTTCCCCAAAACGTCAATCAGCAACTTGAGAAACTTTTCTACTGCCCGCAACTGAAGCTGTAACTGTATCTGTGAACATGTATATATGTATATACATATATAAATAATATATATATATATATATATATATTTTATTTAGCTGTCAAATTGTTCGGCTCAAGTTGGTCGCATCTCTCACGGAAGTTGCTCAACTTGAGCAGGATGTGAATGTGTATGCGAGTGTATGGGTGTGTGTGTTGTCTTGTCTTCTGTATATGCGTGTGTTCGCCTGTGTTGTTAGCCATGATTTATGTCTCGACTGAGTGACTATATGACCGTGTACATATGTCTTGTGTTGTCATGTATCAGCTGCGCACTGCAACCTAATGCTCGTTATGCTCCTCCTGCCACATCATCAAAGTACATACATATATAAACAAATACATATATATATATATATGCATCTATATGTATGCAGTTATGTTTTTACAGTATATGCACATATTCACTTAGCGAGTGCGCGTGTGATATATTTGCAACTTGTCTAAAGTGCAAGCAAACTTTGCAACTTGCTAAGGCAACAATAAACTTGTCGAATCGTGTTGCTACTGTTGCAGTCAGTTGGCCATCAACTTTTTGGACTAGTGCTAGTAATTACTTGATCAATATGACAAAGAACTTTCAACTACACCTCAGAGGAAAAAGATTCCAATGCAGATATTTCACAAATACGATTCTATAGACACACTAATTGAGTTGACTTACTAACTTGTTGGTATCAGGCACTAACTGCAGATGCCTGCAGTTTATTCTGGAATAATTCGCATTTATCCAAACATATTTCCATAAACAACAAACATATTAAAGGAAGTAAAGCTTGCCAATTCTAAGGAAAAGAAGGAGCTGGAAAATTACTATGGTGATAAATTGCTTCTCGACAATCAACTTAACACAAAATATATACAATTTACGCAAACCCAACAAAATTTCTCAAGAAATTATACAAAAATAAATGTTTCTCATATAAATCTAATTTGAATAACATGTCCTTTTAAATAAAACTGATAAATAAAGTAAATGTAGCAGAAAAGGCATAATAACGGAAAACAAGTTAAGGAAAGCAGTAAAAACATTTTTGACCAAAACATGCTCAATTATTTTCTGAATTGTTCCATCATATTCCTGATAAGCTGAGTCGATGCAGTCGGGCCACTAAAATAGAAAACATAGTTTTCCAAATTAAATGAGGCAATACGAATTTCAATTAAAATGCTATTTTGAACAATACGAGTAACAAGTGGATTTGGCTAATAGCCTCTGTGCTCGCATTCTCACAATATACTGACTGATATTCTGTCAGAAATTGGTGGCCAACATCCAAAATGTCAATTGCATGAATTTTGTACAGATATGAAGTGACGCGTTTGGTTTAGATATCAAATGACGCATACGCAGCGCTAGAAATGTGACATTTGCTGCCCGTTCGGTGGCATTTGTCTGTCGATGTGCCCCATCGAGTTGTCATGTGTGGCACTGACATGTATGTCCATTGTTATTGCCGCTCTATTTACTCAACATTTTGCCCGCTGTGCACCCGAGTGCGGTGTCATTATTTAGCCAAAACAGAATCAGAGAAATTAGGGGCAACAATCGGGTCACGTTTAAATGGCCGCAGGGCAGGTCGGTCAGTCGCCAGTCGCCAGTCGCCAATTGCCAGTTGCCAGTTGACCAGTCACTCAATCAATCAAACCTCCCCGCAAAGGGACGCTTGGAATGACCAGACAACCGGGGACTATCAACAAATGCCAGGCGCTCAGATTTTGCATTTGTTTCGCATTGTGTCGCATTAAATAAAATGGCTCACAACTAGTGCAAAGCCGTTTAGATCTTGTTGCCTGTTTTCTGTCCTTGCGAGACCCTTAATGTCGTGTTCATACCCAGCACAGAAATCATTCTTGAGGTGGGCATAACAACCCTATGACAAATCCTCTGCTTAAAAAATTAGATACAATTTAAATAAATAATACAATTGTTGCAACGATTCGATTTCGCCAAGAACGTCACGTTATAGCTGTAAGTTGGTACAGGGTATCTAGTTGGCCGAGTAAGCTTACCTTCCAAACTGTTGCTGCTGCTGTTAAATTGAATTTAATTGCAGCTGTCGCCCAGATTGTAGTCTGGGCTGCAGTTTGTTTAGGTTGCTTCGAACATACATTTTTGGGCGAATTGTTTTGTATTTTGCAACTATTGCATAACTGGACTACAATTCAGTTTGCTAGCTTGTTGATTTTATGCTAATTTAATGCACTTACTCGATTTCAAGTCGCACCCTTTGAAGGGAGGCTATTGATAGCAAAATGTATAATTTGAGTTGCTGATAATGCGCCGAGCAAATATTTGCCATTTTCATTATATCAATTTTGCAGGGCTTATATTGCTATTAAAGCCAAGTTAACGAGTTGGGGCTCCCAGGAAGTTTCCAGACCAGAACGGAACTGGGACGTGACTTGGACATGACATGGGCGTAAATGTAGACGAGTAGACGAGAACGAGAACGTGAAGGTGAACATGGACATGGACATGGACATGGGCATGAATGGGTGAGCTGAGCGGAGCTCGGCGGTCGTTGCTTTTGACATGCTAACAAATTGTTTTTCCGGCTTGAGGTGCACCACATGCAAACAGGAAATTAATAAATAAAGGGCCAACTGCAAGCTACAACTTATATCCTACACCGTTAACCTCCTTCCCCCCTCCCATTTACCCACTAACAGCTGACCTTAACAGACTTTTACTTTGATAACGACTCGATCTCATTATCTCATTTCCATCAGCGTACTTATCATCATCATCATTATCTTCGTTTAACAACATTTTAAACATATTTCCGGGTTGCTGTCTCAAACAAAAATTTACAACGCCACCAAAAAATTTACTTTAAGCAAATTAAAATACTTCGACCGATAAGTTTCGCTCTAGCGAAAAACGCAAACTATTTTTGATGTGTTGAGAATTAATTACTTTTTCAGGCATATTAATCTTTGCCTGAATTCGACAGACATTTCATAATCATAATTTAAAGGAGGAATATTGCTTTAATATCTGGCACCGAGAATTAATTTCAACTTGACCCTTTTAGTAAGCTCTTATGTATTTTATAAAGCAAAACCATGAAATTAAATAATACGATATTTGATATTTTCGCATTTATAGAGCATAGGCCAATTATGGTCTTGTTTAAATTTAACAATATGAAATGTAATATTTTCAGCTAGCTGAAAAGCTGCCAATTAAGAAAGAATATATTATACAATTGCATAAAATTAAAAATTTATATAGTATGCCTTTAGTATTATAAATATATAAAATGAAATATTTCAGAATGCTAAATGACACAATTTGTTGCATCTAATGTTTAATAATCTCAATGGCTATAAATAATTTGCATTTAACTGATAATTATCATTAGCTTTTTAATAATGGGTTGTTGCACAAATGCCTTCAGTGCAGCAGACAATTTACAAATGCATTCAACACATGCTCATTATGATCATCATCATCATCATGCAGCTTACTGAGGCATCATTATTGAATCTTCGTCAGCATCATTGAATCCGCAGCACGAGGTGCATTAAGATTAAGCTGTTGCATATTTGATGAGCCACATACATTTATGTTGCTGCAGCATTTGTGTAGCAAGGAGATTGCTGAAGAGGATTTCGCTTAGCTCTTCAATTTATTATAATGCTTGAAACGCATTTCTTTTTTTTTTTTTCCCCCAATAATCACTGCACTTAATTACAAGTAGCCATTAATTGATTAAAAGCTCAGATTGCACAGATAAAGAAATTGTACTAAAAGGGAGGGAGACAGAGAGAAATAGAGACAGAGACAGAGAAAGATTGCATAGAGTCAACTAAACGTGAATGATGGAATCTCATCAAAATTGTCAATATCCTCATGCTTCTCCTGTGCTAATGCAAAAAGCATTTTGAGTTGCCATCAATACGGATCGAGGACGTCGCTTATAAAGCCACACACTCGAATACACACACACACACCCACACACACACACAAACACACATGCACATCTGTGCGAACCATTTTGCTTTTTACCTTTATAAATAAGCCAGTAGCAGGTGATGGTTGGAGGGTTGGGGGGTTGGAATGTGGTGTTGGTAGGCCAAGTTGGGATGTCGTCCTGGGTTTTTGTTTGGTTGCTGTTTGCCGTGGCTCGATTCACTTCACTGGCTGCAGCAACATTGACAAAGATGCGATAATCGCTTCATTTAAGCCTTAAGCCTTAATGCAGGCCCGTGCAGGTGTCAATCCCCTCTAGGGGGGGGGGGGGGATTGTTAGTTGAAAAATGTAAGCGAAATGCCCTTATCCGAATTGATCCATTACAGGAGCTGCCGTACTGGAAGTTGTTGTTGGTACTTCGCTTGACTAATCTCTTAGGCTCCTCAATCCTTGTGGTTTGCATGACTTTAAAAGATTTCTTCTTTAACTACCGTTCACCTCCAATCTTTCCAACTGAAAGCATTCGCTTGTGCAAATACATCTTGCTTTAATAATAAGTTATAGCTACACTGATATAGAAATTTGCCCTATACTTTAGAAACTTGCATTTAAATGGAAATTGCCTTATAAAATGGAGTTAATTTCCTTTATTTTTAAATATATATCTGAATAATGTAGAATTTTCTTAAAAAGTATAAGTACAAACCATTATTCAGGTGAATATATCTGAATGCCTAATATGTAATGTTTCAAATAATAATATATGTTTAATAGTTAATGTTGTAAGAATTCTGTGTCCACCTACAAAAAAAAAACATTGGAAACTAAGAAAACAAAATTAACAAAACCTCTTAAATAACAAGGTTAGTTACTCTTGTTGTCAAGACTATGCCGATTTCCTAAAAATAAAAATAAATTTTATATATGTGGTGAGTAAAATATTTGACTTTTATATCAATTAAAAAAATTAATTGATAATCGGTTTAAAAAAATAAATATTTATAAATATTGTACAGATATTCATAAAACATAAATATCTGAAATTTAGAATGTTTACCCAAAACGGAGCTTAAAAAATGCGCAATATTTGCTAAATTTATATTTCAGCACATTTATACTTTTAATAATGTGAGAGATTGCCTGCAGGTTGAAGCATTTTTGTGGCGCGAGGATAGGCATTTAAAAGGATTCAAATTCATGTGCATTTGCATACTTAATGCATTGGGAAATCGATGATGGGATTGCGTGATAAACTAATAAAAGAAGTGTCGGACAATTCAATTCAATCCTGAGAAGTGAGCCGCCGATAAAGTATGCGGACACTCATACATATTTAAATATATACACTAAAAAAAAACTAAGTAAGAGTGCTGTGACTGAAATGAAAGCAATTTATATGGAAGTATGACATAACATTTTCTTAACTGAATTAAGCTAAAGAAATTAACAACAGATAAGTATAAATTATATTTTATTTTTTAATATATTATTATAGTTTTATTGCCAAATATTTCTTTAAGATCTTTGTTTACTCAAATGTAAAACAAACTAAGACATTGAGTCTATTTTTTTATTTTAATTCTTATAATATAAAAATATAATATATATCAATTATTATAGCGCCGAGCTGAAATCAGTGGCTTGCAAAAACGTATGTTTCCTATACGAACTTTAATTTGTAATTTTAAAATTTGTACAGTTGATTAAAAAGTTGTCTGTATTTTTAATCAAATTGAAATTCTCTGCTTACATTGCTTAGCAAATAGATTAGAATCGATTTCCACGAAACGGGGGTTAGTCAACTGTGGTATATATGTATATATAATTTATTCATTTTATGCCTTTTATTTAGCTTAAGCTAAATCATCCAGTTTTTGAAAAGAGGTGAGCTGCTTTTCCGCTTATATGTGGTGATGTACATATTCTAAAATTTATTGAGATTTATTTTTTGGCACCTACTGTAATAAAATTAAATATTTTTTTATATTTGTTGGTATTGACAGTATCTACTTTTATTGTCAATTTATTTCGTTGGAAAACATGCAGCAAATATATATTAAAACATGGTGCACGTCAAATCAATCACACGATTGGTACTAATTAAATAGCAGGCTATTTTCAATTTTCAATCTTCGAGCTTAATTAGCATATTTAAGGTTGGGGTCTTATATAAATGTATGCTAATACCAAATGTGCACAGGCTGATGCATAAAAATAAAGTGTCACATAAGTCAATACAGCTTGTGGCCTAAGCACGAGGAGATGAAGTCGCCCGACAGTCTGTTGAATGGGAAACATCTGGTGCTTAAAGCTATCTCAATTTACATAAGACATGTCGAACGACGACCAGGATAAAGGTTGTCTTACAAAGCGCAACAAGGTAAAGTTGTCTTGTTTTACACAGACATAAAAAAGAAAATACATGTATAAATTTATATCTATGTAGGTTTGGCTGAAGCAGACGCTATTTATGTGGTTGCAATGCTCGAAAACTGGAGACATAAACACCTCAAAACACACACCCAGAAATACACCTATAAAAAGACGGGAAGTTGGAAAGGAAGTCACTGAATTTAATACAATTAAAACGACGAAGATTCAGTAAAAAAGGCAAGTATTAAGCTACAAAGTGTAAAATAGAAATAAGCCAACAGAAATTTTTTTGTTTATTTTTTTATACCCCGTAAAATGTTGTTTGTCCAATGCAACACCAAATTCATATAGTATTTGTTTTAGAGACGAGCAAGTCAGTCAATAATTTTATTTTCTAAATATTTGTAATTAGGAATTCCGACATGTTTACTCCAAGAATTAATTACTCGGCAGATACACTTTTTAGTTTTATTAATTAATTATTTATAATTTTAGAGTTAAGCTTGACTTAAGTCAATTCAAAATCTTTAACAAGATAAGGAAAAAGGAATAAACACTTTAAATTCAAAATTTAAATTTAAATGTAAATAAAATTAATTTAAAAATATTTAAATTAACAGGACCAAATAAAAATAAACAACAATATAAAATTATAATTGTCATAAACTGTCCAACACTTATTGGAAAAAAACTTATATGACCAAAAAGGTTAGAATGTTTCTGTGAGATCTACTGGAAATTGAAAAGTTTAGTTACTTTAATAGAAAAGAGGAGTTATGAAAGTAATTCCCGTAAAATCAATTACGGAGAATTTCTTTTAAGTAAAAAGAGCTATTAGAATTAAATATATTAAATATATTCTGAAAGCCTATCACTAAAGTTAATTTTTAATTATATATCTAAATTTAAATAAGTCTTGTTTCATAAAAAGTTTCTTATGGTCACATTTCGAAATTTCAACGAATCTTGAAAATTTGAAACAGTAAGCGCCCTTGAAAATAAATTATTTTTACGCCACACTTTGCATAGCAATCAGTGCTTAATAGTCAGTTGGCCATGTTGGCTCCTTCAGAAATTGACTGTTTTGTCTGGGACAGCAGTCGACTCTTCTGACCAAGTTCAAGTCGAAGTGCAGGCAGTCAACATTTTCGGAGCTGTTGCACAGTTTGGTTTGAGTCACAGTTGTTGCATATATAATTTGGTATTCGCTTTGCATTTGCTGGCTGCTTTTTCCTTTCTTTCATTCATGCATTTCTTTTGGCACTGTCATAATGCCATATGAAGTGGAAAAATGGCAACGTTTGGCAGACAGTCCTGTCTGCTGGCTGGGTTCGGGTGTTGGCTTTGGCTTTGGCATGTCGAATGCCTTTAACTTGGCTGGCACAACATGCCGCATATATTTTAAGCTGCTACTGCGAACTTATTTGGCTCTGACTGGGGTTCAGTTCGGGTTATTTTTTGGGTTTCTGAGTGCGCGGCACAAGGGCAAAACTATTTTCATTTGCAAGTCGAACAAAGCCGCAAACGCCGCAAACGCCGCAAAATAGTCGGGTCAAGTCAATGGTTGCCCTCCAATAAAAACTTTTGAGCAATTGCACAGAAAAGTTGAAAAGTTTTGTGTGATTTTATGAATATTGGCCAATCTAACCCAATTGGTTCGAATAGAAAGCCCGTGCAAGCTATTTAAAAACAATTTTGCCAAGTTGGCTGGCTGGTATACCAAAGTCGAGTTGCATTTTGGGTGAGTCCTATTGATTTCTCATTGCGGTTTCTTTTGTATTTGTAATTGAGAAAACCTTTTACTTAAATGTGTTTACCAAACGCCCACGAAAAACCCTCTAGGCCATTCCATGGCTTCGCTTAATTGCTCAGCGTCCGTTAGGGAAAAAAAAGAAAATCTTTTTCGCTTGAACACCCAATCAGGCAAGAATGCGGTGGAAATCTTTTGTTGTGCTCGCTGAACAATTTTGCATTTCTTATTTTGTTTTTAATATATATTTGCATTAGGATTCTGTGCTTTGATACAGAATCTACAACGGCATATTAATAATGTTTCTAAATTTGATATTCAATATTTTCAAATTACGCAAATTCCTCGCGATCTCCTCTCCATTTTCTGCATTTCCCCCCTGCCGACCGACCACGATTTGTTTGCATTTTTAGTATTGTGCCTTTGGCTTTTCTCATAATGTTCAACAATATGCCCAACCTGGCAGGCAACTGGCATGGTGAGGGAGGTGTGGAGAGAGACCGAAACAAAAAGGTTAAAGGAAATATGGAAACTGTTTGCGGCTTACAGTTATTATGCTTTAGCTTAGCTAAACGAGTTGGTAATGCTGTTGTGGCCATGATTTATATGCTGCGCAGGAAAAAAGCAGACAAAAAAGGAAGGCAGGCGGAAAACTCAATTCAACACAGATTTTGAATAAAAACCAACTGGTAAAAAGGGACGTTAAGTAATGTTAAGGGGAGAATAAATTGGCAGGTCTTTTAGTATCAATAAGCAGGAAACAACTTTTGCTAAAGTTATTTATATTACACATTTTAAAAAAGTGATAATCTGAGACCAGCTTATAACATGCTTTGTTTTTGGTCAACAAACTTTTTTTTTATAATTTTAAATGGATGGTAAATTGTAGTAGTCGAATTCACATGGTTGGCCAATTTTTTTTTTTGAGTTGAGAGAGATATGGGCTGGAGTGGGCGTATTCCGAGCATTATTTTCCGTTTTTGGAAGGGTGTTACTAGTAATATAATTTTCAAATGAATTTAAAACAAAAACTTAAACGGCACATTTCACAAATTACCAAAAAAAAAACATAGACGTCAATTTCTCCATTTGGTGAAAATTAACGCATTTTCATTTTTTGATGCAGAATTAATATATATAGAATAAACTTTAAATTGTTGAGAGAAATTCGGACGTTAGTAAATTATTACCGAAGATATGACATATGACTCTAGCTTTAAAATTGTGAAAAATATATTATTTTATCGCCACTGGAGCGTGGTGAGCGTGGTCATCAAATTTTGTATATTGCAAGTTTCTAAAAATATCGAAAATAGTTGCTTCTTTTCAACATATACTCTTGTAATTTCGGTTCCTTAGTTTAATCATTTATTTATTATTATATATTAATTTATAACTAATATCAGACCAGCTAAGAGGTTTGAACTCAAGAAACCAATTTGACTTTTTATCAGAGTTATTTTTATATTGGCTATTAAATAATTATTAAAAACAACTCTTTAGCAGAAATGCCAACAAAATAAATATCAATTACACAATCAATTTTAAAATTCTTCAATACTTTTACAAATTACGAGCTGTGATTATTTTCGAATATCATATTGTATTAGTTAGTTACGAAGCGGAATTTTGTGTACATGAAACCCAATTAACTTGTAGCAAAATATGAAATTTATAATTTGAAAACAGTACTAACCGAAACCATTGCCAAAATAACCCTTTTTAAAGTGGCACTAAGACGCGTGTGTGTGTGTGTGTTTTTCTTTTTGTTGTGATTTTGTGGTTAACGAAACTGTCAGCGCCACTTGCCACACTTGTCGAAAACAACAATTTTCCGCTGCCCCACACAAACATAGTTTGAGTAAAAACCAATTCAGAACAATTCAAACGGCAAACTTTGGCGTTTTGGCTTCTTTTTAATTCTATTGTGGTTTGTGTTGACCATCAAATTGCGTGAATTCGAATTGAAACTGTCGGAAAGGGCAACGCGTCAATAATAAAATAGTTCAGAATCCCCTTTCCCTTTCCCTTTCCCTTTCCACTATCAAAATGTTCCTCACGTTTTTAATATGAAATTTCTACACAATTTTTTCAATGCATGTAATGGTCAATAAAGCAGCCACAAAACTTATTAAATATTCCACTCTATATGAGAATAAAACTAAACGATTGCAATTTTCAGCTTTAACGGCTCTTGCGACAGATGGCCAAAAGCTATTTTTAATATTTACGTTCAATCAAATTTGCAATTGCAATTTTATGACTATAAGCTACGTTGTAAATATTTTTGGCATCATAATTAAATTTGACAAGTGGATCGAAATGTGTATTTTAATATTATAGGCAAATAAGTAATTTACCTCATAAACAGCTAATCTTATGCAAAACGATTGAAATTAATTAATAAACTTTGATATTAATAATCAATATTATGATTTAATTTATAACTGTATAAAAGTATTTTTCTATCAAGAAATGCATTTTTTAATGATGGCAGGCAAATCTGATATTACATAAACATTTTGATGTAACTAAGAATTAATAATTGAAATATTTCTATACACGGAACGCATTGAAAATAAGTAAAAGTAAGTAAAAGTATGGTTTAATTTAAGTGTATGTAACAGTCAGACATAAAGTATATATATTCTTGATCAGGATAATCAGCCGAGTTAAAATAGCCATCATCCTCAGTCTGTCAGTCCGTCCATCTGTAAGAACACGGATCTCAGACGCAGAACAAGTTTTTGTTTTTAACGAAAGCTGATTTCGTTTCTTGATTATCGATAAATTTCGATTCCGATTACAATAAAAGACACAATTTTAAAGGCACGTGTTTTGCCAATTAGGGATCAGTTCGGGCTTGTGAGTAAAAATATGCACCAAATTCGATTTTTTACTCCTCAGTGTCTGTGCATTCTATAAAAATTAACTTAGCTTGCTATCATATCACATCTGGGTAATAAACTTTTTTAAAAAAATGTTCAAACAAAATTAGATTATTTTGATCAACTGAATTCAGGGTACGTCGTAGTCGAGATTACTCGACTACCGCTTTTTTACTTGCTTATTTAATGTGAACTAGAAAAAATAAAAATAATTTGAACTTTATGTTACATATTAAATATTATAAAGAGATCATTTGAGCTCAAAAATAAAAGAAATAAGTTAAGTAATGAATTGAAGTCTGAGTATACAAAATTAAAAATGTATCAACAGGGATTGGGGAAATCCTGAAAGGGGAGAGGTAGATGAAGAGTGAGAGAGAAAATAAACATGGCATGGATAGATAAATATATCCCAGAGATAAGTTTGAAAATGAAGAGTAATAAAAGATCATTATTACTCTCTTAACAAAACCACAACAAAATATGAAAATGGAAATTATTATTACAAGTAGTTGAAATATTTGTGAGAATTTACTAAAACATGATTTTTATATACAAAATGACTATCCTGCTTTGAAGCAAGCAGAAATAAATATTAAGAACATTTCTCTGGTTCTCTTATTCACTCCGCTTATGCGCTCTATTAATGCCTCATTCGCATTAATGTAAACAGCTTTACCTACCTTCTGTGCCTCCAATATGAAGAGCTGTGCCGCAAATGTTCCAACGATGGAGTTGCATTATCTGAGCAGAGACAATGCTCGTTTTGCCTGCCTGTTGCGGGCAGCACACACACGCAACACACACGCAACACACACGCAACACACACACAACACACACGCAACACACACACAACACACACGCAACACACACGCAACACACACGCAACACACACGCACTCATCTTTTCACTGTTGTTGTGGCAACGCAAAATGCAAATGACATGCCATTATCCCCAGTAGAACCAACAACAGCAACAACAATAACAAAAAGTAATAACATCAAAGTAGCAACAACTACAACAATAGAGGAGAAATGCAAAGATGAGTCTGAAAAGAGCAAGCTTGACACGGCTTTTTGTTAACTCTAATGGCTTTTAATTGTTTTATGAAATTGCGAAAAAAAGAAAATTATGAAAGCTCATATTGCACAGCATCGGATAAAGCAACAGCAGCTAGCGCCGCGTATACGCAATGCCCAGCTGCGCATTCACCCAGTTGCAAGTCGAGTGCAACGCACTTAGTTGTAGAGAGGAAAAACAGGGGGGTTGCACAGTGCACTCGCATCAAGTTTATAAACAAATTGTGTTGACATTTATTGCCACATTTGCCAGGCTAGCCAAGAAAGGCAGGCATCTGAACATTACTCGTATTTTTGCCCCCTCTGCTCTGCCACTCAGTGCAGCACAGTCCACTGTTTGCAGGCTAAGCAATTAATTCGATGTGTTTATGGGAGGCCAGCCAAGCGGATTATTGTGTTTTGAAAACAAACTTGCAGCAGTGGGTCAAGAGGCATCCGCAACGAAAGAGGCAGAAAAGAAACCGTCAAGTTTACAGTAGAGCGAAACTTTAATTGGTGTTTCGTCTTTTCCACTTTTCGAATACTTTACACCCAGCGCTTTTCCCCCATTCTCGCGTTTCACATTTTCATTTTCAATCTTTTTGTTTTTGCCATTTAAGATGAGAATTTTCGCAAAAAAAAGAACAACCGTTCAAAATCGAATCAAACTTTCAATTTTTAACAGTTCTCTTTTGCCTCCCAAGCGCACTGCTTTACCGACTCAGCGAGTCTCTCTTAGCTGCCCCGATTTCTCTTAACTGTTCTCTTTTGTTTTGCAACAGAAAATGAAGACAAAATCTTTTTCCAACGGCACTAAATCATCATCGGAATTGGTCAAGCAACTATTTCAATTTGATTAATTGAAATGCCTTAAATTATTTGCTCCCAATATTGACTGTGCGCTAGCTACAAAAATAATGATATTTTATTGTCCTGCAAATGTATTTATGTGATTTACATTATTTCATAATTATTTTTGTTTATCGATTAAACAATATTTTAATAGATTGCTTGTGCATTGCCAATATTGAATTTTGATATTTATGAAATTTTACTGACTAAAACAGTAGAAAATTACGAATAAATTAATTAATTATAATGTAAAGTAACATTAATGCAAGTTAAGTTTATTTATTTTATGTCGCCTTAAACCCCAGTAATATTATGGTTTAAATTAATAAACAAACCTTAATTGAATTGTTTTAAATTATGGTTAAAGTGCAAATTAAAATATTTTAAAATAAAGTAAATATTTAAATTAAAAAATGTTTAGAACTAAAAATAAAATAGGCAAAAATTTTTTAACGTTAGCAGCTTAGTAATAAGGAAAGTTAAAAGTTTAGAAAGATATATAAAGATTGAGAGTTAACACCTAGATTTCTCAGAAATATGTTTTCTTTGAAAATTTTAATAAAGGAAGAAATATGAATTCAACCAGATTACTTGTAAGATTTGCATAAGATAGAAAAATTATACTGCAAAGTATAATCACAATAAAGTGGTGAGTACCTAAAGGAAAAGTCGCAATTAATTAACTTATGTAAACTATATACAAGTGATAAAGTGGCTATTACCAATCTAAGATTTTATAGTTTGTGTAATTTGATGTCAAAACTATTTAACTTTTGAAATTCCTTCCTATCTTCCAGGCGCTCTTATTCTAATCCGTTCATTTGAACTTCCGAACATATTTGACATTACGGGTGACATATTCCAATTATCGGAAAATGGGGAACTGCTTTATGCTAATTACGGTGTTTTGGGGATCAGTGCAGGAAGGAATGACTATGACTATCGATTTGGGCAAATCTAGATGCACTATTTAGTGGGCAAGTTGCGCATTGCCAGAACGAGCTGTCTCTAATTGCAAGCTTTTAGCTATAAAATATGCTAAATGCAATTTCTGCCTTCTGCCTTCTGCTGGCTGACTGACTGAGTGACGGAGTGACGGACTGACGGACTGAAGGATGGAAAGACAGAAAGTCAGTCAGCTGTCCGACATGCTGACTGACGTTGAGATTTGTTGATGGCGCCGCTGTGACAAACGGGGTAGAAACAAGGAAACGAACAGAATGCAAAGATTCGTATAAAAAGTATCTGTTATTATGATTGTTTAGTGCTGTCGCCGGAAATTTCATTCAAGTGGAGGGCAGACGAGTGTATAACAATGCTGCAAGGACAACAAGCAACAACAACAAAGCAGAACATCAACTGCAGCCGACAAAATGCAGCTTTAACGAGGGAAAAGCATGCACATAGACAATGAAAACTTATGCTTGAATCCAAAAAGGATCTAACAAGAAGATATGCAAAAAACATACAAAAAGAAAAAAAGGAGAAAAAGGAAAATACACCCGAAAACAAAAATCTGAAGACAATTTATAAAACAACAGCCCTGCCATAAGTTGAACGATGAAGTGTATCTGAGTATCTGAGAAGTAGCTTCATTGCGAGGCAGCTGTTGCGAAAGTTGCTTTGCATATTTCATGGCTCTTGTACTTTTGCAATTGGTCGAAATTCAACATCAACTCATGCAACATGCAGAGCTCTGAAAGGGATTGCAAAAAACTCGAATATATATATATTTCTGCCCAAACCACATGTATGTATGGATTGTGTGTCCAATGTGTGTCTTCTTTATATGAATGTGCAGAGACACTCACTCTCTTATTCACATTTATTCATTCATTCAGTGCGCACTTCGTCAGTGTCTTTTGGGCAATTTGGCTGTTGATGTAACAGTTTATTCATCGACATTACACGAAAAGCGCCAATCAGTTTCTTTTTTCAAAAGGATACAGTAGAAACACCACAAACTCAGTTAAGCACTTGGCTCGAATGTATTAAATTACTATGGGGTCCTTTCATAATCCAGTCGTTAATTTTGGTATCTGGATTATTATGCGCATTTTATATTCACATTTTTAATTTGTTATCTAGACGCCATCTGTACAATATATAAATACATTATAGTCGAGACTTCTTTTATATTTTATAAGCTACGGCATATTTAGAATCCTGTCTAAATAATTATTAATTTGATTAATATTTTTATCAATTCTACTATATACTTAAATAAAAATTGTGTAGATAGTCTTAAATATTATCTATGCAAATAGTTGCAGATCCACTCGAACTGTTCAAGCAACTCTCGCCAACTATGGAGCAAGTGAAACATTAAATGATTAAAAATTTTAATTTTGTACGTGAAATTAATGTCGTTGTATTTTTCATGCAGATGCGCTGCAGATGGGAAAAGTCTGAACTTTAATACGTATGTAATTTATGTTTAATTAAAACACCAGCGGAAGAAGCTGAGGTGAAGGCAATTGTGTGCAGAGAATTACTTTAAGTGTTTTATTGTTAATGAAAATAATTAAACTAAACGAAATAAAATGAACTTATTTTCCTGAATTTTTACGCTACTTTAATTTGCCAAAGTTTGGTTGTGGAATCAACATGACTAAAGTGATTTATGCAGCAAGCGACTTTTGGGCTTTTAATTTCTTACAATCTTCTATAATTTTATGCAGTGCAGCTTCATTTGTGTGCTGTGTGACTTGTAATCAGTTTTAATGAAATGCCAACACTGCGTATACGCAATGCGAGGCATTTAAGACGAAGAGTCAACAGAACTGCCGCACAGCAGCTGGGTTACCGCTTTAAGACAGGCTAACATGGCCAACAATTATCGCCAACTCTCACGTTCACACACACACAGAGTATAATTGAAATTCAATGCCGCAACGTCAAGAAGTAAAATTTATGTGCAAAACCAAAAGACGAGGCAAGTATGTCAGTCATCTTGTGTGTCATTCAGTCAGTTAGCTCAGCCACGCGCAATTCAATTTAATGATGCCAAACAAATTGATTTAAAGTTGGCTGCCAAGGCAAGCCCAACCCAAGAATGTACATTCTTATAGCGCCAGTCAAGTTCTTGAATTTTTTTTACATTAATGCAATAAGTCTGTTATTCATTTGCTTATTTTAATAAAGTTGCAAGTTCACATTGCTCACATCTTTCCATTTAAGAATTAAAATCATCGAATAACAGAATTGTATGCAATTAAAGTAAACAGTCATATACATATATAGTTAAATATAAATGAACAATTAAACACTCGTAGTCCAAGTACTATATATAAATTTGAATTGTGTGTGTCATAACACCACAATTTTCGTCCAACACTTAAATACATTTTTAATACCATGAAATATGCTAACGAAGTGTTTGAAGTAGCGTGAAAAACTCTTGAAATATCGCAGTAAAACAAGTAGCAGTGGACAAGAGAGATCGACTTGAGATACCCTATATATGAAAATAAGCATTTATATTTAACTGATGACTCGCTTTGTATATCTGATGTATATCTTATATGAATAACCAGCTTCTTTTAAAAAATATTCAAAATATGTGTACTTTGTGCAGTGAGTTTTGAATTTCTATGCCTATTATCATAATATTATTTCTTTTTATCCATTTTAAACGGTTCCAGGGTATTATCAACCAGCAACTTAATTCAAGAAGTTTGTCAAACAATTTTGTTATTTTGCCCGATATCGCTTCAATAGACCCACACAGCTGGTCTTCAGCTTCTTGTTGCTTTATTCCATTTATCGTTTGGCAAATGTTCACAAGCACATTTTCTCACAGAGCCAGTTGGGCGCCAGTGGGCCAACATAACACAAAGCTCAAGGCTCCTTCATTGTGTCCCGTGTCCTGTGTCCTGTGTTTTCATTACCATTTCATTTTGAAAACATTCACGCCCCCTAGCACAAGGCAACATTTGTCTTGCCTGTTGGCCTTCTCTAAATTTGTGAATGAAAATAAAATAAATTGTGGACATTAAAGAACCTTCATCAGCCTATTCCAAATATGTTTGCTACGTTTTTGTTTGCAAATGACTTCTTATCCATCTGTTTATTATGCAGCCTAATAGAAAACAAATTTGTTAGGCAACGTATTGCATTCTTTTTCATTTTCTATACATATATATACGCATATATATATATATTTACGTAGTACAGGAATGGCAAGTCCACGCAGGCACGCAGGCACGCAAGCACGCCCCTGGACAGCACTTTATGGACTTAATATTACTTAATTGCTGTCGCTTGCAACACATGTGGGCGCCATTAAAATCAAAGGCAGCCTCTGCCTCTGCCTCTGCCCCTGCCTCTGCCTTTAACTCTGCCTCTGTCTCTTTGGCCTACTGACGACACTCACTTGTCACTTGTAAGCTTGATGACAAACAGTCAGTCGACTGATAGCTGTATGACATATTTCTTGGCTACTGGGCGGTCAGGTGTGGCCCACTCTTTGAGCAACTGGAAATACAATAATTAGCGCAGGTTATCAAAAAGTTTGCACATCGGATATTAAATGATTTTAAGTTGTCTGCAACGGTTTCAGTTTATCATCTGAATTAAGCTGAAAAATGGAACACCGATAAGAATGTTTTCTATTATGAATACCCTGAATATATTATCCTCAGTTTATTGTCAAATTTATATTTCCTTAAAAAACACTCAAGTGTAAGCATGCATGGAAATGTTTTGCTTGACACATATTTTTCACTTAACTTTATTTTGAGGCACAAAACAGAAAGTTCTTTCGCCTACTGATAGTAATAACAAAAAAATATTTAGAGATTAAACTTGAGTGTTTTTTATTTCGTCTTTAAGAAATGTTTTCTGTGGGTCAATAATGTGTCAATATGTGCTATAAAACAATTGCAAAACCATATTTTAAAAATTGTGATTTCTAATGCTATCGATAATCGATATTTGTAAATATAGTAGAAGAACTTATATTTAAAATTTGTAGTTTCTGCGATTGGCGTGAATCTAATGGATATATCTAAATAGACTCGACTGTTCATGCTGATTAAGAATAACTAATACTTCATCGATCTTTCCCAGAAATATTTCCAAATGTCTGACTTATATACGTTTTTTTTTTATAAATTTTGTTTTGAGTTTTTCTGTATTTAAGTTTTCTCGAATAATAAAATAATAAACACCCTTAAGAGTAAAATTTATTGCTATCTAGCTACAAAGGCAAAGCTAAGTTTCGCTTTCATATAAAATGCGGTCTATTATTAAATTTATGCGTCAACATTTTATGGGCCATCTCCTGCGAAGATGTATATCAATATCACAATATGTCATGGAATTTAGTAACGAAGTAATATGCTCATTACAACCATTAATTGAATTTGTATTGGTCCCGTGCAAGTCAATATGTGTGTGTCCCGGTTGAACCTACCCCCATCCCCCTTCCTCTGGTACAACCCTTGTGCGCGGGGTGTGCCCCTTGTGCGTGTTTGCGGTTTAGCACCAGGCCCGCTTCACTTTAAGGTAACTCAGCCCCGTTGCATGCCACAGCATTGTACAACAATAGGTCCGCTGCCGTTGGGAAACTGCTTTTATTGGCTACTGGTTGCTGTGTACTGGTTGCCGGGTTATGGCTCGCTACTGTCAGTTATTTACTCAAAGCATTTCATTTGCCAATTTTGCTCCAGCTTAAATCAGCGTTGCACGAAAATGACAACAACAGAAGCCAGCAGACAATAAACAACCAACAACAATGTCAAAAGCGTCGTTCGCCGTAAAATAGCAGCAAGATAAAATCCAATTAAAATAGCGAATAACTTATGATAAAAAAAGAATATGAATCGGAAAAAATATAAAATGGTTGACTATGAAATGCCCTGAAAGATGTTACGACAAGTTTTGGCATTGGATACAAATTATTAAAAAAAATATTGACAACAAGCACAATTTGATCGCTTCAAATTTATTTTACATATAAAATAGCAATCTCGATTTTTTTGACAATTACGACGACACTAGATAATTCGTAGATATCTCAGTCAAATAATAATAAATATTTACATGCTCTTATTTAAAATATTTACGAGTGATTCGTTTTATGATGCAATTTTATTGCTTTTATGTATAATGATTGAAGCATAATTAAAGGATTTGTTACCCTATGATATAAGTAAGAAATCTATTGTTTATATTAATATTCGAATTTTATAACTTGTGTTTTTTATTATATTACTTCATTAATATTAATAGTTATTGAGCTTACCAATTTGTACTTTTCATGTCAAATTTATAGGTGATTATGGATTGCCAAGTAAAAAGTTGTTGATATGAACTAACTTCAATCAATTCAATTATTGTTGACTTTAAAATTGCTTTCATCTTAATCAAGATGTATTTATCTGTTAAGAAACTGATGAAAAATTAAACAAATAAAAAATATATAATATAATATATACATAGCTTAAACTGAGTGATTAGTATAAAATGCCTAATGTTTCAAAGAATGGAACTTTCTTGAAGTGTTACATATACTGATGATAAGCAAGTATTCCCCTCTCATACTCTAGTCCCCCTAGTGTGCTAAGAGTGTAAAATGGGGCAGAGGCAGAGGCAATGGGAAACTTGGTTGAATGTAAAACAAAGCAGAAAATCTATTTGTACCTGGCGGCGGCCAGCGCTAGACAACAAAAGTTTATGCCATGTAAATAACGACATCATAAATTTGGTTACGTTGGTATATGCATATCTGCATATCTCACCTACACACACACACACACACACACACACACACACACACACACATGTCCACATATGGAGATACATTGGCTGCTAGTTCCGTTTTAGTAAATAATTTTTTTGTGCCTGTTTCGCTACCAAGCAACTGCCCCCTCTGCCACCCCCCCTTAAACTGTTACGCTTTCATGGCCATCAATTCGTGTTTCTTTTTTTCAAGATATATTTATGTTTATATTTTTTGTTGTTTTTTTTTTTGCCTTTTGCCATGAAAACACGACAACAATAGCAGCAGCAGTAGCAGCAGCAGCAGGAGGTGCTTTTTTTTGTGCAAGCCACTCGTCAGGGGAAATAAAAGTTACGTTGACACGGACACCGCCACCAAGTGGCAAGCATTTGCCCCTACCCCCTGTTGCCAAGTCAAAACCCAGCGTAATCGCAGCTCCGCATTGTTGTTGCTCAGTTGATATCAGATTTTGCAGTATTTTTTTGTGAAATGGACTGCTGCTTTAGCAGAATGCAACTTGTATTGTACTTTTGTAAAATGAGCTGCGTTTAAAATGTGTAAGAAATTAAAACGATTTGCACAAACGCTTCGCAGCAAAGGAGAAAATCAAGTAACGGGTCAGGAAGTGTCTCTTTAATTTCGCCGGATTAATCCACTTTATTCTGGAAAAGATTGTCTTTAATTTAAGTCATTGAGATAAGAATAAAAAACTTCATGTCACAATTGCTGAATTGTGCTTATTACTTGTGTTTAATAATGACAATCGTTGTTATTTATTATTATTTATTTTTTTATTTTGTTGTGTTTGTTAACTTGACAAGAAGTTAAAGACTGCTGACAGATTTGGGCATACAGATTGTTTAGTTTGTGCCTCTGTGTATATTATGCATGCAAAACTATACAGTAAACATTTTTGATTAACATACCATAATAACAACAAAAAGTTATATTCATGAAAATGTTGTTCGTAGCCAGAAAAGTCGTAAAACAGAAAGAAAATTAAATTTATTTATAGCGGGCAAAGCATTAAAATGTTTCAAATTTCAACTTTAGATTAACAATTTATTTTTTGGGGTTTTCTTAATCGTTGCAATAGTTCATATAAAAATGAATAATGTTTTATATATAATATATAAAACACGAAGCTTTATTTTTTTATTATTAACTTATGACTTTTATGAAATTCGTTATAATTTTATAATTAACATCATTATATATTAATATTTCATTTGTAATTAACATCATTATATTTGAATATTTCATTTTAATTTTGAATTAAAATTCAAGTTTTTATTTTTTGGACTCAGTTTAGTTCACATCATATGCAAAAATACACATTAAATAATAAAATCTATATGTCAGTCGGTTGACACCGCTCTAAAGGGGGATGAAATATTTGGCCAAATAAATATTTTCTTTCAGGTTTTTCGTTTTAAACTAGGCTTGAGCTTTATTTTAGATTTTTATCAGATGGAGTTTGAGTAAAAGCACCTGAAAAAATAAGTTAAATGGAGATTTACTGCGCTAGAAGCTAAAATGGCAATCACAAACAAGGAAATTTACTCTGAACTTGAGGTTTATAGCTGGATTTGTTATTATTGCTGTGAGAAGCCAAAGGCTACGTTCGTAAAAAAAGCTAGTAAATATTTTGTTCTTTTGAGCGTGGCCAAATCTGTTTGGCCAGAATGCTGTTTATTTGTTTACGTATTCAAGTTAAATTGCGTTTAAGTAGCCGAATTCTATGGTTCTGACTGTGCAGCTTGTTTTAGGTTCACGTACGTATGTAAGTGTCTATATAGGTATGTGCGAATATGTGTATTCAACAGTTGCTGCTTGCCCACAAGAGTATTAGCAAATTCAGCGCATGTTGGCTAAAATAACCCTGAAACATTTTTGCCGAGCTTCGCTTATTGCCCCTTAAGAGCTAACAAGCTGAAGAGCGACAAATGGTGGCAGCAGGCTCAACCACAGATGCACATTCGCATTTTCATGTATATAAAATTGTTATTTATATGTATCAAATATATGAGTGTGTGTGTGTGTGTGTGTGTGTGTGTGTGTGTGTGTTCCGCTGTGTTGGGGCTGTTGTTGAAATGATAAGCATGTGTGCAATTAAAATGAAAGCGTGCCTCCAATGTTGGTTTCATGACTGTGACTGCGACAACGGCAACAGCAACAGCAACAGCAACAGCAACAGAGCAACATCAACAGCAATAAGTGAAAAGCCAAAAAAAGAAGGAAAAGGGCACAAGTGAAACAGCAGCAAAGGAAGCAGCAACACAAACAGCAACACAAACAGCAGCAACACAAACAGCAGCAACAATGCCGCAGACCATGACAATAAAACAAATGTCTCCTATTTTACATAAACGTTGTGTGCAAAATTGTTGTCCTTGTTATTGTTGTTTTTGCCCTTCATATGACCAAAAATGGAATGTAGAATCAAGTGGTCTGTGAGTGGGTGTGAGAGTGGACAATTGTGAAAACAGGGGCGTTGATTAAAAGGAGATTTATCCAAATATTTATTACTGAAAATAATATTGCACAAATAAAACAAGATTGAAAATTGCTAAAATTAAATAAACCTCAAAAGTATTTGTTTTGGGTTACTAAATGAAAACGTAAGTTTATAAGTTAATATCAAAAAAATAATCACAAATATTTGAAATATTTATTATTATTATTATTATTATTATTATTTTATTTTTATAATTGGTATGGGATTTTCTAGATATTAAATATTAACTGCATGAAGTCGTTGCGTTAATATTTGAAAATCGGAATTGGGTAAATAAACGTTGATTTTTATGTTGCACTTTACACCACATTATTTGGGACTGGTTCCTCGAGGAGTCAGCAATTGTCTCAATTCTCTCACAGAGAGTCGAAAAACAAAATAAAATAGAGAGAGAGCCGCCTAAAAGCTGATTAATACTTGTTGCTACTATCAAGAGTCGATCACATTTGATAGTGCCCAAAAACGATTAATCTACAATTTCTGACGCCAATAATTAGTGTTCCGAATTTGCAGATTTTAGGTGCAGTACGAAGACCACACATTGGATCCTGGGATCAGCACTGGCACCTGCACTGACACTGGCTGTAAATGAGCAATTAGTCGTAATAAAAACATCCGAGTTCAGGCAGCAACTAACACTCAACGCCTCGTGGCATGGTTGGCACCAGTGGACTCGACTCCTGGCTCGGCTTTTGTTTTTGCTTATGCTGCCTGAAACGACGTGCACTTAATTCAAATTGCAAAAACTTAACCTCAACATGTGCACAGCCCAAGCAAACACACACACGCAAACACACACACTTGCTGAAGCCTCCACATCCACAGTACAGGCGTAAAATGAACACACATTTATCCGAGAGAGGCCGAGGAGCTGACAGCAACAGCAACAGCTTAGACATGCCGCAAATGGTCGAGAAATTAATGAAATGCAAAATGATACTCAACTCGAAAGTGTTTCACAATACATTTTCCACAATGAATATATTTTATTTTTAATGTTATTTAATCTATTTTGGACTTTAGGTTTCACTAAATGAATAATTAAATGTGTCATTTTTTTTAAGTGCTGGCTTCGATCAATGTACAATGTGTTTAATTAAAATATTTATTAGTATTTTAAAATCGAAACAGATGTTTTTATCAATTAGTTGAAAATAGGAGAAATTGGAAAGAAATCGCGAATAGGAACACAAAAAAAAAACATTGCTAAGTTCTGCAAACGATGCGTTGCCTTCTCTGTCAGCGGTCGGCTGATGAGCCGCATGCAACCCGATTTAACAGTATGAGTACTCCACTGGCAGACAGGCAGAGCGACGCTCAGACAGACAGTGTGTCAGGCAAATAAACAAACCAACTAAAAGACTAACAGACCACCCAACATGCATCATCTAACCGGTTGCATGCAGCTCCGTTTAGCTTTTGCTGTTGCCTGCTTTTGGGCTGCGCTTTTCCATGATTTTTTGAGTTAATATTTGTGGTTTTTCTTGTGGCACCTGCTGCTATTTGTCAGCCCTGGTGCACTCACACACAGATGTTGCTTGTTGTTTTGTTGACTGCATAAAAACTGGCTTTTTTTTATTGCGATTGGCTGGTTAGTTTGGATGTTTAGGAAGTGGGATGTGCAGTTGGGTTGTGAGTCAGCCGGAACATGAGCCGCTATTTCCGGCAGGGGTGTCGCTGTTTCCAGCACATATTTGACAATGTCACGTTTTGCCATTGGCATAAATAAATAAAAGCGAGTGAGCAATGCAAAACGTATAAATTCTGAATAAACATAACATAAACTACAGAAAGAGAATCGGAAATATACATATGAAAATACAAATGTTGTTTATACTTAATAAATACGATGAATTGTATGTATTATATTATACTTCTTTTAGCAAATCATTTGAATTTATTTATTAATATTCTGCATACACTTAACATAAACAATTGAAATAGCAGAGCAAATAAATAAAAGATGGAAAAAATCAAGCTTTAGCTATATTTATAAAAATGAGGTTGGTTTATTTTCTTTAATAACATTAAATTTAATCTCATTGCTATCGATATTAAAAATAATTTGTTTTAATAAGGTCATATTTTTTGTGTATCAACAATTAAAACTAAATAAAAATATGCTTATATTTTTTCACAGAATATGCTTTTTAGGCAATGGAAAAATGCGAAGGTTTTTTTTTATGGGTTTTCTATAAATGTTTGATTAAACGACCTAAACAAAATTTTTTTATGACCATTTATAAGGGCATTCCACAACTGCTGTGCCATTTGGGGCTTTTGAACCAGACTCGTCATTTTTGTTTACTTGAGCGAATCATTTTAACCATGGCTGCCAATGAAAGCAGCGAATGGATGGCGGAAGTCCTTGTTTGTTGACGCTTTTACGTTGAGGCCTTTAAGTGTTTACGTGGCGGATTTGTAACAAGTCTAATGTGCATAGAAGTGTGTCACGTGGCAAAGCCCGCTACTAACCGTAAAGACAAATGTTTACAATGTGAACTAACCGGAGCAAAGAGTATATATTTTTTCAACTTTATTCAAGGGCTGATCCAAGGGCTGTGCGCACTAATCATGCGTCGTCAAGTGGTGCGTCAAATGCAGGCACTTAATCAATCAAATCTGCGAACGGGCCAAAACCAACAGCAGCAACAGACTGGCTTGGGCTGGTCTCAATAGTGTCCTTATAAGACGCTGACCAATGCTTTGGCCTATGCTTTTGGCAGCACAAATTATGGCGTTGCTGTCCAAACATTGAACGTCTAATAGAGCCGACTTTCAAGGACTTTGCTTTGATGGACTGATTGGCTCCCATGTTGGGCATTCTTGTAATGTATTGCCTGTACAGGCAGGCGGGCAGGCACGTTGTCTATTTGTGATCGAGTTGCCAGCACAATTTGCCCTAGTCAACATGGCAAATCCCTGCCTAATGCGTTGCCAGCTTTATGCACAGCTCCCCAAAACTCCACTTTTGCAACTACTCCATTGGCCGGATACTAAGTTTGTTTATTGGTAATCCTTGGGATAAAGGCCATGAAAATATGTTGCCTGTTATCGAATTTAGCTGGCTGTTTTACTTATCTTGCTAACGTTATCGAGCTGACAAAAATAAATGTAACCGAACCCTTCACGAGAATGACAGCTGCTCAGCAGATCCTGGATTTGTCATGGAATAAGCGAATAATTCCAAGTGCTTATTGACACCAAGATACAATCTGTGCAGCTATAATAAGAACTCTGTTTACTATAAAAAGTGTGATTTTATTTACAACCATAATACTTTAATTTATATATAAAAATCTTAATTTATGATTTATTAATAAATTTAACTCTATAAAAAAGAAAAATTATTACTAAAAATTATTATCTATCAAAAGTATGATTCTCTTCAAACTATTTATTTGTTAATTTGATAAAATTAACAAATACGATAATAACAACAGTTTGAATTAACTTAAGAAAACTCAGAGTAAATAATTAAAGTTGATTTCGACATCAAATCAAAATTATGCCGATTTAAATTATGAATCCACAATTTAACTCTATTAATATTAGATGCG
The DNA here is from genome assembly GCA_035042125.1 of Drosophila longiperda. NCBI lineage: Eukaryota > Metazoa > Arthropoda > Insecta > Diptera > Drosophilidae > Drosophila > Drosophila longiperda. Next base: position 1,461,848 of record JAWNLV010000130.1, read on the forward strand.
GACAGACATTATTATTTTTATATTTAGCTATTTTTCTTATGCTCTCAGACTGCCTTTTTTAATTTTCCATTAAGTATCCCTTTTCTGTTCTTAAAGTTTTGCATAACTTTAGCAAAAATTCTTTGCGCTGAAAAGGGTTTTATTTAGCTATTTTTAATTAATGAAATTTTTTTTGTTTCCTAAAAACAATGTTAGGAACGCCCAAATGCTTGTAAATTGTATAAACAGGCGCGAATGCTAGATAATGCCAGATAAATTTACAACTTTAATTTAATTCTAACTTAAGTGATTCAGCTTGTTTGGCTTATTGGCCAGCCAATTAAGCCAAGTAAAATATTGCAGCCAAATAAAATATTATGAAAATGAACTTAAGTTGTGATATGCAAGTGGATGATGCTTAAATTAATTTTAAGCTGAAACGTTTTTCCTATTTACGTTGTTTTCCTCCCGTTTTTGGCTTAAAGTCGCCAATTTTGTTGACGGCTTGTGTGGTTTATGTATAGGGGGCAACGTAAGCATCTAACAGCCCAAAACAAACTGAAGCGCTCATAAATTTTATGGCAGACACACACCGACTACCGCAAGCACGCGCAGAACACACCCACACACACACGCACAACACACACAGATAGGGCATATGCAAGCCAGCAGCTTAAATGTTTGTGTTTGCAAAACATTTTCCAACTTTGTTGTCTTTAAGCTTTTTGTACTTTTGTTGAGGCTCACTAACAAAATAAAACGGCAAACTTGGATGGAGGTTGTAGAATATTGCGATTTTATTGCCATCACATTGGATTAGTCGAAGTCGAATGTTAAACGTTGAATGTTGAATGTTGAATGTTCATATGTTTATGTTGCGTGCATTTCCGGTAACTCGCAACTAAGATCCGAAGATTGACTAACAGCTCAGCATTGGCAGCAATTAATAAATGACACTCGCAGTTGCAGCCCCTCCAGCCAGAGATAGAGTTGGAGAGAGCCCAAAACCTGAGACAAAGTTCATTATGTTGTGTACACGTGTGGCGCGTGGCATGTGGCACGTGCGCATTCCTCGCAGTCTACTCTCGTAAGTGGCTCATAATTCATAGACGGCACAATCAATCTTCTCCATTTCACGTCGACTTCGACTCTTACATTCATTTGCATGCATCTGCTGCTGGCTGGTCAATGGATGACACTGAAAATGCGTACACAAAAATCCGAATCCATTTGTAGACAGAGTGTCAAAATGTGTGCACGCTGCATGAATATTTAATAATAATTTCTATATAGCGAGATTTTCTTTTTCAGCCCATATTTATAGATTCTCAGTGAGGCTGGCTGATTTTTGGCCTACTCAAATTGTTGCAAGTTTCCACAGAATTATTGCTTGAGACAAATTTATGTGGCACGTGCTTTTGCGACAATTACAAGAACTAGCCGAATGTAAGTTAATCAGTCGAAACGTGACAGGAAATATTGTTTAATTCAGTACATATTAAATCTGTTCTAATATTAAGGCATCAACATTAACTACTCGAAGAACACGCCAAACCAATAAATAATAACTTAATCGAAAATGGGATTAATTCCAATTACGTGCATTTGAGGTCATCTGATCTGTGTTGATTAAAGTCCAATTTATAAATTTATTGCGCCTATTAATATAATAATAAATTTAGCAGAAAATATGTTTTCGACCTATTTGTGGAGTAAAACAATATAATTTATTAAAATTATATTTTATTCATTTCACACAGAGTCTCATAAATTATAAGTTATGCAGCTTTATCGAAATCCTCATCAATTTAAAATTATTTGTTTTTCCATTTTTTAATCATTTATTTTTTGTTAAAATTAAGTTATGCTAAGCAACACAAAATGTAACTACTAGTAAGTCTGGTAGCCCTTATAACAATCGATGTAATATCGATGTATCGTGAGTGCACTTAATGAAGAGTAATCGCGCCACGAGCAGAGAGGTAGTAGATAAGTGAACGTCATTGAATAAAGAACACGTATATTAAATCTGCAGTCTTTAATCCACGGAATTAACCTCAACAGGTTATGGGCCCAGAGATTAAAAAAGACCCAGGGATTAAGAAAGACTAAGAGATTAAGTGATTGGAGTGTCAAATAAATAATTTTTGTGTGTCAAAAATTTACGCGGACAAAATGGCGAATAATTTGTACTCAATAGACAAGCTGGATGAAAATAATTATGATATTTGGTGTGTCCAAATGCGTAGTGTGCTTGTTCATGCTGATGCATGGAGAATAGCAAGTGGTGTTGAAGTGAAGCCAGAAAGAGACAGCGGCAACTGGGAAAAGGCTGATCAGAAGGCATTAGCGACAATTACATTGTCAGTGAAATCAACACAGTTAAATTACATAAAAAACTGCAATACATCTGCAGAGGCTTGGCAAAAACTAAAAGAAATTTATGAGCCAAGGGGACCAGCAAGAAAAGTGTCTTTGTATAAAAAGTTATTAAATTTAAAACTCATAGACGGTGAGAACATTATTACGTATATAAACGAGTTTGAAAGTGTAATTGATAAACTAAAAGAAGTTAGTGTTTCGCTCGGTGACGAAATAGTGGTAATAATATTATTATCAAGTCTACCAAAGTCTTACGAAAATTTCGTAATAGCAATGGAAATACGCGATGAACTGCCTAATTTCAACATAATGCGCAATAAACTTTTAGAAGAGGCAGAACGTAGAAATGAAACCAATGCCGAAAACAGAGCACAGCAAGCATACATGATAAAACAAAAAGGGACTGGCAAAAAGGAACAAAAACGAAACAGTAATAACGGTAGATGCTATGTGTGCGGGAAGCGCGGTCACTTTGCAGCTGCATGTCGACAAAGCAAATACAGTGATAATCAGCAAAGTGATGAACAGACGCCGAAACAAGAAAAGAAAACTCAAAACGAAAATTCGTATATGTGTGTGTCACAGAGTGTTGCTCTCTTCGCGTCTGATAAAAATGTGCGTCGCGACGTATGGTGTGTCGATAGTGGCGCCACATCTCATATGTGTAACAATCGTACGGCTTTCATAGAGTATACAGAAACTCAACAAAGCGTGCTAGTGGCGGGCAATGAAACAATAAAAGCACTTGGAATCGGGATCGTGCGTGTTAAAACTAAATATTCGGTATTTAAATTAAAAGACGTTTTGTATGTACCGAACTTACAAACGAACTTTTTCTCAGTCAGCAAAGGTGCCGAAAACGGTCTTCAAATAAACTTTAATACCAAAGGAGCCAGTATTAAAACAAAAGTGGATAACGAAATGGTGATTTTTGCTCATAAAGAAAACGGATTGTACTTATTCCAAAATTTGATGGAATCAATTTATATATCGTGTGTCGATAATGTGATTAAATGGCACAATAGGTTTGGCCATATCAATTTACAAAGTTTATATAAACTATCGTCAGGTACAATTGTGCAGGGTATGGAAAATATACAGCCCACAGCAAACATTGCGTGTATACCATGTTTGAAAAGCAAAATTTGTTCGCAACCATTTGCAGAGGCTAGTTATCGTGCGAAAAAACTATTAAAGATCATACATTCGGATGTATGCGGGCCGTTTAATGTTAACTCTATCGGCGGATCAAGATATTTCTTGACATTTATAGACGATAAATCACGCTATGCAACAGCAATATTTATGAAAAATAAAAGTGAAGTCTTCGAACATTTTAAAAACTACAAATCATATGTCGAAAAACAAACAGGTCATAAAATAAAAATACTTAGGAGCGACAATGGCGGTGAATATGTTAACAAAGATTTGAAAGACTATCTACAGTGTGAAGGAATAAAACAACAGCTTACAGTGCCATACACACCGCAACAGAACGGGGTGGCGGAACGTTTTAATCGTACGTTAGTAGAAATGGCACGTTGTATGTTAGTACATGCAGGCCTTGAAGAAAAGTTTTGGGCGGAAGCATGTTCATGTGCGTTATATATTAGGAATCGTACAACAACAAGAGCATTAGAGAATACAACACCATTTGAAGTTTGGTTTAACAGAAAACCAGTTGTGAAACATTTAAGAACATTCGGCTGTTTAGCCATAGGTCTTGACAAGATACAAAAACGCAAATTTAAAGCCAAAGGCAAGGAATATATTTTTGTAGGATATAGTACAGCGTCAAAAGGTTACAGACTGTATAATCCAGAAGATAATAAGGTAGTTACAACACGTGATGTTAGATTCGAAGAAAGCTTGTTAATGGGGAAGAAAAATGAGTTTCAAAACAATATTGAAATAGAGGAGCAAGTACAAGCACATACGCCTCAGACCGACTACGAGGATCCTGAGGATGTCGAAAACGCTGGTTCTACACAGACTAGTAGTGAGGATGATGCAGACCCAATATATGGTCCAGGGCGACCACGCATCGTGCGAACAGGCGCACCAGGTAGACCGACAAAACAGAAAAATCGACTTAATGTGATGCAGAAAATAGAAGAGGGTAAAGTTCCAGACAACGTTAAGATGGCTCTATGTAGCCCTCAAGGGGGCGAATGGAAGAAGGCGATGCAGCTTGAGTACGACTCGCTGATTGCTAATAGCACATGGTCATTAGTTGACCTACCTCCTGGAAAGAAAGCTATCGGATGTAAATGGGTATACAGCTTGAAACGGGACTCTGATGGCAACATAGATCGATTCAAGGCGAGGTTAGTTGCGAAGGGATGCAGCCAACAGTACGGCGTTAACTATGAAGAAACATACTCTCCAGTTGTACGTTACGCAACAATACGTATGGTATTCGCACTTGCAGCAGAATTCCAACTACACATGCATCAAATGGACGTATGCACAGCATATTTAAATGGTGAACTAAATGATGAAGTATATATGAAGCAACCTGAGGAATTTCGCAGTAGAAAATATCCAAACCGAGTTGCTAAACTTCAAAAGGCTATTTACGGTTTGAAACAATCTGGACGCGAATGGAACGCGAAACTGGATGACGCTTTAAGAAATTATGGATTTGTTCCATGTAGTAGCGAGCCATGTTTATATACATTGCATATTGAAGGCAACATAAACATTGTTGCAGTTTATGTCGATGACATTTAAATAGCAAGCAAGAGCAAGAGGGACTTGTTTGCAATCAAGCAATACATAAGTAAACAGTTTAAGTCAGTCGATATGGGTAAAGTTAAGGAGTTTTTGGGCTTCGAGATAGAGCGATCTGAAGATACTGGCGATGTGTTTGTGTGTCAAACAAAGTATATCAATACATTACTGCATCAATACAACATGCAAAACTGTAGGTCAGTGGCAACACCGTTGGATGCAGGATATCAAATTCAATCTAAAGACGACTCTAAACTCGTGGATGCAACAAAATATCAGGCACTTATTGGCAGCCTGATGTACTTGGCAATATCAACACGGCCGGATATACTTCATTCAGTATGTAAGTTATCGCAGAAAAATAAAAATCCGACGAGTGAGAATGATGCTGGCGCTAAACACATATTGCGATACTTATTTGGAACAAAGGATCTTAAATTGCACTACACGAAAACTGGCAAACAAATAGAGGGATTTACCGACGCTGATTGGGGCGGTAATATAATTGATCGCAGATCTTTCACAGGATTTATGTTTTTCCTGGCTGGAACGGCTTTTTCATGGGAGTCGCACAAGCAACACACGGTGGCCTTAAGCAGTACAGAGGCGGAATATATGGCGTTGGCTTCAGCAGCAAAAGAAGCGGTGTATTTAAGACGACTAATAAAAGAAATTGGTTGTTTTAATACTGATCAACCATTGTGTGTCAATGGAGATAATCTTAGCGCACAACAATTGGCTAAAAATCATATGTATCATGCACGAAGTAAACATATAGATATAAGATATCATTTTGTAAGAGAACTAGTAGAAAATAATGAAATTGTTATGAAGTATGTCGATACAACAAATATGATAGCAGATATTTGCACTAAAAATCTAAATAAGCAAAAACACAAAAAATTGTTAGGCATGATAGGACTAAAAAGTATTGTGTGTCAATAACTTTATAATGAAATTTCTATTAAAGAACATTTGTGTTGAGAAGAGGTGTTAAAATTAAGTTATGCTAAGCAACACAAAAGTAACTACTAGTAAGTCTGGTAGCCCTTATAACAATCGATGTAATATCGATGTATCGTGAGTGCACTTAATGAAGAGTAATCGCGCCACGAGCAGAGAGGTAGTAGATAAGTGAACGTCATTGAATAAAGAACACGTATATTAAATCTGCAGTCTTTAATCCACGGAATTAACCTCAACATTTTTTAGGGTTTATTGTTGTATTTGTTATTTTTATCTGACTTGTTTTTCACTTTGTTTGGTAAATTCAACTATGTTTTGAAATGATGGCACATTTTTTTTACATATCAATTCACTCATGTTTATTTTGTTTCCACTTAAACAAATATCACAACTATTTCGATTCAAATTTGAATCGCACTTTTCGTAATTGCTGTTATCAATTCAATTCTCTCTGAGTAATGCACATTATGCACTATTTGTATATTTTTTTTATTTCTTTTTAGTTTAATTGGTTAACTGCATTATCTACGAGCATTTCACGAGTATAAAAGTATGTATGACTATATATATTCATAATTTATGTTGCTCACATAAAAAAGTACCAGAATGTGTTAATTTTTATTGCCCAGCCGGATTGTCGCCCTCGGATATTTGTTTATTTATGAGTGAATAGATATTCCATGATTTCGACAATAACATCTCGACTCTGGCTGTGGGGCCTGACTTTGATGTGGCTTTCTAAAAATACACGTGTTCAAGTGCCTTTTGCTTGCCAAATGATTTGCCTTTCATCGAAAACGACATGGATTTTTGGCCGCCTTTTGGATTTCTATATTTATTTTGATTATTCCAGTTGAAATCACACCTTGCCCTTGTCCACATTCCCATATTCTGTGCTGTGTCAAGGTTAATGAACATGGCCAAAACTGAAAGTGGAAATGTGCTTTTCATTGCGCACCAGTATTCTGGGCATTCGGATGCCTCTGAACTTGGCCCTCGTCTGATTTCAGAGAAACACGTACCACATGAAATATGCTAAATTTTATTTATATTCAGCTAAGGCAGACGCCATTCAAATACGACTATTTCAAGGTACTCGCATTTGCGTGTTTGCTAACGATTAGACCACTATTGTAAGGCTTTACAAAGGAATGATATATAATATCTTTATTAGCCAGACTTCAAGTCATAAAAAGAAGAATAAATGAACTTTCTGCAAATAAAATGAATATGTGTTTATTTATGCCACATCATTAATTCAGATAATAAGAATTTAAGAGTGTATTTAAAACCAATGTCTGGAAATTATTAACATTATATTTAGAAAAGACACGAAATTTTTATAGCTGTTAATTTAAGCAGCCAGGCATGCAAAATTAAAATTTTATCTGAAAAAGTATAAAGATTAAAGATAAATAAATATATTGTTTCCGAACTAAATGTGTGAATTCAATTAATTCTTGCTTCAAATAAAGTCAGAATATTTCCTTATATAAGAAAAAACTAATAATCATTTTATTTTTTATTTTATGTCTTATGCAAAATACACAAAGATTAAATTAGAACTGCATTTATATGTAAATTTGGAGAGAAGTGAAAGAAGGAACAATTGTTTAAAATTGCAATATATTTCAATAAATTAATTTAAATGTTTCATATATTACATTTTTTAATTCTAAAATTTATTGTTTTTGATGAGTTTTTACTGTTTGTATTAAAAATTAAATTTGCTACACTTTTGTACAGTTTTAATAGGAGACTGAGTATATTTATAATAAATTTAATTTTCAAAGATAAACATTGTTAAAAATAAGTCTTAAAATCGCATCGAAACTTCGCAGAGCAACTCAGAGTTTTTTTAATGTCAGGTAATCCATCAACAATTCTGATTTGTGATAATTTGCCCTACGAATTAATCATTTTATCATTTGACTTACGAATTAAGCTAAAATAGACAAAAGGAAATGGAAGGTTATCTACCGAGGACTAAGTCTTTAAGAGCTAAATATCTTTTATCAGCAATTCATTCAATGTTAAATAGGCAGCTCATTTCCAAAGACCTTCCTAACACGCGGGAATACACAGTTGACCTTCAATTCCTCTCTACGTGGGTCATTAGGTTCAATCCTCCCCCTTGCGTCGGTTAAAAAGAAAATCGTGTTCGCTCTGAATGAAATGCCGCCCAATGAGCCGCATAATAAACAATTAATTAAGGTGCCAAGCACTAATAAACAAATAAGGAAACACCCTCCCCTCCATCGCTATACATCCACAAACACAATCAACAACAACCTGCCGCAATTTGCCCAATCCCAACGCCATTTCTCAGCTATGTGGATTATTTAATCAGGGTAGCTTTTGGCCACATTCAAGCACAAGCCAAGTGTCATTGACTGATGCGATCTGGTGGCATGATTTAACGTTGAAAGGAAATTAATTATAAGATACCTTTTGTTCATAATTCGAGCGAATTCTTTGTCCTCCTAATCAGCTGCAACCCCTTCTCACTCTGTTCACTTTTTGATTTTTACCCCTGCAGCAACTGCCTGTCGAACCCCTCTGCTTTATTAATATACATATATGAATTCGTACTCTTAATCTGAAATTGAAAATTGTTAAAATGGAAACAATGATATTTTTGAATTTTATGTAACTGTCAAATGGAAACATACATTACATTACAATATAGATATATTTAATCGTATATTTTATATATCGATATATTTCGATTCGAAACCATAGCCATAAAGGCGAAGTCTTCCTATTGCTTTGGGCATCAGTGAAATTGAAATATTTTGAGTGGCGGTGTTCGGGGTTTATCGCAGTAGAGCTCAATCGACTACAGAATTCCAAAGTGTTTGAATAACAGCAGTACTCGGTGGAGTTCAATGTTTAAATCGCACCTGTGAGCTGTTGACAACTGCCGTTTAGTTTTGCCAAGTCACCAATTATGTGCACCGTTAGTCAAATGAGGCAGGGTTGCAGGAGGTGGCCACCCAGGGCGGCGTGTGGCGGAAACATTTAGCAATTTTCATTTCAACAATAGAACGCAATTACAAAACAAACTCAACTCAAAATGAGAGTGTGGAAACAAGGCAAATAAAGTGTAATGAAGAGGAATAATGGCGTTGCACGCCTCGCAACACTGATATTCATGTTGCGCGAATGGGTGTGTTGTGGGCTGTGTGTGTTCATTTGGGTGTGCGTGTGAGTGCACACATCTGAGAAGGCTGATGAGAGGTGCCGACAATGGGTTGATTGGACATGCTTGGAATGATTTGTGGTTGACGCATTTGAATAAAAGATGATAATAAGTGTTTGGTTACGCATGTACCCGCGCCAAACAACAACTAAAGCAGCTTCTCTTAATATTTAACATGTTGATAAGTTATGCTCTGCGCAGCATAAGAGCGAGTTAACGTAACGGTTGTTTCGCATATGAGAGATAAAATAGTTTAGTGGTTGCTCACCGTCTGGGAGCAACAGCACCAGCAGCTGCAATTCGCTAATCAGCTAATTAGTTAAAAGTGATCGATCAGAAGTTCAAGACGCGGCGCGGTATTTGACATCGCCTGCCTATTTGATATCAGCTGCAATTCGGCAGCTAATAAGTTCTGTTTTATCGATCGTGAATTCAAGTCGCGGCGCGGTATTCGACATCGCTTGCCGAAATATAATTTGTTTTTAATTTGCTCAACTCGGAGATTACAATTAACAATTTTAACTAGTTTAAGTTTGTCCACGAAGGCAAATAAACTCTATTTATATTAATGCAAATTTCGGTGCATTTTTATTTTGTTGAAACTTTCGATAGCTATTGAAAAAGCTCAATAGCTCAACAATAAGAATAAACAAAAATATGTATTTAAATAATAATAAAAATTGCACTTTATATGATCAATAATCAAATCAAAATCAACGTCTCATAATGTAAGTTATTTTAATAATTCAAGTATTACTCTTTAAAGCATGTTGGCAAAAAGGTTTAATTGGATATATCTTATGCAGTTTCTAAGTAAGGGCCAAGATTGATTGTTACTGGTAGCCACCTTTAAGAACGGTGGGATATTTAACCTAGTAATATAAGTTTGAGTAGACTACTGAATTGAGTGACAGATAAGATTCTTTTGATTTCTGCCAAATAAGACAACTTTTATTTAATTATATAAAGTAAGAAAGAATATTCGCAAATATGTATTTAATTTTCCACAAAGTAAGTTAACGATTAAAGATTTCCAAAGGAAAATCTGTGTAACTACAGGTTTTCTTGTCTCACCTCTTTTGTGTAATTAGAATAATTAATTATCAGACTGTTTCTGCAATGATATTATAATTGGTGCACTTGTCATTAAGCTAAGCTTTTGAGATTAGCTTGCCAGGATCACATTTAAATACTCCACGCCAAGGAGCTTCGTTGCCGAATGGACGTGTCCTTGATGCCATCTTCGTCTTCTGTGGGCGTTGCGCATACGCCGCGTGTGTTTGCTCATCTAATTGCAATGGTGGACATAAAGCGGGTACTTGCATTCAGCCAACAATGCAGCCAATGCTCACTCGAAGTGCCGCCAAGGTGCGTCAAGTGGGCCAAGTCAAATTACAGTTACTGCGGCCCGCTAAGCTAGCAAAATACGCCGTAAAATGCAGCCAACCGGATTTCGACGTCGTGAAAACTTTGTGCAGTTCATTGTTGACACGAGTCGACGCCATTTCCGGCATTTGGGCGACAACGTATAACTTCTAGCTTGCAACTGCAACCTGCAGGCAGTTTGTTTTATGATTCAACGAGGCAAGGAGCCTTGTTTGCCATGGACTTCCTCTAATTTGTTCGCTATCCTGCCATGGAAATGTGCGAGACAACTTTGCGCTAAGAGTAGCAATGTTCGTTTTTTGGCTAACTAGTTCAAAAGGACTCTGGCTAACTGACTCGTTGTTTTCTTGATGCCGGCAATTAGCCAGTGAAGACAGCTATATGTGTTAGTTAGGCGAAAGTTGCTGGTGTGGATGGCAACAACATGTTGCAAAGCTTGACAGTTCCATCAATCATTCAATCCACTGATATCCAGTTTATTTACATATAACCTCAATAGTAAAAGCTCTCCAATAATATCTGCATAAATGACTAATGACCATAATCAATCTTATGTCCAAAAACAACGTAATGAACAAATGTTTATGTAGATACATTTAGGACTGCTTAAGTAATGTTCATTATTTAAATTATAGTTATATTACTGTGAAATATGAGTATTGAACTAACAACATATTCTTCGACTATAAAACTTCAGGTACTCGGGACTTTGGCGAATTTTATAGACTCTGCTTCATTCATTTATGCATACGTAGCTGTCAGATCTGTTAACCAGAGTTGCCATTGTTATCTATATTGTATTCAGATCAAAGCTTATTCTTAATTGGAATTTTTGTCGTTAAATTTACTCGATATGATGTTACCAGATATATTCGATTTATTATTTATTCATGAGCGGAGAGGCTTTCGCAGGAGCCACGTCTCCTTGACAGAACGTGTTGTAGATGCCTAAATGTATCTTTGCAACACATTGTTGCCCAGCCTAACTTTGGAATAAATGTTGATACAACTGTATTGTTGTGCCCTTTTGATCGTAAAAGGTCCTCAAATCATTTTTAATTACACATAAGTGGATCATCTACCAAAAATGTAATGATTAAATTGAAGTTTATATAGTGACATATCCAGATCATGCAGATCTCTCACGTCCACACTCACCGCGACAACGCCAACGCCACGCGCAGATCCCTTGTTCATTATCAACATAAGCAATCAAACCTAACTGCATATTCTAGCATAAACAATTTTACTGTAAATAATGAAATAAGACGCAAATGCGAGGTTTCATTATTGATTAAACCAGTAGCATAAGATGAGTTACATTTTGTACACCAAACTGAACAGACGCGTTTTGATGAATAAAGAATTATATTTTTAAATCAAATACCGTAATCAGACATTCAATTATATATATTAGTATACATTAATTTATTTCACATATTTTGGCAAAGAATTATTTAAGTAAATGTTAAAATATTCATAATTTAGTTCACCTGAACCACATATATTAATTCATTTTTTGGCAAACCAGAATCGGTGCATGACAAAGACACAATGAAATGTTTATTCAACTTGTTTTAATTTGGCAAAAAAATGTAATTCTTGTGTATTTAACGTGAAAAGAAAGAATTCAAATGAAAACCTTATTAATGCCAAATTGCGGAGTAAGTGAATTCATTTTAATTAAGTCCCAGCTTAAGTCTCGTCATTCATAATCATTTCCACGAGCAGCCTTCATCTTGGAGGGCAGACACACAAAAGGTAAAACAAAATTCAACTGCAAGCGATGTGCGCTGCTTGTTAGCAGACATCATCAAGGATAACAACAGCTACAGTAATAGCTGAATAAAATCAATAAAAAAAACATTTTCATTTCGACTGTCATTAAGAGCCAGTTCTACACACAATGCAGAACACATATTTTCGTGTAAACCGAGTCTTTACAAGATGCCAAAACTATTTCATAAACATTGAAAACATGTCGTTTTTTGCGCTTAAGTGTGTAATAAAATGTAATAGCCCAGCAAAAGGATGTGGCAACATTTTTTGCCATGCCCACACACACACACACACACATACACACTGAGGGAGGGAGGAAAGTTGTGTTACCAGCAACTCAATTAAAACACTTCATTAAAACATGCAGTAAAGTTAAATAGTGGAAGCAAATCCTTCAGCTACCATGTTGTTTTTATGCACTATATTTAATGATAAAATGCTTTTGGTTTTTTTTTTATTATGTTTGTGTAGCATTAGGTATGAAATTCAATTTCGAGTGCATGCTTCGAGTTTATGGCCTCAAAACTTTATAGAAATCATACACAGCAAACTGTTTATTACGTTTCGCTCCGCACCATCATTATTTTTTGTAGCTGTACAAACATTTGTGAACTTTCCAGTACACCGTTATTAAAGCATTTGCTTGCGTGTTGATGATTATGGCCAGGCGGTCATAAATTATAACGCGCTCGCCATTAAAAGGTTTGACTAAACATGCAATCACGTTTAGGCCAACAACAATTGGAAGCCAACAAACAGCAGCCAATTAGTCATTGAAATGAGAAACCTACACACCCAAATACACACACACACACACACACATACAAACTATACGCGTTTGTTAAAAACGCACTATACACACACAAATACACACAAAATGCTAAATAAAAGCTAATTATTGCCCATTTAGTTGTTGAAAATTATGGGACAAGTCGTTAATTAAAATATGACCAAGGCATATATTATAGAATGTGTTACTATTTCTAAACGGTGTAAATATTTTCGAATATTCCAAAATGCTTTAAACTTTATATAAATTTAACTTTATACAAAATGATGGGTATGTTTTCTTTGATAAATAAATCATGTAATGAGCATAATTCGGAAGCATTGATATTTAGTCTCTAGTCTCCTTTGCTAAGTAAATTATTAAATTTCCAAATTTCTGAATTTTTAAGACCCTACCTTAATTATTAGAGTAAAACTTTACGAAGTTTAGATTTTTATAAAAACAAACCTATTAATTAAAGGTCTTCAAGTAAGTTTTACAAGCAACAAGTTTTTTTTACATTCTTTAGATGAGCGATGATAAAAGTTGGATTTAAAATTATAATTCACATCTTCTTCACACATCTTAAACATAAACAAACCACTCATAATATATATTTTAAAATAAAAATTACATTTTCAGTTGAGAATTTTGTAATATGGTGCATTATAAAATTATAATGAAAAGAGTATTTATTATATTTTAATTAATTGTTAAAGCTTTGTTAAATTAAAGAATTTATTGCAAAATCTTATCCAACTATGACAACTGGATTTGGCAACTCCAAAAGCAACTGAACAGTGCATCCTCTAAAACATGCTGAAAACTAACAACAACACAAAAACACTTCGCACATGGTTGTTATCACACACACACACACACACACAACACACACACACACACATACACAGACACTTCAATCAGCATTGCTGAAGTAGCGCTTAGTTCCAATTGTAGCATACAAATGAGCGCAATTTGAGTCAAATCTGAATTTGGAGATCAACTGAAAACACAGATAACAAACAATTCAGCGGATTTTCATGGATGTGAATGGAAATAGCAAAAACTGCATTTCTGCTGTGAACGTGAAATGGATCAAAAATAATTTGCTTGGTTTTACTTTTGTTCGTATCAATTAACAATATGTGGAAAATTGTAGAAATTGTAGATAAATATTAAACAACAATATTCTCCACATTTTAAAAATTCTTAAGCTTACCTTTATGTGTTAATTCCACCTTGAAATCCCAAAGCTCAACCAATGACAATATTTTAATTGCAGAGCCCTATGATATATGAGCGTAGAGGGCACAAGCCCAGAGCCACAATTCATTTCTCGTCTTTCCGCTGAAATAAAATATATATGATATAAATCGGATACACCTTCACCGAGGCCACATTGTAAATCTTGGAATATACATTTTGCGAACCAAATATTTGTGCAGATTTTTGTATGCAATTCCTGTTAAACTCAGATGTGGATACCATGTAAGGTGTCCAATAAAGGTTGCATCTCTTGTGGCATGGCAACTGTTGGAATGCCAAGGGAGGTGCGCATATAAACGTGCAACGTATGCTGCCCCCACACATCAAATACATGCTTACATATTTAACTTCAACCTGCACCGAGGTGCAAATAGCAAAAATGTTAAGAGAATTTTGGTTGATGCTCTCAGGAAATGAATGCATTACTCTTACTCTATTATTACACTTCCCCAAACATACATGCAAGTAATGTGAATTTCGACTTGAGTGCGTTTTACTGTTGCTTCAAAAATATGTCCGGTGCAAAAACAACTGCTATGCTCCTATTTCTAGAGAATATCCATAATAAATTCTTGCTGAACCCATTAATTTATTTTATTTAAATCATCTGCTGCGCTCCCATATAATATTTTACATATACAGCTATATATATGTTTTATGTTCAAGCATTTCTCAGTAGTATACAATGCAAATGTTGCGAGATACAACAACTTATATAGAAAATAGTGCTCCATCTCATCGTGTTTTTTCCCCAACCCATATCCAGTCTCCCACAGCGACAAAGAACTCCAACAACAGAAAAGCGAAAACAAAACAACATCGAGTATAAGTGCTGAATTCGGTAGAACTTGACTTGAAGATAAGCACTTTTCTACTATAGTAAATCGTCCACCAATTTTCTTATAACTTTTCCCTGCTGTGACGTAGCTGAAAAGTTTTCTCTGTGCAAAATTAATAATATTAATTTATGATTGTGATCTATCTATTCATCTGCTCAACCTGGATTGGATACGAAAAAAAAATAGACTAAATAAAAAACTGTGCAAAAATAAAAAAAATAAAACAAAATGGGTAGTTCTTAAATTCCTCTCCAATTTTTTTATTTACAGCTTTGCTGCATACAGCCCATAAAGCCCATTTAATTACTGCGGGAAAACCCGTTTCCTTATGATAAATATAAATATTTAACAATCCATTGCAATCAGAAACTTTTTACATTGGAAAAATACTATTAATATTTAAGACGAATTGTGGGAATTGAATTGAAGCCTAATAGTAAAAACGTGACAGGACAACATAAAGATGAAATTGCATAAGTCCAAATGTATCCTCTTATTCTATGTACCAGGGATTCCATCTATAAACATCTACAAAATATGTAACTTTATTAAATATTAAAAAGCTTATAAAAAATTCAAAAGTTATAAATCACTGTTATTATTAGCAAAGCTGATTGTTTAATCGCTCTAGACAAATACTTATATTATTAAGTGTAATATAGTTAATATTAATAAAAATATAATTTAGGCCCATCATGGCATTTTTTTTATTATTCACAATCGATTATTTGGTTTATTTCAAATGTATTTACCATTTAGTTTATTATTTATATTTACCGACTAAATTTGCGTATTCGTTTTTGGTAATTTAATTTGCGCAAATAACATTTGAACAATATAATTTGATATGTTGGCATACTTGTAGGGATTTTCAGTAATGATGTGCCCTTTAGCCACATTAATATGGCCAACGAATAAAATACAAATCCAACTCATTAACTTATTGTAATGCCCTAATAATTCACATTTTGCTTTTTGAGCTACACATTGTGAATTTAACTCACGTTATTAGCCAAATGCTACTCGAGCTGAGTAGCTCTGTCGAATTGACAGTTGTACTACACAATTGGAAAGAAAATATGTTCTAAGCTAATTAAAGCATTGTAAGTTTTTGTCTAATTCGCTGAGTGAACTTTTGCACAGAGTTGTTATTGTTATTCCTGGTTGTCGGTGGGCTTAGTGGCAGGTATTAGCAATGGATGAAGGAATGGCAATTAATTCCATTAGCGTCGACATCGTTGTCCTGGCTCCGATTTCCATTTACTTTGACTGACGTGTGTACGAATTAAAAGAAAATAGCAAAGAACAGAATAACAACTGGATGGACGAATCATAGTCAAGGCATGTGGGTAACCAAGGAACGCCGGATGTGGGAAGACTGAGAAACGCATTTTAAATTGATCAAATCAAATGCTTGAGTGCCCTGAAACCGTACAACTTTTAATTGCCAATAATAATTGTTCACCTCAGGCAAAGGCAAAAAGGGAGTCGAAGCAGCAAATGGCAATCAAACCAAAAAAAGCAGTGTGCAATAAAATTTTTGGATTTGAAATTAGCTAATAAGCAAATAAAAAATCTTTTTTATTCTACAAAATGACCAGTACCAAAAAAATGCAATTTAACTTTTGCTTCAGAGTCAATTACGTTAATCAATATTAAAAACAGACGACTTTATTTTATGTTTTAAAAACAAATTTTCATTTGTATGTATGCTAAAATTACTAATATTTTTTTACTGTATAAGTCTTTTTTATTAACTTAATATAGACAACAAAATTAATGTTACTAATTTAATCAGGAGAAATTAAATTAATATTTCAATACGAAATAAAAATAGTAAAATGATAAATATAATTATTATTTACATATTGAGCATAAACCAAATAATAATAAAATTACAGTCGCTTAATATTTTACATGCTTAACTTCAGCTGATAATATAAAAAAAATATTTAATTATTAAAATGACCTCTATTTACAGCCCAATAAATTCAACGTATTTATAAATATATATTATTTATATTATATTTATGTATATATTATTTGTTAATTAATATGGACATCCATTGAGTTGGATGTCGACTCGAATTTCTATATTATTTTTTCATTAGCTCAATTTGTTCATTCTAATACAAATGACAGCTGTTGGCTGGCGCGGAGTGCGTTAAAATAACATGTGACAAGTTCTGACTAAATAGTTTCAGTTGTTTATACACAAATTAAATAAGTTATTCATCACACACTCAGTGGACAGAATAACACTAATCTACATTGATGAATATAAGCTGTGAGACAAAATCAATATGCTTTAATTATCCTGGTTGTTTTGGTAACGTTTATTTAGTTAGCAATAATGTGTTGCATTAGCAGATGTTGATTTTAGTTTATGCATTTCAAACAGATTCAATGAGTTTTCCAGAACCATTTAACCTGCTCGACTCTTGACAGATGCTCAAAGCCGACCACTCATTGGAAATGCACTGAGCATCCGAGATAGATATCAAGAGCATTACACAACATATGACAATGGACATTAATAACTACTGACAATTAGCAGGCAGAGAGGCTCCAGTATCGAACTGGGTGATTTACGGCATTTGTTGTTAATTCGTCTTGCCAATAGATATGGCTGCCTTCTGCAAACAAAAGCTAAGCGAAATAGTTGTGCACCCAGTGCGTATGCTTGATGGACGGCATATAATGGCCATTGAGCTGAGGCCACTGTTTGAATATATTAGTGCCGGCATTTCGCCTATTTAAGCCACCATTGATTTATGGCCTTCAAGCGTAAGCCACAAACTAAACTGTTTTGTGGGCAGTGGCTAGAGAAAGAGGCAGATTGAATCAAAAACCCTGAAAACAAAATTTTAAATTTTCATGAAATAAATTGATTACATTTTTAAATATACTACAAAAACACAAAATTATATTTCATTTAGCAGCTATTTAAAACCTAATTAAAAAGTTAAATATTTAGAAGTCAATTTAATTTAATTTAAATTAGATTAGATCTAATTTATTTTTGAAATGCATAGTTCTTGTTACATAATGTGGGGATTAAAGAGCCAATAAGCCAAGCACATTAATTAAATATATAAATGAAAATAGGCGCAGCAAAAATTAAGGAACACGTTTCTCGAGATTTATTCAAGTTTGAGCCTTCTCCTATTTGCGATAACTAGATAATTGTAGTTACCATTGTGAGCATTGTCATCAGTCACAATAGAATGGCAAAAGGCTAATCACTTACAGTTCCTCCGAGCAGGTGACCACATCAAGTGTAGACGTGCAACAACAGACTGTGGCATTGCCAGAGCAGGTCGTTAGTGCTCTGCAACAGCAAGGTGTTTGTAATTGTATGTAAGACTTGTTGAAGGCTTCAATTATGATGTGTTTGCTCAGAACATACTCAAGCACACACACACAATACATACAATACACACATACACACGCACTTTGCCATGGCTGGTTGGGCAGGTTGTTGTTGCTGCCACTGCTGCAGCTGCTGCTGGGCGTTGACTTATAGTGGCTTTCATGCTTCTGCTGCAGCTGCAGCTGTTGTTGCTGTAAGTGCACGATAATTGGCGTAAATAGCAAAACAGCAAATTGCCATTAACTATTGGAAAAATGTGCTCTGCTTTCAGTCTGCTTGAAACGAGCAGAGTTCTGTTCCAGATTGGTTCACTACTGCTGCTGCTTCTGAGTAGGTGTCATGTGATTACGCGAAATGCAATTAAAAATATTTAAGCTTCAGCAACATACACAACAGCAGCAGCAGCAACAGCAACAGCAGCAGCAGCAGCAGGAGCAGCAGTTGTTGCCACACCAGCAGCAGTAACAAAATAAGCGTTTATTAAAGCACTCGATCAGCTTAAAGCAGGTTGTCTATATTCTCCAATGGCCATCATCTTTGCTTATTTTTCAAGCTTAACTTGCAACGGTTTACAGTTGGTTTTTTGCTGCTGTTGCTGTTGTGTGCTCTGTTTATTATTAGCTGTAAAGTGGGGATTTTATAGTGTTTTTACTCTGCATTTTTGCTGCAGTTGATATTAATTAACACGTGCCTGTCCTTGCTGTACCAGATACTTTTTTGCACGCAGTAGCTTACACTTAATAATTCGCAAACTCAGCAGGTGGATTAACAAACTGATAGCTGGTAATAACAATGGGGCTTAAACCAAACGGAAAAAATATTAAAGTGGCATACATTCGTATATTTTAACTCTCTATATTATATATCATAATTAGTATATATCTAAGTAATTGGTAGATATATACCAAGTAATTGGTAGGCTTAACATTAGTGACTTCTAGCCAAACATTTCGTTCAAGTATATACATGTTGTTATTGAAAAGATTTGACTTTAGTTTACAGCAATATTAATTATTTAGAAATTTTATTTAACATGGAACACCATATCTCATCGAACTACAGATATTTTATACAAACAATATCTTAAGTAAAGCCGAAGACTAAATTCCCTGGCCGTGATTAATCTGCTAAATAATCTTCGTTCGTTTCCCTTGCACTAATCCAGTTTGAGATTTGGCTTTGTACTGATTATTAAAAATTTTAAAACAGAAGGATAAGTCTATTCAGAATAAATATAAACATCTTCTTTAATACGTTGCTAATCTGAAATCAAGAATAGAATTTAAAATGTGTTAAAAAATAAAACGAAAAATAAATAAAATTGATGGCACATATTTTGAATAATATTCTTCCCAACAAATGATTTGCGTATCCAAATTTGTGCTTTGATTGAGTAGAAAAGAAAATAACTTAGGTTTAAGCTGTGTACAAACTAAAAAAAAGATTGATTCAATATGTAAAACCCAAAGCAGCCACTTATCTAATAGACCACTTCTAATCTTTGTCAGCTGCCAGGCAAAAGTCTTTTACAAATGCGCATAGTTTAGAATAATTTGAAAGAATTGTTTAAATTATACAAAATTATACGCACCACACATAAGCACATGGAGAGAAGAAAGATAAAGAAAAAACATTGCATAATTTGGGGGAGCTTAGTTTGGCATAAGCCATAAGCGCATTTTAAACAGCCGCAAAGAGCCAGAAAGAGTCTTAGCCAAAAAGACGTTGCAAGCTGCGCCACTTGAAGCTCAACTGGTGCTGCTTATGTTAATTTACATGTCTGATGGCCTTACAGCTGGGGCTAAGCATCTGCTCACCTGCAGCCGGAGCTGGAGGCGTGCCAGGATGCTTGTTGTTACCAATGCATAAAAACATGTATTTATACTTATATATATATTTATTTATATATATATATATATGTATGCAAAGCTACGCGCGTGAGCCTATACCTATACAATATACACTCACAAAAACCGCACTACAATAAAAATATTTTTTCTTCATTTAGAAATACTTTTTATATTGAGAAAAGCTTATTGAATTTCATTTCAATAAAACAGTTTTTTAAATGTAGCCTGTCAAATTATTATTATTATTTCTAAACTATATTAAATGTTTGTGTATGTAGAATTTTAAAACTTAAATATTTATTAATAATTTAAGTAGAAAGAAGTTAATATAAGAATTCTTCTGTGGAATCATTTATTGAAAAAACATTCAGAATATTAAACACAATTTTTCAAAGTTTCAGAAAGTTTACCCCCAAGTCTCAACACTTTCTGAAAAATATATGGCGCGATGGGTATGCCGAATTACTAAAAATTAGGTGGATTTTATTTCTGAGTGTGTCCCTATGCCTATGCAGTTAGAAGAGCCACGCCCACCACTTTGGCATCACTGCATGTGCAGCCGCGCGTGTTTTATGGCCAAACAAAATGAGTTTCTCGCATGCCTGGCCAACCTCTGCTCCTCCCTGCCCTGCCCTGCCCTGCCCTGCCCTGACGAAGCCAAATGCATCTGCATTACGTGACTCTGTGGAGCGATTGAATGGAAGGTGGTAGGAGGCTAATGGGAGATTGGTATGGGATGTGGTTAAGTTGGCTTTTATCCGCCAGTTGCTAGTTGCCAGTTGGCAGTTGGGCGCCATAATTGAGCTGAATATAGTTTGCATAAAAATGCAAATTGTCACATATCCTGCACATTTCTATTTAGTTTTGTACATTTACCGCCGCCGTCGGCTCACATTGTAAATTGTTTGCGGGTTATCCCGTCAAAGGCATCTCTATAACGTTATTTGGACATGTTTTACCCTACTAAATACCAGCATTGTTACTGAGCCTCGAGCTGCCAACTAAATGGCTGGCAATTTGTTTAGCAAACGATTGTTGTTTGAATTTATACAGCGTAATACAACATTAATTGAAATGCAACCAAGCGAAAATTCACATTGCGTGAGAGACTCTAAAATCGCTGGCTAATTGTTCTTTGGCTGCGCAATAAGCCAATGGCTAGATGGGATTCTAGATATGACCAATTCATTAAAAGCCATCACTCCCCATTCCACTAAAATACACATGAAAAACCATCACTTTAAATACTTAAGCTGCTCCAGATACACCTTACATTCTTTTAAAAAGTGTCTCCTGCCACATCAGACATCGGACAGAAAAAGAACATATTATTATTCGCTTGACAGGGCATAAATCGTGCTTTATTTTAAAAATAAATTTACGACCCTTCGCATATTAACATGCCTGGTCGGCCATAAATGCAAAAAAACATGCATGGAAAACTAAATAAGATGTGCATAGGAGAGGATAGAAATACAAGAAAGAACCATGAAAAAAACAAATACTAAAAGAGGACAAAAAGGACAAAAAAACCAACTTGCTTAGCTAAAACTGGCACAGATAATCAGGACACGTGCAATGGCGTCAGTCTGTGGCCGCGAGGCTCTTAACAAACTCAAATAAAGCCAAAGAGAGGCCCAGACAAGAAGTCAGACAGCACATTTCACATATGTCTGTGTGTATGTGTGTGTGTGTGTGTGTGTGTGTTTGGGAGTGTGTGCATACAAAGAACAGCATAACCACACACATACAAAAAGCGTCAGCTTTATTTGCTTGCCGGATGCCAACTGTCGCCATTTTGTCGCCGCTGGACATTGGCCTGATTGTGTTAAACATTAACAAAACTCAACTTAATGGGGGCAAATGCTTCCAAATTGTTTAAACAAATTTACTTAACTTTTCATTATATGCCATGTCAAAAGACCACATGTGTTGACTGATATAGGTACGCATTAGTGGTGACAGGCTGACAGTGACAAATTATTTTTCCTACGAAATAGATATTCCAATATTAAGCTACCGCAGAAAATCGGCAACAAAATTAAAAGTTTATACAAAACCCTAGGGGCATAGAAAACTTTTCAACAGTTGGCAACAGTTGGCTTAAAGAAAATAATCGATTCTCTGTTTCGAGATGATTCATGTTTTTTTTTTTAACATATTTCAAGAATAAGAATAATCTACACCTTTATGAATAATTTAGTATAAGTTTTGCTTATCATTTCAAAAATGACTTCGTCAAGAATTTTATTTTTACTGACAAGAGAAATTCACCATATTATTCAGAGTGTATATGGTTTTGGGCTTTTTCTATTTAAGTGTCACAGAATTGGAAGATGAATGCTTTCTTTTTTCTATTAGCCTGATTTGTTGACTTGAACTAATAACAGGCTACATTGAATTCTGGCTCGCATTGTGAACACTCGAGATACGAGTATCTAATGCAGATGACAAACAAATCTTTTCACAAGTTTTCGAGCTTCAGGTGCGGTTTTAATTTAATTGCATTTTCCTCTGAATTTTCATTGACATTGCAGCAAAGTGCAAGAGATGAGTTGGGTGAACGAGTGGCAAAGCGAATGACAAGGGATTCCTTTTACGCATTATTATTTAACTAACAAGTAACTAGAAAAGTTTTAATACTTTGGTAACTTTCGCTTTAAATTGTGCGCAGCGCAGAGGACAAAGTGGCGCAAAGATGTCGACGACATCCGCGTGCAGCCAGAGTCAAGCAAAGGCAGTCAGCCGGGAGCCAGAGCTAGAGCGAGAGAGGAGTAAAGTAGCCCAAGAAGGAACGATGGATGGAGAGAGTCAAAACTATGTTTAAATTAAATAAGATAAAATCTTATCAAAATGAAAATAGTTTTACCAGCGTGTGGCTGCCACAGTGAGAAAGTTGTCCTCTTGGCCCGATTTGCCGTGCAGGCTTACAATATTTCAATCAGAAATGCTTCTAATCAAATAATTTTCAGGTGTTTTTTTGCAGCTCTATTTTATCAGAAAACTTGTGATAAAATCATTTCATATTATTCAACACTGTCAATTTATTTTGTGGCATTGCTGAGGCTCAGGCTTTGATGTTTTCAGTTTGTCAAACGTAATGTATAAATTCAAATCTGAATTGAATGAAATATATTTTAAGAAGAATTTTAAAAAAGATAGGAGGAATGTAAGTATGAATAAATACCAATATGCTTTTCATTGGTACAATGATAAATATCTTAATAGCATAATAGCAGCATTACATTAAAATAAAATGTGAATTCTATTTGTATTTTGTATTAGCAGATAATATGCTTATTTATTTTATTTTTAGCTAAGACTTAACAAAACAATATTTTCAAGGCGTTGCCACAACTTTTTAATTTAAATTCAATGTAAAAGAACATATTTGACTTGTGAACACTATATTTTAGAGAATATTTTATATATTATTTACAATTTAAGACAATCGAAGGCGAAGGAAAAGCAAATGAAACTATCCAAAATATTGTGAATCCATCCTTTTTCTATTATAGACCCACTTTTTATATGATTTTCAGCACGTTGACGAATTTTACTAAAAGAAGAAAACAGTTAATTTCATTTGGTATGCAAACTATTTTCACTCTGAACACTTCGTCAGAATTACATAAAAACAAAATGTTAAAAAAATGGCTAAGGAACACACAGCTTGTTAACTAATTAAGCCAACCAAAATTTATGTGGTTATCCTCAACTTTTTTGTCCGTATAGTTTTTATTATTATGGAAAAAGTTTGCAAAAAAACGTGAAGAAAAATTGAGGCCAAAGCAATCTGTGTGATTTAGCGTAACGGCCACAAAATGTGACAAAAAATTTACTGGCACCTTTGTGGAGAAGATTGGCCTTACTAAAAAAGTCATTGATATGCAAAAAAGAAACTGCCAAATGCAAATATGCCAAGGACAATCGCCATCACCTCAAAGCTATGCAATATTGCGTTGGCAGATAACGATGACAAGTCAAAAGGGCCAGACAGGCGGAAATACTCTCCAGGACATGACACGGAAGTTTCTTTCACACACACACTCACACACACATACACATATGCACACTCACCGGAGTGTGAAATCATCGATTGGTCAACTTCTGCTTGACCATCTCAGTTAGCACCTGGGTCATCACCGGGCCAGGTTCTTTGTTGTATAAACTCACAGGAAGTACGCACAAAGGTTGCACTTAGCCACATCAGGCTATTCCAGCTTTTACATGAGCTCCCACGCTGAGAAAGTTACTCAAACTCCAGGTGTTGAAATGCGCTACTGTTGCTTGTAAAACTGAATAATTAATGAGTCGATAGCAAATCCCAATTTACAGCGCTAAAAGTATTTGTGTGTATTGAATACCTACGCAATTACATAAGAGAACTGTGATTTTAAAATGAGTCTACTCTTAAAATAATTTCAAATTTTTGTGCACTACCTTAAAATATATATATTTTATTTTATTTAGACTCAGAATCGAAAGGTGCTTATTTCAGAAAGTCGAACTGGCATAAATTCTATTTATCCAAAATGATTTAAATTTAGTGAGCAGCATCTCTCCATGAGCTGTCAGGGCATGTAGGGTGTGAAAATTTTAATAACCACGTGCACGTCTTGGTGAGAGAATTATTCGAGCAGAAAGCAAACAGGAAATGGAAATCACCATCTCCTTGCCAAGCCTGGCCGATGGAGCAAATGCTGTGAAGGGGTGCACTAGTTGATAGCACTAAGGAGAAAATACATATATAGAATATAAAGTGTGCTTAGTGTTGATAGGTAACCAGATTTTCCGTCCAATTTCTGAGAATCTGCAGTGAAGAAGAGGAAGAGAAATTTATTCGAGCACTTTCTCAATTATTGCCCCGAACTAAGCAAAATAATACAATAATTTTGGGGCTAATCTTCATATTAATCAAACATATTAAGACTTTTCGATAGCCCATCACATCAAGTCATCCGTCTACGAAACAGCAGTATCACAATGAGTCAAACTTGACTGAAAGAGGATTGAAAACCCACTCAAACACTAGAAATAGATGTGGAATTTCAAAGCTATCTGCAAGTTCGTTGCCCCTGTCCCGATACTAATCGATCAATGTCGATATAAGAGTAGTTTTGATATCTGTTCGTTAGTCAAGAGAGTTCGGTTGCAGGCGTCGGTGAATAATAGCATAATTTTAATTCTAAGCCAAATCTTTACAATAAATACATTAAGCACATATAAACCACAACATAATGTCGCGTAGATAATTTATTAATAATAAATTTATGTCACATGTTCAGTGTCAAGGTGTCAGCTAAGGATTAAAAACATTCTAGTTGGAAGGGAATATCACAATTAAGACTTCCCTTTATACGGAAAGGGTGTTTGGAACAATCAAGAAGCTCGCCAAGATGCTCCCGATACTTGAGTATGTCACTCAAGAAAAATAAACTGAATTGCTGGAAGATTTTTTGAACTAAACGTTGCGTCACATCTCACAAATTGGACTCGAACTGTTCTTAGCCAGAAAGCCAAACTTGAATTTTCCGCCCGTCGCACATAACTCAGCCGGCTCAGGTTATTAGCGTAATGCAGCAGCGATTGTCGTAGCAGGAAAAGCGAGGGGGCGGGGAGTTTATGGGAAGCCCGGAGCCAGGCAGAGCCGTAGAGATTGCCATGTGCATAAGCCGTAACGTGTGCAGCATATAACGCTGACAAATGGCTCTGTGAATGCCCTGGCGAACCGGCAACTGGCAACTAGCAACTGGCAACTGGCAACTGGCAACTTGAAACTGGCTGGTTTAGCATTTGCATCTGAAATTTATAAGCAGTCATAACTATAGACTCCTCTCCCCACAATCCTGTCCCAACATCCAGTTGCACATCTGCAAACGAAATTTGCCATTTTTCGCGGTTCTTAAGTAAAACGCGTGACGAACTGTGGCAAGAAAAATGTTCAAAATATTTTAAGTGGGAATGGAGAGAATCGCAAACGGTAATTGTAATCTATATTTCAAGTATGCTGAAGCATAATGCGTGGAATATGAAATTTAAAAAGGTTTTCCATAGAAACCGCAATTTATTCAATATTTATGGAGCAATCGCAAATGTGATCGTAACCGATGAACCCCTTCAAATCTTCAACAAATCATCCATGAAATATTTATCATATATTCCACACGGATGATATACTTCATCATAGCAATACACATTAACTTGTATGTTAGCAGCAAAGCCACTGCCAATAAACTTGATTTTATTGACGCATAATCTGTGTTTACTGAAAACACAGCAAAATTTTCTACAGGACAAATGTGCCACTACAAAAAGAATTAATTCTGTCTCTCTTGCGAGATGACTCAAATATGATGATGCTTAAATGTTAAGTGGAAAATTATACTTAAAAGTTTTCACGAACAGACAATTAACATTCATTTCTTCTCGAAATTTGGCCGATCAAGTCAAAGAATAAGAGTTAATAGGCTATAAAAATTGTCGGAGCCCATAAAAAATGTGCTTAAAAATTTATAAGTTGAATGAATATCTTTAATGGAATTAAAAATGTAAGTTGTTCCTCAATAATCTTAAGCAACCAGTTCATTAAAATTTGTCTGCTAGCAAGCCTTTAAACAGTTGAAATAAATTTCGCAATAAGACAAACAATAAGTAAATAATAAATTAAATAAAACTTATGCTAGTAAAATATTCCCATATATGATAAGATATGCAGTTGAATATTAATATTTTATTTAAGATGAAAATCGAAGTGACATTTCACACGCACCAATAAATATTTATGCAAAATAAATGGAGATGGAACGGTGCATAGGAAAATGGCCAGCTCGATATGGAGTACATAAACTGGGTTCGAGGGGGCAAGCACCCAGATTATATTACTGGAATGCATCGTATAAAGTGACACGTTTTAACACTCGCACACACACACATTGTCACACACACACACATGAGGAGAGTGAAACTTGAGCTGAAGCGTGAGCCTTGCATGTGGCCACTGTGTGCAGCCTTGCCACAGATGGGTGCATGGGGGCATAAGGAGTGGCAAGCCATACGCGAGTCGAGTCGTCGAGTATATAGCAAGTGAGCACATGAACAATAAACCGCACTTTTACGTGCACCAAATTCGGTGTCACAGTACAATAAAAGTGCACTCAACTCAATTCCGTCAAAATCCATTTTAGATTTCGGCGTTTTAAAGTCAGAGTATTGAAAAGTATCTTTACTTTCGTATTGCATCGTCAACTGCAAACATAGCAAATAAGCAATTATTTTGCAATACCTTTGAGATTAACAAACCTTTTCCTGTCCTCTTCTTTTTGAGTCTGTCCAATGTTATCAACGTTGCAAGTGTCAGTATGCGGCAAGTGATGGAAGGATAGCAAATATAAAATGTAAAAAGAGAGAAAGTTCTGCAAAGTGCATGGGAAAAATCACAGCTACCAAGCGAAACAAGTTTCGAGGGTAGCTTGAAGGCTTTCGATAACATGTTGCTAATATAAAATCTTTAGCATTTCATGCTAAAATTTGGTTGCCATTTCCTGATTTAATTATATTATTTAAATTATATAAAAACTGACCAATATTCTAACAAGATTTCGCATTATACTTTTTGTAAGGAAATCCTTGAACTATGAATTCCTTGCATTCTAATTAAGGTATCGAGCAAGAATGTATCGTGCAACATGCACAGAAATTTAAATAATAAATAATTTAATAAATTTTCTGCTGTCGCTGGCAATTGCGTTTTTGACATAATTTGTTTAAGCTTTTTAATTAGTATTACAAATGGAAAATACAAGTGCTGTGCACGCAATGCATGAAAAAAAGATAATTATTTTTTAATTAGGTATTTATTTAATTTGAACTAAAAACACTTTACGACTTTAAAAAATAAGCAGCAATTAAATTATATATTAAAAAAAGGATATACTAATGGATATACTAAAGGATATATTAAATATTTCAACTAATTTAAATGATTGTAAAAACTTACTAGGTAAAGTAAAAAGTATTATTGCTATTATTGTTATTCATGCTATAATTATTATTACAACAATTCAATATTATTATATTTATAGTCAATTATCTTGTGACATATTTGAACGCCACATTTAATTGTACTAATTTAGCTTTTAATAATCCATTCTTACTGACATCATATCATACGAGTATTTCCGTCATCCATTTAAATCTGAATTTTTGTAATAGATTGTATAATACTGCCCTCGTATAAGCAATCTATTTGATGACTGAAAATCTGACCAATTCGCTGCTTTGATTACGAGCTTTTTGTCGATGGCACCTCAGAAGACCGCAAGCAGCAGCACTAAAAATAACCATCAGCTACAAATGCTGAGCTGGTCAAACATTTAGCTAACTATTTTTTGGCCAAACCCTAAACAGTTGTTGTACCTGTTCAGTTGCGGGTCGCTTTTAAATTAAGCAGTTTGAAATGTTGCCCGCAGCCAGTTGGCAGACCGACCGCAACCGCAAAATGTTCTCCACATCCGTGTGAAGTGTGGTATGAAGGGGAATGAGGGGGAACGAAGATGGGTGCCACTGTTGTAATCGCTGTTGTAGTTGCATGTAAGTCTGACAACAACAACGACTGCAACTGCAAATGCTGGGAAGATAGCAGCCACCAAACGATAGTTAAGAACTATGAAGCAGTCGATGGCCAACAAAACTACCATTTTTCCAGCTTTATTTTTTCTGTTTAGTTTTTCTTATTTTGGTTTTTTTGTTTATTGTCCGTATTCCTCGCTGGCCATTTGCCTTACGGTTAGCCAAGGCAAGTTGGTCAGTCTGCTGAGCTGCCGTTGCTAGCCATTTTAATTTCACTTTATGGTTCTCAAACACAAAATCCGTTTGCCACTTTAGATATACACAGAAAGAGAGAGAGAGAGAGGGGAGGAGACTGTGTGTGTGAGAGAGAGAGAGAGAGAGAAAGAGCCCATCCAGGTGTAACCAGTTCTCAGTTTTATCGCCTTTGTTTGTTTGCTGGAGGATGATTATTGTTTGAGTTTCTGGTAGTGCTATAAAAAGTGAAATTAAATAGGGTTGCTCTTTTAGGGGCGCAGGGCGCAGGACGCAGGAAGTCAACGTTAAGTCGAATCAGGAGCATATAAATGAAGAGACAGGGCGTGAAAGGGACAGCAAGTGGGAGTAAATCATAGTGCATTTGGTAAGGCAGGTTATTTGAAAGCATTCAAGTGGAATAAAAAATTGTGTGTTCAAAAGAAGCACAAATAGACAGACTAATAGCCATACAAATTCAATTTTCTAGGTAAAACAGAGAACTCAAGGAACAACAAAAGAAGCGAAATTGCTGAAATATACAAAAAACTCAACAAGTTTTCAAGCTAGAACTCATGTTCATCTTTGCGATATTTATTTTATTTAAAAGTAAAAAACTCGTAGGAGTCTCAAAAAAATGTTTTGCAGCTCGACATTTTATCATAATTTAATGTTGATATAGCTAATTAAAATTGAAGAAATTAATGTATTGAATTATTAAGACTGAATCTTCTTCTCTTAAATGGTAAAAAAAAAATAAAAATAGTTATTATTGCTGATGAGTAATATAAATTCCTTATGTGCTCCTTAAATGCCTTACACATTTCGTTTCCAATTTTAATACCATCTGCAAGGCCAGAAATATCATAAATCAATTTGGCGCGAGAGCCAACAGCCAACATATAGATGCCAACAGGAGGAAAATACAAATATATAAATAAATAAACAATCTTAAGCGCCATCTCAATTGTGGGTGACAATATTGTTCTTAATGATTTTTTTTATGACATTTACCGACCAAAAGAGAGGGAGAGAGAACGTGAGAGTGAGAGTGAGAGTGAGATGGGAAAGGAATGCTTTAATCTTGCTGTTAAATCTTTTTGCAACGAATTGGTTTTTTGGCTGGCAGAACGGGTGAAAAGAGAGGCAACACAAACAATTGTCAAAAGGATAAATGCAGGACAAAAAATACTAAAGCAAACGCGTGTTTGCAAAACAACAAAGGACATGAAAGCTGAGATGCGAGCGGGAAGGGGGAGCAGTAGTAACTGCAACGGACTGAAAAGAGCTGAAAAGGGCTGGAGAAGTATGACCATGATAGGATGGCCTTAAGGATCTGGGGAGACCTGCAAACTAAATGGCTGGCAAGTGTACAATGCAATTTATAATCAAGTTAAGAACTAATTGTTAATGCTGGAAACAAGGGATTTCTTAATGCATCTGCTAATTAAACTGGCGCCTAACGAGCTATAAACTGCAAAAGCTAATTAGTTTTGAAGTGAACTCCAATTGCAATAGATGTCATTGACGGAAGCGACTTATTTATATTCAGAGTTGAATCGAAAAAGCGGACTTCGACAACACGAAATAGCCACAGAAACTTCTCAACTAAATAAAACCAAAAAAATAAATAAAAAAAATATAAAAAAAATCAAAAAGGATATAAATTAAACCAAAGTGTGGCGTGTGAGCAATATAAGTTCAAGCAAAGTTGCATTAAGAAATCAAAGTAACTTTCTCGGTTACCCACTTTCAACAAGCTTCTTCCTTTTTTTGAACTTTTTTCCCATCATCAACTGCTTTTCACTTATTGCAAACTTTGCCCAGCCAACTTTCTGCCTGACCAGAGAATATTTATATTCAGTACACTGCTAAAGGATTATATTGATATCAGGCGGTGCGGGCTAACTTGCAGATTTCTTCAACTACTCTTTATTTAGACTCTGCCTAATGCTAGAAAGGAATGCTTACTTTTTAAATTCTCTTTCTGCATCTTTAATATTTTTTAGCTGATATTTTAATTGCATTTGTTAGTTTCAGCCTGCTTGCCAAGATTGATTAACTTTTTTCCGAGTCTCCCACTTACGTGCTGGAAGATATAAAAACCCTTGAATAAAATTTTTTTAAAAATTAAATCTACACAGTTTTAGCCACAAATACTAAATGTGATGTCCAGATTTTATGACAGAATTTAGTTAGTCACATTAAAGTTATTGGTTTTAAAGAACTTTTTGACCCAATTCTGAAATATGTATTCTTAATATCAAATTCAACAAGGCAAATTGGAATCTGTTCTGCTTTCTTTCCCTCCCTAACTAATCGTCGTGTTATGCTAATTTTGATGTTTTTTAGTTTTGTTACTAAATTAATTTACTAATTCAAAACAATTATTTTTTGGTCTGATTGGGATTCATGCAATAAATTTCGAACCATTTGATATTTGAATACCCCAGAAATCTTATAAATAAAACTCATTTTCAGACTGTGACACCGAAGATATCCTTCAACAGTCGGCAAACGCCACTCCCACATCCAAAGCCAGCAGACCACCGCCCCAAAAAAGTTGATGGCAATATCTTCCAAAATTTTGTGTAAGAGCCATTAAATAAGTAAGTATATAATACTGGCAGCTTTTAGGAAGCGATAACAAATTTGTATGGCCTCGCCGACACCTGCACCCATAATCGAAAATTAGTAGAAACCTTCTCCATAATTTTTCAGCCTGCCCATAAAAAAACCATATCTCCCTAAATTTAAGAGCTACTGTAACAAAGCCACACCCACCAGATTGCTTCGATATTTCTTGATTAAATTAAATTTTATTTGAAATTTCTTTTTAAATTTAATTTTATTTGTGTTATCCGAGATCTATCTCCATGTGTTGACTGACTTAAGTAAATAAACAGTGTATTTCGAAGTGTGGAATATAAATAGTCAAATATTCTAAATGGTTTTTCTCATGATTTTATAATTTTTTATTCATAAATAATGCTTTATTTTGTTATTCGCTCCAGTTTATAGGGCATCTAGCGCCTTTCACTCTGAGTTATCTACTTATTTTATTTTAAAAGCCAAACTAAACGACAATTGCCAAATGATGCGTGCTATTTTTACTTTGCCAGAACCCAAAGTTCTTTCGACTTTCTGGTCGAGGGGCAGGGAGGGCAGTTGACGGGTGACTGGTTCCACTCAGTTAATTAAAAAACTTTTGATGTGTGTTTGAGATTTGCAAGTGTTGAATTAATTTATGGCATATATGTATTGCATTGCATGTTGAGCGACTACAACTAAAACGAATTAAGCACGAAAACTATGCTAGGAACTCTTTGTGGGAGTAGTCATCCAATTGGGGGTCGCCTGGTGAACTCGACTGGGATCGGGTTCAGTTGGAGCTGAGCTGGTTCTCTCGGCATGCCACTCGTCCGATTCGTAGAATTTAAATCCATGCCTGGCTGCCAATTCGTAGGCGGCCATTGGTCCCCGGGAGCCAAAGTCATAAGGCAGCAGCTTCGGTCGCTCCACTTCGATGAAAGCCAGCAACTGTGAGAAGATGCGCCAGATCTCGCATTGCTCATCGGTGCGCATAAAGAGCATTTGATTGCCGGCAAATACATCCAACAAAAGACTCGGAAAGTTATCGGGCACGGTTCTGTCGCTACGCATAAGATTCAGTTCCGCTTCGCGGAGACAAAGATCCTGTCCCGACTGCTTGAGCATCATGCGCATGAAGATCTGCTCCTGTGGCGACAGGCGCAGCACAAGCTCATTGGGGATGCTCTTTTGATCATCTCTATGATCACATTCCATCGATTTGTACTGGACTCTCACCTCTGTTTTACTTTCGTTGAGGGCTTTGCCCACTCGAAGGATGAACGGAACTCCCGTCCAACGTTTGCTTTGGATGCGCAAAATGGCCATGGCAAAGGTGGGTGTCAGGGAATCGTTGGGTATGTAGGAGTGTTGTGTGTAGCCCACCTTGGTGGGATCAGTCTCCACGCCATTGTTGCAATACTGACCCAATATCACATCGCTAATGTCCACTGTGATGATCTGCTTGAGTACCTTTAGCTTCTCGTCTCGCATGTCCTCCACAAGGTTGCTGTACGGCTGCTCGATGGTCAGCATCGCGAGCAACTGCATCATGTCGTTGGTCATGCAATCCCTGATGATGCCAAACTGATTGAAGTAATCGGCTCGAGCCTGCACCGGCTTCTCACACTTAACGCTGATCATAACCGCTGCAATGTGTTTGTTGGTCCACGTCTCCGACCAGATGTGATTCGCGAAGCGCACCACAAACAGATTCTGAATGACCTGTTTGCTGAGGTAGTGATCGATCATGTAGATCTGCGACTCCTTAAACGTCTGGCAGAGATGTGTCTGGTAGGGTCGATAGGTGAGCTCGTTCCTCGCAAAGGGTTTTTCGACAATCACACGATTCCATCCCGTGCTACTCAGGCACTTCCGGCTGATATTGAGCGTAACCTGGTCGAAGACGATAGGCGGAATTGCCAGATAGAATATACGATTCGCCAGCGTCTGATTGTGTTTCGTCTCCTGTCGCAGCATCGCTGCTGTAAGGTCTTGATAGTCCTCGGGGTTACCGTATTTGCCACAGCAGCAGTGCACATTGGTCCAAAAGCTGTTGTACTTCAATGGATCGCGATCCTTGCTGAGACCCATGTAGGGGACACATTTAATTCGAAACCTGGCGAGCTCTATTTGGGTTCGACAAAAGGTGAATATTTTAGTACCCTGCGGCAGACGATTGTCCCTATAGAGTTGCCAAAGCGCTGGAAAGATTCTACTGAGCGCCAAACGACCTGAAGCCCCAAACACCACAAATGAATAGGCGGTTTCATTGGTCGGATCGATAGGTAACATTTTTCCGGTTCCAAATTGAAATTTTGTTTAATCTATCAAATTTAAATTTTTCTTTTTAAAATTTTGATATTTAAGACAAAGTGACGACAGTCTGGTTTCATTTAGTGTAATATAATATAATATAATATAACTAAAGAGTCTACAGAATAAATGTCAATTATTTTTGAGATGTGACTATTAATTTAATTGAAAGATAGTCTAAAAATTAAAAATATTATATTATTATTATCCTATACTTGAGGTGGTGAAACGTAGGCCAGCGATCTGATGGAAGACCTTGCGGAGGACGAGGAGTTGGCAGACAATACACTCTGCGAAGAAAGATGACATCCCAATGTCCCCACAGGAGCTGGCAGAGGAGCTGCAAAAAGACACTGCTGGACCGACGTTACAGTAACGAGTGACAGTGACAGTGGCAACTTCAGGTTCCAATTGCCGGATAGACTGAGATATACCACCCAGCAGATCACTAAGGTCATCAACACTGGGCTGGCCCAGGTGAACATCTATCACTCTAAGTCGGCTGCAGACGTCTTAGCCAGGATGTTCACCCGCCTGTACATGGCCGATTCAAAGGTAATCTGGGATCGGAGGGATCCAGCACTCAGAGCAGGCATTATGGTATCCTTTCAGAGTTCCAGAGACTGTGTTCCAATATTGGTACAAGCCATTGGTAATGCAGTCTCTATGGAAGTAGTGGCATAGGATGGCACACAATACGGCTGCAACTCAGGAACGAAGAAAGACAAAGGAGAATACGGAGCTGGGAAGAAACGCCAGGACTCCGACAGGCTAAATGCCTTTTTGGCGGCTATAATCTTTAACGATTTAAGTAAGTTATATTAATGGGTAGGAATAGGCTAAGGATACTTGTCGGTCTACTGACAGGACATTGTAGAATAAGAAGCCACCTATTCAAAATGGGCATTTATAGTACAAATCAGTGTAGGTTTTGTGAAGGTGAGGAGGAGTCCTCAACTCACATCCAAACAGAATGTATCGCCTTATCCAGGAAAAGATGCAGCATCCTGGGGATGCATGACATAATAGCCCTCAATCCATCAAAGAT
This sequence comes from Drosophila longiperda, assembly GCA_035042125.1. NCBI lineage: Eukaryota > Metazoa > Arthropoda > Insecta > Diptera > Drosophilidae > Drosophila > Drosophila longiperda. The sequence continues at coordinate 1,497,127 of JAWNLV010000130.1, forward strand.
TCTGCCATTCGTGCAGGAACTGACGTTGATGGAGGAGCTATAAGCTCAGAAGGGGCATAATAGATTTAATAATTTATATCTTATACTTGTTCATAGTTGCTGTGATTGTTAAGATAGTTATACATTATAAGAATCGAAAAAAAAATTGACTCAGCTGTAATAACTTATTAAATATGTATGTGGATACATTTAATTTAATTTAATTTGAAAAAGTCCCCCTACAAATTTCGAACAAAGCTTTTAAAACACCAATTCCAAACAATATGGTGAAATACCTTCGTTCAAATTTAATAAAATTCATTTCGTTTTTTTCTGAGCGTATTTTAGAGCTGCAACTTTTCTGAGATATATATATAAGATCAAATAAACATTGAAATTAAATTTTTCACTGTAGTCTCAGAGAACCGATTTCTAACAGCAACAATTTCGGACCTTTGAGGCTTTTTTCTTGTGTAAACTATGAATCATTTTCAAAGCAGCAGTTTAAAATTCGCCTCAAACACAGTTGCAGTATTTAAAACGCATTGTACACTTCTCAATTCTTCATTTTTCCAATGGGTCATCTTATTCATTTTGCAGAATGCTGCTGCTGGGCAAGAAGTGAGAAGGGGAGAGCAAAAAACATGGCAATAGCCTAAAGTCAGAAAGGAAATGAAGCTGCAGGCGGCGAGAAACTAAGCAGACAATTGCCAAGGAAAAGCTGCACAGTTGCAGGAAGATAACAAAAATAGTGCTTGCAGGAAGCGAGACTTGCTGCCCCAGTTGCAGTTGCAAAGAGACAGAGTCAAAGTGGCAAAAGTAAAGCTGCCAGTTGCACATACACAAATGGCAGCAATTGTTGTTGTTGTTTTTGTTTGTGCTGAAGTTGTTGTTGCATCTGCTTTTGCTGCTGCTGAATGCAATTCAAATTCAATCATTACAAATACCCTAAGCTCCCATTCAAGTGCATTGAATACCACATGCTGATAATGATGCTGATGACGATGATGATGATGATTTTTCTGTTGCTTCTGCTGAGTTGCCATGTGCTTTGTGCACATGTTGTTGGGGGCAGCTAATAGCCCAGTCACGCCCTCTTCCCTCTCAAACTCGACATTTTCTCGTTCTCGACCTCAAAATGCTCATGGTAGGCATATGATAATGTCCCATTTTCATTTCCATGACAAATTGCGGTTAACTATTGTGAAATGCCACTGAAACACCTAAATGCAACTGCATCCTGTCATGACACCCCTTTATTTTTCTCTCTGTCTCTTTGTCTATCGTCTTGCCGGTGATAATTAAATTTCCTTTGATCCTACGGCAGTCTACAAAATGCAATATGCCCAAATAAAAAAACGCCTTTCTGCATCTGTCAGTTGCATCTAACTACACAAAAGAAAACTGAAATCCATTTTGTGTGTCAAATTGCAAAAACCACAAGTGCAAAAGTATACAAATAAATTGCGAGGAATATTAGGATTTTTTCCTTTTGACCAATTCACTTAACTGATAGTTGGCCAGACCTTGAACTTTGCGTTAGAAAATAATTTGACTGAGAAATATATTCAATAAACAATTAAGAAAAATCTCTTTTAACTTCAATTTTTAGCATAGTCTGTTTCAGTCAGTTTTTTTTTCTAGATTGGCAATTTTATAACATATATTTTTATAAAATAGCTATAAGCTTTTTGCAAGCAAGGAGTTAACTGAAAACAGATCTGAGTTTCTTTAACTATTTTTAATATTTTTACCAGTAATGTAAATTTAAAGGTGTCAGCTGTGTTAAGCAAATAAAAAAGATATTGAAGCCCAAACCATATAAAATAAAAATTACTTTAAGAGCTTTAAAGGTTTATGACTTAGACCGGAAAAGAAGAATGAGGCCTTATGCCAAAAAAAAAAAAAACAATGCACACGGAGTATGCAGGGGGCTCAGGTGAAAGAATTTGGCAGATTAGAAATACCAGATAAGGTGACCTTTTTTATTTACTGTTCATATTAACAAACCAAAAATTAGATCAAGAGAAATATGCTAAGTAGAATTGAACATACTAGAATCGAATTGCAGCAGTTGTAATTTAAATTTCATTGTAATATTTACAAAAATTTTCCAATGTTTCTTAAGTGAGATCTGGGTTTACTCATTTGAATATATTAGTCGCTATAGCCATTCCTAATTCTAATTGTGGATCAGCTGTTTTTAGTTTGTTTGTTTTTAATTGACCTTTCATTAAATTTAAACTTTATTTTTGCTGGCTCCAAGTCAACTCTATTATAGTTTTTTTTTGTAGTTAGGATGAAATTCTCCAGCGGGGCTATAAAATAAAAGGAATCCGTTACAAGAGTAGACAACTAAAGACGTGCCACACGTAGTAAATCTGGTCTAATTCACCACGCCACGTCACTCTTTTTGAAGCCTGCGAAACGTGCCACCAATAATAGGCAGGCGCAACACGTTGCTAACAGCCACGCCTCCTGGTGACACAACAAAAGTTGGAGGCAGAGAGTTGAAAGTTGAGATAATTGGCTTGTTTTTCTGCATTTTGTCTTGTTTTCTGTTCGAAGCAGTGCGCTAAATGCGAAATGCGAAATTCGTGAAATTAATCATGTGTGTTGACATGTAAAGCAGAATAGCATGGGACACGTGTCGGATGCGTAATAATTCTGATTGTCAGCACAAAAGTTGAAATGTGACAGCACAGGTAATTAAACTTAACATTTGAGCATTAAACAGGCCGAAGGCATTCACACACAATGGAATTGAAACATAGATAATTGGCTAGGAAATTTAGTTAATACACATGAAAATCGGTATATAATTATTTGAATACTGTGTTTACATTTCATGTTGCAATAAACAACCTGGCTTAAGCTAAAACATCAGTATAATACAATGTTTGTGCAGCATGTTGAAGTTTTAAATGTCTTTAATAAAATATTATTTCAACTGAGATTTTGAAACTCATCTAGCATTTAATCCTGGAGCCAGTAAATGCTTCACAGTTATTTAGGCAAGCAAACAAAATGTCTTCGCCAAAACACACACAAAAGACAAATTGGCCATTGACCAAATGACCTAACTTGAGCTGAAAGTATTTCAGATAGGAGCTGAATGCCGTTCGCACTGGACAGCAAATATTGGATTGGATTGGCCGAAAAGTAGGCAACACACACACACACACTCTGAAATTTAAACACACACATAAATCAGAGAAGCTTGTTTTTCAGCTTGACCCGAAATGCCAGTGTGAAGAATGTGCATCAATATGCGGGGGGTCAAAGTGAAAAATGTAGGAGCCTTTAAAGTTAAGTTGCGAATTTCGAAATCACGCTGGCCTTTTCACTTGCAACTAACTTAGCAGTTGCTTATAATGTGCGACAGTTTGGCAAATTGAAAATGCTGTGCACAATACGAAAGACACAGTTTTGGTGTCATTGTTGGTGTAGCTCATAATTGCTACATACACAAGGACAGACAGAGAGGCAGACAGAGCAAAAGTGAGACGGACATTAAGACCATAATTGCCAAAAGACAAGGACATAAACTAAGTGCGGGCGAGACACATACGTTTATTTGAAAAAATACAGATTGAATTACGGCAGACAGTGCCAAATGCCAGATTCCTGATGCCAGATGTTTCGCTTCCTTGCACTTTATTGTGGTTTATTTGCTTTCATTTACTCGGCTCGGTGGCTCACATAAAATCTAATTAAATTGTTTTATTGCATACAAGTAAATGGAATTCCTGGCCGTCTTTCAGCATCAAATCGTGCTGCTCCATCTTAGGGACAGTGCCACCTGAGGAATCGCTGGCAACAAAACAATGACAAACTTGGGTCACATAATTAAACGTAGACGGATCAAATTTAAGCGCATTTGTGGCTAATCTTTTATTAGCTTTTGTCGTGCATCATTCCTTCACAAAACGAAAACATTCTTTTTGTATGCTGAACAAAAGGTGTGCAAATATTTTATTTATTTGAATTTTTTTTATTTATTTAATGTCAACAAATATCTTTAAAATAGCAAAATACAAAAATAAGTAGTTTAATTAAATGATTAATAAAATAAATATAAAATTTAATATTTAAATTAAAATGATCAATTTAAAACAAAATTTTTTGTTCGTTAGTAAAAACTATAAATATCAGCAAATGCATGCGTATATGTATATTATTATATTATATTAAAAATTAAATATTACAAATAAAATTTGGTGCAAGACAAGATGATTAATTTAATTTAATTTAATGTTCTTTTATTATTACAGATATTGGTGAACCAAAATTGTAATTACTTTAGAACTGAATATGTTTTGAAGTTCGATGTTCAGACTTATTTTCTTTAATGCTTTTATGTATTTTCTTTTTATTCGAAGCGACTTGAATTGAATATCCAAAGGTTCAACTACTCCAGTTGACAAGTGCTGGAAATAATCGTCGTCAAGTTTACAGTTCACAGAACTCTCATATTCACATGGCTAATCAAATAGCTGCGCACAAAGCGATTTTTAAGATTCCTTTTGTACAGTATATAAATTGCTTTAAATTGATTGAGAGTTGATTGAAGAGTCAGTCACCATTGAAAAGCAATTTAAAACTTCTTCCAGTATCTGCAAAGGAAATCGCAGCTTGGAGCCAAAATAGCTTGAAATATTTCTAATCCAAAAAGTCCAAGTCGAAGTATGAAAGTTAAATGCAAAGTGTGAAAAACAAATTCTGTATTTGTTAACAATAAGTTGGACTTAAGCACCGATTTGGAGGCCTTAAAAACATTCAACTTTAAACATGAATATTGCAATTATTAATTATTATGTTGAGGCAAAGTGCACTCAATGTTTGGTAAACGACTTGTTTCACTAAGCCCCGTACCGCCACTCTCCTCCTCTCCTCCCTCTGGTGCTGCTGGCCTCCTTATCGTTATATTTGCCGTCTTATAAGTTAATTAATTTCTTAAATAAATCATGAACACACTGATAAAGTAAGCTATTGTGGTAGCAGCCACAGCTTGCCACAAACCACAGCCAGAAGCTAAAGCCAGGGCTCCATGTCCCATGTTTTTGGGCATTGTTATGTGTAGTGGGATTCGGGCCGACCTTTTCGTGGCAGTCAACAGTTAATACTATTAAGGCTCCCAATTGGGCAGCTTATTTTAGCATAACTTTTAGCGAATCATTTTGAAACGGGTAATCTCCAACTAATTGAGAGCTGTTACTTAACTGAATACTGTCATCGATTATGACAGATGATGAGTTGGGTAGAGCCTCAGACAGATTTGAGATGGGCATTTTCAGCTAAGGAACACATCATGCTTCAAAACGTATTTTAAAATATGCTTAGCCTAGTATTTATTTTTAAAATTATTGCATACAGAGTTTAGGCTTATTATGAGAATTTAGATGGCTTTAGATCATGTGTTTTTACGTGAGTATATAAATAGAATAATTAAATCTGTTGCATTGATAATTTAAATGCCACCACTCTCAATATTCAAATTCTTCAATTAGCTTTTGCTTTTACTTTATGAGTCTCCGTTTTCGTTAAGGACGATTCAAATAAAATGGCGAATCGATTATTTATCCCATGTCCAATAACAAATAGAATAGACCATCTGGGTACCCTGATATCGAAGTCGAGCTGACTCGACTACAGCGTTCTTACTTACAGTTTTATTTGTCTTTGCGAAATGAATATCAAAACAATTAATCAAAATATGAGACAGGCCATATCCACTTTTCTGAAAGCAAACCAATGTGCCAGCATTAAGTCAAAACTAAATTATATTTATTTCACAAACAAGATTGTTTACTTAGCTTTATCCACGACGATTGATTTTTTCTTCATCAAGTTGGTCATTACACAATTACTTTCGATCGATTTAACTGTCCCATCACCAGTAGGCTAAAAGAAATCATTTCAAAAATTAAAACTTTGTTATTTTCTATGTTGTTGTCAAAATTAAATTTTAAAATTATCAATTTAATTAGAATTGTATTTTAAAGCACTAGAACCTCTTGAAATATATAACTGTTCGCGTGATTGATATTGACAAACTTTTCTTTATAACCAAACGCTAAGTAATAATCACAAAAAACAGGTAAACACGAACTTCGAGCATTCGTAACAAATTTAATAAATTTAATGAGCATAATTTTATCCCTTACGGGCAAAAACTTTACATTCTCTATAAATTCGAGATTGTTAAACATACTGATAATGGTAATGAATAATTTGAATACAATATTTTCAAATTGCTTAATTAACATGCCTAATTTAAATGTTAAATAATAAATAAAAAAACATATCCATAAAGTAATTTTTGTCACAATGAACAAGAAAACTTTTAATCATAGAAATATATATATACTTTATATAGCAGTAAAAGTATTTTCGCAATCTTTTATGCACGTTACCAAGTATAAAAAGCACAATTTGTAAATGCCAACAAAGACACAAATTTGTTAAGAGGAGAAAGGAAATTCAAAGCTCATTGGCATATCTACATAATTCTGGTTCAATGCATCAGGAAAACACACACACACACGCGCACAAACACACACACACACACACACACATAGAGTCAAACAACAGATTATGCAGAGGAAAACAAAAGCAGCAAAGGATTCGCTGCCAGCGGCCACTACCACAAAAGTATGCCAAAGATGAAAATCCATTTGCACCATAAAGCACAGTTGCAGCCACAGCTGCAACAACAATTGCAACAATGCATCTACATACACACACACATATATGTTTGTTTGTGTTCAAATATCGATTTATCTGTGGCAACATTGTAATTTGCAGCACTTTACATTTGCTTGTTGACTTCTTGGGCAAACTTCAAAAATCAACTAAATAACAAAAAACGAAAAAAAAATAAACAAAAGCTATTAAGAAGTTATTATTATTAACAAATGACTTTAGCTTCAAGAATTTAAATATTATAATAACTTAATAAAAATATAAAATGTTAAATATAAACAAGAGGTATAAGAATATAAAATACCATTTAAATGCAAAAAATAAAGCTGCAAAACAATTAAATCAAAAATTTAAAATAAAATGTAATGTGATATAACTAGAATAAAAGCTCGTCTTATTCAAATGCAAGTTTACTGAATAGTTTTAGATAACCCATAAAAACACAAAAATAAATTCATTCAGCTGTTATCAATAAATGGTAGATTGTAAAATGTAATCCAAATGTTTCTCGGTTTGTCTGATATTCCTTATGGTCATCTGTGCAATTGCATTTATTCGAGTATTTTAAGTATTTGCTAGCTGCGACAATTCGAAAGTAATTTGCCACAGTCTGTGGCTCCAAGTCATTTTAATTTTCTTTTGTGAGAAAAAAGACAAATAAAATGGGCAAGCATTTTATAAACGAATACTAAATAAAGATATTTATATATTTTTATGCAATGGCTGAGTGTGGAACAATTTTGAAAGTCTACATTAAGCAAAATAATATGGTCCCAGCTGGTCAGCATGTGGCCTGTGTCCTGAGTTTTAAGCCCCGAGGCGATTAGTCTACAAATGAATCACAGTTACGGAACAGGCAAGTTATGAGTCCAACTGTCAGTGTTTGTGAAAACTACGGAAAAACGTGTGTTTACGAAGAAAAACTGTTGCTTGTTAGTTGGTACTCTAAAAACGGAAATATCCCAGCCGATAGCAGTTCTACTCCCAGCTGACTGTCCTTAAAAGTTTTGTTTTTGTTTCAAGTACTCTCGAGTTTATTTTGTGTATATTGTCTTATTTTGTCTCAGATAGTCAGACAGAGTAAACATGTCGTCACTCAATGGTTATTATGAAGACTGCTTGTGCGTGTTGCAAGAACAATTTATTGTGGCATGCGACTTAGTATTAAAACTTTAATTGGCTCAGACCAAAAGTACAAAATGGAAAATGTTTGACAATGAAAAATAAAACACCGACAAGAAAAAGAAGCTTTGTTTTATGCATGTAGTAAGTTTATAATTCAAAGACGAATTTAAATAAATTACATAACAACTGAAAACAAGTCAACTCCAACTATTAATGCATTCACAGTTTTGTCAAATCATATATAAAGTATTCAAAAGAGCTTATTAGTTGTATCGTATCTAAAATTGTTTAATACTTTCTCTTTCAATTCTGAAAATGTTATTTATTTGATATTGTATTCCGATATTGCAAATAATGTGTGCAACTGGAAATCAACAAGTATTTTTAAAGTTATCGCATTAATTATGTACAACAATATAATTCCAATTAAATTCATAGGAAATGAAAAGTACTAGTATTACAAAACTGTGTAAAATTTTTAAAAATATTTATAATTGTGAGGCCATGATTTATATATTACCTTTTAAAATCAATATCTATGTATATCGGCCATATTATAATATGCTAAGCAACATACAGGTTAGTATCTAGATTAGGTGTAGTCCTTAAATATATTTTGGATCATATTCTTAATAATCTATTATTTTGGTTGAAATTAATAAGTGCTCCATTGAAATTAAATTATGTTATAATATCTGCCACAGTGTCAAGATACCAAAAATGTAATTTTATTATTAAGTTATTACTATTGAGTAACGAGCACTTTGCGTACGACTGCCTTTTCCTTATCCATCAAATGTGCTTAACTCATTCCGAAAAATGTGACACACATCGGAAAGCTTAATTTGATCATATGCTTGTATGGCCATCTCCTACTTCGCCTCCTCCTGCACTCCAGCACTTTCAGCAGTTTACTTAAATATTGTACACACATTTATCGATCCATGCGCTTTCAATTTCAACCGAGCAAAAATAATAGGGTTACAACACCCAGACACAAAGCCACAACTTACTTTTTGGACTCCAATGAATGACTAATGTGCTTATGAATTGTCATTTTCAAGGCCGAGCGCATTGTTTGCTTCTGGTGTTGTCCTCATGACATGCAGAGCAATTTGTTAGTCCGACTCGGACTTCAATCCGACGCTGACACTATTTCTATTAAGAATTTGTCACACTACAAGGAGAGAGAGGTGCGAGGTGGGCAAAGAATCAACAGTTTGGCACTGGCAGAGAGCCAAAATATGAAGATAGAGAGTGACAAAGAGAGGCATTGCACTGCTTAACCGACGCCGAAAGAGTCATTCTTGTTCGTGTTCGTGTCGTGTTGCCTCGACTCGGTTTAAGGACGGCAACGACAATAGCAGCAGCAGCTGCTTCTGTTAAATTTTCATTTCAGTTCAGTTTCACTTGCAACATTGGCGCGTTTGGACGCGTGCTCTACTTGCGACTGCCAGCGCACCATTCGAACGTATGTGTGTGTGTGCGCGTGTGTGTTGCGTCTGTTTGCCGCTGATGCCGCAACAAACTTCAAGTTGAGCACTATCCACAAGTTAAAAACTCAGTCAGCCGCAACTAAATCAAATTAAATTTGCATCACATCTTTCATCGCTGTCAACAATCAAATTGTTCTTCTTGCCGATCTCAAAAACTTAAAAATGTACTTGGAATTATTTTATTGAAATTAGTGTTTGAACTGTGCACTGTGAGCTGCATCCGATAATTTCCATAATTATTCAAGTGTCATCAAATTTTTAAAAAATATTAAATATTATTTAATTAATATTATCATAATGCTTGTGCGAAATTGAAATCCAACCCAATTTACCAATTCTTGCCGTTCAATATGAAAATCAGGTAAGTAGAAATATTAAAGTTGATTTAATTACTAATTGAAATGTGGCATATTTTACTGTATTTAACAAACTGTTTATAAAATGAGTAAATGGTTTTACATTGATTTAATTGTGGCTAATTTGTGGAAAAAGTTTATCTCCTTGAATTTATAATTGTGTGCAGCCAGTTAAGAAAATCTTCTTTCACTTAATTAATTAATAAGGTTTGTAATGAGGGCTTAAACTGTCAGAGTATCTTTACACAACTTACAACTTACAACTTACTTTAGACCGACTATATAATTTTAATTATTTTGATTATCATGCTAAAGGTCTCGTAAATAGTGGTCTTTCTTGTATTTTAAATTAGATATTTGTTGCATTTAAATGTGTTATAGTTAATATTGAATAAATAAATGTATAAATAATTTTTTTTAATTTCGGCATGTTTATTTTAAATGATAAAATATACCTACAATAATGAATAAGATTTAAATTTTAGAAAAAAACGGAAAATAAATTTAATGATTTCCAAGCGGAATAAAAATATAGAAATAATACAATTAAAAATAAGAAATATTCTTAAATTGTATAGTCAAAATATTTTTTTTTTTGTAATGTTAAAATTTTTTGTTTATACTTAAATGGCATCAATACGGAATACAATTTATCGGGCAACAAATAATTTTCAATTCCCATTTGCCTTTCCAAAAATTATTTGAATATGTGTGTGTCAATATTCGATAAATATATATAGATTTAATTTGTTTCAGATTTGGTTGTGAAATGTGTATTTTCTATAGAAATAAATATAAATATTTGTTGGTTTATATTGATGTTGAATACGAGTAGTAAATACAAATAATAATTTAACAGAATTCTAAATTCGAAAATTAGTTTTGTTTATTTTGGCACCTTTTATAAATGCCAATGTAAATATTAAATATTGAATGTTAATATTTGTGTGTGAAGAATACAGTTCGTTAGGCTTAATATCAAATGGTGAAATAATACTTGTAAATATATACATTTAAATAGACCATAATCACTAGACACGTACTAAGCTGCAAAGTGAACGACCAGGCACACCCACAAAAAAATTCCATATCTTTATCTTTGAGCTTAATAGCTTTAATTAATTAAACAGCACAGCTCCCGGAATCAGCTTGGCCTTCAAATGGTGCCACGCACCCAGACAAACTCTTGCAACATTTGTGTCGTCTTTTAACAATATTATGTTGCTCACCTTGGCGCAGAGGGAGAGCGATTCGCACAATCAGTCAGTGCCAAGGCACGCAACCGCTCCCAAAACAACCCCTTAACCTGCCACGCACTGCCACATTTTGTCCCAGCGCGTGCCACATTTATACCAATTTAAAAAGTGCGGCATACTTCTGTGGCTGCCGCTTGATTGTATATTTATTTGATTTTTGGCTCCTCGTTTTAAGACAGTCTCCGCCCCAAGACTCCTCCTGTCTGTCCCTCTCTCTTGGCCCTTCTGCACTTCTGCCAGCCTGCCGTGGTTGGTTTATGTGCAGTGTTTGTATTTCCCACAGCATTTACATAAAATCTAATCAAAAGACATGCACATTAACCGCCGGCGGTCTCATTAAATTTTAAGCATTTCATATGTGGATGCCGCTCTGCACTTATCTCTCAGATACTTAGATTCGAGGTATTTTGGCCAACCCTAAAAGCATATTTAATAATTTAGTAAAATATCTGTCGTATCAGTTGGCAACCAGTTGTACTTTATTATTTTATTATATTGTTTTTTTCTGCTCTGTTTTTGTTGTCTTTAGCGATAAACAAACCAACAGAGAAAATTCCTAAATATTTAATAACAGCAAAGTTTAACAACACGAAGCACAAATACCCTATAAAAATGATTGGCAAATTATTTAAGGAAAACGTTTTGTAAAGAGCAATTGTTCATAATTAATTTAAATGAATTTAAAGAGGAATTTTAAACACATTTAAAGTTCGATTAAGCTATAGTCATAGCCCAATTGGAGAATATGCGGGTAATAGCAACCTTTAATTTTATTTTTAAATTAAACTTAATGATTGACATGTTCCACTTAATAAATTGGATTTTAATAATTCCAATTGCATGTCATTTGGCCCTTATTGTAAACGGATACAAATAGCAACAAAAAAAATAGTTGATATATTAAATGGACATCAAATGACATATTTGTTGTAGTCGTAGTGTAATCAATAATATATTTTATTTTTCATATTTAATCTTTTTAATTAAATTGCCAATGATTCACATGACAGCCTTTATGTGCATTTTATGCCCAAGTTGGTGGGCCATCGGAGCGAAACAACACGAACCAGAATTGGTAAACCGTAAATCGTGTTTGTAGTTTAAATCAATTAAACTGATAATTTAAAAATAACCAAATTTAAAATTGAGTTGCAAGTTTTGCTGTATTTTGTTATGTTGTATTCCACTTCAGCTGTGCTTCAATTAATTTTCCACCAATTCGATTGCTTTAAACATTTAATTTTATTTTAATTTGAGATTTTAAACCACGGTTAACGAAATTAGAATCTGATTCCGATTCAGGAAAAAACAAATTCTTTCACCTCCGTAACTGATACGTAAAGTGAAGTACTAATATTTCGGTGAACTTATTGATATATTGAATTTTGTGGTATGTTATCGCTACTAATCAAACATACACCACAAAAGATTGATTATCTTTAGGTCGAATGCAGAATTATCTGATAATAATTTAATACCAGCTGGTTGCAAGTACTAAGGAACTTTTCTGTATTCGATAAAAAGGGATTATTTTCCAGGTTGTGCATAAAATATGTGTTCTAAAGAGAATAAAATAAAGTGAATTAAAGGAAGAAGTAAAAATCTCCATGAATCAGCATCAACAGATGAGTCGACTTAGCCATGCCCATCAGGTAGACTGTTATTTAACTTAACTTAAAATTTGAATTAAAAATTCTCATATACCAATGTAAACTTGTAGATTCCGATACGATTTTTCCGGGACAAACAGTATCAGCCTTTGGAATTACATTATTTTAAATTAATAGCCCCTTTTATTTTAAATTTCCATATGCCGCACTGAACTATCTTTCATTGGACTTCAATTTGACGATCATTGAATTGCCAACAGTGCGTAACATTTTTGTAATTACTCAATAAACCAAATTCGTCGCCGATTAATTAGAATCCACAATTCGCATTCGCCTGGCTCAACCCAAATTGGGATTGTGAAATTCTACTTGCTGCACTCAGAGTGCAAATTCAACAAATAATCCCATTCATAAATTTGTTCAATGCGTATAAAATTGGAATCGTCAATCGCAAATCAAAAGCAATTATAAAATTACCCAGCAGAGAAAATCAATCACAATTATAATTAACTCCGCTAGCATAAAAATGCGAACAACTGATTAAGTCGAAGGGCCATCGAAGTAATCAGCGGTTAAAATAAATGTTTAAATGAAAAGTATTTTCGCATTAATTTTTAAAGGGAAGAAGATATTTTAAATTAATTGAAGGCCTGACAATCAACTCGACAATCAATCCAGTAATCAATCAGCTTGATAAAACACAATGCCAGCGAATTACTTACAGAAATGAAAGTTAAGCTGTGACAGAAACCGAATTGTGTGTTTTGCATAATAATGCCAGCCAACTACGTGCCACAGAAACTGAGCTCGACTTGACTATATCTGTAGGTATCCGTTTAGCAGTCAACCGCATCCCAGATACAAATTAGTGTCGAGAGTGTAGCGAACTAGACGCAAGCCGCAGCGTTGCCAGTCGATTGCATGCTCAACCCGGGGGCATGGCAATCTATTGCCGCACCCAGACACATATTTCCCTTTTATTTTGTTTGCATTGAAATGCGGCATTTTCAAACCATTCTGTGGCGCTGAGTCTGCAATGGATATGGCAAAAAAGTCTTTAGTTAAACCCAACCGATTTTCAATGGTTTTTGGGTGGAATTGACACAGAGCTCCTGGGGCAAAATCCTCGTGAGCTCTTGGCTATTTGCCATGGCTGCCGCATCTGAAATTTACGATAGAGCCAAAGTATTCACATTGCCAAAATTGACAACAGTTTTAATTACAACACCGACTGAGGGCTAAGATTATGTTGCATACTTTCGAGAACCCAGCATTTTGCTGGTTTGCACCAAAATTTATAAAGTAAAGTGGAGCGTGCAACATTTTGAAGAAACCTCAGCAGTTTGGCCGTCAGCTTTGAGTCCCAGTGGAGTGGAAAGTTAAAGTCTGAGCTGAAATTGGTCATTCTTCGCGACCCACAACCATTCATTTAGATAACTATATTATTTTTGTGGCCATTTCCCATTTGTGTCATGAACTTTTCAACTCTTTTATTCGTTCTCGTCAACTTGCTCCCATGACAATGTACATTAATTAATAGTAAGAAAATATTGTGAGGATGAAACTCAAAGCAAAAATAATACATTTATTCGTTATGATAATTGTGGAAGCAAACCAATTGTAAAACAATAAAAACAACAATTTATTATGATGATTGTAGACGAACTTGTGGATGAATTAAATATAAAGTAAAGACTTGGTTATTAAAGGACTGAGTAATAATTGCGAGACTTTTGTTCTCTTAAATTAATTATAAGTAAATTTTATTTAGTTTAAAATGATTTGACAACAAAATCCATTGTTCAAAATTCTAAAGATGTGCCAGAAACATAATTAATGCTTTGAATTTCAAAAACCTTTATAAGATTAAATGATAAGAATCAGCATCTACGAATACCGAAAGTTGAATACACTAACTTAACTAAAGAAAACTTGAGTGCATTTAAATTTATTTTATTTTCTCTAATTTTAAATGATATGAGACACATTTAATTAATACTTTGAAATTAGTATTTTTATTTAGTATCAGAACTTAAAGAAGCTGTAAACATTGGAATGAAAAGCTATATTATAAACATCAAAGTGGACACTGTTTATTAATCGTTAATTTAATTGTTATTACCTATTGAAACCATTTATTCCTATGCTCCGATTTTTATCATTTTGTGAAAGACAATAAAGTCCGTCATACAGACAGACATGGCTATATTGAGTCGGTTATTTATGCAACTCAAAAATATATATATTTTGTGGTTTTATATATTTTGTCAATATTATATTATTCTCCAAAGAATTTAAGAGATATGAGGGTTAAGGCATCAAAGATGACAGCATAAATTTCCACACAACTTTAGCTCAGGTGGTAATCGCCTTTCCGGGTCGGAATTCAAATTAATTGTACGCTTGCTTTTCATGGTGGCTGCCGCAAAGTGGGGCACACATCACAAATGTTACCCCATCAATCGCCGCTCGGCTTTGTGGTTGCTGTTGCTGTTGGCAGCTGCTGTTGCACATTGGTATATAAAATATGAGCACTGCGTCGCAGGACAGTCAAAGGCAACTCATCAGCATCTGCCATGGGGCAGGCTTATTTATGGACACAATATGTAAATATATTTGCCGCACATACATATTTTTAATCGCTGCAATTTGTATTGGTTAACGATTTTTGATGGCAAAAAGGATATGTTTGCTTTCTGATTTTAGTTGCATACTTTTCAGAAACGAATTTTTTGAATACAATTTGCATATTTTACCTGGTACGAGAAGAACTTTCAAAGACCACAATTTTTTATTCACTTGGCATTGCCTATAAGAACATTATTGAGATATATTTATATTTATTATAAGAAATATTTATGAACATCACCAAATATCTGTGGATAAAAAATAAAAGAATTGAGAATTTTTATTCATTTTAAATATATAAACACGCTTATTGATTCTTTTTTAGTTGACCGATTTCTTATATAGTTTTTTTTTGAAGATATATTTTTAATTTATAAAGAAACTGCATCTGGGCATAATATTTAAATATATCAAAAAGAACTGGTAAAAACACGAAGACTCAGTTAAAAAGCAAAAGCGAGTGAAATTATGCACAAACCTTTATACAGAAAAACATCCAATTAGTGAATGTTTCAAAGTGTTAATTAGAATATCTAATGGGGTTGAGCAGTCTCGACTGAAACATGCTTACTTAATATATTAAGGTATATGGTAGAAGTTTGTTACTCTTCTCTGAACAGACACCTCAGGAATAACATATATAATTAACCAGCATCTGTGCTATTTTTTATTTGATTAGATGTGCATATGTTACTCAGCTTGGTAGACCTCTTTACCTCTTTTTAATTAATTAATAATATTATATTTTTATGATCATTGACATTTGAAATTGGAACTCTTATCTGTAAGAGTATATATTCTTCAGTGTGCTAAAGACAATAGTACTTTCTGGTTTTTATTTGAAGTCTGCTAGACTTTTCTGTCTGGTTCGGCTTCTCTATGCTAAGTACCCACTTTGAAGCGAGGCGTTCGCTTTAATTTGTGGGCTTTTTCCCACATTTGTGAGTTGACGTGGATTGCAAATTGAACACGTTGCCAGCAATTTCGCTTTTGACCCGCATTCCCTTCAGTTACACTCTTGGCCTTTCTTGGTCTTTCTGTCTATCTACCCATCTCTTCCACACAGGTCTCTGGATTGGGCCTATTTTTGGTGCTAAAACGCTCGTGGTTGCGATATCTGGAATAGCGAAAGACCACATATGTCTTTGAAAAAGTATTTGAAATGGAAATGCGGGTGGATACTACGTTGACACAGGCAGATTTGAGATTGTAATTGCTTTTTCGAGTCAGTAACTCGGCAAAGCAATTAGAAATAAGAGCTACACAAGTAAAGAGTATTGAAATCAATTGAAGAGTCATTAAAACTGTGCACAGGTGTTTTTCATAATATTCCAATAATTAAATAATTTAATTAAAACAGAAAAGCTACTTAAAGTGCACTTAGCAAGCATACAGCTCAGGCAAGATTAATCGACTTTCCAGTGAAAAACATTGAAACAGTTTAAATACGAATTTCGACTCAATGTCATTTAACAAAGCCGCCCGCATTTCAGGTAGGCGACCATCGCAGGATGGCGACAACATAAACAAAGAGTTGCTTTTGCTTTTATTTGCACGGTGTGGCAACACTCTTAATAACCACAAACACCATAAATAGCGTCACCTAACAACACCAGAGCAACCAGTGCCACCAGTGCCACCAGTGCCACCAGTGCTCAACGGCAGCTGAGCAAGCAATTTCCATGCATATCCATCAAATGAAAAGAAAACATAAGCCAGAACATGGCTGAGGCCAGAACTTGAGTCTGGGTTGCAAGCCCTCGTAAATCTTGAAGCCAACTAATTTCCGCAATCAGAAAGTCACTTGCCCCACCAGGGCGTATTTGCAACAAAACAACCAAACAACCAAACAACACCAAAAGCAACAACAAAGACATCAACAACTATGGGCAAAACCATGTAACGCCAGGCATTATAAGCACCTCAGTTATCCTAACTATCATTGCTCATGTGGCTATGAAGGTTATCTGTTCGCTCTTTATGTGTGTCCTGTTGTGTCATGTGTCATTTAAAAACAAAAACACAAACACACCTATACCCACCAAAAGAGCAGCACTTAGGACAAGGACGGTGTGTTGGATGAGGGATGAGGAGGGAACTGATGTTTGCCCATTTTTACGATGACGTTGCCAAGTTGCAGGGCAAAAGTGACACCAATCCCATAGTTCACATTCGTGTATATATAAAATACAGAGTGTCAGTCACTCAACGTCCTGCCCACCTTTTTATGTACCCAGAACACAAAGGACATCACATGATCGACATCCCCAACCCCAACCACCCCCCGCCAGACTACATATTTACATGTTTCTACACTGACACCTGACTAAACTGACATCAAATTTATTATTCTGGCAGAAGAATGGAGAACAATGAAAAGTATTAAATTAATTCATTTTTGTCTGTTTATATTTTGGTTATTTTTTGATCCACTTCATTTAAAGTATTTATTTGAAAGAGCTAATTTTTTAAAATCGAAATGAGAAATATTTGACTAGATCTGGAGTTTTGCTAGTTATTTAAATAATTGTATATAGGAAAAGGAATACAATTTAAAGTTTTTTGAGTTCAAGTTAAGTTTATTCCTATATATTAACTAATTCTCGAGCAGCACATAATCCGTCGCCTGTTGTTGCACATATGACAAATAATTTTAGGTGTGGACTCAATCAGCCAAAACAGATTTGTGTTTGTTCGATAATTTGTGAATTTAAATTGGGTATTTGGTTTTGGTGCCCAAGTGTCTGTCATATAACAATAATTATTTGCCAGTCATTGAAAAACAATTTCCCTTTCGATTTCCTTGCATTTTTCTGCTGGCTCGCAAAAGTTTTTTAACGGAAATTGTTGCAATTTATGATTTAATTTATGTTCCTTTTTTAATGTTGCCGCCCGTTAGCTTCGATGGCTGCCAATGCGATGTGCTCAATGTTGCATATAAATGCGCTGATTATCGCGGCACGTTGCACACCACGCCCACGCAACTGTCATTCAGGTCCTGTTAAGTGTTGGGGCGTTAAAAGGATGCGCATCGAAAGCGCCAAAGATAAAATGACAATCAGACTGTCTAGCTTGGGTAATCAACTGCTAACTGGGCCAGAACGAAACCAATAAATATCAAGCAGTGATTGTTTCCGAACACAAACAGAGGCTTGACCCTTCAGTTGGTATAACAACAGCAGGAACGATACAGTAAAACCAGGAGCACTGAAGTACAATGGTCCAAATACCACTTTTAAAAAATAAAAACGGATTAGAAAAATTTTAAAATGAAACTCATCTTATTATTAAGAAATTAATTCAATATATATCAATATGAAACAGTAAAATCTTAAGATTTTACTTGTACCCAAATTTTTATTTTATAAACTCACAGCTTATTTCGTTATTTATTTTTTAATTATAATAAAAAAATATAGGGATTAAAATAATTACTTTTCATTTCTTTATTAGAAATAAATAAAAAATAAATTTAAACATTAAATATTTCTAAAAAAAAAAAATGCTTAACGTCCTTTCAAATTGAATTATTTTTTGTATACTTTAAAATGTTTTTAAAAAGAAATACAAATAAAAACTGTTACTTTCAAGCCGTTTTTTCAAGCAAATTTTTTTTTTAAGGCATATTTCTTAAAAATTGAAAAATGTATAATGTTCAGTGCAATTTTTAGATGGTTAATGGAATAATTTGACTTTCTATGGAGAGAGCTTCAAATGTGTACTTAAATTTGTGTAATGAGTTTAAATTATATCCAAAATTGTGCTGACGGCCGTTTGTATTTATTCAGCTAAGGTTAGTTTATTTGCGTCACACTCAATTTTCATTGATACACAAAATGTTCTATGCGCTAGAGAAAATTCGATAAAATTTGAATCAAACGTTTCGAAAGTGTCACGCATTTGTGAAGAAACATCCCCACTCCCCCCCACACCCACATCCACATCCCCACCAAGGGCTTGCTACTCACACTTATTGCAGCAGGATGTGCGACTCATTTAAATGGAGAGCAGAAAGATGCATGAAAATTGGGCATTCATCGCATTTTGTTAAAATTTTTTGATGACACTTCTTCCTTTCATTTTTTTTTTATTTTTGGTAAAGTGACATTACGTATGAAAAAGTGAAAAGCATCATTTTTATGCGACACACTTGAAAAGGTTTTCCACTCATGTTTTTATGAGTTCAAAAGAACGACGAAAGTCGAAAACCAAAAATTGACTCAACCCCCAAACCCACACAGCTTGTCAAAATGCAACCATGGGAACACTCCCATTCTCCTCTCTCCCTCTACAACTCTCTGTTTCTCTCTCTCTCTGTCTCTTTCTATCTCTCTCTCTCTCTCTCTCTCTCTCTCTGTCTCTCTCTCTCTCTCTCTCTCTGTTTGTGGAAGTGAAACTGTTTGCGCCAGTTGCCCAAGCAACTGCCAAATAGCGCGAATATTTTATGTCAACGGATGAGCGACGCCGAGAAGTATGCAATGCAATACTTTTGGCTATAAGTTAATTGCGTAATAGACAGAGACAGATATAGTACACTCGCAAAATAATGGTACTAAATATACAAAATTATTTTTACTGAATATTTATTTATATTTCTGAATGTCAACTTCTAAAATTGAAGAAAAACAGCGTTTGCAAATTTAGAAAAATTATTTAAATTTGGTTAGAAGTTGTTTTCCATTTATGTGTACTTGTATCTTGTTACTTATATTATTAATTAATACATTTTTATATTTCACATTTATACTAATTAGTTAATAACTTAATTTAACTTAACTTGCAGGACCTTCACATTTACGTCTAATAATATAGGTTTACTTTTTACCTTTTTACAAATATTTTACATTGTTTATAAATTTTATTTATATTTTTATTTATAATATTTTTTGGTAATTTTCGATGTTGGGAAAGCCTTTTAATTTAAAGAATAATTTAGAGTAATAATTATTATTAACAATTATAAATATTTGAACATAAAAAATATTATAACATCTAGAGCAATTTTTTTAATATGAGTGTAATTTTTTCTGAGTGTTAGAGAGAGGAAGGGTGAAAGATAACTTGACGGAAAAGTTGGAAAGCAAATGCGAAATTTTATTTTATACATAAATACATTCGACATGAATATGTATAAATAAATAAATATATATATATATATATATATATATATATATATATATATATATATATACATTACCTTATAAAAACGGGCTTCACTTGAATTGAGGGACAGGTACAGGGGCAGGGGCAATGGCAAGAGGAAAAGGCAAAAAGTACTTGTAGTTGAAGGTGCAGGAAGTGCTTGTGTAATTGCTGGGCAAACAAACACTCAAAGGCTATTTAAGAGCACTCAAGCAGACCTCCGACTCTTTGAGCCATCCATTTCCCATAAGGACAGTTTCAATTCCGGCACAATTGTTAATTAGGCAAAGTGATGACTTACGAAATCGTTTTGGTCTTCAACTACAAAAAAAACTTTTTTAATATCAGTCTTGGGATAAGTGCAGCCAAATAAGAAATGTGCTTCAGGCAACTAACTTGATGAAATTGAAATGATATTGGCCAATTCAAATACTTGCCTCAAAGGAAGCAACAGAATTTCGAGCTAATAACTTCAAATTTAATTTCGGCTTTAATGCTTACGGCAGTGTGTTATGAGGAGTGTGCGTGTGTGGATAGGTGTATGAGTGTTGGGTGCAGTGGGGATGTATCTAAAAAAAAACCCAATTCAGCCAACAACCGCCAATTTGGAATTCGTAAAAACTTTGTCGTTCTCCTTGAAAACTTTCTCAGACTGTGAAACTCACAGCCAAAAAGCTTTCGTCGCCGTTTTCGGCTAACTGCGCTGGTAAGCCTATAACACATACACACCCACAACCACACACACACACACATGCACACTTAAGGCAACAACTTAACGTCATTATGATAAAGTTGAGGCAATCAATTGATTTTGTGTCTGCCTGGTTGCATGCATCCACAAGTATCAGCTAAAAATGTACACATTTCTGAAGGAACTTGACGACAGGTGAATCCAGCTAATAAATCACATTGGCATTTCAGCCGTGCCAATTACTCAAAAATGCCTTTAGCCCAAGCAGACAATAGACAATCTCTCATTATTCAAAATGCCATGGAGTTTGATTCTCAATTTTAAGCTGCCGCATATCTTTAAAGCGATTAATAAAGTAGAAAATAAAAAATTTAAGAAAACCTTCTACAAACCGCCATAATTAAGCCATTAAACTGTTGACAGACTGACATAACAGAGTCTGCTGATAATGTTGTATTTTATTTCTGAGCACAGTGCAGATTATGGGCTGTCAAATGCCTTAAAAACAAAATAAGTGTGGAAATTTTGAAATATCTCCTATTAGGGGGTTCATTGAGTGGAAGCCGAGGGGCTGTTGAGCCAAGATGACGGCCCAAAAAGCCAGTTAAATGAATTGTTGAGTGTATTGTACAACTAAATAATAACAGTCGGAACTGCATTATCATATAAATATATATTTTGGTGTTGGATTGACGACAATTGTTATGTGATCCCTGAGAGATTTGCTGTCAGTTTGCACCCTCTTTGAAATACCCCAGTCAAACACAGGAGCACAAAGCTAAAAAAAAAGCTACTTGAAAAAGTTAAACCAAAGTCAAGTTTTTAACTATCTCAAATAGTAAAGATCTTAAAACTTACATTAATATAATTGCTTATATAACTCGACTTCTGATATTGATGATGGATAAGATAAGTTTGACGAAGTCGGAACACAATTAAATACCGCCTTAGAAAGAAAGAACAGACAGAAAATAAGTTAAAAACCCAAAAAGTTTGCTAAAATTACATTAAATGCTGACGCTTAACTGATTATTAATTGGCCTTGTATTTGTGTGATAAATGATCTCAATGTCTTGATTGATAGACAGCCCTAATTGCTCTTGTTTTTTTTTTGTATAGCCCAACAGAAATTAATCATCAATAAATAGCAGAAAATATTAAGATAAACTCAAGCACAAGACAAATTGGCTTAAACTTTCTACACCAATGACTTAAGCAGTGATCCAATCAGAACAGAAATATGCTTTCCAGAATGCCAAATACATACATCACACACACACACACACACACACACACACACACACACACACACACACACACATGCGTGTGGCTTTCACTCGAGTGCCGTTGTTGCTGAAGTAGTTTCGTATTTTTGCGTTTGCGTTTGCAAGTGCATAAATTAAATTTAACAGAACAATTTTTCACATAACAAGTTTTTAGCTGCAAAAAGTAAGCATACGTCCCGTTGCCATTCAGGGAGTCGGAAATCTGGTTAGCCGTCAAGTTTGTGCTTCTGCTGCTCCCTCTTGCTGCTCCCTGCTGCTCCTTGCTTAGTCTCATATTTTGCCAGCAAAACTAATGAAAAGAAACAGCAAACAGCAAACAGCAAAACACTAAACTGCAAACAGCAAACAGCAAACTAAAAATGCACTCGACAAGGCTGCTGAAAGATATTTAACTCGATGTGCAGCTGCTGCAAGTTTTGGCCAAGCGTATTGTGATTTAAATGGCTTTCATGCTCACTGAATGCCGCACAGCTGACGATTAGCTTTCACCGACCATCGTCGCAATGTTTGCACAAAACCGACCAAAAAAACAAAAAAAGAAAAAAATCCGAGCAAACTCAAGTCCAAGTTGTTGCCATCCTTCGATCGATAAGAGATTTATGCAAAGTGCAGCGGAAATTGAAATTGAAAGGCCCCGGCAACGCCACTACTGCCAGCAAAATGCAGACAGCCTTGCGCCTGGCTCACTTCATGGTACTTGGTCTCTTCCAGCACTTGGTCTCTCCCACTCTCAGCCAGTCTAAGGCCGAGCTGAGAGCCCAACTTATTCACTGTCTGTCTGTCTGCGAGTGCCAAAGATGTCTAACGCTTTTCAATTAAATTCAATTTATTAATTTCAATTATATGCGCTTCAAGTGACCGCATCCCAAGCATCCCAGCACAGAGTCCAAGAGAAAAAATCAAGCAAAAACTGTCAACTCAACTCTCTGAAGCACTGATGCAGAAGTCAACGCCAAATGTGCTAACCAGATGCCGCCCAGCCCGATGGCCTTCTGCGGTTGCTAAGTGCATGGGAGGCATTTGATTGATGTACAACTGTGCCACAGATCTCTGGGGCATTTCTGCTATATACGATATGAGCAACAAGCGAAACACGCAGAATAAAACAAACGTGTTTAGCCCATTAAACAATGAACTTTAAATTCAATTAAATTAAAAATCGACTTTTAAATACGCTTTATAACTGTAAATAATAAACTTTATTAGACTACAATCCCAGAATAAGTAAGTTAAAAGTATCAGAAACACCAAATTTTTATTTATTTATTTAAAATAATACTAAAAGTAAAAGAGATATAGATAAATAAATAAGAAAGATTAATAAGATTTATTTTTTTGAAGATGTATAAGAATAATCTCAAGAAATCTAGAAGAAAAGTATATATCTCAAGAAGTAAATTATATTTAAAATGACTTACGATTATATTGATTTATTAGAAATGGTCCAAAGATTCATTTTACATTGTGATATTTAATGAGGCCGTCAGTCATTTCAGGTTCGATTGCCACAGCTAATAGGGACAAGTTCACAAATCATTTATAGAGTATAGGAAAGTCAAGTCGAATGTGATATGTTGGGCCTGGTACAATTAAGGGCAACAAACAATATCATTCTCATATGTCAAAATCACAGCAGCTGTTCTTTTTTTGTTTGTGTCTGACTTTGGCTAATGGCTTTTTTAGGCGCATTGCCTAAGGAAATTTTTATATATAATGGGCATAAAAAGTCAACCAAAGAAGAGCAAACGACACTAAAAAGATAGCATAAGAGATAAGTCAAGTAACGCCTATGGGCGATAACCGTAAATCACTTACACAATGATGTAAGAAGTGTCGTAAAATCTACGAGAAGTCACCTGCATGGCCATCTCGGTGGAGAGGTCAGTTTGTTCAGTGTCAGGAGAGAGATCTGTGCGGGGCAGTCAATATAAATGTATTCAATATATAGAAATACGGACAGTGTCAGCAGAGACAGAATAGACACACATTGGACACAGATCCCAACTGGAAGAGGAGAGACCGCAATAAATCGACATTGTGGTTTGGAGGCAAGGCATCTCGCCTTTGGTCAAATTAAAACATTTTACCTGTGCTGTCAACTGCCTGATGTTGACAAATTAGAGGTTTTTCGAGGTGTGGCACCTTCTTCCATGTTTTGTCATGCACAACTCCCCACCCAAGTGGCATTTGCTGTGCGAAATTTTACAGCCGAGCAAACGCTGAAGCAGATTATCGGTTAAATAAATAGACAAATTGATTTTAATGGAATTGGACACACAGGGTCGACCAGGCGACCAGGCGACCAAACGACCAGGCGACCAAACGACCAGGCAGCCAGGCGACCAAGCGCCCAGCTTGGGATGTCGATTTCCCCATGTGCACGCCATGGACACGGCCACAGATAAGGACACAGACAGGACAGTGACCCAACCCTGTTGTGCAAACATAATTTCATGTAATTCTGTCTTAGCTTGTTTTCTCACTCTCATTTTTATTATTTTCTGGCACAGTTGCTGTTTCTGTTGCTGTTGCTGTTGCTGTGGTTATCCTTTTTATACTTGCTTCATAGCAAACCCAAATACGGCCTGCTTTCGACAACTTGATGGACACTTCTGGCAATGCCAAACGACGGTTTATAAAATACCAATCACATGGGTTGCCTTGAAATGTCCAAAAATTGCACATGTAACCGGGAATATCTAATGAGAATTATAAATATTAATATGAATTTTCATATAACAATAACAATATAAAGTGTGTTTTTTTTATTATTTAATGTCTATTTAAGAAAGCTTGTTTCAATTAGCGTGCACACCCACATTGGCAGACAAATTAAATAATCATCGATATAGCTTAAAGTGTAAGTCGATTAAGCCTTGAATTACCCAGTTTGCTTCATGAATATATTAATCATAGACATAAATAAATAAAACATGAATACACCTTATGCCACGCCCTTTAAAAGAATATCATTATATAACAGACTAAGCGGACTTTTAAAGCTGGTTTTATTTTTAAAATTATTATTATTTTAAATTTATGGTCCAACATGTAATATTTAATTAAAGTACAGTCTTTTTAAATATTCTAAATTGTTTGATTTTCTCATTATTGAAAATAAAATCATTTCTAATACAGTATTTTTATTTGTTTTTACACCTGTTTTTTTTTTTGGCAAAGTAGCTCATTGTGCAACAGCCATTTTCTACTAATTAAAACAGGCAACTTGCACAACTACTGCAGAAAGACAATAACCCTTCCAAGTGGCATCTTCAGAAGCTATTTGGCATTTCATGGCAGACAAAAAAGTTATTGCCCAAGGATTAGTAGTCCTCAGCTCCTTTAAATTGTAGTGCGGTTGTGAGGGGAGGGGTGTGGTCGAGGGCACAACTTTTAATGATGTGCTTTGTATGCGAGTGCGTGTTACATGCTAGCCACATTACCAGAGAGGAGCAGGAGATGACAATTTTCTGAGTGCGAGCTGTAGTTGGTACATGGTTATTCCCTTCTCTCCGTACTCTTCTTCATCTTCTTTGGCTTACGTGGATGCAACTGGGAGCTCATGCAACGGGCTCGAGTTTTTGTTTTTGGTGCCATCTCCAGCTAATATTTCTCGCCGCTTGGCCTACATTCTTCACAGGTTCACATCCTTCTAACATCCTTGTGCTTCCGTGCTCATAGAAATAATACAAGTTTCACTTAATTGCACTCGAAAAACTGTGCATGACAATTGCACTCAACTCGAATGACAAGTGCGGTTGGGCTGAGCATTGGATTCAGGGGTTAGGTTTGGATTTGAATTTAAATTTTGGGCTGGGATTGAGGTTAGTCGAGTTGGTCCATCAGTTTTCGGTTTCACTAATGCAGACAGTTTTTGACAGAAACAGTCGGACGCACTTCAGACACCAACGACATCCCCCGGGTTTCAATACCACATCAAAACTTTTCGTTTTCTGCTTTGGTTCTTCGGATTAAGTCAACTCCCACAAAATTCTCCCGGCAACCGTCGTCTGCCATTGAAAGTTATTTACGCATAAGCAGCACATGCATGAATAGGATACTCCGGAGCAGAGGGGCATCCGGGGACATCCTTCAGGCAGCCGCATGCTAATGAGCAGAACTTTCTTTATTCACCTTCATAGTTTTTGTGCTTTATTTATGTTTTTTGTTCTCTGGTGTTGAACTTTTCATGCACCTCTTTGGATCATGTCTACCCCAAGTCGTGGTGCAACAGAAACGAGGCAAAAACATGGCGGACACAACTTAAATGAAAACTTCTTGAATTCAACAATACTGTTCGCAAAAAGAGTCAAAGAACAACTTTGGCCTAGAGGATGGCGTAATGATATCCAAATTGATTAAATTTCTTGTTGCTTTCCAGTGGCTTCAAAGTATGAGAAGTGAAAAATGAATATTAAATTCCAGGCTGGGCGATATATTGAAAACGAAAACAAGTTTTTCATTAATTTAAGCCGTATGGCAGAAGTTTAATTAAAATGTTTTAAAATGCATATCTACACAAAAGAAACAATAAATCTTATTTTCCGATGTTCTTCAAATGTTTTTATGATTTTGAATACCAATTTTGTGCCCACAAATTAAAATGTTTGTGTTTAAATCAGTTTAGTTGAACTTTTAGCCAGATGATAATTTAAAATGCAATTCAACACAAAAGAAACGATAAAACTTATTTTCTACTGTTATTTAAATATATACTGATAAAATAAAATAAAAATTATATTTGATTTTTAACTTTATGTACTTAGTTTGTACACAAAAATTATAATGTTTGTTTTTTTTTAAACTATCAGTTTAGTTGAATTTTTACTAAATTATAGTTTATAATGCCATTAACACAAAAGGAACTATTTATCTCACGATTAAATTTGAATTGAAATGCAATTAAATTTTTGACTTTAGATACAATTATGCAAGCAGTGGCATTTAAATTCTGATAGTCTGACTTACAGAAAAGAGTAGCACTTGCCACTTATTTAAAATTTAACACCTTTTACCATTTTTATTCGCCATTAAAGAAGTGTTGTCAGGCCGCGACTCGCCTTAATACCAAGAAGCTCTCAAAGAAATTATCCTTGAGCGCAAATCTCTTGACTGGCCTTGAGAAGTAAGATGAAATTGCAAAGGGTCTTTCATAAAATGGTGCACTATTTTGAGCTTTTAAAGAGAAAAGAAGCTAAGCGAAGAAAGCCTTTTAAACTTACCGTTGAGCTGTGGTTGCTTGCAACCTTTTCCTTCTGCCTGCCTCTTCCCCAAGAACACATTCAGACGGCTGCCTACTGCACTGTGTTGTAAAAGGGGGAAACTTAATGTTACTTGTCAACATGAGCAAATAAATAAGGCAAGCAGCTAAAGATAAATTGAAATTTATGAACCGGCCAAGGAAGTCAAATGCCAAAACAACTAACCGACAAAGCATTTCACCACTAAAACGCTACTAAGTAATTTATAAGGCACAAAAATATTGTACTAACAGCACAAATGATGTTGCAGGCAACACAAATATAATTTTCCACTCTAGGCAAACGGCAAACAGTTGAAGTTCAATTTGAGCAGACCAACAAAATGTTCAAAAACGAACTGCGGGTACTTTAAGATATTTACGAGAATATTTTTTAAAACAAGTTGTTAATTGCAGAAAATCACAAATTACACTTAATTAAAAACAAAAAATAAATACAAATTTTAAAGATTAAAATGGTATTAAGAAGGGCGTTAATATAAATAACGGAAGATGTCCAAAAATATATTCTTAATAGTTATACACATATTAAGCATAAAAGTAATTTATACAAGTTTCTTAAACAGACAAAATTCTTTAATGTTTTCAATGCTAATCTGCCATATTGTAAAAGTATGCAAATTGCATAAAAATAACCATTGTCCCTAAGGATATGCTTCTCAAAAAGTGACAAAAGTATTTTCTGTGCCTTTGCCAATCTATTACAAACTTTACGATAATTTTATTATACCCTCTTCAAGGGTAATAGGAAATTCAATGGCCCAGCCCACCTGTCGAAAACTACAAAGCTTGCGGCAATAAAAGGCAGACAAGCTGCTATTGTGTGTGTGTGTGTGTGTGTGTGTGTGTGTGTGTGTGTGTGTGTGTGTGTGTGTGTGTGTGTATGTGTGTATGTGTGCTGTGTTCCTTGCAATACATTAGCAGAGCCTTATTAAATTATACAAGCAGTTTGTAGTTGGGGCCTTGGGGTTACGCTCGAACAACCCTTCTGGCTGTCTCAAAATTTTAAAGTGTAGCATATTTAAGCTAAATGTTGCAACTACAACGAGAGTGAACTGCAGTTGCCCCACAAGCACACAATAACATAGTACTAGCTACCGACAGATTCTGTCGAATATTTATGTCTACACGCAATTCGCACAGTTTTGCCCGACGGCTTCTTTGGGAGCCCGAGTCTGGTTCTCAGAGCACTAGATCAGAGCTGGTTGGTATCCGTGTGCTTTGTGTCGTGTTTCATTTGTTGTCACCAGGTGATAAGTGTGGTTACCTTTAGTTAAATTTACTCAAGGCATATAAATTATAGTTCATTGTTCTGTGCCCGACTAACTCCTGTGTGTGTGTGTGCTCACTATTCTAAGTGGCAGGAGTCGGCACTTGGGTTATATATTTAAAATACAGCAATAATGCCAGTCAGACAAACTTGTATAGCCATGACTGTATTTCCCCATGATATTTGACTTTTGCTTTCAATTTCTGACTCGCCTTTTGTGTGGCAGCCTTCGCGTTGCGCCTTTAATTTAATTTCATCCCGCATATTCTCCATTATGCCCCATTTGAAGCGTCAAGTGCGCCCTGGAAATCAGTTGGCAAAGTCGCATTCGAGTGTTGAATCCACTAGAGAAAGAGATATAGAGAGAGGGAGAGAGTACTGAGAGGCAGCAGACATTATATTTATTATGCAAACATCCAAAATGGGAGGCCGTTTCAATTGTATCAAGAGCAAGTCACATGTCAATAAGCAAGTCAATTGTCGGCCATATTGAGTGCAAATTAGGCTTATCTAATTCACTCTGTGTGTGTGTGTGTGTGTGTGTGTGTGGCACGAAATTCACATATATTTTGGATTTGCTTGAATACCACAAAAAATGGGCAATATTCAAGGCTCATTAAATTTGATGCCAATGTCAAATTAGCCACGTTCAAGAGCAACTGAAGTGCATCGGCTTATGAAAATTTGAATGCTTGAAGGATTCCCGAAGTATACAAAATATATTAAATAATTGAAAAAAGGCCAACAGAGCTCGTTTATGATGATATTAAGAAGCCAACAAAACGACTATATTGACTTTTATCATTGCGCACAATTTAATTCAAATAGAATACAATAAATAAGCAACAATTGAGAGATATGAACAAAATTCATCCATTTAATTTCGAATTACTCGCTTCATCAAAGACAAAGATTTGAAATAACCGCAATTATAGTCAGGGTAGATAAAGAAATCAACTATCAAGAAATGTTAGAAAATTTTTTTTTATTTTTTATCTAGAATTAGTAAAGGTTATTTGCACTCAATTTCTTTTGTTGCTATCGTCAATCGATATTATTCGATATTGGGCATCGACTTATTCTAATTATTCTAATAAGTCCGCTCTCATAATAATTAAACTCAAAAATAATGTAATTTCAAAGTTAATTTTTAATTAGTCCGAGAATTGTTACTAATTATTTAGTTTTGTAAATCATTTTTTTTTTTATATGTATGAAATATATAGTTTAAGAGAAATATTTCTTGATAAGGTGAGTTATCTCCAAAAATCTGAGTGTAATATTTTGAAGTTCATAGCTTTTATAATCTCTTATTAGCTTCGTCTAATGAGGTAATATTGTTATTATTGAAAGAAGTATAGTTTACACCCAGAAGCCTTGAAAAGACCCTAGCAAAACGCCCACTGATTCCTTTACTGCTTTTAAGTTTGCGGCATTCAGAACATTGTTTAGTTTATATAAAAACCTGCTTATTAAAGAGGCAAATAAAACATTTGCAGACATTATTTGATTGCATTGCAGATAGTTGCCATGCCGAAAAGAAATCAAATTTCGCTTTTCCATAACAACGAGTTGTCGAAAAGCCAACTAAAACTCAATACACACAATTCCCACGGACAATGGGAAAAATAAAATTAAAGAAAAGAAAAGAACAGAAATGAGCTGAAGATGACGTTCAACGCTGTTGAGCTCTTTGCCAATGAAGAGAGAGAGAGAGAGAGAGAGAGACACGCACAGCGCAAAACACGCACAGCTCAATTGTTGTTGTTCTTGTTGTTGTTGCTGTTGTTGTTGCTTTTGTTTTTGCTGTTTTTGTCATTTTCGTTTGGTGTTCTTCCGGCATGTAAATAAATACCAAAGAATAGCGAAAAAGACTATGATTTATTTTGTATTTGGCACGCACAGTGTCAATATTTGTGGAATTCATCAAAGTTTGCTGCTGGACGAATCTCGATGATTGTGCCGAAACACTTGACTTGAAGGCGTCGCCTATTCCCCCTTCCACGTTCCACCTATATTAACAAAAACAACAAAAATCTGCGATGCTCATAAATATGTCGACACTTCTCCACGCCGAGCCAATGTCGAAAACTTATAGCTAAAAATCGAAGCTGTTATTTATGGATTTTATTTTCATTTCCCTTTCGCTTTTTTCTGATATTTTTATTTTTTTCATTTACTGTCGAAAAAAAATAACAAAAAAACGAAAGCAGCCGTCCCATTTAAGCAACTGAATACAGCGAAAACACTGCGCTAAATATGTTTATAGACAGTTGTTTGTGCCACACAGATGTACCATATAAGCGTCTACTCGAATCAGCTGCAACCGGGGCACACCCCCTTCCCTCTTGCCAGTCCATACAAATCAGCAAGTTAAAATTACGGGAAAACATTTTTGAATATACATTTGTATTTATGGCTGTGCCGACTTTTCAAAAAAAAAAAAAAAAAAGTAAAAACGCGTGTGTACAATTTCTATGAATGAGCTGTGTATCACTGCACTCTGCGATATTCTTTGAAGAGGTCAGTTCAACTGGACGGGCACAGAAAATAAAGTCTAACAGGTCAAGGTAAAAATAAATAAAAAAAAAAGGGAATTCTAAAATCATTTATTTTGAATTTGCGATAATTTTACTTTGAATTTCTTTTGTAGATTTTAATAAACAACATTTTAATTAAATTTATAAATTTAATGAGTTGCTTTGTTGATGTTAGATACTTTGCTTGTTACCATTTAAATTTTTATAGTTGTATAATTCATAGATTCAATAGAAATAATGCAGTTAAACTATTTCTGTATTAAATGTGATCACTTTTGAATCTCTAGACTGAGTCACCTACAGAACTGGCAATACACAAACAACAAATATAAAATTCTACTAAATTAAATAGAAAAAAATAAAATGTTCAACTAAACAACGGCTTGGAAAGACGTCTGATCTGTATTATTTATTTATTTTGTAAGGTTTAATAAACAAATTTTGTTAACATTTTAAAATAAAGTGAGACCGTATATTGTTATTCTAAAATAGAATTTAATATTTCCGAGGAGAAACCATAATGGTCGATTTTTGTACTTTACTTACTAAAATCTGAATCGAATTCTAAAATAGTTTCGGTTTGACACCCTGATAAATTAATTAATTTTGTAGATCAAACGTTTCAAATTTTATTTCAAATAAACCATTTTAATAAAGGAGCAATCCATTGATCTGTCCGATCAGTTAGATAGAAATCGTGTCTATGTATTCTCGAATACATCATTAGTTCAGATCAATTGCACAATTTTGGCAATAATTAGAAAACTGTGAGACAATTTCATTTCGACTATTACTTGAAAAAGCATTAAAAGCATCAAAACTACAAATAGAAAACAATACTCCAAAACAGAATTCCATAAGTTTTGATTTTGGGAATGAGTATCGATATGAACTGGTTGACATGCAAAGGGTTCATGGTGCGGGACAATAAACAACAATTGGTGCATCAATGATTGCGTAATATTCTCGTTTTTGTATTTGCATTTGATGCATACAAATTGTTTGGTTGGCGAATGCACAAGCTGTGAGTATCTCGCAGATAGCAAGTTCTACGAATTTCGGTTCGTCCTCTAACTTCATATATATGCATATACAGGTCTCCCTATATATATATATATATATATATACATTTATACTCCGGATGTATGCTAATTCCGTTGGACAGCTCCACAGCTGTACAAACTTTCGAGTAAAAACACAAAAGTGCCCGGATCGAGGCTGATTGTTAGATACCCTGTCGACTACACAAATAATCATATTGTTTTAAATATATTATTATACGACTACTCTGCATAAAAATGGAAATAACACTTTTATTATAGCCAGATGCCCAACATTCCTTTTATTCACATTCCTTACATTTCGCGATTATATTTTGAGTTTGCAATAATAAGTTTAATTGAAACAAAAAAAATAAAGATTATTTTTACCTCCCTTTTAGAAATGAATAAGAAAAACATGAGTTAAAATATGATTAAGCTTTTTTTTGTCTGCAAGTGAATTTCGATAAATAATATCTATAAAAAAAAAATCCGCAACATATTTTACGAATGTTAAAAGTACAAATCATTTTTCAAAAATGGTAGATTTGTTGACAGTGGAATATGTTCATAATAATTAATACATTTATTAATTAAAGGGTGTTCTACTGTCCTAAGAACAGAGTGTTATCCTCTGCAAACATTTAAAAAGTGTAGGGTATAAAAATAAACTTGATATTCTAACTAAACCAAAACCGAAACAACAACCCCAACCCCCTGTGCCTACACTTGCCCAGCCATTATCACTGCCCCAAGCGCAACCCCCACTCCCTGCGGGGCAAGTGCTAATGCTGAGTGCGCGGGGCTGGCTGGCTGCGCATTTTTCACGCGTCAAGTGGCTGCCAAATATGATTTATATGCCATGGGTAGCAAAGTAGAAAATATGGCTGTAAAAATAGTATAGATAAATGGTGCAGGGTGTGTCGCTGGCATATTTCATACTCAGCTACAGTGCTCAAATGCAAATCGAAACTGAATTTTAGAATATTTTTATTAAAATTTATGTGCTCGTAGAATCCCTGGAACGCGTATTGATCTAATGAGTTGTAGCGCTTGACAGCTATATGTGATAAAAAGCATTTCAGTTCGAAACTCGCCGCAGTACGCTAAGTCGAAAGCGAAATGCTAAATGGGGATTCATCTTTAGTACTTTATCGAGTGCTCGATAGCATTGACAGCGCCCAGCTCAATAGCTAAAACAAATCAATTGTGACAGCTGTCAGATACAAAAATATATTAGTAACGACCACAAAAGCAAAAGACTAGCCAGGCCAGCAATTTGGATTGCTTATTGAGAATCTAAATGTATATAGAGCAAAGAAATACGTGATCCATTTAACGTATTCAACAACGCATTTATGCCTTTAATATCCTAAAATGAAGTCAACATTGAGAGAAACAACTTCACAGAGTCCCCAAATTGCATGCAATAAATGTGAACAAGTTAATATTGGGGAATCCAAGGCAACAAAATTGCAAGTGTCACACGCTGAATCTGAAACAAATTTCAGTCTTTTATCCAGCTCCAGTTACTTAAGCTTAGCTCGACGAAGAGCATCATTTTGGGGATTGTAAAGCTGACAAATAGGGCGAGTGTCGCTGCTTTCCCCTTTTATTGATGGCCAGCATTTTATTGATGCGCTTCTTGGCACAAACTGCAAAAACAGTAAAATTAAAGAATGCCAACAATCGGAGCAGTTTCTCATCGCATTAATAACTGGGAAGAAAGGAAACAACTTAAAAGTAAGTTTAGTTGGCATTCATGCCAGATTTGCTATAATCAGAATAAACATGTAATCGACTGCACACAATCAACGTAATAGCCATAAAAACTTTGACTTTATTGAGATTTTTACTGACGGCCGACGTCTGTTGAGCAATTGCAATCCTGGGCCAGTGCTTGGCGCCAAGCTGACCAACAACGTGGCACTAAGAAAAAAATAATAAACTGGCAAATCGGTGAACTGAACGGGATAACAACTGTGTTGCCATTTTAGTTTTATGACTCGACTATTGTAGAAGAAGCATCAGCGAGGCAATTCGGTTTCAATCAAACTTTCAATATGTACACAGCGCAGTCAGCCTGATTCAAGTCCTCAATTCCACAAACTTTGGCCATAAAAATACTTAATAGCGTTCAAGCCAAGTTAATTCAACATCAAAGCTTTCTTACACAGCTCATCTTGACCAAGAGTAATTGCCTCTGCTTTTAGATGGACACTTAATTGGATTGCGATTTGCCATCGCAATTTATTGATTAATTGCGAAAGCTGTATCGATAATATTTGTTCAAGAAATGTTAAAAGTCTGCATGACATAAAAAGGAAACTCGAGTGTATTATTAAACTAAAATTTAAGAGCATATTATTAATTATTCAAACATAATCGACTTGACTAAGAAAGGCGATTTGATAAGCCTTAAGCTGAATTATGGCCAGTCTAAAGAAATGTCAGTTAAGCCATGTTAAAGTTCTCTTCAGTAAAATAAATATTTATTAAATATATTTGCCAAGCTACTCACACAAATATTCCAGCTTAAAATGTAATTATTTTCCATCTTTTGATGATTATTTCTGCAACTAAAATATCAATCAGTTTCAAAATGCAATTACGTGAGATATTTGTAAGCATGTTGAAATGTAAGATGAAAAAACATACGAAAACATGAAAAGCAGCGAAGATTGCATACCCTTCTAGACCCGCTCCCATCTAAAATATTATAATGGTCTCAGCAAGGCTATGAAAACTTTTTCAATTTGCATTTATTAAATGTACATTTAATTGATGGCCACAGATTGATTTGGTTAGGAAATCTGACCATTCTGAAGTAAAATGGTTATATTTATTATTCAATTCATAGTTGAACAGAAAACAGCGCAAAAACTTTGCACGCAATCCCGCAAAAGCAATTCAAAGTTCGATGACCATTCAGCAAACAATTGGCAACACACAATAAAAAACAGTTGCGTTGCAATTTGAAAAAAATCATTTCGCATATCGAACATAAAAAAGAAAGAAATCAGTTGCACGCATCACACACACACACACACACACACACACACACACACACACACACACATACACACAGTGTGTGATTTGTTGTTGCTCACACTTTTTGTTTGCGCTGGTGAAACAAAGAGTTAAAGCGCCAAATGGCTGATAACTAAGAGGATGGGGTGTGGGTGTGGGGTGGGGGGGGGATGAAAGGACGAACAAATCAATCAACTCAAAGCGTGTATGTATTAAGGACGAACAAACAAAAAACACGCAATTCGACAAGAGAAGCGCAGATCGACAAAGTGAAATTTTGCCCGTCCAATAAAATATATTTATAAAAGGTAGATTGAATTTGAGCAAATTGCGGTCACACTTTGAAAATATTAATTAGTTTTTAGCAAATTTAATTACTCTGCCAACTAGTCAAGCAGCTGTCCATCGACTGAGCAAAACCAGTTTTTTACTCATGAAAAATAAGCAATGGAAATATTCATGAAATGCATATGTAAACAGTGGTTAATTAAATTTAAAACACTTCGAGCTAAATTTACTTATTTTTTCGAATATATATTTGCAAACTGTGAGTAACTCACTCGAACTAATCGAATTGGAAAGTCAAATTGTGCATACGCCACATTAGCCCGACATCAGCACAAGTTTGCTACAAGTAGTTGCAGCCGCAAAATTTAACAATAATAATTTTAAATTTCTAGTTGGTTGAACAGCAAAAATCACCGACAGGATATGCAATTACTTATGTACGTATATTGCACACACAAACACACACTCACACATACACACATAGACACACATACACACGGGCACACTCAGAGCAAGACTGATGTGATGTGGCGCAGAAAATTTGCTGATGACGGCAACTGACAACAACAGCCACATATGAAAACAACTGAGGAGCTAAGTGCAACTGCCGCACGAGGGATTTATTCGAGTCCTAATGAAGCAAGTGGAAAGAAAATATAAAAAAAATTAATTTAAATATTACATCAAACATATTTATTTTGATATGCTATTCGTAAAGCAGAAAGTTAAACTTCGCTTAAGAAATTTTAGGATGTTATTCCAATTTCTGAAACAATGCAATTACTTTAATACATTTTTAACAGTTGATTAAATTTAAATGAAATTCAGCAAAAAAATACTTCTTGTTAAAATTGCGGTTGATATATGATAGTAACCTTCTTTTGGAGCTTGCTAACTGTAGCTCTTTAATTATGGAAGATTTGAGCTATTAGCCATTTATGAGCCTTGGCTAAAAAAATTTATAGAGAATCTGTCTAGTTATCTTCCATCCAAGTTTGGTAACTGTTCTTGTTAAATTGCTTTTATCGTTTTAGAGGGTGGGAAGAGGCGTGGTGGATTTTGGAACAGTGTTACTAGCTTTATACATTTTCAATTTGGTGCTTCTGGCTTTCAAATTGTGAGAGAAATATGGTTAAATCGTCTTCAACTAATATGTGTATCGGTTTAGAGGGTCAGAGTGGGCGTGATTATATAATTTTTTTACCGATCTCTTAGGGCAGTTACAACATTTATAAGTTAAGTGGGCTACAAGCATGGTATATTTATTGTTTGGTCGTTGTATCCTTTAAATTGTGGAGAATATCGATGTACACTTTACGAAATATCGGAAATATATGAAATATACCGGTTCTTTAATGTGGCTACTAAATTTGATGGCTCTAACTCAAGATTAGGGAAGATATAACCATTTTAAGTTGCGGGCTTGCATATGTCGATGTTTGAAGAATTTTACTAGCAACCTATCAACTAAATTTGGTGACCCTAGCCTTAAAATTTGGCAGCTATGTGACTTTATCGATTTGCAAATATCGATTTTATCGATTTCCTAATCCATAGTGGACGTAGCATTCCAGTTTTTGACTTTGTCTGACGCAGATACAGACCGGTACACAGTCTGTAAATCAGTTCAATAATTCAGACGGACAGCATGTCGGACACTGCACAACACGAAGCCCCTCCTACTTTTCCATTAACCCTGATTCTTAAGATTAAAGCTTTTTATTCTAGGCTGCTACATATCAATAATAACAAGCAAATGTTCTAATTGAATTGGATTTAAATCGTTTTAAAATTAAGATAATTTAGGCCAGCTTATACCCAAAAATAATTTTAAAGTTTCAATGTATACTTAATAAAAATCACAAAAATAGCACAACTTTGAACATAACTGGGAGATTAGATCATTTTTTGTGATCAATTTTAAATTAAGCGCAATTTTCCCGATATATATTGGAGAGTTCAAGTTTAATCCGAACAAGTCAACTGTTTTGAAGTTATTCATACTTTATGTGAACTCTATGAGCTTTATTCTTTAAAAAAGGTTGCTGGTTAATAAATTAAATAGCAATCAATTCTTACGCAATTAAGCGTAAATAATGTGAGTAGTCAATTAGATTGCATCTACTGTTGCAAACAACACATTTGTCAATTTTTAAAAGCTTCTGGCCCCAAGTTGCAACGACATTTGAGTGACTGCCAGGCACATTGCGTGCGCTGCAAGTTAACCAATTCTTGGGAAATGCATTTTGGGGGTGTTTCGATGGTGGTGAGACCAATGTAAAATGCGTATTACAATCGCACAAATTGTGCATTCGATTGCAGTTTTTGACTGACAGTTAATGGCGTAACTGTGTGTACCTGTGTGTATGTGTGTGTGGGTGGGTGTGGCGCATTCCTGGCCTTGTCTGCCTCACCAATAATTTCCATGTTTATCTGTCGGTCGTAGTCGTCGTCAATGTGTCAGGTAAAGCTAACTGTTCATTCAGTGCTCATTCCTCTGATTTTATCTCTCTCTCACTCTCCCATTGTCTCTGTTTCTGTCTCTCTCTTGCGCTGATGGGTTGCCTGTCACTGCTGTCAGTTAGCACAGAATGCATAAATTTTTAAAAGGCTTGGTTTGCTTTAAGGCTATGCTCTTCTCCAGGACTGCAAATGCAAATTGCTGACTTGCTAACAAAAATATTTATGATTGAAGCAGCCGAAAGAGAAAATGTGTCAGCAATTGGGTCTAATATGGCTTGTTTTCGACTTGTTATGATTTGATTACATAATTGGCACAATTTGTACGACTCATGCAGAAAAATAACATTCAAGCGTAAGGTAAACTTGTTTACCCTTATTTTGGTAGAATTTTCCTTAGTCTAATGGAGAAAAGTCCAATTCATGCAATTCCTTGCAAACATATATTGCTACAATTGCTGATAAAAAAATGTATGCTTAATGTACGCCATTTTTTAAAAAAAATTATGTTTCAATTTTTTTTGATACATACATTTATATTGTTTAATGCGTTCAAATATTTCTATATTGTTACTGTATATTTGTAATCGAAATCAACTGGATATTTGTCTGCCATATGCAGATTGTGCCTCAATATGTATTAGAAATATTGTTTTTTACGGATATGTTAAAGATACATTTTGGACATTTTTTAGTCTTAATTTGTATATAACATTACGAAGTTGCCGAAAATTATAGTTTTCTTTCTTTATTTGTGTGTATGAACACGTCGATTTTCGAAAAAAAAAAAAATGAGAGACTTTAAATTTATAATTAAGTGCCTAGTGTAGGCTACGTATATCAAGATTATTTCATTTAATCCAAGAAAATTATTAACTAACTGTACAAAATTCATCAATATCGAATAAAAAACACCTAAGTTATGGCTAAAAATATATTCACAAATTGATCTCATTTCTACCAGCAGCCGCAAGAATTTTGTGTATGCACAAATATGCGATTGCATGTGTGAGAATGAGATGGCATGATAATTGATGCAAGTGTCAGTTTTAGTGTGAATTCTGAATAACCCCGTTACATACAATTGCGTGTACGTATGTATGTATGTATATGCACATGTTTCTAGCCAGTCAATTAGGGATCAGTTAAATAAAAATATGTGCTGAATTTGGTTTTTTTTACTCTTTAGAGCCGATGCTTGCTAAAGGAATTACATTTGTTTATGTGAGTAGTACACATTATTGAGACTTGGGTTATATACGTCTCTTTTCCTAGAGGTTGAAGGTAATTCCAAATCCGGACCAAAGTGCAAATGTCGGCAGTTTAACTGGGTTGAAGTCTGTGGATACTTTCGGTCCAAGCAGTCCGATTTATTTAAATGCTATGAAGCAAAGACAAATTCAGATCCATTTAGCCCAGATTCGACCCTCAATTTACATATGAGGAACATTGTTGGCAGTTGCTGCTTTGTTGATGCATGAATGCGTTTTATGCACTGTCATTGGGAAAGGTTGCAGAACATTTCGCAAGCTGCAATGCAGGGCACGCCCCAAGACACAAAGCGGGGAATCGTTGGCCACATACCTTGACAAGAACCCTTCCAGCACAGAGCAACGTAAATAAATTTGCAAATGGACGAGAGTGTCTATTTCTGTAGGTGTGTGTGTAAGTGTACGTGTGTTGCCGTTGTATTGGTGTGCTTTATAATGCATTAAGTTCGCATCAACTGCAAACTACAAGCTGGGCAAAGAGGTGAAAGCCAAAGCTGAACAATTTTTAAATTGAAAACAAAAAGTTCATCTTAATATGCATAAATTTTAGACATGACAATCGGCGTGTAAATTAAATTTCCCTTGTTTCCAAAAGTAAAAATGCGACAAAAGCCACAGATTAAAAGTCAAAATTGCTCGCATTTTACCGTGTCCAAAAGCCGCCAACGCGAAATGAAATGAATCCATGTATGGCATCGTGGGACTTTATATGTAAATCTGAATATTAACTGCTATACAAACGTGTGTGTGTGTGTGTCTGGGTGTGGGTGTTGGTGTGTGTGCGGATAAGGTTCAAGCATTCGCATTTCGCATTTTCATTTCAATGGACTCGACTTTATTGAAACAGGTGGACTTCCGCCGTCATAGCTTTCAATGGGGGAGTTTACTGGGATAGTTAATGCCAGCGGATACGTTGTGCAAAGCGGAACCACGAAAGGTGATTAGAAGTAGGCAGGAATGGAGCCAACTGGCGAAGTTTCTGCAATGCAATGCTGCCAGTTGACATCTGTGACCAGATTGGGTTCCTGTTTCGCAGTTAACCTATTCCATTTGTGTGAATCGTAGCGAAATGCAAATTGGAATGGCAATAGTAGGCGGATGTTGGATCAAAAACAAAATTGGCACAATACTTTGCCAGGCATTTCAATAAAGTGCCTACACTGAATAAATAACGGTAAATTAGTTTGACTTAAATTTAATTATGTATATATAGCTGTCATAAATGACATTATTAAAATATATTTTCAATTCACTATTTATTCAGTTCTGAAAAAGTCATTTTATATGCTGTCATATATCCTTGACAGTAAATATTAATGTCTATGAAAAATAATAAAATAATAATAATGTGTGTTCGTTATTTGTCAGTTCTCTGTCATGTATTGAAAAATATTCTATTTTAATTATATTGTCAAATATAATATGCAAATTATAATGCAAATGTTTGCGGACTATATATTTACTATTGTATATGTTTTTTCATATTCTACAATTAAATTTATGTTTCCAAAAATATTGCATTGAAAGTATTTTTTCGTCATTTCGCTCGATAGTTTACACATTAGTTTTTAATTTAATTGAATGAATTTAATATTTTTTGTATCTCTTGAATATATGCTTATTTTATATTTAATTTAATACATATATTATGAGTTATGGAGAATGCTGCTAGAGTAGTAGATTGGCAATAAACAGACTGAGACTACGAGTGAGTGGGCGAATTGTGAAATAATAATAAATATTAAAAGCAATAAATAATAACCCAAAAAAAAAAAAAAAATATTAAGAATGGAATATAAACTATGATTTCCAGTACATGATTCCCAGCATTACTCCAGCCATGCATAAGAGTTTAATGAGATGAATGCAGTATTAGATAAGCAAATAGGTATTTAATTTAAATCTCATTTTATACTCCATATCGGCATATTATAGGTGTGTCCTGAAGTGTATAACGCAGTGAAGGAATGCTCTTCAATTACATTAATTATATATAGTTCTGTGCATAAATGTATAAAAGAATTCTGTCTAATTCTAAGCAAACTAATCTATTAAATTTTTGCTAACTTATTTATTCAAGCTCAATTTTCTTTTTATTTTGCATATTTTAAAGTGCTTATTTTTAACTCCGCTTAGCACATGACATAACGAAACTGTTTTTGGGTCACATTAAATATGCAAAATCTCATAAATATCTTTAGCATAAAACTTTATTAATAGTAAACTGCTCTGTTAAAAAATTACGCACAGAAATAACAAACATTGTTTTGGCACTTATTAGGTGTGTAAGCAAAACCAGAAATAATCTTAACAAGTTTCTAAACAAAATTCGTTATGTGGTTTCTAGTTTTCTTATGAACTGTCAGGCTTTGATTAACTCTGAGATACTATTAAAATTTACGATTTATATTTACAAAAGGCACATGGAATAATCTAAAAAGCTGCAACAATGAAAGGCACATATTATTGAGAATTGTGGCCATTAGACCATATTCAGGTCTATTGATTCAGGTATTATTGTTAAGAAAATGTTAAAGTGATATGTTTAAAATGTCAGATAGACTAAATAATTAGCGTGCAATTTGTAATTTAACACATAATCAAACAGATAAGGTAAATATATTAAATCCTAGCTAAAGAAGTAAATGTTGACACAGAAATAAAGAGTTGGTTTTACAGCTAAAACCAAAAAAAGATGAATCAACTAAAGGCACGTTTAATAGAGGAAAAAGTTTCAAACTTTTGCTAATGACAGAAAAGCCAAGAAACCAACGCTAATTTTTTGTGATTGTGTGTTCATCTACATAAGTGTATGTATGTCTTCTCATAACTGTGTGTGTGTATATGTATATATATATATATTTATTTAACATCACATCTCAAGGTCAGCTGTTGAGAAAAGTTTTGCACATATGAATGCAGAGTAAGAATATAAAGAAAAGTGCAAAGCATTTGGGAAAGTATTCTCAAGAAAAACTTATCTAAACCGCTTCGTGTGCAGTCAAGCACACACAGATACAACTATAAATACTCATATGTGTGTGTGTGTGTCTTGCCGTTCTGTATTCTACTTTTCTGCGTGTTGTAATCATAAGCGTCCTCTAAGCCAACTGCCTGTAATAAGCTTATCGCGAAGCGACCAGGACCCACAGAGATGTCGAGTGTTGAGCTCTGCTTTCGTTCAATATATTTGCTAATCGGCTTATCGATAGAAGACGGTCTCTCTAACTTTGAGGTAACCCAAGTTTGGTCTTTGTTGGGCAGCATACTAAAGTCCGATCAGATCAGAAAAACGAACTGCAACACTTTTTGTAATGAAACCAGCAAATCCAGCCACACCTAAAAAATTAAAACGATAAAAAAAACAGCAACTCGCACTAAAAGGTTTGTCACGCAGACAGAAATCAAGGTGAGATTCTGGAACATTAGCTGTAAGCCAAAAAAAAAATATAGGGGAAAGAGTTAAGAAGAATGTTTTGCCTGAACTTTCCTTCCTGTTTTTTTGGAGGTGCTTGCGCACTTTATGAGCCGAATATTTTGATTAATGCTCTTTCTGCGAATGCTGCAACTGCAACTGGCTGCTGGCTGCTGGCATGTGGCAAGAGGCTAAGCGGATAAATGTGTCAAACGCGGAAGGCAGCTAAAATACGGCATAACAATTATGTGGAATTTATAGACTCACATAAGATACGCTGTTGCAAGGCAAAGGGGCAAGATACTCAGCCAGATAAATCCACAGTCCGATTACTTTCCTTGGTAAATGAAATAAACCTGAATGAAACCAGCTGCCAGTTTTTAATGATACAAATGATATAAAAAAATGTATGTTTTTAAGTATTGTAATAAGCATTATTGTTTTTTAAAATTATGAGCAGTTAATTTTTGTTCAAACAAATTTTAAATTCTCTACTTAATCATAAAGATGCTCATTTCACATTTTTATATCACTTTTAAGCTAAAATCTTAAAAAATTTAACTATAAGCAGAGCAACCAACAGTCGCCACATTTGAATTACTGTCGTTATCCAAATAATGGGAAACATTTTTTCATATCATCATATCATATCATTCTTGACGTATTCCAATTATATGTCTACTTTGGATATTATTTGACAGCTGTCATATTACTTTTGCTGGCATTTTTAATTACTTGGCTTCCTTTTATTTACCGGCTAATGTGAAAAAATTGTCACCCAAAAAGCTAATAGCTTTCTGACAAAACCCAATTCGGAAATGTTTTGTTTTTAAATGCTCCACAAACAAAAACTGAGCCTTTTTCTTATTAAAGGCTTTTAGTATGCTATTTTGGCTCAAA
This sequence comes from Drosophila longiperda, assembly GCA_035042125.1. NCBI lineage: Eukaryota > Metazoa > Arthropoda > Insecta > Diptera > Drosophilidae > Drosophila > Drosophila longiperda. Next base: position 1,540,875 of record JAWNLV010000130.1, read on the forward strand.
TTCTTACTAACAGCTTGTTATAAAAATATATCCGACTTGAATTTGATTGGCTTTTCTGGCATTTGCACTTGGCTTTGATTGCAGACTTGTGTGATTTATATTAATACGATCAAAGCGCGAATGTAAAACAAAATAAATGGGTTTTCATTTGTACATTTTCTTTATGAAATTGGCCTAGCTTATAGCTTGGTAAATTCTCATTTCTTCAGAAAATCAAACAAAAAAATTAAGAACTGAGTTAAATCGGAATAAAAAGAATTATAATTATATTAAAAGTGTGTGAACTTTCTGAGAAACAGGAACTAAGATCACAGTTAAAGTCAGCTTCACTTTCATGTAGAGAGATCTTTAAAATTTAATATTCGAGATGATTCGCTAAATATGGAAAAGAGAGAAAATGGTTACCATATGGCACCATAACATAAAATATAATGTATCCAATTTGAGCAGGAAAACAAAAAATATCAGCGGCCATCAGTTTTTTACTCACAATTGCATTTTCCTTTGTATTGCAGCGCAATTTGAAAAAAAAAAATAACAAAATCAAAATCGAGAAACTGAGAAATAGAGAGACGGAAGAAAAAAACACGCAGATAAGAGACGAGAGGAGCAGAGAAGGACGGGGAGGTGGATGCTGTGTTAGCAGGATGTCAAAATGCCATCGGCAGATCAAATCTTGTTCATAAATGTCACCACAACGGTGGCCGCGGCAGCGTTGACAGCAGCCGCTGCCGTCAACAGCACACCAGAGGCATCCACGGCGAAGGCTTCATCGCCAGTGGCAGCCAACGGGCGCAGTGCATCAGCATCAGCAGCAGCAGAAGCAGCAGCGACGTCAACGTCAACAGCAACAGCAGACCTGGCAGCCAATTTATCGGGCTCTTTGGTGGACAGCCTAGCAACAGCCACGGCAACGGCAACAGCAACAGCAATTGTTGAATCAACGCAGGAATGTGGCGCGTTGGCTGTGGAGGAGTGGCATACCACCTTTTTGGGCTTGCAACTGGCGGTGTCGGAGTGGGAGGCGCTGCTCACAGCGCTAGTGCTCTCCATCATCATAGTGCTGACCATAATTGGCAACATTCTGGTCATCCTCAGCGTCTTCACCTACAAACCGCTGCGTATTGTGCAAAACTTCTTCATCGTCTCCTTGGCGGTGGCTGATTTAACGGTGGCCCTGCTGGTCCTACCCTTTAATGTGGCATACTCGATACTGGGGCGCTGGGAGTTTGGCATACATCTGTGCAAGTTGTGGCTCACCTGCGATGTGCTCTGCTGCACCTCCTCGATACTCAACCTGTGCGCAATTGCCCTGGATCGATACTGGGCGATAACCGATCCGATTAACTATGCCCAGAAGCGGACAGTGGGTCGAGTCCTGCTGCTCATCTCGGGTGTGTGGCTGCTCTCCTTGTTGATTAGCAGTCCACCGTTGATTGGCTGGAATGATTGGCCGGATGAGTTTACCAGTGCAACGCCGTGTGAGCTGACCTCGCAACGGGGCTATGTCATCTACTCGTCGCTGGGCTCCTTCTTTATACCGCTGATCATTATGACGATTGTATACATTGAGATCTTTGTGGCGACGCGACGTCGTCTCAGGGAGCGTGCCAAGGCAAACAAATTAAATACGATTGCGTTGAAGACCACGGAGCTGGAGGCCATCAACACGGGCAGCGCGGCGGCTGGCAGTAGCTCAACCAGCTCCAAGGCGCGTGCCTTGGGCAGCCTCTGCGGCAGCTGGCTCTGCTGTGGTCGCGACCGTGCCAACTTTGCCACGCCCATGATACACAACGACCAGGAGAGTCTCAGCAGCGAGACGCACGCCCAGCCTGACGCAAACCCCGAACAACACCAACAGCAACAACAACAACAACAACAAACTGTTGTTGTGCTCGTCAAGAAGTCACGTCGCTCCAAGATCAAGGACTCAATTAAGCATGGCAAGGGGCGCAGCGGTCGCAGATCGCAGTCATCCTCTTCGGGATGTGAGCCGCACGGTGAGCAAAAGTTGCTGCCACAAGCCAATAGCAACAATGCCGCCACCAAATCGGATCAGGAGATAAGCACAGAGAGCGGCAGCGATCCCAAAGGTTGCATCCAGGTGAGTTTCTAGCAAAGTTCTCAATCAAATTATTCTTTTGTGACTTAAGTCAAAAATTTAATTTTTATATTTTTATTTTGTTTTATTTAAACTGCTTTTAGTCTACTTTTACTTACTGCACATAAATAAATTTAAATAATAAAATTAAAATTTAATTTGAGTCTACTTTTACTAACTGCTCATAAATAAATTTAATTGAAAAAATAGTAAATAAATAAAAAATTAGTTACCCAAAATAAAGACGGCATTTAGATCAATGCAACATGTTCCTTTTTCAATAGATCTTAACTCTTCAAACATATATTTATATTTCGATTATAATTAATTTCAATAATTCATTAAATGCATGCATGCAAATTTAATGAAGTAACAATTTTTGAAAACAGTATTAATTTATAATAAAAATTATACTTTACTAATTAATTTACTATGAATAGTTATTATTATAAAAACTTAACAGGTAAATATAATTTTTACTATATTAACATAAAATACTTTTAGTAATCAAATAAAAAGCTATTAAAAAAAGATATTAATACAAATGTTATTTATTTGTTTTCTAGGTGTGTGTTACCCAAGCGGATGAGCAAACGTCTCTAAAGATGACGCCGCCACAGTCATCGATGGGCACGGCTGCTGGGACTGTGGTGCAGAAGAAGCCGAGCACCGTTAATCAGTTCATCGAGGAGAAGCAGAAGATCTCACTGTCCAAGGAGCGGAGGGCTGCTCGCACCCTGGGCATCATTATGGGCGTGTTTGTTATCTGTTGGCTTCCGTTCTTTCTGATGTATGTGATTCTGCCATTTTGCCAGAGTTGCTGTCCCACGAACAAGTTTAAGAACTTTATCACCTGGTTGGGTTACATTAATTCTGGCTTGAATCCGGTCATCTATACGATATTCAATTTGGATTATAGGCGCGCATTTAAAAGACTACTGGGCATGAAGATATGATGATATAATGATGGACACAAAGTGCAGATGCGAACCGAAAGAGAGGGCATTACTCAAAGTTTGTGCCAAAAATTAATATGAATATTTGATGAAACACCTGGGAAAAGTGATGCTACAAAATAACTAATCATGAAATTTACCTAAATATGGTTTCACTCATTTGTGTACATGATCTCGAGAGTTCATTCAAAATAATAAATGACATTAAATATTTGAACTAAAAGAAGAAAAAAAATAAGAAATTTCTAATAGGAAATAAGAAGCTTCTTGTTACAGTAGCAAACTCTTGTTTTTGATTTAACTATTTCACTTAAATATCAAATTAATCTATCTGTTATATTTATATTTAGCTCTTAAACGAACTCACTTTTTTCGGGTGTTTCAAAGCAATGGTTTTGCTCATAAAGAGCCCTTTGAAAGGCCTCGCCTGGGCGTACTTAGCTAACTGTAAACTGTTATATATACTCATAGAAAGTGTACTGCGAAGAGGAACCTAGATGACCACAAGGTCAACTTTTATGTGCACTGGCTCTTTTCTCAAACAAATATAATAAAATATTAAAAACTGGAACAAAATATTACCACACAAACGGAGGGAAGCTTCAATGTTTAAAACGTATAATTGAATTTAAATAAGTGTTTACGCACAAGTTGCAAACATTCATATTTCCTTCTTCAGCGCATAAACTGAACATATACAAAAAATATCTGCATTACATTATATATACATACATAAATACAACATAATATATAATAATAAATTAAAGGTTAATTAAATGTGCTCGCTCAAAAATGAGAAACTTCCAAAAACTGTTTATTATGCATTATGCTAAACATACCTATATTTCGATTTAGGTGCAAGAGATTATTAATAATAAATGTATGTATACTTTGTGAGGTACGCTTAAATATATTTGTTAAATAATTTAATTAGAAATAAATTGTTTTTATGACAGCATCAAATGTGTTGAGTGTGCAATAGCACAGATAAAAGCTTAAATACTTAATAAATATTGAAACACAAATAAGTAAGATATACAGCAGCAAAGAAATATGTTTTATTGCATTATGCAGTAAGGTTTAAAAAAGATAACGAAAATACTAAAATATAAATCGATGTATAAAACTAAGAGGAAAAAAAAACTCATAAATATACGGCAATTCTTGAACTTTCATGGTGTACGTTAACTTCACTAATTAAATTAATTAGCAAGCCGAAACAAAACAAACGAACAAAAAGACAGATTTGAATAAAAGTTATGAAAAATAATTACATTTCTTGGTTTTACTCGATTATTTCGAAAATAAACAGTTCTGTTAGAGAGCTAACGTATCGCTTCAAGCCTGACTGGCAACAAATTATTTCCATTATTAAATCATTTATTTTTAAATAGAAACGAAAACTTTTCTTTTGATTTCTATATTCTCGCAAATATTTTAAATTTAAATCAACTTTGAAACGGGCTATTTCAAACAAATATAATGTTAACATATGTGTTAACATTTTCTGCTCCTCCTTAGTTCATGCGCAGACACAAGCTGTCTGTTAAGTATGTTACAGTGCACTGCAAAAACATTGCTCTCAGAAGCTGAATGATACGAGACGTACTTGAAAAGTGAATTCAGCTGGCGATGTGAAACTGCTTCTAACATAAATTTAAATAAATTGTTTTATTAGGTATAAATTAATTAAGCTAAAAAAACAAGCTAAAAATTTTTACGTTGTTCGCTACTTTATCCAAAGTTTATATATTTCAAGCGTCTGGTAGTTTTTTAGTATTAAAATATAATAATCCCAAATACATTTTTTGGGATTTTTACAGTGCATTTTTCATATGTGCCAGTATTTATGAGATGTGGGATTAGTCATTTCAATTTATTTTTAGTTTACATTTAAAGTACATTAAAATTATATTTTAAAAAGTTCTCCTACTGTCCGAAAATAAATCGAAATAATACAAAAATGCAGGTAAGCTTAAAGTCAGCAGAATATATAGAAATATACATACATGTACAATCATGAATATGTATTTGTGCATATATTGGATCATGTGCAAGCAAAGCAACTGATGCCCATATTTGGCTCTAAAGTGCACACAAAACACACCCCACGAGTGCGTTGAATGATTTTTGAATGAAAACTCAAGTAAGATGATTTTTTAGGATCCCAACGAAGATACCGAGTGGAATGATGTGCTGCGCGCAAAGGGAATCATTGGGCCAAAGCAGAAGGAAGCGGAGATAACCGAAGACCAAATTCAGGCAATGATGAACGACGTGATTCAGCGACGAACAGATTTACCGCCGCAAGAGGGTCAGCGGGACAAGCAGATCGATGACATGTCAATCGACGAGCTCGATGAACTCGAGGACTCAGAGGACGAGGCAGTGCTGGAGCAGTATCGTCAGCGTCGCATGGCTGAGATGCGTGCCACGGCGGATAAGTCGCGATTTGGCAGTGTCCGGGAAATATCAGGGCAAGAGTACGTCGACGAGGTGACCAGAGCGGGCGAGGGCATCTGGGTGGTGTTGCATCTGTATGCCAACGGCGTACCCCTCTGCGCCCTCATCCACCATCACATGCAAAAGCTGGCGGCACGCTTTCCCCAGACCAAGTTCCTGCGCTCCGTGGCAACGACCTGCATACCCAACTTCCCCGACAAGAACTTGCCCACCATTTTCGTTTACCACGAGGGAGCGATGCGCAAAAGATTCATTGGTCCGCTGGAGCTGCGGGGAGAGAAACTCACGCTGCCCGAACTTGAGTTTATGCTGGGTGAGGTTGGGGCAGTGCCCACCGACATTAAGGAGGATCCTCGGCCACAAATCCGGGATAAAATGCTAGCTGACTTGGAAGATAAAAGTGCGGATTTTTACTAAAATTATTTCGAAACCATTTTCTGTTGCAATACAATTTGCGAATCTTGTTTTGTCTGCATTTCTTGTTAGTACAATTTAAATATTATTTTTGCTACCAGAATTCACTTGTTGTTCTGATTTTTTCCACTATTGGTTGAAGCTTTGGCCATGCCCTTGGGCTTGCTGCGGAATATGTTCGGGTCGATGATATTGTACGGGTGCTCGCAGGCCGGATTAATGGTGCGTCCGCGACGCAACTCGTGCTTCTCCAGCAGATGTGGAGCCAGCAGCAGAAACAGCTGCTCCGTCCACGAGGGCAAGCCAAAGCTGGTGAAGCACAGCTCCCAGTAGGGTAAGCCCAAATGCGCAATCGCCATGCGCAGATACTCACTGAAAGTCTCGGCCAGAAACTGCCAGCTGAGTGTGCCCAGCTCGAGCAAATAAAACCGCGGATTATTCGAACTAGTTGAATCATACAACATGCACACCTGAAAGGGGAAATGTTTTAATTTAAATGGCAACTTCAGGAATTATATATATATATATATATATATATTACACATAAAACAAAAATCGCCCTACAATTTAGTAAATCGCCCTAAAAAGTTTTCTTATTTTTACAGAAATCATTTCCAAATATTATTATTTTTTAAATTTAGATAGCTTAACATAAATCGACAATCTCAAAAAAAAGGCGATTTTCTACAAATATTTCCTATCATTAAACCATTTTTAAAAAATATAAATGTAAACCTTTATATTTTAGAATAATAATTTCTAAGTTTCAGAAACAAGTAATGAAATTTGCTGCCTGGGCTTAGTCAAATTGTATAATATGAATTTATAAACTATGCAAAATGTTTGTATAAGTCCAATCTTAAAATACTAATGTTTAATAATTATACAAGTAACAAAAAAGATATAGAACACATAGAAAAGCGCTCCTTGAAAATGTTCACCCTTTTTTTTATTTTTAAAAAATTTTCTTAGAAGCCTAGATGTGTAAAACCCTATGTTTTAAAAAGCCACAACCATTAATTTTTAGAAATTTACTTTCTGGTCTAGTGTGGCGATTTACTAAAATGTTTGGTGGTTTTATTTATTTAGCACTCCTAATAGAAACTGGAACTGTTTTACCTTGGCCATTTCGTTGATATTGTTGATCTCAAATATTTTGGTCTTGGCCGTTATGATTGGCGGAGCATCATCCCACTTATCCTTAGCTACAGCAGAGCTGGTGCTGCTCCCGCTGGCCCCGCTCGTTGACTGGGCGCCGCTTACCGGTTGAGTATTCTCGATGTTCTCCCGCAATAGGGTCACCTGGAGCAGATGCGGAAAGTGTATGTAGCCGACGCGTCGAACATCGCTGGCTACGGGATTCCAGTTGACGTATCATCATATGACTGTATTGTCTAGACTTGATACTTACGCGCATATTGATAGCTCCAGTTGAGCACGAAGCCATCGCTTGAAAGGTAGAACTTTTTCATGTCCTCCGGGAGGTAGACACAGTGCCGTTGCTCCCAGTTGACCACCTGGCACGGATTTAGGGGTTGTCGACGCTCCAGGCTCACATTGCACACTCTAGGCACATTTGCTATTATGGATGTTTGTATTAGGTATTTGTTTAGTTGGTACACGATAAATTTTACTCACACAGCGTTTTAATCAGACCCAACGTCAAATTTTCGTAGAATGCATCTTCTGGTGAAAGTTTCTTATTCATATTTGCAATATGTAATTTTTGTAATATGTTCAATTTGATGGAGTAAACAATGCCTCCTTGACACTGGTTGTCCTGGTAACAGGCTGACTAACTATCTATCGTTTCTAAGGCGGAACTCTGAATTTTATGTTGATCAAGTCAAAAACTACTGAAAATTAAGATATTTAACACTTATTTACCTGCTGAACTAAACTAAACTTGATTTCGATTAAATATTTGTTGATCTGTTCAGAAGTTTATGAAAACACAGTTGCATAATATTTTTAAAAGTTATTACACAATTTATTTACACAAATCAAGTTAAGAAGAAATACGACAAAAATATTAATCTATGAATTTTGCTATGAAAAAGTCGAATATCATTTTAGATAATCAGAACTAACTAAAGCTAATCATTTTAAAACTGATACAATATTTTTTTGTAAATACGGTAAATATGCCGTTGATATAGCTGAGAAGTCGGGCTTTTTAATATATTTTTAAATGTTATATCCAATAAATTACAATTTATTTACACAAAACAAGTACAGTAAAGGAACTTGATTAAGGATACAAATGATTGATTTGTCAACAATGAAATTAAACACGACACTAAATGAGCAATATGGATGTGGGCAGATCATTGAACCATTGGACACTGGCCAATCTCATCCCTTCGGTTTACTGGGCTCCGCGCTCTCCAACTCCTCCTCGTGTCAGGAAACCTCCCACACGGTGGACTCAACCGAGCGACGCGGACGCCCGGCAACCTCTACATGGGCATCCAGTCCATCACTCATGCGGCTGAAGCGGCGAGCCCAACTCCCTCGCTGATTGCCCTGGCCCCCGGCTACGGATGTGCGTTTGCTGGCATCGCGGAACATGCTCATAATATCCTGATTGTCTCCCTGCGCCCGCTTGACGCCATGCTGGTATTTGGCCTCCTTGGCTAGTAGCTGCTCGCGCTGCATTTGTGTCTTCACCTCCGAGGGTACATCGGGTATGATGAACTGCATTATGCCGGTTAGGACGAACACAACGTGCTGTTTTGTTCAATAAAAAATTAAAATTAAAAAGTTAGTATCTATTAGACACACAGTAAGATTTAGAGCCACATTTCTTTAATTAAAAAAGCTGTATTTCTCTACAACTCGAATCAAGTTGAAGAACGATTGTGTTTAGAATTACCACTTATTAAATCATTGAATACAAAATCAAACTCAATTTTATGATTTCAGTGATGTTATTTAAAGTAGCTTAAACAATAAAAATATAAATGCTATAAACTCATAGATCAAGATGTAACTATTTTTCTATACCCCCTAAAAAAATGTAATTTTGTTTTAAAAAGAACATAATTGCTTTCGCCATTTGCAGATGTTTATGCAACCATATTTTTCAAAGCGGAAAAATTTGTTTATATAAGTATTTGTAGAAATTTTCTTTAACGTCGTTTAGCTTTGGAGAAGTTTAAGCCATCATACCTCAAACACCACGACGAAAGCCAGGCGTGCGGCAAAAACATGCCAATAGTGGGGACTAAGTCCATAAGGCTCGTAGTGCTTGGGACCATTCCTGCAAAGTACATTAAATGTCAAAAGTGGACTAAGATAAAATAGCTGTCAATTTACTAACCGATAACCCCTATATTGACAGGTGTCCGGATCGAGTTCGCTACTCGTCGCACCCCACTCCTCCTTGTATTCGGATGTATTGAATATGGACAGGGAGTGCTCAATGTAGCCAGCCAAAGTATTTGACTCCGAGTAGACAAACTTATAAACGACGCGTGGAATGAAGTCACTTGTGTATGCGATCACAAACGCATTCGAGACGACTGCAGTGTATGTGATAATACGCAGAATTCCATACCAGGCGCCAATGTCCTCCACGCGCTCCGCCAAGGGTCGCCTCGCCTGTGTGACCATCTTGTAGGCATCCAATCGAATCTCAGCCACATTGTTAAGCAGCGCAAACAGCGGCGCCAATGGAAATGCGGCCACAAAAAGTGTGACAAAGCCATATTGAAGAACTAAATTGAGTTTAAATCAAATTATGAATGGCCAACTGGGGATGCTTAAAGAGAAGCGAGCTACTCACTCATTTCTAGGTACTCATCGAAAAGGGCCAAGCGACCCGGATCCTGCATATGATAATCTTGTTCCCAAGCCATATGTAAATGCGATTCATCCTTAGTAGCCTGCAATCAAACGGATATTTGGATTTATATTTTGGAAATATTGTTAAATAGTATTCTAATCACACTTGAGAAAGGGTACATTTATAGCTAAATAGGTGAAAAAGATTCACACAAAGTTTATTGCAACAGGAATCCATAAGGATGAAAACAACAAATTGATAAATAAATAAATATTAATTAATTTATAATAAGCTTGACATTTTCCCATAAATATTCATAATAAAACGTTTTTCGTACAACTTGGTTTCAGTTATCATTTTAGATATATAGTAAATTTGATATAAATAAATCACTAAATTAATCTGTATAAACTGTTTTAAGTATAAATAAATTTATTTATTAACATTTTACACACCTGTTTGTGCTTACGCTGACGCCACCAGTTCCAGAACTTGGGAAAAAGATACTCCATAAAGTTGTTCCAGCATTGCTTGCCCACCATAATAATGGCCTAAACGGTCAGAGAATTTACCTTATAAGAGCAACACATCGACTGATCGCTGACTTGTGTACTTACCAACTGTATGCAGAGCTCGGAGAGGCAGCCCGCCGGATCACAGATGTCATTCTTGAGGCGGAAGAATTCACTGCGCCGCGCCTGATCATCGCCGGGATAGTCGAAGAAGCGTCCCTTGAAGAACGCTATATAGATGAGCGACGAATAGAAGTTCATGAATTCAAAGAAGAATATCTTAAAGGTATATGAGTCCTCGTATTCGGTGTGGGTGCGAGGATTCTCCAAGTTTGTCAACTTAATTGCCATGCGGTGATAGATCTAATGTGATACCAAATAAATTGATTGAATAAAAAAAGTTCCACACTTTTGAAGTTTAAGTGTAAGTGGTGTACCCTTGTAAGTATCATAATAACAACCAAATTGATCAGCGCCGCTGTCACTGTGGTAAATAGCTTGGCATGCTCATTCACAAAGAATCCTCCACCGCCGTAGATGACCGATACCAAAGATACGCGATAGATAATTGTGCCCAGCACGGCGGAGAGCACAACTGCGATCTGTACTCGAATAATTTGAACAATATTATTATTACAGTTCGTGCTATTTTGTCATTCAATTATTTATATAAATTAAGCCTTTTAGAGTCTAAACATTTTACAATGATTTCAAAATATAAATTTATAAAAATTAATGTCGTACTCCAAAAACTAAAATTACAAATCTAAAGAAAATATAAATTACAAATAAAATTACACCTTATTGAATATATAATCTATTATTTGCTTTGTCTTTTCTAAAACTCTACATTGCAAAAAAGAATCTTGTAATTCCAAATTGATTCATATTGTATTAAAACTACTTATTTTTAACACTCTGAAAAATATTGTTCTACCTGTAATAATAAAAATATATTTCGTAACTTTCGAAATGCTGATTCTTAATTACAAATTTATACATTTTTTAAAAGTAGAAAAACAAACTGTTTTTTTTTTTAATTCTATCTCAAATTCAGAATATTTTCATGAAATTAATGTGGGACTATTTTTAATTTAAATTTTTGTTTATAACCACTTATTATAAGAAATACAATAATAATAAAAAAGAAAAACAATTAAAATATAAATTCAACATTTGCTGAATATATTTAAAAATTGTTGCAACCACAAATTTGACATTAAAGAAAATAAAATAAAAAGATACGCTTAGATTCAAATGCAGTGTTTACCATAAAGAGCACGGCACTTCCAGTTATTACGAATCGAATAGCGCGGCTCCAAGTGGACATATAGGGTTCCTTTTCCCGTGTCACTGGGTTCATGCGAAATGTGGTGGCGTTGGTTTCGAACTCGGGACGATTCTCCTCATCCAATTCGATGTTGTGGAGGTCCCATTCCCATACTAAGACTGATTGCTTTCGTTTCCACAGCTCCAGGAAAGTGGTGGCTGGAATTGCGAGACAATTCTTAGAAATAAATATTGTTTTGTAAATGTGAATACTTACCCCAGAAAGACATGAAAATGGCAAAAAATACCGTTGACGGATTGTCGAAGAGGTAAGTTAAGCGTGAGAAGAGGCACGATTTGTATAGCGGTTGATAGCTGCACGCCCTATCACAAAGAGGACACAGGGTAATGTTGCCGGTGCCGGACTCATTGCAGATTTCCTTGCTTGGTGTATTGTCCTCCGACTCCAGCGTGGCCAGGCCATAAATAAAGCACAGGGTGCCAACAACCGAGGGGTAAACCAGCATTTCGGTGTAGAAACCCAACCAACAAAAGTAGAGCGCGATTTTGTCGCCAAAGTACTTGCGCACCAGGCAAAGCGGCTGCTTCTTGTACCACTGCGAGGGAGTTGCCCAGGTTTGATAAAGCACCCGGCGATCCAAGGATATGCCACTCGAGTGGGGCCGATCGTAGCGCCCCTCGTGCAGCGGAAAGCAGCCCAGATAGGTGCCATCGTTGAGCAGTCGTCGGATGCCACTGCGATCGCTCTCCTCGTAGGGTGTTCGGATCAGCACCTGCATCACCATCAGCGACCTCTGAGCACTTGTGTAAGTCGTGGCACGATCCTTGACAATGAACCTGCATGATGTAAATTTACGTTAGCTGAATTGCGATTTCAGTTTTTTGTATTCCATTGAAAATGTAATTGACATATGCAATTCATAATCCGTGAATTCGTTTTGAGTCTTAAGTAATCGATTGTCTAATCTTTACTTAAAATTCGTGATTATTATTTTTTTTTATAATATCCGTGTTAATAGTAAAAAAAAAAATCTGTTAAATATATAAATAAGAAATATTAATATTAATATATTTTGATTGGTTTATCTAGAACATATTAAAAAAAAAAACTTTTTAGATTAATTGTAATTCTGATTTTTAATTTTTTCATTTTTATCATCATCTCTACTCTATCAAATCACTTTTTCAAATATAACTAATATCCGAAAATATATGTGCAATATTGTATATATCGAAGATAGCTGTTGAGTTTTTTCAATTTAAGAACTTACTGTTCCTCGGGATTGCCGTTGGCTGTTGCAGATTTAAAAGTTGTCTCGCCCTCCAGCAGGCTGTGATCGAGTTGTATCTTTTTGGTCAGCCGTTGCCACATATCCTTCCAGTACTGCACATTTCGCATGACGACGTTCTCATCATCCTACAAAATGGAAGGACACTTAAGGAATTAGGATCACACCTAATGACTGGTTTGCTTACCCAAGAAGGCTTTACGGATATTGTTATGAAGCGTTTGATGGGCAACTTAAGATTCATGACCTCAGCTAGACGTGTTTCGAGGCGCCACGGCAGATGGATCTTGAGGAAAAATGTCTTTTCGTTGAAAGACTGTGACTTGTCCTCCAGCTCAACGTCGAGTCCTTCCTTCACTAGATTGTCCATGAAAGATCGTCTTATATCCCGCCGACGTGCCTCCGCCTCGGTCATGACGCCCAGGTCCTCCTCCTCCCAGGCCAGCACCATGTCCACCTTACGCCGTCCGTCCCGAAACATCAGTGACTCCGGGTCGAGGCCCTCCCTATCCTGTTTGCTTACGCGTCGCTCTCCATCGCTGCCATCGCCCGTCAGACTGTTGCTCTTGCTGGCCTTGCGACTGCTGGCATAGCTGCCACTAATGCTGCTGCTCTCTTCGGTGGATGTCCTTGGATCAGTGGGCATCAATTGTCGATAGCCAAACTGATCAGCCAGTTCATTCGAGTGTGATGACTGTACTACTTCATTTGATTGATTCCCTTTCTCATCCACGTCACTGGAAAGGCGCCCATTTATCATCGGGCTAATGTCTAAGCCTAGAGTGCGACGCATAGCTGTACCTGGTATATCCTCCTCAGGTCTGCCCACAACTTTCGGCCCAAATGCTTGCGTGGGACTCGGCTCTGCGGATTCTGTTTCCAGATGTGTTGGCAGCGGCATCGCTATCGAGCTTCCCTTAGAGTAACATGAGGCATTGCTGCCCCGCATCATCGAGGAGTTGAGCCATTTCTCTGTGTAGGACGGAGAAATACCGTGGGGTCTTGGCGAAGCGGGTTTGATGACCGCCTCACGTTCCGCATCCATAAAATGGAAAATGCTGTCGGCAGTAGTGCTGGGCTCTATTGGTGGAGTCTCCAGATCTAATTCAATTAAGTTCCTATCCTGTTGCTCCAGGTAAGTAAAAGTTAATTATAAGATAAAGCTTTTTTTGGTTTTAGAAATAATTTCTTAAAATTGGAAATAGTTATGTTAATAATATTTTAAGAAAGTATAGAAAGGTAAGCCCTAATTAAAAAAAAAATTCGTTCAAAAGATTTTAGTTCAAAAGAGATGAGATTGCTTAGTGGGAAATCCCCCAACTCGCGACCCAAATCCAAATCGTTAGTTCTTTCAAGTTAAGAATATGCATTTTATAAAATGTCGATTTAATAAGCTTTAGGTGTAAGAAAACTGATAATTAAAAATACGAAATGCCATCAAAGTAATGGACAAGAAATGATAGCAGATATGTATTATGATTTACTGAGGATGACTCACACCATAACCAACTAGACGAACTGGTACTATTCCGCTGTCGTGGCTAAGCCGTCGTGGATGCGACTTGTGATAATTTTGGCGAATTGTTCGCTCGCTTTTGGCCGGACTTGAGACGACTTGTCGCCGGTTTGGAGAGTTACGTTGTGAATTGCGTAATGTGGGCACTGAGAGGAATCCTGTGAAATAAGAGATGTCTAGACCCAAATCGAGACAACTGCATATATAGCTGGCGAACTCACTTGGAAACTGAAACACCGTCTGCGCACTGACTCTCTCGCTCTCGAGTGAGCCTCTTCCAATGAGATCCTCTCGTGAACTGGACTCCGTTATGGGTGCGGTGCTCTCATCATCAACGCTGTCGATGCGTATTTGAAAAATATTTAAGTCGCCGCGCAAATTGTCCTGCAGCTTTCCATGACTACTCATTTTTTCGAATGTTTAACACGTCACTACACAAAGTAATTACACTGTTTAGTTATTCCACAACAAGAGCTGTCCTCTCATCGACTACTTGAAATATAATTTGACCTACAACGCTAGATCGCACGATTCATGTACACTTGTCACCACTCCCATAATAAAATATGTATCAAAATTTGTAATTTCGACACAAAAACCACAGCAACAAAATCAGCGCGCGCTCCAAAACTATTTCTTGTGCACCAAAAGAAATAAATGATTGTTAAGGCAAAATGGTTAACATTTTAATTTTTAATTTTTCTTACTCGAGTTTCCTAAATTTCCTTTTTCTTTACTTTTTATAATTAGTTCTCAACTATCTTTAGTTGTGGTAATAATTTGATTTCTTTCTACTATATTTTATTTGATAGAGCACAAATAGGTCGTGTTGCTTCTGCAATATTATTTTGTTTTCCTATTTATGCAATCGCAAATAGATTCAAGCTTACACATACATACGTACATGAATAAAATATGTATGTATGTATGAAAGTGTGTATGACTGTGTCCCGCTGGGCCACTTTTATTTGACATTAGAACCCTGTTATACCCCGGTTACAAAGATAAGTAGTCCACAGTAGGGTCAGGTACTATATGAATATGTATATGTATATATATGTATATATTTATGTTTATGTAATTGTGTTTGCATTCAATTTGTGTAATTGCCTGTCAAAGTTCGGGTTAATTAATAAGTGGTTAAAAAAAACCTCAATTTGTTATTTTGAGAAATATATTTTCTTTGATCTCTGTTCTGTCAGGGTAAAATAAAAATCGCATGAAGAAAAAAAGAGAAAACTTATAAAATTATAGAAAATGGTCACCAAACAACAAACTATAAATATAATATAGCCTTGAAGTCGAGATAATTTCGATTAGAGTAGTTCGACACTATTTTGTTGAACGGATATCTTCTAGTTGAGCACTATTAACTGTTGGTGAACTGGATGAATATTTTTTGAAACAGTGTATATAAATTGTGTACTAAATACATATTTAAAAAAAAAACGTGTGAATGTATGTCCATGTGTGTACACACGCCAATGGCATACTATCTACAGGACAACGTCATATCGAGGCCAAAGTCATAATGACCTTATAAATATGATTAAATATGTATATATATATGTGCAAGATAATGCACGTTAAAGACAGTTATGCATGGGTCGATAAAATAAGTAAACTTGTTGCTGAACGAAGTGGCAGGTTGGTTATTTAAGTCCTTTCAATTAGCTAAATTATCCTGAATATTTGATCACTCTACGAAAATTGGATCATAATTGTAGGCACTCTTAGTTGTACTTGGCATTACATATCGAAAGATAAAATCACAATGACCTATAGCAGCCTAAAAAAGTCCCTTGTCTGGATTTGAACTGGTTGTTACTTGTTAGATTCGTCAATGGAACTGGTTGGTTTGTCAGTTGGGCAAAGTCCCATGCTATTGAAGTAACCACCGCAATTGGGGGTATATTGATTAGTTCTTGTCAGTTTACATATTAACAATCGATTATTGATTGATTTAAAACCATTCGCATTCACAGATCCTAGACAAATTTCTTGAGTGTTCCTAAAAATCAATTTAATCAGTATTTGCTATTTTTAAAATTTATTATTGTTAGTTTTAAATTCACATTAAATGATTTGGAATTGTTTGAAATGTTGCCTACGTATTGATCTAAAATTGTTGTAAGATAATTATTTGTCTCTTATGTATCTTTAGCATTTTTCCATTCACTCGCTCGCGTGTCCCGTATCATTTATTAACGCATTCCGTTCTACATAATGGAGACCACGGCTCTTGCGACCGATTTATTGAAACACTCGCACACGAATGACCAATGGGCAAGTGAGTGCCACAGGACTAGGTTGGTTTGCAACTGTCCGTCCAGTAATGCCGACCACCAAATGACTCCAACTAAAATGTACAAGTTGGTAGATAATCAAAGTAGTTAATTTTTGTCTGTTGCTCTCTCACTCAATTCAACATCGAGCTTACTGACAACACATGCATGTGTGTATATATGTTTGGTTATATATTTAGTTGCAAGTTGACTGGCCACACCAGACGCAACGAGTAGTATTTGACATTTTGAGAATCCGAGAGTGAGTTTTTAGTCCAGTTACTATTACATATGTATATTATAAATTATATATATTGAACTGAAAGATTACTCACAGCCAGCTGATGTTTGTTTCGAGTGGGTATTTATGACATCACAATTAATTGTCATATAATAGTTGTAACGTAACTGTAAAAATAGGTGCCTCCATCTACTTGCGACTATTATTGTACAGCTCTCCATCTATTTTGAGCGACTCTCTGCGTCAATCAAGTGTGGCAAGTGCGTCGTTTACTACCTTAAGCGTGCCACATTGCGTGATATGTGGTTGTTGTCGGAAGTACTTTTAGTCAGTTAAACAAAAGTATTGACGAATGCCGCTACAACTAAAAATTTCACATACTTATAATCTATGATTTGCTGACAAACAAATAGGTTTCTTTGACATCTAACACCAGATTTTATTTAAAGTCGGCATTAACGATTTGGCATTGGTATGCGAAAGTTGAGTAACATTAAATTACAGTTGTGCAACATTGTTACAAGTTTAAAATGTTTTCATACTTTAAACTTAAAGTGAACTTTCCTTAACCCGGTCATAAATTATGAATTATATTATATCGAACAGAATCTAATACAAGTAATTTATTAGTTTAGTCAAACACTTTGGAAAACATTATATAGCATGTTTTTTTAATTCATGTATTGATCTCTCCTTCTCAAAAAAATAAATATTTATAACTTCAAATTTTTTAATGGTTGCTTTTCTTTGTTAGTCTTCACGTAAGCTAGATTATTTTGTCAATATTTATTTACTAAATCACATTAATTAAAAACGATGCTGGCAAAAGTTACTGGCTATGAAATATTTAGTCCAAAAACAACTAAAATAAGATGGACAACATGCATTTGGATGGACAACATACATTTGATTGCCTCTGCGCTTTCTTGTATATTTTAAGTAAGTAATCTGTAAATCTCAAAATTCTTGTGACTCCGTAATTTCAATACTGGAAACTCTTTAATAAATTATTATGGCTGTTCAAACTAAATTTTACTTCCTTTCAAAAATGTCTGCTCATTTTACTTTATCCGCATTAGATAGAAATATAGAATATATAATATAATAGATAGAAATATCTTTTTATAAAATGGATATAATAGTATTGTGCAAATGTATGTAACAGGCAGAACGAAGCATCTTCATTGAGTACATATATTCTTGATCAGGATCAATAGCCGTGTCGATATAGCAAAGTCCGTCTGTCTGCATGTACACGTGGACTATAAAAGACTATAAAAGTTATAGACTTGATTATCGATTCATTTAGATTTCCGATAGGAATAAATTCCACAATTTTAGTTAACACAATATGCATCAAGTTTCGATAAGAAACACCCAAGTCAAATAAATTTACTCTCAAAATGATATAATTTCTACCAGCATCCGCACACACATATTACACACTTTATTTCTATTTTTG
The DNA here is from genome assembly GCA_035042125.1 of Drosophila longiperda. NCBI lineage: Eukaryota > Metazoa > Arthropoda > Insecta > Diptera > Drosophilidae > Drosophila > Drosophila longiperda. Next base: position 1,559,191 of record JAWNLV010000130.1, read on the forward strand.
ATAAATGTACCACGAAATGGAGAAAAGAAAAAAATCTTCTGAATAATTGGAGCAGATATTCTAATAGCTTGGAAAGCGAATAGAATTTAATTTATTGTTAATTTTATTAAACCCAACACCACAAAGATAATTTTATAAGACGTAATTTTGGTATTAAATGAGTGCTTCCAATTGGCTAATAAGGTTTAACGATCACAAAGCCAAATCATCGGACTTTGGCTTTGCCAATTCGTTGGAGTTATTGGTGCACTGCTGGAGAGTATCCGGCTCACAAGTGTTTGTCGCCTTGCTGAAATACTGGCCCACCTCGCACTCGGCTTCGATCTTTTGGCCGTGCAGGCAGATGAAGTAGCCGCGACAATTATGCGTGTCCCGCGCCAGTTGGCCATGCTTCCCGTTGCAGACGCCCACACGGCCTCCGTTCTCCAGAAGGCAGGTGCCGTCATTCTGGCGACAGATGCCCAGCAGGCTGTCGTAGCTCTCGCCGTTGCGGCAGCGTTGGGAGACGGGCTCATCCTCCTCGCAGCTGATGTAGCGGCGGCAGTCGCCCGGCTCGGCAATGGAGGCCATCACTTCACGGATCAGATCACAGAGACTGGCAATATCTGTGGGCGGATCGCTGCACTTCTTCTCAACTACTAGAGCCTGTTCCGCAGTCGCTGGATCAGCAGCTGACTTAAGCTGCAGCAGATCCTTCTCGTCGGTTAGCTCAAAGGCTTGGCACTGTTGCAGCGTTGCGTTGAAGAAGTAACCCGCATAGCAGCGCTCGCTCCGCAGTTTATTGGAGACGCACACGTAAAAGTTGTTGCAATTTGACTTATCCGGCATTAGGTGACCGTGTTTCCCCTCGCACAAAACTGGATTTGGCGGCTGATGTCCACTGCTGCTGTTGTTTAAGGCGCTCATCGTTTCATTTATTCCACTGGCAACAACATAGGGACAAGCGCCATCGTCCTGGGTGCACAGCAAGAGATCCGCATTAAAGTAGGAGCCGGCCCCGCAGCGTTGTGTCAACGCCACGCCCCCCGCACAAATGTAATACTTGGTGCAGTCCCTGGAGTCAGCCACATAGCTGCCATCCTGTAGACTGGTACAGCTATCAATAGCACTATTGTTGCCACTCCCAACTTCAGTTTCAAATTTCAGCTGTCCCAGCGGACACTTCTCCAACTCCGACTCCAACCGGAACTCCGACGCATTTACACAGCGCAGAAGCGTTACATTAAAGCGCATCCTAGTTGGGCACTCGGCTGGAAAGGCCAGGCCATGGACGCAGGCATAGTACAGATTGCAGTAGACCTTGTGGGCCAGACGAGTGCCATGTGCGACTTCGGCGCAAGGATTCATAATCGTAAGGTTTGCCAATGATTTAGGGGGTTGGCGACACTGTCCCTGATCCAGGCGACATCGTAACGTTTTGCTGTCAAAGTATTGACCCTCGGGGCAATAGAACAACTGAGTGTCATCCGGGTTAATGCTGGAGTTAACCTGGAATTGAACCGAATTGGGAGTGGAGCAATTGAAGTATGCGCGACAGTTGTCCGCGTGGGCCACCAAGCCAGCACCCTTGTGATGGGCACAGACTGAATCGATGGGCAGACAACTGCCATTGTTGGGTCGACAGTAGCCGGCGTTGGCATCGAAGTAGCTGCCATTGGAGCACCTATGAAGCAGAGCCGGCTGCTCCTGTAGGCATAAGTAGAAGCGTTCACAGTCGTCCGGGTGGGCAACACTCTGGCCATCCGGCTGACCCACACAACTGCCCGTGGGCAGATGCTGCAGCATGGGCTGGCAGTGCTCCACAGACTGACACCTATTCAGGTGGCGGGTAAAGCTGAGTCCGCGCAGACAGCTGCCCAGTTGCCACTCATCCGCGACGCAATAGTAGAAAAACTGGCTGCAATTCGACTCCGGAAAAGGCAGAGCTCTTAACTCACCCGGCTGGCAGGGGCGACGCATCCCATTACTCTGGCAGCTGCCATCGTTGGGCACACAGCCTAGAAGCGGCTCGAATTGTTGCAGCTCACCACAGGATTTGACCAACCACTGATTCGTCTTGTTGCACTCCTCATACGAGCGGCATCTGGTGGGCAAGGCCCGTTTCTGTCCATTGGTGCAGCCATGGAAGGAATCAGTGGAGTCTAAGTCAGCTGTGCACTGTTTCGCATTGTTGGGCAGGCAATAGTTGAATGTGCGACTAAAGTACAGGCCAAGTGGACATTGCTGTGTCCACCAGGCGTTATCCATGCACATCAGGAATCGATTGCAGCTCGAGCGATCTGGCCGCACTGACAACTGCTGGCAACTGGCCGGCTGCTCACCTGTGCTCTGGGTGCGGTTCAACCAGCTGCAAAAATCATTGCCCTCGTAGTCCGGCATTGGTAGGCAGCTGCCTAATTGAGTGGCATAATACTGCCGCTTGGGGCAGTTGCGCAGTCGCCAGTTGCCTGCAGCACAGCGAAAGTATTGCTGGCAACTGTTGCCTCTTTCACTCTTGATTGGAATAGTTTCGGATTCGCTGCTCGAATTGCAGGCAGGCAGACCTTGCACTCGGGCATAGCTGCAGACCATGTCGTCGCGTGGCTCCAGGCAACGCTGCTGCTCCGGATTGTAGTAGCGCTTCTCGGAGCAGGTGCGTCGCCTCCAGTTACCATCCAGGCAAATCTCGTATTGAGAGCAATTCGCTGGAACAGAGCGCTTGCTGTTTAATTTACAGGCGAACTGCAATGAATCAGTGGAAATATTGTTGAATTGCATATTTGAAAAACACAAAAATTATCGATATCTGTTTTATTTAAACGAATGCGATTGTTCTGTATTTATGAGTAAATGAACCTCTAATAAATTTATTTAGAAAACTAAAATAAAATTAAACTAAGGTCCACATTTTGACCCGCTATTTGTGAGAAATAATTTTCTTGAATTCTCAAAAATTTCATTTTAAATTAGATAAAAGCCGATACGATGATTTTATACCACTTCGAATTTTTTCTACTGAGAAACTGATATTAAATATATAATTGAAATCTCAAGCGATTTAATTATAATTTCTTTGCAACAAAAGTTTTTGTGGTAGTCAAAATATTTTCTGTAAGCCAAAAAATTGTAAAATTTTTGCCTAATCGTAATTTTACTAAACGACAAAATTGTGAGAATTTAATTCATTGATTTCATCTTTTTCCTGAGATGCTAGCTAAATGCTCACTTAAAAAGATAGCTCCAAAAATTAAAGACTTTTACTGATTGATATTCAACTAAGCCAGAAGTGGAGGTGGTTATCGATAACAATATTATTACTCACAGACAGACCAATGAACACGGCCACATCGGCTGCTAATGCATATTAAATATATATATGCCTTATGAGATGGGAGATTATTCCTTCTGCTTTATTGCAAGAAAGGAATAAAAATACTTTAAACATTGAAAAATTCCTTGACGAATGAGTTTTTTGTTTTCTAGTTTTGTTTAATATTGGTTTTAGGTTATAATATTTATAAATGTATAAATTACTTTAAAAAAAATCAGTACTCTATGACGTCGTATATTAACGATAAAGTGTAGTATTATATTCAGAACAATTATTATTAATTAATTTGGCACATTTTACTTTTTCCGAGCGTAGTTTGCACTTAAGCGGACAGACGGACAGACAGACAGACAGGCTACCAAATCGGCTGATAATGCTGAGCAATAGTATATATTTTTGAAGGAGTCGGACAGGCTTACTTCAATATGTTATACAAATGGTGACATAATTATAATACCTTCTGCATAGGAATAATCAAATAGCGAAATAAAAGTTCAGCTTAGCGCACATGTGTGGTAAATAAACATACATATATTTGGATAGGTACAAAACTGGAGCAAGCGGAATTTCTCGTAATAATAGTAACTCATAATAACAGGCATATATATATATATGTATATGTATATGTTTATGTATATGTATATGTATATGTATATGTATATAAGTAAGTAATTTAAGACATCGTCTAAGGTCTACATGGGTTTAAGGCGTTGGCTATGATTGTCGCAAAATCTATGCAAATTTCTGGAAGAGTTTCTTTAGGAATGAGACTGGTCTTACTTTTTCCTCCGGCTCGACAGATCTCTTCTGTATGCCATGATCGTTCGAAGAGCACAATTGCTCAATGGGATCATAGAGGTGGCCGTTGGGGCATTTATGGTAGGTGGCACCTTCGACACTGCCATCACAGATGCAAAATCCTTCGGATGTATTCTGCGCTGCAAACACCGTCATTTTGGCGCTATTCACACATTTTAGGGAATCACAGGCAGCTGTGAATAAATCCCCGCACAGTCCCATGACCGCATCGAACTCATGTCCAGCTGGGCACTGATAATATGTTGGCACGTTGGCATTGTCACAGGAGCAGAATCCACTGGTTGTATTGAGCGCTGCGAAAGATTCGAATTTCTTGAGAGTTTTGCATAGTTCCCCATCACAAACATGAGCTACACATATGCTCAGTGTCCGATCGTAGATCTTATAATCTCCACAGCTCTCAAAGCTGACACTGCCATCGGCTTGGCATGTGCAGAAGCCATTAGGCGAATCGATGGCTGCAAAGGTCTGTGCCCCAGATGCTACTATATTCCGGCACTGTGCAACATCACACGTCATGGCTAAACTGGGTGCTGCTTTTCCAGCGAGGCATATGCCCAGCGTCGCATCGTATTGCATGCTGTCGATGCATTCCTGATAGGTGGCAACGCCATCTAGGCACAGACAGAAGCCGCTGGTTGTATTTAGCGCAGCGAAGTTCGAATTATCTGACAATGTAGCACATTGTCCTGTTGCACACACAGAGCAGGGCGCCTGAAAAAAAAAAACATAAAAAGGGGTTTTTTTTTAGGAATCGGATAACACTTCAAGTCTTCCAAACCAAACCAACCTCGCGCATCGTGCATATTCCTTCATCGGCATTATAGTATTTGCCACTCGGACAGTTCTCGTAGAATGCCTCACCACCCTGGCACAGGCAGAAGCTTGTGTCATCCTCTTCGTTTGAGGAAGGGAATGTACTGAATTCCGACAAGCACGAGCACTTCTCTGAGTCACAGTAGCCAGCCAAGCAGCCATTCTATTGAATATATTGTACATGAGTGAGCGAATCAACTATATCGATAATTAATTGAGGGAGTGGCTTACCACTGGTTCCAAGCATATTCCTGCCTGGGCATCAAACTGCTTGTCGTCGAGACACGGACTGTAATTTGGTATCCCCTCCTGGCAGTAGCAGAACCCGCCAGTGCCGTTATTTGCAGCATAGGGCTGATTCTCGCCAAGAACATCACACTGTGATGCGTTACAGACAATGGGACCCTACAATTCCAACAGAGCGACAGTAAATGATGTCAGTTAGCGTGCAATCAATTGAGTCATCACACATCACAACACGCTTACCGCTGGCTCCAAGCAGATCAGCAGGACCGGGTCAAATTCTTTTCCGATTGGACATTGGCTATACACACCGCAGAAGTCATTGCAGAGACAGAAGCCAGCTGGGGTATTAGACGGGAACACCAGAGCACCTTGTGCGCCACTCGTACACTGACTCGAATCACACTCATTGCAGGGGCATACGATGGGTTCCTGTAAAATAATGTGATGGCAATTACCCAAAGGAAAAGTCGGAACAGGATATTAACCAAGAGTACTCACAGTAACGGGCAAACAAATGCCTAGAGTTGCATCGAAAGTCATATCATTCAGACAGTTTTTAAACAAAGGCACCTCATCGATGCACTCGCAGAATCCAGAGTCGGTATTCAGAGCCGGGAATGTGACTGAACTTGTCTGGTTAACACAGTAGCTGCTACAGCATCTTGGCTAATATATTGATGGATTTAGAGAGAGATAGCAACACAAATTATTCAGGAAAGAACGAATATCAGAAGTATCCAAACTCTTTGTAGAATGGATTTGAACTTATTACGGATCAGCTGCAATGGGAAAAGAATCCCAAGGCTTAACTTACATCGGGAATTGGTATGAGGACACACAGTTTCTGTACGAGGTTGAAGGTGTATCCGCGGGGACAGGACACTGGCGTCGGTTCGTCAGCACGGCATAGACAGAAACTGTTGGGATCTTTGTAGTTCTCAGAAACTGAGTATTCGGCATTGTTGACACACACTTGTGGATCGCAAGGGCCCGTCTAAAATGGAATGGAATTATAATCGTGTTCTAGGACCTCTAGAGAGAATCCTTACAAAAGTGCATATGCCCATGGTTACGTCAAAACTTAGGCCGGATGGACAATTATTTAGATAGGAGCCATCGGTTTGGCACAGACAGAAGGTGCTATCATCACAAGTTAGCGATGGGAACACCTGATTCACAGTGGTCTTCTTGCACAGTGTTTGGTCGCAAGAGGTCTGCAATTTGTAAATAAGGGTGTTTTAGGGAACAGTTCCTTCATTCCGATCAACATGTAACTCACACTTGGCGTGGAAAGACAAATCAATACGGTTGGATCAAAGGCTGTGTTAGTGGGACACGCTCGAATAAAGGGAATATTGTTGATGCACAAATAGAACCTTGTCACATCGCCGACAATGGCAATTGCAGTTTGGTCAGATGCTGTGGCACATTGGTTGGCCACACAGGTCACTTGGCTGGAGCACTTGCCGATCGCCGAATCAAAGGCCGAACCGGCCCCACAGCTCACCACCTGGGGAACACCATCGGTGCACTTAAAGTACTTGGAGCAGATGGGATGGGCGACATTGCCCGTACCACAACTACAGGGATTTATGCACTGGCCGGTAACATCGATGGCACAGGCGTCGCCATCGTACCACTCGCCACTGGGACAGCTGGACGGGACGGACACTCCATCGACGCATGTGCTGTAGGCAGTGCAATCGCTGGGATTTATCATTTGATAGCCATTGGGCTTGTTGTTGCAGACCCAGCAGGTGGCCTCGGTGTCGGGCACACACATGTTGTCACAGCTGCTGAAAATGTTGCCCTGACCACAGGAGCCATCGATCAGCTGACCATCGACGCACATCTGATACATGGCGCATTCGGTGGGATGCACCACCATACTGCCCTCTGTCATACCATCGGGGCAGCTGCAGTCATCCTCGGCGGCACGTCGCGTACGCGCATTCGGAACCAGCAACTTGTTCTCGGGGCATTGATTGGTGTCATCGGGGCGACAGATGCCAAGAACGACATCGAAATAGTAGCCACCAGTGCAGGACTCTTGATTCCACTTGCCAGCGATGCAGGTCAAATAGTTCCAGCAATTAGCTCCGGCAACCGCAACACCGTCTCCACTACATGGTTCACCGTCCACAGGAGCGGGAGTGCTGACAATAGGCGCAGTTTCTGTGGTGCTGCTGGAGTCTGTGGCGTTGCATTGCGGACACACATTGTCCTCATCCAACAAGCAAATGTGGAGCTCTGTATTAAAGTAGCTGCCGCTGAGGCAGCTCTTCGACTCCCAGTTGCCACTTTGGCACACGAAATACTGATTACAATTTTCCGGATCGTCTCTCAGGTTGCCTTCCACACAATCTGCCGCGGAGCTCTGAGGGCAGCAGCCAGTGCTGTCCACGATGCAAATGCCGAGTTGACTGTCAAAGTATTTGCCTTGCAGACAATCGCCTGGAATAAGTTCACCATTGGTGCACGTGAAGTACATGCGGCAGTTATCCGGATTGGGTACCATTTCTCCACTGACAGAGCCATCGGAGCAACCGCAGTCCGAGGGTGATTCGGTTGTCGAAGTGGAGTTGTCCCCGGTTGGACATGTGCCGGGCACACAGTGTGGAGTGGATTCCTCAAAGTATGTGCCCGTTGGACACTCTTGAGCATCGGCCACTTGATTCTCACACATATAGAAGATGGTGCAATTGTTAGCATCAGCAACCGCTGATCCATCGGACTTCCCAATGCAGAAGTTCTCCCAGCAATGGGAATTCTTCTCATCAACGACACAGCCCGGAATGCTGCTGTTGAAATAGCTGCCACTGGTGCAGGTTTGCAGAGTGGGCCGGTTGTTGTCGCAGACGTAGAATTCCAGGCACGATGATTGGCTGCCAATAAATTGGCCGTTTGGCTTGTCCAGGCACAAGTTTTGCCAACACTCGGATTTGGTGTCGGGCACGCACTGATTCGTAGTTGTGTTAAACATGCTGCCTGCATCACATGCCTGTGGGTAGGCCACCTGCTCGTCACAGATGAAGAAATCGCCACAGTAGCCATCTTTGGGCAGATATGCGCCATTCACCTCATTGGCACAAACATTAGTTGCCTGAAGGTGGAGCACATGAAGTTAGGATCTGGTGTTTATTAAGTAAATATTATATTTTGTGTAAGGAAAAGGACTTACCAGCGTAAGGGCTGCGGAGAGGCTCAGTTTGCAGAGGCCACGTCTTGCTATTGAGCATTTGCCGGTCCTGGAATTGTATTCCTTGCCGGCTGGGCATTTAATGGAGCGCACGGTATTCTTATTGGAGCAGCGGTAGTAACTGGCGCAGCTGGTAGGATTTGGCCAGTGCGGCGCCAATCCACGTAATTTCCTGTAGACGCATTCGGGATCGGCAGCGCTGGCAAGGGTTGCCACTGCGGCAAGTGTAACCACAGTAAGCAGAGTAACTGTTGTAAATTCACAGAGAAGGAAAGCAAATGTTAATTATTTTTGCTAAATTTTACCTTTAACTTTTGGCTGGCTGACCTTTCATTTCGGGGCACAAATATTCTACGGCAATTGCTATAGTTGTACTCTGCACAGTTACCAAAATTTCAAAGCCTTTATATACATAACAAATAACATTGAATTCTTCTTATCAACATCATTTGATCAGTGCGTTCTTATCAGTTTTCTCGGTCATGTTCAACATAATTTTTAATTGAGTTCGAATTGAGTAGCATCCATCAATTCTGGGAAGACAACAAATCTAGTATATGGAGACGGAGACGCACTCAAACCACTCCCCGTTGAACTGAGCTCAATATGAAACATAGAATATAAATTTGATAGATGCCTTTGCATATCTTCATTTATTCATAATAAACTATTAGTTTTATTATTATGGTTGTTAGGCGCAAACAGTATCGCATGTTAGATACTTCGAGTCCCAGTAGAGATTAGATGGGCACCTTTTTATGACACCGCCCGTTCCATCGCATTGTATAAACTCATGACAGTCATAGGGATGTGGCAAGTAATCCACTCCAGGATGGTTTCTGCACATGGCATTAACATCGACAGAGCCTTCCGTTGTAATTGGTATGCGAATTGTAGTCGTCGTCGTAACTGCCGACGGCGTTGTTGTCCAAATTGCTGTAGTCTGAGTCGCCTCTGATGGGGGAATATGTGAAGTAGAACCGGAATCAGGAAATTGTGTTTCCGTAACGCTGGTAGATGTTTTGGGTTCAGTTGGGGTCTGTGGAACTTCTGTTGACGGTACATCCGTTGTGGAATCCTGCTGCTCTGTTGATGGCCTATCACTTGGAATCTGCGTTGTTTCAGCGGGCAATGGCTCTATTGAAGATGAAGTATTAAGTGTCTCTGTTGATTCGTCATCGGTTGTTGTTGCTCCTGATTGGGTCGTTGATGGAACTGTGGTTGGTTTAGTAGTCGTTGTTGGTTGAGTCGGCGTGACACATCGTCTTGCATTGAGTGCTGTTATTAGCAACAACAGCTGCACTGCTACAAATATCCAGGAGATCACTGAAATATATAGAGACATACCTTGACATATCCCTCAGGTAATTAAAGGTAATTTGACTTTAACAAAACTCACGTTTCATCTTGTTTCAAGTATCTTCCAGCACTAGAGCAACTCCAAGCGATTCTTTTTGTATTTATATTGTTCAAAATGCATCATCGTCCGTATGTCTTATCACTATCTAATTAGCATTTAACATACCACTAATATATTTATCTTATCTCAATAACGATATAATTTGCATAATACTTACAAATTTCAATTAAGGTACCAACGTCAGGCAATAAGTAACAAACAAATTCACTGCTCGACAATTTTCTTAGTAATTACTAAATCAATGAACGCAAATGAGAAAAATATATTATATTTTAGCCCAATACTTTTTACGTCATTTTTGGAAGGAGTTCTTTGAGTAGAGTTTAAGCTATCAGGCATATTTTATTTAAAGAAAACATTTATTTATTTCATTTTTTTTTTAAAGCTGCCTAAAAGTATGCAAATAAAATTATCAATACTATTATTTAGTATCAGCAAGCTTTAAATTAGGAGTAGATTTTCAAAGTGTGTAGTAGTATCCATCTATTCCATATACACATTATTCACTTCGACTATTCTCAAGCCACATATTGATGTAACTTATATTTATTTATTTTTGCATACTTATAATAGTTAATCGACATATTTTATCCACTCAACTCTATCAATTAAATGACATAACATGATTTATTTTAGTATAACGTCTATTAATGGCATTATACTATAGACAACTGTAGACCCATCAACTGCGACACCAACTTATTCGACAATTAAAATTGAAACAAAATAAGATTCAACCATTTTATATAATAACGAATGGAATCTATTTATATGTGTATGCAATTTTAAAATCTTGTTCCACTTGGATGTAAAATTTGGAAACAAAAAAAGTTAAATAAAATGAATTACGTTTTATTAATAATTATTTTTTAATAATAAGTCAAATTATTATTATATAAATAAAATATGATATAAAAAAAATAAATAACAAATTAAATTTAATGTCTGTGAAAGGATTGTTGGACCTTATTCTGCACTCATCCTTGAAGAAGCCTGCGATTACTCAATGGAAGTTTTAACTTCTCTTTAAACCATTCCTTGATTTTGGAATATATATATTTTTTTTTCCTATTTTCATTGCTTACATGAGAAGTTCGTCTTTTTCATTTGAAGCGAGTCTACGAGGAGGTCGTCTGCCATAATGTCTGTTCTCTGCTCAAAAAGGCATGTTGCGCAACTGCCTTATTGAATAGTCTACCCTCTACTGAAATATTTTACATTTATAATAAATTAAATAAATTTCATTGATTTAAAAAAATTAGCTAATTTCCTTCAGAAACACAACCAATATAAAATACAAATGGGTGCCCCAAAATAATGCAGATAATAAACTGGAATAATAAGAAATGCTGTTGTCACTGACAAGAACTGTACATAAGATAATTATCTCATTTTTATCAACAGTTGCAGGTACAACAAACTTTCACCTTGAAATCGGTCTCAAACTAATTTTAGCCAATAACTCTCCCGAATTCGTAGCCCCCAACAATAGTAAAATCTTATATTTCCCGCAATTTTAAAACATTTAAAATGAACCTTAGAAATTCAATTCGTTTGTATTATTGTTTATACCAACTTTTTATATTAGTCAAAGAGTTTCACAAAGACAACAGATAAATTGTATAAAAGCTATCAATACATGGGAATGTGTATATCAAAACCAATTATCAAATTCACAGACGAAACAAGTGTAATTAAAAGATTAAAGGTTGGTTTTCATTCATCTTTTGTCTGAAACGGTATAAAAGTGAAGCAGCTCAGTTTTTGAAGACAGTTATAATTATTTGCGCAACGAGACAAAATGAGAGAGTTTAGTAAGTAAAGCGTATTTGAATTAACAGTTAAATTGTTGAAACATTTAAACATTTATCATTTACAGCAATTGCACTTTTGGGCTTGATGGTTGTGCTTGAAAGCAGTGCACAAAATTTGAAGGACGTAAGTGATTATTAATTGGGAATGAGAATGAGCTCAATATTTGGATTTACTTTTCAGCAATGTAGGGGCATTGAATACGATCTGATCCCCCATCCGGTTGAAAATGACAAGTTCATAGTGTGCATCTTTGAAGGTGCAGAAGTGCGCTCGTGTGCGACTAATAATTGTTTTGATCCTAAATTGAAAAGCTGCTCCCAGGCTGCTTGCACTCCGATTGCGCCCACTGACAAAGCTGTTGCAGTTGGGTATTGCGCAAACTTGGGCGCAGGAGAGAGGATACCCTCTGTGGATTGCACCCACTTTTGGATCTGTTTGGGCGACTTGGATCCCGTTTATGTAACATGCCCGAATGGCAAACACTACTCCCGTTCTGAGAAGGATTGCATCTCGCCACCGCTGGCCAAGTGCACCACCTCCGAGAAATTGTGCGCCTCCCCCGAGACCACCTTCTATCCAGCCGAGCACTGTAATGAATACTACGCATGCGACAACAAGAATCTGGTGAAGCGCACCTGTCTCTACGGTCAGGCCTACAGTGCGGAGAGCACATCCTGTGTACCGGACTTCAGTCACTCATGTGCCGCACCCACAAAACCAGATTGCCAGAATCCGGCCAACGCTAATGCCTACTACTCCCACAGCGACTGCTCCAAGTTCTACGTTTGCATTCAGACCCAAGTCTACGAGGGAAAGTGTGCCGATGGCTACGGATTTGACAGACGGAGTTCGAATTGCATGCCGGGCATCTGCAATGTCTAAATCGTTAATTTAAAAGAAAAAAATGTCTAAAATATAATATTTTTTAATTATAATAATCGCAAACAAATAATAAATATTGCATCGCCGATAGACTGTCTTGATTGTTTTCCAAGATACCCAACCAAAATTACCACTTACAAGTATTAATATGCTATCAGAAACTATTGTTCATGCTGTTATTTGATTTAATATAGTTAATTTAAGATAATAAAATAAGAATATCTCCCTCAGATATTTACATGAAAAACAAATATTTTGGCATAGCTAAACAACATAAAAATCCATTTAAAATGCATATATCTATTTTTTTTATTCACTTCTCATATTTCGGATACGTTCAAGATGTACTTTTCTTACAAGCAAAATTTGTCACAAGTGAGCAACTTTGAGTTCCAATATAGGAACTGGGGACATATCTTCACGAATGGCAGATAGTCGCACTGAATGAAACGAGTGCAGTCTCCTGGGTATGGTATGAAAACTTCCTTTTGAGCAGCACACAGAGCGAAAAGACTGCGAATATCATCATCTCGCCCAGAAGTTGAATTCGAGCTGGGAGTGGACGTTATTGGTTTCACAATGCTTTGGAATTCACATCGTTGCAATTGAGGTACCCAACAAGATTCGGGTGGACAACTCAGAGTACGTTTCTCATAGTAGCGATTGCAATCGCCTGGATAGGGCGAATGTGTTAAGTCACTGGTTTCATCTGAAGTGAATAATTGTGGAGTGGAGAACCCAATCAAGACAGTCAGCCCAAAAACCATATAAATTGCCAAATTCACTGTCAAAATAATTAATTTCAATTAACAATTATAAATTTAATATTCTTAAATTACTCACTTTTGTTTCCGTTAACAAGTGTAGACAAAGTTAGTAAGTTGCGATGTTTTATAGCATTTCTTAGGGAGCTCTTATCGCAATCTATGTAATTATCAATTGAAAAGAATTATTAAATGAGACAAGACAACACCGATAAACTAAATTATACATTATATATTTATTTAAATAGTAAGCATTCTTAGCTAGGTGCGGTGTTATATTAAACAGCAAAGAATGTAAGAAGACAAATCAATTATTTAAAAAGCACTTGACAATATTTGCACATCATAAACTTACACTTAAGCTGTTTTATTGATATTTAGTAGAGCTTAAAGATTCCATCGATTTTACTGATAAGCCCATATATAAAAAGCCGCTTGCAAGTGCCAAGAGCATTGAGTGCTTTATCTGACTTCTACTGAATAAATCAAAAGTAAGGATCCATAAAGCGATTCCAGATTGAACTAATTTATTCACTCGTATTCCTTACAGCCATGAAATTTAAGATCCTCATTTGCTTGAGTGTGGCCACTTTAGTAACCACTTGCTATGGAGACTCAACTTATGGATCGGTAATTTTATAACACTGAGGTATGGAATATCTCAATACTAATTCACTTTTTTCATTTGACATACAGCTTTTACAGGCCATAGCGCCAGTTCCACTTAGTCTGTGTCCACTTCAAGACGATCCCAATCATATAGTGATGCTATCCTATCCCAGTGACTGTAGAAAGTATTACACCTGTTTAAATGGTCTGGGATACGTCAATCAATGTCCCGACAACTATTTTTGGAGTCAGCTGACTTACCGGTGCGACATTAAGCAGTATTCCAATTGCGGAAATGGTATTTATCCCGACGTACCTAGTCCCATTGAGTACAGCGCCTATCCGGGAGATTGCAGTCGCTACTATGAGAAGAGACTACTTCGCTGCGAGAACAACTATCACTGGAACGCTCGCCTTCAGCGCTGCGATCTGCCACAGACTGCTGGCTGTGAGGCATCTCTGATTCCCTTTCCCCCATTGACCACCCAGAATCCTTTTGTGCCAACTGCTGCAACTCCGCCATCCGGAGCTCATTTGCAGCCTGGTTCCAATGATCCGATACACCCCGATAATCTATGCAATAGTGCCGTAAATCAAAAGTATTTGCCATATCCTTCAGATTGCCATAAGTTTATTTATTGCGGCTCAACAGCTTCTGTGCTAAATTGCCCCACCAACTTGTTCTGGAATCGTAATACCCAGTCTTGTGGATCATCCAACATCGACTGTCCATAGGATCACTGCGGAATCGGCAAGGTCCGACGATAACGAGATATTTCACTAACATTTTATAAGAAAGAATAAACTATTGTGCCGAAGATTAAATTCTATACAGCAAATAAAATAATGAGCAAGAACATTAACATCAAAAGTCAACTAATTGAAAAGATTGAAGCTATGTTAAATAAAACATATAGAAAAAATTAGCAGTCAATTCTTTTCCCAAAACAAAACTTTGAAAAGTAGAACTCGATTTTGAGTATAAATTGTTTGTGGCGTGCTTCAAAGATTCCAGAGATCCCAGCATCTTAAAGCGGGGGTAACAAAAATTCAAAGAATTTGTTAAAGAACATTACTTTTGGAGTTGAGAATGCATTCACCATACATTTGTATAATATAATGTCATCGGTATAGGCAAGTTTTTAAGATAACAGAATAACAGATTTATATATGAAACAGTAAACCATAAAAAATACTGCACAAGAACTTAACAAACAAAATAGCAATTTTAAGAACGCTAGAATGTCTTCTTCAACTTCAATTTACTTAAATAGACTTATTTTGTCTGAATTTTTCTTAAAATCATTTTTTCATCTCTATAACCATCGGAAGGCTATATGTTATTTTTAAATTCATTTTTTTTTTGTGCAAATGTATGTTACAGACAAAATGAAACATCTTTGATCCAAGGTCTATATATATATATATATTTTTATAGCCATATCCGTCTTTCTGCATGAACACGCGGATCTCAGAGCCTATAAAGCTAGAAACTTGAAATTGTAATACAGGTTCTCGTATATCAGGCGTAGATTATATTTGCTTTCTTTTATCGATAGCTATCTGCATTTCTTGATTATCGATACATTTCGATTTCCGATAGCAATAAATTCAATAATTTTAAAGGCATATCTAATTAAGAATCCTAATTATTATCGAAACATATTCTCGTATTAATCTCATTTTTAACAGCATCCGCAAGCATTTTCTGTATGCCTAAATATGCGAGCGCATTTGTGAGAAAGATATGGCATGATAATGATAATTGTTTGTATTCTGAAGAACCCCGTTATTTACAATGTATGTATTTAAAAGAACGTGTTTTAAGCCAGCCAACTAGGGGCGAATAAAATGAATAAAAATATTTGCTTTTTTTTTACTCTTCAGTGGCTGTGCTTGCTATAAAAAATGATTTAGTCTGGTCATAACTAGGTGCAAAACATTATAAAGGTAAAATTGCCAATAAAATTAGAATACTTTTAACAACTAGGTATAAAGTAATCGAGATCACTCTACTACTGCTTTCTTTATAATATATAATTGTTATAATTGTCATATAAATTTCTCTCTGAATTTTTGGAATGTTATTATTTGTATATTTATTGCACATTTAAGCAATTTACTAATTTCAAACCAAATGTTTAACGTTATCCTCAATTCTAAAAAAAGAAAGGGTATGTACCTTTGGTGTTATTGTCTCGAAAATCCTGCAAACTAAATTTGAAAAAATATTCCAGAATGCCAATTGCAGATCGGAATATTTAATTATAATAATTGTATAGTTGTAACTTTATAATATAACATTTATTTCTATCTATAATTTTAATATTTAAAGTTGAATCTTGTGTCGTTTAAAAAACTTGGAAACCAAAATTAAGAATTATGTTTAATAAATTTAAAGTTGGTTTATCTTTATCAGATGGATAACAAGACTTGTCAAATTAAATAAGTTTGTTTTTAGAAATACAATTAGCATCCTGGGCATCCATGCAGAGCAAGTCTGTCGGACTAAACTGTTCTTCACCTGGGCAGAAGAATGCAACAGCAATGGGTTCTTTGCACACTATGTATTTTGTGCAGTTGCTGGGATAAGGAACAAGTGATCCGTCGGTTTTGCCTTTGCAGAAATCATCATCGGTTGATTGATTCGGTTCTGTTGTGGTAGCCACTTGAGTTGTGGTTGTCGGAGGAGCTTTAGTTGTAGTTGGTGCAAGCGAACAGTTTGCCACCCAGGGAGACATACAACGTTCCAAATGCGCACTAAACTCCTGTCCAACAACACAATCGTATACCTTAGGACCAAAACTGGTGCACTCAATAAACTTGGTACAGTCTTTGGGATAGGGCACAAGTTTGCCATCCCTTGCGCCCTCGCAAGGGTGTGGTGAAGGTGTCGTTGTTGTTGGCAAAATGGCAATTTCAGTAGTAGTAGTATCCCAATCTAATGTACTTGTCGTGTAATCCTCAAGGCATGCGTTGGACGAAACGTTGGCACCACACTTCCCACTCAATGGATCATAGTACTCGCCGCTTCTGCAAACGCTCATCATAAAAGCATTCTCGTTGACACAGCGGAAATACCATTGACAATTCCCAGGATATGTAAACGTGGTATCCTTGCCGTTTATGCAGATGCCGGGAGAAGGAGTTGGTTGGTCACCAGGCGGCATTACTGTGCTGGAGGATGCCTCGCAATCACTGTGCGCCCAGCCAACACACTGCTGAAGCGCCTCGCTGAAGTAATAGCCGTGTGTGCAGTAAAATGCAATGGGCACAGGCTCTGCACACACTATATATTTACTACAGTTATCAGGATAATTCACATACTCGCCCTGCTCCTTCCCAGCACAGATGTCCGAACTAATGTGACTTTCTGTTGTTGTTGTTGTCGTGGTTGTGGCTTCAGTAGTAGTTGATAGAGTCATTGACTCAGTTGTAGACTGAGTCGTTGACTCTGTGGTTGTAGTTTGATAGGTTTCCTGGCATGCTGTCGGTGACACATTTTGTCCACAATCGCTTGTCACCGGATCATACCAAGCGTTGTAAATGCAGTTGGCAATGACGGAATCGCCATCACCCATACACAAAATATACTTCTGACAGTTGCTGACCAGTGGATAGGAGACACCTAGCACTTGGTGCGCACATAGATCACTTGGACTTGGCGTTGTCTCTGGAGTAGTGCTTGCAGTGGTTGTTTCTTGGCATGCGGTTGGTGGAACGGCGGGACCACAATTGCCACTAGCTGGATCGTACCAAGAATTGAATGGGCAATAGGCTTGGACAAACTTATCGTTTCCCAGGCATAGGATATACTGTTGGCAATCTTCACTATAGGGAAAAGATGCGCCCAGACCTTGATCCTGACACGGGTTGTTGGCTTCGCTGGTTACTATTGGATCTGTGGTAATTGTAGTGGGTGTGGTAGTTGTGGAAGCTTTGTTGGTCGTCTTGATTGTGGTTGTCATTTCTGTCGTTTGCCCAGAATAGCACCAAGCCTCGTCCGGTTCGTCACATATGAGTAAATTTGGATTGAAGAGATAGTGCTCGGGACACATGTGGAGTACAACTTTCTGATTGGTGCACACTATAAACTGATCGCAGTGCTCCAAAGAGGGCAGCACAGATCCGTTTGGCTGATCCACGCATTCATCCGGATACTCGGATTTGTTGCAATGAACTGCTTCAGGTGTATCGCAAATTTGCAGATCTTTGTTAAAGAGTTTACCCGGAGCACAATATTGGAGATCTGTTAGGGAGTCGCTGCAGAAAATATATCCAGCACAATCATATGGATATTCATAGTTTCCTGTTGGCTTGTCTTCACAATAATTTTGAATAATTGTGCTTGATTCAAATGAAATTCTCGTTGCTATTTTATTTTTATCGGCGCACTTTGTTTGATTGAACCCATTTCCTTCGCATCTGACTTTGGTACTCCTGGCTGAAGTCCTGGGAAAGTCAAACACCAGCAACAACGTGATCAGGGTAAGCCACTTCCAGTCATAAGCTTGTAATGGTCGGTGCTCCAAAGCTTTGAGTATGTTTACATCGCAGACTTTTGGGCGCGATGTAAAAGTGGATCTGGGTAGGCAATGATTTTTTTTTGTCGTACACGAAGGAAAAAATCGTTGCATACTTTTGTCAACTATCAAGACGCTGTGGGAACCAAGCCCTGCTCGAGGTGAAAGCTTTACGGCGGATAAGCGGTAAATAATTCCCGAAGCTTGCCGCCACAGACGTATAAAAGCCCAGATCCGCTCTGAGAAGCTCTCTTCTTTTCGATTCGCTCGGTGCATGATGCACGTCAACGCATCAGTGCAGATCGCCGGTGAATAACTTGCTAAAAAAAAAAACCACGTGTGTCGAAAGTAAAACGTAACAATAACCTATAAGCCCCATTGCGGCTACCAAAGAAAAAAACCCTTCAACCCATCGCGAACGTGTTAAATCACGCGAGTTAACAATTGAAAAAAAAAAACTCAATAACATTGAACAACTGGAACAACGAAATTACACTTGGTTTTTGCTAACCAGAAAAAATAATAAACCCCATCAGGATGGTAGCAACAACCCACCCCCACCTCCCGGCATGAGCTACCACCAGTAGGGTCCCACCCCGCTACATATCCCGGTTTCCGCTCGCACAAGGAATTGACCATAGTTTTGGTTTAAATTATGCGAGTTATTCGTTACAGGTTTTTTTGGCCTCCAATATCTGGCCTCAATCTGTATCTGAGTTCTGCTGCTTCGTCGTCTACATAATTGTTGGCGCCCAACATGGGGCCAGTTGTTAAGAGATTTCCGCGGCTACATAATTTTTGGCGCCCAACGTGGGGCAATTTTTCTAAGAAATTTCCTTATTTATGACCCACTAACGTGTGGCTTATAGTTGAAGAGATTTTCTGATTAATGAACCACTCATGTGACTGTACTATCTAAAGAGCTTACATAAAACAAGGACCACAAAAGTGGGCTCACTTTTAGAAACTGAAAATGTGTTGTAGTATGCTCACAGTTAGTTGCCTCACATGTATAAGTTGTTTGAGTATCTGGTGTAGTTATTTGTTTTCTATCCCAGTTCCTTAGAGTATCAGTGCAATTTAATAAAATTGTTGATTCACTGGTTGGATCAGTACCTATCTATACGAGCTCATACTTTCGTGAATCTTGTGCATTCAGCTCAGCAGAATGCCCTGCCGGAAGTCACTGAGGTTGCTTTAGTGGTAAGAATCCTTGACGGAGGATCGCTCATCAACGTTTTGCTCATTTTTTTTTTCGTATCGCAAGTTGCTTTATTTTTGATTTGGTCTGATGATTTTAAGATACTGTTGTATACTTCTGTGAATCTTGCGCATTTGGCCCAGTCGAATGCCCTGCCGGAAAGTCACTACATCATATTTTTTGGAGTTATCTTTTCAGATCTGAAGTAGAATATTTGCCATACAATTGGAACGGACAAGTTGTTTTGTTTTGAGTTTGGTTTGAGGATTTCAAAATACTGTTGTATACTTCTGTGAATCTTGCGCATTTGGCCCAGTCGAATGCCCTGCCGGAATGTCACTACATCATAGTTTTTGAAGTTATCTTTTCAGGATTGAAAGGAAATATTTGCCAAACAGTTTGGTTTGATGATTTTGGAATATTGTTGTATACTTCTGTGAATCTTGCGCATTTGGCCCAGTCGGATGCCCTGCCGGAAAGTCACTGCATCATATTTTTCTAAAGTTTTGTTATCAGAATCGAATACTTGTCATACCAATTGAACAGACAGAGGAGATGAGTTCGACGCGAAGTTCTTGCAGCTTTTTGAATTTGGAGGACGCTATGAGTGCGTATCTATACATGAGCTGTTGAGCTTGGCGAAGAGTCACTCACTCTGTATGCTGTCTGTTTACAATGTAATTGTAATAGCCAAAAAAAAAAAAAAAAAAAATCTCCCTTTACTTCGTTGGTTAAAATTTGTTGGTTAGTATTAGTTGTTCACTTAAGTTCATTATTTTTGGCCATATAGTAGGAAATTTTTTTTTGATAATAAATGTAAATAAAATGTAAAATGTAAAATAAATCAGTCGCAGACTGAATTAAGAAATGTTTAATAGATATTAGAAGATTTACAATAACATTAAGTAGGCACCTCCCATGCTAAGAATGTTAAATCCTGATTCCCGCTAATCATTACGTCTATTGGTGTAAGATTATCGGGTGTTGTAATGGTCGGTGCTCCAAAGCTTTGAGTATGTTTACATCGCAGACTTTTGGGCGCGATGTAAAAGTGGATCTGGGTAGGCAATGATTTTTTTTTGTCGTACACGAAGGAAAAAATCGTTGCATACTTTTGTCAACTATCAAGACGCTGTGGGAACCAAGCCCTGCTCGAGGTGAAAGCTTTACGGCGGATAAGCGGTAAATAATTCCCGAAGCTTGCCGCCACAGACGTATAAAAGCCCAGATCCGCTCTGAGAAGCTCTCTTCTTTTCGATTCGCTCGGGTGCATGATGCACGTCAACGCATCAGTGCAGATCGCCGGTGAATAACTTGCTAAAAAAAAAAACCACGTGTGTCGAAAGTAAAACGTAACAATAACCTATAAGCCCCATTGCGGCTACCAAAGAAAAAAACCCTTCAACCCATCGCGAACGTGTTAAATCACGCGAGTTAACAATTGAAAAAAAAAAAACTCAATAACATTGAACAACTGGAACAACGAAATTACACTTGGTTTTTGCTAACCAGAAAAAATAATAAACCCCATCAGGATGGTAGCAACAACCCACCCCCACCTCCCGGCATGAGCTACCACCAGTAGGGTCCCACCCCGCTACATATCCCGGTTTCCGCTCGCACAAGGAATTGACCATAGTTTTGGTTTAAATTATGCGAGTTATTCGTTACAGGTTTTTTTGGCCTCCAATATCTGGCCTCAATCTGTATCTGAGTTCTGCTGCTTCGTCGTCTACATAATTGTTGGCGCCCAACATGGGGCCAGTTGTTAAGAGATTTCCGCGGCTACAAGCTACAATATAAGAATAAATACTATTTATATAAATATTTGTAATTGTATAATTGAAATTATGTAGTTATTTTTTAATTAATAAATTTTTTAATTTGACTTGTGTTATTTCGACTGAATTAAGTTGACATTTAATAATAAATAAATATATATAATAACTTATTAAATTCATATTTAGGCATACGTTAGACCTGCAGCAATTTTAATGGCAAACTTGGAGGATATTTTATTAACCTCCATCAAAGTTCAGTTATACCCCCTTCTGTGGCATCTGTTATCAGATGTTTTGACTTATTAGAATCAGAGTATTTTGCTGTCTGCTATTTATGACTGCAACGTTCTCTTTTGTAATTCCAGTAACATTGTTATTGGTTCTCTATTGCTGAACACAACATATATATATATATATCCCATTTATATATCCTCTAAAAAAAAAAACACGAATGTCCATGCATAGTTCAGTTTGCGGAGACATTTAGAAACCCGTTTAATTCCCCTCACAAACAATTTCGACTTGGTTTTTGCGATTGCTCCGAAAACTTAACCCACTTCCATTAGTAGTCGAAGGTTGAACCGGAAACGAACAGTTTTCTTTGACATAGATTGATAACCTGGTAATATTCGATGCTTGTTGTTGGGCAAACAGTTGTTGTGGAGCAACATATAGCGGCTGTGCGGTATTTTGTTCTTTAACTGTTGTTAATGTTCTTGAAGTGGATGTTTCTATTGTTTTTGTGGTTTTTGTTGGCCGTTATAAAATTGTTATTGCTGTTGTTGTTGTATTTCTTGTTGTGTTCGTTGTTATTGTGATTGTTATTATTTTTCTCACTATTTTACACATGTTATAATTATATTATATCAACCATTTTTCACAAAAATTTCTTATTTTAAAATTGAAACTATTCAGCCAAATACATAAATAAATAATCTATTTTCATGGTATAGAAAAAACTTTTATGCTTTGCTAACACACATATTTATTTTGTCATTTTATTGGTATATACCTATCATTTTTGTTGATGTTTGTGTTCAGGTTTTTATATTATTACTTTATAAGATACAACAAAATTTGAGAGTTAGTCTCTTATATTTATAAATTTTGTTGTTGCTAATATATTTTTTCAATTGTTTCTTGTTAGTTAGACCATGGGTAGAACAAAACTAAAAATGAAAGTTAGAAACATATTTTTGCAAGGCGTTCACTGAAATAATGAAACTGACAGATAGCAGTTAATCATATCAAAATTGAAGACACTTCAGTTGATAATAAAGAAGCACGGATGCATTAGATAAGATTTTGGCAAAAACTCAATTATTATTATTAACCAAAGAAAACATTCTCGTCAAGAAAAACAGTTGGTGAGTCAATTGTTTACTTTATATGTATTTTTAGAAACTATCATTTGAGATAGAAATGAATGGCTTTTCAGAGTTGAACAATTAAAATTTGTTATCATATTTCCGCAAGATGTCAGCAGCCATACTTGAGCTTTCATATGTATGGATGTCAAAATTAAAAGCACCGTTTCACCGAAATTTGTACAAATTTTGGACGGTTTATAACATTCCAAACTTTAATATTCGGACTAGAAATAATAAGGTTCGACCTGGTAATGATTATATACATTCCATCAACAGCATTTATTTAAAAAAACAAATATTATAAGCGGAAATTTACTGCAATCTCTAAACAAAAAACGACAGACTTAACAGAAATGCATCCCCACAAATTAAGAGCAGATATCTCTTGTCAACTCCTACGTTAATCTGCCCCTTTTTATTATAGAGATAAAGTGTAATAAACATCACATTTAACACGTGCTAAATACATCTTCAAAATCATAAACTATTGATTTTACTGAATCGGGGTATAAAACAGAAACGAATGAAACTATTGCATACTCTAAGCTGTCGTTTTAAATACAGATCTCTTTATACAGTACATACTTTTAGGAGAATTTTAACCTTCTTTAAGAATGTTCGGGTAGCCAGATAAGATATAATACAAACAGAGATACCAATTTACTTTATCGAGCAATATGTATATATATATATATATATATATATACAGAATATATATATATATATATATATTTGCTTGCATTCATAAACAAATAAAAGTACATACATTTTTTCTATTCATAAACAAAGTTCGAGGAGGCTATCTTAGAAACTTATATACGCTTATATAGTATGCGGATATGACGTTTCCCTTCAGATGTAATATTCTCAGATTTTATCAATTCACGTTAAAAATGTTAGACAAAAGATACTCAAGTGTCTGTACATGGGAATTTCTGATAGTACTATCTCACCATACAATTTACATATTGGCACCAACAAAGTTCCCAGACAATAGGGAACATAAAGTAAAAGTGTAGATACTGCGAAGTCACAGTTTATGTTCGATTTTGAACATGGTAAGAGACATAAAGTTCTTCGTCGTCCTCTGGATAATGCTGATTCTGTATAAGACAGCTGACGCCCAGTTGAAGGTAAATGACAAAAAGCATTGCTTCGTGGATTATTCAATCATATTTTAATCTCAAAGGATGGCTTTATGTTCAAATCGTCTATATGTGAAGGAAAAAATGGTGCTCTATTGCCCATGTTTGGTAGATGTCGAGGTTACTATGTTTGTAATGACGGCAAAGCTGTAGTTGGATCCTGCAACGAAAACAGTCGATTCAATCCACTTACTCTGCATTGCGATGATGCAGACAATGTTGTATGCCCATACGAAACTTCAGATGTCGATGAGGAAGTCGATTCGGATGATTCAGAAAGCGATGAATCGGAATTCGACAGTGAAGAGATCGAAGAGACGACAACAACTGCACGACCCGTTCTTACATCAAAACCACCAAAACAGCAAAAACCACAGATATCATTGTCAAAGCCGAATAAGGTTAATGCAAATGAATTATGTTGGGGGAGAAAAAATGGTGCTGCCTTGCCCAAAGCAGACTCCTGCACCGAGTACTACGTATGCAAGCCTAGAAAAGTCCAACTGCGTCACTGCCCAGGTCGACAGCACTTTAGCCCAACTCGTCACACTTGCATGAAACCATCGGAAGCCAAGTGTACCATCAGCCAAAAGTGGCAGCAACCAGAGGATCCCTTGTCAAGCCCGACAGTAACTGCTGGCTTTTGCAGCGATGAGAAGCAGGATGCGCTAGTTCCTCATCGTGATGACTGTGGCAAATTTATGCTCTGTAGTAACATGATGTTCCTGGTTATGACTTGTCCAACAGGATTGCATTTCAATGCCCAGTTGAAGCGCTGTGACTACCCAAAAATGGCACAATGTGAGTTGCTAAAAAAGCCAAATAAAAAAAACAAGAGAAAACTATTAAAGAAAATCGACTCTAAAGCAATACCTTAATAAATGAAAATATGTTATCAAACCAGCAATGAAATTTAATTGGTTTTCATTTTTTTATTCCATTTGAATTTCCTTTGCTCACAATTGAAGTGAACAGTTTTTTCAGTTAATAAGCTTAATCGATTTCTGTGTAAATTACTTAAATATATATATATTGTACAAATGGAAACATAGTTTTATAATATGACAAGATTCGTTGGCATTCGTTGTCTATCGATCGCTAACTCTAAAAAATAAATATATAAAATAAGTTAATAACAACAAAGTTTTGATCTTATGTTTTTCCTAATGAAGTTTTACAATGTACTAAAATATTCCAAGGTCATATATAAATCTGTTTTCGACCAGAATGTTTATTTGAATTATATGAAATATATGCTTGCAGCAAAAAGAAAGTAATATCCGATAACTGTTTTAAATGTGGGTATTATATAAATAAAATAATTAACATAAGTAACATAACATGCAACCAACACTGTACGTAACATTCGATATCGGTATCGATGTATATCGATGATTCAATCACCGTTTGAAGTAGAATACGGGGATTTAAATATAATATTTAAATTATTTAATTTAGATAGGTCCGCTACAAATGTAATCGACGTTCTGCGCCCCAAAAAATCTATCGTGAAGTGTTCCATCTATTCAGCTACAATCCGTTAGTAGAGATTCATCCATAGAATATCGGCGACTCGGTCAACAATAAACATTTTGCTGTATTTATCCCCGTTTGGGTTCGTAACTATGTTGTTGGACCGGGAAAGATTGAAGGCATCTTGGCGGTATCGCCAAGACATAGATCCAATCGCAGCTTACAGGTATCGCAATACCAACCTGCCCGGATTACGAGTAATACGTATTATGCTTTTTTAATATAGTCGTCAGATGCTGAGGGTCACATACCTAGTGAGTTCAGTCGTGATAAGTAAACAAAAACGTGGTTCATTTCTTATATGACATATTATTCCGATCTTGGTCCAACAGAAGTACTGAATGAAGCAATCAGATACATCAAAATAACTTATAAACAGCGTCGTACAGAAAGGACAGAATGAAATAATAGAAAGAAATAAAAAATTGTTACATGGAGCCATCTGAGTGAATAAAAATTCTACTTCGGATACTTTTATTAATGAATTTAACAATTGGAATTTTGAGGCCAGTCGCAGGCCAGGACATTCTGATTAAAAACTAATCCGGCAGAACACGTGAAGTTAACCTCACATTCGCATTGGCACACAATATAGGATCCACTGCAGACGTTGGTCGCATCGGCGAACATGGCACCATCGCGTTGTCCAACACAGCGACCGCGGCTCTCACAGTAGGTACCCGAGGGACCGGCAGAGGGACCGCTCGGTGGTGGACTGCCATCATCACAATTTACATTTTCCGGGTAGTCGCATTCCAGTGTCAAGTTATTGAATTGTAGGTTATTAGGGCAGTTCATCTCGATCTTGACGCCATAAAGACAGTGGATGAACGCGGAGCAGTTATTGGCAACGGACCCAAGCCAGTTATTAGGTACATCACAACACTCGCCTTCGCAAGCTTTGGGAATGCACACGCCCTCAGTATCGAAAACACAAGTCAACAGTTGTGCATTGAAATAGGTGTGATTGGCGCACTTTCTCGCCACCAGTGTACTGTCCACACATTGGAAATAGCCAGCACAATCGGTAGGATTTACCTGAAGCTCTCCATTGTTGCAGGACTTGCATTGACCATTGTCCGTTTCACACTGGCTGGTTACCGAGTTCCAGTAGTTGCCAGAGGCACAAGATGTCGACACATACTGACCCTTTGTGCAAAGGAGATATTTGGTGCAGTCAGTAGGATCTGTCTGGGTTTGTCCATTGGTGCAGGTGACGGACTTGCATTGACCATTGTCCGTTTCACACTGGCTGGTTACCGAGTTCCAGTAGTTGCCAGAGGCACAAGATGTCGACACATACTGAGCCTTTGTGCAAAGGAGATATTTGGTGCAGTCAGTAGGATCTGTCTGGGTTTGTCCATTGGTGCAGGTGACGGACTTGCATTGACCATTGTCCGTTTCACACTGGCTGGTTACCGAGTTCCAGTAGTCGCCAGAGGCACAAGATGTCAACACATACTGACCCTTTGTGCAAAGGAGATATTTGGTGCAGTCAGTAGGATCTGTCTGGGTTTGTCCATTGGTGCAGGTGACGGACTTGCATTGACCATTGTCCGTTTCACACTGGCTGGTTTCCGAGTTCCAGTAGTCGCCAGAGGCACAAGATGTCAACACATACTGACCCTTTGTGCAAAGGAGATATTTGGTGCAGTCAGAAGGATCTGTCTGGGTTTGTCCATTGGTGCAGGTGACGGGTGGTTGGCCAGTGGAATTGCATCCACTGTTGTTGCATTCACCATTGTTTGTTGCGCAGACGCTGTTTTGAGGATTCCAGTACATTCCAGTGGAACACGCATGGTGAACGAATTGACCAGTACAACATGCGTAGTACTTCGTGCAATCTTCTTCGTCGATTTTGGTGTCGCCAGGCTGACAGCAATCGTCGGCCACAGTTCCTAGGAAGAGCGACAATGCAATAAGCAGCACGAGCACTGAAAGGGGACAGCAGAGTTATTGAAATTTAATTATTATAATATAAAAGTTTGATAAATATCTTATTACTGTCAGATTTTCCGTTAGTCATTATTGCACTGCACTTTTTGTTTAATATTTAACGACTTTTTCCTTGGTGGAGAGTATGTCGACTGAAGTTTTGTACGATATGTATCAGCTTTTATATTTGCAGGCAATTAATATAATTAAATGTTCCTAATTTGGATGGGATGATTGTGCCGTAGATAAAGAGAATTCAGATGATATCTGTTAGATACTATATATATAGTAGTTCTGCACGAAAATAAATTTCTTTTATCAAAGTGGTGAGATGAAGAATGTTAAAAGAGAAATTGCCATTTCTGCAATTAGTGAATTTTTTTTAAAGATGTTTCCTTTCTTCTTACGCTACTTCACTGACCTATTTATAGGAACAGATCACTTGTCAAATGCTCACATTACTAAATGCTGCATTCTAGAAGAATGATTATTATAAAGTCTGACAATGAACCCCATGTAAAACGATGGTAATAAAATATTAGTGTTGAGACACCAAAACATATGCTTAAATATATTTGTTGAGTTCCAACAAATATAATATATCGCTACGCAACCGTGATCGCTATGATACCAGGAAATAAAATCACATAAACTTTGACTTTATACTGATTAGTATTTATTTTCACTCGACACTTTATTTTATACAATATTAATATACATTTTAAAGCTTTATTATATTATTGAGCACAACTTTCGGAAAAGAAATGAGTTTTAAAACGAATTTGTATATTTTTGAATACATTAAAACGAAATCGGTGATAATGCGTATGCCATACAACCTATGAAGGACAGTTACCTTCACTATCGACAACACATGCCTTGATTGTGGTATCAAAATAAGTGCCACTAGTGCATTTTTGGACCACAAGTTGTCCCAGAACGCACAAATAGTAACCAGCACAATCTTGGGGATCGACTTGTATCTCGTTTTCAGTACATTTTCCGGTATTAGGACAACACTGTCCGTTATTCAGTTGACACATTGCTGAGCTAGGATCCCAATAGCTGCCACTCGAGCAGGACTTTTGCACAAATGTTCCACTGCAGCAAACAAAATAACTGAGGCAATCATTAGGATCCGCCTGGGTATCTCCGTCTTTGCAACAGTTTGTAGGAACGGATTCGGCTGAATGCCAAAATGAAACGCACAAAAGGAGCACTGTGTAAAAAATAATATTCATAATTGTGATTCTTTATAGGAATAATATTCAGGACTTCAGTATTACCATAAAGGGTTTTTCCCAGCTGGGCGAGATACATTTTAAATTAAAGTTTCCTTGGAATATGGACGCTTACTGAACTGATTTGCTTTTTTCTTCACCTTTTATATTTTTAACCAATCAAAATAATGAAATTTTGGTTTGATAATAGACCTGATAATGCAACATTACACGATATCAAACATGTAACAAGAGTGTAGAGAGAAGTTTTAAACTATTTTCAATTAAATTAAAAATACTTTCATGAAAAATACACAGTCACGTTCTGAATATGGCAAAATTGCGTCAAGTACTAAGGGAAAATGATGTGTAAATGGGCTGACGAAGATTCTGAGATGTTAACATATTGATAGGCCAATGTACTGAGATATTGGCGCCAGCTATCGTCTAGAATATGAACACTGTCAACGCCATCTATCTATCTGCGGTTGGCCCCGCAGAACAATAACTGCATAAACTGCAGAGCTGTGAAGCTCTGTTAAATTAACAGCAATGCGCTCTGTCGTTGTCCATAGTTAGTTTTAAGCTATTTCCAGCCGATCCCCAAATGCAAAAGAGAAGAACAAAACGGAATTTGTCTTATAGTAACGCGCTGTTAGATATCTCTGTAATTAAACGCTTTTGCATACATATATTTGTATTTACAGAGGAAACCTTTAATTGTTTTTAAAAATAATTAGAAAAAGAAACAAAATATAAGTGTTTTATCTCCACCAGACAAGATCTCTTGGCAGATTATTGTATAATTAAGACCCCATTTCATAGCTATATTTGTACCATGAGCCGATAAATACATTTATTACATATGTTTATACATATTTATACAACAACACAAAGTGCTACCGAAAAGTTGTACATTATTTTTTATTTATTTATACATTATTATTTATATATTTTTTTTTTTACACGAGTACTGCATGCATGTTTATATAGTTTTCTTTACTCAATTATTTATTTATTTAGAAGGGGCACGTTGCTTCTCGAAAGTTAATGAGAGAAGGAAAAAAAAACTAATGAAAAAGAACAATTAACTTAGTCATTTTGAGTAAACTTAAAAATACTGGTAAATACGAGTATATTTAAATGTAAAGATATTTAAATAAGAAAAAATAATAATAAAAAAGAATAGGATAAATTATGGACAGAAATTGAGAAACGGCAATGCAGATTCGCGAGCAGAGCGATACTGAGGGCAATATATTTTATTTGAGAAGAATTCGAATATTAAGGCAATTTTGCTCACTTGCCGTCCAGTAAAACGCGGTCGATCTCCCCCTGAACCGATGGCTTCCCTACATAGCTATATACTTCATTGAAAGATAAGCGACATTTGAAAGTGTTTTGTGATTAAACTGTACATTCGAGTAATTTAAATGATAAGAGATCCATCAATTCGAGTCAATAGACATAAAATGGGACAACTTGAAAAAATAGCATCTTTTGAATCATTACACCGATCCCTCATACATACTTGTTTAACTACTTACTAAAACAGATAATAGTACTAAATTATTGTGTATACATATGTACTTCGTGTTCTAGTTGTTTTTTATCTTATATCAATATAAAACCTACATATATATAGTTGCTGATGGCCAACTTTAATACATTTCTTAAAAAAAAATACCTTGCTCACTTTACGCATGAGAAAGCTTCTATCACCATATCCCTAATTTTAAATAATATCTAAATTTCAGTGGCTTATTAATGGCAACCCTCTTCAATTGTCAAGCTGCCGCCCCATCCCCATCTTAGCAGTTTTTATAATGGACATCAGAGTATTCAGCAGTCGAATAGGTACAACTTTTACATTCTCACCTGTGTTTTACCTTGGGTATATTTAACGGAAATTGAGACTCTCTCTTTGCAGATTCTTGATATGCGTGTTCACGCGGTGTTCTAAAGCAATAAAACTGTCAATCTGTTATTATTATCAGATTTGAACGAGTTATTTTTCAAAAGAAATTTATTGTTTTAATAAAAAGAAACAAGTAGAATGGTTATTTAATTTACGCCGATAGTTACACATTTTCAGACCGTTGTTAACATGCTGACATCAATTTTTGTTCAGAGTTTGAAAAACTTTCTTTTTGAAAAAAGTTCGCTTTAAGCAAATAATATAAAAAATAATAATAAGCGTAAGCAAGTATATGCAATATAAGAAAATGTATGGTCCGATTATTCCGATTACGTAGGAAAAAATTAGGATAGGCAATATATGTACCCTATAACTGTCTGATGTTAAAATTTAGAAAAAAAAAACAAAATTGATTTCTAGTTACTTTTTTATTATATTTATTTGTGAATTTTGTCGATTAGAGTGTACAGTCAACATTATACGAATAGTTGCAAGTCAGCAGCTTCTGATCCCAGTACAAGCCTTGTTCGCAGGTCATGTCCACCTCACACTCGCACTGGCAGACCACATACCCACCGCAACTGACCAGGGATGGGAAAAAGGTGCCCTCGCGTTGGCCCAGACAGCGACCGTTGCTCTCACAGGAAATGCCGGACGGCCCTGCGTTTGGTCCGGATGGTGGTGAATGCTCCCAGGAGCAATTAACATTTTGGGGATAATCACATAACTGATAATTGGAGTCGTACAAGAGATTGTTGGGGCACTGCTGCTCCACAGCGCAATTGAAGTTGCACTTATAGAACTTATTACATACCCCCTCTACGGGAAAGAGATTACCCTCCGGCTGACCTTGACAAACTGTGCTTGTGTTGTCGCATTCAACCAGTGGCACATAGTCTGCCGGATAGTCGCACTGATCCGAGGTGGCATTGTAAACCAGGTTATCGGGACAGATGACACCACTACTGCCTCCAATGGAACCAGATGTAGAATCCCAGTCACAAACCTGGGCCAACTCACTGAATTTGGTGTTCGCATCGCATGGCATTGCAATTGGGCATTGGCACTGGCAGACGAAGTATCCATTTGTGTCCGGATCGGCAAACATAGCGCCATCCCGTTGTCCAGCGCATACGCTCTGATCACTGCAGGTGGTGCCCGAAGGACCAACTAGCTCACCCGTCGGATCGCTTGGCGTACACTCCACATTCCAGAAATAGTCACACTGATTGGCTGTGGCGTCGAAGTATAAGCCGCCCGGACACGTCACATCCTGACAGCATCCGTGCGTGCAGTGGATATACTTTGTGCATTCCCCTTCTACGGCTAGCATGGCACCATCCGGCTGGTTGACACAATCCGCGCGTTGGTCGCCGCAATAACTAGGCACTACGCCGGTAGGAGCGCCTGACGGTTCCGTCCGGCCAGTGGGTACATCCGTAGTGGTTGCATCCGTAGTGGTTTCATCCGCAGTGGTTGCATCCGTAGTGGTTTCATCAGCAGTGGTTTCATCCGTAGTGGGCTCATCCGAAATGCACGAGTCATCAGTAGTATCTGTTACATCGGGTTCATCGGTCGTTGTCATTTTACTAGGATTGCACTCATTGGCACAGCATGTGCAGTCACAGCTGCCATCCGTGTTGGCCAAGTCAAATAACAATTGATCACTGCATTTCGCACGCCATTGTAAATCACATTCACCCAACTGCGCATTGAAGTGCAGACCCCGAGGACAATGGCCAACTTGGGCGGCTGATCGCCCCCTGCACACCACAAACCGGCCGCAGTCCTGTAGCAGCGGCAATCGGGTTCCATCCGCTTCGTGCCTACACAGCTCCGGCGATTGTAAGGCGACTATGCACTGCGTCAGAATAAACAACAGTAGCCCAATGGAGGCTAATGTTGATTCGATGTGACTAGAAATCGATATATAGGAAAGTCCCTTACTCACCAGAAGCTTTTGTTTTAAGCATTTTCTCCGAATTCTTATATCAGCTGAACTTCGAGCGCAACTAATTCAGCGTGAAGCCAATTCAAGAGCATTTATGGAAGTGGAATATATTGGCAGTTTGTAGTATGTAGTATGTATTGTATATGAAATAGGTAGCCAATCTTTTTTGATAATAACAAAAACCGTATTTACCTCTTGATTAATTCAGTCGACCTGCTATCGCAGTCGCTGCTTGTATTGCTTCTGTTTAATTACACACTTGTTTCGGATTCGGTTCCTCTTATCGCTAACAATATCGGAGCAGGTTTTTGAATTCGAGCCGTGCTCGGGTGAAATGTCCATAGTTAGAAATGCCGACACCAATGAGGCATCTCCAGAATCTCATCTCTGATACCCGACGCTGGCAGGAAAACAGTTAACAGAACGCATGGATCGATTGCTATATTTATTGTTTTGTGTGTCGATCGTCGATATATATCAGCCGGTGGATGGTTAATCAGTGGTGTATCTTTACAAATTAGAGTCTCTAGTTCGCACATTGCTGGAGGCATTGGCTTTTGCGCGACTTACATTATACGGTTTTGGGGAACCCGAGTGGGCGTGGCCTTCGACTTTTGTATTATCGATGACTCCACGTGATTCTGATGGTTATAGGTGACGATGGTGGAATGCCTTGGAATTTATTTAGCTAACTTTGAAGGACATCATCATTTTCGATTGATATATAGATTGAAGGCAGTTGGGGAGAAAATGGTTGATGTCGATCTGTGAAGAACTGCAGAGTATACTTAAAATTACTGCTACGCAATGCAAATTATTTGTCAAAAAAATACAATATATATATATATATATATATATATAATTGAATGTCTGATTACGGTATTTGATTTAAAAAATATAATTCTTTATTCATCAAAACACGTCTGTTCAGTTTGGTGTACAAAATATAACTCTCCTTATGCTACTGGTTTAATCAATAATGAAACCTCGCATTTGCATCTTATTTCATTATTTACAGTTAGGTAAAATTTCTTATGCTAGAATATACAGTTATGTTTGATTGCTTATGCTGACAATGAATAAGAGATCCGCGCTCGGCGCTGGCGCAGTCGCAGTGAGTGCGGACATGAGAGATCTGCATGATGTCATGGTCTGGATATGTCACTATATATATATATATATATATATAAGTTTTAGTTTACAGGGAGACGAACAAAACTGAGTTCAGACGGACGGATAGGATGACGGAACTTGCATAAGACCAATTTACAAATTTTGTTTCAGTGTATCGCACTCAATTTCGAATACTCAACTACTGCTTGTTACAGTTACACATTGCGAAAACTAAATTTAAGTTAATGATTAAAAGTTGTATTGCATTTTCTTGCTTACTTCGATTAACTGTATCTGACTCCATATACTATATTTATGCATATTACTCTATTTAAAGAACTTGACAGAATATAGGTGAAAATACATCCTAATTGGTCAAATATATGCTGATGTATATATAATAGATATACCTATAATATATAAAGTTATAATATATATATATATATATATTTTTTTTTTTTACAATATTAAATTAAGTAGCTCTTATTTACAGTATAAACATAAATGGCTGTTGTGAAAACTTCAATGTTGAAGGATAGAAATGACAGTTGCCCGAATGAATAGATAAGTTTCAAATAGCATGAAAACGTTATTTGGAAGTTAAAGTTCTAACGAGCAGCATATTTAACTCGGCAAACAATACCAAAAAAGGACTTGAACTGCAACCCATTCTATTGACTAAGATCACTTAACACAAATGTTTAAATAGAAGAAATTGGAGAAGCACAATAGCATTTTATAATGTGTGCTTAAGATTCTAAATATGTGTGGATAGTATAATTTGAACTACATACTTCAAGAAAAAGACGCAAAAAATTCCTTGTATTTCTGATTGGAACAGTGTGTTCAATCAATCTACAATCAGAAGCAGAATGAAGATTTATAAATATAAGTCTACTACGGTAAAAAGGTAACCTAATGTAAGAATTCGAATTAATTAAAAACCCAAATGGAAAATAATCTATTCTATTCTGCCCTGATTAACGTTGTAATTAGGTGACTATATGCAAGACCCATGTTCAGGAATAGATCGCAAATCATCAACACATGCAATGCATTCCAGTTTCTTTCCGAAATCAAAAGTTATATAATAGGGGCATTCGCCATAAACACATATAAATTAGCATATATCACAGTTAAGATTTAAAAAATGAACACACGAAAGACACAGTTTTACATAATCGGTATAGATCAGTACCATTTTATATATATCCGAAATCTTACGATTTGTAAATAAAAAGAAAAATAAATATTCACTAGTCACAAGAATTCCGATATTTCTGTAACCGTAAAGTATGCAATAAAATTTCAAATGACTTTTGATTATAAGTGTTGTTTGTGGAGCATACTTTTAAATTATTTAGAGGCTATAAATAATATATTTATTTAAATGTAAATAAATTAATACATGTAGTTTCTACAGTCAGATGAATTGACTAGTTGCAAAACATCCAAATACAGAAATGATCTAGAGTCGTATATATCTTCTCGCTGTCTGGGGACAGGGTATTCAAACAGTGTTTGACGTGTAACATCATTAAGTAACTTGAGCGATATTTCCACAATTAAGAGACAAACAAATGCATAGACAGGGCAGATGTCGGCAGAAAAGAAATCGTCAGATTATACACATATACACACACACACACACACACACATAGATATATGAGATGTACTGTTAGGTTGAACTAGGTGTGCACCTTAATGCCCAGAGGCTGCGGTGACAGGCTTCCTGCTTTGGGTCGAGTTAGATGGGATCCGCTTGAAACTGAAACCAAAACAATTCTAATTATTTAATAAAAAACACACACACAGACAAAAAAAAGGTACGCTTGAATTAAATTACCAACGTAAAAAGTAGCATTTAAACGAAGTAAAGAAAAGAAGTGCAACAAATGTGCAATGCCAGAGCTTTCGGGCTTGCAGCTAGACGCATGAGATTGATCCATGGATGGTAGACTTGGCTTATAGGTGTACATTACACGTGGTACAAGTACGAGTGACACACACACACACACACACAGAATGACAGAGGGTCGCTCTAGGTCCATGTGTGGTACTTAGAGAAAAAAAATGAAATAAAAAAACCAAAGACAGAAGAAATACGAGTTGATCGAAAGTCGCTCACATATTTATGTGAGTGAGTGAGTGTACAAGACATGCACAGGGTCTATTGTAAAAATCTTCTCAGGTGTAACAGGTTTAGCAGATTTAAGCAGAGGTTGCAACTGTGCCCCACACAGTCGTCAGTGACTCTCGCTCGCCTCGTTATCACTCGTCATCGTGATCGCGATCGCGTCCAGCACAATGAAGGAGCAGTCAATTGCTAATAACCCTCGTGGCAGCCAGTTCAAATTGAAGAACTGAGATCGATTGGTGCATAGATATCGTCCAAGAATAATTTAATTGCAATTCTAGCACCATTCGAAATCAGTGCTTTGTATTGGAACCGATCAGCGGCGCATTTGAGCAAAGTGTTTTAAGTGATTTACCTAAAGTGATTCTTGCTGTTACCACGATCACAGTCAATTGACTCTAATCAGTGTTCAATTGGGTATATCATTATTTCATTTTTTTAATTTTATATACTTATTCAAACTTGTAAGTATTGGCTAAAAGTGACGAACGCAAACTCGAGCGAAGCCGTTAAAGTGCAACAAAGGTTTCTCA
Organism: Drosophila longiperda; assembly: GCA_035042125.1. Taxonomy (NCBI): domain Eukaryota; kingdom Metazoa; phylum Arthropoda; class Insecta; order Diptera; family Drosophilidae; genus Drosophila; species Drosophila longiperda. The sequence goes on from JAWNLV010000130.1 coordinate 1,595,431, forward strand.
TTGCCGCTGAGCTGCCACGATTCGACTCAAACAACGAAATATTTAATATGGGTCACATTTTACATATCTGTCTTTATATATTAAACACACATTCAACTATTCATTTGAAATTATTAATTTTACTGTAGTCAATATTGATGGAAAAGATTTTATAAAATTAAATTTAGCTTTTGAATCAAACAATCAAAACATAAAATTGATTGAAATCCCACTTAAGAACAGGTTTTACAAACAAGTGAACGGACTTTTTTTAAGCAATTAACATTTGTGGACGTCATACCTTTTAATATGTGTCATATTTGATATACCTGTCTGAATACCATAAATATAAATTATGATCTGCTTCTTAAGGGTTCCCAACACAATTCTTTGTTTGACAAGAAAGTATATTACTATCAATGAAACTCGTCATTTTTATTCACATGAAAAGTATTATTCGATTAATTGATTGGAATCCCACGTAATTGTTTTATCAGCAAATGAATTGACTTTTTTTATCGTTTTGTAAACTTTTGAGAACGCCATAATTTATCAGATTTTGATTCATTGAAGACACACACGATTTGATTTATTTATACAACTGTCATTACGAAAGGTGGGGGGATTGATTTGAAAATAATTTCCCAGGTCTTATCAAATATTTAAAGACCTGCATAAATCTAATTTGGCTGGCAATAAATCAGTTCATTAATTATTAAAGCTTTTGCTGCTAAAATTGTGAAATCCCCATTGCATTTCATTGTGAAAGAATTGATAGCCGCTTAGAAATGAATGATTTCAGACACGCTCCCGATCGTATTTGTTCAAAGTTCGCGAGAGGCGAAAAATAGCTGAATCTGATGAATCTGATGAATCTGATGAATCTGAGCTCTGAAATGTACTCTTTTGCAAAATTGTCAAACATGTCAGTCGGTAGGTGGTAGTTGGAGCTCCCTCAGCTGATAGCCGCGCAATGTGACATATGGAATCTTATCTGGAGCGAGAACCTAATTGCTTTCTTAATATATAGCCCCCATCATCAGCATTCTGCAAGTTAGACTCACACTATCTATCTATATAATGCCCAACTCCCAAATGCTGTCAGTTAGTCGGGTTGGTTATTATCAAAAGACAAGGCGTTCAAATGAAGCAAGGTGCCCAAAAATAAAATAAAATACGAAATTAAATGAAATAACATAAGAATAAATAATTAATTGTTGGCATTTGCAGGAAGCGTTGGAGTTGTCGTCCTGCTGCTGGCATTTGCTGGTCAGCTGCAGCTCAGCACTCAAAAGGAGTATATGAACAGTCAACAGGATATTTGCCGACTATACAAGGATAACACGAAGATACGTCAGCCAGGCTACTGCGATCGCTGGATTGTCTGCCAGAACTCAAGGACAACAGAGGGCGATAGGTGCACGGGTACGACACCAAATTTCAATCTGAACACGGGAAAATGTGCAAAGTCTCTTGAGAAAAAGGATACTTATTGCGATGCTCCGTGCACGACGAAGACTAACGGCTACGTCGGAGACACCTTCAATTGTGAAAACTGGTATTACTGCAACAAAAAAGACGCTGTGAGCAAAGGTATTTGTGAAGGTGGCAGGTATTTCGACCAGGCGAGTGGAGGTTGCTACTATCCACAGAACACGCATTGCAACGCATATTTTGAGATCTGCCAGGTTACGCCCGTTGGAGTTAAGGTTAAGGACGAGCTCAATTGCAATTCTTATATCACCTGCACCAAGACTGGTGAGATGGTTCGCAATCAATGCGATTCTGGAAAGTACTTCGATGTGACAACTGGAGAGTGCATCAGAAAGGCGTTGGTTAAATGTGAAAACCATCCGGCACCAGTAGATGTGTGTGGCAACAAGAAACTGGCGAAGCGAAACATATTTGTTGCCGATGGAGCAACCTGTCGCGGATATTTCTATTGCCGTGACATGGGCTCCGGCATACCGGATCCAGACCCAGTGTGGCAGCAGTGCCCCCTCGGAACCTTCTTCAACGAGTCATTGGAACTTTGCCAGGACAAAAGCGCTTGCAAGTGCTCCGAGGATCGATGCGATGGACGCAAGAGTGGCCGCGAACTGATGGAAGTAATGGGTTGCCATAATTATGTGGAGTGTGTGGACGGGGCGGAGATGACACCTTCCCGGTGTCCGGACAATGAGTACTTTGATATAGCCACTGAACAGTGTGTAGCTGAGATAAGGCGTTATGAAATATGCACATAAATTTCTTTTGAAGAATAAATTTCTTAAGACAGTTCATACAACTGTCGAAGCCTATGCAAATTTACTGAGAATCGGCTAAAGCCAAACAATTATTTTTGATGAAAGTTCATTTCATCAATTATCACGGCATAATTGAAAACACAAGACAATCGACAAATTGCAATAGAAAATAATACAATTTGAGCATTTTTTAAGGATCAAAACAATATGTGAGGAGAATGTAAATATGGACATTTTACTCAAAAATAATAATTATTGATTTAAATATATTCATATTGAAACTGAGGAGTATACAAATTAGCCAAGGCACTGTGGTATCTGCAGTTAAATTTCGCATGAAGAACTCATTTTATAAATCAATTACAGCTGTTCTGATTCATGTTAACTAATTAAATTTATTTAAAATCGCCAGAACATTGGTTCATTGGTCTAAAAGTACCATAATTTGTGTGATTTTGATTGTAAGGAAATAGGCTGAGTAGAGAATGAATATTTATGTTATACTATCTAATAATTTAGTACAATGTAAATAAACAAATTTTGGGAGTAAAGCCGTAATGTATAGATATATTTTGTGCATTTAATAAAATAATGTAGAAATTAAGATTTAACCTGCTTGTTTATACTCTAACCGATGTAAGAAAAACCTGCATCATTATGTGTTCTATAGCTAGTAGATACATACATATATACATAATTGGGTTAGGCGAACTGCTTAATTAATTTACTTACAGTAATTAAACTTTTGTTAATCTATTCTAATTTAAATGCTTAAATCAGCAAAGCAACTAAATAAACTTTTGTTAAGCTATTCTAATTTAAATGCTTAAATCAGCAAAGCAACCAAAGTCGAAAATTCACAATTGTGCATAAGATACCATAAAGCAGTGCACTGTGAAAGCTGTGTATTTAAGCATGTTTAGTTGTTGCACTGCTTTCACAAGTTTATCAAGCAGTTAACACACGCTTGGCGCGTTAATTTAAAATTGACTATAAGCAAGTTGCAATTTAGTATATGAATTATGAATTATAAACCTACAAATTGAATGCATCATTTTGAAAAACCATTTGTGAACAGCATTAAAATATATAAGAATAGTGAAATTAAAAGGACGATGTTGGATAAAATCTGCTCAATTTGAGAGTGGCCAATTCTGTTTTAGAGTGTAAATTATTTTACACTGACCCAATGCCATTTGGGCTTTTTAAAGAACTCATCCTTAGTATGCAACATGTATAGATTCCATGGCAACCATTTGCGTATGGAATGGAGAGTGCAGCTGTTTACTGTTAGCTGTTAGCTATCAGACGGAAGTGCTCCTGCTCATACAACTCCAGCAAGGGGTGGCTTAACTCCCATATCGGAGAGTAAAATTCTGCAATTTTGCAGAGCTGCACGCTGCCTGCTAATTTCGCTTTTCCCATATATACACTTTCGCTGTAATTTTTTTTCTTTTAGACTTCTATGTAATATGAAATGCAACCCAGAAAAAACTAAAAAAAAATAATAATAATTTATCATGGCAGTGTGTTAGTCAGGTTAATTGGCTTGCTTCTTCTATCTGCTTATCTTAATTCGAGAAACTGAATAATGATATTTGTTATATACACACCACATATAAAATAGTAAAAATAGTATTATTTACAAATATTGTTTTTGTATTCCAGCAACTATTTTTTTGATTCTTTGCAAAAAAATTTAATTTCAAAATAAAACACATTTTACATTTATTCATACAAGAGTGATTATAGTTATATACTATCTATATAAATATTAATAACTTTTGATACGGGTTCGATTAATAAATACCAACTATTTGTACACTTGATATCTAAATACATTTGATTATGTGTGCATAAATAACATGGAAATATACATAGAAATATTTATTGTAAGAAAGTTTATTGAAAAATATAGTTTTTATAACTGGTTCGTTTTATGACTTTGCTTACAGTTTACTAAGACCACACACAAATTTTCTCAATAGCTATTACACTACGAACGCATAATAAAATGAAAATATTTTCCATATTATAATCTTTATATATATATATATAAATATTTGCCAATATGATTTTAATACACATTTATAAAACAAAGTTTTCAGCCAAAAATGTTTAAAATGTTACCTAAAAATAATTAACTATATACAAAAATAATTATTATGAACTGAAGCTACTTTTGTCTTCTGATTGGAAATTTAATTCTCATTCCTTAATTTATTTATAATAAATAATCTAAGGCTATTTCTGCAATGGAAATAAATATATAACATTTATCGAAATAATAGCAAATAAATAAGGATACAATTGAATTTTTAGTACAATCCGAGTTACCTTTAAGACAAAACCTTTAACTATGAACTTACGAATTTTTTTTTTAAATTTAACTTAAAACAGTGTATAACGTTTAAGAATTGGTTTTAAAAATATATAATTAAAATTCAAGTTAAAAATTAAATGATTTGAAATGAACAGTGCATTATTTAATAAATTTAAAATTAAAAAAAGGAAATCTGGGATCCTAAGAATAAAAATGACAGTTAATTTAAATATTAATATATATACAATATAAAAAGTATCAAAATGTAAAATGGTCTAAGATGTATTGCAAGGGAAAAACCCAGTCAAACATTTCCAAAGTTACTAGGGTATCTGTGAGTCGAGCACTTTCGATTACTTATCAGGGGTGTTGGGGAACTCAGACAAAACCCTGGAAGTTGTGCACGCTCGAGGGTTGTGCTCGATGCCAAGCGATTGTTGTTAGTTTTCAGCTTAGTTATCTTTTTTCTAGAACTTTGGCAGCGTTTCACTCAATTGCGTGTGAGGCTGCCTGGATTTCCTTTCCTTGTAACATCGAGTATATATATAGTTAAATATGTATATAGACAGCCACCCTCTAAGCCTGTTCCGTGCTCCCTTCACTGGTTTCACTGCCTTCAGTGGCGTCACGTTCGCTGCACGCCATCGTCTGCCATTTTGGGTTTTCCTGCAGGAAGCTTGCATATTTTACGTGCCCCATGTTTCCATTGTTGTTGTTGTTGTTGTTGCTGCTGCTTTGTCTGTGCGGGCATCTGTCTGTGCTATGTGCACTGTGCTCGTTGTTCTATGTGTTCTGTATGTTCAGTGTGCTGGTGCCCCAACTCTTCACTTTTATCGATTGAAATGTGTCTCAGGCTGTGAAATACAGGTCATTGATCTGCTCGTGCCTTGCAGCGACGAAATATTTCTCGTATCGCTTGGATTAGGAGTGAGCCGAGCAGCCAAACCAACTGCAACTCATTTTTATGGCACCGACGGAGCTGGCTGCTACCAAATTGCTACATATATTTAGTTAATTAGTAGAGAAAAACTTGGTTAGTTCACTACATGTATAAACATATATTCAGGAGTTGTGAAGATCCAAACTTGAACATTTTCGATTTAATTTAAAAATATATATACCGAATTTGCTAATTATTTTTTTACAATTAAATCGCGAAGGATCAAAACTTAAAATATCGTATAAAATTGCTTAATATAAATAATATTATTAGCTTTTTTTTGTCAAATTTAAATAAAAAAGATTTATTTTATTTGAATGTAAAAATAAATATATATATAGATAATTAATTATAGATAATTAATTATAGATAATTAAATAATTAATATATTTAAAATTGATTATATTAAAAAGTAATATATAGTTTCAGCTATCTATGCATTAATAATTTACTTTAATTACTATTTATAAACTGAAAGTAATTTATCCATATATTTATTTTACCAATCCACAAAATAAAGTTAATTCAAAGGTAAATAAATCGAAAATAGGAAAATGTGAATATAATGTAAACATTCCAATTGTAAATTAGATAAAAATCTGCTCATACCTGAAATATGATATATATTTATATATATATATATATCATGTATTTGTTTTATAGTCGTAGAGAATCAACCACCAATTCAAAAACTGAAAACTGAACAAGAGCCAACCCAAAAGTGTCTGCCCCAGTCGCCGTTGCAGTCCTCGTCGCAGTTGCTTCGCTTCTTTGTCACACGGATACCGTGTTGTACAAAAGAGACGCTCCAGGACGCGAATGCGAACGTGGTCGAGAATTGTGGATTGAGGACGAGGGCAGCGTTGTGCCGACGAGTGGCAACGATAACGAAATCGTTTTAGCTTTGGGGTAGTGGAGCAGTAGTCGAGTTGGGTGTGCTTGATGTCATGTTGGGCAAACTGTACCAAAATTGCGCATTGAAATTCGCCTAGGCAACGAGCAGCAGCAGCAGACGGCAGAAGGTAGTCCAAGCACATTAGACCAGACCAGACCAGACCAGACCAGGCGCAGCCTGGCCTGGCTTGGCCTGGCCAGACAGTGGTAGAAAGAGAAACCAACTACGACTTATGGCCCAGGATGTGTTTGCCAAAGTTGTAGCTGTCAGCATTTATTTTTGAGGGTTGCACTCCGCCCGGAAAATGGGAATTAAAATAACTGCAAAAAATAAGAAAGAGAGAAACAACAGCAACAACAACAACAACAACAACAACAAAATCCAACAATCGAAACATGGAGACGTCTGTTGTCGTTGGCCTTAGCCAGTGAGTGCGGTTCAATGACCAAATGCCGCCGATGGTATCGCTGCATGTGAATTGTCCGCACCTACCCAAAACCCAACGCCACATTGCCACATTGCCACATTGCAACATTGCCACAACGCTCTAATGTGACTAAGGAAAATTCTCGGGGCCGTGGCGAATGCGCAAACGAGTTGCAAGGTCGATGAACGCTGTTACAGTTGCAGTTGCAGTTGCTTGCAGCAGTTGCAGCTTAAGTAGAAGCTGCAGCTAAAGCGCAGTTAAAATCTAGCGTTTCTAGCCAAACACGTTCTCCGCCAAAGCCACGCTTAATTTCTGCTTAAGATTTCAATTGTCTGGCAACGCTAACACTCTCTTTAACCAAACCATTCAAATTCCAGAAAAGTTGGAGATAATTGATTAAATATATATTCTATTTGATATTAAAACTGTTTAAAAATTGTTAATTACGTATTTTAATTAAAGATTACAAAAACAAGTAAGAATGATGATTACTATAATTTGGTGGTTTTTTACAAGATCTTTATAAAATTTAACCAGTTCTTCAATAATATGTCACTGTATATTATATAATGACTCTAAAATTGTTTTTTGCAGATGAAAATCAATGTGTATCTATATACTTTTCGCAAGAAATTAAATTAAGAACTTTTTTTTTAATTTTAAGTCTTTAGTCTTTTGATGATGATCAAAAAAATATATATATATATACTTTACAAGATCGGATGGAAGCTTTCTAACTTCTACATACTTTTGCAAAAGACATTGTAACCCTATTTACCAATTTTTAATATTTAGCTAGGTATAAAAAGTGTAATCTATAATAATGTATGGTATTTTTTATACGAAGAGTTCTTATGCACCCAGATGAGGCAACATTCGAGTTGACTAACAGCGCATGCGTCGTCGGGAACGCTCCCTAGCTAGCAGCAACATAGGATAATGGCCTTTGGAGTCGCTCGTTGATGTTATAATCGCTGGCATCGTTGCTCCAAGCCAGCATTTGCACAAAAGAGTCATCGTCGTCGTCGTCGTCGTCATCATCATCGTTGAGCTCCCGCACTCTCACTTGAAGCGCATGGAGGCGCTGCAGGCATTGACACTGAATGTGCCCCTGCTCGTGTTTGTGCCTCTGCCTGTATTTGCGGCAGTGGCAGTGGCAGTGGCAATGGCAATGGCCATGGCACTCAATATGCTTCTCGTGTGTTCCGCTTGTGCCACACAGACACACCTTGCCTGACCCAACTATTTGGCATTGCTTTATGTCATGGCAACATGCTAAGAAGCAAACAATACTCGACTCTGAATACCCTGCAAACACTCTAATTGTGCATACCATTTGTAGATATTCTTATATATGCAGTTAACATTTATTATATAATATTATTCTTAAGATGTAAAGGACTAACAACATATTAATTTATTTATTTACTTTATTTTTTAATAATGTGCACTAAAAACAGTCCACTAAATAAAAATTGTGTTTTACAAATTTAGTAAGTCTGAATTGATGGAGATATTTCTATCTGGACAGTTAACGAGAGGTATATCGATAACTTGCGAACTTTAAAAATAAAATTTAAATACCATTGCTCAAAATATACACAATGTACAAAATTGGAAATTTCTTGCTTGTTGCATAAGTGAAAAAATCGTTATATGAATTATTTTATTTATTTATTTTATTTCTGAAAGGTTTGGGTTTCTATATATTCAATGTTATAAGAATTCAATATATTAATCAAATAACTTTAAATGACTTAAGGACAAACTATTAAAACTTGACCAATATGGTGTTGGAAAAATAAAGTTTAAATTAATTGTCAATTGATTGCAAATATGATGTAAAATATTCATTTGTCATTATTTACGAACATGTCTGTTATTGTGTCTTACTATAATGAAATGGTACCATTTCAATGATTGATGAAAAGTGAAAATTTCTTGATGCTTTTTTTCTCCACATGATACTTTCAACGATTTATACGGTTTCGGAATAAAGTTCCTTAAAACATATATTTTGTTTATATAATTAGGATCTGACTACAATCAGTTTAGTTAATGTAAAAATGCTAAAATTAAATAATGAATTAATAAAAATAAATTTAGCTTGCTGTTGAGATTTTTAGAGATTAGTATTATAACTAAAAGACAATTTTCTATGCTTGAGCTAAATAGGCCCAAAATTCAAAGGAAATATGTTAAGTCAAAATAAGAAAACTTTTGAAAGTTGAATTTGATCAGAATTAAGTTTTAATTGATTAATGGAAAACATGGGGACAGGAATATTTAGAAAATGTAGAAATGTATATGGTTTAGATAAGCCTTCTGGTGTATCGGGGAATGTGGGACACAGGTGAGTATGCATTCAAGAACATGTTTGGGCAACGAATATGAAAACTTTCTCAAAATACATACACAACATGTGTGTAATAATCGACAGTTTTATCTAGCTTTCCATTTGGATGTTCATCCGAACAGAATGCGTCCTTTTGCAATTTCACTAAATGATGAAAAGTGCAACACAATTAAAATGAAAATCAACGAAAAGCGAAAACTTTATACATAAAAGTATGCAGGGATACACAGGGATTCAGAGACTCACACACACACATATATATACACACATATATACACACAGTAGAACAATAACAGACTAACCTATTGTAAAGTGGGCAATATATACACATATCTGCATGTGCATGTGAGTGTGTTGAGTAAATACAAATTTACTGTTGGCAACAATTTCCAAAATGGCGTCGCAGCGTGACTATCTTGCCACTCGCTTTCTGCCTCGCCTCGCCTCGCCTCGCGCCCCATAAAAAGCCCTCATGCAACGCAAATACACGTTTACCAAAGGTTTTTTTTCCTGCTGCAAAACTCCAGTGCAGAAAAGCAAAGCTACAACGGAGCTACAACGTCGACGCCGAAGCCGACGCTGACGCCGACGCTGACGTCGACATCCACAGAGCGGAGCAGGTCAATGATACCAAAAGTTAACCCACACCAGCAATGTCTGCGTCGCACTTGAGTAATTTTCACAAAAAACAACAAAAATAAGTTGCAAAAAACAAGGCAGAAAGTAACAAAAAAGAATAAACATAAAAATAACAAACAGCCAAGCCGCACCCTTTGGCCAAAGCCACCCACACACAAACCCACACACACATCCACACACACACACCCACACACGCAATGAGAATTGCAGCCACAGCCCCACAGTGATTGCCGCATTTGCTAGTCTCAGAGTCAGCGCCAGTGTCAAGTTTACGCCAAATATAGTATGTGTGTGTGTGTGTGTGTGTGTGTGTAGATGGTCATGAACTCCATTCTCCATTTTCAATGGCACATAGGAGTCGTTGAAGAAAGACACCCCGCACCCTCCCACTCACACACAATCACACACACACACACACACACACACACACACACACACCGTTAGCACAAAAGCTCTTTTATCTTTCGCATGTTTAATTTGTGCAGTGAAAGAGTCACTCGACTCCAGTGAAAGAGACACAAAGGAGAGGGAGAGACAGAAAGAGCATAAAAAGCGAATGCGGCATCTAACTACATATCTATGTATCTATGTATATATGCATCTAAGTATCTACGTGTCTATGTATCTTGGCAGTCATGCCAACTCCCACTTGGCCTCCCTTCTCCACTCTCTGCTCTGCAACAGCAAGCTGCACTGACAACTGCGACGCCTTGTGCATCATTTATTGCCTCCAACTCTTTGTATCATTTTATCTTTTTATACGTTGCGCTGCTTTTTCCTGTGCAGCAGCAGCAACAGCAGCAGCAGCAGCAACAACAACTCAAACAACAACAAAAACATGCCACGCCACAACTTGAACAACGCGGTGAAGGTCATTGCTACCAAAATTGTGTCTCCCTTTTGTCCTACTCTACTCTCGACTCAATTCAACTCGCATTCTCATTCGCAGTGCTGCAGACCAGAGCAAATACACACACACACACACAAACACACACACTTGTATACGAACAGTGTGTGTGCGCATTTCTGCATTCCCCGTGGTATATGCACATACACATGTATACATTCATGCATTCATGCAACACATGGATACAACACATCCGCATCCAAAGCGGAGCATGGGTGCAACAGCGTTGCCAGACTGCCCCTCTTTTTGTTTACTTATTTATTGTTACGTATTTATTGTTAAGATTCATTTTTTTATAATTTGCTTTGCTATTTGTGAAGCAGCTAATGTCATTACTCATTTTTATTAAATCAGTTATATTTTTATTAAACATTTTTATTTAACTATTTGTTGACATATATACATTTGTACATTTTTAATTAAATTTATTATTTTTATTAAATCTATTTTATTCTAAAAAACGGAAGTTAATTAAGCGTATAAAGGAGTACAGGCTAAGCTATTTCTTCATTTATTATTCGACAAAGATGGTAATTTTAAAAAGGGTAACATATTTCTTTAATATTTTTTTTATAATTTTAACTATAAAATATAAAAAAAAAATTTCCGTAATTTTGGTAGCTTTATATTACTATAATTTTTTTTTATTTATAGCTAAGTATTTTAACTATCAATTAATATGTGTCGTAATATAAATCAAATTAAATACATGAGTAAATAAATTAAAATAATTAAAATTATGGATAACATAATAATAAAAAAAAAGCTTTAAAATGAAATTTGACTTAAATATTGACTTCAAATTAAAATTAAATTACAATATTTATTTGTGAATTAATGAAACTAATTTATAAGCAGTAAGATAATGAAACGAAAATAAATAGTTGGAAGATCTAAGAAAAAAAATAAAAACATTTTAATTTGTTTACCTTAATATTAAGCATAACAATAATACAAGAATACTAATTATAATAATAATAAGATTATTTATATATAATATGTGTATAACAAGAAAAAAATATAAAAACATTTTTATTTTAATATCTTAATAATAATAATAACAATATTAATACAATAATAATAGTAACAACTATAATAATAATAATAAATATAATAATAATATGAATTAAAATATATAAAAGATAGATTTGGGACTTTGGCAAACAATTAGGCTAATTATATATTGTATGTTATTAGAATTTATTGGTTGTTCAATATACTGAAAAAACTGGCAACACTTGCCACATTTCGTATTACAACATCTAGCTGATAGTCAGCGAGTCGACAGCAAGAACTCGTTCCCTATTTGCGACCCGTTCCGCTCCCGTACCAGATCCAAACTGTGTCTGTGTCACTCAACCCACTAAACTTGCACACAATGCGATGATGACGACGACGACGACGACGACGACGACGACGACGAAGCCCAACTGTGTGGAGCATTCGTGTTTGCTGGCGTTGTTACCTTCTCATACTCCATGGAGTTTGTTATGTGTGCAACGAAGTTGTTGTTGCTCGATTGCATGCAACATTTTCATCTGAACGCTGCTGGCACTTCTGATCCCTCTATGCATGTCTATGCCTCTCTCGTCGTGCGTTGCTGTTGACTCTATGCTCTCAGCTCCCAGCTCTTCCCAGCCTGTTGGCGTTGGGTTCAATGTCTGGTGGTTGACCTACCCGTACCAGATTTATCAGCAGGACGCTTCGTCTTTTGCCTGCTGCATTTTGCGCATTTGCTGTTGACTCATTGCACTTTGTGGCAACAGCAGCAAAACTACTACTAAACTCCCACAGCACACCCCTTCCCACCCACTTCCCACTTCCCACCCACTCCCACTTCCACTCCCATCGTCGTCTGTGTGACAAGTGAAAACTAGCAAAAAGAGGATAAAAAAAACATTTGCAATGTCTGCTCCAAAGTAAAAGATGTGCAACTGAGTAAGAGCTGTGTTTCCCAGATACACATATATATATATATATATATATATATATGTGTGTTTTTGTATGGGTGAGGGACTGTTGCTCTGTGTGACAACTAAAATTACACAATGCTATTGTTGATGCCATCTTGGTGATCAGACAATTGCTCATCAACATTTTCGCTTGATAGTTTGATTTGATTGGCTAATCTGCTGGGCAACTGGGCTGCTGCTGCTGCTGCTGCTGCTGGCTGCTGCTGCTGCTGGCTGCATCAAGAGCTCTTCAATTGACCGTGGGCATGGCATGGCATGGCATGGCATCTGGATTCCAGAAAGCATATTCCTCAAGTAGTGCATTCTATTTTGTGGATGGTGCGCTGTGCATGTAATCCAACTGGTTTTCCATTTGTAATTTTACTCGCTTGGCCAGTTTTCCGCAACTGGCCCCAACTGTGTGGTGGAAGGAAAAGCGAGCAGACCGCACTCGAAACTATTAGAAGATTCAAGGCTAAGGCTGCATGTCTAAGGCTAAGGTCATTGCCATGCAACGTTGCTGCTATAATACCCTGTAAATCTCATTTTACATGCATAGGGAATATATAATATAATAAATATTAACGGATATGTTAACAGTTAGTTTTAATTAAGCATTATACAGTGGATTTAATTTCCAACGTTTTCATTATAGTTTTTTCATGGCATTAAACTTTTCACTAATATATATTATTTATTTTAATGTATACATAGAAAACAATGTTAAAAGTATAAAACGTTAAAGTTATAAATTTTAAATAAATTTGAGAGAGACAAAAGACATATTAATATGCTCAAAGAAAACTATTGTTTCCAACATTTTGAACTTTTATTAATATTTTATTTAACGACAAAATAAGTTCACCACTTTTAAAGAGAGTTTGAAAAAATATTAATAATAAAGTAACATATTAAACGAAACGCCATTAATATTAAATAATAAAATAAAAACAAAAAAATTAAATTTATATCAATTTTATTGGTTATTTCAAAGGGAATTATATCTTAATAATTATTTTAAAAACAAAGAAATACTGGAGTAATGCTTACAAAATGGGAGAGACCAGAAAAATTATTGTAGTTAGTTAAAATAAATTATTTACGTAGATTAGTATCTTTTATACCTCATTACATTAATAAAAATAATTAAGTTTTTATTTATTACTGTCCGCTCAACTTTTATGATATCAGATGCATCATAATTTTCCAGGGTATTTTATGTGCTTGACTGCGACTTCAAAGTTGCATGCTCCATCAATGCTTTTGCATTTGAATGCAAGTCGGAAAACTAGTTTTTCACCATTGAGCTGGAAGACAAAAGCCAGTTATTATTATTTTCTTTGTTCTTCGGGTAACTAACTGGCTTAGCCAGTTCTTGGCTTACCTGTAGCATTAGAGAAAGTTCTGTGGGTATGTCGCAATGTTGGCTAACAAGTGATTACAGGGGAGAAAGTACTCGTACTGGTAATAGAAGAAAGTACTGCAAGCGCCCCGATTGTCATGTGCAACGCCAATTGGAACTAGGTAAGGTGAGTCACACTTCTCACAACCTTCAACTCGCCACTTGCAACCCTCGAGCGGAGTCGCGTTGAGCAGAGCTCTGCTGCGGCTGTTGTTACGCTTGCCCCTCTTGTTGCAGTTGCTGTTTACCCATGGCCAACAACTGGCAGCGTGTGCCACGAATGACAAATTGCCCTGCCAAACTGACATATGCAATTTGTGCAACTTGTGTATGCTTTTGACACAAAAACAACCCAGTCCCAAATGCTTTGATCCAGAATTCCCGGTTCATCTAACAAGCGCAGGAGAAGTTGACAGTCATCCACAATGGAAACTTGTGGGTTGTCACTAACTGTTTTAGCAGCCAATTCAAATATAATGGCCAATTCAAATGTAGACAAGGCCTCTTGTAATTTCTTGCACATGGATGCAATCAAAAATTAAGATTTAAAATGATTGGAATAAAATTGTTGTTAAATATGCTAAAAATTTTATAAAATGTAAAAATTTCTCACATTTTTCATTATTTATTTATACTTCTCATTTCAAGCTTCTACTAAAATTGTATCATTATTAAGCAGCTAAAAAAGTCTTTAATGCTAATCGTTAAGTTGAAGTCAGGTCATTTTCTCTGTGAGAAACAATATTGATTACAGTCGCAGTTACTGTGTTGCAAAAGCGAGAGGAGTGTGCAACCCCAATTTCAGCACACCCTCAACAAACCAACGAAAAACGAATTAAAATGTTACAAAAAAATACCAAAAATGCTTGTCGTGTTTTCTGATATAGCCCAACTTCAAATAATATTTAAAAGTTTGAATTGTTAGCTAAGTTTTTAAAAGATATCACAGAGAAATAAAGTTTGGGTTCTATTTCAATGCTAAAAAGTGCACTTGAAGAAATTAAGTACTACTCTTTTGCAGAGATTTTTGCTATAAGACAAGAGTAGTTTGATTAGATTCCATAATTATTCGTATAATCAGAATATATTTATCAATGTGTGGCAACCAGGAATAACTAAATTTTATAAATTGATAATAATACTTTTGATATCAGAAACACACTAACATACTCAACTTTAATTTTGAGTGTTAACCTTTTTCACAATTTACATTTAACGGTAAAAAAAAGGTGCTCTATAAATACCCATTCTTTTTAACTAAATGACTGTCTATCGCAGCTGAACTTTGGCAGGTTAAGAGGCAAACACGTGTTCCTATTGCTGTGGTTGTTGTTGTTGTTGTTGTTGTTATTGTTGTTGTTGGAGTTTATTCAATTGACTAATGTGCAAAGTACAAAGCCATGACGAACTTTGACCTGGCGTTTAACCTGCCCTCAGCGTCATCATAAGCACTGACATCAGGTGCAATGGTCACACGATGTTGTCGGCGCCAGCTAAGCCACAAAAGATTACTCATCCACAGCCAATGCGAATGATTCAACAAATGTGCCCCATGCACACAGCCCCAAATGGGCACAGCAATGCTCCTTCGGCATGTCCTGGCAAACGTCAACGTCGTCGGGATGGGATCCCAGCGACACCTAATGAGTCACTGACCGGGCTGTGCTCCGTTTTTGTTTCTGTTTCTGTTTCGGTTTCTGTTGTGTTCTGTGTTTTGGGTTTTTTTTTTAGTATTTGTGCATAAATAAGACAAAATTGAACTGGCGTCGTTTGGTTTCATTGAACTGCTAAACGGCGACTGACTTATAGCATACATTTTTGGGCTGAGCTGTTTTAGCCCCAAAAATCGGTTCACTTCACGCACATTGACCTAATAATTGGCCACAATTCACTTCTGCCTGCTACGGTCTCTGTCTGTGTCTCTGCCCGTTAATGACCCAATGGGGAGCCTCCTCTATTGCCTCGTAAAAATTCGATATAAAAAATTACAAAGCAAATCTGCATTCAAATCTAGTCTTTGATACTGCAAAAAATGTATGGCATTGGAATGGTTATAGACAGGCCTTAATTGATTTAAGTCAAACTGTATTTATTTCTTAAGCTGTCTTTATTTCTTAAAGTCAAATCCTTGTATATCTAATATTCCTCAATTATTTTTATCTAATGCACAGACATCGGTCATCTCTATTCTACTTTTCTCTATACTAGACATGTTTATCCTTAGCAGTTATTTCTGCTATCTTCAAGTAATTCTCAATCTTAAACACATATTAAACAATGAGTTCGAAGCAATGCTGCAAGCCGAAACATTTTTATGATTTATATTTGATATTGTGTAGAATTGAATGACGGTGAAAACTAGCATAAATATAATATTTATTTAATCGCTTATTGCTGATTTCCTCGAATCTAAGAATATGTTCTCAAAAACTTAATCTCCGTTTAGAATTTATTTGTTCTTCTGGCTGTTTTAATTCTTGTCATTAAGTATATATATTTATTAGTCTCAATATTTATTATTTAGTCGTAATTTACGATGCTAAAGCATTTAAATACAACCGTCGAATTTTTGACATACCTATCAGATTGGCAGTTAAAGGTCTAAAATGAAAATCAATTTTTTTTTTTAATTACAGTGTTTTTAAATTATAATTGCACTTAACTGAGGGCTTTCAGCGCATATAAATCTAAAAGTTCAGTCAAATGGCTATGGCTATATCGCAAAGTGATGCTGAGATATATATATATATATATAACTTTATGGGATTGAAGAATATGTTGCAATAAAATTCTAAAGAGTTCAACTAAAAATAATATTTATATATATAAATAGGTATTTTCTAAAAATTGCTCTCCTTAATCAGTAAAATCATTCAATTCTGCGAGTGCAATTCTCTATAAAAACATTAAGTTTTGTCAAACAATTATGCAAACTGCAAATTATGTAAATAAATTATATATCACTATTTAAAATTATGAGAATGAATTCGAAGTAATAAAAAGCAGAGAATATAAATATTAAATTAAATCATTGAATACATAATTTACTTAATTCTATTTTTATTTGAATAAATTTGCATATAATTTGTAACTCTTATTTTAATTGCACATTATAAAAATAAATTATTTAATTTTGGAATACTGTACATAAAACTATTGTGGACTTTATCCAATTCAGATTTGCCTTCGCATTTTTACCTTCTCAAAATGTCAATGTCAAAAATGAATGGGGGCAGAGGGGTCTGTTGATGGCCACAGCTAGATAACGGCAGCAGCTAACGGGCGATAACCCTGAAAATTAACCTCGACTGTTCGGCAGCCCAAAACTCAACCCACGCCCACACGCCCACTCAATGTCATTTGCAGCGGACACAAGCTGCAGAAACCGGCAGCCGGCTCAGGCAGCGCCCAGCCAAAGCAGACCTTGGCATTGAGAGCAAGAGCAGCCGGAGCAGGACCAGGAGCAGCCTCTGTTGCAGTTGCAGAAGAGGAGCCCACCGAAAGGAGCCGGGTGAGTGTGCAAATGATGTGCTGTGTGCATGCGGAAATGCGCATGCTTGCGTGTCCTTGCCCTTGGTAGTGAGTCCTTTCCACACACACACACACACACACACATATATATAGCTGACTGCTGAGTGCCCCTGAAAACCGTTAACCTTCGTGCAGCGCAGGCGAAGGCTTCTGCAATGTGCAACGTGCGGCGTGGAACATGCGCGTTGCATTCAATGAGAGAGCCAAAGTGAGAGAGAGAGAGACAGAGACAGAGTGAGATAGAGAGAGCAAGTTGCATATATGCTAGGAGTGAGCTGTGAGTTGTGACACCAAAACCCAAACCAAATGAATTTGTTGGGGTGTCTGTCTGGCTACCCCTGCCACCACCGACGGGGCAACAAATTTCGTGGCTCTGTCATTGCCATTGACCATGATATTTAGCAAAGCGTCAGTGAATGCAGGCAGGGGTCGGCTAACCTTACTCTCAATGCAAAAGCCACCCAATTCCCA
The DNA here is from genome assembly GCA_035042125.1 of Drosophila longiperda. Taxonomy (NCBI): domain Eukaryota; kingdom Metazoa; phylum Arthropoda; class Insecta; order Diptera; family Drosophilidae; genus Drosophila; species Drosophila longiperda. Next base: position 1,613,499 of record JAWNLV010000130.1, read on the forward strand.
ATTCCTTTGGAGGCGACACACACACACACACACACACACACACACACACACACACACACACACACTGCGCGCAAGGCTAAGGCAGACTTAATTTACTTACGTTCTTTTTTTTTTGCCGAAGTTGCAAGAACAAAAAATGGCATCTTGGCAGGGGATGCGTCTTGAGGCGAACCTACGTTTCAGCCACAGTTCGAGTATTTGCTTTCGATTCATTGCTTGAGGGTTGCAACTCCAGACAGACAATCCAATGCCCCACCCCAGATTTCATTTGCCACTTCGCAATTATTTGTATATTTGTAATTTGTATTCTGCGACAACTCCAGGAATTCTATGCCAAACTTTGCAACCCCAAAAAAAAAGGCACAAAAAAAGCACTCTTCGCAAAAAGGGGCAGCGGCAAAAACAACTGTTTCAGACGCAACCAAAACGCACAAAGCATAAGAAACTAGACTTACGCAACTATCAGATTCCCTGGAATGTAATTAGATATTTATTATATATTCATATATTAGATTTGTTAAACGGAGGTAAGCTTTTCTCAGCAATCAGCATATTTAAAAGACTTTTTGTTGTTGATAGAAAAAAAAATATATATATAAATATCAATTTATGACAAGTAAGTGCTACAAACATAATAATTTTAGGGGTTGCAGGGTTGCTGTTATGAGATTCAAGCACATAGAAGCCCCAACCCAACAAAGATTCCAGCATATTTCCAGGCCATGGTGTTGATGTAGATAGATGTTTATAATATTAATTATAATAATAATATTAGCTGATTTCCTGCCTGTGTGTATAAAGTATGTTGACTGAAACTGTTGACAACCAATCTATATTTCGCTAATATTAACTCAATACTTATTTTTGCTATTATTATTATTATTATGTTTATTAGTTGTGGAACTTGCTGTTCGACAACCTTGTTAGATCTGTTGTGCCCCTTTCTAAGTGAACAGCTCTTCCCTTATCCCAGATTCTTGCCCAAATACAATCATTTTTGTGGTTTTCTAATCTATAGATAAAAAGCAGAACAAAAAAAAATTAGCTTAAATTAAAAATAAATATATTTAAGATGTATTAAAAAAACCAGGAAATAAACAAGAAAAAAATACCAGCAAACATTTCGCAAAGAAAAAGTTGCTTTTAACTATAATTCAAATTGCTGTGAAATACTCGGACAAATATAAATAGATTTAAGTTGCATGCAGTTTGCTGCATACCCGTTTCACTGAATTGGGATTAGGGTATAAGAGCAGCGCAAATCTGGTGGCCAACACTTCCGTTCTCGTTCTCGTTCTCGTCGGCGTCATCATCATCGCCGTCGCCGTCGTCGCCGTCATCATCGTCATCGGTCTGTTGTTCATTGCACCCCCAACGTATTGTACATTAACTTCTCTGGGCTACGCTTTGTTTTCTGCATTTGTCGACGGCAAGGGCAACGGCGTCGTCGTCAGCAGCAACGGCAACGGCAACGTCGTCGTTGACGCCAACCAATGCCGGCGCTCTCCTGCTCTCATTCTTGCTACGCTCTTTTTCCATTTAGCTCTCTCTCTCTCTCTCTTGGTTGATTGGTAAGCTGAGAGAGATTCCCATACCACGACCTACCTTACCCACACCCGCAGTGCGCTTTCAGCTTTCTGCTTTGGGCTTTGGCCATTCTTCCGTGCACAACTCCAGCCCTGCTGCTGTCTGCGGCCGCTGCTTGCGTCGCAGTGGACGCTGCTGCACAAATTCGCAGTTGGCAGTTCGTTTTCATATTGAAAGTAGAATTTTTCACTTTTGCAAATTTTGTGTCTCGTTTCAGTCGCGTTAACGACGTCATGTCGCACGTTTGCTCTGCACTCGATTCTCAGCTCCGCTCCGCTCCGTTCTCGTTCACAGCAACCAGTTCTTTCTCAGTTCTCCCCAGACAAAACTGAGCTTGACTTCGCATGTTATTATTATGGTTAACAATGCCCCATGGTCTAGTCGTCGGTCTATATAAATATGCAATATCTCTTTGCTAGATGAGAGTTTAACTTTCATTTGTGCGGTAATCCATCGTTTAAATAAATTGTGAAAGATCATTGTGCTCCATAAAGTGTGGTAAAGAATAAAAAAGAAATACAATCATTGGATACAAATTGAAAAGGAATATCAGTTACAATTAAGTAAGAATGATAATTATAAAACATATAAGCATTAGAATAAAGACTGCATCAGAAGACGGAAGATTCCTCTTCCTGATCGCTGCCTCCTTTCACTCTCAGGATCATTTTAGTAGAGCTATCGAAACTCGCCCCATAAACGTTGCCAGCCCAAAATGTCTGACTCATTCCAGTACAGACAGGCCCACAGGAGGCGCCCACTTTTGCACAACTACTCAACACTGCAGACATTGCAACCCTCATTAAGCACTCCACATTCCCCCAAAACCCAACCTTCAATGTCTGGACTGCAACTCCAGTTACCCACACTCACACATACACACACACACACACACACACACACAACGAACACAACCCCATCAACAAAATCCACCCATTGGCAGCCCATCTCTTGTTTTTAACAGTGCGCTGCTCGCTCAACTGTAGCGCCCCTGTAGACGCTCTGTTAAGCGCCAGTGACACACACACATGCATACGTCAGTTGCTATTAACCTTGCCTTGGTATTGGTGAACTTGACTGAAACACGCGCCAGCAGATGCAGCTCTTTCATACTCTTTCGCTCTCTCGGTCTAGCTCTCGATTTTTTGCGAGTGTGTGTGCGAATGTGGAACGGCGTAAACTGCAATGAGCATTCAGTGTTAAGGTCAATACATTTCTCGTATTATGCACACACGCACAAATGCAGCAAGAGACTAGAACTATGAAATTGCATTTTGTTTGCTGATTATTGTGTTGCTATTGAATTCTGTCGCTTGTCGCTTGCTTTTTTATTGCTCATTCCATTTTGGGGTCAAGTGGTGACTCTGACTTTTGACAGACTGACGTTTACGGAAGCTTTTGAAACTGTCATGATTCGCATGATTTATGAATTGACTCATCGTTTGAAACGTGCCTAGAAATTAAGACAGACAAGTAAAAATAGAGACTATAACAGTTATGCAGTAATTAGTAATACAATTGTACAGAATCAAGAACCTACCTCAACTAACTGTAACTGTAACTGAAACTCTCTCTCTCTCTGTCTGTCTGTCTGTCACTGTTATTGTTATGCATTAATTATACGCCCTGTTGTTGTTATTGGGCGGAAGTTGCCGCCTACTCAAACTCCTTAAAACCACCCACGAAACTACCCTTTTTTCAGTGTCACGGCAACCCCCAGCTAAATACGTAGCTGTCTAAACTTCGACAAATTTGTGGGTCCCTCCTCATTCTGTAATTTGTTAACCCCAAACAACAAGCTGCCTTCTTTTCTTTGAGTTTGTGCGTGTTCTTGTCGTTTGCATGCTCATTCGTGTTTATTTTTGTTTATTTATGTTTTGCTTTTTGTATTCTTTACAGCTTTACTTCCTTGTCCGTTATATCACACACAAACATACACGCCTGTCTCTCTCTCTCTCTCTCTACCTTTGTGCTACTCTCTTTACAGTCGGTTCTCCCTCGCTCTCGCTCTCGCTCTGACGTGCCCACTTTGCAGCACACAACCACAACGAACGGTTTTCACTTTCATTGTGCAGCTCATTCGCCCACTCAGCCACACACACAGTCAGATTCGCTCTCAGCAGGTTTTTGCTCTCCATTCTGTTCTGTTCTCTGTTCCGTTCTTTTTGTAGCCTGCAAGCTTTTTGCGATTTTCAGTTTCAGTCAGAGAAAGTACGGCGCACGCATCGGTTGCGAATTGCCAGCGCGTCCCATCACAAGCAAGTTTCAAAAACAAATCTCCGTCGCCAATTAATAAATTAAAAATTAGTTTACATTGCATACTCCAAACGAAATGTGCAACAATTACACAAGTGCAATGAATATGCTAAAATAGCCAGCTTGGCAAAGAAAAGTGTAAAGTGTTTTATTTAACTTTGTCCCGTGTCCGGGTCCGTGTCCGTGTCCGTGTTCGCGTCCGCGTTGTGTCCTTGTCCTTGTGCAGCGCCCAACCGTCGGATTTGATCCCGAGCCGAGAACAGCTGTTGTTTGAGTTGTTGCTTGGATTATTTCCATATCGCGCCTCGTGCTCGTGCTCATCATCGTCCTCGCTCCTCGCTGCTCGTCCTCGTCCGTGTCCCCGCTTTTCGTCCTTGTTCTTGAACGCTGTGGGGAGCCCTCAATGTCAGTGGCAATCGTTGTCGTCGTCGTCTCATTGCCAGAGCCAATGTCATCGTATTGAGTTTGTGCAAACTTTTTACACACATGTGACACGCCCCCATCCCGTTGCCCCATCGCTCGCCCGCCCCACTCCCGCCTCAGTCTCAGCCGTTCCCAGCTGTTGCACGAAAGTAAATCAAATTTGCTGTTGAAAACAGCTGCAAGAGCTGCAAATCTCCAGCAATGTGTTTTAACAAGCTTTACCTACTAAATAAAAGCGTAAATTACACGCCGCAAGGTGCGAAGGTCAAATGTCAAACATAACAAGTGCTAAATACAAAGCCAAAAATCAAAGGATGCGCCCATCAAAAAATCTAATTAAAAAAACAACGTAAAAAGTGACAACTTCATCCTCGAAATAAAAGGGGCCTCAAGTGCCCAAAAAATCTATTTTTTCAAGCTTAAAATTGGGGCTGAGCTGGAAAGCAAATTCTTTTCACGATAATAATACAAAAAAAATAATCTCACTACACAATATATATATTTTTATATATCTGTTTACCAGTACAATTGTACAATAACAAATGAAAATAATCAAATATATGTCTACTCAAACAAATTTAAAGCTCAGGTGAAAATACAAAACAAATTTAATAATAATAATCAGCAACTATCGCGTTGTGTTTCATGTGCAAAATATTATAGATATAAAATATATATATATATATATATATATATTTTTGGAGTTAAATCAAACCTATTTAAATCGTATATAAATCTTAAAACTACAGTTTATACGGCTAACATATTTTAAACAAACATACGGCTTTACTCGTATTATAACAAACAACAACAAACCAACACTATAATTTATTCGCATATATAAATAATAATAAAATATATTAAAATAATAAAACTCTACAAGTATTCATCAACAAATACCACACATAAAATAATTCATATAAATAATGCATTAAATAGTGTATATTTTTTGCATATTATTCAACGATTTTAAACATCAACTCATCAATCACGCAATCAATCAATCAGGTCTTAAAAATATTTACAAATGTAAGTATTCCTAATAATGAATGAAGTTAAATTTCAAAATGATGAGAATGATTTTAATTTGAAAAGATCTTTATCTAAGTTATACAGATTTGAAGAAGTTAAGAAAGCTATACAAAATTTAATTAAAATGGAAATTTATGTTCAGATCTTTAAATTTTAGTAAACATTTTTAAAAATCTGACTTTAAATACAAAATAGACACATTATTAAACTACAACCATATCTGAACAAAAAGCTTTATATTTTATAATAATTATATATTTTTGCATAATTTATTATATCAGGGTCCGTAGAGAAATAGAGAAGAAAAGTGAGATGTACATTTATTGTAGCCTTGTTGTTGTATTTAAAAAAGTGTTATAATTGTGTTCTCTTCATTTCTTTCTTTAGATACTTAAAATACCTACAACATACTCATATATTCAAGGATCTGATGTGTTGATGAAAGGAAACAACAACAACAGCAACTAGTATTATTAGAAATTAACATTTTCACCAAAATAGGCAAATCACTTTGAATCACAAGGCCTCATCATCAAAAGAAAATTTAGATCTATATAGCTCTGGGCAGGTTAAGGGACAACGCTAGAAGAAGTAAGAAACAAAATACTACGAATAAAAACTTTGCAACTTGAAGGCTGATACCATTTTGATAATCCAAAAGCAGAACAAAAAAAAAAAACACAACTCCAAAAAATATATTTGCAACAAGTGTAAAGAAGAAGAGACTGATTTTTACAAGATAAAGAAGAAGACAGAGCAGAGGAAGAGGCAGAGTAGCACAGAGGCAAACAGCAAAAAAAAAAAAAAGAAAACAAAATATATAAAAAGTGATTCCGGATCAAATCCACTGAGAGAAACTTTCCATACAAAGATTTACACACAGAACACGCACATAACTAAAAGATTATATAGAAATATATATATTTATATATATTGTATACGTAACGAAATCGATTAACTTGCAACAATGCTGAAGAAACTGAAGTGCATGGAGGCAGCAGCAGCTGCTGCCGCTGCCGCAGCTGCCACGCCTCCTGCCGCAAAGATTATCAAAACAGAGCCCGTTGACTTCGAGCTGCTGCACCTCGAGGAGCAGGAGCGACGCCAGGCCGAGCCGAGCAGCAGCAGCAACAGTTGCAACAATGTTGCAACACCACAGCGATACACACACGTACAAGTGCAGACGGTACCGCCGAGGCAGCCAACGGGCCTAACAACACCCGGAGGCACACAAAAGGTAATCTTAACGCCACGCATCGACTATGTGCAACAGCAGCAGCAACAGCAACAGCAACAGCAACAGCAACGTCCGCTCAGCAAACACATCTACACACAGAGTGTGGCAAGCTCGAATGCGGAGCATGCAACTGCACCGCAAATCATTATAACGCGTACTTCGAATCCGTTGCAAACGCATTTGTCGCGACGCCACTCGGCCAGCCCCTCCTCTAGCCACTATCAGCAACAGCAGCAACAGCAACGTGTGGCACACTCACCGCCCCCGCTGCATCATCAGCAGCAACAGCAGCAGCAGATCGATCAGCAGCAGCAGCAACATGTGCGCGTCATACGCGATGGTCGCCTCTATGAAGAGTCCTTGGCGGGCAACCTTTGCCCCACTGTTGCACGTCGTCATTCTGTGTCGCCACCGCCGTTGCATCATCATTCCCGCTCGGCACCCGTCTCACCAGTCATAGCCAGGCGCAGCTACGCCAACGAGCAATATCAGCAGCAGCAGCAACATTGTCAAACGCCACCAGCAACACCGCCACCAACAGCAACACCAACTCAACAACAGCAACAACAACAACCCCAACAGCAACACCAGCAATTCATTGGTGGTGCCACGCCCACAGCTGCTGCTCGCAAGTTTGTGGTCAGCACCAGCACGCGTCATGTCAATGTTATTGCCACCAATAACTTTCAACACACGCAGCAACAGCAACAACATCAGCAACAACAACAACAACAACATCATGTCATCACCAATGTCAGCTCGAGCAGTTCTGCTGCTGCCTCTTCCTGCCCAGCAACATCTTCTTCATCCTCTTCGTCCTCGCACATCTTTCGCACGCCCATCGTCTCCAGCAGCAGTAGCAGCAGCAGCAGCAATAGTTGTCAGCAACAGTTGACCGCTCAGCATCTTCACAGCCACAGCAGCAGCAGCAGCAACAACAATAATCACAGCTCTGCAATGCGTCCACCTCCACCGCCGCCGCCTCCCAAATTGAAACATGCCACAAGCATGGGCAACAGCAGCAGCAATAGCAGCAGCAGCAGCAACAACAGCAGCAGCAGCAGCAGCAACATCAACAGCAGCAACGGCGAGGAGCCATCCAGCTCAATTCCTGATCTAGGTAAGTGTTTAGTGCTCATGTTTGTAACTTGACTCACTTCCTTAGCGCCCCCAACCAGACCATAACTAGTCCACATATACATGGCAACCTGGCAATATTGTAACTGTAACTTGTTGACCCTGGAAATAAACACACACGCGATATACTCGATATACTTGATAAATCAACTGGCTCAAAAACACTCAACTACAAAGATCGATTCTGCATAATAAGCACAACATTTCTTTCCGAACTGAATTGCGATAAATCATAAAAATTACATAACATCAAATTTGAACGTTATCGAAAAATATTATATATGAAAATAAAGGGCACATTTGAAAAATGCTGCTTTTCATATTATTTCGTTATTTTTCATACTTTTTCATCAAATTAAATAGGCATTTTTATAAAATTTAATTTAAAATATAATATTCAAAATGTTTTGTTTATTTTTGAATTGCTTTGTAAAAATTAATTTCCTTATTTTATTGCTGATCTCTTTTGATAATTTCAATAAGTTATTTACTGGCTTCAGTTCAAAAGTTAGATTTTACATATTCCCTTATATTTCAAACAGCGTCGAGTTTTATCTTTAACACTATACAACAATTAAATATAAATATTTTATATTTCAAAATAAATTAGTGCGGAGTATGAAAGTAAAGTTTAAATAAATTAAATTGAATTAAACATTTTTTTGACTCCAGAAGCTGGGCTTTGGGACTTTTGTCTTGTGTATTCCAATTCGCAGAAATTATTTCCAACCAGTCTAATTTTAAAGAGAAAAGTTCTGTATTTGTGCTGTGGTTTAAAGTTGGAAATCATTCTTCCAAAACCATTCTGGTAATACACATTATACAAAATTGTAGATGTCCTTTCTTAACAATTTTATTATTTTTAGTATTATTATATTACAAGATTAATAATTATTTTTAGTTAACTTTAACTTTTGACTGCATAATAATTGTTTTCTGTATAGCTCTCAAAAAAACCCCAAAAAATATATGTTGCAGAAATAGAGGGTATCGCAAGTCATATATATAATTTATAAATTTATATTTAATTTATAATTATAAATAAGGCGATAGCTTCGTTCCTGCAATTAACATAAAAAAAAGACCAATTTAAAAATGGAAAATTATTTCATTTTTTATTTGTTTTTAGCGTAAATTTAAAAAAAAAGCTTGTAAAATCCAACAAATTATAATTGTATTCTTGAAATGTCAGCTAACAATGATAATCCAAATGCTTTTTATAATCATCGCCTAAGCCAAGAAAAAATTTGGGAGCAGTTTATTAATTATTAGAATATTGACCCTTATGAGTAATGTCCAGGTAGAATTCGAGAATGAAAATATTTTGATGACATAATAATAAATATTTATGTGTCTTTGTCAAATTTAACAAATATAAAATGCTGTGAAATGTAATTTTATTACATATTCATACAATTCTGAACAATTCTGAATACGAAAAGTAAACTTTAAATTCAGCAGATATTAGAAATAACTTAATTTATATGTATATATATATTATATATAATATATTTTCACTTTCACAGTATTTTCACTTGAAAAAGAGAGGCTGCCTGCAAACGATCTTAACTTAGACTTAAACAATTGCAAATTTACTCGAATAACATTGACAGAAAAATAACAAATTGAAATTGATTGTTGCCATTTTGTTGCCAGTTGGTTGCACAGTGTAAATCTACAATTGTGTTTTATATGTGTGAATCGACGATTTATAGAGTTGTTGAACAGTTATCTACTTAATCAAGTTGAGTTGCTTTTACACATAAATAAATACAAATATAGTATTTCTAGATTCCCGTTACAATCATGTTTTGCGGTTGATTTTACAGTTATAAAAGGTCAAGCTAAACACAATTAACAATTAAATTCCGATAGCTAAATATGAATAGAATATATATATATATATATATATATGTTTAACGGAAACGGTTAGCACCGATTTATGGCACTCATTTGATCCAGATTTTATACGAGTCACCAAACTACACACATAATTAAAATTGAATTACATCACAGAAGTATTTTCTTATGTGAATAAAGTTGTTTATATATATATATATATATATATATTATGATTAATGCGTTTACTTATTCAGATTGTGCGCTGAGCTACGCCTCGAATTTCATTTCAGTTTAATTATCAATTTAAATTGAAATTGTTCTGCGGGTGCGATTGCCATTAGTACCCCGCCTGCCCCTCCCGTTTCTAGAATTTCGGCAACTTGATTTTCGTTTCAATTTGTGTGTCACTTTTTTATGTTGGCTTTTTTTCCAAGGCATCGTTTTTTGTTTTTTTTTTTGGGAATGTGTGTTAATTTTGTATATACAATAATTCTTTTGCGTGTTTGTTTTTTGCATTTTGCTTTGTTTGTGCGTCTGTCTGTTTGTGTATGTATTGTTTTGACTGCCGTTTTTACCTTGAACTTCAACTGGAATAAACTTGGAGCGCAGAGCTTGCAATTCAGAAAATTTCGGCTGCTATAAATTGAACCAGCGTGCTCGACTTGAACATACCCTGCAGCAAACATAACAAATAAGTGTTTTATAGAAATATAATCTCTTATTAGCTTCCATTTATTTTGTGATTAGTAACAAAATAAATAAAAAGTAAAACTTTTCCAACTTTGAGATTAAAACAAAACTTAACGCATATTTTTTACTATAAAAAAAGTGTAGAGGGTATTAATGTGAACTTTGATTTTTTGATATCGCAATCTATTAGAATTTAATAGAATTATATATGTTAAGTATATAAATATAATTTATATACAATTAAGTAAATAGATAAATATAGTATATATGTGTTGAAATATGAGTGATATTTGTTGCACAAAAATGACGTATACGATATGTATATAAATCAAATAAAAATATGTTTGCTTTTTTCGATCAATTTAGACTTTTGTTTGTTTTCAAAAGTGAATGATTAATTTGCATTGATAATTTTTCGGGGAATATCCGTTTTGTCTACCTTCGCCGAATACATTATCTGGGAATGAGGAAAACCACGAACAAAGGCTAAAAAAAACAACCATCAATTTATTAGAATTAATTACAATCAAATTTAAATTTCCTTAAATTCTTAAATCGTATATTAAAATTAGCATAAAATAAACGACTTTTATTCGTCCACACATAAAACTGTGATTAATTTCTACATTTTTATGCTTTGATTTATTTTTGCACACTTGTTGGCCATGATGCCATTGAAACCTGTTCCCCTAATTAGAACAGAAGAGAGAAATCCAGTCAAGAGTGTCGGAAGCGGAGTTGGCAACGTCATTCACATTCTATTTGATTCTATAATTTGTTTCACTTACGCATATATAACTCACATAATTTATTTATTTTATATCATTTTAATTTTATTTTTTATTTCTTTTGTGCGGACAATAATAAAGTAAACAAGTCTGGCGGCTTTTATTGAAAGTTAAGTTAATAAAAGTCAAGGCCAAGTTGGCTGCTGCTGTTCAAACTGATAGATTTATTGTGGGGTTTTTAATATGGGTCGATGTTGTGTGAAAGTGTTTGCCATATAAGCTGAATACCTGTGTCACCTCTCCGCTCTGCTCTGTCTGCTCTGCAAATTTTCAATGCCAATGTTGCACGCACACTTTCAAATCGAAATAGCTTTCCCTCTCTGCCTCTCTGTTCGTCTGCTTCGCATTTATTGATAGATCTCCAACACGCTTCCTATCAGCGACATCTGCTCTCACACAAACATACACACACACACACACACACACACACACATGCACACACTTATAGGTGTGTGCGTGTTTTTTTAAATACTCGTTGCAAAGCATTCTGATTTCATTGTTGATATTCGAGGGAATCAGCAACAATTGTCAACACAGTCGCATTATTGTCGGAAATGCGTAATTCAGTCTACCATACAAATATTTAATTACAGTCGAACTTCCCCGAAGTGAACTGCTAAACAATACAAGTACCCCAAACTATGAATTTGATTTAAACAAACATTTAAGTATAATTGTTCTCATATTACTTATGTGTTGCTTTCAAAAATTATTCTAAATAAAATTCCTTTCTAGATATCTGCAATTTATTAGTAGAAAGTTTAACTTTGACAGAGTCACAAATGTTAATTATAGACTAAAGTGTTGTACAATACTATTCACCGAAAAATAATACCTACACTTCTCAGATTCTAAAATAATTTTTCAAATACCAATGACTGATTTAGAAAGGATCATGATCAGGATTATGAATTACGATGGCTCTAAATGCAAAAAAAAACCTCATATGTGAGGAGTTCATTACAGTACATTAAATTAAAAATATAAAATTTTATTAAAATTATGAGATTTTTTTTATATATTTGAGAAAGGTTTTCGACAAATAAGTACGAATTTATTTTTTTAAGTAAGATGAACTCATAAACTATTTAAACTAACTTTATATATATATAAAGATAATGTAATATTTATTGTGGAAGACAAGTCACCATGGAATTAAGTATAGAACACCCATATAATATGTCGACTTGTTAAAAACTTAAATAGGGCGTTTTCTTCAAGGCGGAAAAGACGGTGCAACAAAAATGATTAGACTCTCTGCGGGTGTATAAAAACGAAAGTGTCCCCATCTGATCACACAGATGGTATTATTTTTCACCAGAGACATGCTCGAGTCTAAGTTTGTTTTTTTTGTATGGCAGTAAATAAAAATTGTATAAATAAAACGCATACTTCGAAATCTTTATATAAATAAATATATATTGGATATGTAAAAAAAACATATGTCCTAATTAACTGTGATTTGAGTAGTGCTGACAACAATTTGTCGTATTACAATCCTCAGCAACAGCAGCAGCCTTGTATTACACAATTGTCGTGCAATTGTTTAACAGTGAAACAACAGTATTTGTTTCTGATATGCATTGCGATGTAAACATTGCGCCTACATCACTCGCCCTTAGCCGTATTAATAATGGTCAAATTTGCATTAGCCAAATACTGCTACACGATTGTCTATTGATATTTAGCCGTTGGAAGTGTTATAGAACCAAATTAGTAATCGCAGTGAGTAGAGGCCAATCGTAACTGTTATTTGTGTGTGTGTGTCTGTTATACAATTATATCAAATTTTAAAACGTAATGTGATGACAATGAATAAATAAATAAATAAAGAACATTTCACATTGATATCTATAAAAAGTGAGAGATATTAATACCAAATAAAGTAATTCAGCACTCTGGAGAAACAGTTAACCGAGTGCAAGTATCTAGCGGACAAAAAAAATAAAATCCAAACACAAACCTGTTTTCTTCACTTTGCAATAAATACAGCAAAGTAGAAGCACAATAAAAAGAGCAACTGAAACTACAGCAACAACAAAAACAAAAAAATTATATAATGTACAATGATAAAATATGCGAATTACAAGTGGCGAGCGCAATACACAACAACAACAACAACAAACAGTAATAAGAAGAAAAACAACAACAGCAGAGAAAAAACGAAGCCCAAGGTCATCTGACGTCGGCATTAGAAGCGGAAGAGAAATAGCAACAAAATAATAATAATATACAAGTAATAATAAAAGCAAAAGGCGGCTACAAAAATGTGACACACTGAAAGCAAAACTCGTGAGAGATGCAGAGAGAGCGAGAGAGAGAGAAAACAGCCACAGTTGTGTCTGTTTTTGTATGTATTCGTGTGCCTGTCGCGAGTGTCAAAGAGAGCAAGAGATAGAAGAAGAGAGGGGAGACATTAGACAAGTGAAGGCGTAATGCTTTAAATCTAGAACACTTCCTAATGGGTTGCATAGGGGATGGGGGGACTTGACAGCTATGACAAACTGTGACAATTAGCGAAAATCGAATTTGTTTACAATTACAGTTACATGCATGCTGCGTTGACAATGGGATGAAATGAACTTGAGATCCCCCCTCCAAAATAATTGTTTTTCCGCACTGCCTCTCGCTCTTTCGTTCGTTGTTGTGTTGGTGTTGATAACCGTTAGGTAAAGTTCTCTCAATTTCTTTCTCTCTCTGTCTGCATCTCTCTCTCTGTCTCTCTCGTAACGTTTGCAATTACCGAGGTTGGGTAACGGTAATGGTAACGGGAACCTTGCGACTAGGCCAGTCAAGCAATGTTTACGCTGTGAGCGAGGTCTTCTGTAATCCCATTCATTTGATTCAAGTTGATATTTGTTTTATGATCTCAACAACGGCAATTACATTAACATTTCCAACTACGGGTAAAGTTTTTTCTTATGTATATTTTTTCGCGCTGACAGCATCACCTCAATGTCACCGCATCTGACTCATTACGCAAAAGTTTAAAATTTCCTCTTCTAACCTTTTTCTCTCTTAGAGACAATCTTCATTCAATCCAATTGAGTCATCGTATTTGAGTTAGCCTCCAAACGGTCACGCAGTGTTCCATGTAAGCCGCTGTTCATTTGACAAGAACAAGAAGATAACACAGAAGGTCGTCCAGTTCAATGGAACAGTAGTAACACTATTTAAGAACTTGAGAGAACATATTCAATTACATTCAGCAGTTGATCACTTTTACTCTTGAATTTTCATGGTAACCTTATAAATAAAACAATTTTTATGAATCGCCGTACATTTGGCGCTAGTAATTTTTCAAATTATTATTCAGATAGCGAATGTCTAAAATATATGTTTGTGCCAGTAGCTTGCATTTCTAAATATCAGGGTGTCTTTTTGTAAAATGTAAAAAAAAACTATGTATTTTATTTTTTATAAAAATTACAATACATGATTCTGAGAAAAGGATATATATATTAGCCTGTCATTCTAATTATCGGTTTAGGCTTTTACTGAGAAATTCTAAAACACTCAAAAATTCACAAACATACAAGGACAATTTCTTGCTGATGCTTATACGGAAATTGAGCAAGAAGTTTAAATTGCTGTAAATTGTTGAAGCTGTTTCATAAGGGAATATTATAAATTTTTAGCACAAGTCCATTTGGTGCATGTCGAATGTTTGTATCAAAAACCTTTGGTACAAGTTCAACAATTATTATACTGTTTTCAAGAACATGTCTGATAACATAGGGAATATTTCGCGAAGGGTATTTTTTCAACTTTCATAAAGTTATGTTTTTAAAAAATGAAAAAAAAAACATGTTATTTGTTTGTAAAATGAATTTTCTATTGTGGCTGACTGCACATTTATGCATTGTCATTTAGTAAGCCTGCCCGCTTACTCCCGCTGGCCCAGAAGGGCACATTTAGGTCATCAACAGGAAACGTCTTAATTACACTGAGAATAAGTGAGGCTCGAAAGTCAAATTGCATGCTTAAAAATCAGCACAGACTGGACTGGAACAAAATGCAAACACAAATACAAACACACGACTACATATGCATATATAAGACTGGAATGGAGTGAAATAATTAAGCCAGCAGAGCAGAACAAGAGCGAGCAGCAAAGGGCGAATTTGTTTTTGTTTTGTTTTTGTATTTTTATAAACATATATTTGTATGTGGAAGGAAGCAGAGAGCAAAAGAAAACGAAATCAAAACGCACAGAGAACGGACAGTCAAATGTCTGATGATGGACACAAATCGAAAAGATACAGAAAAGAAAAGAAACGAAAAAAAAAGGAAAAAAAAATCAAATTAAAGTGAAATCTGTGCAGACGATGACGAAGGCAACCAACGATGTTGAACTGCGCTGTAGAAGACCTTGAACTTTGCTTAAGCAGCACGCAGACAGAAAGACAAATGACAAAGGGTGGGAGGAGGAGAGCGCAGAAGAGCGACAAGCGAAACAGGAGGTGGAGTAGATAACAACATGCACTGGCAGTGAGCATAAAATCAGACTAACTAAGAAGAAGAAGCGCTAAATCAAGCCGTCGCGGCCACAGTTAATGATGCCTGAGGAGCTGCTGCTGCTTGCCGCCTGCCGCCTGCTTCCCTAGCACAATGTAGGGCAGACAAAGGAGGCAGAAGAGAGTCGGCTGTCTGCTCGCTGCTTCTTAGCTGGATCGGCAAAAACAGAACTGGTTGTGCGTTGATTGAGAGAGAGAAAGAGCGAGAGAGAGAGAGAGAATGAGAGAGCGCATTGGTGCAATGACCCACAAGAAAAGTCGTTGGCTTCTTGATGATCCCCTTGATCGCATGCCAGGCAAGGCAAGGTAAAGCAAGGCAAAGCAAGGACTAGGGCGCTGGGCTAGCATAAATGCCGAGCAAACACAATAAAACAAAGCAAAGGCCTTGATATTGTCAACGACTTGGCGGCTGCTCAAGTTTAAAAATACAAATCAGCGAGGAGCCTACTTACACATGCACTCACACACACACACACACATCGACAGACAGACACTCACTCTCTGGCGTCACGCTTCGTCTGCGGCTCTAGACAAGGACGGGCTTAGAGACAGCGGCGTCGACAGAGATAGAAACAGGCTCTCTATTTTTACCTCGCCTGCGGAGCGACGCTATTTCTGTTTAACTCTACGAGGATTTTTCGCGCCTTAAAACTTAAAGACCGAAGACTGAAGATTCCATGACTGGTGGTGGGGTACGCAGAATGGAACGCCCTTGACTTGGGTCAATAGCATGAAAGGAGCAAGGACAAGGGCAAACGCATGTCGAACATATTGCTTCCATTTATATGAATCTTTTGTGCTTATAAGCAACAAATATTTAAAATTTAAATATCATAATTATAAGAATTAAAAGGAGGTAGAAATGCCAGGAGATTCCCTGAAGCCACCTCTTAAAACAAATATAATCGTACTATTCTTAAATATATTAACCCTCATTGTATGTGTTGGCTATTTTTAATATAAGTTTTTCTAAAGTTTGTCATATCTCACATCTTGCGGATTCTTTTTAAGAAGATCAATATTACGTATAGGTATATTCGTAAATTGACTTTTATTTTTATCGATTTTTATCAACATTGTTTAAGTGTAGGAAATATCGTAGGAAATTGAATAAAATGACTCCGCGCATAATATGTAAGTACCAATATTTCTCATGTAGAGTCTTTACTCGTACATTCTCTGAGATTGGCTTTTTTATATAGATTTTACGGCTTTACGGGGTCGCAGTTGCTTCCTCCCGCTTGGTAAATATTCTATTCCACAGTATTTTATTGGCTGGTACAAAACAACAAAAAAAACTTTAATAATTGGCAATTGAGAACGGGTTCCAGAGAAATTGAATTTAATGCTAAAACTCATATCACAGTTGGGAAATGAAAAACAGTCTACGGTTCTTAAAAAGTCATTGCAATACAAAGTCGATTTTTAAAAGCGAAAGGATCAAGTTTTTTGGCTCTTCTTTAATAATTATTATTTCAAAGGTTACATTTTTTTAATTTAATATTTTTAGTTTTTTTTTTAAATTAAATTTATAAATGTGTACTTTATTTTTATTTCGTTATTTACAAAAACCAAATCGGAATTTTTTTGCCCTCAATAAATGACAAAGAAGAAAGGTAGTTTTATTAGAATAAGATTTGGTTCGTACTTAATAGCAATGGAATATAATCGCTAGAATTGAATTCAATAAATAAAGGAAGAGAAATGAACTTGGATTTGAATCGATTAAAATGAAACTTTATTTTATAAGAAAATCTTGTTTTGCTAAATTTTGTATAAAAGTTGACAGAGTAAAAATAGTTTAGAGCTTTTTGAAGAATTCTAATAACACTAAATGCATTTAAAATGTCGCATAATGTATTTGTATTTGTATTTTTACAAATTTCTAAAACTTTTATTAAATTAAACACACTAATCGGATGGAATAGATATGTGATAAGGAAGAATTGGGTGTCTAATAGGGTGGTGTGGAGGTCGAGCAAAGTTATCGTACGCCCCACTAACCCACAACCCAGTCGATTACCCGTCGATTAAGCTCGAGTGGATCGTTCAGCTATTTATGGGTCCGGGTGCCCCATTGGGGAAATGTCAAGTGCCATGGCCCTGACCTGACCTCCAATTTACACTAGCCACGTAGCAAGGGCAGCAGAATAGAAGAGAACAGCTGTGGCGAAGCAACAACAATGGCACAAATTCATGCAACGTACCACGCCCGGGGTGGCAGGGTGGTTTGTTTGCTTTCTGCCCCTTGTTGCACCCGACTCGGAAGTCGCTGTAAGAAAATTTCATTGCCAACAAATTCACGTTCAATGTCAGGTTCATGCGCGTCAGCGTGCAATGCCAGGAGAAACACTGCACTGAGCGAAATTCATATACACAGAGACGTGTGCGACGCCTTGTTGCCACTGTAAGGTCAGAGGCACTATCAAGTAGCGTGCTGCATGCTCCTTTTGCCCCCCTCTCATCTTCTCATCCAATAGTCAAGCGACCTTTTGCGCATTCATTGTAGTAATAATAGCATAATATATATAATAAATATATATAATAGCATTGCTACACATTTATTATAACATGTGTGAAATTTAAATAAAACTTATTTAATACATATATATTAGAATAACATTTTAAATTTTTATGATAGAAAGTACTTTAAGATGTCGGTGAAATTATTGAAGACTTCTTCTGGAAGTAAGTTTGAGTTCTGTTGAGGAATATTAAAACAATTTAATGTGAAGATTTATTAGTACAACAAGTTCTTCTTTCGGAGTGGAATATATCTAGTGAACAGCTTTTGCGTATTTTTCAAATAGAATTCACTTTCAAGCCAATTAAAAAGAATTCATAATCAATTGGCTTTTGCCAATTTGCCACCAGCCGGGCAAGGATTGAACTTGACTTTTGAGAGTGTTTTGCCTTTTACAAAACAAATAATACAATTAAATGGGAGAGAGTGCGAGAGAGAGAGAGAAAAAAAGAGAAAGAGAGGAAAAAGTGGGTGTTGTATGTGTATGGAAAAGACCTTCTGAAATTGAAAAGTTCTCGTTCAGGGCCATGAATGCGGATGCGGCAACAACAGCAGCAGCGGCAGCAGCTCAAATGGCATTGTGTGGCAAGTGTGCATGCAACAATAACAACTTTGACAACAAACAATTCGAAGTAGATTGTATAATCGAGAACAGGGCAATGACTGCCAGAAATCGAATCTGGAAATTTTACATTGGAAGTAAATAAATATTTATTTATTTATCTATTTATTTATTTATTTAGTGTCAACTAAAGTCAAGCAACACAAAAAATACACAAAACAACAAATTTAAAATAAAATCTACAACTATATATAAATATATTTAAAATATTTCTGGATGTAAAATATACCAACATTTGTTACATTAATTGTGTAAAATCTAGAGAAAAAAAACCCAACTTTTCTTATTGAAATTATTTTTTTAAATTTTAAGTAATTTAAAATATGTTGAAAATTCAGCCCTAACTTAAATTCATAAAGGGTCAATATATTAAATATATAAATTTGATAGATTTTGCTATTTTATTCGAAAGAAACTTTGTCGTAGTGTTACTATTAGTTTATTTCACAACTGTAAATATATACTTTTTATATATATATACAAATATATATTAAATACGTAAATACGCTAAATGGGCATCGATTTTCTTTTTGTGTTGCTAGTTTTGCCCAACTAACCCAATTTGAAGCGACGCTTTTCACTTTCGTTTTGTTTCTTGCCACTAGTCCCCCTCCAATTTTGTGGCTATTTTTAAATCGGGCACAAACAGTCAACACTTTTGCAGAAGCGACCCCTTGGCGATTATGCTCCTCGCAGCCAACATTGGGTTGGGAGGGGTGTGGGGGGTTTTATGATGAAATTTCTTTGCCATTGGTGCACAATTATAATTGGTTGGCCACCAGTCTTGCCACTTGGCTCACTTCCGTGCACTGCGGATATTTGGCAGGCTGCCCACTATGCTGACCACCCAGCTGACGTAGCTAGCTGCAGCTCCTCCCTCCCACTTCCCCCTCCCACCGCTGTGCATCCTCAATGGCCGTATTGACCTCACCCACATTACAGTTTTTTCCGAGTTTTGCGACATTGAAAATGTATTTTTATATATAGTTACGAGTATGGGAGATCAGCCGACGGCAACTCGGCTGTATCGAAAATTAATTCCCCAAATGCGGAAGCACTAAGTTTTATTCAGTTATATATATACACATATATGTAAGTAAATCAGGTGCACATACATAATTTGTAGTACTAATTGCAATAATGTTTATTTCGCGCAAATTATAAATAATTCAAAAAAGTCCGAGTAAACTATTATTATTATTATTATATTGGGGTTCTGCGCACTGCGACCTAATAGATCTATTGTGCCCCCTTCTGAGCCTATAGCTCCCCCATCAACCCCAGCTCCTGAACGAATATCAGAATCTTTGATGGGTCGAGGGTTACTATGTCTTTGACATTCATAGTGTGCTTCCCTAGGATGCTGCATCTTCTCCTGGCAAGGGCGATGCAATTCGTTAGGATGTGAGTTGAAGATTCCTCCTCGACTTCACAAAACCTACACTGATTGTTGCTAAAGATACCCATTTTGGACAGGTGGCTTTTTAGTCTACAATGTCCGGTTAGTAGACCGACAAGTATCCTTAGCCTGTTCCTGCCCATGGATATTATTTGCTTAAATCGTTTCTGATTATAGCCGCCCAAAAGACATTTGGCCTGTCGGAGTCCCGGTGTTTCCTCCCAGCTCCGCAGTCTCATTTGTCTTTCTTCGTTCCTGAGTTGCAGCCGTATTGTGTGTTTACCTATGCCACAAAACGGTTCAGGCCCTATAAGGGGTCCTTCTGCACCCATTCTCGCTTGTTCATCCGCTGCTTCGTTCCCTGCTATTTCCCTGTGCCCGGGGACCCATCTTAGAGTGAGTCTGTTGTGAGCCCCGAGTTGGTCAAGCTTGGATCGTACCTCTTGGACTAGTTTTGAAGTTACCTTCGTCCCATTTATTGCATTAATTGCTGCTATACTATCGGAAAGGATAGATATATCCGCATTCCGATAGTTACGCTTTAGATTAAATTCCGCACACCTTCCCATGGCACATACCTCAGCTTGGAATATGCTGGTGTACATCCCTAGAGATTCGTGGTATAATATCCGAGGACCCACCACTCCCAGGCCTGTTCCCTGATTGGTGAGTGATCCATCGGTATACCATTTTATGGTGTGCGGGTTTCATAGGGTGGATTTCATCTAGTGATGTCCATTCCTTTTTGCAACTTGTTCGAACTTTGAAATTCCGCTCGAATAGATATTCTGGCTTCATTTCATCCCTAGGTTGTAACAGGAGGGGAAGTTCGTCTGAAAGGAGTTGGGCATCTTTATGACTTAGTATGTGTCTGTTCCCAACTCCTTCTGCTGACATCCTTAATAGTGTGGATTTCTGTTGGAGCCTTATGGTGTGGTGGAGTGGCGTGAGCTCCATTAAGGCTTCCAATGCCATTGTGGGACAGGTGCGCATTGCCCCTGTCATGCATACGCAGGCCATTCTCTGCAATTTTCGCAATTGCCTCCTCACGGTTGCTAATCGTGCTCTATCGCCCCATGCTATTACTCCGTAAGTCAGCATGGGTCTTACAACCATTAGGTATAACCATCTGATTATCTTTGGTGAAATACCCCATGATTTCCCAGCTATACTACGACATGTATAAAGCGCTCTAGAGCACTTCATTATCGTGTTTCGCACATGGGTGCCAAACTTCAATCTGCTGTCAAAAGTGACGCCGAGGTATTTTACCTCCTTGCTTATATCTAATAGGCTCCCTAAAAGCCGTATTTGTTTCATCCTCTGTAGCTTATATCGTCCAGTAAAGGGGACGATAACTGTTTTGGTAGGGTTCAGGTTAAGCCCAACCTCCCTACACCAGTCACCCGTTATCTTCAACCCTAACTGGACTAAGTCACAGAGTGCTTCTTCATATTTGCCTCTTGCTATTATTACAATGTCGTCGGCGTAGCCTTGACATTGAATGCCTCTGGTAGAGAGTCTGTTAAGTAGTTCGTCTACTAACATACTCCAGAGTAGCGGAGACAATACTCCCCCTGGGGGCAGCCTTTGGTAGTTAAGACTGTGACCGTACTGTCATGCGTCGATGCGGTGGCCTGTCTGGACCGCAACAATTCAAGTATCCATTTGCTGGTAGTTGGGTCCAGGCCCCTCCTCGAGAGAGTGTCCCCAATCGGCATCGTGCGATGTGTTATCAAACGCGCCTTCTATGTCTAGAAAGGCACATATTGCTACTTCTTTGTTGTCAACTGCCATACCTAATGTACGCCGCAGCTGATAAAGTGCTGTATCAGTTGACCTGCCTACTCTGTATGCATGCTGCGTTGGATGCAGCGGACTTTGCTTCAGCAGAGTGCTTCTGATGTTATAGTCCACCAGCTTTTCTAACGTTTTCAGTAAAAACGATGTTAAGCTGATGGGTCTGAAGGACTTTGGGTGGGTGATATCTTTCTTCCCCGCCTTGGGGATGAAGACCACTTTAGCTTTACTCCAAACGGTTGGTATATATCCAAGCGCAAGGCTGCTTATTAGCGTTTTCTTAATACGAGGGAGGAGCAAGTCCTGACTCGTTTGAAGAAAAATTGGCAATATGCCGTCTATTCCGGGAGATTTATAGGGCTGGAAAGTACCTATTGCCCATTTTAATCTCTCCACGGTGACTGTCGACTTGGCACATGCCCAGTAGTCCTCAGTCGTCGGCCTATACCATCTCCTACTGTTGATCGCGTCATTTTGCAGGGGTGTACTGCCTGGAAAATGAGTTTCAAATAGGAGCTCTAGCTTTTGCATATCATTGCTCGTAAATGAGCCATCATTACGTTTCAATGATATGTTAGCTTCCGGTGCCCGCTTGGCAAGCGCTCTGTGAAGCCTAGCACCTTCGCTGGTGCTTATAATGCCTTCACAGAAATTCCTATAATTCATCCGTTTAGCCTTCCTAATCTCCTTGTTATAGATTGTCAGACTTTCACGGTATCGTGCCCAGTCGCCGTCTCTCCTAGCTGTGTTAAAGAGACGACGTGTAGTTCGACGAAGCCTCTCAAGGCTGGCGTTCCACCAGGGGGCATCTTTTTCCATTTTTCTTCTCCCCACCGGGCAATTTTCTTCAAAAGCATCAATTATGCTTTTGTTCAGATCCTTTATAGCTTCCTCTAGGTCCAGCGAATTTTTTGGAACACCATATGTTTCGTTGTTGGATAGATTGAGCTCTAGGGACCTATTGAATCGTTCCCAGTTCGTTTTTCTGGGGTTACGACTTGGCACACTACTATTCGTATTTAGTTGTAACCTAAATAGGATAGTTTTATGGTCCGACATTGATTCCTCTGATGAGACGTGCCAGTCTCTTAGATGAGGTTTTAGTGACCGACTAATAAGGGTAATGTCTAAGACTTCTTCCCTGATTCTATTTACAAATGTCGGCGTGGATCCGACATTGCCAAGTTCTAAGTTATATTTGAATATAAAATCTGTGAGGCACTCACCTCGTAGATTGATATCATTGCTGCCCCATATCGTGTGGTGCGCATTGGCATCGCAACCGATTAACACGGGCATCTTCTCTTTCTTGCAGTAGTCCACCAGTCTCTCCACCTCTGGTGGCGGGCAGGCTAAGTCTCCTGCAAAGTATGCAGACACTGCCACCATAGAGACCATACTACCACTACCTTGTAGTAGTATCGGGACACAGTCCCTGGTGAGAGGAACTCTGAAAGTATGGTAAAGGTAATATTCCTTCTCACCATAATGCATGCTCTAGGTGCTGGGCCTCTTCGATCCCAGACTACCTTTGAATCAGCCGTGTACAGGCCTTTCACTCCATTGTGCACCCATGGCTCCTGTACCAGGGCTAACCCAAGGTGCTGTTTGGTGAACGTCCTGGCTAAGATTGCCGAAGCCGCCTTAGCGTGATGGATGTTCACCTGGGCTAGCCCAGTGTTGATGACTTTAGTCATCTACTGGGTGGTATGTCCCCGCGTGTCCGGAGATTGGGGCCTGGGGCTGCCACCATCACCGTCACTCGTTAGTGTATTGTCGGCCTCGGCCGCGTCTTTTTGCAGTTCTACTGCCAACTCCTGCGAGGACATTATGATGTCCTCCTCCCCTACCACTGGTTCCTCGCAGAGAGTGCTATCTGCCAGCTCCTCGTCTTCCGCGAGGTCTTCGATCAAGTTGGCTTGAGTCGAGTGTTGGCTCTGCTCTGCGGGAGAGTGGTAGCTGTGGCGACAGCTTCTGTTGCAGGCTTTTCTTTCGATCGAGCGGGTATTAACCCTGCTCCACTTTTCCTCCCTAGTCCGCTTACCGGGATGCTTCCAAATCGAAAGCTGATTTGGTGACCACGTTCTATGATCGCATTCCTGGATAGCGCATCTATTCCGATGACTAGGAGGGCTCCTCCACCTTCGTTCCTTCTGGAAAGCATCTTCCAGGTATCTACCTCTATCTCATTCTGGTTACTTATCAAAGCCAGTATGGATTCGGAGGTTCTGTCCTCACTCCTTGGACAGTATAATGTAATGCTGTGGAGTGATGGTATATCATCGCCCACCTTACAGTCGAGAGTAACGCCCTTCCATGTGTGGAGTGTCGACGCAACAGTTGTCAGCCAATTTGCTGAGTTCTCATCGGAGCATTCTATGACCAGAAACCCGGCCCGGAAGTGAATGCCCGCAAAAGCGATCGCCTTATCCCATCGGTGCGCAATAAGCTCATCAAATGATTGCTTCCTCTAGTTTAGAGAGCTCTCCTTGATTTAGCAGCACCTTTGGGTATTCCGCCGGTAACACGGCCACCTTCACCTTCTTTGCCATATCCGCATATGACATTCGGGGTACGGTGGACGTGTTCGGGTTGGACTTCATTGCGGCTACTCGCGATGTGCTCGGATGTGGGTTTGTATTTCCCACCTTTGCCGTTGATGGTCCGCAGGCCGCACTCCTGGCCCCCGGGCACACTCTTTTAGGAGTGGCCAACGGAGGCGTTAGGGTGCTGTTGTGTCTTTTGACAGCTGGTGCTGCTGCTGCTTGGTCCCTCGGCTCCTTCGCCTTCTTTATGGCTTCCTCCGGAGTGAGTCCTTGCTGGAGGTACCTTATATACCATTTGACCCTAGAGCCGCAAAGGTTGCGACGGTTCGGGTCATCCAGCCCTCCGGGTTGACCTCTTGGTGGGAAGAGATTTGCCCTCATTCTTGCCCTCAGATTCGTTGCCGATTGTGGTGGTCCGGACCACCACACTTTCGCGCAACGAAGATGGGGCACGCTGTGCCTGCGGCACTCTCCTATATGGTGCTGGAGTAGCACGTTGTGGAGGATGGTCTACCACATTAGGTGCCCTTACCCTCTCGAGGGTTCGGTCATTCAGATGTCTTGCGACTTGCTCCGCGGGGAGATCCCGCGGTATATTAATATTTTTTGGGGTTTTCATATTTTGGTCCCACGTACTGCAGAGAAAGTATGTCCGCCCGGGCAGAGATCCGCATTACCCGGGTAAGGCTAATTAGAACAGGCGGTCGCCATTTGCCTGAGCTCACCGTATGAGACTGGGCTAGTTTTTAACCCGGGCCCTCAGCCAGGCTGACTCTCGGCACGGTTAAGACCACACCTTAGTCCGGCCCGGAGTGAGATTTGGGGTTCAGGGAAGTTTGGGGATTGTGTGAGGCTATGCTTTTGAGGAGGCGGCTACACAAACGCCTCGTCAGTACGATTTACATTATCGTACCCGCTGTTTGTCCCCGGGACTGCTTATTTACGATCAATTTCGTATTATTCGCAGCTAACCTCCCCGTGGGGAGGCCTTTCGCTATCCGCAACCCGCGACCCGCCTGGTGGCCTCAGCTCAGCCCCATCCGAACCATCTCACAAGTTCTTTTGACCAGGGAGTAAACTATTAAAAACGTTAAATCGAATACAACCGATGGCAAAATACTCTGCTTCTTGATGTAATCGAGTTTGGAGGCTCTTAACTTTAAAATAATGGATAACATATGGTTTATTTGATTTGCATTTAAAGATGTTATCGATTTTTCAGCACCCAATCGGAACACTTTCTCTATAATATATATAATTTCACGTTTAGTATGTAAATTATCATATTATATATTTTTGATACACAGCCAAATAATGCCTACTATTTTGGTTATTTGTGTGTCACGATATGCAAATTTAGGGTAGTCGAAGATTAAATATGTTGAAGATTAATGGTGAAACACACAACAGAAGAAGGTTTTCCCCTGGGGAAAGAGTGCTGACATATTGTAAACCTTCAAAAATTTGCGAAATTTGATTTGTGGAAAATAGCGACTATTAATCGAGAGCATATTTGTGTAGTTTGAGACTGTAAATGTACAAACTTTGAGATCAAGTTTTAATTACCCCAGCGATGGTATAATAAAAACTGTTTATTTCGGAAGGTTTTTGTCATGGCTCTTGTGTAAGCCGAATACGAAATGAAATGGCAACTCTGTTCGTAGGTTATTTGTGTGTGTTTGGGTGTTTGTGTGTGTGCATGTAATGTGTGTCACTTGGTGCTCAACAAAACGAACACAACAAATACAGCCAAAAGAGAGCGAGCGAGAAGGAAAGAGAGCAAACGAAAAGTAAAATGAAAAGAAATTGTGATGGTCAAGGTCGTTGGCGTGCGCTTTGCGTAATAAAAAATACAACAAAAGCAACTACAACCACAACAACAACAACTGTAAAATGTGCAAACTAAATAGATAGACACACACGTAGATGGAAAAACTCAAGACGGCAAAGCGAGGAGGCAACTTGTGTGTGTTCAAATACATTGATATACAGTTATACAGTTGCGAACAAAATATTAGCTCCACTCTCGCAAGAAATTTTTTAAAAGGTTTTTTTCATTTGTATGTTTAAGGAATACTTTTAAGAAACATTGAGAGAGAAAGAAAACATAAATTTATTCATCGCTTTCAACTTAATTACATAAGGTTCATATATCATTTTAAATATTAAATTTTATGAACAAACAAGAAAGTAAATAAAATAATAAAATTATTATCATAGTGGCGCTATTATTATTATGACAACTGTACATACATACACAAATGTTTACATATGTACTAAGCTGCGATTTCTTACGGTATTTAACAAGCAGTTTTTGACCCACTTTGTGCCTGCTCTACCTTTTAATTTTACTTAATTTTCATTACATTTTAAAAACAATTTAAAGTCACTTTACTTGCAATTTGTTTAAGTAAAGTTTGCAATTAACTCAATTGCAAGCTGCATGCAAAATTTAAAGGAGTCCTTGTCCTTACAGGCCGCACGTGCAGTGGCTTTTAGAAGCTTAACGAAGGTTAACAGCGATCAAGGGCAGCTCAATGTCGCAAACTAAGATCCTTGATGCATGAGCTGACTATACACATTCCCATACTTGTACACACACAGGCACACACACACGCATTGGTGTTGGCTTGATTTGACTGTCAAGGTCCTTGTGTAATGCTTTTATATGTCCTTGAACAGCTGGTCGCCTGTTAGCATTGTCTTTTCGCTTTGCGGCTTCATCCATCTATCTGTTGCGCTCTCTCCCATCTGGGTTGGCAACAACTTGGTAGCTTGAATTTACTGGTCAGGTGTGCATGCAAAAAGCGCTCTCTTACTCTCTCGCTCTATATCACACTCTCACAGCTGCATGGCTATGCAAAAGTTGTGAGTGCAATATTAACACAGCTTTTGCACTATATAAGTGCATTCCAAAGCTTTTCTCTCTCTCTCTTACGCTCCCGGTTTGAGCTTCAATTTATAGTTAGTGATGCAACCCAACTCTTAATATAGCTTGCTGAGAGCTTTCCGCTGCAGCTTTATTCTAGCAAATTTCAAATGCATTTCGCATTGCAGTTGTCGCCAGAAATAGTTTATGAGCTTTTCAAAAGCTCACCAGAACTGTTGCAGACTAAATATGCACTTGGCAAAATTATGAATTGTGTATAACAATTGTTAAATATTCTTAAATTTAAACTATATAGACTACATAGTTTGTGGCTTTGCTCTATCGATGCGTATTTCTTTAAAGAATATTAAAATATTTATAAGTTGTGAAAGTTATAAAAACTTGTAATATCTGTCTGAGTCGTTTTACATGTTTTAGATCACCAATTACTTAGGCAGGGTCAGAAATGTCTCTTCGTAAAAAAATTCTAATCCGCAAGATAAATAAACATAATAAGATTTTATTAGAGTGTCATAAATTTATTGTGCGGTCGTCGCTTACAAATGATTTTCACTAAATTTGTTTGTTTCATTTGACACACTCCGTTTGCTTATTGTCATCAAACGTTGACCGAGAGATTTAAAGTAGAAGCAGCTTTGACAAAGCCGAAATGAAATTACCGTTGTGTTAGTTGAGGGTTGAATTGGTTGTTCAAGTTCACCCCAACAAGCAGCTTGACACACACGCACTCACACACATACATCGATACAAATAACTCTCACACCCATTAGCACTTTGTCAAAAGTTTCTTTCTTTTGCTCTCTCTCTCTCTTTTCTCTGCATACCCTATAGCCAAATTATGTAAAAGGCATAACCCATTCGCCGAGTTAGGCTGTCCATATTTAACAGAGACAAACTTATAGGGTATCTGCTAGCCCAGACCAAATAATTTATCAATTTTTCGACTTTGTGGCGTGTGTCGAGTTTCGTTCGTTGGCTGAATTTTTTTTGTTATTGGCTTATACATTTTTTGATTGCCTGGCCTGGCCTTGACTTTCAGTAACCTCTCGGTTAATTCTAGTGTTATTAATGTGGAAGGCGCTCTGAATTCGCGGAATTTGCTCTTTCGCTCTTCCTTTCCTTTCGGTGGCTTTCATTGTGTAATTGAATTTGTCAGTCATATTGATAAGACAGATTCTCTAAATGGCTGCTTTAAGCAATCAGCGCTAAGTTTCAAGTCTCTTAATTATAATAAATGAGCACAAATAGCGAAACCTACCTCAAAAGTTTCACTCAAATCGCTGACACTCTGCGTAATTCACAATTCGCATTAAATTTTCTACTCGTAAGCCAAAAGTTTGCAAGTTTCCACCCTGCCAAACATTATGCGTCAAATTCAAATTCATGGTCAATGTGTCAAACCCCCCAAAAACACAAAAAAAAAGATAAAAAAAGGGAACGAACACTGTATATAAGGAACAGCAAAAGCAACACCTTACGCACTCCCCCCACAAATTCACGCTCAACTCACGCACTGTTGTGCTAGGCCTAAAACGAATATCCGACTCTGTCTCTCTCTCTCTCTCTCTGACTCTCTCTGTTCCACACTGTTTCTCTTTGGGGGTGGCTGTGATGATTTTACGAGCTAAAAATAACGAAACTCACAAGTGAAACGAACATTCCAATTCCAAAAACCTTTCCACTAAGATTTTTCTTGTGGTACCTCTGTCTCTCTCTCTTTCTCTCTCCCACTCACTCGCATCCTCCACTTTCCCCTTCTTTAACGTAGGTTTTTATGTATTCAACCTCTAACACACACAAACACAGTACATCGATTGGTGGTTAGGCATTTTGTCCTCACTTTTTTTTTATATATTTACATATCTCTTATATTAGCTAAGATATATGTGTATCATTTAAAAATATTTGTATTATTATATTCAATAATATTTAAAGAAATTAAATATAAATTAAACTAAATATTTATTATTATATGCGTTAATGCTTAGCTATAATTTAGTGATACTTGTTATCATTTAAATAAATAAATAAATAAATAAATATTAATTGTAATTTTCTTGTGCTATTCTCAAAACCCCTTTGCATTCCATTAATATGTTTATATATATATATATATATATATATATATAAATGTTTATTTACTCTATGTGTGCTTATTGGCATTTATAAATGTTTTTTTGATGCGAGTTGGAACACAAAACGCATACAAAACACATATCCAAAATCTAAACCTATATCAAATTGACAATAAATGCCCAGTCACAACAAGTGTAGAGAGTTGGGAGTCTATATATTTTGGGTACATATATACATGTGTTTGTATGAATACTTCCTTCATCGTTTTTCCGCATAACTTTTATTATTTCCTCCCTTGAAATATACAGCCAAATGTCGCACACTGTGCACGAGCCTAAGCAACAACGATAACAGTGGGGCCAAGCTGCTGATTAAATATATGCCTAATGTGCTGCCTATATTAATATATATATATATATATATGTATAGATATATATATATATGTATACACAGTACTTTAAATAATATATGGGCCTAACCAAACATAAGTAGGCACACACACACACAAAATTATACATATATATATATTTATATATATATATATATATATATTTAGTGTGTATGTTTATGTACAGCAAATGACGACACGAAACGAACAAAAACGAAGGCGCAGTTGTCGGCAGCGAATAAATATAGGTGAACGACCGCCGATAAGACGCGACCTTCAAAATAATCTGGGCCAAGTGGAATATCATCATCAGTTGTTGTTTTTGTTGTTGTTGTTTTTGTTGTTGTTGTTGTTGCTGTTATTATTGTTGCTGTGTTTATGTGTGTATTACTTTTTATATGTGCTTCGCTTTGCTCTCTCTTTTGTCCTATGCAGAGGCATTCTGTCTGACTCACAAGCAGACACAAAATATCTCACTAAATCTCTCTCTCTCTTTCTCTCTGCTCGCTCTCTCTCTCTCTCGGCTAGCCTTTGTATTCGTCCATCTGTATAGCATAATTGTATCAGTTCATATTTCTCATATATATATATCTAAATGGCAGATTCTTAATATTAATTGGCTTCCATTTTTATTATGATGGGCAGGCAACAACCGTCGTATACGTAATAAAATTACATCCATGAATTTTTATTACATTTAGTTGCTACCAAAAATGTATGCAATGGAATAAATATTACAAACAGACAGGCAACATTTACCATACATATGGTTAATTGCAATTATTGGCTACAGTTACAATATATTATCTGATTTATAACTGAGATTTCTTGCATTGTTGCAAACAGTTTTTACTTTAATTAAGGTGCTTTTGGCTGGCATTGGACAAAGTCGTTGCACTCTTTGCAGGACAATGACTGTGGCGTAGCACAGTTGCACCCGCACACACCCACACACACACACACACACACGCACACGCACACCCACATGGAATTTGAATTTATTTACTTTTTTTTTTTAAATTAAAGATGCACACTTCTTTTATGTGCTCCTAATGCTAGCTGCTGTTAATTGACCGCCTTCTGTTCTACTTGTTTTTGCATGGCTGCCAACAGCAAGGCACCCCCCACACCCCCTGCCACTCTGCAGCCCCTATAGTTTGTGTCCTTGCCCGATTTGCCGAGTTCAATAGACGAAGAAGGCTACAAACAGCGCTTGACTACGTCAAAGGCAAAGCGTATCACAGATTGTGCGGATTAAGAACATTTTGTTTTTTTTTTCTTAGAATCGACAGGCTTGCCATATTTCAAAAATATATATTTATACATACATATAATTTAAATAAAAATATCACG
The DNA here is from genome assembly GCA_035042125.1 of Drosophila longiperda. Classification (NCBI taxonomy): domain Eukaryota; kingdom Metazoa; phylum Arthropoda; class Insecta; order Diptera; family Drosophilidae; genus Drosophila; species Drosophila longiperda. The sequence continues at coordinate 1,644,606 of JAWNLV010000130.1, forward strand.
TATACAAAAAATCAAGCAAGTTGCACAAAAAAAAAATTACTAAAAAATGTAGTCATTTATAGGGAAAGTAGAAAAGATATTTATATTAATTATGTTTGCTTAGGAAAGCAGTTATTTAGAAAACCCCCCAAACTAAAAAGAGAATCTAAGAAAAATTTATATAAAATAAAAAAGCCATTTATCTATTATGTCCATAAAATATAATCTTTAAAAAAAAAAATGTGCCAAGAAATTTTAAAAGAAACCATTTTAAAATTACAAGAAACAGAAATGCAATTTTAATAAACGCTAAATCGATGAATATTGGTTATTATAAATTAAATTTTTAGAATTCATTAGATAAACAGTATTTGAATTTTAAAAATCGAATAATATACTTATGTTTAATTAAGTTTCAAAGTTAAAAAAATTCTTTAAAGAAAAAAAATATATTTTGGAAAATTGAGGCCTAAACTTCAACACACAATCACCTTTCAAGCGATTGTTGTTAACAAACAATAAAAAGCGACTCATTTGAATAAATTTCATTTTCAATTAAATTTGATATGGAGCTGCATATTGTTAATATTTTGAGTGCAATGAAGCCACTTAGCTGATTTCCTCTTAACAACTGCACAGTCGAATAGCTAATGAAGTCTGAAGAGTGCTCTGTGTCCATTGTGTGGATATTTGAGTTTGACGCCATTGCAGCTGGCGTTTAACACGCTTAATGGACCAGCAAAGCGAACAATCGAAACAGCGAGGAGCTGGGCAATCGACCCAGTCCAACCCACAAGCAGCCAGCTACGGCGACTATGTGTAGCAACTGAATGCACCTCGAGGGGCAACAACAACTGGCAACTGACCGTGAACTCGGCCAACGACACAGAAACAGCAGCAGCAACAGAAACTGAAACTTGCCACTGGCAATTTGTATAAAATGCAAAGCAGGTGGCTTCTTGGCAAAGGGGTGGGCAGTGGGCAGTAGGGCATACGGTTGGTTGGTGGGCGGCACTCGGGTCTGAGTCTGTCTGTGCAAGTGTTGCACGGGAATAAACAGTTCAAATACGTTCGCTGACATTTTGCTGAAGCTCTCAATGTCGCGCTGTTATTTCGCTTGAAGACCGCTGCTGGGCGCTTGAAACATCTAGCTCAAGGATTACATTTGGATTTACACTCACACACACACACAGTTATTTATAGCTGCTTTGTCACAATTTTGTCATTGGTATTTTTACAGTTAACTTTTTGCTAAACAGAGTTTAACTGATATCTAAACACAAGTTACATTAATTTCATTTTAATAATCTACGCATGATTTATTTTAAAATTTAAATTTGATTCTATCAAATTTTCTTGATACTAATCCACTTTTTCACAATTCAAAACTGCCTGTGAATTTTAAATCACGCGCCCAATTGTGAAAAAGCTTATCTTCCCTCCCACATGTGCGAAAAGCTCATGTAAGCAGTTTCGGTTTGAGTCTGTTAATTATAACAGTTTCCTTTGAGTATTACAGCAAGTCGTGCGCTATCTTACCCGATTCTTCTTAAAAATGAGACACCGTCTAACACCAATTTTATTCATTAAACAGATAATTATATAAAACTGATAATTGTATAATTTAGCTTTTATTTGCTTAAATATTTAATATCAGCTAACGTCTGTTTAGCACAGTGGCGCAATGTTAATAACATTTTAGCGAAACGAAAAGCTTTTATTACGGGACAGACAGCTGTGAGCTGGTGAGCTTGTTAGTGTTGGGTAAATTCATTCCGTTCGCAGTGTGTTTGTGTTGTTGTTCCGGTGCTTGGCGCTCAAAAACTTTCGGCATTTTTTGCGAGAAAAGTTCTATGAGAATTATAAGTGATTTTCATTGTGAATACCCAGCTTAACAACCAAGTGTCATAAATAAAAAGACTCGACGGAGAGAGAAATCGAAAGATTAATTATACTTAATAATTATCTCAAATGCGTACATCGTTTTTAATAAATTGAAAATTATGTTTAAACTAATTGTTGCATACACCAGATGAAAATGCACAAAGACTTGTCCAAGAATAAAACCCGTAAAAAATTGTTACCGTCAAGTCAAGAAAGTGCAAGTGTTTTTGTTGCTATTTTGTGATATATATCCCCTTCACACACACACACACTCACAATCAAAAAATAAATAATTCTAATAGATAATTACAAATTTTATCAATTGAAATTGAAATCATTAGCCAATCATTAACGGGTATCTAAAGACTACAAACCAAAACAGTTAGCTAGCGTATTCAATTTTATATATAGAAAGAAATAAAAGGTGCCATAACAAATTTGCGCAATAAAGTGATAAATTATAGTATATTAATAGAAAAATTAAATACGGAAAATTATAATAAAGGAGCGCACATTGAAATATTGTATTTAACCAATCAAATTGAGAAAACAATTGCAAAATGACTGTGGGAAGCCGAGAAGATCTGTTTGCTCAGGCCAAACATATTGACGATACGGAACGCCTGATTGGAAGAGTCCTGGCTGGTGAGTTGCCACTAAAAAGTTTTCTTTAACTTTATCTATTCTCAAGTGAGCACCATGCCCAACTTCTTGAATACTTCTACTGATATTTCTATCAAAAGTCTGATCAAGTTTAATCTTTCTGCCAAAGAAAAATACTTTCGCCTTTTATTGCGTATTTTTGGTGGGGTCGCTGAACTCATTAACCTAAATTTCCAACGTGCAAATCAACAAATCCGCAGAAAACATATTCAACAAATAATTGAAATGCTCTGCAATAGTTTAATGACTCTTTTAATTACTCAACTTACTTAAATTCTTAAGTCTGATTAGCCGATTTTCTAGCTGCTGTCTGCAAATGCTTTCAACTCTCAACAAGTTGTATTTTGGGCCACGCTGGCGTATGCTTAATATCATAACGCGATCATTAAACTCGACAATTCGGATTAAAAAATATTTACTTAAGCTAAGTAAATATGAAATATTAAACAAATGCGTAACAAATTACTATGACAGAGTGTGGGAGTTGGGAAAGGGAAGGGAGGGGGGCTGTAGCAGCTAGAGAAAAACGAGCGACAAGTCGGCAAATCTAAAACGCTTAAAACTAAAAGCAACAACAACAACAACGAAAACAATAGCAACATCAACATTATTGTTGGAAAATCTAGGCCATGGACTTGTGCGGTCGTTGAACTTGTCGAACGTTGCCGTTGCCTGCTCACAGATAGCAACCAAATGAAAGGGGTTGGGGCGGGTGGTGGAGGTGGGGGGGGGGGGTGTGTGCTTAGAGAATAAAACTGGGTGAAAATAATTTCGCTTTCAATTGATAGCCAGCGAGTCGAGCGAGAGTCGCTCGTTTACATCATCATCTCGAAATCTGCTCAAATATTGCTCATACGCCCCCAATGCTCAAATATTTTCAGGCACACGTGTGTCTATGTGTGTGTGTGTGTGTGTGTGTGTAGAGAACTCAGCAAAAATGCTCGCAACATCAAGTATTTAGGGCATTTGTTGACATTTGTGGCATTCACACATATATATACACATATACATATATATATATATATATATATATATATTTATTTTGCTTTTTGGATTTGTGAGCGTTCGCTTTTTGCACGGAGGCAGCAACGCTTGAGCGACTCTTTGTGTTAGATAGTGGCCAAGGCACCTATTTGCTAATATAAAAAACATTCATTTAATTTGAGTTTGTTTTTATACGATAATCACGGCAAATATCCTTTAGTCTTAGCTCGATTCCTAAACGATTTTATTATTTATTTTTCTTATTACAAAATTATTAAGAAAATAATTTAATTAATTTATTTATAAACTCAATGAATAAAGTAAAATGATTAAATACAAATTCAAATTTTAAAACAGCATTAAATTAATGAAGGGTATTAAAAACTGCTCATTTTGAAACATCAAAACCATTTTTCTCCACAATATTTTATGTGAACCAAAAACAAAACATTAAAAAAAGTTTTTTAAAAATGCTATTTTAAAATTGATTTTAAAATTAAAATTACAAATGAAATGATACAACATTAAAAATTTATAATTAAATTAAATTTGGATAAATAATTTTGTGCGTATTCAAATTTAATATGTTGACATATTTATTGCCTAAATTTGGTAAATTCCGAAAAGAACACAATTTGTTTAATATTATTTCAATTTTATTTAAAATACCATTTTATCTGTTTTCCTGTTTGTAAACAGTGAAAAAATAAATTAATCAGACCAAAAAATGGTAAACAATAATAGCTAAGAAATATGAAGAGTAAAAAGTAGAGAAACAAGAGAGAAATTAACAAAAGCTAAGCAAAAAATTCTATTTCACCCAAAAACTTGAGACTGAAAATTTGCGATAAGATAAGAGTACGAACTAATTGTGGAACTTTAGATGACTTCATGCATACTTCAAATAGGGAGAGAGAGATAGAGAGAGAGAGGATGGGGAGATGGGGAGAGGAAGACACAAAAACAGTGTTCAAGCTCAGCAAATTCGAGACACTAAAGAATTTTCCAATAATTGCCTAGTTAAAAACGTTCCCCTTCAAAGGACACAAAGTGTCAGAGCCTTCCCCCTTTCCCCTTTCACTTTCCCTTTCCCCGACTTACCGACGCACCAACGTGCCTTTCTCTCGTTCGCCCTCCCTCTCGCACGCACTATCAAAAGCTCTCTCTCGTTTTTTGGTGCTCTATGCGCCATGGCTTTGGCCTTGGAATCGCGTTTGCCTCCGCCTCGTTCATTGACCCGAAATTCCGTCTGTGTGTGTTTTTTTCACTTTCGCATTGCGTTCATATCTGCTGTGCGTGTGTGTGTGTGTGTGTGTGTGTTTGTGTGTTTTTTTTCTATTATCAGCAAAGTCGATGTGTGCTGCGATATGAAACCCCCATTTTATATATACATACATATACAAATACATAATATATATATATATATGTACAAGTCTGTCTGTCCGTTTGTCGCATGACCTAATAAAATTTGCCTATGCCTGCTGTGACTGCTGCTGCTGCTGCTGCTGCTGCTTACGCGTTTAACACTATCAATTGTGGCAGTGGCAATAGATTTTCAGCTAACCACAGGGCGCATGTGTGTGTGTGTGTGTGTATGTGTGTAACTAATTGCTTTGATTTGTGTGTATGGATTGTATTGAATCGGATTCATACATCGAAAACAGATAAATGCAGACATGTGCATTGCTCATACGCAGCGTGTGACTCGACAAAAACTCAATGCTGTCTGAAGTCATTTTCAATTGCATCAGTTAAATGCCAATGGCCGACCTTCAATTAATTGTCACCAGTCACCAGTGACTAGTCAAGTCTGTTTTGGCTATCTTGCAGTGCAGAATGCAGACAGGAAACCCATTAGAAGCGGTCAGAGCTATCCGACAAACTCCGATACTTTTGAGAGTGACTAATCGATCTATGTCGATATAAAGAATTATCGAGACAGTTTGCAACAAAACATTATTTAACTTCCTAGCACCAAAATATATGTTTATCATTAAGCCAAACCTTTATAACAAATACAATATATATATAAACCATAGTAAAATAGTAATACAGTTATTTATATATATATATATTTATATGTATAAATATGTGTGTTCATCTAAAAACCTTTCTTTGCATTTGTCAGCATCTCTAATTATTTTTCTCTTTATAATTTTAGGTAAGTTATTCAAGCTGCTTTTGCCCAACAACATTTCACAACTGACAGCCAAGTGTAAGTAACAAAAATTGAATTGACTGAACGAGGCACAAACTCAACTTAGAATAACGACGACGAATGTCATCGGAGGTTCTTCACCTGGTTGGGGCTCCCAGCTGGCGACCTTGCTCAACTGCAATGCACAGAAACTGAGTCAAATAACTCAAACAAGTCAAATGTCTCTCGACTATTTCAGCTGTAAACTTGAGCAGCTCAGGCCTACACAATTTTCATCTTTTTATACCCTGAACTTATTCAATATGTATAAAATGTATATAAAAAGGGTATATTGGTTTTGTAACAGGCAGAGGGAAGCGGGAAGTCGATATACCCATATCCGTCTGTCTGTATGAACACGCGGATCTTAGGGACTATAAGATCTAGAGTATTGATCGATATATTTATATTTCCGATAGCAATAAATGCCACATTTTTATATGCAAAATTAAGTTATAAGAACAGAATATAGATAGTTCAGTTAAGAAACAACCAACTTATGATCAAAAATATATTCTCATTTTGATCTCATTTGTACCAGCAGCCGAAAGCATTTTCTGCATGCATAAATATGCGAGCGCATGTGTGAGAAAGAGATGGCATGATAATCGATGCGAACGTATTTTGCAGAATCCCGTACAACTGCAAATACGCATGAATGTATGTATGTATGTATGTATGTATGTATATTCTCGTGTTTCTAACCAGCCAATCAGGGATCAATTCGGGATTGGGATTGCTGTATAAATTGAGTGCATTTGCAGACCTGCTCACATTTTGATGCAAAACTTTTTACAGAAAAATTAGGCAATAAAATTAGAATATATTTAACAGATGGGTGCAGGGTTTATCGTAGTCGAGTTTACTCGACTGCAGAATTTTTACTTGTTTAAATTGTTGTTGCAATTGAATTGAAGAAATCAAGTGAAGCGAGAGAGCGCTGAGAATGGAGAATTGAGAATAGAGAACTGAGAACAATCGCTTTGTGTGCTGGCTCGCTCGTTCTATGCAATAAATAAATTCAACATAATTTTTCTTAATGTCATTTTGTGTGTGTTTTTGGTATGTGTGTGTGTGTGTGTGTGAATATGTGTGTGTGTTGCGCTGTTGTCGTCGTCTGCTAAGCTAAACGGCAAAAACTAAACCGAAAGTTGAATGCACGGGCAGCATTGTAAAGCAATAACCTCGATCTAAATTTACACACAGATATGCAAGTATCACACACACATACACACACACACACACACACACACAAACACACACACTCAAACGTCAGCTGCAGCAAAGTTGTATAGTTGTGAACTTGCACTCGATTTGCTGTGTGTTACTCGCACACACACACACAGACACACACACACACACACTCACACACACACACACACACAGTAGCACTCTTCATTTGAGTTGAGCTTTTGAAAGCTGTTGCGAGGCACGTTTTCTTTTAGGCAAACGGAAATTACAATGGAGCTCGAGTTGCCAGGCGTCTTTTTTTTTTATTTTGCTGTGACTCTAACAACTGTAAAATGTTCTTGCCTCTGAATAAGTAGCATAATAATAAGCGGATTTCAATATGCCCTTCATTTCTGGCTCTCTGACTCACATTAGAATTGATATTGCCATCCTTTTTTTTTTTGACACTGAAACGATATTCTATATATCATCGCAAAAACCAAGAAATATCTGTGACGAATTTATAAAATTCGCAAAATATTTTACAGAATGTTTTCCATTACAGAAAGTGCGAAATGTTGATATTGGAATCAGAAAAACCATCTTTCGAAAACTATATGTTTCAATTTAAAGAGAGATTGATTGATGTTTTGAAATATATCTATATATATATATATATAATAGCAGTATCAATTTTATTTCTATCTATAAATCTATAATTTTTAAAACTATAACTACGACTTTCATAATTATAGATAAAATTTAAACATTTCTGGCATTTCTTTAGGGAAAACTAATTACTACAAATACTAACAACAATTAATCGAATATTTCACTATTCCTGCAACAATTAGAAGGCACATACAGAAAAATAGAGAGACAAATTCGCTTTTGCACAATATCAGAAAACAGAATCACATTTTTAGAGGTTATTGCGAAGCGGGTCAATTCAGTTCATTCGCCCGCCTCCGTTGGGCGCCATATTGCAAGCTGCACGTGACCTCGTTGTTGCATGCAGCGCAGCAGGCCTGTTTGTTACATATACATACATATATACTCATGTAGTTGTCGTCAAATGAATAGTGCTAGTGTGTGTGTGTGTGTGTGTGTGCACTTTATGCACATTTTTTTCTAGTCAGAGAGCAAATTGAAGTCGACAAACGTTCATGAACTCAATTCGGGTTTTCCTTCAAACGTGCAATGGATGACGTCAAAGAGCAACTGTAAATTTCATGTGTTCAATTGCGCTGCGCAGAGCTTTTCGGCTGCTAAGCACTAAGCGCCAAGCACTTGCAATATATTATTTTACTAAGTAAACACAAATATGAAATTTTATTTTCTTTCAATTATTTTATTTTTGTGTGTCACATAAAATGAAATCATTAACAAAAATCGGTACGGTTGAAATGGTACATAGCAGAACATATTGCATACTTTTCGGCATGCGGAATATTTCAAATATAAACAGCTACTAGCTTAGCGCCATCTATTGGCAACAAATAAAGCTATACATCAAGCAGTTAAGGGGAAAAGTGTTCTGTTTTGGTATTTGTTAACTGACTTTTCCTACGTGTCTTGACATATTTAAATAGGTTTCTTAAAAAAAAATGATGCATTTAGTTAGGGGCTGATTGGAAACGCAGCTTGTTTGCTGGGAAATATATAATAAACATTTATGCATATCTCGCACTTAAAGCACCACCTGGCGGCAGCTGACGGCAGCCCAAAATGCCTGATAGTAGTTGCGCAAACTGGGCGCTATTAGCGCCACAGCTCTTTTCGGTATGTTAACACTAAAAGCGTTTTTGTTGAGCTTTTTGTCGGCGCGCGAAGAATTTTTTAAACATAGAATCATAATTATAATTTATTTAGGTGATAATTAAACCAAAGTAGCTACGATTATTTTTCTGTATAAATCTGAGCGAACTAGTTTGTCAGTCTTCAATAACTAATATAATTGAGTGTTTCATTAAATATAGTATAAATTAACAAATTAATATTATTCCGACATAGAACGTATTTCACAGACAACTGTCAACAAGCAGACAATTTTAAAACTATTGCGCAGTTCCATTAGATCGAACCTTCGCCCTGGCATTATTCCTTGTGAGCCACCCTCAACAAAACTCATCTGAATTTTAAATTGCCCTTAGATTTTGATAAGCGTAATGGAAACAATCCAACTTTAGTTTATGCGCATTGCAAATTTAGCGAGCCCTTTTTCAATACACTCCACATCTCTCCATCCCATCCCATCTCTCTCTCTCTCACCCTCACCCCCTCTCCTTTAGTACCATCCAGCGTTTGGTTCTTTTGCTTGGTAGCTTTTCTCCTCTGACTGCTTTCAAGGTTGTTCGGACATTGACATTTTCATTATATTTTTTGGACAAGAACCGAAAAAAACGTTGGTTTTTTGTTGGATTTTTTTCAGTTTCTTTTTTTTTTGTGCGTATCTGTGCGTTTCTCCATCTTCGCTCTTTGAATTTGTATGGTTTTTGCGTTTTTTTCTTTCTTTCTTTTTTTTTGGTTTTGGTTTTGGTTTTGTTTTGTTTTCTTTATAATGCCCGCATAACATTTAACTAAAATATGTTAAGCGACAGGGCGCTGAAAAGTTGTTTTATCGCCTCGCTTTGGTTCGTTCTCCTTTCAATTCATTTCTCTTTCCTTTGGCCGGCTTACTCCCAAAATGGCGGCAAACATGCCGCGTGTCATTTAACCAAACGCACGAAAAAAAAGTTAGGCAGGCAACAATCGGGCAATCAACATTTACAACACGTCCAACAGGCCCAAAGGGGACAGCCCTTGGCTTTGAACACTACTGAGATACATAGATACATAGATAGAACCGAAGTTCAAGTTCATTTAACGTATTTGAAATTCCGACTCCGTTGTGCATATCATTTAACAGCCTTTTGTTTTTGGTTTTTGCACCTATTTGAGGCAAGTGCGTAACTAACACTTGCCTATGCCCCGCACGGTTTTGAAGACATGGCCAAAAAAAAAAAGCTTAACTGATTTAACACTTAGAAAAAAAAAAATATACATTTTAGTAAAAAGAAATTTAAAAATACTAATAATAATAATATAAGTTACTAAAAATCAAATATAAACCAGCTTCAATATACATACACAAACACAATCGTTAGGAAAAATCCATTAGAAAGCCAAAACTTTAAATTTTAGAATACTTTATTTTGTAAAATATGATGATGTAAGCCGATTAACTAAAATTAAGCGCAATTTTTATGAGTGTATATACATATATATATATATATATATATATATACATAACGAAGGTAGGACGCTTGGCAACTGAGCCGTGAGATGGCCAAAAGCTGCCTGAACTTGCCTCAGCTAACCGAGCAATTGCTTAGTGACTTTGCAAAAAATTAAGACTCAAAGCGAGTAAATAGTGGCCGGACCAACAAATACCCTGTGTATAGTTTTTAATTAAAGAAATAAATAACACAAATTAAAAAAAACTATATTATAAATTATTATAAATTATTATAGCCTATTAATTAATTAATTAGCCAGTTATTCTCCTTTGTTTATTTCCTTCTCCTATAAAAGTAATATACCCTACAATAACAGAGTACAGGGAATTAATGCGCAAAAAAATAAATATACTTAAAAGTTCTCGAAACCACATTTAATAGGCTTTGGCATTAGAGCCAACTCCAACTTAAACTTCAACTTCAACTTGAACTTGAATCCGTCAATGACATCACCAACATTAGTTGAGCCTACCATTATTTAATTTTTTATTTTATTTTTATATTATTATTCGTTAACAACCGCCATCATTATTAGCATAATTGCAACTATTAAGCATTCTCCGTATTATAATTACTACGCACATTGGCTTAAATATATTTATTTATTTTATATATCAAACATAAAGCAAAAAGTGCGAAAATTATTTCACTACATTTTCCAAGTACAAATTTCTTAAGTCGACTCGTTTTCAACTGCTTCAAAAAAAAAGGAATAAAAAGCGACAAATTCCAAAACGCATTTCAGCCTCAATCTTTGTGTCTATTAACCCATTTTTATTACCCAAAAAGAGCTGGCCAAAAGCAGGCCATGGCCACAGCACAAGAGTTACATAAAAGCAGTTCGGCAGGAAAGAGATAGAGAGAGAGAGAGAGGAGAATGGAGAGAAATGAGAAAGAAAGCGAGCGACATACCAAAAGAAAGTAGCCGAGAAAGGCAGCGAATAGGAACCGCGTTGCTTGTTACAACATCGACTTTTGATTTCAGAACCAAACGTGGAGCAACAACAATAACAACAATAACAACAACAACAATAACAACTGTAATGAAAAGAAAGTTTTATAGTTTATTATTTCTTATTCACGATGGATTGCGGTGCCTATATGGCTATAACTGTTGTTCTAGATTAGTGCAGCTTTGTGTTCTTCCCTCTTTCCCGTATTCCATTCCAGTTTCAGTTTCAGTTTCGATTTTCGCTGCGTAAATCTTGGGATATGCTTGTGGTTTGTTCGCACATTCTAATAACCATATTTCTGGGCATCAGATCACAGCCAATTAACTTGGCCGACCTTCGGGGCGTGCTTTGACCCATGTATTTTAAAGTCTTGGCCATTTTTTTTTTATCATAATGCTGATGAATCAAAAAGTAAAAAAAACAGATTGTATTTGGTTTTTGCTGAGCAAGTTAGACAACAGTTGCTGTTTAGAATGGCAAAAAAAAAAACATTTTGTTGATTAATGAAAACCAAATATTGAACCGGTTTCTCAACATAACATCATCAAATAAAAACAGCTCTCGCATCTCAATTGTTTTAGCACTCTCCCCCCTCAACAAAAAAAAACCCCCCACACGCATTCTAATTTCCTAATTATGTTGAAAATTTCACACCCGCACCAAAAGAAAACCGAAACCAAACACAACAAAACCAAACAAGGCAAGGCAATCATAAGCTAATCCCATACAATGATTTTCACCCTTTCCCCACACCGATTACACCACACGCATTAGAATGTATTTTTGTAAAGTTTATTCTTTGCTGTTGTTGTATTTGTTCTTATTGTTTTCTATTTATTGCCTGGTGCCTTTTATTTTTGCGTTTTGCGTTTTGCTATGCCACCCGACCGAGCGACTGAGCGACCGAGCGACCAAGCGACTCATAGACACAAAGCCGCTCTCCTTAGCTCATTTCCAATTCGTTCTAGTTTTAACGAAGAGCGCGAGAGAGCGCAAGAGAGCGCATGAGAGAGAGAGAGTTATTAATATTGCTCATATTCTGTATGTGCTGTGTTTAGCCCGGCTGCCTCGGATCGCTGCGCTGTTGTTCCCATTGTGCGTGTGCGTAGCAAGTTTACTGACCTTGAACTTCGAAATAATTTATTTTTTTTGTTTTTTTTTTTTGTGTTGTGCGCTGCTGCGTGTGTGTACCCGAAATTGAGAGCAGCGAAGGCACACAAATTTTGAATAGAACAACAACAACACATACATATGCATATACATACAAATAAGTATCACAAACGTAGGCTATATAAACATGTACATATTTGTTGCTGTACATTTATACCCTGTGCATATGCAAATGTGTATATGTGTGTGCTTGTGTGTGTGTGTTTGTGTAAGAGGGAAATAGCACAAGAAACCAAACTAAAAATAAATATGTATATCAGTTATAATAAGTATTAGTAGTCATTTCCGCAGATACATTCAAATTATATGCAGATTTAAACTGTAGCAAAGACTTTAATAATATATCGATCAAATTTAGTACGAATAATGTTCGTAACCAAACTCAACAGTTTTTGAGAACCCTATATCTGTGGAACTTCTCGTTAATACACGTGACATGTTAAACCTGTGGAAAATTACAGCATTCCCCTAACAGGAAATATTGTCAAAGGTGTGTTTATTGTTTTAAGCGCAACTTCTTAAGTCATAAATCATGTTAAAATTTTAATTACTTGCAAGAAACCCATTAAATTGTAGAAAAATAAGAATAAGAAAATAAAAACCAATATTAAAGTAACTTTATTTTTGTTTTGCATAAGAAAGACACATTTTCGTGTGTCAAACACTATCTTGACAACATAAATATTTAACTTGGAATATATTTATTTTATGTTTATGTTTTATTTTATGAAAAATTAAGAAATTAAATTATAACCTAATCAAAATTGAAATTATTTTATAAATAAAATATTTAGCTGCGGTTCCTTTATTGGCAATAATATATTGTATAGTTCTCCCACTTTATATATAAATTATACCCTGATTACAGGGTACACTTAAGTCGCGCATGTTGATACACGTTTGAATTGGCTTTGGGCCCAACTCTCATTTATGCCAGTTTGTTAGTTTAGTAAAAACTATATTTGATGGCTACACTTATCTAAACATGAATATATAGATATAGTGGGATGGAGTTCAACGAAGTTCGATTGCGAATAACCTTCGCTGGATCGCATAGATAAAGATATTTGGCTATAATGAAGTGTTATACTTGGCTAAAACTTGTTTGGTGTTCAGTTCACGTGCGCCTCAATGATAAGATAAGCGTTTTCGAGCACTTACCAACTGCCAACTGGCTATGAACTCTGACAAGGGCTTTTTGCGCATTTAACGCACAAACGCCGAGGTCGCCACAAAATTTAATTAGCCCTTGGAAGACCCAACGTAAACAGCGTTACTTGGTTATATCTATAGAAATCCTTTTGAAACTAGTTGGACACAACTCGCTTGGAAGTGTTCTACACACCTGACCCAAACACTTATCGCTCTCTCTGTTTTCGTAGCTGTTTTATCATCACTCCTCCATTTATCACACTTCCTCTGACTGCCCAATCCTGTTCCTATGTAGAACAGGTAACATTAAACCAGACTATAAACTCAGCCCAATGACAGTTCATTCATCAAGTGACCCTTTCGCCATCTTCCCCTTGTCCCCTTTCCAGATAGTAAGTCCACAAAGAGAAGAAGAACCATAACCTAACACACAATCCGCGCCAACTGGCAATCCAATTGGTAACAAAATAGAACGGTATTCGCTGTTGCCCTTGAGGCAACAACATGTTGCACAGACAACAACAACAACAACAACAACAAGAACAAAAACGGGTACCTGGAAAATTAATGAATCTGTCCAGGTATGGTTAGCCATCCCATGAAGTTTTGAGCCGAATACGAAATGAGTTTCACACAAATGACCCAAAATTGCTTACCTCAACTATTATCATCATTATGATGATGATCATCAACATCATTATCATTACCACAGTCTTACTTGTAATGTTTTATGATTGTTACCTGCCCAGCAATAAAAAACATTATGTTTCAAAACTTGTTTTAATAAACAAAAATAGTAATAACAATAAAAAAAAACTAACTATTTCTAATTTACGGCCCCAATAATATTACCATTTGTCAGCACTTCCGCACAAATTATTTGTGTAATATAAATTACAAATAAATAAGTTAGTAATGCTAAATTCGAGGTGATAAAATCGCACCAATTTATCATACTCAAAATGTATTATTTGATCTTAGAAGTATTAAATTTTACTAAATTTGTTTGTCATTATATAAACTACACAACTATATGATCTTAATTGAGATATTAAATATTAAATTTAAATATATTTTATTTTGAATGTTAATGCAAGTAGTTTATTGGGGGTATTCTTTTAGTGGACTCGCTGCCTCCATCCTTAACTGCTCGTCCCCCGCTTAGCTTTCCGCATATGCCTAAAACAATTTAAATAAATAAAAGTAAATAAATAAAAACATTTTCTGTTATACATTTTTATGGGCAAGTGTACATTTCTAGAGTAGTAAGAACGAAGTATATTTTTTTGGCAAGTCGCAATACTTTTGTTGTGAGTTTTGAACTGGGCTAAGGTGTAAAACTGCTCGGGCAGCAAGCCCGGCAAAACCAGCCACAAAGCGACAAAGTGTCATTCACTCTGCGCCATGAAAAACAACCGTTCAAAAAGAGCCAACAAGAAAATGGCGATCCCCAAATCGAATGTGAAAGACAAAAAAAAAACACTGGCAGGCAAAAAAAAAAAGAAAAAGTAACAGCAAGTTAAAAGGGAAATAGTAAAAAAAAAGGAAAAGAAAAACAAAAAAACAAACCAATAGTCGATGGGGGTGAGAGGAAACTGAGTGTGGTTAGTGTCGACGCCACGAATCTAGGTTATTACGCCGAAAATAATTACAAACACCATGCCGGGTGTGCTCGGGGTCTCTCGGGGGCTCCACTCGCAATTTATGTTTGTATGTACAGCTATATTGACTCCCCCCCCCCTATCCATCGACAACAAAATACTGATCTTACATACATAAAAAGATACTTGGCTAAAGCGCGGCAAAAGTCTGCCAGCCTTCATCGTCCCTTCCCCCTTCTTCCCCTCCGTCATAAGACAACCAATGCGTTTCTAGCGCGCTGTGGCCAGAATCTGCCACATACGCATTCAAACGACTCACGCATGTCTCAAGTTCACTGCCAAATATACATATATACATATATAAATATATATACATAAGTAAATATGTAGAATACCCATGCATATATATATATATTTTTACGCCATTAACAACAGCAATGCTCGACGACCAGCTACCCTGGATTCGGTTACGCTCTCTTTTATATCAGTTTTAGATGTGTTTTTATAATTATATTATATTATATTTAATTATTTTTAAAAACAAATTGTTTTCTCTGTCGCCCTTTTCTCTTCCCATTTTCTGTCTTTAATCTTAACATTATATTTTCCATATAACACTTATCTCTAAACTGTTAGGTTTTATCCTGGGATTTCTAAATTATATAAACTTTTTTGTTTTTGAGACTTTTACATTTTTTTTTAAACTAAAAAAGTATTTCTAAGTCGAATACTTTTATGTAAAATGTTATTATTGGTTTTCTTTTGCTTTTTCGGGTTTCGCTTTTTTGGCATTATTGCTTGTGTTGCTTGGCTTGCTGTTTGTGGCATGTAATTTAGTCTCGGCAATTTTGGCCAACAAGCAGAATTCTTCGCCAAAAAGTGCTGAACCTGTTCCAAGCCACTGTTTGACTGACTGACTGACCGATTGCTAAATAAATTGTTGATTATGCACAAAACTGTGTGGGATTCGGCTTCTAGCTCTGATCCACATCCGTAGCTACATAAATAAATATGTAAATTTATAAATTCTGTTTTTTTTTTGTAATATTAGCTTTCACTTGTCGATCTATGGGCTCTAACTAATATTTCAAAATTGAAGTTCTCTTGTGTATCTAAGAAACAACCACAAAAATTAAGTTTCTATTATTCTTCGTGATTGAATTGATGATTGAATTTATCATAATTTAAAATAAATGTTATTTAAAAGAATGAAAAGTAAATACTCAAACTAAGAAGTTTCCAATTCTTGCTTTAAACGTTGGACCTTTTTATTATTTTTATATTATTATTAATTTTTCTTTATTATTGAATGTGAAGAAAAACTTACCACATTCTTTCAAAAAGATCTTAAAAAATAACATTCATTATTTTTATTTATTAATTATACTTTGTTTTTGTTTAATTTTTCAATTTCCGACTTATTATTATTATATTATTAAATTTCTTGTTGTTTTATTTTGCTTATATATTTCAAAGTATAATTTAACTTTTGATTCCTAATTTATAATTATGATTATTATATTATTTTATTTAGCATTTGCTTTTACGTTTTATATTTAAATTATATATTTTAATCTACGATTTATTATTATATATTTTTATATACATTTGCACCTACATTTTATAATTTAATTCAATTTTTCATTATTATTTTGATATATCTATTCGACAATTTTGTTTGGCTTTTTTTTTACGTTTTTACTGTTGTGTTTAACATTAAATAAATATACAAAATGAAAATATTATTCATGAATTCACATGCAACAGTCCATGGCTTCACTTCAGTTCTCTCTCTCTCTCTATCTCTCTCTCTCTCTCCCTCTCTCGCTCTGTATCTGTTTGCACTGTCTTGAACTGTATCCGCAGCCTCAGCGCGATCATTGCACTTTGCGTCTTGGTCTCGCTGCATGTTGCAAATTGCTTGCTAAAAACCGGTTTCACAATTGCACTCCGATGAAAAACCGAACCGAACCGAGCCGAGCTGAACCGAGTCAAGTCGTGTGGAGCTTTGTTCGTGCGGCGTCTGTTGCAAGTTGCATGGCCGCATCGATTGTCGCACTGGTCGGTCAATGGTTCTCTGGTTCATTGCCATTGCGCTGGGGGTAACTAACCCAGCTGAGTCAAAATCGGAGGAAATACCAACCAACACAGACTAAATCGACCACTGTTGCAGCGTCATTTTAGCCACGATCGCTGCTGCTGTTGCTGCTTTTGTCGTTGTTAACTGAAGCAAGGACGTCATGTGTATGTGTGTGTGTGTGTGCGTGTGTGTTGTTGTTTTTGCTGTGCCATTCACTCGCAGCTTGTTGTGCAGAAAGGCAACTGATAGATCAAGATAAATACTTCATAGTTGGTTTGTTCGTTCGCTTGGTTCGTTGACTTACAAATGGTTGGCTACACAGATTTGTGTTGTGGGTTGATCGCCATTAAATGATTGCTAATTTATCGAGGGAGCAGTTAACCAAATTGTGAATATGCCTTCGCTTGATA
Source organism: Drosophila longiperda (assembly GCA_035042125.1). NCBI lineage: Eukaryota > Metazoa > Arthropoda > Insecta > Diptera > Drosophilidae > Drosophila > Drosophila longiperda. The sequence goes on from JAWNLV010000130.1 coordinate 1,662,127, forward strand.
TCATTGTATTCCGTTCATATTTTCCTCTTTTATGTATTTATTGCAAATAAACATTCGTCAATTCGCATGTCGCAATTTATTTGGCAATCATCATTAAGCAAACAGTAGAAACAATAATCAGAATCAGAATCAGAATCAGAATAAGAATGAGAGCAAAATTTCATATTTCAACTGCAATTCGAGGGCATTTCTCATTTGTCATGCACAGTTTGCAGTCGGTTCTGGTCACGATTGTATAATCGCCCATATTTTGCACATACTCGTTTGTGTTTGTAATTGTGTTTGTGTTTGTGTTTGTGTGTAATGCATGAAGTATCTTTCGGATGCATTCGTCAGCGATTCACACACTCTTCAAAAAAAAACCACAACAACAACAAACAATGACTGACAAATGAAATTTCACAAAACACAAACACACAAACAGAAATGCAAACAGAGAGAAGAGTCAGAGGCAATTGACCGCTTGGCAAATACAAATCCTGATGACATTCACCCCGTTACGAGCATTGGTCGACAAGCAAACAAAGAGCAACAGAGATAGCAACAGCAACAGCATAAGAAAGAGCAAAACAACAGCATGGGAAACATGTGCAAAATCACGAAAGAGAGCGAATTGATAAAAACAGACAGCGCCGACTGCAGCAAGCAAGCAAGCAAGCAAAAACAACAAACACAGTGCAGCTTAACAGTGACGTAACAAACAAAGGGGATTCCAATCAGGAAAAAATGCTAATGCTAAATAAAAAAAGCTTAAGCTACTTAAATACTTACTTATTTATTTATACAAATAAAGTGTTTATGCAAGCAATTTTTTATTGTTATTGGAGCATAGAAAAAACTCTTTTTAAAAAGCAATTTGAATTAAACCAGCAACTTTAGGCAAAATGAATATAAACTACTTATAAGCCAATTGACTTGTACTTTAACCTTGTATTATTTAAAGATCAAATTACTTATTTACTTATGTGATTTGTTGCTTAGTTCATGCATCAATTTTTTCACATCTTTAGTTAAATCCGTCAATTTATCATTGAAATTAATGCAACCCGCTATGATTCAAGATATAAAAACAAAAAATGTAAAGTTATTATTTGTACTTTATTTCAAAATAATAAAACGAATTTTAAATGAATGAAAACATTATGTAATTAATTATTAATGTGCTTACTTTGCACTAAAACTGTGAAATAGCATTGTGATAATAGTGTTTCTGCTATTTAAATATAATCAATATGTTGGACAAAGACAAAGTTTACCCTCTTGCAACGCCACTGATCCGCCTTCTGTCCATTTATTTTCTTCTTACTGTTTGAGCTTTGTAATTTCTTTGCTGTTATTATTTTTTGCTCTTGTTTATTTTTGATTATTGCCAATAAACTTGAAAATGCGCAGCTCTTTTTTTCCATTTTGCTTAAGGGACACAAAAAAAGATGAACAGCAAAAGCCGTCAATATTTTCAGCAGCTAACAATTTCAAATTGTCTCTGGATTCTTGATAGAAGGCAGATTCAATTGGTATATGTGTCATGGTCTAGGCCGATTTCCTTCTATTCTTCTTCTTGTGCATTTCTGTACAGCAGCCTCGATATCTGCCCCGCTGATCCCATCATAAATCCTGTTGCATCTGCTCTTCAAGCGATATCGTGAAATGAAAGTAAGAATATAAGAAATGTGGTTAAAAGTAGCACTTATTTTATCTTTTAAGTCAGATTATCCCAATATATTATTATAACTATATTTATAAAAATAAGGTCGGTCCATTTTTTCTAAAATGTGTCTAATTTTCAAAGTGTTTTTTTAAATGTTTGAACAAAACTGCAACTTTAGCTGTTTTTGTTTATGTTTTAGATTTTTTTTATGTATATGTTAACATTTTAGAGATTGCATTTTCTTACCATTTTCTAAATATCAGGACATATTTCTTTTTAACAACATCGGATTTTCACTTTGTATAAAAAGTTTCGAAATTATTTCTACAAACCAAGAACCCTCTAGATTTAAGGACAATTTTATTTTATTATAAATGATCTATTTTGCTTCTGATCTTATTTTCAGAACAATTTGGTAGTCAGTATATCTTTTCGTAATATATTTTAATATATATATATTATTTATTTTGCATGATAATATTGTCGTTGAGGTTTTTAACCCTCTGCATAAAATATATGAGTAAATAAATATATATTTTTGATCAGCACAATAAACTTTACCTCCATCTTAATGAACAGCCCAAAAACTGACACATCCGACAAGTAAAGATTAAAAGTGATGAAATGCAATCCCTTAGCTCTCCAATGATATATTAGGCAAACAAATAACAAGCATTTTTCATGAAATAATTTAGTATTGGAATGACTAATTCTCCTAGAACGGAATTAAATGAATGACGAATTATTCTTGGGTTTTTTTTGTCAAATTATTAAGCTGCTTGAGCTAAATACCGTTAATTGAGAGTGTTGAAAAGATTTGCAGTGCCTCGACTTTTGGCCAAATTGTTTTGTTTACGAAAAAAAACGTAATCAAGAAGTCAAGCAACGAACCATCAAAACTAAAAAACAAAAAACATTCCAAATGTGAAACCAACAACAACAACAACAATTACGAGAAAAGAACAAACAACGCATTACATAAGATCCAGGTTAGGTCTGAGTCTGAGTCTGAGTCTCCGCTCCGCTCCGCCCTCCCCTATTAGCTTTCTTCCGCTCAAAGGTAGAATAACAACAAAAAAAAAGTAGAAAGTCATTAAATAAACAAGCGTCGCAAAAATCACAGAAAAAAAGTAAACCCAAAAAAAGAAGAGAAAAAATCAAAAGTTGTAAACAAATATGAGCGCAAAAGAAAATGAAAATCAAGCGACTCGTATTGCATCAGTGGATGGACAGTCAGTCCGTCAGTCCGTCCGTCCGTCCGTCCGTCAGTCAGTCAGTCAGTCAATAGTCAGTCGTGTCAGACAGTAGAATGTTTTCTAGCGTTTTCGAGCGCTGCCAGTGAACTTGTCCCAAATAAACAAAATTCCACTGCCCAAAGTCAGTTAGGTAATAGTGTTGTTGTTGTTGTTGTTGTTGTTGTTGCTATTCTTTCTCTTCTTTTTCTTCTTTGCTTCTTTCTTTTTTTTATTATATTCGTGTCTATTGCTCCACACGTTCCACAAACAGCCGCCATTTTCTCTGTTATTGTTAGCTATTATTGTAATGGATCTAATTCCCATTTTAAGCCCATTAAAGTTGGCTAAAAGGGTATAATGTGCAAGGTGTTGCGGACCTCAGAGAGTATATATTCTTGTTCGTGATTAACAGACGAGAACAAGTTTATTTCATTTAATCTAGAACTGTTTCCCTAATATCGATACAAATCGATTTCCGATATCAATAAAAACACATGCTTCTTATTTATACATGTATTGAATCATTATAGATGAACATCATATTGAGCAGATTATTTTTTGTTCCCTGAACCCATAAATAATGAATAATAATGGTAAATCTTGTGCAAATGAACGTAAAATGCAGAAGGCAACATCTCCGACCACTAAATCATATATATTCATGATCAGGATCAACAGACGAGTCGATATAGCCATGTAATACAATAATAAATACAATAAAGGTTCTCGTATATCCGGTGCAGATCAAGTTTGCTTTATTTAATGGATAACTGCCTTCGTTTTCTTTTCTTGATTATCGATATATTTTTATTTGCGATAGCAATAAATGCCAATATTTTAAAGGCAGATTACTGAATTATTGCTCAAGAAGAGATTTGAAACACCAAAGTAATAGTCGGAAATGTATAATCATATTCATCTTTAATTAATCGTTTTTGTTGAAACTTGTCTGAATTCAACAGCAACGATTAATACTTATCGATTAATGGCTAATTTCTGGTTAGACATCCATTGTGCATCACTTTTGCATTGTATTTCTTCAAAGTTAAGTTCTCAATTCTCGCATAACTGGCTCTTCATTGTTCCTAGTTAGTATTTACAATAGTTGTGTAAATGTTATTTATTTATTTTTATTCTCTTACTATTTTAAAGGGAAATTTAACAATTAAGCCAAAAATAATATATTAATTTTCTGTTTTGTTTTTAATTTATTTTAATTCCATTTTTTTACTTTCTCTAGTTGACATTAAACAAATAAATAAATAAATATTTCTCAGCTGGGTATCTCGTAGTCGAGAATTCTACCTGGCATATTTTTACATGAGTCTAGTTTGAAAGTAGTTGAAAGTTTATTTTATTTTATTTTTTGTTATTATTCTTTTTGCGGTTTCAACTTGTGTTGTTTACGCGGAAATTTGAAGTCAAAGCATTTCTTGGATCTGATTGAGTCATTCCCGAGCTGAATACTTAAATGTCGAACCCAATCAAGATGAGAGAATTATTTGTTTAATTTTTAAAACGTGCAACTGCCTCAATCTGTATCTGTGAGTCTCTTGTACCTTCAACTTTCACTGCCACCCACGGCATTTGCATGACCTCCAAAAATCACAGAGCCAAACTTGGCAAAACAGTTAGTATTTGTTGTTGTTGTTGTTGTTGTTGTTGTTGTTTGCCAGTCGTTGCACTCGCTCTATAAAGTTAATAAACTATAAATTACATTGAGAAACGCCAAAAAAAAAAAAAGACAAATAAACACAAACTTTCACAAAAAGACAACAACAAAATGATTGGGTGCATTTCAGTTGTTACTGCGCCAATTTTCCCCCCAAGTGGTGTGTGTGTGTTTGTGTGTGTGTGTGCAACACGTGGAAATTCCCAATTCCCGAGCCGATTTGGCAACAACTTTGGCAAACGGGCAGCCAACAATTTCACTTTGCCTGGGTTAAAGTCCTGGCGTCTGGGTGTCAGTCAACTTTCAAAGCTGTTGTTGTTGCAAGTTGTTGTTGCAAGCTGTTGTTGCTGCTGCTGCTGCTGCTACTGCTGCTACTGCTGCTGCTTGTTGTTGTATCACTAGCATAGTTGCCCAACAAACAAACACTCGAATGCTCCACTGAATGCAACTGAGTGCAGCGACCTGCGATCAGCACACTCGCCGCATACTGATGCATGCCACGACAGTCAGTCCCTATACCCCCTCCCTTTTTGATGCGGCAACGTCATCAGCTGTGTGACTCTGAATGTTGCATACCAGTTTCGACTGTTGCAGTTGCTTTGGCTGTTGCTTTGCACTATTTTGCATGCTCGGCCCCAGCCATGCCACATGTGGTAGAAAGTGGCAATGGAGCCAGCAACTGTTGCCTCGCTGTCCGATTGCCCGGCTGCACGATTGCCTGGGTTGAGGTAGTAATGACCTCTCCTCGGCTGGGGTGCTTGACTTTTGCATTGGCAATTTTCTGGTTGCAGCCGCGATCAGCGATCAGCAATCAGCGATCTTTGGCTCTGACGACTCCTCTTCTCCGATTTCAATTGAAAGTGTTGTGTGCCAAATATTCAATCTTTTTCTAAGTTCAGTTCCAGTCACATAAACTTAGGTCAAAGCCTTAATTGTTCTGGCCAACACGAGCATTAACTTGACCTTAAGAAACGTATACTTAATAAATAATACATTGGATTCGCCCTATTTTACAGATTTATCTATATTTGAAATTTAGTGACTTAATATTTAAATGAATTACGTCTAGGCGATGAGTAGACAGACAAGTTTATACTTTTTAGAAAGCAGTTTTTTTTGTACAAATTAAATGTTGCTTAATTATAGCTGAAATAAAAATAAATATAAACATGTTTTTTCCATTGTATTAATAGAATTAGGTCAGTTTATGCGATTTTTAATCATATTTATGATAACCAACTCACAATTGGTATATAAAATTAATGATTACTATAAATATAATTTTATTTAAACTAATATTTAATATTTCATTCTCTTTAGAGATGTATTTCCCCTAAGATGACTTTCTATATAAGCCACATTTCTTCACCATGCCACAAACATATTTATTTGATTAATTCTATTGTTGTATATATTTTATCTAACATGTATTTATGTATATTTGTGTATTTTATATTCAATAAACAGATCCCATTTTAGCTAATGATTTTTTCATTACTCTCATAAATGAATCTGTGTAATTTAGTTATCCCGTTACCCATTGAGCCATTTATATATAAATATGTTGATGCCACAACTAAATGGCTAGAGAGAAGAGGGAATTCTGGAAGCCGCAAGCCGCAAGCTGCAAGCTGCCAGGCTACAAATCATTTTCTAGCTTATAAACTCTTCCTGTTTTGCAAATTGTGCGATTATTCTGCGGTCGGTCTCACGTCATCGTTTTGTTTGCCATGACAGCCGCCCTCTAATTTAATCGGCCTCGAGGGGCGATCAACGAGTTTACTCTCAACACCTGCGTGTATTTATTTCACTCCACACACACACACAGTCGCATACACACACACAGCTGTTGTTGTTGTTGTTGTTGGCTTTTGGCCCAAACGTTCTATGGCCGCGTACGCGTACATTAAACCCAGCAGCAACTTCCTAGTGAGGAGGGCACTGGCTGGCGCTACATTTAGCTGGCAATCGTAAATTATGGCAGTGCCAGCAAACATTAGGCAATGCTAAAAAATTATGCTAAGAGCGTACAAAGTTTGCTGCTGTTGTTGTTTTGCTGATGCTTGTTGTTTTTGTTATTGGTGTTCCTTCTGTTTTTGCCTTTGCCTTTGGCTTTGGCTTTGGCTTTGGCTTTACCCCACCATCGTCTTTCAAACAGGTTTCAAATTCCTTGCCTTTGCTCACCTGACAATGCTCAAGCGAGGGCCATAGAACAAAGCCAAAGCCAGCGAACCAATAAAAAAGAAACAAAAGCAAACGTAATGCAAAAAGAAAAACAAAAACAAAAACAAACACACACTTTTCGGGTCTTCAACTCTACAGTTCTCCAGAGCCAGCTCCAGCTCGATCCCAGTTTTGGCTTGCTAATTATTATGCTAAGCTTGATATCAGCAAAGAGCAAAGGGTTCTTGCGAATTTAAAAAGAGAGAGCGAGAGAGAGAGAGAGAGAGAGAGAGAGGCAGAGCACAGGAGAAGAAGGAGAAGCAGAAGCAGAAGAAGCAGAAGAATAAGAGCTTGCGCTGAGGCTTTGGCTTTGTTCTGCTGCTAGGCTCTGCTGTCGCCACTCGGCAGTCGGCAGTCAGCAGTCGGCAGACGCCAGTGTTGCTCAGTCGCTTAATGGCGGTTAATGGAGGTCATTCACTTTCGCACGAATTGTAATTTTTGTGCTTTAAGTCAATTCAAGTTGCCAAGTCAGCGCTTGAATTTCATCCTTTGCTCTCTCTCTCTCTCTCTCTCTCTCTCTCTCTGACTCTTACCCTCCCTCACCTCATCACTCATTTCGAATCGCATAATCTTATTATGTTGTGTTTGTTTTGCTTTTGATTTGGGCTTTCGTTGTTTGTTATTTTAGTGCCTTTCCACACTCATTTCGCCAAAGATATCAATCTTGCAGCAAACTCCTCTTCTTCTTCTTCTGCTTCTGCTGTAGCTGTCAGCTGTACGTTCCCCTGTCCTCTTCAAGTGGCGAAAGTATCACGCTTAAGAATGAACGAGATCAATGAAGTTCATTATTATGATACATATATGTCGTTATTTATATATAGTTTATTTTTATATTATTTTAAGGGATGATAATGATTATGCACTTGATCAGTTATTGATAATCTACTGATATCGCTACTGACTCGTCTATTTACTCCCCAAAGTAACGATGAAATGATTGACAGACTTGAATTAAGGATTAAATATGCTAATTATTTAAGGGGAAATATTTACTCTTGTTTAGTAAGAAGGATGAAATGAGCTTACCATTTGAGCCCATTAATTATGGCTAGCATTGAGCTTGCTTCCGCTTTTATACTGATATTTCTGAGTTCTCCGACTCATCATAAATCATACGCAACGGCTTTGCCTCCACGACTCCAACCACTAGCATTGGGCCAATAACTACCATTTAAATCAATTAAATACAAAGTCATAATTTTAACACGTGTCCCCACTCTGATTACAAGTTTGTGCCACCAAGTGGTAACAGATGTGTAGACACATTTTTGGAGAGGGCGTCTAAAATACTTAGCTTTCATCTAACTCTCCACTCTCCAATTTTGGGCTTTAGCTATGGATTTCGACATGGCGTAATCATAGAAAGCACGTGCGGCAATTTCTGCTACTGCTGCTGCTGCTGCGACCAAGTGCATTCAACTTGGCCAACTGTTCAACACTGCGCACATGCGTGGCCCGTCGTCGACCAACTGACAAGTCAATAAACTCATTGCCAACAACTATTGTCCCCCTCCCGTACACTTGTCGAGCTTATCAGGGAAACTAAGCACGATCAACGATCATTGGCACCAACTAGCGACTTGCGACTAGCAACTAGCAGAACTCCAACTGGCAACTCGCAACTCGCAACTTGCAACTGCAATTGCAAATAACCCTCAATAACAGTTACCTCAAACTGTAAGCAGTAGTAAATAAAAATAATAATAAAAAAAAAAAACAGCAGCAGTGCAATGTACGCAACTAGGCCTAGGCCCAACTCACACAGGCAAACACACACACACACACACACACACACATACAGAAACAGACCACAACAGTGAATGCAGAAGAATGTGCAAGAAGAAAATTGCACAAACACACACGCACACACTGACAAACACAGCAGAGACGAATAAACTGAAAGGTGGGTTGGTGGAGGGGGATGTAGCAAACTGAAGTGGAATAAAGTCGTCGTCGTCGTCGTCGTCGTCATCGTCGTCATCGTCAACGGAGTGCATTGCACTACGAAAGGGTTAAAGACCCTCAACGATCGGCGCTGCGAGCAGTGAAAATGTGTGCAAAGAAATGTGAGTGGAAAAATCCAAAGCGACTGCCTGCCTGCCAGTTGCAGATATACAACAACAACAACAACAACAGCAGCAATAACAAAATCTGTGCAGCGGAAAAGCAAAAGTGCAGCCAGCAGCAGCTAGCAGCAAGAGCAGTCTCATTAGAAACGAAGACAGAGGCCAAAGCGAACCGAACCAAACCGAACTGAACCGAACCTACATCAACATGCACTCAAAGCACACAAAACGCAGAGAGCATGCGATAGAAACTAGTATAGCGAGAGAGAGAGAGAGAATGCATAGAGCTTTTAACGTTTGCTCGTCTACGGTTGCAGTGGCTTTGAACTTCACACAGTTTATAGCAGCAATAGCAGAGCAGCAGCAGAGTTTGCTCTGCAATCGCTCTCTCAGCGACGCTTTCTCTCTCTGTGGCTCTCTTGTCGTTGATAATTGTTGATGATTGCTTTTCTTTTGTTGTTTTTTCAATGTCGAGTTCACTTTTCAAAACGGGGCATGTGCAAGATGCTATTGGGATAGATCATTGAACGTTCAATGCACCACTACAATAACACTCGCTGCCAGTATGTGTGTGTGTGTGTGTGTGCGCGTGGGTCTCTGTGCCACTCAAGTGGAGGCGGCGTCTGCTGCACTTTTGATTAATTTTCACAGCGAGCACACAAGCATTTCCACTGATAAGCCCAACTCCATTGTATTTAGTTGTGTGTGTTGCGCTTCCTGCCCTTGCATGTCCACTGATAATAACAATAGACCCCAGTCGGGTTAAGAAAAACAAAAACTGAATATATACAAGAGCAGTGTGGAGAATTACCCCTGTATCTATTTTCTTTTTCCCTTTTTCTTTTTCTTTTTATTTTTCCTTTTCTTTTTTTGTGATAAACGATGATCATCTCACTCTTATAATTATACATACTTATGCCGGGAAATTTTTCATTTAGACACAGCGGAAAAACGAGTTCAAGTACACGAATAGTTCTGATATTTACATAGAAAGGGAGAGAGATTCATAAAGACAGAGCGAGAGAGAGTTAGGCATTTGAAAGAGAGCAGTAAAATTATTCGAGAAGTTTTCTTTTGGGGAGACACAGAAAGTTGGATTAGCTGCCCAAAGAATAGTCGAGAAGCAAAGAAAACTGATTCGGAATCTTTTGGTTTATAAGAGACGAACATGGTTTTATCTGCTGTCGATGCTGAGCAACTTTTTTAATATATTTTATAGACCTTTGCAACCGGCTTGGTGTACACAATTATTAAGCCCTGATCAAAATTATATAGAAATAGCCTTGCACAGTTCTAAAAACTGAAAACAGATCAGGGTCACACCAAACAGGGTACGGAAGCCAAAAAAAATATACAAATTTAAATTTTGTTTGCTTTAGAATTTAGCACTACCCAAAAAAAAAAACAACTGCAAATATCACGATCGCATTAGCAAATTTCACCGACCTTGGCTAATAAAGCGTTTTCAAAGCATTTCCTATACAAATGTTTACGCATATCTCTGCTTTCTTCAACTATCTTTCTCTCTCTCTCTCTCTCTCTCCGTCTCTTTCTCTTTCTGTAGGTCGCTCAGTTATTGTGTAAGAAGTATGCCCAATTTATAATTGCACGCGCTTCTTCATTAGATAGTGTTGGGGACCTTGAAACTCCTTATCGAATTTTCACCTTTTGCGCAAAACTACGAAAAAACAAGCCTTGAGAACAGAATATACCGAATATATTTTAAGCGACTAAAAAATACTCTACAAATAGCATTTCATTTTTGTTAATAGGTTTTTTTTTATTTTTTATAAATACGAAACAGAAGAAATCAATAATTTAATTCAACTTTATTCGTAATATTTGAAATGGTTAATTTTTTTTTTTATACATTTTATATTCTTTTGTTCGCATTTGCCTGTGTAGGTAAATCAAGACTATATAACTTTAGTGGTTTCCATCTATTTTTATCTTTGTGACGCGTTTTGAGTTTATGTTTGTTTGCGGCTAAAAACGATAAGCGGCCAACTGGAATTTGTTCTGCTGACCTTCATTTTTCGCTGCTGTTCGCTGATAACAGCGATAACCGATAAGCGTTAATATATATAGGCATATATATTTATAAATAAATAAATATATATATATATATATATATATATGTGTGTGTGTGTTTGTTTATTATCATATTTGAATTTCTTGTAGTTTCGTGTAAAATGCGCTTGTTTCTCCATTGATGATGCAAGCGATTACAAGTTGCAATACTTATATTGACAATATTTATCAATATCAATATTTAGTGTATTACATAGTATTATATATAAAAAATACTCTGTGCTGATTACGTGACTTAGATTAAATAACTTTCTTTATAGGAACTGCTAGCTACTCTTCCTGTGCTGCTTTTTATCAGTTCTTTTTATACTCAACCTTGAAATTGAATTTGTATTTTCCCTATAAATCTCTCGCTATTGTATGACATCATGAGATATCTGGACAGTCAAAAAAATATGCGTAATCAACTACCCTGCCAGAACTAAAAACTAAAAAAAAAACACACTTAACGTCAAAATCTGGCAACATAAAAAGAGACATGCAAAAATTAAATTGCTCGAGTACACACAAAAAATACAGCGAAGACAACAATTAAAAAAAGACACCGTATTTTTGATACTCTATAATATAACATATTGAATTTAATTATAATTAAAAATTGCCTCTCTCTTTTTTCTTTATACCAAATTAGTTTTACTAAGCCAGAAAAGAAGTTTGTTTTCTGCATGGAATATTTTAAATCTAATCGAAACTGATGACAAATTTATGATTTGTTTGTGTTAGAGTAGAACAAGCAGACACAAAACATTTTTTATGCGTACGCCGCAAAAATGTTGGCCTTCAAATTGACCGAGTTCATGAACACCAACAAACGTGGCACGTTCAGACAGAGGACGGAGAGGCAGACAGACAGACAAAAAGACAGATAGACAGACGGATAGACAGACGGATAGACGGACGGACGGATACGCACCTTCTCATTGTGCGTTAATTATATGTTGAGCGCTATAAAGATGCATATATATATATATATGTATATATGTATGTATGTATGTATGTATGTATGTAGATAAGCAAATAAGCTAATACATATAAATACAGCAGATGTCTGATATTCTAAAGGCCCCGTCCTCATAATTCGAATCAGCCAACAAGTTCAAAAATTGCGCAATCGGCAAACAAAAAAACTGGTTTCCAGTTCTAAACTCAGCCAAATTACTTGCCCAAATTGTTAACAAGTTATCAAGGAAGTTTATTCTGTCTCTTAATCATACAGTTTTTTATATTGCAAAAAAAAAACTTAAGAAAAAAAATAATAAACGAAATAAAATGAAAAGCAACAACAACAGTGTCAAACTACCAAGGAAAAAGTCATCAAGAGTCGTTCAACTTACTCGTGTCAAGTGAGAGAAACGAGAGTATCAGAGCGAGAGAGAAATAGAGAGAGAGGGAGAGGGAGAGATAGAGAACAAGACTGTTAAGTGGAAGGTCGCTCTGATTAAGACAAAATAAAAAAAACGACGCAGAGTTTGGGTGCGAGATGATTTGCAATCATGATAATTTCATACTATGGATATGGATATACAATGGATCGCTCAATCCAAAAGGTCTACTCTTAAGCTCAGTCAGAAAGTTGCAGTCGAGTGAGCTCAACTACTAGTTACCCTCCTGCATCCATCTATTAAATATTTAGATCTTTTACATATATTTTACACCCTTCTGAGCCAATCTACAACTTCAGCTCAGGAACGAATGCTAGGTATAATATAATATAATATATAATTGATCTGGGGAAGTTATCAACAAACACAAAATTAACTTTACCAGCATATTCAGTATATAAGAACTTAAATAGCAAATTATATTTGTCATATTTTCTTATATGTTGCACTTGATCTACGAGTAGTAGAAATTTCTAATTATATATTTATTATTAATAAAATTATGTATATATTATTATTTGTTTATTTATTATTTAATACTACGAGTATAAAATATAAATGATATATTTATAAATATACAATTTATATAATTATTATTATTTATTTATTTATTCTTAGATTATATATATTAAAACCTTATGATATCGCAGTTGCTTTTCTCTGCAAGTTTTTAGCCATATTTATTGGGTTTGAGCTGTGATTTCATTTGCACCACTAACACAAAGTCTGTTTTCCCGCTTGACCCTCTTTCAATTATCGGTCAACAGTTTCGTAGTTGAAGGCCCTGCCTTGGACTTTGATTTGCTGTCATCACTTTTGCTGCACTCGAACTGATAACTGAATTGCCTGTTGCCCGTTGCCTGTTTGGCTGCAACCGAGCTGCCCGGCCCATGTGGGGGATAAATGGCGCTTTGAGCCGCCAAAGCCAATGACATTTGCCAGGCGTACATTCGCCTCTTGCAGCGAACGTTGATCGTCGATGGGGGATAGAGGAAAGGGGGCATCCGGGGCAGGGGGGGGGGAGTGGGAGTTGCATTGTTCATGACGCAGCTGAGTTGGCTGCTAAAACATGACGTTGCACATCTTAATCGTAATCGGAATCGGTTTGTAAATTGAGCAGCGATTGGAGTAATGCACGCTGCGATCAACAACAACAACAACAACAACAACAACAATTGAACTTGACCTCCACTTGAACCGAATCATGCTCAACGCTTCCACGACTCCACTGCTCCATGGCTCCATGAATCCATGACTCCCAGGGCAGAGTTTTTCGAGCTGCCCCTGGTTGAGTTTTTGTGTATATTTTCTTTTGTGTCTGCCTGCCACTTTCGTTTTGTCTGCCCATTTATTTTTAAACGAACTTGTTATTATTGAAATTGCATTAATAAGGAAGTTACATGTTTATTTTCGTTTCGGTCTGGACGGTAAAAAGTTTGTTGACATTAATTGAGTGCTCACATTTTTTGTGATCAACTTTTTGGCATACATTGCATACATTTGAAAGGTTCTGATTTCACTGTGTCTGTGTGTGTGTGTGTGTGTGTGTGTGTGTGTGTATGTGTGTCACACTATAAGAAACATCCATCCAGAACGGGATAAGACTTTTTAATAGCACAACTTGTTCTAATTAAATAAATAACAAATTATTAGTTTTGCAATTAATTAGTGTTTCGCCAGAAAATTAAGTTTTTACTGCTCTTCTAAATGTTTCCAATATTTGCATTAAAAAAGTGACAAGAAGAAGCAAAAAAAAAATAATTCAACCAATTATATATGCATTCTTTATAGATATTGTTTATTAATTTTAAATTTTTATAATTATTAGTGCTTGAGAGAGATGATTGTTTTTTTTTTTTGCTGCACTCGACTTTAACACTTTTATTAGTTTTCAATTTAATTTTCTTTCTTTTTTTATTAAATTTCTTAAATAAGCTGAAAACGGGGAATAAGATTATGCTTCTTTTTTCCAACTTTTTTTTTAAGTGTTCTTTCACTTCAAAAAACTTATTTACAACTTCGTTGAAAATTACATATTTTTAATGGGCAATATGAAAACATTTCTTTTGGGATTGCTATTATTTATTCACAGCTGAATTTCCTATTGATTTAAAAACATGTCGTAAAAATGCCATAGACTTAAGGAATGACAAACCCCCTCCTTCAGAATACCTCAGTCAGCCGACAATTCTGCTGAAAAGCCGAAAATGTTTCGGAAAATAAATCACGCGTCGATATTTTCGTCTTTTCGAACTCGATTTCGAACGTGGGCACCCACGCAAACGCCGAGTGTAAGCGAGACGGGTCGTGTGAGGCGTGGAGGAGGCCTTAACCTTGGACAGAGATGGCGAATAAAAGACCGACCATCAAACGAGAATAATCAAAAATGAAGAAGAAGCAGAAGCAGAAGGAGAATGAGAAGAAGAAGAAGAAACAGATCGGTCGATCGAACGTTGGCCACACGTGGCATGTTGGAGCTGGTTACTTGGCTGACTGGCTGAATAGCTGGCAGCAGGAAACGATTTCCACGTTGACCTAGGCGGGCCCAACGGGTTGATCATGTGCAGCGAAGAGCGAGCAGCAAACAGCGAACAGCGAGCAGCAGCGAGTATGTAAATATTTATTTACAATTCGTCTTGAAATGTCAACGGCACGATGTCAATGACTGCAGCAGCGACGGGTAGAAGCCAATGCACCGCTCTGTGGTGTGTGTTGTGTGTGATATAATTTTAATTATACACGCAACAAGTAGTAATTAAATAAATTGCACTCAAAAACAGAAACAGGCATTTCTTTTTTTCTTTTTTTTTTTTTGAGCGCATGAACTTAGTCAAGTTATATTGAACTTTTTTCGAAAACGGAGGCGCCATGAACTAGCGAAATAAATAGCACCCAACATGCTGATGATGATTATGTTGTTTATTGATGTTGACAATGGGGGAAACGTCGTCATCATTTTAATTCGCAAGCGACGAAATCATTGCTGAAAGAGTACAATAACCGCTGAGCGGCGTTTACCTTGGAACCGGGCCGGCTATTATCGGTTTATCTATGTGACATGTGTTTCACTCCGTGCGAGCGAGCCCGCCTGTTGCCAGGGTAGTTCAAGTCTCCGGTGGGGTGGCTAATGCCTGCTGTATGTGCGTGTGTGTGTATTGTTTTCTAAGCAACACCCTCAACATCTAGTCATTTGGATCTCTCTCTCTCTTTCCTTTCGCTCAATCTGCCACTCTCTCACACACACATACGAGCGCTCTTGTTGATGTTTTGGTTTCACATGTTTAATCGTTTTCAAGAGCATGTGAGCGCAGGCAGAGTACGACTCGCTCTCGCTCTCTGTCTGTGTAGCTGTCTGCTGCTCTCTCGCGCTCTCAGGGTCGAGCATGCGAACGACTGGCCGAAAACTGAACAAGATCCAACGCGAATGTTGATTTTCCTTTCATTCAACGTTGAAACATCGCAGCGAGCAGATCGTCGTTGCTCTGTCGTTTTATCGTCGTCGTCTTCGTTGTTTGTCGCGCTTCGTCTTCGCTCGTCGCGCGTTCGTTCGCTTTGCGCATATAACGGTTAAATATCAAATGTATATCGAATACAACAAATAACAAATATATTTTCATTATCCGATATCCCTTAAGTGACTACACAACTGAATAAATGATCAAAGTAGCCGCAGGATATGCCCAGTGTACTGTGAATGAAGTGTTGATATATATAATAATAGTTTTGGGCAAGCACAACAATGCCTGTTTAGGCCCAATAAGCCTTAAATCATAACCATCTATATAAATATAAATTTAGGTAGCTAGTGAAGTGTCCTCCGCATTGTCCAACAACAAAATGCTAATGTCCGCGGACAGTTCCGATTGTCAGCCCAGCAGCAGCGCCATGGAATCGCCCATGGAGTCGACAGGCGGCGCCAAGACCACCTCGGTCATCTGCCAGGTGGCGCCATCTAGCACCACGAGCAGTGCTCAGTTGATGGTCGCCGGTCGATCCCATTTGGAGAATGCGCTCAAGTTGCCGCCCAACACGAGCGTCTCCACCTATTATCAGCACAGCAAACTAATTGTTGGCAGTCAGCAACAACCACAGCAGCCATCTAGCGGCGGGAGCACCAGCAGTAGCAGCAGTTCTGCTGTCATCTTTCAAACGTCGGAGTATCATCAGCGCCAGGTCGCACCTGTCACAGAAATGGATACTGTGCCGTCCACAGGTGTGCCCAGCGTGGCCAGCAAGATGCCCCACAGCAATGTCATCTACGTGAACAAGTCCAGCTCCAGTGTGGTGGTCAGCACTACCGAACCCACACATCTGCCACCCCAGTCGCACTTTGATCCCTCGCCAGCGAGTCATGCGCATCACGCTGCCCATCATCACATGGCCGCCGCCATGTACCATCATCACCAGGCGCAGGAGGGCGCCCCGCATCATGGCTATGCGAATGGCAACCATCATCATCATTTGGTCCCTGTTCCCGGTCAGCCCAGTGGCGCCATTGTGATCATGCCAGCCGATTCCCGACCACAAACACCAGAGTATATCAAATCGTACCCAGTTATGGATACAACTGTCGCCAGCTCGGTCAAAGGCGAACCCGAACTTAATATTGGTGAGTCGACTCCTCGATTCCTCTCAGCTAACCGACGAATCAAATTGAATTTAATATAAAACCGAAAAGATCATTTTTATGGTTTAATAGAAAAGATCTTTCAGATACCCAGAAAAGATACTATATTTACCATATGAATTTTCTATTATTTGAATGTTATTCATATTTGATGAATACTACAAAAATTCATTATAATTGTTGAACACATTTTAGATTTATTTTCCATGACAAACTCAAACTAATTATTAATCAGTCGAACTTCAAAATACCTGAATTATGCCAGAATAAAACAATAATAATTAAATAAAATTGACAAATTATTTATTAAAAATTACAGAAAGATATTTAAAATCTGTACAAAATGGAATTTTATGAAAAGTCTTCCTCGATTGAGCAAAAACATTTCCTTCCGATTCTCGCAACTGTTTTTTTTTTTTTGCTTTAAAATTTAAATCAAAACCATTTTGCATTTTGATTGATATAGCTAAATTTTAATTTAGAGAGAGCCTTGGACTTTTGATGCACATTTGCCATTTAGGCCTATATTTGGAGGCGCGGAAGCATTTTGTCGGGGGCTAAGGCTAAGGCCTTTTGGGTGTATTGACTTATCGACGTCATGTTAATTAGCCAGCCAAGTAACGCTTCCGAATTCTGCAGTCAGTTAGTCAGTTAGTCGTTCATTCACTCAGCCAACAAGGTCGTTCCGCATACAATAAAAAAAACAGCAACAGCAACAACAGCAACAACAACAACAACAACAACAGAAACTCAAATCACAAGTCTGAAAATACTTGGAGTTCGAGTGAGTTCAATTAACTTGTTTTAATGCTTTCTGTTTTGTTGTCGCTTTTTTTTTACATACACAATATTAATGCATATATATATATATATATATACGACAATTTTAAAAATAACTGTACCAATGTCAGACGTCACTTGTGTCGAAAGAAGTTATTGCACTTTTTGTCGGCTTTACCAGATATCAAAGCAACCAGTTAAGACTCATATATATAAATCACCTCAGTTCAAGCGATGAGTCAAGGTAATCTCTCCCCTCCATGGGACTCACTATGCAGTTAAACATTTTTTAATTCTTTAAAAAGGTGTCAATTACTAAAATATAAATTTATTTTAGTAATGCAACTTTAAAGTAATTGTTTCTCATAGAATACAAATTACGCCGGGTAATAACGAAATTATTAAATCTAACGAATTAAAATAATAATAAAAACTATTCACTATTATAATAGATATTATAAAGTTTATAATTCTTTGAAATTTCTTTCTTCAGACTTGAGGAAAATTGATTTTCCATATAAAATGCATAAAAGGAGTACTAAAAAAATGTATTTAAAATGTTAAAAAAAAACTTAAAAAATTTATATTGATATTTATTATATTATATAATTATTTAATTCTCATATGATACACTCTAGATACAAAACTTTCAAGGTTATTTTCTTAAACTAATATTCAATAATATTAAATCACACAAAATCATATAATAATCAAATAATAATAATAATAAATCAATCAAAACGATATATATAAAAACCAACTTAATAAGCTAAATATAGTTATATAATACACAATTAAATACTATAATTGTAGACTATATAATATATAATTATTTAATTAATTAATTAATAAATAAATATATATTTATATATTACTTAAAATGTATTATCAAGAAATAATCTTTAAGTTACTTAACTAGAAACAGCTAAAGAATTGGATTAAATATAAAAGATGCCATATTTTGCATGATTTTAAAAATTGCTGATTTGAGTTGTGATATCAATACTGAAAATGAGTCATAATTTGAAAAGTTGTACAAAATGTCGTCTATGTTAAACCACATTTCCAGTCACATTTCATGCCTTGTTAACGAAAGTGAAATTTGTGCGCACCTTAAGTCAAATGTAATGTTTATATGTCGCCTATTATGTGTCGTCTTGTTGCTGTTATTGTTGTTGTCTTCTTCTTCTACAACTTTTATTTATTTATGTGTCTGCCGGCGTTGCATTTCTCCAAACATAAGCAAATACAAAAACAATAAGCAAAAAACAAAAAAACGAAAAAACTAAAAACTGGGCAAATTGTGCATTTGATGCGAACGCGTTTTTCCAAGTTCATTGCTACCCAGAGTGCAACTGTGTGTGTGTGTGTGTATTTGATACGCTTTGTGTTTGTGTTTGTTGTTGTTGTTGTTGTTGGCTCTTGGCATTTGTAAATGCATCCGTTAGCCAAGTTTTTAATTTCAATTGCGAAAACGAAAGTGAAAAGCAAAGCAAATGCATTTTTCGTTTTCACTGCGCATGCTCACTCAATTTATGGCCAAAGCGCAGCTCAAACTGAACTCAACTCGACGCCAAGGCTCCACTGGTGAGTAGGTGCCAACTCCCCACTCCCCCACCAACACAACACAACACAACACAAGACAACACAACACACATGCAACGCTTAATTTAAATTCGCTGTCAAATTCTCTTTGACATTTTTACTTTGGCAAACTGCAATGGTTCGTCCGTCTGTCTGCCCGCCCGCTCATCTGTATGGTTCGCTGCGCTTCGATTTGGTTCGGTATGGTGTCAGTTTCGGCTTCGACTTCGTCTTCGGCTTCCCTGAGAGACACGAGCCCCGATCGACAGTATTTGGCTCTGTTGAATGTCGGTGAAAGTCAATTCGAAGCCTCGCTACAATTGTGTGCAAAAGAAAAGTTATTTGCTTTTTGCAGTTTTTCGTCTTTCGATATATTTTTTTCTTAAGTTTTGTTTTTCGTAGGCGGAGTTTGAACTTTTGCTTGGAAAGTTTTCATCAGCTACATCGCCGTCGCCGTCGCCGTCGTCGTCGTTGTCGTGTTTATTTTTATTGGCACAATTATTTGTGCATTTTAGAAATTTATTAAACGGTCAACGAACCAACCAATCTCCGGATCTCTAATTCTCTGCATTGACGGGGGGCCTCAGACATTTGGAAAAGTGAAACGCGTCGAATTGAAAGTAAAACCCTTTTTGTATATATTGCAATTATTTGAAATGTTGTATTGTTGAAAGCGAGAGTTGCTCTCAGTGTCGATTGTTGAAATATCTGTTATTGTCAGAGAGCCTTATTAAAATAATATTGCATATAGTTGAAAATAAATTATGTTAAAAGTTATAAAATTATTTTAGGTTCTTGTAGATTCAGTTGTCAAAGTGCAACATTTAATAGATCCTCAGTCCCATAATCAACAATTGCAAATATATGATTACAAAAGTATTCAATAAATACAGCCAACAACAATTAAAAGTAGTTAAATAAATTAAGAACAATAACAAATTTATTTGTTGAAATTTTTAGCCTTTTTAAAAATGTCTCTGTCTCTTTCTCTCTCTCTCTCTCTCTCTCTCTTTTTCTCTCTCTCTCTCTCTCTCTCTCTATTGATGGTCTAACAGCCTGACAGATTTAGAATTAGTGTCCAGGCAGTGTCAGCTTAGAGCAAAGTCAATGATCGCATTTTGTTCGCCTGTCATTAATTCGAATTGAATTGATACACGCGAGAATTGCATAACTGACAAAACTGACGAAATGCTGAAATGTTGACCCGTATTGAATTGTAACTCATCACGATTTCGGATCTGCTTACGCACATGTTTGTAATTCAACGAACGATTCAAAACGCTAATGGGTGGCAAATGTACACGCCCACTTTACACACAAGGTGGCGCATTTTAATTCGTTTGACCTCAGCTGCGTTTTTTGAACCCAATAATAAAAACAGAAACGGAATAAAATTTGTTAAAAAAACTGAATTTTATTGCACGATACGTTGAACTGCGTCCGACTGCGAAACCTGTACGAACATTTCCGCATTTGCGTGAGAGAGAGAGAGCGAGAACAGCACTCTCCCTCTCTCAGACTCGCTTGCTCTCATTCTGTTTGTGGTGGGCTACACGCGCTAAACTTTTATTTATTGATTTAGATTGGTGCGAGCGAGAGAGCATGCGGCGACTCACAGACAAGCAGCTAAAAAAACACAATTTCAATGTCAAATTTTTATTTAGTAGAGTTTTTGACTCAGAACATTACCAATATGGCAAGGCACACACACACACACACACAAACGTACAGCTCTCTCTATCTCTATCTCTCTCTTCTCCCCTCTCTTTGCACCTATCAGCGTGTGTGCGACTGTGTGAGTTTCATATCAAGCAAGTCAGCCGAACATTTTCAGCTGTCGGAATTAATTTGTTTGTATTCGACACACGCATGCATGTGTGCATGTGTGTGAGTGTGTTATTTTTTTGGGTCTGCCTTTTGTTTGTTTGTTGTTCTTTTGGCGTATTTCTAGCTGATAGTGCCGCCCGCTCCCAACTCCCCCACCCTTCTTCGATCAAACTCACCTACACTCTCTCTCTCTTTCTATCTCTGTCTCGCTCAGTGAATGCTGTGTTCGTGTGAAGTGAATGAAACTTTCAAGGTCGCCTCGTGTGTGTGTGTGTGTGTGTGTGTGTGTGTAGAGTGTTGTGCGTATTAGATAATACTCACAGATTTTTCGACTCAGTCATTCGAGTATTAAATTTTTAGCCAACAAATGCCAACTGCGTCCTTGACGCTAGATTTGGCCTACGCAAATTCGACAGACGAGACAATAACATCCAACAGCTGGAGGATGAACGCACGAACCGGTTCGATCAGCCACTGACTAGCCGTAAATTTAGTTCAGGCAACCCAATACCTCCAGTATAACCAAATGGATTTTATGATTTAATGATAAAAACACAAATCAAATTCTATGCCAATAAAATAACAAAATAACCAAACTTGATCTGTCCGAAACCAGGAAGCAATTGCTGAACTCATATATCATTTACACAAAAAAAAAAACAGTGTATATAGTAACTAGAGATATTCGCACTCAGCTTGTACTCGTTTTTCAGTTTTTCCAATGTATATTTACATTAATATATAAATATATGTGTATAAACATAAACATTGGGTATATACATCTTTTTTATATAGTTAGAACTTTTTTTTTAGATTTTTTCCACAGATATAAGTTAATTTTTACTTGTTTCAAAATAATTTCTTGACATAGTGTATGTTATGTATATTTTGAGTACTACTTAAAACTTGTCGTCCCTTCAGAAAATTTTACTACATTTAGTCATTTTATTACACTGATAAGTGTTTTCGATGCGGTAACAATGTAATAATATTCATAGAATAGAAAAAGTAAAGTGAGGTGATAAAAGCTATAGGCTGACTGAGCTTATCAATTTCATGTATATTGAACTATTTATATTTTGTTTACTTTATTTATATTTATTGTTTGTATATATTTGAATTGTTTGCTATGAGCTTTTGGTGTGGACAATGCGTTAGAATGAAACCGTAGACAAGTTTAGAGCTTTAAAAGTGTTTCATTTTACGATCGATAAAGATCTTACACGCACACGCATACACATACACTCATACACATCGAAACAGACACACGCACAAGCTGTTTGTGGCTGCAGCAAAAGTGCAACGATCTGCAGTGCGAAATGTCAGTGAACTTGTCGAGACGACAACAACAACAGCACATCAACTGCAAAAAAACCGCAATAACATCATCAACAACAACAACAACAACAACTAAATGCAGAGACTGCAGACGCGAAGCGTGTCTGGCACAGAAACAAAAACACAGCACAAACATATGTATGCCTGTATGAGTGAGTGTATACATAAGCATGTATGTATGTACGTATGTATGTGTATATATGTGTGCAACTACACAAACGCGCGACGGCTTCCATGTTGATGATGATGATCATGTTGATGATGACCAGACTGTTGATGATTAT
Source organism: Drosophila longiperda (assembly GCA_035042125.1). NCBI lineage: Eukaryota > Metazoa > Arthropoda > Insecta > Diptera > Drosophilidae > Drosophila > Drosophila longiperda. Next base: position 1,684,884 of record JAWNLV010000130.1, read on the forward strand.
GTTAGTTGTTAATGATGACCATGGCAACGTGAAGATCATGAGCGTGCAAACATTTTGCAATTGTTTTCATCTTCTTCTTACTGTATTTTTCCTTTTGTAAAACACGATTGTTTACAATGCGAGGAATGCCTCTGCTTGACTGTCTCTCTCTATCTCTATCTCGTTCTCCCACGCTCGCTCTTGCTGTTGCTCTGCATAGCTTTTTTTTTATACATAATTGGCTTATTTGATGGCAGCTGAAAGGTATCAAAAGAGCCAGAGAGAGAGACAGAGAGAAAGAGCAACTTGTTTGACGCTGCCAAAGAAAGTCTTTCTCCACTCGATACGACAAAGCAAAGTTGTTTGACGGGTTTCTCTCTTTTTCTTGTCTGCGCAAGATTCTTGTTCTGCTTTGTTTACTTTCTTCTTGCTGCTTTCTTTAATACTTTGCGGTGAAAGTTACGCAACACTTGATGTTGTGCCTGCAATTGTATTGGCTTGTCTCGCTCTATTTCGATATCTCTATCTCTCTCTCTTTCCCTCTCTGCCTGTGTTTGGCCGAGAACGAGCTCAAGTTCAACACAACAAGTTGCCCATTTTGTTTTGCTGCTTTCTTCGTATTTTTCGTTGCCAACATTGACATTGGCATTGGCAATGATCTTCTTCTTGCCGTTTGAAAAGAAAGTATTACGCCTTGCTTACTTTCTTCGCCGGCATTGAAGAGTAAAAGTTGCAATTTTTTCTCAGCTTTTAGTTGAATTTAATTTATTTTTAATTTGCTCATCAAATTTGTTGGAGAAGACAAAGAAGAGAAGAAGAAGCAGCCGCGGCAGCAAAATTTTTAATTCGATTTCATAATATAAATGACGTAATGTTAGTTGTAATTACATATTGACACTGACGTAATACAAACGGCTCACTCTAACTGCACTTTAACAGTGCTCTCTCTTTGTACAGCTTTGACACTAATATAATACAAATGACACACATTAACTGCACTTTAACAGTGCTCTCTTTGTACAGCGCTCGCTCTCTTTGCGCAGCGATTGCTGCTGCAACTAATTATTCGTATCGCAGTTCTCTTGCTTGGCGATGATTGTTGTATTATCGAGTATCGACTATTGAAATGGATAAGAATGTTATTAAAATAATTAATAGGCTGTTTTTAGCTTGTACTTTTACTTTACTTTTAAAAAACGAAATTAATTTTTGCCTGATATTAATCAATATTTGTTCTATTTTCTTGTTTTCTTACAGAATTCGATGGCACCACTGTGCTGTGTCGCGTCTGCGGTGATAAGGCATCCGGTTTCCATTACGGCGTGCATTCCTGCGAGGGCTGCAAGGTAAGTTTACAAATCTCTCTGTTTCCCTTTCTGGGTGGGTGGTAAATTAGCGTGTGCCTGCCACGTGTGGCTAGAAGCAGCAGCAACCACCAATAATCTGACCATGTCTGACATTGAACTCATTTGAACTCGTCCTTTTTTCTCATTTCTTGTATAGGGGTTGTTATAGGCAGAGGGGTAGAGGGGGACATCCCGGCTGGCTTTGTGTCCTTGCATATTGGCAATTGCGTTGCAGACATTAAACCTGCAATGCCTGTCTGCCCCTGGCACAAATTGCGTCGCAATAAAATAAATCAAAAATAAATACACACAAACAAGAATATATCCTGGAAACCACCACCAACAGACGCATTTCTGGCATTTTGCACACTGTGACATTGAAAATGTGCCGCAAGTTCATTCGCCCTTTCAACTGCGTTCGCAACGCCAGTCCAAACTTAAAGTCCAATGTCGATCTCTCCTCCCTCGCCCCGCAACCCCTTCGCTTAATCAGTCTGTGTATAATAACCTTGGCAAAGTAGTTTGCCCTATTCCCTTATATTCCTCAAGCAGCGTTGCCGCCAAAGTCAATCGGGAATAATGTCTCAATGACGTCCTTGAATTAGGTTACCAGCCAGTTTCAGTTCTAGATTGCCAGCCTCCTCCATGCCCCCACCCTTTCGTCGCTCTCTTTCGTTCTCTCTATCTCCCTCTTTGTGCGATCCTTTGTCGATCGCTGTATGTATGTGTGTATGTGTGTGTGTATTTATTTGTACAGCATTGGTTTCATTCTTGTGGACTGCTGCCTGGCGACGTCTGCGCGTCTGAAATTTCAAACTTTCCAAGACTTTAGCCCGCTTCTCGTTGCTTCCAATTTTATTTTATTACAATTTTTTTTTTTGTGTTTTGTTTGCGAATATTTTTTGGTGGTTTTTTTTTGGCAAGTTCATTGACTTTTGCTTACTTTTCTCTCTTGACCAAAGCAGCCAGCGTCCAAGCTTTAACAAGTTATTTTTTTGGCCTGTTTTCAGTCTTTCCCTCAATTTCAACAAGCATGTGTGAGTGCGTGTGTGTGTGTATATAGTGATATTAAGTAACTCGTCTCTTTTATCAATGTGTCAGTCAAACACACACACACATGCGCTGATTTAAATACATACATGTTTTTGTGTGTGTGTGTGTGCTGGGCAGGTAGGCCTATGAATAAAGCGTTATACGCGCTTTTTGAAGTTCAAGGTTAAACAAAGGCACACGGTCCCTTCAGCAGCAGCCTCCGCAGCAGCATCGCTCTCTCACTCTCTCTCTCTCTTTCTTACTCGCAGCCAAAAACTTGTCTTGCCTTCTTCGCTGTCCTTTATTGGACAGCACTCTTTTGATGCTTTGGTGCGTTCCCCGTACGAAAAGGGCAAACGTATTGATCGCTTACCTTCTTGCTCTCTCGCTCTCTGTTTTTTCGCACGTGCTTAAAATAATCTGTACGCTAGAGAAGTAGGAAGCAAGTTTTGTTTAGAGGTTTTTTGGCATTCTTTTTATTATCATCTTTATCATTGATCATCGTTTTTTTTTTGCTGCGGTCATGTTGCTGATACTTCCGTCCAGGCTCTGACTTGGGCTCCAACACCTGCCTTCATTTTGTCTATTGACCTATATTTTCTAATTTTTTTCCTGTGATAAAAACTGTGTAAAATTATTTTGATCATAAATTTCGCTGCAAAATTTTAGTTTTCTATTAGAAATCGAAACTATTTATTTATTGTCAGTCGACACAAAATTTAAAATTAAATAAATCAATTAAAAAACACATTTCATTTAAATTATATAAAAATTAAAAATATTTCTATGATTTATGGGGATATTTAAATGCAAAAAGGTTCAACATTTGTTGTTTGTGGAAAAAATAAGCCTAAAAGCGCAGAGGCAAATCTGTGAAATTACTTCAACCCTTATTATAATTATAACATTAATAAAAACTATGATTATAATTATAAAATTGTCAATTGTCACACAGCTCATAATTTAGTAGTATATATAGCTGTTGGCAGCTTAACTGGTTTCTCACCTGGCAACGAAGTTTTTTTTTTTTTTGTGTGTTATTCCTAATGACCTAATTTGTGTTACGAGCCCAAGTTATGGGAATGGATTGGATTTGTCTGTTTGCGAGAATTCCTCCAAATTGAAGCATGAAAACAAAACGTAGAAAAAGCAAAAAGAGGCAAAAAAAAATTAAATAAAGGCAAGACAAACACACATTCATAAATATGTACATAAATAGGTAAATATGTCTGTATGTATTTGTTGACGATAGCGTTTTTTTTAGTGTATGTGTGACTATAGAATATATTTTTGTAATTTCTGTTATGGTTGCCCCTTTATCACTTCCATTGCCCATCGTGAATGAGTCTGCTTTCTTGGTCTCCCTCCATTCGCCTGTTATACAATATGTTTTTATTCCTCCACATTATTTAGCATATTTATTTATTGTGTATTTGTTGATATTCTTTTTCTATTCACACAAACAACCACACACACATACACAAGGGAATGGTTTTTACTACTTCGTGTTACTTTTTTTGCTGTGTCTCTTTTAGTTTCACTGCCTGGGCAGTTGTTGTGTTTTTATGCTTCGTGTAGTTTTGGTTTGGAGTTGTGTGTGCGTTGATTGAGTGAGTGTGCGTGTGCGTGTGCGTGTGAGTGCGAGCGTGCGTGTGTGTTGGTGTAAATGTGAATGAACTCGTTCAATGTCAGCACAGCGACGAAGCAGCGTGCGCAGCATGGGCCACAAGAGCAGAAGCAGCGGCAGCAGCAGCAGCAGCAGCAGCAGCAGCAACAACAGCAGAGAGCATAAGCTGTGAGAGGGCCAAGAATGTGTTGCTCTCTCTTTCGCTCTCTCGCGCGCTACTTTATGCACTCTCTTTGCGAGTGCAGCACCGATTTAGTTCTGTGAACATGTGGAGTTTGTATGTACGTATTTATGTATGAAGTTGTTACGCCCTATAGTTTATTTTCGTGTTTGTTTATTTTCACAGACTATGTATTTTTTCTGATCTACTTAATATGCACACATACACACACACACACACAAACATAAAAGCTGTGGAATGATTTGCATAAGTTACATTTTTATATTCTGTCTGATTTTGGTGACTGAAACACTTATGTGTAGGAAATTCCACTATTGAGTTTTCCCCACAAACACAAACCTAACCTGCATCAATTTTAAAGCGCACATCGTTCAAGTCATGATAATGACGTTACACCAATGCAGAGACCACCACACATACACACACACACACACAAAGAAAAAAATAAACAATGCAATGATAAGCACATTAAGGAAAATTTGTGTGTGAGAGGGAAGACTAAAAATAAAAATAGAAAATACGTAGGAAATGTATAGACAGAAGACAAAAACGCTAATGGGAATGGGGAAAAAACACACACACGCACACACATACAAACAGTTTGACAAGTAACAAACAGATTATTATAAATCTGAGGCAAATAGTTATGCTTGTATGTGTTATTGGAAATATTGCCTTTGACTTCAAATTGGAATTGCAAATAATCAGAATCTGAATAGAACAAATTATATGAAAATCTGTCAAAAATGTGTTTTGGCACAGTAAAAATAAAATGATTAACAAAAAGGGAAAATTGCGTCTTTTAATTTTCTTTACAAAACAAATTATTTTTGTTATTGACTGTAATTTTTTACAATGACTTATTTTTTTAAATTTTATGTTTTACATTATCAACTTTGAAGTTACTTGATTTCAATTAATTAAAAGTGGGCACATATCATACATAAAGTTCATCCATTCAGCGCATGAATTTATTCGTTTGAGTGAACTCATTTCCTGCTCATCTCCCAATTCTCAATTCTCATTTGCCCACAATTAGATTTTCCACTCGAATTGGAAAAGTGTGAATAGGGCGAAGAAGAGAGCGAACGCATTGCAATGCAATGAGAGCCAGACAAAGACTAAGAGAGTGAAACTGACTCAGATAGATAGATAGAGAGAGAGATAAAGAGCACATATATATAGAATACATTTGTATGGGTGTTGTGCTAGGACCCAAATAGAGTCGACATATTTATATATATACACACACACATGCATACATTACATGCATTTGTAAGCAGGGGTTAATGCTCTGACATGCACTTGAACGACTGACTTCAGCCTACATGCATGTGTGTGTGTGTGTGTGTGTGTGTGTGGGAGGGAATGAAGACCTCGCATGTATGCATGTGCATTTATCTGTGTGCCTGTGTGTGTAGGCAGCTGAATGTTCTGAAAATGTTGCTGCTTTTGCTGCTGTTCTTGCTTTAAATTCGTACTTTTTACTATTTTATATAAAATATACTACAATTATTTACAATGCTATCTATTGCAGTATCTATGTATGTAAATATTTCGCACACCACTGCAAATGTCATTGAATGCTGTATAATTGGCTCATGTTCACTCTCCCACGTGCTCACACACAGCCACACACACACACATACACACACCAGTCGCATATTGCCTACAAACAGTTCAATGCACTTTGCAATTTGGGTCAACAACCCCAACGCATTTTATTTAGGTTACGCCTCAGTTGGCTCCGCTCTGAAAAAAACCCAACATTATCTGCAATAATTTATACACATATCAATACATAAATTATTACATTTATTAATTTATTTATTACAAAATGCATGTCACTAAAAATAATAAAAAATGTAGCATATCTGTTAAATGTGGAGCAACACTGTTAAGCTAACACTACACGCCATCTAGCGGACGGTTTGGCTACGTACACAACAGCGCAAAAGTATGCAACGAAAATAATAACCAACACTTTGCGACAGCAATCAGTCTGTGAGAGTGAGCAAAAGCATAGCGCGCTCATTTTAAACAGCTTTTAAAACGCAAAATAAAAATATTTTTTCCCAGATTTGCAACAATTGCAATTTTTTATTTTGCTTAATAATAAATAAAAAATACGTTGACAACACAACAAATAGCATTACATCAGCCTAGCCAACTGACTGAAACAACAATTACAAATAACACTTGTCGCTTTAAGCCAAGGCCAACATACGCTCACAATTCCTAAGCAATCCACTATCAAATGAGTGCTGCAAAATAGAAAAAAAGAAATAAATAACGTACAATCAAAAATAAATGAAAAAAAAAATAAATTAAATTAATATCTGGGCAAACGCCCACCAGCAGCAAAGGCGAACAAAACTGGCAACAACAACAACAACAACAACAACAACAACAACAACAACAGCGACGCTTATCTAACAATTTTTGTTGTTTTTATGCTGTTGTTGCAACTGGTAAAGAGAACGTGCAGCTGCAACACCAACGGCAGCAGCAACAAAAACATTGAGTACGCAACTGGGGCGAGGGCATAGTGCAATGAACTAACTGCTGGCTAACAGCAGCAGTCAAAGCAGCAGCAGTCAAAGCAGCAGCAGCAACAGCAGCACACACACAAAAGCTGAAAACTACGAGTGATAGTAAAACGTGAACTGTATGCGTATGTGTATGTGTGTGCGTGTGTGTGTGTTTGTATTGCTGTGCAAACATCAGCAAATCAACCCCCAAAAAGATAACTTTTTTTTGTAGCTGCAAGGGTTGTGCTCTGTATTTGTGTGTGTGTGTGTGTGGGTGTGTGTGGGTGTGCGTGTGTGTTTTGGGGAGTTTAGCGACTGCTGGCACTTTTGCTGACCCAGTTAAGTGTCATTCGCTGCTGCTACTGCTGCTGCTGCTGCTGCTGCTGCCACGTGGCATTTGTGCCTTTGCCTTTGCCTTTGCTTTCATTCGAGGTTACTTACCCCATTTTGTTGCTGTTGTTGCATGTTTGTGAGGGTGTTTGTTTGTGCTTTAATTTGATGAAATTTTGTCTACAGCTTGTTAAATTTATTGCTAATTAAATGCTAATAATGCAAAAAACTCGACTAATTTTTTTTGCATTTGTTTACAAGCGCAATTTGGGCAACATGCTGCCAATTAAATGTTGCTGATTGATTATGATTGCTGCCAGCAGCATGTTTGCTTGTTTGTTTCTTGTGCTTTCTCTTTCTCTGCCGGGCAGAGTTGGCGGGCAACATTCTAGAAAAAGCTCAACACGACTAACTGCAAAAGCAACAACAACACCAGCAGCAGCAGCGACATCTGCTGGGAAACAACGTCAACGAACTCGCGAGCTGCCTGCTGCCTGCTGCCTGCTGCTTGCTGCAAAATAGTTGAATGCACGTTGACGTCGCTGTTGTTGAGCAATGAAAGTACCGCAACAAAACTGCAAAAACACACACACACACACACACACACACACACACACACACACATAGACAGAGGAGCTGGAAGAGAGGCAGGCAAACAAAGTGCATTGACTCTGCTGTGCTTTCTTCGCTGCTGTTGCTGCAGCTAATGTTGCATGTTGCTGCCGCCGAGTTGAATGCACTTTGAATGCAAATGCCCCTCTTCAGCCACAAAATGTTGCCCGGCAGCAGCAGCAGCAGCAACTGGTTGCTTGCATATTATTATTACATTTTTTTGTTAGAGGCGCTGTTGCACCTTGGCTCGCTAATTGTCTGATGTCATAAGTCAAAATGTTGTGTGGCATTTGTTGACAGTTTTATGTGGCCAACAACAACTTGGCTAAACTCATAATTAACCAAGTTAAACGTTTGCTTCAATTACATATTTTATATTCACTTTTTTGATTGTTTTCTTTGTTGTTCTCTTTCCTAATAAAAACCTCCCAAATTATTTAAATGTAATTTCTTTATTTTTTAACATATTTTTATTTGTTTAACGCTGTTCTTAAACATTGTCTTAATAGTTTTTAATTTATATTTTGCATCTAAAGAAATAAATTAAATTTTGTATAGTCTTTCAGCTGTTTTGCTTGGGTTAGTTTTCCCTATGTAAGACCCACAATACCAGCCTAAGGAAACATCTAAAATTCTATATATGTGGATATGTTAATCGATAACTAATTAGGCTCGAAATTTTCCACAAGTGTATGAAGACAAAACCGAGTTTACTGTTAATGTTTATATATGCTCCTTGTTCAATCTTACCTAGAAGATTCATCCTGATTCATCCAGATTCATTCGATAAGAGTTCCCCGAATTGATACAATAATAAACATAATAATACAATAATAAATAAATAATAATAAAATAATCAGTCGAAATGCAATTGGCAGAAAATTGCAATATTTTTGTATAAAATAATTTGAGATAGTTTTTGCGATAATTATTAGTTTTCCATTTCAACTGACAGCATTTTATCTACTGATTTTGGGTTTTTCTCTTAAGGTGTGTTTTTTTTTTTTTTTTTGAGTTTGCAAGAAATATTCTTTTCTCCATTTCAAGGAAGAGAATTACAACAGGTAATTTTCATAAACTTCCTTTTTTTGGGGTTTGATATAGTCTCGATTCTTATCTGATTCCCATTTCTAGGCTGGAAACCATTTTTATTCTTGTTAAGAATTTTCAATTTTTTTTTTCTGTTTGTTGCTCCTTTAACTCAATTATATGTAATATGGCCTTAGCCTAACCGAAGAGTTCAATAAACCCACTCAACAGTAGATGTATGTGTGTGTGTGTGTGTGTGTGTGTGTGTGTGTGTGTGTAATAAATGCCAACGAATTACACACACACACCCTCCGCCTTGACGCCCGCTAACTAATTGATTTATGTGGCTTGCCTGGCCATTTGACGTGCGATAGGCAACACGAAATATGCCCCAAGCAACAGCAACAGCAACAACAACAACTTGCAACAACAAAACGTGTAGCAACAACAATAGTAAGAAACACGCGAGTCGAATGGGAATGGAAAATGCTTTTGGCTTGGCTTGTTTCGCTTTGCTTTGCTTTGCTTTAACTTGGCTTGGCTTGGCTTGGCTTGAATTTTCTTTGGTAGCCAAAAAATAAAAAATAAAAAATAAAAAAAAAATTGGTTAACTTTGCAAAGTGGCCGACGGGCGTTTAACTGATTTTTATTTCTCCTTTTCTTTTGCTTCGCTTCGCTTTGTTCCAGCACTAACCTCAGACAATGAACGCCACGTTGTGGCACTGTGGCACACAGTGGTTGTACCAGCCAGAGGGTTGGGGAGGGGGTGGGGGGAGGGGGTTGCTACGTAATCTGTTGCTGGTTGTTAGTGGCTAACGGTTGTGGCTGCCGTCGAAAGACCATTCACATACGCTCTGCCACGCCCACCGCCCACCGCACACTGTTGAACGGCAACTGGTAGCAACAACAGTAGTTGGCTGACTGACTGACTTCTAGCCTTTGCTGCTGGCCAGGTTAACTACCCAATCCAAATTGCAGTTCACCATTTTTATGCAGGCATTTAAAAATCAGCAAATCACCAAAATGCTGGCGGTTTTTATGAATAAATAAATAAATCATATAAAAATAAATACATAAAAGTAATAAATAAATATAATTAAAATTAAAAATATTAATTAATTTTATATTTAAATTTTATACACATTTTAATTTGTTTTTATATTTTTTATTTTTTGATTTTGTTTAAGTAACTTTTCGTTTGACCCTCGCTGAAAATTGTGCGTGAAATGCGTGACTAGGCCAACAGCAGGCGTTAACCAACAAAACGTTAGAGCCACAAATCTCGACAGTTGCTGGGTTTTTTTTTTTTTTTTTTTTTAGTTTTTCTTTGCCGCATGTTGCATGATAATTATGCAAGCGGCAAATGCAGCACGAAGCTACCTTATTTTGTTTGTCGTTGCACGTACTCCCTTCCCCCTCTCTCTCTCCCACTCTCTCTCTCTCTTTCTCTTTCTTTTTCTCTCTCTCTCTCTCTCTCTCTCTGGAGTAGGAGTCAGCGTCTTTCTCTGTTTGACATAGTCCATTTATAGTCGAGGCATGGCAAACGGCATTAACTCATTTCCGTCACAAATTCTATGAATGTTTTCACACACACTTACACTCACCACACACACACACACACACTCCTCCCAGCCAAGTTTTGGGCCTGCAAATTTGTATGCCTATTTTTATGGTAATTAATGTGGGCCAGGCGAACTTTAAGTGTCTTTTTCTATGTGTGTGTGTGTGTGTGTGTGTGTGTGTGTGTCTGTGTGTGCTACTGTATGTGTGTGTGTGTGTCTGTGTGTGTTTGCGTTGCGTATGAGTAATATATTGGCCATGCCCATTGCCCATTACCCATTGCATGTGACAGCAGCTAGCGAAATGTTGCATAAATTAGACACAGCACAAACATACACACACACACACTCACACACACACCCCAAACCCCCCTTCGGAGTCAATACTTGAGATTTGTTTTGGTGTTGCAATTACAGTTAACAGTGCGTATGACTAATTCGGGTCAATTAACTAAAGAAAACTGCAAAGGGGCAACTTTGCAACTTGCAACTAAAATTAATATTTCAAATAATAATTATAAACTCAAACGGGGATTAAAAATGAGTAGGGGTATTCAAACAAAGAGAGAGTATTTCCAAAGAAAAATAAATAGATGATAAAAATACAAATTTCCTTTTTGATGATAAATTAAAAAACACAAAGTTTAATTTATTTAAATGAAATATTTAAATAAACAGAAAACAAATTAAATATTTTGAGTGTATTTGTTTTTCAATTTCTAATTAAAATGTGAACAGTTAAGAGATTTGAAGTCAGTACTTTAAGAAGAGAAAACTTTTTGTGATAGTTGAAAAAATCTTAAAGTTAAATATTAAATTAAAACTCTGAAATTGTACGATAAATGTGATTTGTGGGTGCAGAATTAGAAGTGAACTGGAAATAAATAAGCTGCTCTTTGAAGTAGATTTCCAGAAAGTTGCTTCTACACATTTTAAATTCGTGTTATCGTTTATCGTTTATCGATGTTATCGAGTTTAACATATATAATTTAAGTCCCTACAGAAATATACTCTTCTATTTTGCTTAACAGAGTATGCAAATATTATTTTCACATTGAATGTCATAAGTAGTATCAATTTTGTTGCAGTGTAACGTCTGCTTCTTGCTATTGTTTTGCCTCTTTGACATTCTCACGTGTTGTCGATCTAGTTATTATTTTGGATTTCTATTTTTATTTTTATTTTTGCTTGTTTTTTTTTTTTTTTTTTTTAATGGCTGCTCAACAATTGAAGACCCTTTGGGGTTTCAATTGTGCCGTTGTCGTTTCATGTCTCTTAACTGTTGTCATAACCTCAAACAGCAAAGACCAGCAACTTGCAACTGGCAACATTGACAGCTTCGTTTGGCAGCGAAAATGTCAAATGCATTTTGAGCCCAAGTACAAACAGATCAAGTATTGCAAGTAGCTGATACCCCTCCCCCCCCCCTGTGTGTGTGTGTGTGTGTGTGAAAATTAAGCAGCATGTAATTTATGTTGACTCTGAAAAATCGAATGTAACTCAATTTCAAATAGAAATCGACTATTTGCTGGTGTTTTTTTTTTTTTTTTGTTTTTTTTGTGATTGCTGCCTGCTAAACTCGTTGAGCAGCCTTCAGAAACTGCACGTACTTGTTAACCAGTACAATCACCTCCATGTTGCATGTTTGTTGTTGCTCTTGTCTCTCGTCTCTCGTCTCTCTCTCTCGTCTCTCTGTTGGACAAGACCAGCCAAAAAACGTGACTCGATAGTCAGCGGGCCCAACTCAAATGGATGGAATTGCATTTAATGGCCGCACCGAAAACCAATTCTCTGCCCAGCCATTAAAGTGGTTGCAGTTGCAGTTGTTGTTGTTGTTGTTGTTGTTGTTGCAGCGACCGCAGCCTTTACAATTCAAATTTACAATTCGCAATTGATTTTGTTATTGTTTTTTTTTTTGTTTTTTTTTTTGTTATGTGAGCGCCTTTGTTTGAAATCACTGTTACGTTGATAGTTTATATATTTTGACGCTGGCATCAATCCATAGACATTAGCCGCAGCTCAGGCAAATTGTATCTTGTTGCCCCAATGCGTAGAATCGACAACGAGATCAACAAGAAGCAGCAACGGCAACAGCAACAGCAACAGCAGCTGCAACTGACAGATGCAACATTTCATTCAACACAGCTAAAAATTTCAAATATGACAAAAAACTTAATCAAACTTTATATTCACTAAATATCTTTAACATTTAATTTTTTTTGTTTTAAATTATTAAAAATCATTTTAGCTTTAAATAATTAAATTATTTATTTTTTGACATTTTATAAATAACTAAATTAACAAACTAAATTTAGAATGTTTTTTTTTTTTTAATTTATGTATTTAATTTGAATTAATAACTTCAGAACTAAATGAAGAATTGTTGCACTTACCAAAAACATTTGTTTTGAAATTAATTTAATTTAAAATAATTTAACAAATCAGATAATATTTATTATTCAAATTTTGTAATATTCTTAAAGTGTGTGTAAATATTTGAGAGCTGTGAACTGGGTTCCAATTTGTCTTCGTTTGCAACGCAGACAGTCCCAAAAATGTTTAACCCATTTCGAAGACCAAAAATAAAGTGTGTAATTTGTCGCTGGTTAAAAAATAAGGCAACGTCCAAAAAAAACAAATACAAATGAATAAACACAATTTTTATTTGTTGGCATTTATTTTTTTTTTTCTTTTTCTTTTTGACTGTTTGTCCACCATAAATGTTCTAATAATAAAAGGCGACGCTTTTCGAATGCCTAAAAAAATGTTGTGTTTCCGTCAGAACTGTCAAGCCCCAGAAAAACGAGTGAACGAAAAAGAATAAAAAAATAATTTAAAGAAATAGAGAAAAAGTCGAAAAGCAAGTAAAATTAAACTGACGGCGTCGTCAGGAATTTAGTTGAGAAGCGAGGCTATTTTTAATTGGTTTTATTTAAAAAAACCTGCAACTTTTCGCATGACAAGCCAATAATTTCCCTTACCAATTTTCCCATACAAACATGTGTTTTGTTTTTTTTTGGAATTGTTGCAATTATTTAGGCACTGCTCTAGAAATGGTGTAATAATTGCAGCAAGGGCAAGGGGGAACTTTGCTGGAGTTATGCGAAGAGGTTTTTACATGTGGGTCATTGTTTGGACATTGGCCAGGAGCTAGAACAAAAAAAAGGTGGAAAACCGCACGAAAAAATAAAACGTATGAAATAAAACGAAACGAAACGAAATGAAATAAAACGAACGACGAGCGGGCACTCAAAGTAAAAGGCAACCGCAAATCGTGCCAAAAGATAGGTCGAAAGCAAGACGGCAGAGGCAGAGGCAGACAGGCAGGCAGGCAGGATGGAATGGCAAGAGGGAGAGAGAGATAGAGAGAAAGAGAAGAAGAAGAGTCAGCCAGAGGGAGCGGGCGAGTTAATGCAAAATATGCCGCTATACGCCAAGTGCAATGAACTCAGCCACTCAAACTCAGGGAGGCGGCGACGGCGACCAAGTCAAGCAAGTTCTAGTTGAGGCAGTCGCGCAGAGTCCAGAGAACCTGGCAGGCCCCAGAACCCGAGAACCCGATGTTCTCGACTATCAAGAGAGCCAACAAACTGAGAATGAACAAGCGAACCGAAACAAAACGAAACGAACGACGCAGCAGAGCAGCATGCACTTGTGTGCGTATGTGTGTGTGCGTTTGTGCTTGAATGCAAATCAAAGCGTTGCGTATGCGCCGCAGCGCTGATTAGGCTGAAGATTTACAGCTAATCTATATTTTAGAATTGTAATAACTGTGTTACTCGAGTGTATATGTGTACACTGCACAGTGTGTCTTAGCATTCTCAGTTAATTATAAATGTAGATTGAAATGGTTTTAATATCAATAACATATTAAGTTACAGAGAAATGTTTTAAAATGTACTTTGTACAAACTACAATTATAAAAATAGGTCAGCAAACATAAAACAATTGAAAGCAAATATTCTATATAATTTATTTACAAGAATTTTATCAACAATATGAAACTAATTTTTGGTGACTGCATACGAAAATATTTGTAGGTATAGTTGAGCTTAAGTAACTGCCTCCCCTTTTCTACACTGACCCCTTCTTCAACTCTGCGTACGTTGCAATAAAATGACGATTGCCAGTCGTCGACGTTTCGTTGTTTGTCGTCGCCGTTGACGTTGACGTCGACGTCGTCGTCGTCGTTTCGTATTGCTTGGGTTATTGAACTCGACGCTCGTTGGCTCTGAATTGGGTTAGCGTAGGTTAGGTTAGCGCAGCTTGCTCAGCTTAGCTTAGCTTGGGTTAGCTACGGTTATGTTAGGTTAGGTTATGTTATGCTATGCTATGCTAGTTGCTCGCACGAGGCGACCACCAGACCTGACTGACGACGACGCCTGCCCGCCTGCTGCGTTTTGTCTGACATTTTGTTTCTTTTTTTTTTTTTGTTGGTTTTGGTTTTGGTTTTGTTCTGTCTGTCCTTGTTTCGCTGTGTGCGTTGTTAAATGCGATAAGCGCTGACAACTAACGACGGCAACTGCTGCACAACCGCTGCGCAACTGCTGGCCAACATGTGAAGAGTGCTTTGCTTTGATTCGGCTTAATTGCATGCCCCAAAGCTCTTTTTTTTTTGTATTTGGAAGGGTTGAAAAGAAATTGGATTGGCGGAAGGGGCAGAGCATAAAGAAGTTTTCTAACTGAAGTTGTTATATTGAGTGTCTAGTTATGATTACAGTTACTTGTTGTTGTTGTTGTTGTTGCTCTTGTTGTGTATTTTAAACAAACACTCGTCTGATAAGCGAACTCTGTTTGTGCATTCTGATTATGTTCATAGATTGCTTTTGGGCAACGATTGGCCCAATTGAACAATAAAAACTGTGTGAAGTAAATCAAAGCCAAATATATTTTTAATAGTTTAACTGCCTAATCTTATTTTTTTGTCAGCCTTCCAATGGACGTATTCAGTTCTAACTCACCTTACACACTATTTGTTGTGATTAAATTAATAACATATTAAATATTTCTTGGCTCACATTTTAAAAATAGTTCACCAAACAATTAACATTAGTTAAAGAAATTAAAGGTATTTATCATAAATATAACATTTGAGAGTCTTTATATATAAAAAAGCACTACAAGCTTACCAATAAAAACGAAAATAAATACCTTAAATTAACTAAAAGATTTTAAGTACAATTTTTGCTTTATTGGGCAAAGTTGCTGTACATTTATAACTTGTCTAAAAATGTGTCTCTTCATTCTTGAATTGGTTTAATATTTTAAATGAACTATACAGCTATGAACATAAAATATGGAATATATTATTAAATATTTATTATTATATGGATATTTTATTTATTATTTGTAAAATTTAAATAAAAGAAAAAAGTATTTTAAGATTTCTTAGTTAATAGAATTATGAACATTTTTAAATGCAGTTTCTGCTCTCTTTTGTGCATCTTTTTCTAACAAACATTTATGAGTTGAACTAATTAGTTTCTTTATTCATTTCTTTTCAGGTATGTCTCATTTATGTGCCACAAAGCATATTCAAACTGAAACTAAACATTTAAATGCTGAGTAAGTCATTGAAATAGAATGCGTTTAGCAACCGAACCGGGGACAGTAAAATTCTACACATAGACACACACACACACACCCGCACTCACACACATACATTTGCACACTCTACGCCCCCTTCAGCTTTGCCCAAAAGCAGCGCTGCCCAATTACCAACGAACAGGCAAATGGAAAGGAGTTTGAAAAATAGGAAAAGTGTGAAGGGGGGAAGGGGGGGAAGGGGCTTGAGGAGAGCACTATGCACAGACGATTAGTGCGAGTCGGTGGCGTTGCCAAGTGCCTTCTCACCATGTTATAGGCTTTGCACACACACACACACATACACACACATAGAAGCAGAGGCATACGCATGACATGGCGCATGAGTGTGGCATAGTTGTTGTTGCATACTGCTGCTGCTGCTGCTTCTGTGGCAATTGCGTAGCTGCAGCACTCAACGCTTGAGGTTATTGAACGGCAGCGACCTCACTTTGCATGAAGCACAACCACTACAATAACAACAACAACAACAAAAACAACAACAACAATTGCAGCAACAACAATTGCAACAACAACTGCCACAGAGATTGCTATGCAATTTTCTTGTTGCTCTTGTCAAGCAGTGTAATTTTAAAATTAATAAAATAAATTATTATTAGACACATCATTCGAGTGGCGACGCTGGCCGTTTGCCGTTTGCCGTCTGCGCTTGCAACTTTTGATAAAGACTCGCAAATCTCACATCTGTGTGTGTGTGCGTGTGAGTGTGTAGGAGTGGAGGGGGGTTCAACCACTACAGCCTAGTCTACAAAACACAGTACACTTAACACACTTTAGTGTGCAACATGCCAAACATGCAACGAGCAGAGAGCTCAACGAACTGAGCTGAATTAGTGCCAAAAAAAAAATACGATTACTGAAAATTCGTAACTAGCTGAACTAAGTCCAAAAGATATGTTTGCCACTTTTTAGTTGCCAAATTTAACTTTAATTTATTGAATAAATCTAAATTCTAATTAAATTGTTTACTTAATTAATATTTATTAATATTAATATTTGACTTTAAAATACTAAAAATTAGAAAAGAGTATTTAGAAATACTTAATTTTAATTGGTAAAATATTGTTTTTTGATTTTTAATTTTTCAAAAAAATAAAGTAAAACATTATATTTGATTTTCAAACTGCTGTCAAAATAATGGCAAAACAAAAATAATTTCAAAATAGTTCACAAATTGTGAACAAAAATTAGTTTATCAATTAAAAAAAAAAAACAATTCCAAAACTGTCGCAATTCATAGAACTCTATAATCAAGAAGTCTCTAATTAGTAAACAGTGTGCAACTCTATAGAATGCCACGCCCACTTCCTGCGGCTCGCCTATTGTGCACATTAGTGTGTGTTGTGTGTGTGTGTGTGTGTGTTTTGGTCCGCTTTATGACTCAATATTGAAAATAATTTGCCGTCACTTTTGTCATAAATAAAAGCGAGCGTCACAGCAACAAATATGCGACTGCAGTTGCATAATTGAACAAGCTGCAACGCTGCAACTGCAACTGCAACTGCAGCTGCAGCCCCATTTAGTCCAAATGCCTGTCCGTGGGCGCCCACTTACAAACATATAAATATATATATATATATTTACATACAAAGGAGTGAGATTTCATGCGTTTTTGCAGCACTTTTGTCGAGCGACTCAAAAAATCAAATTAATCACAATCAAATCGAACAGACAAACGAATACTCTTTTTACATATGTTTATGAATTTTTTATTTGATCAATTTATTTGTAAAACATTAATTGGTTTATTGATTGATCAATTGATTGATAAATATATATATATTTATTTTATTTTTTATTTTTAACGGTTTGCTTTAATCGTTAGATATATTTATTTACCAACTTCAACATTTTATATTGATTATTAAATATTATTTATATGATTTTATTTAATTGAACATTTAATATTTAAGTTTGACTTAGTTATATAAGATCAAGTTTAAAATTTAACTAAACTATATTAAATCTATAATAAATTTATTTATTGTTGATAATAAATATGAATAAAGACAATGTTTAAGTCTGTTTAAATTTTTAAACTAGCAATCAAAAACAATATTTGCTTAAGAATTAAAAAAAAAAACGGAACAGATCTAAAAATTATATTTTCTTTATATGACAATATTTATTTATTTATTAAAAAAGAAATTCAAATAAAAACTAACATTTATGCATTATAAAATGTAAATTTAAGCTTAAATTCAAAAAAATATGAAATTTACATTTATTTATTTTATTAGTGTTGATCAAAATCAGACGCCAGAGTAAATATAAAAATTAATGTATTAAAACAAAATAAATTCAAAATGATAATTAATACGAATTAATATTAAAAAAAAACTAAGGCAAATAAAATAGAAAATGTTAATTTTTTTTTTTAAATTATATATTATATATAATATATTTATCTAAACAGACCTACTGGTATATAAAAATTGCCCAGAAAAAATGTTGCGAATGAGTTGCATGTTGCATGACTTAGGGGCACTGCCAAGATGGGGCAAGGGTATAGCGCATGTGAAAGAAACGCCCATATAAAGACATTGCCAGCGGCACGTGAGCTGCTGAGTTAATTTGTGGACTGCAATTTGGAAGTGTGGAGCAGGGGAATTGGATTGAGGAGGGGGCGAGGGTAATGGTTGCCCAAAAATGATTTGGTGGGTGAGTCATTAAAAGCGCCGCAAACAATTTATTTGACAGTTTTTTCTTTGGCATTCGTTATGTTTTCGCGCTCTTTGCTTTATTTCGTTCTTATGTCAGTCGAGGCGTCATTAAGCGACCAACTGACCAAAAATGGAAAAGACCCAACAACAACAACAACAGCAGCAGCAATTGAGATTGCATTGATGGTGTGGGTGAGCAACGCTTCGCTCAATTTGGAAGTGCCTTTTTTCTTTTTCTTTTGTGTTGTTTTCTTTCCTTTTTTTTTGCTTGGCTTGGCTCGGCTCGGCTTGTGGTTCGGCTTGGCTCGGCTTGGCTCGGCTCGGCTCGGGTTGCTGGTCCCAGAGTTCACTGCACTCCAACGTCACCTGCCTGCACCTTCCCTCCCCAAGCAGTTGACTTGTTCATTCTGTCTCTCTCTATCTTGTGCTGTTGTCAAATGGCATGCCAACGACCTGCGCAGAACTGCAGTTAGATTTTGTTGTTGTTTTTGCTGCAATTGCACGCAAAAGACCTTGCGTCTTCTGTGTTATAAGCCACATTGCGCTTTGGGCCACATTCATTTTGTCTCTCGTGGAAACTTGTTTCTGCTGTTCTTGTTGTTTCTGTTGTTTTTGTTGCTCCAACTGTTTTAATAGCATTTGCGTCAAGCCGTGACGCCAATGGCCCAACATGGATTAGATTTTATTATTAATTTTTTTCGAATTGTTATTTTTTTATGCAAATAAGCTATTATGTAGACATGTATGTACACATGTACATATTCTCAATTGCTGCTTATTTGGACAGTCGACGTGCCCAAAAAACAATCAGCACATAATGGCTCATAATTGTGCACAGCTAACTCAATACAAAACAAACAAAAACAAACAAAAAAAAAGGCGCCCGTTTGTCAGCTTAGTATTTTTTTTTTATTTATTTATTTTTTTTTTTTTTGTTGCGCACTGTTTTACAGTGGGTTTATTGCGATTAAATACAGTTTGTCAGGTAAGTATTTAGACAAAGTCAAAAATAGTTTAATGCTAGTTAATTAATAAACAGTAACTAAATAAATAAATATATTTATTTGTTAGTTATTTTCTATATATAAGTTTTTATTCGACTGTAGCCCAGAAACATACACAGTCAGATCCAGATTTATTCTTATATTTACTTAATTTACAGAAAGGTCTTTTCTATTATGAATATCAATTTGAAGACAACATATTTGCTTGATTCAATAATTCCACAATTCTTAAAGATTAAATGTAAAATATGTTATGTAAATAATTGTAATTACAAAATAAATTTGGTAAAGCTGAACTGTTTTTCATATTCGTCAAAACATTTACTCGACATAGTGTTTATAAGCGTAAGAAAATGAGATAAAATAAATAATAACTAAAAAAACTACAACTTTAATTGAATTTGTTTATAATTCTTAAGATACCAGAAATAACAGCATTTTATTTGTAATGCATAAAAGTATTTGAAATTTGCAATGCGGTTTCCCAGTACAATTTTCTCTTGTGGTTTTAGCTGCGCTGCGCTGCTTTTGCTCTATTGTTGCTGCCACAAAAGCAACTATCGAAAGAATGTAATCGCAAAATAATTGCGGACAGTTCAATGAACTCTCGCATAAGGCAATAGGCGGCAAATATTATAAATAAATATACATAGATACATATGTGTATATATATATATATAACACTTATATATATTTAGTGTGTATCTAAATATGAGCAGACAAAAAAAGTGGAACACACTCGGCGACTCTGCTGCGGCATAAAAAATGTGTTTGAATTTGAACGAACAAGAACAACAATCAGCTTGGGTTAGCAGTTAATTATTGTTTGCCTTTTAATTGAGCTGGCACAAGCTGAACACTTGGCTAAAACACACACATGCACACTCACACACAGTTGGCCAAATTACTCCTTTGCCTAAATTGCATTTTGGTTCGTTTCTTTATCCTTCACTTCTTGCCAAGCTGCGGTCATTGCACCACAGCACACAGCACGCAGCACGCAGCTGCAGCAACCAATCGTCACATGACCAACAGCAACAGCAACAGCAACAGCAGCAGCAGCAGCAGCAGCAGCAGCCAGTCAGCAATTTTTAAGGTTAGCGCTGCAGCAGCGCCACCTAGCGGCTGGCAAAACACTTTCGTTACATACACAAACACACACACTTGCACACTTCCATAGCGCGTAACCCCTAAAAAAACTTGTTGTTGTTGTTGTATTTGTGCATAGCACAGCCAACCGCAGTCAGCTCAGTTCCCCCATCACCTCATCCTCCCCCCACCACATTGTTTAGCATAGACCTGAGAGAGAGCTCTCATCCGGCCGTGGAAAAAGTTCAACGCACGCAAACTGGGTCAAAGCAAAGTGTACAACCCTACTGCAAACCCCCTTCCACCTCAACAACCACCACCCCTCATCAATGTTTAGCTGCTGCTGCACCCTCTGAGAAGCAACAGCAGCGAAAAGTGAAACGTTTTCTGTGGCGACGTTGGGCGGTGAGCGGTGGGCGGCAATTTCTGTTCATTGTTTGACATGGCACAGGTGTCTTCCATTGCGAGCGCGCCAATTTTAGCACCAGAAGTATTCCCCCTCCCAATCCCCCTCCATTCCATTCCCCAACCCATATTCTATTGCCTGCCTGACAATTTGCTGCTTGGCACGCTTTGAGTTCATTGCACTGGTTAAAGGACAGTTCAGTTCTCGACTCGAGGAGGTTGTTGTGATGCAAAGCAATGATATAATATAAATAATATATTTATAATGGCTATGGAAATTAAAGCAATAACTAATACACATTAATATTATCATAGCAGCTATGAGAATTGAAATCTGTTCATATTATTATTATTACTATAAACACAAAAACAAAGCATTCTTAAAAATCGTTAAATTCTTATTTACGATATTATTACATAGAACCACTTTGGCGATTGTATGCTGAAAGGTTTCATCTATCGTGGAATAAATAAAACGTAAATGAAAGCCAAATATGCTTCAAATCTGTACATTAAAAATTATCTATACCCAGTAGAAGGTTATTTTTTAAATTGTTTCTGTTGAGAGAGAGAATCTAAAGAAACATATACTTAATAAACATTAAAAAAATAGATTTAGTAATGAATTGTGATGTAATTTTTCTTCCTCATTCTTCAGATTTTGTTTATTAGCGCTGCTGCAACTCAAATCAAATTGTGAACTCAAGCACTTAAAAACATATCTAGTTTTTTACCTACCTCAACAACTCGACTCTAACTGTTCATATTTTGCTCACATTTGGCCAATTAAATGCATTGCATTTCCTTTCTGAGGTCATTTCCTCTGCCCACGCCGACTACAATTCGCATAGTCGAACTGGAGCTTTCTAACTGTGCATTGCGCTCTCTCTCTTTCTCTCTTTCCCTCTTTTTTCTAGGCACATAGTTTGTTTATGCAAAAAAGTTCTTTGAAGCAAACACTGTTTATTTTTTGCTGTGCGCCAAGTCAGTGCAGAGAACGAGGGCCATGTTGCGCTCTCTCTGCCGTTGCTCTCTCACTCTCTCTGCACGCTCTTTTCTTTGTTAGTGTGTCCGAATCTGGCTGTGATTCAGCCTGTGCTGCTTCTTTAAGGTTATTGCGGTGCAATGTCCTCAATTGGTGGTCTCCTTGACTGCTCGTTATACATCTTCTTCTTCTCCCCCATTTTCTTCTTGTTCTTCTTCTTGTTATTTTTGCATTTTGGGCGCTCAGATGATGCTGCTGTCCCTGGCAGGATAATTTGTCTCTCTCTCTCATTTTATTTTTTTTACATTCTTTGGTTGCCCTTCGCAGCTGGTGAGAAATGTGAAAGGTATTTCCGTTTGCCCCATTATCGAGTTCAATATGATTATGCCGTCTGCTGTGCTCCCCCACATTCCATAAGTTTTGTTTCTCGTAAGTTTAAGCGTTGAATTTGTTATGTATTTGTAGATGGAGTATAAAGATTGACTAAGATAATTAGTATCTAAAGTCAATAAGTAATTACTGATCTACGTAAATCGTTTGAATATTGGCCTCAATTATTTACTCTAACGGTTAATTGGCAAATTATTGATTAGCTATGTTGGATGGCGATTCAGGTGCTTTCACTTGATAGCAGCATTATTTCCTGTGTGGCTCAACCAACCCCCAAAAAAAAAACGAAAACTTAATACCAAAAACCGACCCCAACCCAGACCGACTCCATACCAACTCGAATACATGGCAAGGCGACCATGAGCCAACACAGCGAGTTGAACGAACTCAGCCAGCAGCGACTGCAGAAGTGACGTCAATAAGCACGAGGCCAAAGGGAAACACTTGATGCTTTGATGGGGGTGAGTTGGTGTGGTGTGGTGTGGTGTGGTGTGGTGAATTGCTGTTGGAATTGTATAGAGCGAGCCTGACTGGCTACGTGCTGCTGACCTCGTGTTCTTTTTTACTACGACTACTGCTGCTGCTGTGAGTGTTTGGGTTGTGGGTGGGGGTGGATCGGCCAGGCGTACAAAATATCCTTGCTCGGTATTGTGCACTCGGTGCGTTGAACTCTGACCTGAATGGCTAGCATTGGCCGCTGCCGCTGCTCGATTTGTAATTTAAGCATCATTTATTAATTGTGCATATTTTCGTCAACTAATCGTCGCTGGCCAAGTGAATTATGAGCTGTTAACAGTTTGGTTCTGCGTCTTCCCAATTTCATTCCCAACAACGACATAACTCAGACTCTGAGGCAGTCATATAAACACCCAAGCTAAGCATGACGAATGTCGAATCAACTGTAAAGCGCCATAAAGTTCCGGCTCTTTCTGAGTGCCTCGCTCTCGGCACGTGCTAATTGCTTACGCATCCAGCAAACAAGAACAACGACAAGAACAAAAACTCATAAAGTAGAAGAAAACCAGTAAAGAAAGAAAGAAGAAAAGAAGCTTAAAAGCAATCAAAGTTTCAAGTTGTGGGCGTAGTAAAGTAAGCTAGAGAATGACAGAGCTACAATTTCTAGATTTTAATTCATTAAGTTAATGTCATCAATAAAAAAATAAAAATTACAAATATAAGATGAAATTTAAAGATTAAAATAAAAAATACACAAGATATAAAATATATTACATTATTATTAAAAACACCATTTATTATGAATAATAATTGAAAACAAACATATATATAAAAAAATAATAATGGAAAATAAAAAATGGTAAAAAAAAATGTAAATCCAAATTTAAAAGGTTTGCCAAAAAGTACAAAAAAAGTAAGAAAGAAATTCAATTAAATTAAAAATAAATTTTATATCTTTATGTAAACAATAGGAAGTAAAGAATCAATTATATTTAATAATTAATTTAAATTTAAAAAAATTTGAAATATTTACAAGGATTATAAGAAAAGAGAATTTATTTAAGTAGGATTAGGGGCCAGCTACATATGTAGTATCCATTAAATAGTTACCTTAAGCGGAAACAGCAAAAATTCGATAGAAAATAAATTCTGTGGTATTCATATTGATGTCAAGTTCTTACAGTAGTCCAAGTTTCAAATAGCCAAGTGGAATGCAGGTCGAGTAGCCATTGTCGATTGTTCAACTGATCGCTTGTTGATCGCTTCAGCAGGTAGATATATATTCATATATATATATATATATATATTCGCTTTGCTCTTCATTCATGCGTTTTCAATGAGTCGATGGCTATTTAAAAAAATCGCTTTGACTGATCCCAAGTAATCCCCGCCTCCGCCTCCATTATTCTGACAGGGGGGCCAAGTGTGCCATGGTTGAGTTGCGCCACAGCAGCCCCAAAAATTGTTAACAAATAATAAATGAATTATAATGATGATCATAATGATGACGATGTCGAATCATGCAAAGATGGTGGTGGGGGAAAAACGCTTGGATGCTTTACGGCACGTTGCCCAACACACACACATGCATACATTCGGATTTATATGTGTATATGTGTATATGGGTACGCAAGCCAGCTAGACGAATGTGTGTAACGTGAAATGCTCTCACTTTCCTTTGAAACTTGTTATTCGCATTGCAGCTGCCAGCAGAGTTCATTCACATTTGGCAGCCAGACCAAGAGAGTCAAACACTCGCACACACATGCAGAAAGAGCGCGCAAGAGAGAGAGGCGCTGTTGAGAGAGAGACTATGCAGGTGATAGAAGAAGCACAAGAAGAGAGCGGGAAATAACTCGAAACGGGCACAGCTGTTCCCGAAAGTTCCTCGTTGCTATTTGCAAAAAAAAAAACGAAGAAAAAAAGTAAATCCCGACTTGGCCGAAGTTCGATTGCGGGGGCTACGAGCCATTGAAATGAGTGCAAATTGTGGATGCTACTGCTGCTGCTGCTGCCGAGTGCATTGAACTCAACTCTTGAGTTTTGCTCAATTAATTTGCACTATTTGTCATTTTCAATTATATAACAAAAGTACAGATATCAACCGCTGCCGGCTGATGTAACTTTAAGTGAGCCTATCCCAAAAAAAAACACTTGGCTGCATTTTGAGCGTGTTGTATTGCCAAAGATTTCCTTGAACGCATTTTAGCCACCTAGTCGCCGTTGCAAATGCCTTTGCCTTTACCGCTGCCGCTGCCGCCAAGCCCACAAAACATGCATTCGTTCGTCCATCCGTCCCACCGTACGTCCGTCCGTTCGCCTGAGGTTTCTGTGTCGTTGACCGACCGCCAGCTCAAATGAACTCCAAACCAAAAAGCAAAGGCTTGGAAACTGCAGCAGCAGCAGCCGACTGACAACAACATATTCGCATGCAAATGCACTCTGAGAGAGCGCACAACAAATTGAGAGCGCGAGTCTGTCGTTAGTTTGTTCGGACGTTCGTTCGTTCGTACGATTGCTCGACGTCTCGTTCGTGTTTGCTCGACCACTCGGCTCGGCCGCTCAGCAGCTCCACATTTGGAGGTATTTGACCGAAAAGTAGGTCACGACAATGGCGGGGTTCGTTGAACTGAACTGCCAGTCAGCCAGCCAACCTCTGCTGACGTCGTCGTATTATGTTGACGTCGTCGTCGACGTCGTTTCGGTTACGTAGCCTTCCAGCATGAGTAGTTGTTACGTTTGGACATTTGTTAAGGAGGAGATTGGGGAAGGGAGCAGGGCTGTTACGTTTTTGTTGTCTACGTTTTCGGTGGCCTCAAAAACTTAAAAAAGTAAATACGAAAGAAAGAAATGACATACAAACGAAGCGAGCGAGCCGAAATATTATTTAATAAGAGTATTATTTTTTTTAACAAGGCGTTTCATTTTGACAACAACAATATGCAGCATACAAGTTTATAAATATAAATATTTTTTTTGTTGGTAATGATATTTTTGTGTAGTCTCCCAGCTTACTTAAATTGTGGCAACAGTTTTTGTCAGCAAATTTCTAAAGATAGCAACTAAAGTTACATGATTAATCGGTTGAAAACAACAAAGTCGCCGTGCTGGAAATCATAATCCCCCACAATCTGTGGAAAATCGGGAATGTTACACCCACAAAAACCAAAAAAAAAAGTTGAATACTAGTTCATGTTGAGTCGAGAGCTGTGCCACATCTGAGATCCTCTTATGCCTGTCATACGCGTTGATAGCACTGTTTGCCCTCAATATCTGCCCCTGCCCCTACGCAATATCAATTAATCTTATTTGTCACTCAACCAACAAAAAAACAAAAAAAATAGAAAAAATCACCTACACAAAATAAAGTGTTTGCTGTTGTTTCTGCTGTTATCAAACAAAGCTGATCAGTCAGGTGGCAGGTAGCAGAAGCTACCTTAAATCTGCGTCGCGTAGGTGTTCCAAGAATTGTTTACAATAAACACAGCGCCCCCATCAAATGCAACAGCAGCGGTAGCAGTAGTGGCAGCGCCAGCGGCGTCTATTGTTAGCTGCCCGCGTTGACGTCGACGTTGGCAGCGATGGAGTGAATGTCCTCAGTTGGTACACACAGCAACAACAGCAACAACAATATGTAGCGCGAGGCTAACAGCGACCAGTGAGAGCGATAGAGAGAGAGAGAGAGAGAGAGTAAAACGACGACCCTAGCAGCAAAACGGGAGCATTGCGAGAGAGCAAGCCAGCAAGCGAGCCAGTGAGATAGAGAGAGAGAGAGAGAGAGAGAGAGAGAGCCGATGAGCATGACGAGCTTAAGCCGAAGCATGCAGCGAGCAGCAGGCATCAGTTGTTGGAGCTGTTGGCGCTGCTTTCATTCGCAAATTGCTCGTCGTTGGCAGCGGTTGTGCAGAGCAAGAAAAGCGCGCGAAACACAAAACTGAAACGGCTATAAAAAAAGAGCAAAAACAAACACGTTACAAAAAGCTATGTCAAAACAAATAGTTTAAATAATCAAATAACGTAACATGTTATTATTTTATTGGTGCCAGTGAAGTGCAACAAAGAGAGAGAGAGATCATAAAGACTTCCATTTCCGTGAAAAGCGCAGCAAGTTTTTTGGCGCTCAAATTTGTTGGTGTAAAAAGTGCATTTTGAATATTGAATTTCAAGTTGAAATCAAATCAAAAGCAAAAGCAAAAAGCAATCGCAATGTTCCTTATTAGCAAATTGTAGAGCAACAAAAATCAACAGCAGCAGCAGCAGCAGAAAGAGAGTTCAAGTGTCATTTGTGGTACCAAAAAAAGAAAAGCAAAGTTGAATTTGCAACATAACAAAATGGTTTGTGCAATGGAACAACAGCAACAGCAGCAGCAGCAACAGTTGCAACAGCAGCAGCAGCAGCACAGCACAACAATTGTGCTGCTTACAGCTGCCGGCAACAGCAGCAGCAATGTGCATATTGTCAGTGCAACACAACAGCAGCAGCAGCAGCAGCAACAAACGCATCAACAGCAGCAGCAGTTGCCACAGCAACAACAACGGTTCAAGAGCCAACAACTGAAGCAGCAGCATTCGGCTTTGGTTAAACTGTTGGAATCTGCACCGCTCAGCAAGCAGCAACAGCAGCAACAGCAACAGCAGCAACAGCAACAGCAGCACCAGCAACAGCAGCACCAGCAACAGCATCAGCAGCAGCAACCCAGACAAATTGTTTACCTGCAACAACAGCAACAGCAACGCAAAAGACTGAAAAACGAAGAGCAACAACAACAGCAAACACCTGCAACATTAGTAAAGACAACCACCAAACAGACATCAACAGTAGCAACAAATAGTATTAGTCAGCAGCAGCAACAGATTGTGTTGTTGTTGCAACAGCCAAGTGCAACAGCAGCAGCATCAGCAACAGCAATTGCAACAGCAACACCAAAGCCAAATGACAGCGAATCGGGCATCGATGAGGATTGTCCCAACAGTGATGACGATGCACAACTCACTGCAACAGCAACAGTTGCTGCTTCTGCTGCTGCTGCTGCTGATGACGATGGCAGTGGCTACGAGCAATATCAGTGCCCATGGAAGAAAATACGCTATGCGCGAGAGTTGAAGCAACGCGAGTTGCAGCAACAACATGAGGAAAAGATAGACACAAACACAGCAGCAACAGCAACAGGAACTGCAACAGCAGCAGCTCTAGTTGCAGCCAGACCCACCAGCAACAGCAACAAACTGAATCAATTGCATTGTGATAGTCCTTTTTCCGCGCAAACACACAAAGAAATTGCCAATTTGTTGCGCCAACAAACTCAGCAACAACAGCAACAACAACAGCAACAGCAACACCAGCATCAGCAGCATCTGCAACAGCAACAGCAGCAACAGTTGCAACAACAGCAACAGCGTCGTGATAGTTCCGACAGCAATTGTTCGTTGCTCAGCAATTCAAGCACTCAATCTCTAACCAACAGCATTGGCAATTGTTGCACATGCAACAGCAACAGCAGCAGCAGCGATGACGATCAGCAACAGAAACAGCTGGAGGATATGGATGCTCAGGATTCGGGCTGTGACGATGAACAGTGCGAACAGCATCATCAGCGACTGGAAGCCTCCCAGCTGAACTATTTGTGTCAGAAGTTTGACGAGAAATTGGACACGGCCCTAAGCAACACCAACAACACCAACAATACTAACAACAGCAGCAACAAGTCAGCAATTGAGGAGGCCAGCGCCGATGTAGGTGGCAATAGAATATAATTAGATATATACAACTTAAAAGATATTGCTATATATCAATATTCCAACTTTGATTTATTTATTACCTTATAATCATTAAGTATATTTATTAATATAAAATTTATTGGTATCAAATTAGTCTAATTGGTTTATGACTCTTTCAAGTTTGGCTTAGTGGTAATGTCAAATGATATATATATATATATATATATGTACACATATGAAATAATTTAAAAATCACTGCTTAAACCATTGACACCTAATCATTAGATATATATTTATATATAATAAATAGTTAGCGTCAAATGAAACAAATTTATATATAATATCATTATTTAATTTCAATTTAGTTTGTTAAATAAAATGCAAATAATAAGTATATATAAATTTAATTACAATTTCCATATATTAAAATTTGCAACTTTAATTTTGATACTTGCAGGGTTTCTTCCGTCGCTCCATTCAGCAAAAGATCCAATATCGGCCGTGCACCAAGAATCAACAGTGCAGCATTTTGCGTATCAATCGCAATCGTTGTCAATATTGTCGCCTGAAAAAGTGCATTGCCGTCGGCATGAGTCGTGATGGTGAGTACCCCTAACCTTCTTATATTTATCTCCATTCTCCTTTAATCGCCCAATCGTATCCTCGCTCGCTCGCTCGCTCGCTCTCAGCAGGAGAGTCAAGCTCAATAGCAGTAAATACGATGATGCATATCGAAACTTAACGAAAGACAAAACGACCAACGACGAGCGACAGCCTACGACGAGTTCATTGACCAGCCATGAACGAAATTTTAGTTGCCTTGTATGTGTGTGTGTATGTGTGCCTGTGTGTTGAAACATTTGGTCAGCGCGCCGATTTCACGGCAAAGTAAAAGTTGTTGGCTGCCTCTGCGAACGAACCAAAATACTTACACATTTACAGCAAGCAACCGCATGTGTATGTAAGCATACATATGTTAATTTTGTTTAAACAAATTTCCAACACCCGCATGATAAATGGGAGCAGAAACAAAAACAACAACAACAAAAACTGTGCGCCATTCCGAAATTGTGTTAAAAGTTGAATGAACGCACTTAACCCAAATTCATGAAAGGCAGCCAGGCCAAATCGCACTCTTTTCGCTCTTTTCGCTCTCTTGCGATCTTTCATCATTTCTTATTGCGTTATGCTCTTATTCAATTTTGTAATAATTCGTATAAATTAAACGCATGCCCGGAAAATAATACAGGAAACGCCGCGACGTTCGTATCGATTAGGAAAGCGGCCAACATAAATGCATAATAAAAATACATAATAAAAATACATAAAAAAAAAAACATAACTGAAAGAAAGAGAGGAAAAAAATGCTCACTCATACACAAACACACGCACACTCGCAACGTTCATTGACTTTTGCCAGTCGCTGTGGCTCTTCTTCTTTCCATTATGGCGGCCATGTTGCTGTCGAAAACGAAAGTGGTTCATTCAAGTGTGAGTGAAAGAGAAATACCGAGAGCAGCGACGTTGACTTCATCACGCAGTCGCAGCCTGTGCTTAATAATAATAATATGTAGTAGCTGTTACATATATATATATATATATATATATATATGTATATGTGCATATGTGTGTGTATGTTGTAATTGATGCATTGGTTTTTGTGTGTTTTGCTTCTTTTTTTTGGGGCGAAACGAAACGAACAAAAAATAAATAAGTCCAGCAGAGTTATTCAAAGGCACAAATACATAAAATTTTGTTAATTATAAAAATAAATACGGCGTATTGAAAAATAAACTAAACAATTTAGAAATTTGCAAATCCTTGAACTAGTTCTACACAAAACCAGTACAACTACAGGAAAATTTCAATAAAAAACCCCCAAAAAATATATAAAAAACATCAAGATACGGCCGCCATCAAAATAGCAGCAAACTTAAACTCGGCAACAGCACAAAAAAAAAACAAAACATTCGAATTGTTTATAATAAAAATGACCGTGTGCTATTTAAGCACAGTCGAAGTCGCAGTCGCAGTCGATGCTGGCGCTCAGCGTCGGCTGCGCTGCCCTCGCTTGCCTTATCTTTCAAGGAAAATTAAATTTATACAAGCATATGCATGCAAGCATGAGCATGTTGTATTGTATGTGGGCTGATGTCGAAATATTTACAGTTACTTTTGAAAAAGAGAGCTCTGACCCAGAAATTGATGATGCCAAAAACAAAAAATTGAAATATTTAAAAATTGATAATTGAGTGTTTATTTAATTTATCACATCTTCACTATGTGCAGTGTGCACATAATGATCAGACTTTCACTTTCCGCATTGAACTATTTCGAAACACTTTCTTTTTACGGCTTTCATAATTTCTTTTCGTGTGTAGTAATATTTATAAGACACCATTTTGTTTGTCTTTTGTGTGTGTATGTTGCCTATTGCAAAGATACGAAAATAAACGCAAGACGCGCCGACAAAATGAAAACGAAACCGAAATTTAGCGCACACTCACAGACACACACATACATACTCTCTCCAATGGATAGAGCGCCCCCCAAAAAAAAAGCGAACAGCAAACAACAAACACGAACCAGGCGACACACTCTCTCCCTCCCCACTCTTACCCTCGGAAACCATTCAGCCTCGACAGCAGCGCTCAGTTCATTGACCGACGAAACTAGGTCACTCACAGCAGCGACGCAGCAGTAGCAGCGACAGTAGCAGCAGCAGCAGAAGCAGCAGCAGCTGAGCAGCGGCAACAGTGAAGGTGCTTGTGCATGTGTGTGTGTGTGTAAGATAGTAAACAAGCTTTTTACTCATTTGATTTGCTGCTCATTTTGCATTTGCCTTTTTTTTGTTTTGTGTTGAATTGTTTAAATTTATAGTTGTCGCCGTAGAGAAATGTTTGCATTTATTTTTATTTTATTTGTAGACATTTCTATTAGTTTTCAGATCATGTGCAGCATAAATATTTTAATTGAAATGAACTTAATTTGGCGCGAGGCTAAGCAAATTGAAAGTAAATATGCATTGAAATCAAAAAATGACACGTAAATAATAAATATGAGTGAAAAATCGACTTAAAAAGCTTCAGATAAAGATATTCAATGTTGTGTGAAGAGCAGCAAATTATTAGAAATGAATACAATAAAATTACAATTAATTTACAAATTTTAAAAAATCTATATATATGAATTAAAAAACATATATACATCTTACATGCCTAAAAAAACACATTTTATTTTGTATCTTAAAACCAAAAACAAAAAACTACAATTATCTGTGTAGTTGAGCCAAGAGCAGCATATATAGAAATAATAATCAGACAATTGTCAATTATCAGAGGCAAACATTTTATTTCTATTCTTTTTTTTTTGTATAGCTATGCATGTGTGTGAACAACAGCTAGAAGCAGTAGGCAATAGAATGACGTTGTTGTTGTTGTCGCAATCATTATTATTTTGAGGCTACACACACAACAAAAACAACAACAACAACAATAACAACAGCAGCAACATCAACTTGCATGTAGATTTTGCCTTGCCGTCATCGTTGTGCCGCTGCGAGTGTTTTGAACTTTATTCAGGTCAATTACAAATACATTAAAATGCCAGTGCTACACACACACACACACACATATGCACACACAAGCAGCGACGAGGTGTTGACTAAAATAATATTGGAGGCTACAACAAAAAAAATGATTGGCCTGGGTTCCAATTGGATTTGGGTTTGGGCTAGCTTTTAACTCGATTTGTAGAGGGTGCAGCTTTAAGCGTGTGTGGGCAAAGCTAGCTGAAGGCGGCTGAAGCTGGCAGGGGGAGGGTCAAAAGCTTCAAGTACAACCAGCCAATGATGAAGTTAAAATGCTTAACGATGATAATGATGTGCATTTTATGTGGGTTGGTTTGAGTTGAGTGTTCTCAATGCAATTTGAATTCGAATTCGAATGCGAATTCGAACTCGAACTCGAATCGTTGACTTTTGCTTTTTGGTAAGGTGTGAACTGTTTGTAGCTTGTGGAAGGTTAACAAAACGTTTCGCTATTGAAACTGTAATGCTAATGTTGCATGTTGCATACATAAGAGATTTTTGTGTGCTCATTATTGTTATTATTATACAATTGACTTTTGTTTCTTGTGAGTGAAATCAGTTTACGCGCGACACGCATCATCAACAAGCGAGCATTTTATTGCTCTTTCTCTTTCCCCCTTATGCCACTGTTACATAAAGTTTGTGCGCCTCACCTGTATTTGTAGCTTTGTGGGCTTAACGGTGAAATTGCAAAAGAAAAGAGCGCGAAACAAAGCAGTAAAAAAGAAACAGCGGCAGCAGCAGCAACAAACGTAACAAACTTGTTTTACGCAGCGCGCAGTCGACGTTGCCGTTGACGTCGCCTACTACGCAAGTTGAACCTTCAAAAGGTTCATTTACCTCGAACGAACGAACGTCATACGAGCGCCAACTACGAGAGCTTAACACGAGCACGAGAGACGGGCAGCAGAAAAATGTACTTTCGCTTTTTCAATGCCTCGGCATCAAACTAGTTTCAAGCTTCAAGTGGAGCCGAGACGAGACCAGCCGAGACGAACCGAGTCGAGTCGAGCCACAGCCAACATTGCTGCAATCGGCGTTGCTGCCGTTTTGGGGCACAGTTAAACGACCGACCGACCGACCGAGCGACACATGGCGCGAGTTCAACGACTCTTGTAAAATTTCTCGAAGGTTTCGCATTGCAACATCTCAGCGACTGCAGCAGCGCAACTTGTTCGACTGCTGCAGCAGCAGGCGAACTGCATTTGCATAGGTTCGCTTGCTCTCCCACTCTCTTTCGCAGACCCACAATACACACACACGAATGCACACAATTGGTGTTCTCTTGTGCGCTGAATGCTGTTCATTGCACTCGGCCTCATTTTAAATGCGCGCTGCGCTTTTTCTTCTTGATGCAATTTTGTTTTTGCACACGATGACGACGACGACGAGAGAGCAGGCGAGTGAGTAAGCGAGTGAGAGAGAGCCCGTGTGCGTGCTTACGTGCGAGCGAGCAGGCAGGCAGGCAGTCGAGCATTTGTCGCCTTTGTGTGTGCGAGTGCAGCGACTTTTATTTGGGTCAGGCACGGTCATTCGCCTCAGCTGCAGCGCTGCGTTTGCTTGCGCGACTTCGCGCATTACAAATTGCAATTGCAATTGGCGGTTGCCTTGGCGCGCATTTATTTGAAAATAATTATGAACAGCAGCAGCACAACAACAAAATGCCCGAGGTCCGCTTGCTGCTGCTGCATTTTGCTTGGCATTCCCTTGGTGCGTTCATTCGCTCGTTCGTTCGTCGCATTTAATTTATAAGTGCAGGCAAACTTTACATGTAAATTTACCATATGATTTGCATGTGCTGCGCTGTCTCTCTTTTCTTCAGTTTTGATTTTTTCTTTCTTTCTTTGCAATTTAATACCAATTGAGCAAAATAAAAATAAAAACATGTATAATATATAAATAATAAAAAAAAAACATGCGACTCATGGAGTCTTTTGTTTGAGTTTGCCTTTGTTTTGGCTTTCAATTTATTGATGAAAAATTTAAGAATGCATGCGTGTGTGTGTGTCATATATTTATGAGCGTGACCTTTTTATGTGTTGTGAAATTAAATTGTAATTGTAATATGGCACAGGGTCTACTCTTGTTTTTGTTGTTGTGTGGCAAGTGTTATTGAACACACATCGCCCTCGACGCTGCCTTCGTCTGACCTCCCTCTGCCACCACTCCCCTACAGAGGGGAGTCTCCATGACCCACAAAATGATATAAGCATGCACATAACGATGAGCATATGTTGAAGCTTATGCTTATGATTATGCAAATCGAGCCTCTGGTCTGGCGATCGGAGAGAAAGCTTTCTTTTTGTCACAACTTGTTGCAGTTTCCCGAAATTGCTGGCAGCTACTTCAAAACCAAACTCAAATGTTTGTTTTTGTGGTTATTATGTGTTTTTTTGTTTCTTCTTTACATACATTTTTGCATCGTCTGTTTTGTTTTCGATCCATTTCTTCGTTCGTTTCCCCACTATTTTTTCGTGGTCTATTTTTTCAGCTTCTCTTTGCGATCATTTTTCGGTAAACAACTTACGCAAGTAATAGCCGTAAAAACAACAACAACAATTGTCGCTTATTTAATTTTACGTAAAGCTTGTGAATCACCAACAACAAGAGCCGAAAGTAGGCCTACCTCACTCCGTTTTTTCCCCACACTCCCTCCCCACTCCAATTTCACCTTTCACGCTGAGAGCAAGTGCATTGAACTTTTTTTTTGTAAAAAGCATAGAGAAACCATAAGCAAATGTATTTTTTTTTGTGAGTTTTATTTTGTATTGTTTTCTCAATAATTTGGCTTTCAATTAGCGCCTCAGCTGCCAGCTGAGTTTCCCGTAATACGGGAAGTCTCAGAGCCAGTAACACCCTAATAATAACAACAATAATAACAATGCCAACAATTGCTATTCGAAATGTTATTGCCTATTAGAGAAAGCACAGAGTAGGGTTAGGGAAGGGGGACATGCGAGCTTTTTGAGCATCGCTGTCAAATTGTCAGTTGCTTTGAACAGCGTCGAAATTGAGGTTAGAGAGAGAAAGAGAGAGAGAGAGAGATGGAGAGAGAGAGAGATTGAGAGTGAAAGTGAAACGTGGCTGAAGACTTGTTAATTGGCTTTTAATTGTTGTAAAATGATGGGGCAATTATTATGGCAACAGCACCAAGTAGTATTACTGTAAACGAGTTTCTGCTTTGGTTAAATAAATTAAATAGTGAAAATTGTGCAAGGCCGAATTATAAATGAAATTATTAAATAAAATTAAAAATTTGATTAATTGCTACCATATTTGTGCTTCTTGCAGCATTACTACTAACACACAAATCTTGCATAAAAATATTACAGTTTGTTTTTTTTTGTCGTATCTGAGGCTTATTTTATAGGCCTGCTTATTAGCAAAATCGACTGCGACTTTTCCTCATCTGCTTTGACTGCTTCCTCCTCTTTGTCGCGAACACGCACGATATTTCTACCAGCAACTTTCACTTTTACTTTCGTTGCCAGAAATATGCGTACAAAAAAAAAAGTGAGGCAATGACGTTGGAAAAACAACAAAGCTTTGCTTCGATTCGCTCATATTATTAAATTTGTCTTTTATTGCTTTTTGTTTGGCTTTCGTCGTCGTCATTGTTGGCTTTTTGGCCTCATTTCGATCGCAGAAGTTCAACGAACTTTTTGTTTGTTTGTCTCTTTGTGGTTGTTGTCAAAATAATTCTCCTTTTTAATCTTATTTTTCTCTGTGGCGTGCGAAATGCGTTGAAAATTTTAAGTTGTTTCTGCTTTGCATACGCTTTAAATAATCATCAAATTTGCTCGCATGACTCAAAAACTGACTCACAAAATGTTGACCTCAATTAACCGATTTAGTTATAGTTTCGCAAAACTGCATCGCAAAACTGTCCCTGACATATAACTAGACACTTCTTACACTCCTCGATTTGCATTGGTACTTTTTTATTGCATAGGCATTTGTCTCGCTCATGCACGCTGTCATAAAATTAACGAGCGTCAAATAGTAAATGACAAATATGTATATGAAATCTTTCATTATGGGTTAACTAGCAACGGCAGCATCCAAAGTACCACCCAACATACACAATGCGTATGCGCGTCGGCGCCTACAAAACTCAGCAATTGTTGCGAAAAGCTCTCGCAAAGCTCTTACGGCGGCCTCTCTTTAACGGCATACTCAACACAGCGCGCTCTTTGGTGTGTTGAAAAGCTCAGTAAATTTAAGAGTATGCGCAGCAGCGCGTAAGAGTGTCGCATTTGTCATATGACTCTTTTCATTACGCTTGGTTAAGCGTTCGCATTTTGGCGCCACGAGCATTGAACTTTTGTGTTGCAGATACAAGAGATAAAAGAGCTTGTTGGGTGGGTAGCTTATCATCGATTGGAGCTTATCAGTTCATTAACTCTCTTTCAGTGTGTGCAGTTTTGTAAGTCTTGCGCGTGAAGTAAATATTGTATTTTGTTTGTTATTATTAGTCACTCTTTAAAGAGCAGAATAAGTCTGAGTAAGCATTAAACTTGCCTTCTTTGGCTTATCGCAATACACAGTTCATTCGAAGAGAGCTTCTTTTTGCTCTCTATGCGTGCGTTCGCTCTCTTTCCGCTCTCTTTGGCACTTTGTCTTGGTCGTTGGCTCTGCCGCTTTTTTGTGCTGTGCTGTCAGCGGCGTTTCTGTTTGTGATTGTACTGTGCTGGTCGCTGTTAGTCTCAGTCTACGTTTCGGTCTCAATCTCGCAGCTACCTTTGGGGTATATTCGTAACGTGCTTTTGCTTTTTACAGTTAGTCGCGTTCGAGACCTTGTCGAGTTTTGTCATGTTACCGAATTATCAATATTTAAATCACATCAAATGTACAACAATATGTACCGCAATATAAGTATTTTAACGCAGTTCTTCTTCTCGCGTGTATAACAATTACAATAATACAAACAAATATTTAAAATATATATCCAATTAAATATCAACTCTGTTAATGTGAAGAAAAGTCGACCGACCGCAAGTCTCAAATTATTAAAAATTACCCCGCCCCTCACCCCACACACGTCTGTTGGATTACGCGGCAAACAAACAAAAAGTTACAACCAAAAAATTAAAAGTTAACTCAAAAATTGCCTGCATCAAGGCAAAAGAAGAAAAAGCAATTCCAAAAATTATTGTTATGAAAAAAGTTTAACAAGAAATTTAAAACAAAACAAAAAAGAAAACAAAGTTCCTGAATTGATAACAAAAATTTAAATCTATTTAGAAAATATTAAGTGAAAAATATTTAAAGCAAGTTCTACAAAACTGAAAATATTTTTTTGGAGTACCTGAAACAAATCAAAAAAACATACAAAATCGATACTAACTTAAAACAAAGGAGATATAAAATAAAAACTTAGCCAAAGTCAAAAATTGTGTGTGCCAAAAGAAACCAAAACGGAAATTTAATGAATTTTCGGAGGGATAATTAAATGCGCACCGAGTGCAGCAGCAACGAGAATCTAGAATCTCTCCAGTGTGTGTGTGAATTGAATTACCAAAAATAATTTAAAATATAAAATTAATAAAAAAATACAAAACAAAAGCCAAACAGAAAATGGCGGAAGAATTACCAATATTGAAAGGCATACTCAAAGGCAACGTGAATTATCACAATGCGCGTAAGTTGAGAAATTAGACTAAAGATCGCGAACTCTACATAAAACAAAAAAATACAAAAAAAAAATATGTTAGAAATTCGCTTCAAGCGATTTGCTTTCAATTTCCAAGCAGCACAAAAGAGCTTTTCACTCAGTAACACAAAAATCCAGCCAATCGCAATTTAGAAATACTTTTTACTCTGACGTCGAGCCGAGATTTGACTTTGATTTGCG
This sequence comes from Drosophila longiperda, assembly GCA_035042125.1. Classification (NCBI taxonomy): domain Eukaryota; kingdom Metazoa; phylum Arthropoda; class Insecta; order Diptera; family Drosophilidae; genus Drosophila; species Drosophila longiperda. The sequence continues at coordinate 1,722,867 of JAWNLV010000130.1, forward strand.
TTTGTCGCTTTGCCTTTTTCGTTTCTCGTTTTGTTTACCTTTTGTTTTGTTTTCTTCTCTCGAACAACAACTATCGGTTTAAGCGCCATTGAAGTGCTGACCTCGTTTATCAAACGCAAACACAACAACTACAACAGCAACAACACTAATAATGTTGATTTCTTCTTCGGCTTCTGCTTCTTCTTATTAAACGCTTTTGGCCGCGGAAGAGCTTTAAACTTGAAATGAAACTCAAGCAGCAGCAGCGCAGCAGAAGCACCGTCGCGCCAATATGCAGTAGGCAGCAGTTTTGCTATTTTCTAAAAAACTGCTGCTTCTTCTTCTTTCATGTTTGACCAACTTTGACGCGTTGAAAGTTTGGCGCAGGCACCGCGCAGGCGTCGCTCGCTCTAATTTCTACGCGCAGTCGTCGTTGGCGTAGCTGCTGCTGCTTCTGCTGCGTTCATTTTCCATTTCGTTTGACCTGAATTTCGCTGCCTGGCAAGTGGGTCAGTCAGTCAAGCATCCATTCAGTCAAGTAGCGATTTCTCGGCTGCTGCTCCGACTGCCGCTGCTGCTGCTGCTGCTGCTGTGGGGAAATGTGGTGAAAAATCTGCAAATCTCGCTTGCTTCTGTATGCGTTTGTGCATGTGTGCATGTGTGCATGTGTGCGTGTTGCTATTACCTTTTTCACTTTTGTTATTTTAGTGTGCTGGTTTTGTTTTTCTCGTTGGCTCGTTGAGTGAAATTTGTGTAGAAATTGACATTGAAAAGTTGGACAGCATTTGTTCACAGATATTGTTTGCTAATCTGCGCTTATAAGTGCTGAACTTTCTAGCCAGAGTTGCAGTTGGACAAACACGTCAACTCACAAAAAAAAAACCAAAAATAAAAAATTAGGCTCTGCTGATCCGTAAATCGTGACCAGAAACGTGTGTCTCGGCTCCTATTTCGACTGTTTTGTGAAATGTGAAAGTTCACCCACATCATGTACACAAAAAGAGCTTCGTTAGTGCAAATTAAAAAGAGCAACAAACAAAAAAGAAGAAAAAAGAGAAAGTGTAGCAAGCGAGAAGAACGAGTCCAAAAAAAAATAATAAAAAATAAAAGAGTTGAACGACAGCTGAGCGGCTGAGCGGCTGAGCGGCTGAGCAGGCAATGACCCAGTTTAAAGGGCTACCTGGCTACAGTAAGCACTCGCCTTGCGGGTCGTCAGCTGTGCAGCTTTGCACCTGCTGCTGCTGTTCCTGTAGCTGCTACTCCTCTTTTTTTGCATTAATTTTTACATGTTGCAAGGCCTAAACAATTATTAATTCTCCCATTTTCTCTCGTTTTTCTTTTTAGCTGTGCGTTTTGGTCGCGTGCCGAAGCGAGAAAAGGCGCGCATTTTGGCCGCCATGCAGCAAAGCACACAGAATCGGGGTCAGCAGCGCGCCTTGGCCACCGAATTGGACGATCAGCCACGCCTACTTGCCGCCGTGCTGCGCGCCCATCTCGAGACCAGTGAGTTCACCAAGGAGAAGGTCTCAGCGATGAGGCAGCGGGCCAGAGAATGCCCCTCCTACTCAATGCCCACACTGCTGGTGAGTACCAAAGAAATACTAGCTCTAAATAAATAAATATTAAACAGAATAGTTTTAAAATAGTACTTAAAAAAACAAAGGTAGATTTCTAAAATTTATGTTACGGTTGGATTTTTTAAGTTTCTGTGTGAATTTATGTTAGCTACTTGGTTTTATACAAGTTTCATGAAACGTTAGTATTTTTAGACTTAACATACAAAAATTATATCTAAATTACATTTTAGAAATTCTTTTTCCTCATGTATAGAAATTATTTCTAAAAAATAGAAATACTTTAAATTGTTTATGTCGATTTATTTCTATTTGAAGATAGTGATAAATATTAGTGAACTCGACTAAATAGTAGTGAGTGTTAGTAAATTTAATTTCCATTCGATTTCCATGGGCTGGCTAAAAGGTTGCTGCCGCGTAGGCGAATGTCAAGCACATTTCCGGGCACATTTTTATTGGCATGCATATCAAAACAACAACAACAATAATAATAATAATAATAATAATACTACTAGCATAAGCACAGCAACAACAACAACAACAACAACAACTAGCTGGTTACTCATACGCCAAGGTGAACCTGTTTGCATGATTCTAAACCAGGAAATCAACGACATCGCACGTAGTAGCAACTTAGTCCACCATCTGTCTTTGCCGCGACTTCAATGGCACAGACAGACAGAGACAGAGATAGAGATAGAGATAGAGATATCGACAAATTCAGTACATATCTCTTTCTCTGTTGAGATACTGATGTATTGAGATATAGCCATAACTTCGCGCTTTGGGGTCAAGTTCTTGATGGCCCTAAAAAGCAACAAAAACATTTTTCGACTTTGGCCAAAAGCAGTCAATGTCAAAATGTGATGTTGACGAACTGACATATGATAAATGGGTTGTACATTTTTTTTTTTTTTGTTTGTTGTTGACTCGATTGTTGATCTCGCTTTTATTTACTTCTGGTTGCAACTGTTGCAGTATTTTTGTTCTTATTACATACGTAACTAGGATACTTAGATACTAAGCACCCATAAATTACATACTTGCGGCACATTCTTAGAACAATGACAATAGTTGTATTTGTTTTCGATTAGAGCAAAAGCCTCGACAATTATCGTCTAGTTTGATAAGGAAACCAAAAGCTTCGTTAAGCCAAGCGAGAAACGTGTTCCGACAACAACAACAACAACAACAGCAACAACAGAACATACATTTCTAAAGCTCAAGGTCAAACGTGGCGTCATTATTAATGAAATACACACAAGCACAATAATAGATCGGGATAAAGAGAATGCGAAGAGAGAGCGTAATAGGTTGATTGAGAGAACGGGAGGGGATAAAGGTGCTTAGCACATGTGGCGGCTGTTTAAATAAATGGAAATGATACATACAAATACGCAACTATTGCTTGCTCACCTTTTTGTTGGTGTTGTTTTTGTCTGTTTGTTTCTTTGTTTCTCTCGTTTTTTGGCTAATTATCAAGCAAGTGAGTTAATGAGTCCGCGATAAGAGGGCGATAGTAAACAATGCCTTGCCATTGTCAAAGTCAAGTGCAAGGCTGCATGGGGCTGAACTCAACTCTAGCAACATTGTAAATGCTATTTACAGTTCAAAGAAATTTAAAAGAGAGGAAGAAAGAGAGGAAGAGAGCGCAAGCAATCGTCGCTGCCAAAAGAATATTTTGCACATGTCTGCAGCGTAGAAACAAAATACACAAAAAAACACTTGCCTACAGACATACAGAGTCGCTTAGAATGCTCTCATGCGAGTTGCGAGACGACCTTGTGGCGAGTTATTTTTTAACCTTGGAATGAATGAAATGGCTTTGTGTATGTGTGTGCGTGTGTTGCTCTTTTTGCGCATGTGCTTGATATGAGTACTATATATAGAACCATACATATGTGTATATATATGTGTATGAGTAAGCAATAATACTTGCATAATAAATATAATTAAAATTATACAAAAATGCATAGCTAAAACAAGCCACCCACTACTAGTGGTGTAAATGCAAATGCAAATGCAACTGTTAATGTAAATGTAAATGCCATTCAGCATGAGGAAACGAATGCAAGCCAGACGGCTACGACGACGACGACGACAGCAAAAACGGCACTTTTTACGACAAGCGCCGCCAAAGAGAACGTAAAACTAATGCCAATAATAATTACGAACACAAAACGAAAAGAAAAAGATCGCTATTTGCAATTTGTAATATGCGCACATTACGATGCTGGCGCTGCAAGAGAGAGAGCGAGAGAGAACTTAACGACGACGACGACGCAAATCGTTTAATAAGTCAGGTGGTTCGTTGAATTCCGTTATTGCCTATAAGGAAGCGCCTATTCTAAATACGATTGCATGCGAAAGTGTGCGAAGGCGGAAGCGATAACTGATGCATTTTCAAGATAGATTGATACTTTGCATAACAACAAATACACATGTAATCATAATAAATAACAATGATACGTCCAAACGTATGAATATGTCAGCTAAGAATTCGAGGCATTATCTTTTGGCAGTCGCCAAAAATACCAATTGAAGGTCTTCTGGTTGGGAGACGCAACAAAACAAAATAAAACCAAGTAACAATCATTAAAGAAAGCAAGAATACTAATACATTGGTATTTGCGTGTGTGTGTGTGTTTATTATAGTTTTGCAAAACTATTTCCGCTTTTGCGCAAATGAAACGGTTATCTGTATATTTGTATTTACAATATGATACGAATCCTATGCCCGACGTCAAATTCTGACGGCCAAAGGTGTACAAAAAATTAAAATTTCTGATCGTTTTTGTTGTTGTTGCCGTTTTTTCTGCAGTGCCGGTTGCCGGCATACAACCCTGTCTATTATTATTGTAGCTTTCTTGCTTGCACTGAACGAAGGCTGTGGATGGGGTAGGGGGAAAGACGAGGTGGCTGTGCCGGCAATTTTCAAGGTTAATCAGACTATTTCCGACAAAAGACGACGTATTCTTCTCCTTCTTCTTCTCTGCTGAACGTGTATTCGCCGAAACAGAACAAAAATAAAAATACGAGGAGACACATGAAATGAAACATAATTTTATAAATTAGGCGTCAATAACAAAAAAGCTTATTAAATGGTTATAGATGGGTTGAGCACAGGGGAGGAGGATGGGGGTTGCAAATAGCAAGTTGGGGGTTCGCTTTTGGCACGTTCATTTGTTTGTCTGGCGCGTGTGCTTGTAATTCAAAACCCGGAAAGCCAAATGGCAAAATAACATGAACACTGATTTTGTTTTTTGGTTTTGAAACAGACACAACAACAACAGTACAAACAGACCCTATGTCAGGCACAGTAAGCTTCAATCAACACCCTCCCCCTGCCCCTACAATCTAAAAATCCCAAAGCGGCACACGCGCACAAAAAGAGAAAAAAAAAGAATATGAACAAAAATTACAACAACAGCAGCAGCAGCAGCAGCAAGAAGGGGAAGCAGACAACCCGGAACCTTGAACTCTGGTTCGTCGACCTTGGCGCTAATGTCAGCGACAGCGACAGCGACAGCGACAGGCGACGTGAAGCACAAAGCAACAGAATAGAGCAGAGCAGAACAGAACACAAGAAAAAAAATAGAATACTGTCACATTTTTGCTAGAGCGAGAGAGCAAATGTGTGCGCGAGAGTGTGGGAGAATGGAAGAGTGTGAGATAGAGAGAGGGATAGGGATAGGGATAGGGAGGAGGAGCGCGGAAATAGTGAGGAAACGCCCCTAGAAACTAAAAACTAGCTAGCTGACGTCGCTGCTGCTGCTGCTGCTGCTGACGAAGCTTTTTACGTTGAATAGCTGTAAATAAAAAAGCTTCCAGCAACTATTGAAACTATAGTGTGTGTGTGTGTGTGTGTGTGTGCTTATTACGGGGGTGTGCGGAAGTACTAATAATTGTAAATATTGATTGAAGGCGCAAAGGCGGTTCGGTGACCTTCGCGTGCATAACTATCGAATGGGGAATGGGGCACGGGGAACGGGGAACGGGGAACGGGGAATGCAACAGTTAGTTAAGCAAAGCAGTCAAATATGGCCAATATCAAAACAGGTTACTCAATTTGCGTGTTAAATGAATTCCTTGTAAATGGAACAAACTCTACAAAAGTCAACACTAATAATATAATTATCAAAGTTTATTATTTTTAGATTTGGTCTATACAAAAACATTTTACATAGCTTTTATATTTATATAAGTTTGTCATTTATTCAGTTAGTCATTTGTTATATTTTGTCATTATTTCATTTAACCAATTTCTTGATAATTTGCTTGTTTCAGGCCTGTCCGCTAAATCCCGCGCCCGAACTGCAGTCCGAGCAGGAGTTCTCACAGCGCTTTGCGCACGTCATTCGCGGCGTGATCGATTTCGCCGGAATGATTCCCGGCTTCCAGCTGCTGACGCAGGACGACAAGTTCACGCTGCTCAAGGCGGGCCTCTTCGATGCGCTCTTCGTGCGTCTGATTTGCATGTTCGACTCGTCGATTAACTCGATCATCTGCTTGAATGGTCAGGTGATGCGTCGCGATGCAATACAGAATGGAGCCAATGCCCGCTTCCTCGTCGACTCCACATTCAACTTTGCGGAGCGGATGAACTCGATGAATTTAACGGATGCGGAAATCGGACTGTTTTGCGCCATCGTCTTGATTACGCCCGATCGTCCGGGTCTGCGCAACTTGGAGCTGATTGAGAAGATGTACAGTCGCTTGAAGGGATGCCTGCAGTGCATTGTCTCACAGAATCGACCAGATCAGCCCGACTTCCTGGCCAAGCTGCTCGACACGATGCCCGATCTGCGCACCCTCAGCACTCTGCACACGGAGAAGTTGGTTGTCTTTCGCACCGAGCACAAGGAGCTGTTGCGCCAGCAAATGTGGAGCATGGAGGAGGCAGATGCGGCGAGCAAGAGTCCTGCCGCCAGCTGGGATGCAATGGACGTGGAGGCAGCAAAGAGCCCCCTCGGCTCTGTCTCCAGCACGGAGTCAACCGACTTGGATTATGGCACACCCAGCAGCACTCAACTGCAGCAGCAACAACACTCGCAGCAGCAGCAGCAGCCAACCTCCGCTTTGGCCAGCTCGGCGCCGCTGCTTGCGGCAACGTTGTCCGGCGGTTGTCCGCTGCGAAATCGTGCCAATTCCGGCAGCAGCGGTGACTCCGGCGCCGCTGACTTGGACATTGTCGGCTCGCATGCGCATCTCACGCAGAATGGATTGACAATTACGCCCATTGTGCGCCAGCAGCCAGGACAACAGCAGCAACAGTTGCAGCAACAACAGCATCAACAGTTGCAGCAACAGCAGCAGCAGCAGCAATTGCAACAACAGCAGCAGCAGCAGCAACAGTTGCAGCAACAACAGTTGCAGCAACAACAGCAGCAACAGCAGCAACAGCAGCAACAGCAACAACAACAACAACAACAACAACAACAGTTGCAACAGCAACACATGAGCCACCATCAGCAACATCCGCAGCTGCATCATCATCTCACATCCGGGGCAAGTCGCTATCGCAAGCTGGACTCGCCCACAGATTCGGGCATTGAGTCCGGCAACGAGAAGAACGAATGCAAAGCGGTCAGCTCCGGTGGCAGCAGCTCCTGCTCCAGTCCGCGTTCCAGCGTCGACGATGCGCTCGACTGCAGCGATGCAGCAGTCGTTGCCCAAGCGGTCTCCGGCGTGTCCGTTTCCCCAGTCCGCTCGCCCCAACCCTCGAGCAGTGCCAATCTGAAGCGACAGATTGTCGAGGACATGCCCGTGCTGAAGCGCGTGTTGCAGGCACCGCCGCTGTACGACACCAACTCGCTGATGGACGAGGCATACAAGCCGCACAAGAAATTCCGTGCGCTGCGCCACCGCGAATTCGAGTCCGCCGAGGCGGATGCGAGCAGCTCCACGACGAGCATGCCGGCGCACAGTCCCCGCCAGAGTCCCACGCACATCAGCGTGCTGCAAACACCCCCGCCACCAACTGTTGCAGCAGGAGCTACATCTGTTGCAGCAACATCAGCAGCAGCAGCAGCAACAACAGCAACAACAGCAGCTGCCACAAGCCAGTTGCACATGCATCTGACACGCAACACCAACCAGCAGCACCAGCAACATCAGCACCAGCAGCAGCACCACCAGCAACTTGGCTCGATGGCCAGCACGCATTCGGTTCTGGCCAAGTCGCTGATGGCCGAGCCCCGCATGACGCCTGAGCAGATCAAGCGCTCGGATATTATACAGAATTATTTGATGCGCGAACCGGCAACAGTTGCAGCTGCAACGGCTGCCAGCAGCACAACGGGCGGCGGCGCACGCAGTCCGAACAGCCATTGCGCCTCCCCCTCCACCAGCTCTCCGCCGCCGCCAGCCTCGCCATCAGCCCAACAGCAGCAGCAACAGTTGCAGCAGCAGCAACAGCAATCGCGTTGGGCCAGCAGCAATGGTTGCCAGCAGCAGCAGCAGCAGCAGCAACGCCAACAATCTGTGTCGCCGCACAGCAATGGCAGCAGCAACAGCAGCAGCAGCAGCAGCAGCTCCTCAAGCAGCTCCTCGACCAGCTCCTCATCCAGCTCTAGCAGCAACAGTTGTCCGTATTTTCAGTCACCGCACTCCACCAGCAACAGCAGCAGCAACTCCGCCTCCAATTCAAACTCCGCCCCTGCCTCCTCCTCATCCTCCTCAGCAACAGCCACCTCCACCTGCATAGTGACGCCCTCGTCGCGCTCCTCGTCCCTGCTGGAGTTGCAGGTGGATATTGCTGATCCAGGACAGCCGTTGAATCTGTCCAAGAAGTCACCAACGCCGCCGCCAAGTAAGTTGCATGCGCTTGTTGCAGCTGCAAATGCTGTGCAACGTTATCCAACACTGTCCGCCGATGTGACTGTGACGGCCGCAACAGCAGCCACGCCCACAAGCAGCAGCAGCAGCAACAACAGCAGCAGCAGCAACAACAACAACAACAACAACAACAACAGCAGCGTTCCGGCGGTGCTCAAGGTCATGCTGGAGGCGTAAGTTTGGGAAGCGGAACATTAGCGAGTGTGGGGGGTGGGAGGGGCGTGTTGAAACCTTTCCTTAAACACAACAGCAGCCACGCCCCCTCCTCTCCTCTCCTGGCAACACACAAAAAGTATCAGGTGAACTAAAGTTTGTGGCGCCCGCAAGTGGAAAATAAATAACAAAAATAAGAAAATGCAAATTTAATTAAATTATTTTAACTTTAAAGAAAATTCACAAAAAACAAAAGAAGAGAAATGCAAACAAATATGAGCAAATGTACAAAGTTTCAAAATGCATGCAATTTAAATATTTAAAGCAAAAAGTTAATAATTAAAAGAGTAAAAATTAAAAACAAAATACAAATAAATTTGGATGCATTTGCGTCGTCGTCGAGGTATTAAAAAGTGGACAAGGCAACAATGCATATAAACTATATATTTTTAGCAACAACAACAAAAAAACAGCAAGAATAAAAAAAACACAATTTTGAGTCCCATTTAAAAAAAAAAGAAAGAGAGAAGGCAAAAAAAATGATAGGTTTCCCTTTGCAGTCGCCAAATGATGATTTTCAATTTTATTTCAATTTCAAATTAAATTCTATTCTATCTATAACTGAAGCTTCTTTGAATTGTTTTTTTAGTTTTAAGCAATTGTTGTACATAAAACGATAATGTTTACATTTTAATTATATTATTATTATTATTATTATTATTATCATTATGACTATTATTATTATATTATTCATAATTTAATTGTGTAGGCAAGCAAAACGTTCAACTACTTGCTTTTAAAATGTTTTTTGAAAAAACTGAAAATTAAATTTTTATTTTATTCTTTGCGAAGCCCCCCAGAAGAATATACAAAACAAAAAAAAAAAAAAAAAACAAACAAAAAAATGGTGTGAACTTTTTTTTTTGCGATCTCCGTTAACAAAAAAGCTGTTTTTAACATGAAAACATGCGAGAGAAATTCAACTAAATTTAAGTTACAAATTCAGTTTTTATGAATTACAAAAGTATAAAATCGTAAGCGTTTAATATTATTGTTTTCTAATTTTAAAAATAATTCTAAACCTAATAAAAAAAACCACACAAAAAATAAACAAAAAAATACATATACTTATACATATATGAAGAATGATGAATGAAATGAAATCAAACAAAAAATGCTTAAGAGTTTTGGCAGCAAAAACCCAACGTTAAAAATGTTTGTTGTGTAAATAGTTAAATGTTAAATTAAACGTAAACCAACGTATTTAAAATATATAATATATATGCTTAAACAATTAAATGTTTAATTGGCGTCAATAATACAAAAATACAAAAAACAGCAACAACAACTTAGCAGCTGATGCAAACTCGGCAAAAAATACAAAAATACAAAAATACAAAAAAAATTAAAAAAGAAAAGAAAGAAAGAAGCAGTTGAAATATTGATGATATAAATATTATTTAAAAGTAAAATACACACTTGCGGTAGCAAAAAACTATTACATTAATTATACATATTATAATTATGCAGTACTATTATGATTATTATAATTCATATGATTAATTAATTACTATTTCTTGTGGTAAGCAAACAAAAATCAACAAAAAAGCAAAGAAAAAACAAAAAAAAAAAACACCGGCGCAGAAATTTGTATGTCAAATCAATAAAAGAAAATTGTTTAAAAAATATGAGAAAAATCTTCAGTTCTTTTTATTTGATTTCTACTTTTTTCAGTTTTTCAGTTTTTCAGTTCACTTTATTTTCTTAACTCTTCGAGGAACGAAAAATTGTTGTTATTATTTTCCAATACAAATTGTAATAATTTTTTTATTGTATCGTAAGTATGTACTTATATATATATGTATATATATTTATATATATATATTAAATTGAATATAGTGAAGGACAAACATTGTTTGGAATTTCAGTTGAAGAGATTGACAAATGAATACAATAAGCATAAAATTATGAAATCTAAAATACATACATACATATATATACATACATATTATAAATATATTCTTTTAAAATTTATGAAACTATGCAGACTAACTGAAGGAAGCATCGTAAAAAAATATTATGAGCAGAGAAGGTTATAAAAAACCATAAATAAAATATCACACTTCAATAATAATAATAATATATATAAAATAAATACGTACAACACATATGCATTGACATATGTACGTGAAACAATTATTTGCGTGTGGAAAATTGTCCGTAAATTTTAGCAAACAAAACAAAACAAAAAACTAAAAAAAAAAAAAAAAAACAGATATTGTATTGTAAAACTGAATATTTTATGTAAAGAAAACAAAAACACTTTTTAGTGCGATAGCAGCCAGCCTGTGTCTGTGTCTGTGTCTGTGTATCGCTTTGTCTGTGTCTATCACTAGGGATAGGATAGGAAGCAGCAAGAGGAGGGAAAGCGGAAGAGAAAACAGCGACAACTGAAACAATGAAATTGCGACAATTAACCGTAAATGTTAAACATAAACATAAATAATACCAGCTAAAATAACTGCACTGAACAGTGCAGCCAGATAATACATAAAGAACGTTACTTCCCGGAAAGAGTATACAAAATATATATGTACATACATACATAGTACATATATTTTCATCAGTCACAAACTGAATTGTGAATTGAGCCAACAACAGTTTTTAAATGCAGAAAGGGCAAAAAAATGTCAGCTATCTGAATGCAAAAAAGAAAATGGATGAAAATTCCACAAAAAAAAAGAAGCGAAATTTGTATTTGTGAAATAAAATAATATTGCAGTTTGTTTTAAAACCAGAACGGAATATGTGAATAAAATATGAAAATAAGTATTTAAAATATATCAAACAGAAATTACAAAAAAAAAATACAAAAATTGTTCGTTTTACTTAAGCGCAAGTAAAGTAAGGATATTTATTTCAGAATCTCTTCTACTACATACGTATACTGGAGCAATACAACATATATATATATATATATATACATATATATATATATTAATGAAGCCTCTGCCTATTCATTTTTGTTCGCTTCTTCTTTGGTTGATTTTTGGACGTGGGCGATAATATTCAATGTCATCGCCTGTTTCAATTTGGAATTTTGCCCGTGACCTTGAGCGATAAGTTTAGCGAAATTAATTTGCCCAAATAATCAAATATTTACTCGTGGAAAAGGGGGCGATCGGTGGTACTAGGCTGGAGCGTGAGTGCCTCATGCAGATAACAGAGACAGCCAGATAGATGGCGGCATGCGGGAGTACCAGAGTGACATATATATATATATATACATACACATATATATACATATGTGTGTGTGTGTGTGTGTGTGTGTGTCTGTGTGTGTGTGTCTAACCGTATTCTCATTTAAACAAAGAACAAAGATCGGGCGAGCATCAGGGAAAGAAAGAAAGAGGCGGAGGCGGAGGCAGATGCATATATTTATGGAGAGAAGGGGAGGAGGGAGAAGTCACATTCACAATTTGCGATCGTCAAAGTTAATGTCAAAGCCAAGGCAGGTGGAGATGGAGAAGTGGAACTAGGGAACATTCATGTTGATAAGCGGGAACATCCAAAATAATTAGCAAACTGTTGTACACCTTGGCGTATGAGTAATATGCAAACAATCGATAATATATATGTATGATACCTTTGCCTATGAATAATGCTTGCGAAATCGATAACCAAGTAATCGATAGCAGACATTTACTTACGAAAAAGAATAATAGTTTCATATCTTAATAAAATATCTTAACAAGTCAGTTAAAAATAAATAAATGTTGTACTCAGAAAAACAAAAAAAGAGTACTACAAGTAAAGAATCAACATTAATATATTTGGAAAAATTTTAAACAAAGTAAATTTAGTTTTTACAGAAAGAAAGAAATGAGAGAGTTAAAGTGAAGAAGTACTGAAATCAAAAGAAATATATAAAATTAATTTAAGATATAATAAATGTAGTGTATAAAAAGAAAATGGAAAATGGAGAGCTTTAAGTAAAGAATTGGAACCAAAAGAAATACATTTAAAATAGAGAGAGAGGGGTAGAAAATGGAGTACTTCAAGTGAGCAATTACTGGATAAAAAAGTAATAAGCATATGGATTATTGAATATATTTATTAAATAATTATTTTTATGGATAACCATAAGCAGCTTTTGTGTTTGTCACTGGGTATTTGCAAGTCGAGCAGTTGCTGACTAATCCGTTTTCACACTTGTTTCATTTGAAATTTCCTGCAATATGCGAATGTTTGTGTTTCTGTGTGTATATTTCTGTGTGTGTAATTTTGCTGGTTGAATCTTATTTTATTTTTTGCGTACTTCACCTTGAAATCAAACGAGCCTCAAATAAATTAATACACACAACGTGGGCAAATTCCACGACAACAACAAATACAAATACAACAACAACAATATCAATAATAGCAAGAATTATACAATACGAGTGCGTAAGTATGTTTTTAGAAGCAAAAACAAATACCGGGAAAAAACAAAATTTCAAGGTTAACTGATTAGATGAAATTAGCAAAGTTCTAGCAGAGTGTGGGCCAAGGGGGTTTTGGGAGTGTGGTCAGGCCTGCGCCGGATGAGAGCACGCTCTAAAAAAAAAAGACCTACGCACGAACAGTGCGTGTGCGTAACTCGGCGAACCGAAGAATTCTCCCGAAGTAGTTAAACGGCAACCCGAAGCGAAGCCCGTTGAACTCTCTCGCTCACGCATGTTGGGCACTCTCTGCCCTCTTCGCCCCTCTTGCACAGATACAAACACATCTTTTAAGTCGCACAAAACTTATGCGTAAGCATGCGTGTATGTTTGTGTGTGTGTGTGTGTCAACGCGTGGCAAAATCTGCGATTTTTTTATTTTATTTTTTTCATTTTAGTTTGCTACGATAGTAAAAATTAGTTAACAATATTAAACATGGAGAAAAGAGGTGCTGAGAATGTCAACTCCATTTTTTTTTACAATTATTTAAATTTACTGTCACTGATTACGAGAAACCGAGTCGAGTTAAAATCCTAGATTTATGTGTAAAATGGGTATAGTGGTTTTGTGTAACAGGCAGAAGGAAGCATCTCCGACCCCATCAAGTATATATATTCTTGATCGGAATCAACAGTCGATATAGCCATGTCTGTCTGTATGAACTTTTAAATATAGGCTCTCGTATATCCGGCGCAGAACACATTTGCTTCATTTTATCGATAACTGCCTCCGTGCTTCTATTATCGATATATTTTAATTTCCGATATCAATCAATTCTGCAATCTTATGGACTTTAATCTCCTACTTAGAATATAATATGCTTATGCCCATATTCAATCAATATCGGATAAGAAAGAACCAAGTTATGGTCAAAAATATATGGTTTTTCTACCAGCAGCCGCAAGCAATTTCTATATGCATAAATATGCGAGCGCATGTGTGAGAAAGAGATGGCATGATTACTGATGCGAGCGTAAATATGTTTTGTATGTATTCTGAAGATCCCCGTTACGCACGATTGTGTGTACGTATGTATGTGTGTACGTATGTATGTCATGCACGCAATGTTAGCCAGCCAATTAGGGATCAGTTGGGGCTTGTGAATAAAAATATGCTGCGCATTCGTTTTTTTTTTTTACTCTTCTGTGGCTGTGCTTGCTATAAGAAATAAATTAGCCTGCTCATATCAATCAAAACTATTTAAAGGGAAATTTTGCAATAAAATGAGATTATGTTTATCAATTGTTATCAATTGTTTATCGCTTGACTACAGCATTCTTACTTGTTTTACTTATCCTGTACACAAGCTGCTGGACATGTTTGGCTTTAACATTTGCTACAAGCGTTCATTCTTAAAGAATCACAATCCTATATTTGCTTTTATACCTAGTTCCTTTTTTAATTTCAAAGTTTACGTTTCTAATAATAGAAAAGAGCTTCAACTGACTGATAAATGGGGATTAGCAGTAAAAATCAGTCTACTATGCTCTTAAATACACTTAAATAGATATTTTCTCTAATATATACTGATATAGATTTTATCTCTTAAACATATTCCTAATTCTGAACTGATTTTCATCTGGTGTAAAATATATTTTGTAAATTGAAATCGAGATTTACAAAAACACCGCAATTAAATGGCGAAAATCTCCAGGCATTCTTTTTGATGGCTAAAATGAATGAAAGGTGTATTTACAATTTTTAAAATAATGCCGAAAATAGAATGTGAAAAGCAGCCGCAAAATTAACGCAATAAACACTAAATTGAACTATAAACAAAACCTTTTACGTTTTTGGAAATAATGTAAATAAAAAGGGGGAAAAAGAAAACAAATGCATTGAGCTACATACATGTATATATGCATATGTATGCATAGATAATACAACACACACACACACAGGCACGAAGAGCGACAGACAGACACACAGAAAACACAAACACAAAATGCTAGCGAGCTAAATGCGCTTGGCATTGAACTTGAACTGCAGTGCAGTCGATAACGACGACGACGACGACGACGTCGACTGCGACTGCGACTGCGACGCCTGTCAAAACAGAGCTGATAGCAGAATCAACGACAGCAGCTGTTATCTTATTGTTGTTGTTGTTGATTTTTTTTCTTTATTGCTTTGTGTTGCTGTCGTTTGACGATGATGAGGCATCAGCAGTGATGAGCAACTGAAATGGAACAAACAGAGTAAATATATGGAAAAGCAATCACAACAAGAGCAACAATCTCTGGAGAAATGCGTGTAAAAAGTAATTTTATTTACAACACTCGCCAGCTAAGCTCGCAATCAACTAACAATTCTCTTTCGAGTCTGACTAACAGATATCATTTGCTACGTTTCTTCTCAAACAAAATACATTTGAAAGACTCCTCTCAGATACCGATACAAATTAATTATTTAGAAACTATTCTTAATTTTAGAAGGAGATTTTTTTAGGTATTCCAAAAAATATACACATATATATATATACATTTCTCCAGGCAATGTTATTCTCCAATTTGCATTCAGAGAGTGTAGTTAGGTGGTACATTTTATAGTAAATATTTAACGAGATATTTATAAAAAAATACTTAAGCTTGACTCTTGAGTAAAATTGCAGAGAAATAAAAAATAAAAGTATATTTAAATTTTAAACTTTCAAGTTCTTATGGATAATCACAAAAAACTTTTTTTTTTATATGTAAACCTAATTCTTAAGCGTAAAATGTGATTTTACAACAATAAAAATGAATATAACATATACATATAATTCATTTTAGCATATATTGTCGTTTGCAATTTTATTTCCAGCTGCTATTCGCGGCGTATGAGTAATTTCGCAGAATTCGATGAGAACCTAGTTGCTTGGAGAACCCTGACTCACGTTTGAATAGATATGTACATACATACATACATACATACATATGTACAAAACGTATTTACGAATTAAGCAATAACCATGGCAAGGGACTTTTGTTTCGAAGAACCTTTCAGTCATTTGACTATATACAATATATTTAAAATGGGAATGTAAATGGGAATAACAAATCGACTAACTTATTAAATTAATGCACATAAGATCAGCATTATATATTTTAATTAAAATATTAATAATTGTTTGCTACATCTTCCACAGATTGAACTTTTTCTAAGAATTTACTTTTAATGTTATTTTCTACCTTACAATTTGATCGTAAAACATTTAATGTATTTTAGGAGACTGATAACGGAAATATTCTCTTGAAAGGTCATCAAAGGTCAGTCAGCTGTTAGGCTATTTTTGCTATATATATTTTGATCAAAGTCTATTGTTTTCAACATTTTATTTCTGGCAGATATTTAAATTTAAACCTATTATTTAATTTAATTTAAAATCTATTATATTTAATTTATCAAATTTATTTTATTTTGGATTTTTTACTTTTTTACTTTAATTTATTTTATGTCTCGTCGAGATGAGTCTTTAAAATAAGATCACAGAGTTTGAAACTGAAACTAAATTAATATTTAAAATTATAATTTGCAGCCTGCATAAAATAAATAAATATAATTTTTGGCAATAAATTGTCAAGACTAGGATAAAAATTCAAATACTTATGTGTGTGCTCTTGTTTTGGATATATATATCTATATATATATATATATATATACATATATATCTTTTTACACTTGCTTAAGGATTTGCGATGGTCTTAACCCTTTATTGGCCCCAAAGGACAGGCTAATAAACGGCCAACATGTCGTCGATTTGATGAGGCGTAAAACGAAATAATTGTGGGTGGTGAGGAAAGTGGATGAACTAAGCGCGAAATGAAGGCCACTCACGAAATAAAATTATACGAATTTGAAATACTCTTTATCAAGTTGTTGAAAACAAAAGTTAAATTGAGAAAAAATAATAATTTTGATTATTGTTATTTAATTAATTAAATTATTACACTCTTTCTCTTCCTCTCACTCTTGAAAGTAGAGTATTGGCAAGTCGGTGATGTCTGCTATAAATATGCAAAGGGCGCATATTTTGTGCGTAAGCAAGAATTTGATAGGTTGGGGATTGTGGGGGTTGTGGGGGTTGTGCGCTTCTGCTGGCATTGGCATCTGCCAAGGTCACAGTGACAAGTGTTGCACGCGCCTGCGATTGACACAATGTACAGCGGGAGGTGCCACGTGGGAGGGGGTGGGGTGGTATGCTTGACGGGAGGGTGGCATGGATGGATGTGGAATAAAGCACGAGTTCTGCGCTTGGCATTATTCCTCTTGTTTGCGTTTGCGTTTACCTTATTTTTTTTGCCGTTTACTTGATTACCGACACGCGTCTGCCACTCACACCCACACACACCAACATACACACACACACACACACACAGATGTTTCATGATTGAGATTCTGTTTGCTTGGAGTGGAGTGGACCAAAGTGATTTTTGGTTTTAAACAGATTTATTTAGAGAAGTTTTTCGATTTGTTTGCCTTCCTTGTCAACAGCCGCTGAAAGACAGCAGAATATGCAAAATCTCGATTTGAACATGCTCCGATGCCACATCAATAAGATTTCACTTTGATCATTGTCATCAATAATGCAATAAATCTTAGATAAACTGGCAAACTTTTACTTTGAAATGTGTTTTTCTGAATTAATGGTTTATCTGTAATAATATTTTAACTTTATATATTTTGTAAAATAATAATATTACAATATAATTATGATTATTGAATATGCAACTATGTCAATATATATATATATAGAGCGATCTTTAAGAATTATGCTGAACAATGCTTTACTTATTCTAATTCGATTATTATTTATCGATAAACTAAGCTTAATATTAACTCATACTGTAATTGGCTAATAATACAACATGTTATGTACATTTTTATATATATATATAATTTTATTATTATTATATTATTACAATTATTATTATATATATAATTTTATTAATTATCTAGACTCCGATCTATTTTAATTATCTGCCACAAAATGGACTTTAGGAAAATGCAAGCTTTTGCTTTGACATCACGTTGCCAACAAGTAGCACAAATTTCGCAGTTCACAAAAGTTATCCTTCAGAAAGGTCAAAATTGCGTCCTGCCAGCATCCAGAGAGCGTGGGCGAAAGAGAGAGAGACAGGGAGAGAAACGGGGGACGAGATGACGAGGGCGATGACTGGGCGTGTGTTGTATTGAAACGTCCTTGACAAAAACATTTGTTCGCCAGCAGTGGATGCTGAGTGGGTGTTCAAATCTAGCAAGTGAGAGAGAGAGTGGGAGAGTGGGAGAGAGAGAGAGAGAGAGTCTCCTGAATATTGGACTGGGAGCATGCTTGATTGCTGAGCGACTCGCTCGGGAACACGCTCGTTGAGGTTGCTGCTCCTTTTGAGCTTGAGGCGATGGAATAACTCAACGCAAATAAAGTTAGGCGCCTAACCAAGAAATGGCATTTGGCTAATTGAGTAGGCAAGTGAGCAAGTTGCCGTTATTAAAAATAAGAAGCATACGCATGTACACCATCCATGCCAACTGACCCAATCCTCTCTTGCTTCTCCCCTTCATTTACTCGGTTGGTTGCTCGCCAACCCCACAAGCCAATTGCTTAGAGCCTTTTTGCTATTTACACAATTACAATAACAAAATATTTACCCTGTTCGTTGCCTCGTTCCCAAATCCTCCTCTTCCTCCTCTTCCCAACGAATTAGACATAAGCCAAGCAACCAAATTGCGTCGAAAATGTTTTTGGCGCACATTTGGCGCGTTTTCTCTGGCGGGGGAAGGTGGGGGATGAGGGTGTTCTGAGTTAGGACCAACAACTTTTACCAAAATTGTATTGTGTGTTTGCCTACGACTGGTGCAGGATGGCCAATATTGCGTACCATCCCCAAAATTATGTTAATTCTTCTTCTTCTTCTATTTACTTTGGGTAGCATTCAAGGTCAAAGTAAAGAACTGGTTGTAAAAACAAAAGCACCCAATTATAAGTGGTACATATAAGCCCACAGATACCCTCTAAAACCGTTAGCACTCCATTTAGTATTAGTTTATGTTACCAAAAAGAGCAAAAGAAGCAAAAAAAGATTCATCTAATTAAATTGTGTTAAATTTAAATATCCAAAATATATTTATAATTATATGTTTCTATTTATTATATTTTGAAATGTCATAGATTAGAACATAGTAGAGAAACTCCCTTATTGAAGGGTAAATATTTTTAAACTGCGCCGAATCCTCTGATGTTGGGCTTAGTCAGTGTTTGCCTGGGCGGCAACCGGAGACACCTATCCAATTTGGATGTGGCAGCAGTGGCAACCACTTGATGCGGCACCCGCATACAATAACTTTTAGGAATTCTATTGTTTGCTGACACTTGACCCAAATCACAACAGTTCCCATCCAAAATATCAAAGGACGCCGATTCGTTTAATTGTCTAATTAAAATCTAGAAGATTTTAGAGCAAAAATCATTTTAATAGCTGCATCTGACGAGGGATTTACTTAAAATTTGAATTTTAACAATGCCACTTTTCATATTAATAGACATTTTATATTCTACATTTTAAATGTTAACATAATATTTTCTATTTCTAAAATTGTTTTTATATTTTCATATTTATTTTTGAAGTAAAAGTAATTAAATATCTGCATATTAAACCATATTTTATTCACTACAAAGATAATATAGATAAGCAAAAAAAGAAAGAAAACAACTCATTTTATGAATTAGATTTAACCATTAGGCCAAATACTATGCTATTCATCATTATATGTTCACTTTTACATATACCCAAATAATAATTAGCTCTTTTGTGACAACTCTAATTAGATACAATTTTGAACCTTGAACTTTGCACCTAGAATTAATAAACAAATAGACATAAAATTCTAATGAAGTCTTAAGCATTAATGAAAAAGATAGAAAGAAACATTCACTTTTTGAATGGTTTATTTTTTATTAATATTTGCATCTGTTAAAAACAAAACAAAATCAAAAATTTGCAATTTCAGGTGATGAAATATTTTTCAACTTATTTTAATATGTTTTTTTAGATAAATCTATCTAATTTAAAAGAAATGTTTTAAAAATTGAGATCTGCAAATTCTTTGTAATTCTAATAAAAAATGTTGCATTTTTACAAATTGAGAGACTCGCCTGTAGACAGATAGACAGACGGACGGATCAGGCTGTGTCTAGACAGAATGAATGAGTATGGCTGAAGGGGAGGGAGGGGAAGCTGAGAAGGGTGTCGAATGATGGCATAAGCCGGGTAATAAATGCAGCTAAAATCTATTTCAAGGATTTTACTTAACGCTAAACGGAGGTCAAAGGCGTTTTGAGTTTCTACAAAGTCAGCAGGGAATGTGGCAGCTACTCATCAGCTCAACTGCTACACAACTGCCCCTGCCACAGCCTGCCTGCCATTTGCCTATGTGGCAAGACATTAAGTATACGCATTGCTGACTGTGGAATTGGAGCAGAGGTTTGACGATTTTAATGGCACTTTGTGTGGCCAGACTGAAGGTAATCGATTACGGCATACACACTTACATACACACACACACACACACACACACATACACACATCCATCAGTCATGGCGAACGTTGATCGGATCGATATGTTAAGTATATCAAATTACGCATAAAATGTAATTTTGTTTCATAAACAAAGCAAAACATTCGTCGGACGAATTACGTTTCATAAATATTTAAACGAGAATATGTTCTATATATATATATCTGAGGGTTCCTATTACGACTCAACGTCGAGAACAAATGCTGATGATGATGATGATGATGCCGAGATATCGAAGACGATTGCTGGCATTGAGAATTCAAATCATTTTGGAGGCAACAGATTGTTTACTATTTCTCGCCCTCAAAAATCAGATATGGCATTGTTTGTTGAACACAATTTTAAAGACTGTCAGGGTTACTTTTACTATATGTCTTCCCTCACCCCCTCTCTATCATTCTCAAGGTCTGAAATTTGAAATAACCTAGAAATGGTATAGACATTATAAGGAATATTTAATTCATTTTGAGTCACTTTTTATATATTTTTTTTATTAGTATAAATTGATTTTCTTTTATACGACTTATCTGATGATATAAAAGTGCAAAGAATATCAATAATAATTACATTACTAATAAGATTATAATTCTAAAATCTATTTACGATGTACAATAAACATTTTCCCATATTATCAATAATTCTTTTATTTAGAAAACTATTTAGAAAATTGATAATAGTAATAAAAAAAATATAGATTCTGAGACATCATCATCAAAATGGAATAACACTAGTTAATTTCTCGTTTTTCTTTTCTCTATTAATAATAAATTGCATTTTGGAAAACTATCTCAATTTCTAATAGAATTTTTATATACATTTGACTGAATATTTGTATGTGTATTTTTTGAGCATAATTTCTTGAGGAGATGTAAATGTGGATAGATGCAAGGGAGAGTCCTTGGTGCCGACAATGACATCGCCCCTCCCCCCGTATGATGTGCGTGTCTGAGGGCATTGACAATGGCAATGGGGCAACCAACTGTTGCCTTTGTCGATAAATATATCTGAGAAATGAGGGCGACATTCGACAGTCAACGGGTGGTGAAGGAGGGGGAGAGGGAGGGTGACAAATGGGTGGCTCGGTCAAATTGCGGCGCCGCCTGTCTCCAGTTGCCAGTCGCCGCCTGCCAAGGACAACGCTCACATTACCAGCCCCATCGAGATGCGCATAAATTTCGTCAGTCGGAGGCCTCTTTTCCACAGACTTTGTGGCAGAATGTTTGAAAGCGTTTAGCATTGCAAACTATGGCAAACATTTTGACGATTTCAATGTCAGGCTTCAATTCTTGAGCTGATCGATTCAGGAAGTGCTACTTAATATGCCAATCTTTTGCCCGTTGACCGTCGCATAAAATGAATAATTTTCGATTCAGCTTTTGATCTGCACTTGATGTCCGGCTACATGTGTGTGTGTGTGTGTGTGTGTGTGTGTACTGTAGGCGAAAGGGGTTTAGATCAGTGGACTGTTTAACAATATTCAGCTGGCGACAGGAAGCAGCAGCGAGAAATCAAGTTTAATATAAGCCCCAAGCGCCAGTCATGGAAACACTGGAATATTATAAATATCTTAACATTTGTTTGCTTTCATGGAATATAACCTTGGGGCTCCAACTGGAGATGAATATGTGCAAATTGTGCCAGAAAGAAAAGTGCTTGTTGCCATTGGAGAATGAATCTCACTTTGAATGCAAAGAGAAAAGTGCTCAAAACGAAATCAGTTAAGAATTAAAACTAATCAATCCTGATTGATTAAATGTCATTCAATCATCTTGATAAAGTTATACTCTCTTCCTCAAAAGACCTTTATTTTTCTTAATTTAACGCTATTCATTAAACTTCGTTATTAATTTTTTGACTTAAATTATAAGAGACTGCCATAAATCATAATAGATCGGAACACATTAAATTACTAATTTATTTTTTACAATGGGTTTTTCCCTGATCCTAAAATATTGCCAATATTAAAATCGATCAAAGATTCCTTAAGGGACTCACGCTGGAATTGAAATTGATTAAATTGCCAGTGACAATCAATTAATTAATTAATAAATAAATAATTTATTTGTTTTAACTGATTCCATTTGAATCTAATAGTAATTCAAAACATTTTTGTGTCTTTGTTTTCTTTTGCTCGATTCATGTATGAAATCTGCCTTGAAATGTAAATGGAAAGCTCAAAAGCTCTTTTTTAAGGAGAGCTTTACAAAATTTAGGGCAACTCGCAGGATGTGGACACTTTGTGGGAGTTAGTTGCTCCATGTTGCTCCAATCTGTGGTGTTTTTGGGCTTTGTGCTCATGTTTTTGTCAAAATGGTGCCAAGGATGCGGCGCATTAAAGAATCCCTCACGTATGGCCAGCAATTATGTATTATGTATTAGCAGAGAGAGGGCAACGCGGGGGTTGCACAAGCTCCAATAAAGTTAACAAAAATAATCCGAAGGTTGTCTTATGATAATACGTAGCAGCAACAACAAACAAATCAAACAAAGCAAACAAACCAACCCGCAACGCAATTCAATCAGTTTTGCCCGAGTGAAAGCCTATTCGGAACCGAACCACACCGAACCGAACCGAACCTAGACCGACTTAGGTTTATGTGTGGGTCATAAACAGTGAGTGGAGCCTAATGAGTACCTTCAGAGAGCAGAGTTGGAGTGGGTTAAAACACATACAAAAACATGTTAATACTTTGTGTTTTGTTGTGTTTTGTTGCTTACTCGGCCTAAATGTCCCGTTTATTTGCACACATTTCAAGGTTGTATTTATCCTGTTTCACCAGACGTTGATTAACCAAATATAATATATCTTGGCCTGTCTTTTTGGGGATGGCCAACTCAGCTTTGCTAACTGCGTATTTGTGCTCAAAAACAAAGGAAATTTATTTTTGGTTTTGGCAAATATTTCAAAAATTGGTTAAATTCTAGTCAAACATTGAAAATTGTACTTAGTGCAAATATTTTCTATTACAACAAACAGTAATTCACGAATGTATTTAAACAGAATTTTTGGAACAAGTTTTATGATATCAAAAATCTTTTTTTTTTCTACTCGATTTGCACCTAATAATAATAAATAGAAAATCAATTTGTCGGGTCAATTGAGGGTGTCCCAAGTCCAGACAAATCTTCGACAAAGCTGATAGAAATATAACTTGTAATTGTCGTTGTTTTAATTTATCAACATTCCTGAAACGTAATTTTGCCAAATTGATCAATTTATTATCCCTAACACTTAGAGGGCAATAAGAAAATATAATTCAAGATAAAATGAAAAATTAGTGGAAAGTTCCGGTGTTTAAGTTGATATTCATCGACTAAATCGTTAATCCTTTAGTTTATTTTTATCATTTCTATATACATTTTTCTATGATTATTACATTATATGATTTTCATTGACTTGAATGTCCTCGCTTTGCTGGAGCTAAAGAAGTTCGGTTGTTAGAAACATCATAAAAATATCTTTTAAATAAGTATTGCAAAAGGGTTTAATTTAGTGCTTCATATTATAAGTTGTTTAACATGATTATATTTCTCAATATATAGCTACAATCAGAAAATAAATTTTAATAAAATAGTTCCTCAGGTTAGGCGAAAAAATTAATTATATATTTAAACAAAAATATTTTCTAAATAGAAAAATCGATTTGACATTGGTGTGAATAAAATACCGTTTTTTGCATTGGCGTCTGAAATGGAAAACATTTGCAAATATTGCAATTTTGAAGGATGAAATTTGCCTCTATAGAAAATAGAATAGGGTTTTATATAAATTAAAATGTCAAAGTATTAATCTGT
Organism: Drosophila longiperda; assembly: GCA_035042125.1. Classification (NCBI taxonomy): domain Eukaryota; kingdom Metazoa; phylum Arthropoda; class Insecta; order Diptera; family Drosophilidae; genus Drosophila; species Drosophila longiperda. Next base: position 1,747,241 of record JAWNLV010000130.1, read on the forward strand.
ATTCGATTGTTCAAGTTGCTATATCTTAATGTATCTAATTAACAGTAAACTACACTTGCCTGAATTAAAGTCATTAAACTGTTAACTACTTTTGCAACTTTTCTTGTTTAAGCTGTAAAAAGAGCTGAACCTGATATAAGAATTTGTAACATTAATTTTTAATCTAAATTACATATGAAATAGCTTGTAATCCTTTGGTATATTTTTTAATCCAAGCGAATAATAGAATAGAATTACTATAATAATTGTTGTGTAATCTAGGGAGTGCCAAAGATAGATATATTATTTTTAAGTTGCTGTAAATTGATTTTTGCATTTATTTTTTAAATTATAATTTAACTTAAATAGATGTGTGAATTCCAGTTCAGCTACAATGCACATTATGATCTTAAGAATAGCCCAAAATATCAGAATATCTCTGAGCGATATTTGATTTACTCAATTGGCTTTTTTAGGAGACATCATCGGAGGCTAATAGTCATTAGCTAAAGCATTAATGTTGCACGTTTAACCTGAGAGTCATAAAAATGAATGTTTTCACTTTTTGTTGGCAATACTTATTACCACTTTAAGCACTGACAACCAAAGACTGCAAGAAAAACAGCAGCAAAAAGCGATTTGTTACAACTACAACGCATATCACAAAAATAATATAAAAAGTGGAGAAAAGAGAGAGATAGAGAGAGGATGGAGATGGGGGGGCGGGCTACCATTGAGCGACCCAGATATGAAATACACTTTCTTTGCTTTGATACGAGTATTTTTTAAAGTTTCTCTGGTTTATATTTCACAGTTCACTCAACTCATTTCGAGGTCTCTCTAATAATTAAATGCTCAAAATCAAATTATGGAAACTCGTGCCTTTTGTTTGGCATCGCTGACTGCAGCCCAATCATTTCCATATGGGCGACTACTGACGAGATGATACTAAGAGAGGAGCTTAGGCGGGGGGGAGGGCAAAAGTAAACAAGAAACACTTTCCACGCACACTTTTCGTTGACCCAGAAAGCTGGCTGAAACCAGTTTTGGCCGCTGACGGGTTAAAGAAATGCAACAAAACTACAAGAAAGTAAGACTGAAAAAAACTTTAAATTTATTATAAATGGAGTACACTTTCGCTTATGAAAACGAAAGTCAACGGACTTTTGCACCAACAACAACAACAACAACAACAACAACAACAACAACAAAAGCAACAAACAAAACAAACAAAACAAACACCACAGAAATGCGTCGCGTCGGTGAAATGGCGGAGAAATTTGTCAGTCTAATGGGGGCCAGGCAAAGTAGGCTGTGCAACGGGCCACAGCGGCATTAAAAAGCAACAATGAGCATAAAATACACAACAACAAAACAACGTACAGCGAAATGCAAAACACACACAAAAAACACATGCAACATACAAAACGCGCAAAGTTCAAAGCTGAAAAGCGTACAAAGTCGCGCGCGTTTCTGACGCGACACTGAGGCGTTTTATGTACGCCCCTGAAAATCGCAGCCAGCACGCGACTTTTGCAATTGACCCAATTTCAATACACACCGCAAGCATTGAAAATGAAATAAAAATCAAAAATAAAAAAAAAAACATAAAATATAAAATATAAAACCAATATGAGCAGCTTGCTAGCCTGTTAAATAGTAGCAGAAAACAATAAATTATTTGGAGGTTCCAACATTCAATCTGCCATTTTTAGTAGTATAGATTTATGTAAAGAAAAACAACTACAAACAAAAACAAAAACAAAAACAATAATAAAATCAACTGAACTGAACTGATCTGAACTGAATGCCTTTTGTTGCCTTTTGGCTGCGACAACATCGGGCAACCTTTAGCCAAGGCAATACTTGAATAATAATAAATAAAAAAAACACAATACATTTTCCATATTACTGTTAATGTCACCCACACCCATTATTTCAATTTGCTATAGGCGCTAAATGGACTTAGACCGTAGTTTCCCAATCTATTCGAATGACATGGACATGATCTTATGATTTCTATCATCATTCGGATTGCTTAAGGTCGAGACCCCAAGCCACGCCTTGTATAATTTGAGTTTTATTAAATTTTACACACACTTGAGAAAATTTCGACCTGCATTTTTCAAAACTAAAAAAAAACTCTTGAAACACACGAAAATCATCTGTAAATAAAAAGTATGTCCTGAAAAATCTGGAACTATGTTTTGTGCATTTGACCCCAGAATTAAGAAAAGAAAACTGCTCTATTTTTGAAAGACTGTCAATTTTAAAAATATATTTTTTGACTGATAAGTTAAGCTGTAGTTTTTTTTTTGAGTGCAGCAGCGTTTTAACAAATAAACACAAATATGTTTAACTTATTTATGTATGATTATTAAAATTCAAGCAATTTTTTTTAATATATATATATATATATATAACACGATATATATATATATATATATAACACGATATATATATATATATATATAACACGATATATTTTTAATAAGACTTCAGAGGCGTTTGTAATAGTTTTAGTAACACAAATTTCCGATTACGTTCAATTTTATTTTATATAAATTCATTTTAAAAAAGATTGTTAAAACTATCTCAGCTTATCTAAAAATCAAAATATTGGAATTTAATGTGATTTTAGCTTGCTTGCATATTAATTTCCAGCTGCACGTGAGTTGGCCAAACCAAAACGATGTCAATAACCCAGGTAAGGCACTTAAATTGCTAAAATGTATGTGTATGTATGTATACATAAGCCTATGTATATATTTATATATATATTTGTATATATCCAGTGAATATGAAATTTCACTTGGCTGACTGCGCCGACGCAGCTGCCGACAGCGAAAGTGAAACTCGAAGAGGTTTTTGAACTCGACAAGTGCCCGATTCAGACGACGACAGCTGTGATCGGGCAGGATGAGGGGGGTTAGCTGCTTATGCAGTTAGGGGTGAGTGTAAGGTAAGAGAGGGAAGCAACGGGTGGAGAGGTACATCAAGAGGCACGACGACAGCCAACTGGCCTCGCCGCAAGTAACTGGAGCGGAACCAAAGACAGCGGCAAAAGACAAATTGTACAATTTTACTTTCTTTTTCACATGCAACTGCGTCAAGAGTCGAGAGAGTCGAGAGAGTCGAAAGAGGGTTTTCAGTCCGAGGGGGAAGAGTCTGGGGAGCCTAAGTGTCAATGAACTAAAACTGACGACGCCGAAATGAAAGCGCCGTAACCCAATTAAACTGCAAACATTTTTCAGACTCAAAAAACTTTTTGACTTTTTGACTTGGATTTGAAGTTGGTCTTGGTTTGAGTTTTTGCTTTTATTTGGCAAGTCTCGGACTTGGCGCCAATTCTATGCACGACGACGACGACCAAAGAGCCTCGGCACTGAAATATGCCAAAAAAGGTCACAAACAATTAGCAACTGTCGTTTTTTAGTTGCCCGCTGCTGTTGTTGTCGCTGCAAACACCCGCAACTGGCACTTCCCCTGCCCCAGCCACTCCCTTGGCGCGACCATGTGCTCTGTGCTCCAAAGCCACGCCATGAGCCAAGCTCAATGCTGTAGTAGCGCAAAAAACAACAACAACAACAACAAACAAACAGCAGTAAACATAACAACAACAGCAACAAGTAAATCGGCAGCAGAGGAGGCCGACAATATATAAAATAACCTCATAATTGCCGTTGAGGGCCTTTGCAATGAATTATGCGAATTAACCTCAAACATTGACGCTATTTTTCATGAGCATGCAAACAAATTTTGGACAAGTTGAATTAACTTATAATGCGTGTTTGGTTACGCATGTATCCGCGCCAAACAAACAACTAAAGCAGCTTCTCTTAATATTTAACATGTTGATAAGTTATGCTCTGCGCAGCATAAGAGCGAGTTAACTTAACGGTTGATTTTGCATATGAGAGATAAGACTCTCCTCAATAGTTTAGTGGTTGCTCTCCGTCTGGGAGCAACAGCACCAGCAGCTGCAATTCGGCAGCTTATCAGTTCTAAGTGATCGATCAGAAGTTCAAGACGCGGCGCGGTATTTGACATCGCTTGCCTATTTGATATCAGCTGCAATTCGGCAGCTAATAAGTTCTGTTTTATCGATCGTGAATTCAAGTCGCGGCGCGGTATTCGACATCGCTTGCCGAAATATACATTGTTTATAATTTGCTCAACTCGGAGCTTACAATTAACAATTATAGCTAGTTTAAGTTTGGCCACGAAGGCAAATAAACTCTATTTATATTAATGCAAATTTCGGTGCATTTTTATTTTGTTGAAACTTTCGATAGCTATTGAAAAAGCTCAATAGCTCAACATTTGGTGACCCCGACGTGATTCTTTCGTTTAAATAAATATAAATTATTTAAACGTATAGAGTTAACAAACCTCGCGCACGCGCTCTTTCTATTCTCGTTTCGTTTTTGTGCTCACTTTCGGTTCAGGTGTTTGACCTGCATTGGCGCCTGCGCAGTCGATTCGCTTATCGCGTTTGCATTAACAGTTGCAGCAGCCGTTTCTGCATTGTTATTGCTTTTCCGTTTCGTTTTGCTGGCGCTTGTTATTGCCCTCAATTTGACATTGCGTCTGTCGAACGTGTGCGTTACATTTGTGAAAAATTGACTGACTCCTGCAAAAACATTTAAAAATGCATAATTCTGCTGCCGTTCAGTCTCCTGGTGCCCCGTTTTACAAAGCCAAGGCCAAGGCTATTGATGAGCAACTAAAACGGATGGCCAAAGCAATTGCTCCGGAGCAAATTGTACATCTCAGCGAACAAGAATTGGTTGTTCGGCTTGAGGCGTTGGAAAGTACTCAGCAGGCATTTTACAAAATGCATGACGCATTAGAGGAGCTGGATTACGATGAAATCGGGAGTGAGCTACGGGCATGTTTTTGATGACCTCTCAATATTAGTTAAAACCTGCTTGCGACGCGAAATGGACAAGCGAAAGTCATCATCGCCGTTGTGTTCTACTATGAAGCAAGATACATGTGGTGACAATCGCACAGTGTCTCAAGGCAGAATCCGGTTGCCTGAAATCAAGCTGCCCGAGTTTAGTGGAGGGTATACAAAGTTTGCAGAGTTCATAGCGATGTTCTCTTCAATCATTGATGCGGACTCAGGACTTTCGGATGTGGAGAAGTTTCAGCACTTGCGATCGTGCTTGAAAGGATCAGCCTTAGATAGTGTTTCTTCGTTGGAAATCAGCAGCGCTAACTATCCAGTTGCATTGGAGCTCCTCAAAAAACGGTTCAACAACAAGCGTCTCATGTTCCAAGCACATGTCACGGAGATTTTGGGTTTGGATTGCATCGAGTCGTCTTCAGCAGTAAAACTTCGAACCCTTTCGGATACAGTTAACGCCAACATTCGCGCTCTACAAAGCCTGGGCAACGTTGAGCAGATTGCGTGCTTCATTATCGTGCACAGTTTGCTGAAGAAAGTGGACAAGGAAACGCAGATCAGTTGGGAGGAGACATCACCGATGGATACAATTCCGACCTGTGAACAGTTCATGGCATTTCTGGATCGACGATGTCAAAGGTTGGAAAACGTGGAACACGCTATGGCATCGTATACGCCTAGCTCTAACGTGGAAAAAAGTAATAAAATCGTTAACAACAGTAGAAAGGTCTTTGTTGCTACAAACTCCAACACAAATAAATATGTGTTTTGTGAGACCTCTGGCCACTTAATTTACCACTGTTCCCGTTTTGGAAATCTGTCTCCGCAACTGCGTCTACGAGAGGTAAAGAAGCTCAACCTTTGCATCAATTGCCTGTGTAAAGGTCATCGGTTAAAGGAGTGCAGCTCCACTACCTGCAAACGTTGCAAGGCCAAGCATCATACGCTTCTGCATTTTGAGAATCAGATTAACGGTTCTCAAGTTAACGTTGCTCCGCATCCGCCTGCTGCAAACCCTTCTGCAACACTTGTAGCCCAAAATCTTAGTCAAGACATGGTGCTCTTGGCAACTGCTGTAATCAACATTAGAAGTAGTACTGGAGTTTTAGTACCATGCCGAGCGCTACTTGATTCTGGCTCGCAGGTGCACATCATTACGTCTCGTCTAGCTCAGCACCTCCAGCTGCGAAGGCATCGCTCACCTACGTTGATTTCTGGATTGGGAGAGTCTACTGTTGCCTCAGATGGCTGTTCAGCCGATATAAGTTTTCAATCGCTAGCATCTGGGTACTCTGCCAACATCTCCGTTCTCGTAGCTCCGTCTATAACTGGAAATCAGCCTAGCTACGACATTAGCCCTGAGCTCTGGAATATACCATCAAATATTCGCTTGGCTGATCCAGAGTTCTTCAAGGCGAACAAAATTGATTTGTTAATTGGAGCTGGCCTGTTTTTTGAATTGTTGTGTGTCGGTCAAATCATAATCGCTCCTGGTTTGCCCATTCTTCAAAACACTCAATTGGGCTGGATAGTGACAGGAGGAATTTCTTCAGCGAGCCCTGCCTCATTGATGGTCACTAGCTCGGATCTGATGCCAAATCCTAGCCCCAGATCACACGCTTGATGAAAACGTTCGTCGGTTTTGGGAGGTAGAATCGTGTTCTCGTTTAGTCAACGAATCTACCAAGGAGGAACTTGATTGTGAAGCGCATTTTAAACAAACTTTGGCTCGTTTGGACACTGGCGAACATTCGGTTCGCCTTCCAGTCAAGCATACTGTGGATCTACTTGGAGATTCATATCAGCAGGCACACCCGAGCATCGAAATGGGTCGTGCAATTCGTGCACAGTGTAAAGGCGCCGGTTCCGTCTTCAAGGCGCACGTGAAGCAGCGCAAGGGAGCAGCCAAGCTGCGTTCTCTGGACTTTGCCGAGCGCTCTGGCTACATTCGTGGCGTCGTCAAGGACATCATTCACGATCCTGGTCGTGGTGCTCCTTTGGCCGTCGCCCACTTCCGCGATCCCTATCGCTACAAGGTCCGCAAGGAATTGTTCATCGCCTCCGAGGGCATGCACACCGGCCAGTTCGTCTACTGTGATCGCAAGGCCACTCTGCAGATTGGCAACGTGAGGCCCCTGAGCCAGATGCCCCCGAGGGTACCATCGTCTACAATCTCGAGGAGAAGACCGGTGACCGTGGCCGTTTGGCGAGCACCTCTGGCAACCATGCCACGGTGATTGCCCACAACCAGGACACAAAGAAGACCCGTTTTAAGGTGCCGTCGGGCGCCAAGAAGGTGGTACCATCGGCCATTCGCGCCATGGTCGGCATCGTTGCCGGCGGCGCTCGTATTGACAAGCCCATCCTCAAGGCCGGTCGTGCCTACAACAAGTACAAGGTGAAGCGTAACAGCTGGTTAAAGGTACGTGGTGTTTCCATGAACCCCGTCGAGCATCCCCATGGTGGTGGTAGCCATCAACATATTGGCAAGGTCTCGACAGTCAAGCGTAACACATCTGCCGGTCGCAAGGTCGGTCTCATAGCTGCCCGTCGCACTGGTAGAATTCGTGGTGAGCACCCTGCAGATCTGGAGCAACGGTCCAAATGGAGAACATCATACCCGGGCGTTCACATTAATGATGTGGTCCTTGTAAAGAATGAAAACTTGCCACCTCTTAAATGGCCACTGGCTCGGCTCGTGTGGTCGAGATTGTTGCTGGTGCTGACGGCGTTTCCCGAGTAGCTGTTCTCAAGACGTCAACTGGAATAATAAAGAGAGCTGTGCGCAAGTTGTGTGCGCTTCCGAAAGAGGATGCTGTTGAAAGCCCGTGTCTTTCAACGGGGGGAGAATGTTTGGTTACGCATGTATCCGCGCCAAACAACAACTAAAGCAGCTTCTCTTAATATTTAACATGTTGATAAGTTATGCTCTGCGCAGCATAAGAGCGAGTTAACTTAACGGTTGATTTTGCATATGAGAGATAAGACTCTCCTCAATAGTTTAGTGGTTGCTCTCCGTCTGGGAGCAACAGCACCAGCAGCTGCAATTCGGCAGCTTATCAGTTCTAAGTGATCGATCAGAAGTTCAAGACGCGGCGCGGTATTTGACATCGCTTGCCTATTTGATATCAGCTGCAATTCGGCAGCTAATAAGTTCTGTTTTATCGATCGTGAATTCAAGTCGCGGCGCGGTATTCGACATCGCTTGCCGAAATATACATTGTTTATAATTTGCTCAACTCGGAGCTTACAATTAACAATTATAGCTAGTTTAAGTTTGGCCACGAAGGCAAATAAACTCTATTTATATTAATGCAAATTTCGGTGCATTTTTATTTTGTTGAAACTTTCGATAGCTATTGAAAAAGCTCAATAGCTCAACAATGCGATTGAACTTATTCATGATTGATTGATTGATTGATTGATTGATTGACTGTATGTGGGTGTCTGTAATATATGCGTAATATATATAATAACCTTAGCGCCCTACGACTAATTATGATATTTAATGCTGTCAAAACAGTTCGTCGCTCGAGGTCAATGCCCCAGCCCCAAATGAAGCGAATCATCAGCGACTATTACCCAAAGCAATCATCACAATTCCGATGTTCCAAACGGTAAACTCGTGCCGAGCATGCGCAACTCAACATGCGCAAAGCCAGGGGAAAGAGAGAGAGAGAGAGAGAGAGAGAGATAGAAAAATAGCAGCAATCAAACGGGTAAACAGTTAGTCGGGCAAGCAAGAAACACAGTTAGGCACATTTCAAATGAAATTGGAAAGCAAAAGCGAAAGTGTATTTTTTCTTTCTTGTCTTGGTTTGCTTTTGATTTTAATTTGTATGTTGCCTGGCTACTTAGTATTGTGTGTTGGCAACAATTCTTCAAATTTCTTTTGCTATTCAATTTCGTTTTGTCAACGTTTTCACTTTTGACTTTAATCGTATTTTGTGTGCTTCTTCTTCTCTCCATTCATTGTTTCTCATTGCTGACCAGAAGTTCAGTTCATATCAAAAGCTGAATAGCTCAAGACCAAAAAAAGAAAGGAACACTCTCAATATGGTCCGATCATCATTATCATCATTGCATATTCACATCTCATTAGATAATTACAATACACATAATGAGAGGGAAATTTGTGAATGGATATGACCCAGTTTATACATCAGGGCTAAGAGCTTGCCATCAAACAAACTTAGCTTAAAATAGGCACAAAAAATAGTTATTTTTTAATATGAAACTGAAAATAGCATTCATTTGGTTTGTACTCAATTCAATATTATTGAATACTTTATTAAAAATTTGATTCATTTAGAGTTGCTAGATAGAGAAAGAAGTGAAGTCCGAAATATAGATCTAGATTTATATATTCATTAAGATTTATTTATCGCTAAAACAAGGTCAACAACAAACCAAAAATTATTTAGACTTTCAAATTTTATTCCACTCAAAAATGTGAAATTTATAAATAATTAAATATTTTAATAAACTTTAAAGAACTAGATCTTTTAAGAGAGCTATGGGAATAGCTTAGATATGCTCTCCTAAATTATATTAGTCGTCTAACAATAATGACCTAATAATTCTCTGATTTCACTATAAGAAAATCTTACATTATTGAATCTTTCAAGTATTTAAAGTATGTTACCGGCCCACTCATCCGCAATTTAGAAATTCCCGAGTATTTTGTATTTCTGACGATTATTTTTCAAAGTTTATATATAGTTTTTGAAAAGTATTGCAATATAATATATATACACAACTTTAAATAAATTAGTTGAATTAATTTCGTATCTTTTATTAAATTAAAATTAATTAATTAAACAAATTAATTAATTTTTTTATTTTTAAATTTGTTTCTTTTTATTAAGTTCCTTGCCGATATTTTAATTAATTTTTTCATTTTTCATTAAGTGCAAACTTAAAGCCAAAAAGTATATTCAAATAACTCTGAAATGTGGAAGCTTAAAGTTTTGAATTTAAAAACTAAAACTAAAACTGTCCATTAAATTTATAATTTAAATTGATAACAGATGAAGATGAAACAACCCATATATATATATATATATATATAGTAAGGTGGAAGTTTGTAATACTCTTGCAGAAAGTGGCATGCAACATATGCTCTACAATAAATGTTTATGTGCATAAATGCATGATTATTTTGAATATTATCAACCACAAAACTAAACACAGAATTGCACCTTGTGTCTCGACTTTCACTGGTGCCTGCAGCAGCGCTGCTGACCCAGAAACTCCAATGACACATCAACCTGGCCGAGTGAAGCGTTTAATAAAGTTTTATTCAAGCTCATAAAAAATGCAACTGGTGTTGCCGCTGCGGCGACCAATGTCAGGAGAAGACCCTTGGCTAAAAGATCAGCCGACCGATACAAAAAAAAAGGGCCTATAAAAACTGCAGGCGTTGAGGAAATGAAGTTGTCGACATCCTGTTGCCCCTTGCCCCCGCGATGCCCCCCTTCCTCGAGTGCTTCTGTTGCAGCCGGCGACTTTCTTAATGGCCATCGCTTGAGGCTCAAGGCTCAAGGCTTAGGGCTCCGGGATCAGGTCTCAGAGCTCAGGTTGTGGACTCATTGCTTAAAGCTCGCTGGTTCAGTCAGTGTACACATGTTGCCACTAAAAATTATTTAAGATGACATTGGTTCGAAGCAACGGCTAACTGCCTGTTAACTGCTTTAATGCTGTGTAATTCCCGCTGGGTAAGCCGCAACGGTCAGCAGCTGTTTAGGCCATCTTGTTGCAGTTGCCACACAACAATAATTGAAAACAACATCAAATCTATTAGACAATTTTTAGCGCTTTCGTTTTTGTACACACCCCGAATCGGCAGTTAAATATATATATACATGTACAATATATCTGCTGATCAGCAGCACTTTTCCCATTGAAAGCAATTTAATGTACAATTAAATACAAAAATTGAGACATCGACGATAGATCAGGAAAGTTCAGCACTTTCTTTTTGGCCATGGCACATGGCACATGGCACATGGCACATGGCAAAACAGTTGAAGTTCAACTCAATATTTTATTTGTAATTTGGCCTTTTATTGGGTAGGTGGGCATCAATTACCCTACTCGAGAAACTAAACTGTACCGAAAATGCAGAAAAAACGACAAAAGAGACATTTAAAAGCCAATCAGAAAAAGAAAGTGAAAAGTGTTGCAACAACAACAGCTGCAACAACAACAGCTGCAACAACAACAGCAGCAGCAGCTGCTGAGAATCCAGTTGGTGTTTTCATCAATTCATTTCAGAGGCGCTTTAAAGAAAGTGATGCACAATTTGAGAACAATAATTTGATTTAAATTAAAAATCATAATCAATTCGAGATGAATCCCTCAATATCATCTCGGGTGTCATTGCTCCGGATTGAGTACAGACGGGTTTGTTGAACCCACAGCAATGTCTGAATCTAATTTACTATTTTCACCGCAAATGCGAGGCGAACCCAGTCAAAAAAATATAAACAGACTCAGCCATGGCCAAAAGTGAGAGTTGAATGCTGAGAGTAAAAAATTTGAATGTTGTTTGAATATTGAGGTCACTCACAGTTGAAGTTGGTGCTGGACTTTTTTTTGGAGTTGGAGTTGGAGTCGGAGTTGGGTTTGATGATAGTTATCGAGCATTCTTCATATATTTTTGTGTTTATAATTTTCTATAACACATTTTTCACAGTTTCAGCTATTTTGGCCGTGACGCATGCGCCCAAAACCAACTTTCTTTGAGCGCTGCCTTTGAAAGAGGTCACTGAACGAAAGCAGACACTTCACTCCAACTTACCATAATGCAAAAATAAAAAACTACAACAACAACAAATTTAACTGATAGAGTTAAAGCCACATATCAAATATCATCTGGTTAGTGAAGCGTTGTCAACGGCAACAGCTGCGTTGATGTATTCGATTTTTTCTGTTTTTTTTTTTTTGTAGGTGGGGGGTGGGGGGTAAATCGAAAAATGTTAACTGATAAATTTTAACTGAAAGTGCCATACAAACCAATAAAGGACACAAGCTAATTATAACAAAACAACGCAATGCAATCCTTGAAACTTCCTTTGCACAGCTGCTGCTCTCCTTATTTGAATATATATAAATATATATACATATATATTTTATTTGGGTTCTTTAATTCTCTAGTTATACATTTATTATGCACAGAATACCTATAAAATATATATGTTTGTTTATAGTTTATGTTTTCAGACTATCAAAGCCCAGTCAGAAAGACTCTAAAAGAGACTTTTGACATCGTCATGTAAGTTATGTATTTTATAATGAACTATAGTGTTTATTTTAAGTGATCAAAAATGTACTTTCAATAAAAAAAAATATATTAATTAGTTTTCAACTGGGTATACCAGTTTGATGCCAAAATTATAGTAGAAGAATACATTACTAGCTAATTTATTAAGAAAATTTATGGTAAATCAACTAAAAGTCATAAGATTAAAATTTTGTAACTTCGTTTTATTATTATTATTATTATTGTTAAAATTGTAGTCTACTGCACTGCGACCTATTAGATTTATTGTGCCCCCTTCTGAGCTTATAGCTCCTCCATCAACCCCAGTTCCTGAATGCCAGAATCTTTGATGGGTCGAGTCCTTCTATGTCATTGAAATTCATTGTGTGTCTAGCTTGAATCGTACTTCATAAACTACTTGGTTTGAACTTGGAAATTTCGCTCGAATATATGTTCGGGTTTTATTTCATCGGTAGGTTGTACCAGGAGTGGAAGTTCATCTGAAAGAAGTTGGGCATCTGTATTGCTTAGGATGTGTCTGCTCCTTCTGCTGGCATCACTAAAAGCGTAGCTTTCTGTTGGATTGTAACTTTGTTGCTGATAAACTATTTGAATTTAGTTATTTGCTAAGCTGGTATTTTATGAACATCGTGAAAAGAATTCATCTAATGTGAAGAAAAGTTCTTAATTATTTTGTTTAAGATTTCCAATCTATTTTAGATTTACTATATATTAATTATAAATGATTAATAAATATTTTATTTTCTCTTTCTTATTATCGATTTGAAAGAAAACACAATCAGATAAAAATAAAAGTGTGATTTAAAAATGTTTAAATTTAGTTCTTTTTGATACAAATGGAGGAATCAGAATCTGAATTGATCACATTATAAATTCTATGAAAATCATTAAAGAGTACAGCGAACAATATTAAATAATATATTTTAATGAATAGTTAAATTTAAAAAAATAAATGTCAAAAATATATATATTCAATATAATCTCATTTCAAATAGGTCCGACAAAACAAACGATTTGGCAAATTGATGAGTTGCCTGCCAAAAAAAAATACTTGCTGAATATTTACAGAAAACGCTGACAACGAGAATACTAACTGAAAATTAGAAATTAAAATGAAAATGAAAATGAAAATGGGAGAATTGTGGTTGTATTGCCGTAAAGCGAAGCGTAATCAATGACCACATTTCTCTGTTTCTGTCTCTATCTCTCTGTTTCTCTATCTCTGTCTCTTTCTCTGTTTACCCTGCTTCATGTAGCACTATTTTAATTGTGTTAAGACTCGCATTTTAAGCCAACCTCCCACCAACCTCCCTCTTCAACAAGTCAACATTCACTTTCCGGTGTCCACGGGTCATTCACGCTGCCCGCGAGTGCCAAGTGCGAGTCTCAGCAGTTTCGAGTGCGTCATCAACGTCGCAATTGTCTCGGCCTCAACTAGCGGACATTGGTCATTGGCCGAGCCAGCAGCTACCTCCAACCCCCCCCCCCCCCCCTCCCCTACACTCATCCAGCACACCCTCAGGAACCCATCGTAAGCATTTTGTTGAACTTGAAACGTTGTCATGCAACGAAAGCGTGAAAATTGTGCGCTATTTTTTATGGTTTGGTTCTGTTTACATTTTAGTTCTGGCTGATTCCAGGAAACAGCAACGACACCGAAACCCGAAACCCGTTGATGTTGGCACAATTGCAACACACACAGCCAGGGAATGGGACTGGGACTGGGACTGGGACTGGGACAGGGACAGGGATAGGGATCGGGATCGGGAGAGGAACAGGGCGATGTGTGATGTTGAGTATTGAATAATTGCTGAAACCTTGAAATTGACAAAAGCAAACTAAAACTCAACAAACCACAAAACGCTGACAACAATTTTACTTGCACACATAAATATATATATAAAATTATATGGCAAAATATATAAATTCTCGCTTATAGAGCAGATTTAAACATAAACACATCAAGTAAGAAAAAACAAACTTTAAAGATTTAACAAACATTTTGCTGTTGTTGCATGCGGCGCATGTGTGGCGACTTTCCGAGAATTGTGTGGATGAGATTTTGAGTTCAACTAGATGCTATGTGGTAGATATTATCATTATTATGGGTAGCGTGAGAAATAATGCCTGATTATACATAATATTATGCCTGCCTCTGTGGTCAAAGTGGGTCACTTGTTTTCAATTTCATTAGAATTGGCATCTGCTGAGGGAGGATAGAGTTAGAAAGTTAAATAGAATAAGAAAATATAATCATATTCAGTACTGTGGCTATGCTTTACTAAATCAAACCTAATATTAATCAAATAATATAAAAAAAAAAATTACCTAACAATATAATAAACAATCTAAGATTTTTAAATACAATTTATTTTATGTATTTTTTTGAACAATCTAAAGTTGTATGTTAAGTATTGACATATTATTATTATATTTATAATAATAATATAAAAAATACTATGAAAAATATGATATGCGGTGTACACATTAAAAACAAAATCTTATTTTAATAAATAAATTGCCTTTTTATATTGTATATTTTAAAATAATAATATATACCATATAAAAAACTATGTAAGCGTTTTTAAGGAATTGAATACTAGCAATTAAACAAATTTCATTTATTAACTTTGCTATTTACGTATTCAAAGGTCAAAAGTCAGAAAAGTGGGTGCAAACGACTCTTGAATTATCTATTCAACTTAATCAACTTTTACACCCTCACGCACACACACTGAAACACACACAAAAAAACTTATCTCTCAACACTTGACAACAGAACCGTTAGTATTACATACAGAAAAAAAAAATAAAATAAATAAATTTTTTTTTTAGAAATATTTTTAAAAGTCTTTTGCCATATTTATTTTTATCTTCATGTTTATATCTGAAAAACCTTGATGAATAAAATAAGAGTATTATAAAAATTCAGCAATCTGCACTCATAATAATAATAATTACTATAATTTGTAGAATCTGCTACGATTTTTCTTGCGAGTGTAGAATTCTACGGAATCCATTCACTCGTTCATCAATTTAATGGATATGCCAAAAAAAAAAAAAAAAAAAATACATGAAAAAACCTTTAGTAACCAGGAAAAGCAATCGTAATCATCAGCGGAAAATTGTAGGAGGAGTGCGGCAAGGGCTATGCGGAATACGAACCCAGAACGGAAGTGGGTAGAGCCAAGACATTGACCCCAAACACATCACGCAGGCAACGGGACTGTGGCACAATGACCCGGGATATGTGTACATAAGTGAATCCTGGGTTAGGCTAGGTTTGGCGAAGATTAATAGCAGATGCGAGTTGAACGAACCCGCGATGCGGAAACGCTTACAATTCGGACTAGCGTTATATAATCCTGGCAGTAAAAACAATATGGCGTCGTTCTTGGTTCTTGAATTGGATTTGTATTTGGGTTTGGGCTTTGTGTTTGTTTATGGCCAATGCTGCGTGGGGGGGGGAGGGGGAGCCAAGTGACAGGCAGGAGTTAACCTTGAAGTTTCGCAAGTGACGATGACAGCACTGCCAACAAAATTCAAAGCTCTGCTGCTGGAGCCAGCTAAATACGCACCCCAAATGAGCATCCCAGCCACTGGCCCAAAAAACCCGAAATTGTTCCGGGCCCCGGTTATTCATTCCATGCCCCACCAGCCCCACCAAATGTTGGAAGTGAGTCAGAGTGTAGGAGTAAAAACACACAGCCAGGGGGCGGGCTGGTGAAGCGTAAAGATGCCAAGGGTTCTGGGTTTGACAGCCGGAAGCTTTCGCATTACGTTTGTGGAACCGGAAGCTGGCCAGCAAAGGCAGAGCCAAATTTTGCCTTTTAGTGGTGACTTCTTGCTGAGAAGAGAACGAAGACAAGACTCAAACTAGTTGTCACAGATTGGAGTGGGACCCTTACAGGTCCCGGCATAAGTTTATGGCAAAAATACTTGACATTAAATCGATAATAAGTTCAAGATTCCAAAAATACTACATGTAAAATGTGAACAACTCTGCTTCGTAAAAGAAATCGATGGGATTTGCCAATGGATAAACTAATCAAGATTGTCCCCTGATTATAAAGCTATGAATGAGGGGCAAGTTGACTAAAGGTTAAGCCTGGTCAAGGCTGTAAGTAATTTTGTCGTGGTTTTTTTTTATTTGCTTTCCTTTTCTTCATATTATTTTGGTTGGCAATTAGAAACTTCCAGCACAACATGGAGGAACAGGGCTGCCTGGGTGGTCGTTAAGAGGAGCGCATCATAAACAAGCTACAAGTTGTGGCCTGTGGCTTGTGTCTTGTGGCTACCTCTGACCTACACCGTGCAGAGTTGATTAGCCGACGTGCCGCAGGACAAGGGCAACATTTTCGCACATTCGCAGCAACATTTTCATTTTTACGCTGCGAACTTCATTCACAAAAATGGTCTTCATAAATACTTCGTAACTGCCGGCAAAGGACTGGAAGTATTTTACGAGGCAGTCAACAAACTGCGCATTGAGTAGGCATGGAGTTGTTGGAGAGTAGTGTGTGGGGCATGAGCACATGCGTATGCAACGTGAGGCATTTAACATGGCCAAAAAAGTATGTTACTTGAAAAAGCCCGCTCCTTTTTTACCTTCGCAGGTTTTCCTGGAAAACGCATTTCAGTATGTTCAGTATGTAATACAAAGTGAATTTGCGTAGCACATTTAGTTTAGTTAGTGGAGGAGTATGTGGCATGGGGCATGAGAGGAGGCAATTGTGACAGGCTGACGACAACAATAGAAATGACGCACTTGGTTTTTTAGGTAATGTAACAGGCGCCAAAGCAAAGTAGCCCCTAAATGTCAAAATGAAATGCGCAACAGAGAGCAAAGCTTTATTTTCTGTGTGTGTGTGTGTGTGTGTTTGTGTGTGTTTGTGTGTTTGTGTTTGTGCATGTGTGTGTGTAGCAAATGGCAAGAAACTTAAGGCTTTTGGCTTTGTGGCCTTGTGGCCAGAGAGAGAGAGAGAGCAAGAACGAGAGAGCGAAGCTTCTCCATGAGAGCGCGCAGCCAAAGTTGAAGCGCGTGCAATGCCAAGGCGAAAGTTCGAGCAATGTCAAAGAAGTACAGTCAACCTAGGCGCTGGGCAAAAAAGCTTGCGGACACTCCCCTATGCGAACAAAAGCTTTGCAAAAAACTGCGAGAGAGAGCAAGAGAGAGATAGAGAGAGCTTTCAGGGGTACTTGGCTCAAGGCTCGAGCAGCAAATGCCGTTATTGTTTAGCGTCAATCAACGTTAAATGCCCTTCAACTTTTGTGGTGCGAGCGAGACAGCGATACAACGAGCAGGCGAAAAATTTCCATAGCCCCAGCGTAGGCGCGCACACACATAAAACACACACACACACAAACACACATGCAGACTTATACGTTCAAGGACGCTGACGGCCATTACAGCCGGCAAGGTTAACGTAAAAGCACAGAGTAAAAGAGACAGCAACACTGACGTCGACAGCGACGGAGGCGGCAGAAAGCTGCCTCTTTGTGGTGTTGCCTTAGCAACGGTGAAGTTCAAGGTTACCAGCTGAAGGATTTCTTTTGCTTTGACATTGCCAATGGCTCCCCCACACTCCCGCTCCCACTCTAGTGGGCCCAACACGTGGCCAATGAGTGTGACTGGAACAGTAGAAATATCCGTCTCCGTCTCCGTCTCCGTCTCCCTCGCTCAATCTCACACTCTCTCTCATTCTTCGTGTGTTCTTTGCATACTTAGCGGCGCATGGAGCTGCTTATTGTTTGAATGGACTTGGTCCCGGTCCTGGTCGTGGTGCTTACTGCTACACCTGCAGCCCGATAACCTTGAGTTTTGTATGTTGCCACCGTCATAAGAATTGTTGATTACATTGCGGCGCGTGACTTTGATTTGATTTTTAAATGATTCTTTTAGCAGCTTTGCACACAAACTTACTTACTGCTCGCTCCTCCTATGAACATGGAGGCTGGCAAAGCCCACGCATAACGGGATTCGTTAAAGGTCAACATAAGGACATCATACCAAGAGCTGGCTTCTTATCGACAACACCAAGTCAACGACGAAGCCACCAAACAACTCGCATTTACCCACGTGCCGTCGTTCAAGTTTATTCTTATGAACTTCTCTCGACGCGGGACAGAAAGGGGCAGAGGAGCACCGAATAGTTCAAGCTTACACTCTTGAGTTTGAGTGGAGGCACTGCAGACTATTTCTTGCCACTCGAAATGCAGTTTTTGCTTTTGCTTTTTTTTTTAAATTATATTACAGTTACTTAATATAAGCAAGTCAAACTCTAATTTTTTATAATTAGCTTCTTAATAATATATATATATATTTTTTTATATATAATATATGTTGTCAATTTGCGAAAACAGGCAATTAAATGTCGATTAACTGTTTCCTAATCGCTGAAAACTTTACGTTGAATTATTGCCTACTTATCGCCGCACAGTGTATACTTATTGTTTAATTTTAAAGTAAATATTAACATAAATTAAATTTAAAATTTCTCAAATTCAATGCTTCAGTTATTAAAATATTAAATAATAAATATATATTTATATTATTTATTCTTTTTATAATTATTATTGGCTAAAATATGAACAATACTAAAAATGATTAAACAATTCTGAGCACAATTTTTTTATTCAATATTTATTCCTTTATTACATAAATCTTTTACAGTAATTTAGAGAGTGTACCTCAAATTCTTAATATTAAACTTTGAATTTATTACTGATAGGCCATACAAATGTCTTGCAATTAAAATTTATATCACATTTATTCAATTTATATTCTAATAGTTATAACATTCATTTTTAATTATACTTAACTCAATTTATTTTAAATATTTTGTTTTTTTTCTGTGGGAATTATTATAATAATAATAAATATATTAGTATTTAATAGTATTTAATATAGCTACAATATATATTTAATTCAACTATTTATATAATACCTACTTGCTTGAAAATAAAAGTAAATATTAGAATAATTTATAAAATAAGTTTTATATTAAAACTAGCTAACCACTTTGAATAATCGATAATATATCGGAGCACTTCTCTATCCGCTAATTAGCGGAAAAAACTATATAAAATTGATCTTTCTGTTAAGTTAATGGGTTAGTGGCACGCCACAAGTTCAAATTGGCCAACACGTTATTCAACTTGTTGTACAACTTTGAGCTGACTTTGACGCACTTGGAGAGTCAATAAAAGCCATGTTTCAATTAGCGGCAAATATAAATTACCAGGGTTCACACAGCGAGTGACGACATTCTTTTGTAGCCATAATAATCAGGTGGTGTGGCCAGGACACTCTATAAATAGCCAATGCCAAAGCAACCGGCCGGCCGGCCGGCAGCAAATTCCATTTTAATGTCAGAGAACCAGAGAAGAGCCGTCGAGGAGAGCACTCTCCGACCCCAGGATTTGTCCTCTGCGCACTCAGAGAGACCGGCTGCGGCTACACACGTTCACGGCCAGGGTCATTGCGTCAATGGATGTGGCAATTGGCAAGTGGCAAGTGTGAAGGAGGCGACAACATGCAACAAGGGCAACGCCAATGCCAATGGCAGCAGCCGTGTGGGCTTCGATTTTGCTCGGGTGCAATGGCAACCCTTGCACTTGAACCAGCGCACGCGGCAGTTGCATGTGCCACATCAAGTGGCACTGGTTGGGATGTTTGACCTTCATAGTGAGCTTTCGCACCGAGCTTATTTTTAGTAGCAAGCCAATCGAGCGAGTGAGCGAGATGGCAACAATAAGCATTGCATTCAAAAGGTCATATTCGTAAAATATATATGTGTGTGTGTGTGTTCAAGGTCATTGCTGCAGTCGCAACTGCCAACAGAACAGTAATTACCTAACCCAATCCCCAACAAGCCCCAAGGGTTGCTCACCCATTCCGAGGGGGCGTTGCTGACACCCCCTCGACATTGACGCAAATTGCTGAGGGTCAAGTGCATGGACATGGCTCAGGGTGAATCAAATTAGTTTGGTGCCCACTCTTAATACACTCTGAAAAAAATATCTCCCTACATACATATTAATCAGAAAGTAAATTTCTAAAAGTAAAGTTTGCATTTCTAACAACATTTCTCATTGAACAATTCTTTAATTAGCTTTCTATATCTTATAATTTTATTAAACATCTGTATTTGTTCATTTCACATATTCTTAGAACAACATTCTAAATTATAAAGCAAATTTCAATTTTTTTTCTGAGTGTAACAACCAAATAAACGCACCACATCCTCAGATCTCAGGCGACAAGTTGACTTCAACATTGACACTTATTTAAATTAATTCAGTTTCCCGAAATATTTTTGCTTATGCTAATAAGTTTTTTTTGTGTATAAATCTTTGTATTCAAAGCGAACAAAAACTCAGTTCTGCAATTCCAGAACAATAAGGATTCAGAACAATGAGCACTCATTGCACATTCGCCGCCGTTTAATCATCGCATCGGGTAAATCCCACAAATATTTAAGAACAATGCTTAAAAGTCGACTGATATGTTTTTCATACCCTTGCAGAACTGAGGACTTTAAAGTTTTGTCACAGTATATTTAATTTTGTTCCTACGAAATCGTCCAGCTTATTTCCGAAATATGGTATAGTAATTAATAGTTATTTTTATATATTCCTTTTAAACCTTGGCTAAATTAAGAAATTATTCATTTAAATATTAATTGTGATTAATTTTGATAAAAAAAAAATAAAGCTAAGCTAAATTATATTACTATTAAAGTTTCTAAATTTGTTTAAATATTTAAAAGGTAGTATTTTAATCTCACAGAAACTAAAAATAAATTCCCGACTTACATATCTCAATGTGATATTTTACTAAGTGGTTTTCCGATGGGCCTTACTTTAATCTGCGCGATGTTCGATGAATAGGGGTTTTTTTTTCTGGTACCATACAAATTTAAAAAAAAATTTTTACATAAAATTAGAGACATTAAATTTGTTAAATTCGCAATTGATCGGTTTTAAGCCTATTTTGAAACAATAAATGGTTATTAATTCTTAAATGATCGGATTGGGCTTATACGATAAGTTGCCCACAGATCATCTTATATCTCAGAGTGTTAAATTTATTTTAAATTAAATTTTGTGTGTATCTAATAGAGAATATTTTCACTTGTTAATTCCAAGGTGTTTTTAATCAGCAGAGGTGTATCTATATATATTTTATTTATAGGTTATTAGCTTGTTTCTCTGGGGCTATATTTATTATTATTTTTCTAGTTATATTTTCTTAAAGAATCCATTTATAAAACATGGCTAAAACACCATATTAGTTTGCTTATTTGCCAACATAAATTTAAATTACAGATTTATTTCATAAAAGTCGACTATTTAGAGCTCACTTATAGAGCTTACAGATTATTAATTACCAATAATTAATGTATTTGTAAAAATTAGCTGCACTTAAGACAAATTTTTTACATTTGACAACGTTATGAAAAATACGAGTGCTGTGGCGAAATGTTATTTTAAAAGACATTTAATTATCACATGTTCAAGGGTATTATATTGGTTGGTATTCGAGAGTGTGGACGGCCCCAAAGTGCCATTGTATTCTCCTGGGCACAATATATATATTTGTACATTATGCACATATATATTTATTTTACATATATTTATGTAGAGTTGTTAAATAAAATAATATCACCACTCTCAGTTTATAAGTTTAACGAACTTATGAATACGTTTTTAGATGAGGAATACAACTTTAAAAAAATATTATTATATTTTATTATATAAATAACAGCACAACTGTTTCAATGTGTACCTATAATTAGAATATAATTAAACAATTTCTATAAAAAATCATGATTATTTTTATATTATTTTGATACTTAAAAAAAAAATTTTTTTTTAATTCATTTAGGAGCAGTATCTATAATTAATAGAAAGAGAGCTAAGCAATATATATTTTTTTATTCAGATAAATGTCGAATTGGTGCTATTATTTTTTCCGCAACTGTTTGTATATTTATGTATATATATATATGCATATGTGTACTTATTTAATATCAAATGATATGCAGCGCACAATTAAAAATGCTGACGCGTGAGGCAGGCAATCAGGCAGGCAGAAGTGACAGGAGGGAGGAGGCAAGAGACAGGCAGGCAGGCAGGCCATAGACCGTGCGATCAGTCGACTGGCCATTGTACTTACTTTAGTTGTAACGAGGGGTGGGCGACAAAGAACGAAGAAATGACGATGACGCTGACGACGACGTCAACGTCGGCGCTGACGTTGACGTTGACGTCTACGTTGACGGATACAAAGCAGAATTTCGAGCATTTGGGTAAAGAAGTGCTTACGCGACGACCTAATTAAGCGGTCAGCAGACGGTTCAAGGGTGCGGAGAAGCCCGGGTCCTTGTGCGCTTTATGCATTAGGAGCATTATGCAGGCCGTAAAAATCACACAGATCACGATACAAAGGCATGCTTCTCTGATGATGATGTTGGTGCCAGAGGGAGGGGGAAATGCGGGGTTGGAAATACGCTTAATCTTTGGTTCAGTCACTCAATTCAAGGCGAAGAGCAAATGCTACTGCAGAAACTCAACTGTTCAAGTGCTAAATTGCTGCACAAAGCATAAAGCATTCGAGTTAAAATTTCATTTGGAATTGGAATCTGCATTTGCATTTGCATTTGCATTTAAAAAAAAAAAATATTTCCACTCTCACAAAAAATGTTTTTAAAAGTCTTTCTTAAATTTGTAAGCCTATGAAAATTATGAATTGAACGAAAGCTCTTTAAAAAACGCAGGAAAAATAATAATTTTATTACAACTATTAACATTTAATATATATCAAATTATTAAATTAAAACTATTTTATTTCTATAAAGTGCGTTTAAATTTATCGCTGCTTTTTAAACTTTTTTCCATTACAAATTAAAAAAAAATAATATATATATATATTGGAGCAGTAATTACTAAAAAAAAGAATATTAAAAATCAACGTTTTTAATCTGGTTCTTCAATTCGTAGTGGTGCTATTATTGTTTTGGCAAGTGTAAGTCTGCATTCGCAGTTGTAAATCTGTCAAGTTCCACTGACGCTGCACTTGGAAAGGCGACAAAGTTCAGGGTCTGCAGCTGCAACTGCAACTGCTGCAACTGCAACTGCTGCTGCTGCTGCATCTGCTGCTACTTGGCTGATATTTCTTTTGTGTGTACAAAAGAAGGAAGCAGCTAATAAGTGGAGTGAAAGACAAAAGACGAAAACCAAAAACTCAATACTGATGCCGGAAATATGCTGACGCTGCCGTCGCCGGCGACGATCTCTGGCTCGACGCGGGTCAATCAAGTTGTCCTTGGCTGCGGCTGCATTAATGCTACACATGGCAATCGGTTTGTGTGGTCAGTTGGGTCAGCTTGAGTGGGATCACCGGATGCGTCAGCTACTTCTGGTTTGGCGTTACCACTCAGCCACAGATTGGAGTCCAATCTCACAATCTGGCAGTTTAGAGCATAGTAATCCCAAAATATTACATTTTGATTTATTTGTTGGCATCTAATTATTTATATTGAGGGTAAGGAAAGATGTCTATATATGTCAGTTGATATAAAAACCTTTTTATAAATATAAAATATAAAATAAAAAAAAGGTAAAAACCTTTTACTCAACCTTTTACCCCCTTAAAAACATGCGACGATGATTGGATATCAAACGATTTATTTTTACACTGTAAATATCTGCTAATTAATAAAGTATGTTAATCTCAAAAACAAGTATATCTATAATTTATCATCTATTATTAATAAAATTCACAAAAACTTATTATAACAGAAATATCGATCGACAAATTATAGATTACTAATAAAAGTTATTTCATAATTATATTTTTACTTGATCAGCATCACCAAAAGAGTCGAATTAGTTTCAACAGTTTGAATTATTTATTTTCAAATGTGTAGAACTCCGACAGCCGAAAGGCAATTTGGATATATATCCGTATTTTTTATTAATCGGAAGTAGCCAGTTCTACAAATTATTATATAAAATAAATGGGTTTTAAGTCACTTTCATGTCATGTCTATCTTAGTCATCATATAACTGCATACCGGAATATTCAGTTCGAAAACAGACCTTGGATCAGATTTTGGTCAACTTCCAAAACTTCGTCATTTGTTATTTACTGTTCCTCCAAATTGCACAAGATTAGCACATTTTTTTCTCAACTCAATTTAATTCTTTCTTACTGCCTGGTTTCAGGCCTAAGCCTTGACATAAATAATTGTGTACTTAAATAAAGAAAAACCGCGCAATTCTTCAGGGTCTGCTTGGCTTTTGCAGAGGCTTCCTTTGGCTGGATGCATTTCTGGGTGTGATTTACGGCGACTCTCGTCTAAATTATGCAAAACGCAGCCCAGGACATATAATTCAGGCAATTATCCGAGGACGGGGGAGCAAAAAGATAATTTAAATTATCGGTGGGGGGGGGGGACACTTATAACAATGACAATCTCAATCGGAATGTGGGCGTAATCATCAGACGTCAGCGAGCCATTGAACTCATTTTCAGACTCTATTAATGCCCACACAAAAGCACACACATACACACACATTCACACTCATATACACACCACACACATTGAATTATTAAAAGAAACAAAGACTTGCTGATGCTGCAGCTGGTGTCCAATAACCGCCGACTGCCCGTCGGAGCCTTTTTGTTTGTTATTGCAACTACTTCAATATTTTGTATATATATACAAATGCAAATACACTCACAAGATAATCGGTTGACTTATTTTCTTATAAGAAAAATAAATAATAATTTCTATATATAAGAAAGTAAATCTTATGAATAGTTACAAGTTTATCTAAAAAAGTTTACCTAACATATACTAAAAAGTTTATATAAAATTGTTGTTTTAATTTAATCTAATTTATTTTATAATTTTTGATATTATTTTTACGTCAAACGATTTTAGCTGATATTAAATTAATAAATAATAATAAATATAAAAAACCTCTAAAATTAGACACATTTGTTCTTAATTGAAGAAAAGTAAGCTTTAATTAAGAAAGGCCAATTTTCAATTAAGAAAAGGAAATTCTCTCTTTTTAGTTGTGCGATTATTTTTTTTCTGAGTGTATTTATGTACATATGAATGTGTATATATTTGTACTGGTATATTTCGCATTTTCGAACCCTTATCGGGCACTTGCCAGGTCGATGTTTATAATATAAAAAGCAGAGTTGTTGTCAACGCATGTTTACATTTTACGAAAGCGAACAAACACTGAGTTTGTTGATCTTGATCTGCCTGCGGAGCTCCACATACACACACACACACACACACACAACATACACACTCAGTTAGGCAGTAAAGTGTCCAAAGCTTAACAGGAAATGAGCTGAAACGTGAGCCGCCTTGGACAGCGAGTAGAGTATTATTAAAATAAAACAATAAGCGGCTGACTCACTTGGCAACCGCAGACCACCATCGCAGCGAGGGAGGAGGCTGAAGAGGAGGAGGAGGTGGAAGTGGAATTGGAGGAGGTGGAGGGATTGGCCCCACTCGACAGGGTCAGGGGCCACAGCGGCAGAGCGACTATATTTGGGCCAGACAACAATAACACATCAACAATAACAGCAACAAAAACAAGAGCAAGAAGAAGAACAACAACAAACGCAACAACAACAACAAAAACAACAGAAACAACATTGACAGGCGGCAATGCGGCATATTTTCCACGCTCCAAAATTGGGTCAAGTCTTGGTTTGCCAAGCGAAACTCCGCATCTGCACTCAGAAAAATATTGCACCTACATTTATGAATATTTGGCATACTTATCTGCATCTATTACTATATAATTAAGAAAGTAAATTTCAACAATTTCTAACAACTACTTTTTGAAAGTCTAAATATCAAAGATTTTTTGCTCTAACATTTTTCAAAATGTACCTACAATCCAGTGCAGGATTTTCTATAAAAATCTTCCATTAGCTTTCTTGTCACCTATTTTATTATTAGTATTATTATACATTAGTATTTATGGACTTCGTATATACACATTTTTCATAGTTCTTAAATTTACATAGTTAACAAAAATACAATTCAGTAAATTACATTACTCTGAATTTGAAAACATTTTCTTTTCTTCTAAAAATTTGGGTTAGCATTTCAACGTTTTAGGAATTTTTTTCCTTATAATAGAAAATATATCTAATAAAAAGTGTTTCGAGATATTATAAATAGTTCGCCTAATATTTAGAAATTATTATTAGAAAAATGTTATATTTTATGGCAAATAATTTTTTTCTTAGTGTAAAATGCGGCAGCTCCTCTGCCAATGAATTGAAGTCAAGGTGTCGACGAGGTATGCATGTGTGTGTGTGTGTGTGTGTGTTTGTGTGTGTTTGTGGCTGAGTAGTGAAGGTTTTTCCGCGCTGGGCTATTTAGAGTGTCAGCGTCAGCGTCAGCGTCAATATTTGGATCTGGGCGTCGTCGCCAAACAGTCG
Organism: Drosophila longiperda; assembly: GCA_035042125.1. Taxonomy (NCBI): domain Eukaryota; kingdom Metazoa; phylum Arthropoda; class Insecta; order Diptera; family Drosophilidae; genus Drosophila; species Drosophila longiperda. The sequence goes on from JAWNLV010000130.1 coordinate 1,773,905, forward strand.
AAACAATTTCAACGCTGCGAACTGGACTGACCTTAGCCAACTAACTATACAATTTTAAATTGCCGAAGGCAAAGCAATCGAAAAAAAAAGAGCCACAGCTCAGCACAGATCAGTTCAACTGAGTTGATAGTTTTGGGTTGGGCTTTGAACTTGAACAGCAACAGCAAATAGCAAATAGCAAATAGCAAAAAGCAAATAGCATTGCAAACAAATTGGAAAATCAAACTAAAAATCATTGCTACATTGACAGCAGCAGTAGCCAGGTAATTACAAGTTCAACACTCGCCCGCATCTACAAGCAGACAAAGATACAGAAACTGATACAGATACAGATACAGATACATACAGATACATACAGATACAGATACAGATACAGATACATTATCGAAATCACGGTCCACAGATTGAAACCAGTTTTCCTTCGGAGACGCTTGCTCATTCATGAGTTTTATGCTTGTGTGTTGAACGCATAAAACACCGTTAGACGTGAATAAACTATATCCACTTCCGATATTTCGATATTTCACAGTCACAGCCCTCGTTAGTTTGTTTTTCTTTTTGATTCCGTTTTTATTTGCAACGCCCCAATGACATCGATGATGTTTTTTTAACGTACATTAGTAGTTCTCAGCTATAAATATATATATATATATTTATATATATATATATACATATGTATACTTTTTACACATCTATAAATATTTAACTTCCTTAACATATCAATCAAAATTCAAAGTAAAATCAAACTTGGAAACAGATAATAAATTTGCCCATTATCACCAAGTATGGTTAGTAAAATCGATAACAGTATAGATAACGGTCAAAATGATTACTTAAAATCAACAAAAATCTAACCTTGGCCGCACTTTCCAATTATTACATTTAATAATATTTTACTGCAAATTTGAAGATATTTTTGAAATTTACTGGCAGCTTTATTTTTAATTTATATTTATTTCATACATTTTCTTAAGTAAAATATATGTGTGCAAGTATAACTGTCAATAAAAAATGTTGTTGTACTATTATTATTTTTAATTATCCTTTTATATACAATTCATTATGATGGGGAAATGTATATGTTTTGGCTTTTGTTTTTCGGTCAAGTCCAATCAACGTCTTCTAAGTCAAATCTTTAAAATTGCTAAATTATGACTCATATGAATATTATCTTTACTTACTTGAAAATAACACTGAATACTATTTCGTATGGATTTCCAGGAACAAAGACAAAGAATTTATTTAAAAATTTCAATCTAAACATTGATTTAAGCATTATAATGATAATAATAAAAAAAAACTTCCGATAATTTTTGGAAAACTGAACTAAAGTTAAGTCACATTTTTCATATTTTCATTGACAGACCCTTCCATTTCTCTGGGACAGTTAGATAAAAGTCTCGATTATTTTGGGAAACTTATTAATTGTAATACAATAGCAAATGTCTTTTAAAAGTGGTTCATGAAATGATCCTTGAGCTGAGTTATTATGTCCAATATGACAAAAAGGGATTTCAGATGTGCACACATTATAAAACATTAATCCAATAACTTAAACGTCAAATAATACTTTTTCTACACAGCCAGTTTTCAGAAGCTTTGCACGTTCGCGCAACGTTCGACGATCTGTCTGGCAAGGCACACAAACACACACACACATTATATATATATATATATATATATATATATACACCTAGCGACTGACAAATGTCTGTCTCTATATCACAACAACAGCTTTTTAGTAGTCGTTTAACCTTGATCTTGGCAATATGATAACCCTAACCTTGAGCCACGTTTTGTGTTTGATTTTTTTTGTCGGTTTTTTTTCTTGCTCGTTTTCATGTTTTTTTTTTTATTTTTTTGTGTGTGCTTCGTTGTTGCTGGCGTACTTGAGTGTGGCTTGTCTCTGTGTGTGTGCATATCCAAATGCCTTTTAACTTTGGTCTCTCGAAGCGTTTATTAGAATTTGCTTAAAGAGAAAAAAGCATTTTGCGTTTACTTTGGCCCGTCTGCGTTTTCAATTAAGCTGAGCTGATCTCTCATGTGTCCACCAAATCGCCGTCCCCTTTCCCACCACCAACATCGATCAACACAACGGACAGAACATCGGTCAGACTGCGTCAGAGCTTTGCGATAAGAGCAAATTGAATTCGGCTTTAACTTCCGCCTCCATTCGACTTTGGAAACTGAAGAGCAAAACTAGTCGCTAGTCGCTCGTCGCTAGTCGCTCGTCGCTCGATCATCATTTCAAGTTCACCTCAGTAATTAAAAGCACGAGCCCCCCACGATTGTTTATTGGAATTACGTATGTATGCATGTGTGCATATACATATATATAATATATATGTGTGCATCTTGATTTAATTTAATTTGATTGGATTTGATTTTAAATGCCATCTACTTATGACAAATTCACCCATGTTCCTCTCTCTAATAGTCTTCTGCCACCGACTCAATATCAAATGAATAATTCCTTAAAAATGTGTATTTTATATTGTAATATATATATATATATATATATATATATATATATATATATATGTATATAAATGTGAATGAAATATTAGCACAACTGCGATATTTTTTTCTTACTTTTAATCAACAGATCAATAGTTTTAGAAAGCGATCTTAGTTTTGATTTTTATAAATAAAATACAGCTAGTACTGATCCTGGAGTTCATAGCGATATATTGTATTTATTTTCATTTATATTCATTTATTTTTTCATTGAATATACATTTAATTTCATACATTTAATTTTCATATACATACATTTCCCTATAAAGTATTTAATTATTTAATTTTATCTATAATAAAAATTAAGTTTACAACAATGAATAAAATTATTGTATTTCTTGCACAGACATTATTATTATGATTAGTACTCTTACTGCAATTTAAGCACTTTATATAACAAATAAGCCTATATCATAAAACTCAAATTTTTTAATTTTAATTTAAATTAAATAAGTTAAAAGCTGTGAACAAAATATTTTTTTTCTGTAATTATCACTTTTTTGGAAAGTGTTTTTCCACTCATTAGTTCGTTAAGCTAAAAAATTTAAAAAAAAAAAGACAATTCGCTCGCAACTGTAATAAAAATAGGGCATTTTCAAATCGAAGTGCTTTTAAGAGCTTTTCACCTCGTGTCCTTGACCGTAAGTCCGTATCTGTTTGTTTTCTTGTTTTAATGTATTGCTTGTTTGTGGGGTTATTGTTTTCTTTTGAAAGATGTTTTTGTGCGCGATTTCGTCTGTTTTTTAATTGTTATTATTTGCAAAATAAAAGCTTGATATTCAGTGCTGAACTTCCAAAGTAATTTGATAATTACTTACATATATATATATATATATATATATATATATATTATGCTCTCGGAGGTGCGGCAAATTTCACCAGGCATAACCTTGAAAGGTAAATTAATTTTTTTGAAATTTGCTTGCGTCAGGGTTAAGTAAATCAAGATGCCCATAAAATGTGCTCCGAAAAAAGCGTTAAAATTCTAAATAAACAAAGCAAAGAAAAAAGCATGTAAAAAGCAGCGACAACAGCAAAAAAAAATGCAAAATTTCGAAGAAAAAATAAGTATATTTTTGTATATATAACTATATATATATATATATATATATATATATTTGTATAATGATATTTATAGGGACATATTAAAAATTCCACTGGCTAATGCGGATTCTGATTGAGATTTCAATGCACTTTTGCTGGTTGTTTTAAAAAGCAATCACTACTGCTGCTGCAACAGCAAAAGTTCTTATGCGGGAAAGCGCCAGAGAGAGAGAGAGAGAGAGAGGAGAGAGAGAGCGCTAGAGCGCGCGAGAGAAAGAGCGGGAGTGTGGTTTAAAAAAACAGCAGCAGCAACAACAAATCCAGACAATAACAAAACAAAGCGACGCGTCCTTGAAATTGCGCGACTGGGCCGCTAAACTCGAGCGTCGACGGCGACTGAGACGCAAATAACTCAAAGCACAGCGTGCTGCTCAGGAAAGGTCTAAGGGGAGGGGTCTCCGCGGTCTGTCTCTGGCTTCTGATCCACAAAGAAAGAGCAAAAGAAAGAGAAAGAACAAGAGAGAGGAACAGTAAGAGGGAGGCAGACTGACAATATGACGTGCGATTTGTGAGTAACAGTCGCTAAATTTACATTGTACGCTGTACAACAATGCATCTGAGGACGGCCCAAAAATAAAATAAATTATTTAAATATGCATGACATTTGTCACACGTACATATATAAACAATTGCAATTATAATTCAATTGCATATATCTACGCACCAACACAACTGCCGTATAAAAGATACGAAAAAAAGATATGAACACCAGAAGCCAGTGTTTAATTGCTTAAGAAAACATATCTAACTATATTTACAAAAAACACTAACAAACAACTATATTTTGTTTTCTTAATTAATTAATTATAATCCTTAAATTTAGTATTATTTTTAAATTATGTAATTATGTAATTTAAAATACGTAAAAAAAAATAACTTTAGCAGCTTTATAATTTTTTTCTTCCCAATTTAGTATTTACTAAATTATGTGCATATTCATAATTTCAGCTCGTTAATTTTAAGTTGTAAATAATTAAATGTTTTTCAAGATATTAATTTAATTTAATTAATTTTAATAAGTTGTAATAAGCTATAATGTTTCTGAAAGGTTTTATTTTTAATTTACTTTATTTAAATTTTACTAAGAACAGTGAACATTCCTTAAAAAAAATTTTAAAAATAAAAATTTAATGTAAAAATGACAAATTCATATTAAAATTTGAATTAACAAAGGGAGTAATAAAATTAAATATATAGTTCGAAAATCCCGATATTAATATATTTCATAAAGTTTTTTATCATTAAATGTTGAGAGTTTGCGTCGTCATAAATTGGTTTTCCCCGCAACCAGAAAATATAACTTTGTTATTCGACTACAGAATGGCCCCTACTGAACTTAAAAATAAATAAACAAGTTGTTTTCAAAATGCTGAAGCGGAATTCAAACTATACAGTATATAGTATATAGTATATATATATTCAGATTATATACTATACCATATTCCACCTGTAAATAACACCAACTAGGCTGTTTGGGCTCACTGGACCCTTTAAAAAATAAGTCAAACAGTTTTGTATAAAAAAGTGTACTAATTAGGAAAAGATAATCTGTAAAAGAATTGATAAAAATATGGACAAATATAATACTAATACTAATACTAAAAAGTGTTTAATAAATGTACAGGGTATGTCATAGTTGAGCTGATAACTTTTTCTTGCCTGCATGAACTTGATATTGCATTTCAGTATTTTTGCGACTTAATTTCAGTTTTGTGCAAATAGCAGCGAATTAAAAATGTGCCGAGTTCAAGGACTGTTCTTGCACTCCAATAATGCATTGCGAATATATATATATATATATATATATATATAGAGAGAGAGAGAGAGAGAGGGAAATATAAAGAAAGCATTTTGTATTTGCATTTAGCAGACTTTTATTCAGGGTTGGATTTTATTGAGTTTTACTCGATTTGTGCTGAATGCAAATGCTGTTACAATTTTCATATGTTTTGTTCTGTTATGCTCATGAAACCATTATAAATCAAAGCGCACATTTCAATCAATATATGTTCCAAATCGCACGTTTTACGGGTTTTTGGATTTCATGCTCCCAGTCTCGCGTCAACTTTTGATTTACGGATCGTATAAAATGTAATGAACATTCGCACAAATAAAGCGAAACATGTGCGTCTCAGATTGAATAAATCAATAGATGTACGTTTGATCGTACATAGTACATATGTATATATATATATATACATATGTATATATGTACGTCACTACTGATTGTTGCTAGGCGAGAATGAGTTAATTTCCAAATGGAGGTCTTAGTGTGTGTGCCGAAAGCTGAAACTAACAACTACAACGGATTCTGCTCATGTTGACTACGTAATACCCTACATAAGCTCAGCTCAATGAATGTTTTGGTTTTTTTTATTTATAAAAGGTAATTTTCAGTGTTTTTTTTCATATAATTGTAATTGTAATATCGTATATTATTATTTATTTTTTTTATTAAGAACGATTATTAAGAGTCTTTACATCGCATTTAAGACAATTTACGATTTAAAAGAATTTATTTTAAAAAAAGCTTACTTTAACTATATTAACATAATGTTTATTTCTATTTAGACACATATTTTTTTAAATAGTAATGAAGAATTTCTTATTTTTAGAACTTTCCCTTCGCCTATCTAGATCTTTATACTACAAACCTTTATATTACAAACCTTTCTATATTTCTAAATGTGCTAAAAATTTAAAATTATTACTAGAGTGATGTAAGCTGATAGATAAATTTAATTAAAAAACAAAACAGGGTATTCAGAATGAATTAACGAGTTATGTACCAAAGTCGAATAATAACAAAAATATGGTATGATATAGTATACTTATGTCTGTGTTCAGTATGTATATTCATTTAGGTAGCTACAAAAACCGCAACAACAACAACGAAAATAATAAACAACAATATTAATAAACAATAATTGTTCAAGGCCAAGTTGCGAATTTCGCTTAGAACAAAACAAATGTGAAATAACAATAATCATCACAACAAAAGCGAGAAAAACTTGACAGCAACACTTCAACGGTAACAGCTTGATTTTGAGAATACCCTGTAATCTGTCCTCGCATTGAAATGTGTAAGAGAACTTGTCAACTTTCCGTTATGACGGATAAATGTAAAATACCCAAAAGCGCAGTTGCTTGGAGCAAGAGGTATTTGAACAACAGGTGGCGTTAAATAAGTAACTACAAGGGGGCGCGGCAGGTGGTTCGTGCTGTATGCTTACACGTATATCCCGTTATTTGCAGTTGGAATACAAATAATTTAAATAAGCTGAAAGTATACAATTTGAAGCTGTAATTGAAAACGTGTTTCAACTGTTGAAAATATGTAAAATATCAATAACAACATTACGATTACCTATTACATATGTTAATAACAGTGATATCAGTGACAGTGATGCTAACTTTTATCTCTAATAAGGAAGAACAGTAATGTCAATTCCGAGTTAAATCCGCATTGTGCAAATTGTGCTAATCCATTAATGAAAGTGATGCCACTGTTAGTTAGATTAACCCCGATTGTTTTGCTTCAGTTAGTATTTGTCTCTATTTATTTATGCTCTATTCCGAAAACTGCGCATTATTTAAGATCATGTTTTTATTTCATGCGTAGTGCAAATACTATTTAAAACAACTATTAAACTTGCATACATACATATAAAAATAAATATTTCAACTTATTGCCCATCTGGGATCTCTGAGTAATACGAGTACGAGATGTACTCGCTTTTGAGTACATTTTGTTTTTTTGTGATTTTATTTTTTGGCTGGCATTCGCTTTGTTATTATTGTTTTTGTTTTCTGGCGCGTTATTTGATCGCCAACCAGAAATGCGAAGAAAACGCGGCGAGTGAGTGAGTGAGTGAGTGAGTGAGAGAGGCAGAAGCATAGACGCCGGCAAAGACAGCCGGCTCAAGGTCAGCGTCTTCTCTCCCTCTTCTTCTTTCCACCTTCTTCACTGCTCTTCTTCTTGCGTGTGAGCATTTGAATAATTAAGTGCGAAATAAATTAATTTGAGAAGAACTTTTTAGCATGAGTTGCCACATTTAGTCGCATTTAGGCAGTTGAATGGTCACACTCCAAATATGAATATATCTTTTTCTCTCTTTTCCTTTGTATTTATTTATTTATTATTTGTTGATTTGCTGGCCTTCACCACGCCCTCGAAAATGATCGCTTTAATCGTGACAGATTCGACGTAGGCGCAAAACAGAAACCTAATGCTTTAATTTTGATGTTTCCGTATTATAATATTTAGTCAGTCTTCAAGTCGCTTAAATACCACAAAATACTCCAATCTAAAAATCTCACTGAATTTTAGAAAATTGCCATAGTATTGGCGTTAATTATAATTAATTTTATATTCAGAAAAGGAATTTCTTAAAAGGCAGATTGTCTCTATCAAAAATGCTGGGGTTTCTTATCTTAACTTCACTTTTCATTTTTTTTTAAATAAATAATATGGCTAATTTACAGTACGTATAATTTTATTTAAAAGAATACTTGTATTTTCTAATATTAAGAAATATATTGCAACAAAAACAGAAAACCTTAGGTAATGAATAATAAGTTAATAAATTAATAATAATTTATAAATAAATTATTTAATCAAATGAGTAGTAATGAGATAATTTTAACTTTAAAAGATTGATTGTCCAAAATTGATTGGTTTGTTAGGCCAAGTTATTAATGATTTTTCTACGGATGATCCCTCGATCCATTCCTTAATGTTTTTCTTTTTTAAAGAAGCCACCATATAGATTATGGATTGGAGCAGTTTTCACCACAGAGCCAAATATTTATATATTAAAACTGAAAATATGATTATAGTTGTGTCCGACATTTATAACCATTTCAAATTAAAAACTGATTCTATTAAAATGGAGTTATTTATTAATTTACAGTCGACTTACATGAAGTGAAAATGAGAAAAATACTAGTTTTAATTTTAAATTACTTCCTTAATTAATATTAATATTTATATAATAAAATAAAATGTACACATATCTGTACAAACATCTGTTTTCATCAAATTCTAATTATAATTATTATTTTTTTTATTTTCCTAATAATAAGCAACAAGCCAAAGCGAAAACGAAACTGAAACTGAGACTGGAATGCAACAAGCTGAAAATGGTGGGAAAGGTGGCAAAGAGGCGTGAAGTGGCTCAGTTTAGCTGTGAAAGTTGCGGCCTGTGAAAGTGAAAATGGAAATGCTACGCAGTCGATGTCGACGTCGCTGTTGACGTCGCTGTTTGCCGGATTGCTTGAAAACCCACTGACATCAATTTTTGCAAGGGGGAGTGTTGAAAAGGGGGAAAATGTGAGAGCGATGAGAGGCAAAACAAAATTTACATACCAAATATAAATGAATAAAAAAAAGTAATTCAACAGCTGTTGCGATAACTGAAGTCTGGCATCGCTTTGTCTCGACAATTAATTTAGTTATTAAATATATATTTTTTGCACTTAATGCCTTGGCAAACACAGTCTGTGTGACCTTGATGTGGTATATTAAATAAAAAAATTGCAATAACAATAATATATTATCAAGTGAAATGTGAGTCAGTAAATGTTAAAGTGCTAACTGGTTTTGCTTACCTAAATAATAATTTTTAAATGTATTATTCAATTTCAACAATCTGCTTATTACCACCAAAAAAAACTGCTCCTTTTTTAAATTTGACAAAACAAATATAATAGATAAAACACAAATTAAAATTTTAAAAAATTATATACAAATTTAAGTAAGTTTTTAAGCCATAAATAATAATATTGAATAAGTTGAAGCTAAATTTGTTACCAAATAAACTATGATAATATGTAAATATTTAAATAGTTTTTAATTAAAAATGTAAGCAAATAAAGTATAAGGATCTTGAAAATTCTCAAGGACAATAAACATTTTATAATTAATTAACTTTAAATTTAAAATGTTATTAATCTGTAAATATTTTTAGTTTAGCTAAGTAATAATAATAAATTGCCTGAAACAACGTTCGACTCTTCAAAATCCTGTTTACAACGTTGTAATTAATAAAAGTGCTTAACATTAAGGTAATTCTGTTAAATGACTCATAAATGTAAATATTTTAGACTTTTCAACTAAATTAATTGTTACAGCAACATCAGCAGCTGCAACAGCTTTTGGGTCACAATACATGCATGCCGAAGCCAGGTGCCGCTGACGCAGCCCCGCTCCAGTTGTGCACATGCCCCGACTGATGGATGGGGTGTGAGTACATTTAAAGCCGGCGTGCACTATTTGGCCACCGGCAAAATAAAGTTGAAGAGAGCCCAACTGCGTAAGAGAAAGATAGAGAGAGAGAGCGAGAGAGAGAGAGAGAGAAAAACTACCGAAGAGAATGCTTAAAATGCAAGCTCATCAATTTGGCAAAAGCTGCGTCAGAAGAGCGGCATTAAGAGTAAACGCAAAAAGCTCTGCTGCTGTGGTGAGCTTGAAGCATTTGAATTTATGTGAAGAGAATACAGACCGTTGCAAAACATCAGTTTAAGTAAAAGTTCTGTTGCTAAGTAAATAAAAAGCTATTCATTTAAGTTTAAGTCGAAAGATAAACAAATACGGCTAAAAAGGAAATAGATTTTACAATTGTAGTACTTCTGTTATTTTATTAACTTTAAAGCGACGCAACTGCGACGTTGACGTCGACAGCGGGTGCAAACATGACCTTGACCGTGAAATTTAAATTTAGAAGCTACGACGTAAAAAAAAATGCAAAAGCTTTTCGGCTTTCTTTGTGTAAGTGTAAGTGAACGAAAATACACACATGTATGCATATTCTAATGTGACATTTGAGTCTGTGTGTATGTTTGTGTTGTATTGTAATTGCAGGCGCAAATTGTCGCAGGTATTCCCTGATGCCTATCTGTGTGTGTTGCTTATGTATATTTATACTAAGTTCATATGTATGTGTAAACATACTGTTGAAATTCAAATTCGCATGTGACTTTGAAATATTTGTGAAATGCGAATATTTATTTATATCTGTCGAAGACGCCAGTAGACTGTTTAACTGAAATTTGAACATGCTTGCAACTATGCAAATAGTCTAAGAATATGACCAATATACAAATGAACAAATTTATAAAGGTTTTTTAGACAGCGTTTTAGGACAATTTAAGCAATATGCTGCCAAACAAATTTCAGGTAAATGTAATGGAGTTATTTATGCCGTTGAAATTTATTATAAACTGCAATGCTATATAGTATAAATTGATTTAAAATAATTTCTGACATCATTAAGAAAATTTACATATTTCGCACAATTAATTTAAATAATTCAACTTAACCGCGCACAGTAATCGATAAGCTGTGCGCGTATTTCAACAATCGTTAAGTAATTCAGTTTCGTTAAGTGGGTAGTCGTTAAGAATAAATATCGTTCAATGCAAAAAAAAAAATCGTTTCACACATATTACTTGTGGTTTTGTAGAATCAGACATAAATTATTATTATTATCAAAAAAAAGTGCACTTGACTTGAATAAGTCAATTATCATTTATCGCATAGCCGCCACATTTTGCAAAAAGTCATCGATAGCCTAAAGAGTCTCACACTGTTGGCGGATTTCATATTCCATTTGGGATTGCTTTGGTTTGTATTATTTATTGTGCCCAGCTGACTGACACTCCACTTAAAAAATCTTAAAGCACGTTTTCTGTTTAATTTCTGAAGTGAAATCAGTTTCGGGAGGATCGCTAGTTGACTCTCTGGGTACCGAATCGGCAGCATAATAAACACGTGGGACGCCAAAAAAGAACAAAACACACCGATTAAGAATTTTCGAGATTCGAAACGTTTGCATTCCATGTGAAAATGTTCGAAGAAACATTCAGCAAACACTATTTGTGTAATTTCAATGATGCAGTGCAGCTTGAGGGTTTGTCCTATGAACTAGTAAAAAAAAACACTTAGTAATATTAATTTCACTTGCAGATTTGCCAAACGATGAGCGACTTAGAAATCTATGGATTAGTAAAGACTTATGGACAGTCGCAGAGCTCCAAGCCATAATCAAAGCTTGGCAGGACAATGCAGAACAGCAGCTAAAATCCAGTGGGCAGGCAACACAATTGTTAAACGATTTTCTGCAATTGGTTTTCGCTTTTGTGCAAAATAATTTCACTGGCCCCTTTGACAAATTGGAAACCTGCCAAAATATGCTGACCAGTTTAAAACTGGAGTCTAGCGTTGCCCAGGAGCAGCTAAAGGCCAGCGGTGAGGAGCTGAATCCCAATGTGAAGACGCCACAATTGCTGCTCCTAGCGCAACAAATGCTTGACGCTTTAAGTGCAGCTCAGCCAGCATCAAAGGTATTTGTAGTTTTCGAAATAACTTTTCAATTTGTATTTGATCTTTTTAATTATAACGTCACAGTTGCTCAGCTGGTGGCGTCTGCGTTTGGTCTGCCTGCATCAACACATGCTGGACGATTTGGCCAGTGCTCTCTACGAGCAATTCAAATTGTTAGTTGCCGATTTACGTCCTCATCTGGCCGCCTTCGTCGAGGAGGACATAGAGCTGCAATCGCTGCTCCTGCTCGAAATAGCCAATGGATATCTGCAATTCCACCGCTCCGATCTGTCAAGCCAGACGTTGGCCGAACTATGCGATCAGATTCAAGTCGAACTACAAGTGGAGGGATTACTTGGTGTGCGTACCAAATTCCAGCAGAAACCGCTTCCCCAACTCTGCCTGAAGGTGGTGCAGCAATCTGAGAATTGTTTACCCACAGCAATGATGAGCAACAAGGAAACAAAGCTGCCACAACTGCTGCTCCTGGAGGATGATACCAGGCTGGAGCGCATACGCTTCATAGAGCCCAAGGACAACGATGTGATGACTCTGCCAAGTATTCTCCAGGCCCTCGTCCTGTCCAAGGTGTGAGTAAAAAATCTTTTATGAATTTATTTATTTAATAACAACTAAAGTTAGTTGACTAAAAAATAACACGTAAAGTAAAATTAGTAAAAACACAAAATTTAATTTTAAAATTTAACTTAATTGTTTTTTTTATAAGATTTAGAATATTTCGAAATAGTTGTAGTTGGAGAAGTGCCCACTTATGCATAGTTAAAGTTAATTTAAATTGATTTGATTAATTTTATTAGGTTACCATTTGTGCTTTCCTTTACATCACATTAAATGTTAGTTATTTGCTTAAAACTGAAAATCATATTTTAAAAAAGCCCTCTTCTTAGTAAAAGCAAATAATTAAAATGAATGTCTCGGCTTTTATATTAGAATTTAGCTGTTTCAAATTGAATTATAATAATTCATAAACTATGTAAAATGTTTGTGTAACATGTGAAGTCCATAATTAATAATGTTAACTAATAACTATAAGCAACAAAAAGTTCCATAATGTAGCTAAGAAAACAACATACTTAAAATTGGACTAATTATTATAATTTAAAAATGTACTTTTTAAGTATATTAAATGTATTTGTTTTTTATTTTTTGAGTCGACTGACTTTAGCTGACAAAAAAATTAAATAAATTAATACCTCGGCTTATAATATAAATATATATAATACAATATAATATGTACAAAATATATTTAAAATTCTTATAATCCTTCAATTTCTACACAGCAAGCAGCTGAAGCGTTCACAACCAAAGGATCGCCTGGCCGATGAGCAACTGGAACCGTACACTCAAACGCTCCTCTATCAGCAACATGGGCCGCTGCAGGTGCGCCAAGCAGCGCTGTTACTAAATTGCCACCAGGAATCGAGCATGCGACGGACCGTGGAGCGCAGCTGGAAGCAGTGCGAGGAGTGCGTCAAGTTGTTGGACAACACCGAGCAGCATACGCTGAGAGCAAGGTTATCCTATGGGTTTGCCGCCTTCCTGCTACCCAAGTGGCAAGTGCAACTCCAACTGGTAGATCTGCTGCGTTCGCTGGGCATGACAAAGACAGCTCTGGACATCTGTCTACAAATCCACGCCTGGCAGCAGGTCATCGAGTGCTATACGAGTCTGGAGCTGCGTCACAAGGCCGCAGAGATTATACGCCAGGAGCTGGAGAAGCAGCCAACTGTGCTGCTCTATTGTCTGCTGGGCGATGCAGTGGATGATCCACAGTGTTACGAGCAGGCCTGGATCCACTCCAAGCAGACCAGCGGCAAGGCGCAAGCCTATTGGGGAAATTATTTCTACAGGCGCGCTGATTACGCCGAAGCCATCACCCACTACGAGATCTCGCTGGAGATCAATTCGCTGCAAGAGTCGATATTGCTCCGTGGCGGCTACTCTGCCATTCAGCTGGAACGCTGGGAGTTGGCGGTTAAGTGCTATTTGGCCTATACGCACTTGGAGCCGCATGGCTTCGAGTCGTGGAATAATCTGGCCAAGGCTCTCATCAAGCTGGGCGACAAGCAGCGGGCTCATCGCCTGCTCGGCGAGGCTCTCAAGTGCAACTACAGCAATTGGAAGGTGTGGGAGAATTATATGCTTGTCTCCGTGGACATTGCACACTGGGAGGATGCAATGCGTGCGTATCAACGACTCGGCGAGCTCAAGCAACATTATCTTGATGAGGAGCTGCTGACGCGCATTGTTTACGGCATTGCCCGGCAAATGCAATCTGATTCCGCCGCCGCCTCGCAGGCAATGTCATCCTCGCTCCAGCGTCGCATTACCCAGCTGCTGGGGCAGCAATGTGTGCAGCATGGCAACGAACCACTGGTCTGGGAATTGGCTGCCTTAGTGGCTGCCACGCCGCTGAAGAAAGCCGAGCGTCTGGTCAAATCCTATCGTGCCTACACCGCCAAAGAGCTCAACTGGGAGACCAAGTCGGCGCACGCCAAGAAGGCGTTGAGTTTGTGTCTGGATGTGGCCGAATTGTCACAGGCCGCACTCAAGGAGCATGCTGAAGACGAGAGCGAGGCAACGATTACCTCACAGCTTAACTCGAGTCGTCTGGCTGCCACATCCTGTCTGAATGCCTTGAAGCGTGCCAGCCTCGTCGAGGTACCCAAGGAGCAACTCGAGCAGCAGCAACAGCTAGAACAGCAGCTCACCGAGCTCACTAGGATCGTGCAGCAGCGGATGCAGCGCACATAGTTGCTACCCCATTCCCCAAGCTCCTTTACTCTCCACTTGTACATAAAATAAATAAATAAATAAAAAAAATTTAATTTGTAAGTTTTAGGATCTTTTTTATACATAATTAGAAGTGGGTGACTCTTTAAAAGAGTGGGAAAAATCATATGTGAAAATTAATAAATCATATATTAATTTAATATTAAATATATAATATAATATATTCATATATATATATTTATATATATTAAGAATTCCAGGAGCAGTACTTTAAATTATATGGAGAAAACTAAACAAAATATATTAATAAGAAATAATTTTGTAGCTGTGATATTTTCTCTCGGAAAAGTAAAACGTTTATTAAACAATTAAAAACTATATATAAATGGATTAAAGCGTATTTAGCTTGGTGGTGATCAGAACACGCACACTCTGGTCGAAGGCACCGGCGACGGCGAGACCAAGCTTGTCCGGATGCCAATCAAAGCTGTGCACCGGCTGGGAACTCAAAGTCACGGCGCTGACCATTTGAAGCTTCCCAGCAACGCCCATTTTGATGCCGTCAGCATCATCCGTAAAACGACGATCGGGATAGTCATACTTCCAGATGCGAATCGAGCCAGTGCCACCGCCCGTGAGGAACACATCACGATTCTGCGGCAAATGGCGCACCGTCCACACAGTGGCCTTTGGGCCATTGATGACCCCATTGGTGCCCACACTGCGACCCGCATTACGCTCCTCGACCCAACTGAATCCCTTAGTCGGATGCTGAGTGCGCATGTCGTAGACGAGCAGCCCGCCCTCGAGCGTTGTTACCACCAGCTTGTTCATTGGAATGTCACGACGATCGAATTCCACGCCACAAATTCCATTCTTAATCGTTGCCTCCCAACGCACGGCCAAGGCACGCAAATCGAACAGCTTCAGATCTCCATTATCATAGCCAGCGGCGACAATGCGCTCTTCCGAATTGTAAGTGTTGCCGAAGGCAACCGACCAGCAGTCTCGTCTCAAATTGGAGTTGTTGATGCCATCGCCCATTTGCGCCGGCGGCGATATGTCCACAACGGGCGCTTGACCCTGACGGATGTCCCAAACTTTAACGGCCCCATCGCGACTCCCGGTCACAATTTCGGGTGAGCCGCACTCCAGCTGCGTGCCGCCAATGGCATCGATGCAGTTGATAATGGAGTTGTGACCCTTCACATTATAAACGGCCAGATCAGTGCGTTCCAGATCGCTATAAACTCAAATTAGATTTAAATGTAATTTAAGCATAATTATTTTATTTACTTACAGAACCTGCAGGCGACCCTCAAAGTCACCGATGGCCATGTGCCGGTTGCGCAGCGAAGAAGCGCCAAAGGTGCCGCACTTGAAGGCGGCCTTCTTCTCCACGGACTTCACCTTCTCCAGCTTAGACTCGTTCAGCTCGTAGATATCCAGAATTCCATGACTGTTTGGCTTCGAGCCGAGAACCACAAACTTGGCAGATAGAGGGATCCATTTCGTATCGTATACCGTATAGTTGACGGCCTCATGCAAATGTTCTATCATTTGTGGTTTATCCATGTTGTCTGCTTAATAATAGTTCTTAATAATATATGACTTTGTCAAAGTTGATTTTTCAAATTGTTTGAGAATTCAAACATGTTATTTTTTGTACGTTGTCATAGTTGCTCAGTAACAGGCTCACATTTATCGATATATTCATATCGAGCCAATTTGCTTAGTATTAATCGAAATGTTCATCAATAGCACGGCTTGGACTTCGATATCGATGTTCTATAGTGAAATAGTTCGCAGATCGAGCGGAAATGTAACATATTTCGTTTTCGGTCTTTTTATGCTGGAATCACTTCTATAATGGATATGCCTGCTTTGGTTTACAAGGCATTTATCTTTAGCGATTATTGTACGATAGCTAGTTCACAAACTATCGATAGCCAAGCTTATCGAACGCACGCAAATTGATGCCGTAACAAGAGAATAATTTACAATAACTTGCATTTATAAAAGAGAATTGTAAACATTAACAAATATGCTGCGTGCAGGCTGTCAATTACTGAATCAGACTGCTGCAGCTAAAACTGGCAGCAATAATTTTGCACTAGAATTTGTGCGCTGGCGCCGCAAACCGCGTTGGTTGCCGGTTGCCAAAAGCAAAATGTTTCGCGTGCCCGAGCGGAAGAGGCAAACTGAGGAGGAGCGGACGGAGCTGATGCGACTGCACAATAACTATAAGTGAGCAAAGAGAAAGATTACTATTCATTATATCTATACATTCACCTCTTTTATTAGAACCCAAATGCGTTCGGTGCGTCAATATTTGAGGGAGGAATCTGTTCGCCAGCAGGAAACATCCACAGCTGATCACATTGTACTCACGCCGGAGCAGGAGGAAGCGGAATTTCAGCGTTGCCTCCACGAGAATGCAGCCTGGAATGCAATAATTGCTAGCGAGCGTAATGTACGTTTGGCTGAGGAGCGCGACGCTAAGGTGGCATACGTCGAGGAGCGCCTCGAGGCGGCCAAGATGCGCTCAGAGGAGCGTCGGGAAAAGGTCGATGAACACATTCGCCATGAAATCGAGCAGGCGAAGACGTTCATCACACGTGAATCCCTCGATGTGGCCATTGAGACGGCTCTGGCCAATCCCGTGGATCACAATTACGCCATCGACCTGGAGGGAAATATGTTCAGGGGGCGATAATTGAGAATTAGATTTGTATTTGTTGTTATATTAAAAAATGAAAAAGATATCACCTGCAGCCAGCTACTAAATATATATTCTAATTTTGGTAAATTTCTTTAAGAATTTTACACACTCCAATGTAAAAAGATGTGAAAATTCTACATTTTGGTATGGCAGGAATTTTACGTCTTATTCTTTTAAAGCTGTCTAGCTGCCTGCTCTGAAATCTCCCTGTCATCCTGTCAACGTACGGCTAAATAACACTTCTGAAAAGTAGATTTGACGTGTGAATGTATTTTACTACGTTTAGTATATGGTGGCGTTGCCCTTTTTATAAAATAACTGACCAGTTTTGTTTGTGTTTGCATTTTAAATTATTCTCAGTGAGAAACCAACAATTTGTTATTTTGAATTTATTTTTAATTTAAAATATTTTTAAGGGTCCAATTTTTTTAGAAATCCAATGGCAGCCATGCTTAATTTTATCACCTGAAAATGAGCCGTTTTAATGGAATGCATTTAAATAGGTAAATAAGCTTTACCTTACTATTTCACTCAAAAAACTCATTCAGCTTTAAATATCTCGAATATTTTTGTTTTATTATTATTATTATTATTACTTTGTTACTGCTATAATTATTGCGACTCTTGGCTAATCAAGCTCAAAACTAAAGATAGACAAAAGAATAAGTTTGATACAATATTAAGTGTTTACATTGTATGATGCATCATATCTATTATTTTGACCTTAATGAATATTCATAAACTCAAAGTAGAATCGCATAAAGAAAACCCTCTTTCCTGCTGAGAATAAATAATAAATAAATTAGAAATTTCCGTACTTGACTACACTTTGTTGTTCAAAATAATGTTATTTGTTGTATCGGATATCGATACATGTCCATATTTCTGAAACGTAGGCAGTTAACGAATAAATGAAGAATGGTAAACGAGAACCTATATTTTAAGTTGAAAGTTTGGTTTTTTAGAGACGGAGAGACATGGCTATATAGGCTCGACATTTGATCTAAAAAAAGAATATGCATATAAAAAGATGGATTGCAGATGCCTCCTTTTACACAAAAACAATATAGACTTTTACCTGTATAAAAAGGAAGAGTTTACTCTTTGAACTATTTACATCGTTATTATTATTAATTTTAATATATACACTATTAAATGTGTGTATTAAATTAAATGTGCCTAAACTAAGCTAGAAGAGAAGTTGCATCGAATGCTACGTGGCTGTGGCGCCAGTTGTGCTTATGGTGGCAAGTGGTGGTTGCCTCGCGGCTGCCTCCTGCTGCTCAAACAGATGCACCCAATCCGGGGTGGCCTTTAGCTTGGCCTGGATGGGACCTAGATTGATCATGTTTCCGCTGCGCTGCTCGCGATTGCTGCTGATGGACATTAGCTCCTGCAAAGAGTCGAAAATAAAACACTGATAGATCAGATGGAGCTGTTGGACTTGCCTGCAAAAAGCCCGGATCGAGGCCCATATCCAAATCGAAGCGTGCCTCGCCAAGCACTAATTTAACGCGTCCCGATCGATAGCGTATAATTTTCCCAATTTGACCCTCCTCCAGCTGGGCGAGCAGACTGGGTTTGGCTGCACCACTGCCAGTGGATGTTGACAGGGGACTATTGGGTTGCTCCGTGGAGGAGGCAGCAGCTGACTGATCTACGGCAGCAGCTGTTGGAGCATCTTCAACTTCATCTGCCACACATGGTAAAACATTGGGTAGCTGCATAATGAACAGTTGGGCTTGTGGCGCTTCGAGGAATGCGCCAATGCTTCGCGGATAGCGTCCATATTGTGGCGGAGGCTGCTCCAAACCAGCCTCGACAGCCACTTGCAGGCTGTCCAGCTGCTGGACTACATCCGAGGAGTCTGCAATGAATGCACTTAACACATTGGAATGGAACTTCTGAATCTTTAGTTTACCTGCATCTGCTGGTTTAAGATTTGATGTTGTTGTTGGTTCCACTTTCACAATGTGCTTTTCGGTGTTTCTCCACAGGCCCTCCGTGAGCTGTACGGGCTTGCATGCCAGTTCAGTCTTATCGAGCTCCTCAGCTTCTGGATCGCTGCGGGCTTCATCCCCCTCGTCGTCGCTGCCATCGCTTCCAATTAGTTCGCGTACTCGCAACTCCTGCGATTTTTCGTCCTTGCGCTCTGTGCGCTTACGCGCCACAGCCACTTCCTCCCCGGCTCGGGCGTAGGCAGAGGCACCCCCTGTGGATTTGCGTAGATGAACAGCCCCGGCGCCCTCGGAAAATACTCCAGTCGTTTGTATGAGCGATGAGTTGCCGTTGCCAGCACCACGTGCGCCTCGACTGGCTCCAGCTGCGCCCCGAGCACCGCGACGACCGCCGCGCAACTGCGTGAAATCTTTGGATGTCTTCACGTTTCTGGAGGGGAACAAAGTCTTCGTTAATTGGAATTCGTTATTTACTTACTCTAACTACTCACGTGTTCTTGTTGCGCACCGCATTCAGATTGGGTGCAAATATCTTCTTGGGTGCCGGAGCAGAAGCAGCTCCTCGTCCGCCCAGCGTCAAGTCTCGCGCTGGCGTCAAACGGCTCATTCCATTTGCCACATTTGCCAGGGGAGCAACTGCAGCAGCAACAGCAGCTGGCGTTGTTGTTGCTGTGTTCGCTGGAATCTTTTTGGCTGGCATCGTTGACGGCTGATTGGCGCTGTCGCTGGCCATGTGCGGCCAATGCGATCAACTTTATGTGTATATTGTTTATTAATGATTCTGTGAGCTGAATTTCGCTGAATTGAGGTTCTTAATTGTAGGGTTGTAAAATGCATAAAAGACATGCACATGCGAATAAACGGCCAATGAATTCATCGATATAAAATCGTTTGTTATCGTATATGTAATTGCTTGGATTGGTCTCATTACAAGCGGCGCGGCAATTGTGCATTATTTAATTCTATAGCATAACGTATCGTATAAGCAGACAACGAACATCGATATACATCATAATCATCGTATGCTTTTGCTTAATCGGATCAAAATAGACGCGGCTATCTTGCGTATTAACAATAACGTTATAAATTTATTTATTGTATTGTAATGTGTGTTATATGATTTCGATCGGTTGATAATGTGTGCGCTTGTAAAATTTCATAAGTATATGCATGCGTTTGGCTTAAACCAAATGTGAAAATAAAAAATGCAATGCGGCTGTTTGCCGAGATTTTGATCAGCTGTTTGTTTAATGTGCCGGTATCGAATTATTGTGTTTGATAATCAAACTCGCGCGTTTTCTTTAAAAGTGCCTGCAATGTCAAATTTCAATTTGTAAAAACTACGATCTATTATTACTAAGTGCAACTGAATGTGTTGTGTTTTTGTGTTTTAAAGATTTTGTGAATGGATTCAAGCAATGTCAGCTTACAAATTACCCCAATCAACCCAATCAAAAGAAACTGCGTGTTGAGCCGCTGGTCAGCTGTGCTTGTCAGTAAGAAGTAAGTTTATATGTTTATTTATTACATTTATATATTCTGGCAAATTAAATACGTACACAATACGAACATTTTGTTTGTAAATGTTCATAAATAGAGTGCTAGCTATTTTTTATTATTACTAAGTTTGTTTGAATACTTTAATTTGTTGTGCTTGTGATATATAAATAGAGAGTTATTTTGCGTGCCTATTCCAATTTACGCTTAGCTGATTTTTAAATATTTTGCATTCGTTATCAACAATAACAATAATCAGTAAATTAGATATGTACGTAAATTACAACGGGAAATAGTTTAATAAGCGATAAGCGTTTGCGCAATTTAGCATTGCAATTTCACAATGGCGCGCTCAGTATTTCGGAACCACTTGACTACGACAGTCGTTCAGCGCTTAGAAAATCATGGAACAACTGGAAAAAGCTACAGAACCAGAAGCTGTCACCTCTACCCTCTGTGATGGCGCCTACATAGAGAAAGCTTTGCAGGTGGCGTACAAATGTGAAAGCTTGCGTTTGGAAAGTTTGCACAGTGAGGCCATTGCTCAGAGTGGCGAAAACTTTTGCAGCGTCATCTACCGGTTAAAGGTAGCATATCGAAGATGCGAAAATTCACCAATAGAGAACGAAAATCTGATTTTGAAAGATCTGCTGCCAATTGTCGCCGCAGTAGGCTCAAACGAGCAGCTGATGTTCGAGCGAATATTGCCCGAGATGGCGAAGATATTGGAGAAGCCAGACTCGCCGTTGAGCGAGCGAAAGCTGAGCGCAAAGTAAGTTGACCGCGGACCTTATCACCCTACTTATTCTTATTCGCTCTGAACAAAATAGCCCTAAATTAAAGTAAGTTTCTTTCCTAAAAATTAGGGTTTGCATATCTAAATTTCAGGGTAGATTTTTTAAAATTTTATTTGTTCCATATATTATCTTGTATTTCTGCTTTTTTTTTAAATTTATTTCTGAACAGAAAATAATTCTAAAAAAATTTAAAAAATTCATATTTGTGGGAATGTAGATTTTAACTGTTAGACTTTTTTTTAAATACTTACAAATTATTTTAAAAAACTAGAGAAACTTAATTTTTAGGCGACTTTCAGAATAGGGTGATTATTAAAATGAGTGTGATATTTTTTCTGAGTTTAGTTGCCTGTTTGCGGAGCGTGAGGCGGGAAAGGAAATTTATTTGTTGGAGGATCTGGGCGCGTTGGGTTATACCTCGTACGATAGACACACGGGTTTGTCTCTGGAGGATGCTTTGATATGCATGCAGAAAATGGGACAATTTCATGGCGCCTCCATGATGCTGATGGAGGAACAGCCACAGCTGGTGGCACAACTGGCGCCCTCACATTACGCGGAGGGTGTAAGTGATCCTTTTGCCGCTGTCATCGTTGTTGGTGGCACGGATTATGCGGCCGGTGCTGTGGCCAAATTGCCCGGAATGGCTGACATAGCTACCAAAATGAAAGCTCAATTACCAGATGAATATGCGAGACGCATTCGATCTATAGTTGATCCCAAAAATAGCGCTATTTCAGTCATTGTCCATGGTGATCTGTGGGTGAACAACATGATGGTTAATGCTGAACAAAAGAAGTCAATTATTGTGAGTATTGCAAAGTTTTTTAAATTTTAATTTTAATTATTAATTTTTTTTTAGGTGGATTTCCAAAACTGTTTTATTGGCAGCCCGGCAATCGATTTGCAATTCTTTTTCTATACCAGTCTCCAGTTAGAGGTGCTGTTGCAAAATCAGGAACAATTGTTGCAGGAATACTATAAGAGCCTTTGCGAGACGCTAACAGCCTGTAAATATCAAGGATCCCAGCCAAGCTATGCCCAACTGACGGATGAAATGCAGAGATGTCTATTCTACGGATATTATGGCGTTGCCTGTGAGCTGCCCATTTGTTGTGCCGCTAAGGAGGCCTCTGCGGATTTCACTGTCCACACATTCCTCAGTGCCGAGGCATTGATGGAGAAACGCCATTTGCTCTTTGCCAGTGAGCGAGTTCTTCAGACCCTTCAGGCCACCTTGCGACTCTTTGATCAGCAAGGCATACTAAATACCCCGGAAAAGATATAGGCCACTGATATAACTAATAGTCAGTGTTTAAAGTGAGGAATATGGTTTAACCAAAATATATTTAAACATTTTCCGTTTTTTATTGTTGTATGACTTTATATACCTCGAACCTTTTTTTTTTATAGTTTACAGATATAACAACATAGCTAAGATTGGTATAATAGATTGATTAAAACTAACAAGAATACCAACCAAAAACCATATTATATGAGTTGTTAATTACATATATATAGTTGTGATAAAAATATAAACACAAATAAAATTAAAGAAATCGTTTATTTATTTCTTATTTTCATAATTAAAAACGCACATTTAAAAATTAATTATTATATAATTAATAATAGTTAATTTTAGCTACATTTAAATAAGTTTAAAACGGTGAATAACAATGGGTTTTTTTTCACATTTTGTTTAAAATGAGTGTTAAACTTCTAAAAAGGCATTCATCAAATTTAATTTTGATAAAATTATATTTGTTTCCCAGCTCACTTTTTTTTTATAAGTTCCTTGAAATTAAAAGTTTTATAAAGATTGTGAGAGTGTTGATATAAGTTTGTGATATATATGTATATATATATATATTACATGTACATATCAGTAAAGCCTGTTGATAAACATTGACTTGTAAATTTAGTTGTAAGCTTCTTTCGTTGCTGTTTAAAATAATCAACTGCTGGGGCAGACTACTAAGCGCTCAATTCGTTGCAACTAAAGAGGGAATGACATGTGCCACTTAAATATAGAAGAGGGGCAGTTAGAAGGGGTGGTTGTGGGGTTACCCTCACTTTGGGTATGACAGCTACACAGTTGGCATTACTCAAGTGTTGTTTCTTGTGTTTATAAATAAATTTTGTGTCTGCCAAAGTTTCTGGCTAAGATTTACGAGTACAAGTCGGCAATTGAATGCATATAAATGTGTGTGTGTGTGTGTGTATGTTGCATGTGCCTTTGTTTGGTGGCTGCATAGAGTGCGATAAAGTTAGCATCGCCTACCCTCCCCTCAACTCATCCCCTTCCCATCGAGGTGTAAAATATGCAAATCGCTTTGCAGTTATTCTTAGAAAGTTGTCAGTTTGCAAGTGCAGCTAAGCCAAGCGTGCAACGGCGAGGTAAGCAGACCAAAATGCACTTGACACCCTGCAACTTGCCGCTTGCCACTTGCCACTTGCAACTGTAAGTTGTAAGTTGTAAGTGTTTAAAAAGCAATCTATTGTTTTGCCCAAATGTAAGCAACTAAACCCATGCCAATCTGCGTTGCGCTTTAGTAATTCAACTTACATTCTATTAATATTTTGATGTTCCTGCACGATTCCATTATGCCAAACATTTCGAATATTCACATTTTGCTCATTTCGCATTTCCATTGTCGCTAACGTGTGAGTGGCAAAAATACAGAATGATTTAATTAAAAGAACGACTTATTTTGATTTCTGTTTGAAAACAATAAATTTACAGATAAGCTTACATTTATAAAGTGGCAGTAACAACTCAATCATTGCTAAATCCCTTATTAACCGAACAATATATTATAGGGAGCGAATACATCATTTTTAGAATAAACGATTTTTCAGAAAACTGAAACCTTTTTAATAACTATAAAAATTCTTAATAATTATTATTATGACTAAAATTTATAATTATATTTTTTTAACAACGCATATTTTCCTTAAAATATCATCACATTGTAATGCTGGATTCATGCAGATTTCAAGCATCAATTTTCATTTTTCTTGAATTTTATTTTATTAATTTACAGTAATGTAACTAAAACCATTTAAAGCAACAAATAACATTGACTTAAGTCGGTTTTTCGAGAAACTCAAATAAAATTATCAGAATATCTGGATCCAATGTTAAGTTTTTCCACATCTTAAAAATTTGCTGTCCCGATCAAAGGAACTCGTAATAAGATTTGAAACCATCCGATTGATGTGAGGCAATTGTACATATTACATACCTTATCAAAGTTAAGCCTTTTTTATATTGAATATATTCAAATTCACATTTTTCCAAATAACATTAATAAATTTTTATAAATCTCTTTTTTTTTTGACTTGCGTTTTCCTCAGTTGCCTCTAAAGCAACTTGTGCATATTCATCTGACCCATTCCTTTGGCTGCTTTGAGTTCAATTTCTCTCACAGTCAACCTGTCTACTTCCTCCCTTCCTGTTTTTCTTCAGTCAATAAGCTGACTTGTCCCTCTCTGGGTTTGAACTGCAGCGGAAGCAGCACCCAAGCCCAAAGTGCCAAGTTCGTCTTTAGAGTATTTTTTTCTTTCGGCTATTGCATTGCTCTCGGTTTGAAATGGAATACAAATCAAAGACACGAAGCCCTTCGTTGGCGTCTGCTCTCTGCTGTTGCGAGGCAATAATTGCATTCTGCAGCATCACATTGCACTTTCAATTAGTTGCAAATGCCTCGACGTTGACTCTAATTCCAACCTTAACTCCAGCTCCAACTCTAACTCTAACTCCAACTCCAACTGCAACTGCAACTCCATCTCCGACTTCGTAGCCGTTGGCAAAGTAACAGGAAACGGAAGTTAAGTGCTGAGGCGAGGCGTTAAGTAAAATCAACCCCAGACACAGTACACTCAGGAAAATAAATTACACCTAACTTCAAATCACGCCCTAAAAAATGTAATAGAAGTTCTTTCTAAGTATGATCAAAACAATTTTTAACATTTAGAATGGATTCCCCTAAATCGATAATCAATAAAATATTTGCAATTTTTCTTTATATTATTTTAGAAAGTTTTTTATTGTTAAGAATCATATTGATAAGAAGTATAATTCTAATCCTTTCTAAAATTCAGAAACAATTACTAAAAATTACTGGCTAGGCTTTTATATTAGAGTTTAGCTGTAATTTTTCCTAGGTTACGTAATTATATGCATTAAAATTAATTAAATTAGTTAAACTGTTTATAAATACTAAAGTTTTTAATAATAAATAAAAAAAGTATTAATAATCGACAATAAAAATTCTTCAGTATACACACTACACCTTGGAAATTATTCTTGTAAGTTTTTTAAGTTTTGGAAATTATAAATTTAGATATGAAAGTCGTTTTACTAAAATAAGGTACTTTTTTCTCAGTGTAGCTGTCTGAAATGTGAGATGAAAGCAACAAACAAACAACTTCCCAGCCATGACATTGGAGAATTATGCATTAATTGAAAGCTGGATGTCGACTTTGGGGTTTCAGGGTTTTCGCATAGGTGCAACTTTGACAGCGACTAGATTTGTTTTGGCAGTTCCTTTCTCGGGGCTTAACAGAAAGTTGACCTGTGTCTGTCTGCAACTCTGCCTCAAATGATGCACCTTCAAATAACTTGCCTTGCAATTTGCATGCACTTTGCTTCCGGGCAAATCATTCCATCCCCCAAACGTAAACAGTAACGGACAGTC
This sequence comes from Drosophila longiperda, assembly GCA_035042125.1. NCBI lineage: Eukaryota > Metazoa > Arthropoda > Insecta > Diptera > Drosophilidae > Drosophila > Drosophila longiperda. Next base: position 1,800,277 of record JAWNLV010000130.1, read on the forward strand.
CCATTCCCATTCCCATTCCCATTCTTTCGCCCTTGTCTGATGCGTTACAAAATCAGATTTATGGTTTTCTTCGAGGTTTTTGAATGATTTGTGTATGGGGTTTGTTACTGGTTTGTTAGCCTTGGCAGCACACGCATTTGTTTGTTTTCAATGTTAATTAAGGCTTACGATTACCTCAATTGGCCTAAGGGGTTTGTCTCAAATGCAATCACTTTTGATATGCATCCTGTCAGTTCCACAAAAAGGGGATCCATCGTGCACTCTGGGATATACTCCTAAGCATCTTTCTTAGCCTAGCCTACGGCTATGCTTTTTTTTATTGGTATGTTCTACACTTTGCAGGCAGGCAGAACCGATTTTTATCCTTCAGGTCAGTTAATATAAACACAGCTCGCTTTAAATTGCTAACCATTCAAATGTATCTTGGCTTAGCATTCCTCTTTATGCCAAATTATAACAAAAGCCAAAAGAAAAAATGAAATCCTGTGTCTTTTATGTTTTGAAGAGTTGTATTCAGTCGACATTTTTTTTTAAATTAATCGACATGAATTAATTTATTTCATTGGGTGTGCACTTCTTTACAAAAATGGGTAAAAATCTAATAATATCAATGTACATATGTTCATGATCAATATAAGCACTGGTATCTTAGAGACTAAAAGACCTATATACTTTTTTAATTTATATAAGTTGTTGTATGCCCCACGCAGATTATTTCATTTTATCGACAACTTCCCGCGTTTTCAATAAAAATATACTATATTAAGATGCTGTCTTGGGGGTAAAAAGTAGTTCAGTCGATTTAAGTAGATTATTCATAGTTATTTTGTTATATTATTTTTTTTTATTTTGTTATATTATTTTTTTTTATTTTGTTATATTATTTTTTTTTATTTTGTTATATTATTTTTTTTTATTTTGTTATATTATTTTTATTTTTATTTTTTGTATATACTAAATTGATTAAAAACATTTAATTTCAAAATAAATGGCTTAAATTTTTCTTCAAAAGAAAAGGACTTTACTTTTATATAAATTCTATGGAAACAATCGTAGCTTTTCAAGGGACTACATTTTTTTTGTTTTCAACGACTTAATATTACTTACACTTTGGTAAATAAATATCAAAATAGACCCACCCACACATATAAAGTGTATATATCTATTAAATTCAGATTCTGGCAGGTTCACTCTGTCCAAGCTGTTTCTCAAGTGTATTTCAATTAGCTAACACCATTTGGAAGTAACACTGGGCTTAAGTTAATGTTGCGACATTTGGAAAAAGGGAACACAAACAGAGGCAATAAATTTGCACAAAATGCCATAAATCAAAGTCCGATCATAATCGCAAAGCGCAAAACAAAGCAAATAGGAAAAAAATGCCAACGAAAAGTTTACTTCCGTTGCTGTTTATATATGAATATAAATCTATATATATATATATTAGCCAACCCCAATCGAAAAGGAGGACTAAAGTGACCACAGAAAGCTTGAGCAATGGCAACTTGGCTTGGTTTATTAATTGTTTAACTGTCTCCAATCATAATTAATGAACTTTGGGTACATCCCACAAGCGCCACATATCCTCCAGTCTGTCCTGTCCGTCCAGTCCGGAATTCAAATAAAACTAAAATACATGTCCAACGTAAACACAAATGTATTTTGGCACACCATAAATCTTTCATTTTGGCAAATCTGTTCAGGCCTTTGGTTCGGCTTGTGTGTGAGTGGCAGTTTCAATTAGGCACATTAAAGGATTTTCTCTAATTTGTTTTATTGTTTATTGAGCTAGGAATATATGCGATTTACTTTATCAGAAGATTACTTACGCTTCTAAAATTAAATAAGAACTTAATGTTACCTGTTTAAATTCCACTTATATTGAAATTATTCTTGTGCTTCGAATCACGCAAAAAATAAAATTTAGCTTTTATATTTATCTCAATAATAAATACAGCTTAGTTGTGGAACTATAACAAAGATATTCTATAAAAACATCAGTATTCTGCAACTCGAAACAACACTTTCTATGTTTAAATTAATTTTTAGTTATTTCATATTAGTTTTGAGGATCGAGTCAGTTGATTGCAAGTTGAACTGTACTTGTACTTAAAGAGTCTGTTCCAGTCAATTCCATCAGCAGCGAATACTAATCACTTCCAATAAATAATTCTAGGGCAAACAATGAGGCGACGCACTTAGTTGCACGTCAGGGGAGGAGGAACTTGACAATAGAGCCCAAAGCACAATTTGCATATGAATGCCGCTTATCTTACGGATAAAATACATGTCGTTCCTCTTCTCTGCCCAACCCCGCAGCCAATTGGCTGTGAAAAATTGGACAGCCATAGAAAACAGCAACACACATGATTGCCATGTGGCAAGTCGAGGTTTGAGCAGCCCTTTCACGCTGCTAATGACTAATGATTCAACAATTTATCTTAGATGATTTGTAAGCAGCAAGTGTTAATGTTTTTTAATTTAAGCCTGAGTCCTGAGTATCCCATGTGCATGTGTGTATAATTACTTAAAATGAGAATGAGAATGAGAATGGGAATGTGAATGGGACACGATGATGTGTTGGAAAGAGCTTTTGTCATCATTTTGAAATTATTTAAATTCTAGCAAACCGACCAACTGATAAATGAGCTAGTGAAACACCCACCGCAGAGAACTTTTTGCATTGCTCCTCAATGAAAATGAAAAATTAACGCAATTTTCTTGTTTGCTTTTAAGCTCGGCAAACTGCTAAAAGCCAAGTGGATGTGTCTTAAGAACTTGGCCCATAATTATGCGGAATTTGCATATGTAATTTTACACATGAACGCCTGCTAATCCTGCAAAGTCATTCAAATTCGGTTGGATAACCAAACAGAAGTATTCAAATAGAAAGTCAGGATTTGCTCTTTCGCTCTGTAATAGGAAAGATATGAAAACTATGAGAATTAAAACTAGTTCTAGCAACAATGTGAATTGTATTTGAGGATTTCTATTTTCAAGAAAATATTCGTATTTCTAAATCTTATTATTAAGAGATCAGTTAATATAGCTGACTCTTGTTATAAATATGTAAATTTTTCAATTTCAACTAATAATTTATTTAAAGATTTATACGAATAGGATGATAAGTGGAACAATTAGGTCTGTTATAAGATTTCTGGACTATTTTCTCAGTATTCGCTATTCTATGCATGTCAATTCCACTTATTTTTTGATGTTTACCATTTCGAATCAAAACTATTTGGACTATCGGCCCATCTGCATTTACGACGGACTGACAGACCGACAGACTGGCAATAAGTACTCATTTTGAGCACGTAGCAGATTTTGTTGAAATTGCCTTTCTTCCAGCTCTCTGAATGTGCGGTGCGGCCTTAATGTAAAATATACTCAACTACGCAAATAAATCTAATGCAATTACCTTAAAAGCGACAGTCATAAAACCATATTCCATATACGGAATTCTCTTTTCTATGCGCTGCTTGCATTTTACAGAACATTTTTATGACATTTACGCGCTTGGCAATAAAAACTAAACAAATCCCCCATTTTTATACAAATGCTAATGGCGCCAAAGCGTCAGACGAAGTCGGAGCTGATTGATGAATGGCTTGGCTGCTTGCTGGATGGATTTACATGGCTAGCACTGGCACTGTAACGAGTGAGTGGGCTGGTCGGGAAAGAACATTAAAGGACAGTATGCACTCATAAAAAATTTCCTAAATTTTAGTAATTCGCCTATCTTTTTACTGCATATATATACTATATTCTGAAAGTATATTTTCAAAATTTAAAAAACATTTTTATCATTTCTAAGTTTCAATATGGATATTTTCTAATATATAGAAAAAATATGTATAATTTCGAGGGATTTTTTTCCTTTTGTGTATAAAATTATATATCTCAATATTTGTTTTTCTTCAAAATGGAAAAAATTTATAAACATTGAAAATTTAATATTTAATTTCATGTTCATATTTAGAAAATAATTTGAATAAATGTAAACAGGCGATCGTTTTTCTGAGTGTTGGATAGTCAGGTTTTATGTAGCTTACAGACATGGGCCAAAAACTAATTATGTCTCCTGGACTTGTCAGCGTTTTACGGCGTCCGCTTTATAGACAAGACAAGACTTTAGACGATGCGGTTTTGGCACTTGCGATATGCATGTGCATGTTCAAACATATTTTTAATGGCATTTTGCATACGATTTAAATTTGATGCTACGTTGCTGCTGCTGCTGCTGCTGCACTGCATCGATAAAACGACGACCCTTTTTGCGGCATTTACGACGACATTTGGTGACAACAGACCAGCCGGCAAATTTGGCGCATAAACTGGCACATACAGTCACCACCATAAAAGTATCTTGAAGTTTTTGGCAACGTGTAACAAATATACATATATGTTATTCATAGTGCACTCAGAGCTGAACTCTTAGCTACTAATTTAAAATGTGTGAAAAGGTTTTTGACATTGCTGAATTATGACATTTTATTATAACTGATTATGGCAATGCTTCTTTTGGATTCTGATTGACTTTTTTTCTTCGGCATACTATTTTCTATATATCACCATGAAATGATTTTTTGGTTTGTGCAAATTGAACTCTTTGCTTAAATTCAAACTTTGTTTGATCTAATCGCTGCAGCTTTGCTTTGCTTTGCAAATTTAGTGTGTACTTAACATGTCATTAAGATTTGTTAAGTTGTCTTTACTGTTGTTTTATAACAGATCTACGAAGACATTTTTACGTTTTCTTTTGCCTTGCTTAAATCTTTCATTAGTAAATTTTACAAAGTTTCATCGTCCTATAAATAAATCTTTAATAACATGTTTTCAAAAATTCTCGAACCGTGCGTAACTTTGGTAAATTTATATTTCCCCAAAGGTTTTAGGGTTTGTCAAAATCTTCTCTTATCGTTAAACTTAATTACTAAACTATTAAAGTTTAACAAATTTTGTACCATGCCGGTTATTTTTGTAGTGTTTTTTTAAGTTTCCTGCAATAATTGTTGCAGTATTTTTTATTACTGCTCTCAAATTTAATAAATACTTATTTTTTCATTTGTGGGTATACTCTTTGTTCCACATCACAATAAACAAAATAATAATAATAAAATAAATTAAAAATTATTTATATTTAATGATCAATTTATTACCAATAAATAATGTCAAACGATGGTGTTCTCCCCCCAATATTTCAAAATATTTATTCATACATTTTTTTTTAACACAACTGTGTGTGTCTGTATGATTTTTGTAAACATTGATAACATATATAACATTAAAAAACATTAACTCCCTTTGTATCTTGGCTTATTGTTGTTCCTCATCCTCATTTAGGCTTTGACTCCAAATTTTGAATAAATCTCAATTTTTGACTATTATTTTTATAGAAATTGTTCAATTTAAAACAATTTTTAAATTAATTAAATCATTATTAAGTCTGCTTTATGTGGTCATAACCCACATCGACAATATCATTCCAGTTGTATTCACTGCTAAGGTTCTGATCTTTGTTCTGATCGTAAGAAGAAAGCTGTTCAGCATTATCATCGAATTTAATATCCTGAATGGAGTTGGGCGACATAAATTTGGCATCGCCAGATACCATCGATATCTTCTTATTTTTCGTTGACAGCAGCCGATTCTTGAATTGTTGCAATTGCTGCAGTTGCCAGTTGATCGTTGGCTTCTTCCACTCGTAAAACTTGGGCACAGTGAAGAGCAGCACGAACCCTGCGAAGGTGTGAGTTGTAAATAGAGGACCCATTTTCAGTATGCATTCGAACTCACCCACTATCAGCAGAGTCATTCCATCGATGTGGTCACCCACAATATTTAGAAAGCAGAGCAAAAAGAGCAGCTTCAGTGAATCGAGCAGATCCTCGACGAGGAAAAGCGATCGCAAGCGTAACAATATTGGATTTAGTACGAGTAAAATAAGATGAGCCAGTTGCTCGGCTGTCTGCTCGGAAATGGTCACATCCATGTCCAGATAGCGTTGACAGGGATGCTCGACAACATTGCTCTTGTGCAACTTTCGCGTGCTCCACACGTAGCAACAATAGCAAATGCTGATCCCCAGTATAACTGTCCCAGTCACGCTCATCACACTGATTATCGGATTGACGGCGATGTCCAGGAGCACCGTCAATGTCACAATGAAGATTAGCCCAGTCTTGCGCCAATTTTGCCACTGCAGCAGCTCTTGCCACATCTTAAATGCTTTAGTCGTTTGGTTGCGTTTGCTTGAATTCATTTTCAAATATTTTATAATATAATATGAAATAATATAATATCTAGAACTGATTAGAAAGCAAAGTGAGATTTTATTATTTGAGATATTGACTGAGAGAACCCAACTTTGCTTTATATTGAGTGCTTAAGCAAAGTTTTCTAGATCTACAAAGTTTAAGAAATTATTTTGCTTTTGAGAAAAACAAATAAAAAATAACCGGAATAGTATAAAAATTGTTATACGTGCATAAATTAGTTAACAAAATTTTTTTTATTAAATCAAGTTCCGCGAATATCGATGCAAATAGATATCTGATATCAATAAAGTAACAATTTTAAATAGAGTTGATATATAATATAAATTGACTTATTATTGACCAACAACTGTTCTTGACAGCTAAGGAAATAATAATAATGCTGATATTACGTATAATATTTACGTATTATTTTTTAAGTATTACTCTCGAATAACTTTATTAAATTATAACATATTAAATATTCTCATGCACATATAAATGTTTTTTTTAAACTCTTTTCTACTTTTTCATATTTAACCAATAGTTGTGTGAGCAATGTTATTATAGGTGAATAACTTTGGTTTAGTTATTCTGGTGATTTAGTTAATTATCAAAGCACATGTAAAACTTGATTTTTATACTAACAGCTAAAGTACATAAAAATAGGAAAAATAGCCCATTGTTAAAGTTTGGTTTTCGTGGGGCTAAAGGGGTCCTTATGTAATTGAATTCCGGGTATTGTATGGAATGAGAGGAACATGTGTTACCAGGTGTTGCCAGTTGCCTGGTTGCCAGAATTTCTTTTTACTTTGGTAAACAATGATATGTGTACAATAAATTGGTTTTTAGTTGCCTTATTTGTTTGTATGAATGGGTTTCATGTTTGTCGTCCCCAGCGGTTTGAATTGTGCCTATTTTGCATAAAATTGAATTATTATTATGTTGATTGATTTTGCCGACACATATAATATAATTGCATCTCCGAATTTGGTGCACTCCGCGCACAGCGTCTTCTCTTTTGATCTGTTGCGCCAACAAGTGTCAAGTTCAACACTCCGGCAGAGAACCTATTGAGTCTCAACCATTTGGGTAAACACTACTCGTGGCGAGGTGTCAACCTCAATGGGTCACTGAAAGCCCTCAGCCTTCTGTGGCTGTGGCTGTTGCTCTGGAGTAGAGTGTCATTTGCCATTTGATTTGTCAAAGGAATTACGTTGATATTTTGCGCAAATAATACAAATCGGTGGCGTTAAAATGACATCAAGTGGGTGGTGGACAACCACCACCGAAATTATGTAAAAATTCGAAATTACTTGCCACAGACGACGAAGTATTGGGCACTTGAGTGCGGTCGAGTGAGAAAAATAAATAAAGAGTTTCTATTATGAAAAATGCTGAATTAATGCTAAAAATCACTATTGAAATTGAAAATGTGTAATAACAATTCAATTTGCTCAGCGCACAATTGAGAATTCAAATTAGATAGGCAAAATATTTTTTCCTAATTGATATTCAATTCTTCTTCCAACAGAAACAAATGAAAATCTCTTAAGACACATAAATATTTATATTATATATTTAAATGGGTTTATGTATTTCAAAATGTTCCCGAAAATATATATTTCGTCTTTTACGCACCTAAGCGAATATATGCAGACATCTTAAATTGGCTGGAAAACAATAAAAATATGTATTTCTCACGAGAACTTAATAGCTTGAAATAATTTGTAAAGTTCGAAAACGTATGCATTTATTTAAAATATATCTACATATATAATAAATATAAATATAAATAAATATGAAAAAAGACTTCATGTATATATGTCTGTATTAGTGGACAAATTTCTTTTGCACGCAGATAAAGCGCACTAAGATTTTTAAAAATCGTCTTAAGTGCCAAAATTTCGGTATAATGGGTAAGAAATTAGGGGTAACTCATATATTCAAAAATACCATTCCTGAAGGTTGCCTCTTACTTTTCTTAGAAGTTCCTTTTAGAATAACAGTTTTTATTGATGATATTATTATAAAACATTTCAAATTTAGATGTCTTTTATTTAAATATGTTTTTTAATTTAATTATATATATTAATAATTAAGTTAATCGCAAATAACATAATGTAATAATAATAAATTTTTTTTTAATATTCATAATAAAATATATTATAAAGTATTATAATACTGCTATTAACAATTTAATATAAGTTTAATTTGAAGTATTTGTTTGTATTTATGCTAATAATTGTATAAGTTTATTTCAATACCTCAAGATCATTTGAAAAAAGGGTTTCCTTTACCAAAGGCATGAGCCGTCGGTCATATATGATTTTATGCATTGCATACATTTGAGTAGTAAAAGTATTTAGAGTAGCTGGCAACTCTGTTAAAGAAATGAGCACTTAGATTTGTACAGATTATATTATTTTTATAATATATATCATTTTTACTTTAATATAACATTTATTGTATACATTGAAATTATATCGCAAAACTGGGCAATTTGTACTTAATATCAGTGTACATTTTTCTCAATTTTTCTCTGTCCTATTTTCCTCTTCAGTAGTGCGGAAAAGTTAGCCTTGCTCTTATCGAGTGCCATCAAAAACAAATAGGACAAAGCCAAAGCAAATAGGCGAAATTGTTAACCATAAATTTAACTAATATACAACTGACTGGGTGGCAATGTGTGTGTGTTATGCCTGTTATCCGCCCGACCGCCCAATCACCCAACCACCCAACCACCCAGGCAGCCACTGAGTTGATAGGAATGTGCCACAATAATCAAGCCAAGTCGAATTACAGTTACAGTTGCAGTTAAGGTAAGGAACGCATGGCAATGGCCATAAAATGACACTGAGTGTCAGTTTCAATTAAACATGTTGACAGCTGTAAGGGCAGCATATCCAAATACTCCACACACACACAACACACACACAACAAAGGGGCTTACATATGTATCTTCGTCAAATGGGGTTGGTTGCAAGCCATTTCGATTTTAATACAAGAAATTCCGAGCATTGTCTGGCCGTGTGCAACAATAACCATTCCCTGACTGCCTCCGTCTGGAATGGGCAGAGTGATTCAAATAAAATCGAACTGAATTCACAACTGACAACTTTATCAGAGGATGAAGATTTCGCCCAGTTCTTTCGAGCTACTTCAGACTTCATCTTAAAATTTTTGTCTTTAGAGATGTCTCTGATTTTTGACAGCCAATTGTAAGAAAACACAAAATCTACTACAATTTAAGTAATTTTACGTGTTTTTGAATTTTTGCTTTTGTGTTTTGTATTTTGTTTTAATTTATTTATTTCATGTGCGGATTTTCTTGAGATATGTGGCAATATTTTATCTATCTTGGTCCATTGTCCGGTGTCCTGCTGATATGCAGTCGCATTGACAGGATGTCAAACCCTTTATTATGCTCTCCTGTGGCATACAGATGTATGCTCTGAGGGATTAAGCTTAATTAAACTGGTGAACATTGCAAATACGAGTATTTTATAAATGCACACATTGATGACAGCATATTAATTTCCTGTAATTTTCATTGTGTTCTGCATAAATTTGCAAAAATCTAAAACCAAAAGCGGAAACTTTGCTATTTTAATTGTATTATGTTCATTGGAAAAAAGATTCTCCGTTTAGATCTTAAACAGTTACTCAAATGAATATTGCCCAGCTCATCTCTTGTTATTCATTTTCTTTTTGGGCCCAAGTTAATTGCAATCTGGCAAATACTAGTCAAGTATTTTTGAGGCAGGCAATTTTTGCTTTCGCTCTCTTTGCTGTTTGCTATTTCTTCTGTTCTGGCTTGGGTGTGGGTGTGGGTGTTGGCCGTATTTAAGAACTTGGCTCTTTGTTTTCGTCACGGACGAGTGGCAAAAAGCAATCACAGAGCAGTTGCAGGCTCCCCAATCTGACAAACACAAATATCTGCCACATTTTTTGGGCATTTCTACTTACTGTCGAGGGTCTTTTGTATTATTGGTGAAATTAGAATTTCTCATTAAAATAAGTGTTGCTGCTGGACCCGGTTGACTTGAGACATTCATTCTCAACCAGCAACCAGCAAGGTGCTCGGCCGTGCCAATGGACTTAAGTTGTACTTGCTTTCACTCCGCTTCCCCGCTCCGTTCTCCTCTCATTTTTTCTGCTCGGTCACTCATTAGTTGCGCCTCTAAACTGACTGAAGGAGTCTCATTGCTGAGTGTAGTATTTGTTTCTTTATTTGTGCTCCCCAATGTCGTCGTATTGTCCTGGTCCTGGTCCCTCCTTGTGACTGCTTGCCACTTGAGTTGATTTTTGTGGATGTCAACTTGACATTTCCTCGCCTCAGCTCAATTTGTCGCTTGGCTTTTTCAATTTTTAATGGATTTTGTATCCAATTGCGTCAAGTCGCCTTCTTGTAATTAAAACTGCAATTCCTTATGATCTAGCAGAGGGTAGCTCAATGAAGGAGACCACTACGACATCAAATATTTATTTATTATTTATTTTCCTAAAATGCTTTGTATATTTATTGTTTATTATACTGTCAAATTAGTCTTGTTATAACGCATCTTCCATAATAATAATCAACTAATAATAACATTTTAATATTTAATAAATTGGGATTAAGCTAGGGTATATAATATTCGGTGTGCCTAAGGGAACTGAACTGTATTCCATTTGATCTTGTTAGTCATGATATCTACACAATCCTTTCACCACTTCTGTTTAATAGGCTTAAAAACTGAAACACTTAGTGAAAATGGATAGAAAACCCTTTTTGTACTTTGATTGCTGAAGCAGTTGCTGATTTAACATACGTCTTAATTATATTAAGCTCGAAAATACTTAAGTCTAGCATTTCAGGCCATAATTTGCGGTTGAGTGTGTAAACCTTTTAGCTGTCCTTAACCCTTAATTGTTTCTAACCAATCCAATTTATGGTTTTTAATGTTCAAGCATTTTTCAAGCACTGCTTTACAATTTATATATATATTTATTTATTGCTTCGATTCATATAGTTTTAGTTTTCTAGTTTAGTTTAATTAGTTGCTTGATTTATCTAATTTCAAATAAATTTTATCAAATTAATAGATACATTTTTGGTGGCACATAGAGAAAGAGCATCTGAACTCATTTATAGTTCCCAGTTGTGTTTTAACTTCATCGCTTTTGGTCATTTAACTTCAGCCACCCTTTGTGGCAACATTGTTGCAAGTAAGGCAAACTTTCCACATGTGTGTGTTGCTTGTTGCTTTTGTGGCCAGATACGATCAGGCCACATTGTTGCTGTGGCTGCCACACGGTGGCACTTTGGAGCAGTAGGCAAAACTTTTTGTTTAACTTTTGCTTGTTCCATTCAAGTGGCGGCTGTGGCTGCCGCTGCCATGTAAAATGTTAACAAACAAAACTTTATGCAACCTGCCCCCCCTTCAAAATAAGCAATGGCAACTGTTGCAGTTGCAAGTTGCAGGTTGCAGTTACAGTTTGGAGTTTATAGTTTTCAGTTGTTGTTGCTACTCTGAGCTCTGTTCTGTTATTGTTTGTGGTTGCGGCTACTTTGCATTTCAGTATTGAGTAGCTGAGTCGATTTCGGGATACATATGCTGCTGGCATCATCGATTTCCACACTCAGAAAAAACATAAATGGCCCAAAAAGGTAGAAGGTGTTGCTTGCTTTTAGAACCAATTTCTTAATATTGGTAAATCAATTTATAAAATTTAGAGTTATTTCAAAATAAGAAATCTATTTTATATTCTGTTTTCCCTGTTTTCCAACATAAATTAAAAATGTATATACACACATGAAGTTTGTCAAAATACTTATGTTTAATAATAAAATAGTGTGAAAAATTAATCGAAAATCGAATATAAGATTTATTTAATTTGTAGACATAGAAAAGGACATTCTGAAAAATTAAAAGTGGCTTTTCTCAATTTAAGAAAATTTACATTCAAATTTATAAATAAACCTTAAACAGCCACAGTCATAATTTTAAAAATACGCTTTCTGAATTATACCATAGGTGGTTTGACTGCATTCGAACTTACCTATTATTGTACACAGATCAAATACAATTTGCTGGTGCAATTTTTGTTTTTAATTAATTCTGTATTGCTCTGCATTAATTTCTGTTAGTTTTGCTCGGAACGTGCTCGGCATTTGTGTGTGTGGCGTCTGTTTAACGTCTTAACTGGGCAAGACTGCAGCGGTCTCTGGGGCGTCTCCAGCTTGTCTTTTTTCTTCTTCTTCTTCTTGTTTTTGCACCGTTGCATTTGTTTATATTAAGTATTTTTCTTTGTCAATTTTGTTGTGTGCTGTGCTCTGTAATTAGCCACCCTTGTGGACAAGACAGCTGCTGCTGTTTGTCTGTTGGCCAAAATTGCTGTGCATAAAATGTTTAAGTTGACATTTTTAGCAACAGTTTGTAATTTGGTCGTTGCTTTGGCTTTGGCGTAACCCTTTCATATATTTGCTAATTTTTTCCCTTTATTTTTGCATTCTACTTGCAGACTGCTTAATTGCATTAGCAAAAGCCCGCGTTTTGCATTTAGACAAATTCAAGAGAAATCGCAAAACAAATCAACTTAAAGGTAAGTCTGATTAAATTTTTTTTTTAGTTACGATTTAAAAATGAGTTTAAAAATAGCATAACCTTAAACTAAGAGAATAAAAAATCCAGAGAACAAAAGTTAAGTCTAAATAAAGTAAGTATTTTATTATTCATTTATAGTTACAAATTGTGGAAAATATACAACAAATTTTAAAGAATTATAAATTGCTTCCTTTTTGTAAAACATTTTAATAAATATTCTTGGAAATTAAAAAATATATAAAATGAGGAAAATGTATATACAAATAAAGCCTAAATGTTAATGTTCTAGTTGCATTTTTATAGCTGAACTCGTCGCGTGAGATTAGAACGCTTAAGTTAAAAGCATGCTCCACTTTTTACGATCTTTGGACATTTTATGGATTTAGCTTAACCCCTTCAGTGCTCAATCATCAACCCTTTCAAGCGTTTTTTGGCACCCAGCCATAACTTAATTATCCATATGAATCCTACAGTTTTATTGCGACCCACACACAGCCAGCAGGCCGGTCTTTAATTATGATGAGTACTTCTCCTTGTTGTTGTCCTGTTTGCAGCTGTCATATTTTTATTTATCTAAATTTGCAGATCTTTCCGGGGCCGCCTGCTCATTAAAATGCTATAAAATCGCCTTCACTCAGGAGAGTCTGGCAAATGTTTTATTCTATTCGTGTTGCGTTGGCGTTTTCACTTCTAAATATTATTTTTATGTCCAGCAGCTGTACATCATCATAAGTTTATTGTTTGCATACTTCATGGCGCTTGGGCCGTTAATTTTAATTTTAAAGCCTCAGGCTCAGTTGTCAAGCGAAATGATGTTTAAAATTTTGAATGTATGAATGAATGTTTTCATAATTTAAGTAAGACGCCATCAACCCTTCCAATAAAGACTCTTTCCACTCGCCAAATGCGGTTGCAAAGCTCCTCGGCACGGTCAGTGAATATTTGTCATTGTGTTTTGTAAAAAGGGGCGGGGAAAACGCCCCAAATTGTTGCAACTGCGGTTGCATTTGAGGCGCTTGGGTTGCTTTGAAGTAATCGCCAGTGATGTTTCCCCAAGGCTAAGCCTCATTTGCGGTCAAATTGTGTGCTGTGCGTCAGCTGAAAGTCGATTATGTCAATATTGTGCCAGGGCCAATGCCCAACAGCCAACAGCTAATGGCTAATGGCCGGTGTCGATGTCGTTGAATGTTTGTGATAAGGATTTGTGTAAGTTGCGGCCGCTGCCTTCGATAGCAGCAGCAGTAGCCGCAGCTCATATGCTAATTAGTGTCCTGTGACAAAAGCCAAAGCCGTCTCTTAAAGCTTTACAATTTTCTTGAATATGTTAACAATTTTAATGGCCGAAACTTGCACATAAAATCGCCATATGGGTAACTTTAGCAAACAGCCAAGACGAATCAGTGCCGCCTCTCCTCAAGAAATAAACATAAACTAGCTGAAAACACATAAAAATCATAGCATACATTTAGGAGTCGAATTACAAATGCCCTCCAAAAATAGAAAGGGGTGTATAAGGATACACACATCCAGGCAAGGAAGATAAAAGCCAGCGGCAAAATAAAAAGGAGTAGCTGCATTTGCACATTAAAAACGCATAAAAATCGGGCATTGAATTGCCAAATTCGAATAACAGCAAAACAACAACACGCTAAGATGGCACATAAAGTGGCCATGAAAATGGAAATCCAAATCAAAATCGAGTGGAAGGCAACATAAAAGTAAAGTTGACGTTCGGATTTTGAGAAAAGCAATTGAAGCAATCAATTAAAATTGATGAATCAAATTGAATCACGTGTTACAATTTTCTTATGCGATTGGCATCGAGTTGCATTAACGATTTCTTTGGATTGAAAAACAAATAAAATGTGTAATAAAATTGTAGGAAAGTTAAAGCCACTGACAATTGCCAACTAAATCCAGTGGAATAATCAAAAAACTTTATTTAAAATATTTATATAGAATTACACCATGCAAAAAAATTATTTAGATTTGTTTCGCTCACTTAGGTTCAAGTTGTCAATAAATAAAAATAAATCTATGTTCTGTCATTTCATATCTTAATGATATACCTATAATTAAATTAATTATTTCACTATATTCTTATTATATTAATGCTTTATTCATAAATTTGATAGATTAAATCAATTTAAATAATATTAAATATAATTTTAAACAACATTTTATAGTATGTCTTTTCATATTTCCAATAACTTGAGAAATTAGATTTTAATTTTTACTTTAGATACTCAAGTTCTTATATTAACCCTGATAAAATCTTAAAACTAAATCAGCTTGAATGAAGAACTTAAGATATTTATCATTAACTAATATGTATCCAGCTATTTGTTTCCAATCTAGAATTTTCTAATTCCAATGAATCAAATTTATTTAAAACTCGTCAAAAATGTTTATTAAATTTCCTATATCAATTCTGATATCATCCTAAAATAAAACTCAATCAGATTATGTAATACATTATTGGCTAGAATGTAAAATACTTACGAATTATATGTATTTTTAATTTAATGGAAACCGTTGAAAAATATTAAGAATTGCGTTCAGTATAAATAATAGCCATAGCTATTATTATTTTTGTTTTATATTTTGATTTTAATAATTATTAATATGGTAGTTAATATTATAATTATTGTTTATTTATTATTTGTATTATGTATATTATGTGTATTATGTATATTATGTATGTTATGTATATTATGTATACATGTATGGTTTGTTTCCTTAGAAGGAATATCTTTTAGATCAAAAAATCTTCATTGAGCTAGATGAATGTACTCATTCGGATCAACTGTCTCGTGTACAAAAATAGGCGAGTTCAGTGCTCTTAGTTAACCCCCTCATGAGGGGTTACCCCTCATCCCTTTCGCATTCCGGGCTATCAGTTGGCAGGAGCGAAAACTTTTATGCGCTTGTTAACAAAAGCGTGAAATTCAATGCGGACGAACTCAAATTTACGACACTGCAAATTAAACTTGATTTTTATTTAAATAAATTGCATTTTATGCGCCCGGCAACGATATGCGATGCCGTCGACGATGACGACGTCGACGTCGACGTTGATGTCGTAATAATAAGCAGGCAACGGCCATAATTTACACCGGAATATGACGGGAGGATGTGTGGCGATGACTGGCTGACAGATGGACGCACGGACGGATGAAGGGACGGGCTTGGTTGGCGCTGCTTTATGTATTTTTATTTATTGCACACAGCATTGCTAGGAAATGTTTGTTGATTTTCCGCAGCGCGCGCACAATAAAAATCGGGGCAAAAAAGCAAATTATTTTCTAGACGAACGCGCGTACCTCGAATAAAAAGCCAGAAAAAATTCCCAATTGTACTGAACGTTTTTTTAAATACCCTTTTCACGAATTGTGTTATCAAAGAATATAATAAATCTATTTATGTACATATATTATTTTTATTAGAGACTTAAGCATTGACTAGAAATTAAAATCAGTTAAAATTAGGCAGAGTAACTTAGCAGAAATTCTTTAACAATAAGAATACTGATTGCTGAGACTTTCAACTAACTGAAGTAATTATTAAATACAAAATGTTTTTTTTTATGAGATTTAATAATATGAGCTAATCATTGAAATATTTTTTAAGCGCATTTACATTCTCTCGCTCGAAAAAGCAATAAATTTAAAATAGAAATTTAAATTTGTAATAAAATTGACTTTTTTTTTATACACTTATTATTTTATTTTCTCTTCTAATTGCTTGATTATTTGTTTATGATACCGAATTGGACTCGTGGAAATCAAAAAAATCGTTAATATCATAAAATTTCTAACTGTGTCCCAAGTTTTGATCAAAAAGTAATACAAATATCTGTTAATGTTACAGATTCTCTTTAAAAAATTTGTGCTTATTAATATTTTCTACCAAATATTAGATGTCTGTAAGGGTATCTATGCTGCGACACTGTAAGGACAGATGTTTTATTATATATATTTTTTTATATCCGACCCCGTCGCAACCGTCATTAAAAACGGAAATGTAATGCGTAATTTGTGTGCAACACAAAAAATATTTGAATAGCGCCAAGCGAAGCGAATTGATAAGGACTCAACAAAAGGTTCAATGGCTAACGGAGATGCATCCCTTAATCAGCTGGTTTGGGCAGGTAACACTACTGGCTTCAAGCACTGCGTTCCCTCAAAGATGGAGAAACCTTTATTAGTTTCCTTATAACTGACTTAGTCAATAGCTCGAATCTTGCAGTAGTAGGTATTTTTGGAATGCAGAGTCATGACATAGATTAGCTGCGCCTTTTCTTGTCGCTCGCCGATGGGCTCGAAGTAGAAGGCTCTCATTAAATGTGCCATCACCAGTTTCATCATGACCATGGCATAACGCTGTCCCACACAGCTCCGAGCCCCCGTCATGAAGGGTATGTGGGTGGAGGCTTCTATCTTTGGCTCGGCATCGCGAGACCAGCGTTCCGGCTTAAAGATTAGCGGATCCGGAAAAAAGTCTTTACAGCGCCCAATGTACATGGGTGAGATAATCACATCGCAGCCCTTTGGTATGAAGAAGTCATCTGCAAAGTGTAATAACAATGTCAATATGCACTCAGAAAAATATTGCTTACAATTTTGAAAAATCATTCTCAAATAAAAATTGCACTAAAAAAAGTTTTTCTATTTCTTAGAAATAGTTTTTAAATAGTAGTAATACAAAATATCTAAACATGAGAACGACTTGACATTAATCGGCCACCAATTTTTATATTATTAAAGCAAAGTAGAAATTCGATTACTAATTTTTAGAACTATTCTTTCTAAATCCATAAACAAGTAATGCAATTTTTAATGACTTTATAAACTATGTAAAATGCTTGTGAATATGCAAAGTCTAAAAAAAAGCTCATATACGAATTCTTCAATGTACACAAAAAGAAAAAAAGGTCCTGGAAATTAGGTATATTTCTTTTTAAATTCTAGAAAATCCATGTTGTAATAAGAAATGCAGGGAATATACTTTCTGATTGGCGACAAAAGTATGTATTTTTTTGAGCGTATGCATTAGACCAGATGGCTTCACTTACTGATAGTACAGTTGGCAGTGGCACGTCGGGCTATAATCGGCGCAGAGGGATACATGCGCATTGTCTCCTTGATGCACATTTCAAGATATTCTAGTTCACGCAACTGGTCCATGTCTATGGGTGCAGCCGAATCCTTGCCACAAATTCGCCAGATTTCCTCGCGGCACTGCTGCTGGCATGCCATATTTAAGGTCATGTTGTACATGAAAAACTTGAGCGTGGCCGCTGTCAAATCGAAGCCACCAAAGATGATGGTGTCCACTTCCTCGCGAATATCCTTCACCGTCAGCGGCTGACCATCGGGCGTCCTTGCCAGAAGAAGGGTGTCCAGAAAACTGAGCGTTTGTCGTTTGCTCAACTCGGTATCTTCAGTTGATGCACAGTTGCGATTGGCCAGATCGGAGTTGAGTTGCTCCACACGGTCAGCGATAATGCTCTCTGTAAACCCGTGCAGTATTTTGATGACTCTTCTCTCACGCGCCGCCAACGGGGTAAAGGGATAAATGAATGGGATGCGGTACAGCAGATTCTTCAGCCGGTTATCGAATATGTGCATGACGCTGTGATAAAATTAGTTTAGTTTAGATTCGTTTATACACTCAGAGAAAATGTTGCAAAGTCAGCTTGCTTTATTTTTAAGAATGTGGGTAGGAAAAACTAACTTTTTCCTATTCCCAAAAAAGGTTTTTCGAAAAAAAAAAAAAAACTAAACATGAACTAAAATATTTACCTATATATTTTTTCTATTTCAGTGTAAACAAACTCATTGCAAACATTTTCTTGAATATTTCAAAAATGAATTAGTGGATTAGAATAAAAGAGTATAATTTATAAACAAAAAAATATAAAAAAGTTTATTCTTTGAAAAACTTGGGTCTTTTTATCGATTCTCATTTTGCTCTATAAACACACTTTATTCGGAGAGGCATATATGTATCTCTAAAATATATATTCGGTGCGAAAAAAATTTCTGGCAAATTGCTGACTTTCAGTTCAGTGAGGCAGGTCAAAACAAAGCAAAGTCATAAATACGAGTCGAACATGGATCGCAAATTCCAAATTAATGCGTGTAAAGAAGAAAAAAAATAATCTAAAAAAAAATTTTTAATTATTCCGGGCACATCTCTGGGAATCACTATATGTGACAGATTTGAGTCAATGGGAGAAAGTTATCACATAAATGAAATAAAGTTAAGCTGATAGACTGATTTGCCTTGCTATATATTTGAAATATATGGCTTGGAGATGCTTTCATTTGTTTGAATTGAATTGGTCCAACGTATAAGAATTAAGTATACATTTTAAAATTAAATTTAAATCTTTGCTGATACTCACTTTCTGACTGCGTCAAAGTATTCGGACTTTTGACCCGACTGCGAATTGACATTTGCACCCAAAGCCGCCTCGCAAATCGTGTCCAGCGTATAGCAGCTGATGTATTGAAAGAAATCCACGGGCTGATTGGTGCCAGCCAGCTGGGCCAGCCGGGAGACCAGGATGCGAGCTTGTCTCTCGTATACCTGAACATACTGCTTGATCATGCCGTAGCCGAAGGCCGGCGTAATTATCTTTCTGCGATGTATCCATTTTTCTACGTCGCAGGTGAAGATGCCCTCGCCAAGCCAGTTCTGGAAGATGCAATAATCCGAGGTCTTCTGCAGCAATTGTTGTGCACTGCAGAGCGCCTGAATATCCTTCGGATTGCAGTCTAGCACATAGAGCTTGGTGCCCAGCCAAATCTTTGCCCGATGTTCCTCCAGATGGCAATTGATGAGATCAGTGGCACGCTTAAATGGCCTGCGACCCACAATCTTTGCCAAGATGTGCAGATGTCCGATGATGGGCAGAAAAGGGGGCTCTGGCCACTTGCTGGTCAATCGATTGATACGCGCCTGATACTGATACACATATACCAGACACAGGGTCAATGCGATGACCAAAAACCAGATCAATAATAAATGCAACATGACTCTTTGAGTTCTTAGACTAAACTGTTTGAAATTAACGCAGCATTTGCAGATTTAAACACAATCTTAGATGCACAAAATCTTCACTAATTGCCATAAGAGGAGCAAAAAGTATATTATCGTATATATGTAATAAAGTCTCTGTTGATGTGTAACTTATAACACTAATGAGCTGTACATATATATATATATATACATTGCTCGATTAGTCAACTTCCCGGACCGTCTCAAAGATAAGTGAGTCTTTTTGCTCGCCGGCAAGCTCTTAAGTACCCAGACTGGATTTCTTGACGATCTGTTGTTTCAAATCTCCGAATGCGAAATGATCAAATGTAAACAAAATACGATATACGCTTTGGCAGTTATTATGATCAATGTGGGATGCCCTACAAGTTAGGTAAGAATTACAAATTGACGGACTTAGAATATTTGTGATCAACTTTGGCGTGGGAGAATTTTACATGTTTTTCTAGTATTCTTCTGGCTAGGAGAAATTGTGATAAATTGGTTAATATTTAAAGATGTCACATATATTAATAGTTTATAAAATGTTGACATCAGTGTTGATATCCCCAATGAAAGTGTATTTTGATTGTTAACAGGCAACAAAATGCTTAAACAGAATTTGACACGTCGAATAAATATAAATTCCTAAGAAAAGTTCAATATTTATTACAGCGAAAATATCTGTTTGATGGTTTGTCGAGCGCTTTGCATACAAATGAATTGAATGAATAAGATAGATTAAAATATCACTTAATTCTCAAAATAATATAAATTACCCAGAAGACGTTAAAAAAAAGACGATTTAAACATTGTATATTTGTTTTTAGTATTGCCGATTTGAGCTACACTCGATCAACTAAAACAAGTTTCTCAATTATTCTAAACAAATTTCATATAAATTAAATTGGCGACTGTGTCCATAATTTTTGATGTCATCAAATTGTTTTCTGTTTACATATCAATCAAACAAACTTTGTCGATTTAGTCAATTTTGGCAAATATTGATGAATGTTGTAAATCCATTTTTTTGTATACCAACTTTTTATACACTATAAAAGCGTTTAAATGTTTTCTCTACGTTGTTTGAAAGGCTTTAGCAAATACTTTTAAATAAATTTTGTTATTAGACTTAATTTTTCGAATGAGTTAGAGTATCTTTTAGACGATTGTTTTTTAAAAATTATTTTTGTTTATTTTCTTTTGCATATATATTCTTATATCCTCCAAAGTGTATTTTTCAAATTATGACATTAATAAAATTTTATACCGGTTCTAATACCGCTTTTACAGCAGTAATGCATTTGGCAAATTATGGAATTTCCATTTTGAGAATTCGAATCCATGTTAACATTTTTCAAGGTTAAAAGTACTTTTAAAATTGTTTTAGTGTGCTAAACAAAAGCTTTTATGATCCCACTCATGCATATTTTTGAGGTAAAGTCATAAAATCTTTCAAACAGATTTCTGGTAACACATCAAATTTATGGTTATGTGCAATATGTCAGACGAAACTAACGCAACTGGATATAGATAGAATATAGACTTCTAAAAACCTTCTGATTATCCCCTTCGTAAAATTTTAATCCACGCCACAAACTAGCTCTCAAAGTCTTAGATTTAAGTTTAGGCTTTATTCAAACTGTTAGAAGAGTATTCTTTAGTCGGTTTAGACACATCATTTAATACTTAGATGTGGCTTTGGCATATTAAAAGAAATGATGGTAAAAAAATTAAATTGCATAGGTATAATTAAATGCAGCTTTAAATAAACTTGAACTGTTTGGTGGCTTAAGTACATAATTTAATGCATTAATTTATTTTTTATTTTAACTAGGTTAAAGTGCTTTAAATTAACCATAACTGGCTATAAAAACGTATATTTTTAAATAGTTTGGGAAATTTGTTCAAATTTCAGAGAATCAATTTTCAGATTTTCAATTTATTAAGAAGAGAACATTTTATTTTGTCATAATTATTTTAATTGAACTCATACTAGTTAATGCCATTTGTTTGCACTTTTCATTAAAAATAAAAAATCTGACAAAAAAAAAAAAAAAAAGAATTGCAGTGCTCTTCATTCACAATGGGAAAAGTGCAGGCAGTCTGCATTTTATTTGATTGAATTGGAGCGATTGGATGTCCAACGTTGACTGAGAGGAAATGTATGTAGTATTAATGACTGGCAAATAATATTTTTATACAAGCAGACGCACAACTGTAATAATTGATATCATGATGTTATACTATTCATACAAGCGCATTAATTACAATTATTCATGTTTATTTGTACGCTGTAACTTTTGTGTTAATTAGTGTAAATACATAGTCCTGCGTGCGTATTTTGTTTCACTCTGCTCTTGTTGTGGCTCCATTGATATGCAAATGATGAAAACTCGAAATGTATTGAATGACAGTTGCTCAAAATGGTAATTAACATCGAGGAGCAGCCACACAGCCCAGCATCAACGACTCACATTAAAAACATTTCAAATTAAATGATGGCTCTATTTTAGGGCTTTAACTCGATAATTTGGTTGCATGCAACCCAAACTTACAAATCGCAAAGACGCCTTGCGTCAGCGACTGAGGTCCAACAAATGTTTGGCATAAATTCCATTATCTAATGGATGACAATAAACAGCCTACACAAATAACCAAACCTACACACAGATGATATCAGATGTAGATGGAGATATGAACATGACAGGACCTGAGACCAAGCACATAGCCTCACATTCAAAATTAAAAGTGATGCGAGAGAACGACAGGACGATAGACTGAAATGCACACATAATGTGAGTCAGAGAGGGGGAGAGAGCGAGGAAGGTAGAAAACCGGTGCAAATTAATTTGAATTATGCAATATTGTCGACCTGCCTGAAACAATGCCTTATAAAAGTAATCTGAATAAGCATATTAGTTTGGTTATCCCACTCGTCGAATGAAAATAATGTTTCACGAATTTCCAAATTAATTATAAAACTCGTTGCATTTAAATTAAGTTTAATTTAGTTCTCTGTTTTTTTTATATATTAATTTATTTAATTTATGCATTTAAAATAAAAATTTAATTTTCTATATACTATTTCTTACGAGGTCCAGGGAAGATTCACAGCGTCGTTCATTTGATTTGATGTTTGATTTTTAATTTGTATTTTCATAAACTTATTTGTATTTGTATTCGGGTAAGGATTCACTGCGTCCATTCAGTCAATGGTGCTTTGTAATTTTTTATTAACGATTTTATATATTTAAATTGTCCATTATTTAATTTGTTATATATTTAAATTTTGCTCTAGTTTTGTCCCATTTCATCTATTTTTATTTGCATAATATTTAAGATTTCCATTAAAAATTAAGGTATTTATCTTTCGGTGTTTGACAGCTTGTATTGCTTTCTTGATACTATTGTTGTCTGTGGAGCATGTATACCTCCATAATTAAACTGCACATTATCAGGAGTGCCACACACATACACACACTTATATGTGTATATGCATACGTATAACAGACACAGTCACAGTCATCGTATAATTATGCAAGCAATTCTATCTGTGTATTCTGACTCCGCCCAGCTGTCACTTTGAGCTTTGCCCATTTGCGTAAAATTAAATTTGGCTACATTTAATTATTGTTTATGCAAGACTTGTGGGGGCCTGTTTCCATGACTTGTTAATATAAACAACGATAATTCGCCAAATGCGGCAGCTAATAAAGACAGATTTAATCTTGAATAAATGACGAAATTAAAAATACTTGAAACACGATATTTGCCAAACAAAAATATATATTGTATTCTGAAACTCAAAAAATGTTCAACATTAAAGGGAGTTTATTTTGTGTTTGCTTGTGAAATATTTTAAAATTTTCGTTAGTTGAAATTGGTTTATCCAGAACTCAATGCAAAGCAATTATAACCGCAAGAGGGACGACCATTAAGTTGGCATCTAATCGCGTCTTGTGTCAACATTAATCGCATCAAATTTAATTTCACAATTAATTGCAAAGACGCGATGCGTTTAGCATAAATTAAAAGCATGTAAGTAGGCGCCCCAGGGTCTCCAGCAACTAAAGGGTTTGGGGTTTGGGGCTTGGGGTTTGGTTCGTTGGTTTTAGGTGTTGGCGTAGCCAAAATAAGCTTGCAGGCAGCGCATCCGTTTCCTGCTTACTTCCCAGGTGAGGGTAGCAATTTTGTGTTTGTGTATTTATTGCAGAATGTAATTTAATTGACGTCATCATCTAAAGCACTTAAATTAGGGTCTTAAAGGTCTAAGCTTCTGTCTGTTGTTTATTTTATTTAATTAACAAAGCTATGTGGAAAAACAGCTTTAAAGCAAACACTATATACACAGTTGGTTGAAAGAAAATCTGTTCACATTTGTCAACGCAGCTGTAACAACAGATGAAACTGATTGTAACTAATTTCCTACTTTTCTGAAACTAGACAGAGCACTTGCTCAAGACATGAGTGTAATAAATTCAGTGTTTATTAAATTATATGACATTTAAAAAACTTAATTCACAACTATTTACATTTATGTACTTTATACTACTTAGGTACTTTACTTAGTATTTATTTATGTATTATTATATTATGAGTTAAATAAAATGGAACAGAAATATAATAATATACAAAAATAGAAATATTTATATATGGCGTATTCAATTTTAAATATTAATAAACAATTTAATTTTATATATTATAAATAAATTTAAAAGAATAATTTAATAATTTGAAAAGTACCCTATATATTTTTTACTCCTAATATTGAATAATTGTTGACGAAAATATTAATTAAATAAAGTATTTTATTATGAGTTAAATAAAATGGAACAGAAATATAATAATTTACAAAAATCTAAATATTTATTTATGGCGTATTCAATTTTAAATCTTAAAAAACAATTTAATTTAATATATTATAAGTAAATTCAAAAGAATAATTTAATAATTTAAAATGTACCCTGTATATAATTTACTCATATTATTAATTAATTTTTGACGAACTAAATTTTAATTAAATAAAAATAGCACACGTCCGTCTAAAATAAAGAAAAGTAGTACATTATAATATAATTTTGATAACCCCTAATTAATACTGATTATGCGTGATTAGTTTTGAATTTAGCCATATCTAACTATGTGATAATGACAGCTTTGGGTCAAAAATGCTAAAACTACCGGTTAGGTAAACACAACACATGCCACAAATCTCAATTAGCTTAATCCACACCGGGGTTCGTACTTTTTAAAGTTAAAATAATAATATTAAATGTTACTTTTTAAACTCACGCTTCGCTGCGCAGACAGCAATGAAGTCTTTTTATCTTTCTTCATTTTAGCGTCGGCGACTTTGCTTTTAACCTTCGACGCGAAAATTGTTTTGTATGTACTTATTTTGTTTTTAATTTTTTTTTTATTTTGAACTGGCAGCCAACATGTTTAAAGGTGTTTCTCAGTAACTGAGTTTTGGTCTGGACATAGCTGTGTTTTGGGAGTACGGGTTCGAAATGAAGGACGTCAGCAGCAGGCTAATGAACTGCTAAAAATCTGTTGCAGTTTCCAGTTTGCATTTGTATAACTGCTCAGTTACCCCACACTCAAAAAAAAATTGGCCAAAACTTTAGCAAATCTTGATAATTTTGACATTAATTGAGAAAGTAAAATTCTAAATTTTGTAGTTGTATCTTTACAATAATTAGGGTTTGTATTTAAACACATCATGATGGATTTTTTTAAGCTGCTTAATTTCCATGGTGTGGTTTTCTAAATGTGTGTACATTGAAGAATTCTTATATTAGTTTTTATTTGTGTATATTATTATTAATCATTAATATTTTATATACTTTGTAAGTTCATTTAATTTATTTTGGGTAAAGCAGACGACAGTTTTTTTTTAGAATAGAAACGGTTTCTAAAAACAAGAAAAACTTCTAAGTGTGTCTTTAGTTATCTGTTCATGCGTTTAATGCAATTGAAGTTTAATATGCGGGTCAATTCAACTGCAAAGTGCAATTTGCCTTTCGCAATTGCAGTTTGCCATTCACAATTTGACTGCAATTTGTTTACTTTGTCGTTGTTTTTCAGATATTACCTTTAATTTAACTTTTTCGGCTGCGCAGAGAGACAAGTCACGTTCCGTTGCACTGAAAGGCGTTTATATCGTCTGTCCGTCTGTCCGTTTGTCCGCGCTTAAGTTGTGTTATTGCTCTGCACATGTTTGGCAATTGCCGTCACTTAACCAATCTGTCTGTCTATCTGACAGGGTCAGACTGGTTTTTTTTTGTGATCGCTCAGGTAATGAACAGGTTCAAGAATAAATCTTTGAGCGGCTGTCGCACAATATATTTTTACCTGTTGATACGAGCTCATTTTGCAGCTGCCCAACGACTTAAAAATACATAAGAAAAAAGTGCGTGTTTCTACGTGTCAAAATGCATGCATGCATCATACATCCTCTTTTAATATCCTTTATATACATATAATATACATTATAATGTACTAAATTTTGTACTCTGTGTTTTCAAGTCAACCAAATTCAGTTGTCATTAAATAAATAAATAAACGAACAAATAAATAAAAATTAGTAAACAAAATAATTATCAAATAAATAAAAAAAATATTAAATGCAAATAAATAGCTTAGACTTGTTTATAGCTTGTTCTTATTAATCTCTAGTTTTAATTTAAGTGACATCAATATGTTTTAAGTTAATTATTTCTAATGCATCCCAGCTCATCTATCAGTTGTCCCACTGTACAGGTGGAATTGTGGCCCAGCCTGCACGTTGCCAATACCAGCGCAGCGGACATTCGCCTCAAAAAGGTAATCGAACTCGAAAACACTAATTTGGGTTTCGTCCCATATAGACACACAAACACGCATACATAAACATTCGAATTATAATCATAAAATGTAAGCACAATTCCGAAATTAAACGCCATATTATTTGGGTTTGTTTTGATGAACAGCTGCTTACTATACCAACACTGAGCGCTAAAAGTGAGCAACCGCCGCTAAACATCAGGTAAGTGATCTCGCTCTCTTGATCGTCTGTGCGCTCTCTCTTCAAGCTGTCAGCTGTTGCTTTTTCCCTTGTCTGAGCCGAAACCGAGCTTGGCAGAGTTGCTGTTGTTTCAGTTCACTTGAAAGTCGCCGACAAGTTGGACGCGTCGTTCGATCGCTCGTTCTACTCCAAAAACTCGTTGCGTGTGTGCTTCGGATTTACAGTTACAATTTTACTACTAACTTGCTGTGTGCGCTTGAATGCCAAATTTAATTGCCACTGTTGCAACAAAAAACGTAAACCTCTAACGCTTAATTTGAAAAATAAAAAACAGAAGAAAAAAAACACGAATCGTCACTTTCGTTTTTCCAACTTTCATTTTTATTTGTGCTTGCCGCACAGAGTATCATTGTAAAAAGTGTCAGTACTGTGCTGTAAAAAAGTGCTAAAAATCTACAGTTACAAAAGAAAAATAAAAAAATAAAAAGACATACAAAGAAGAAGAGCGAAAATTCCAATATGGCTATCATGGACACTGCTTGGCGTTGCCGTCTGATGATCTTCGGAGTGTTTTCGGTGCTGCTCGTCGGCGATCTCTTCGGATATGGCGGCTATAGTGTGAGGGGCGTCAAATCCGATCATCCCGATGAGGTGGGAGGAGTTCGGGCCGGGGTTGGCCCGCCAACTGGACCTGCGGCAGGCGCTGGCAAGTTTCAGCAGAAAAATGCCGAGATTGACTTAGGCGAAGGTGAGTTCCAATTCCACTCATTCCAATTTGCGTTGCATTTCTTTGCATGTCGACTTTTTCTTTCAAGGTGTAGGTTTTAAGCTTACACTTTTTATATTGACAGTTGAGGAAATAATAATAGCATCACTACGAAATTTTCTCTTACGAATGAAAAACAAACCAATAGCTTTTATATTAAAGGAATCGATTGTTTATATATAATTTTCATAATACTAAGAGCACATAGAAATTCATTAAACATTTTTAGTGAGAGTGGCGCTATTTTAATTTTCGCAACTGTTTATGTTTTTTTGGTTTTATTTTTTTTTTGATAAATTTTACACATTTTGCGCATTGCATTGCAAAATAGCTGTGTCATTTTTTTGGGATTGCTTCATCAATTTAACACTTTTGTTGATTTTGCTTTATTTTTGTATTTATATAAGTTGCGCTTTGCTTGGTCACAGCAAGGTCAGTTTCGATTCACAAATGGAGCTTTCGTGATTTGTCGATAAAATGTGCTCTGTAAAATGCTGACAGCACGTGTAAGAAATAATGCTGTACCGGTTATCCGGAATTGACTTATTTCGAGTGCTGTTATTAATGTGGCTTTCGGCCAACTAGTTTGTTTTCGAAATTTTTCCATTTCGTCACACGAATTAAATAAGCCAAATTTGGAATTTTTGGGACTTTGCAAAAGTCGTTCAGTGGGTTGTTGATTGTCTTTTCCTATGTCTGATATTATATGATATCATACCTAAGACACGTTCATATATTTATTTATTTTTTCAAATATTCAGCTCCAAAGCTTTTGTTTCCCAACTTTTTTTGAACCAAATTTTATTACGTTTCTTTTCAAAGCCACTGTAAAAATAAAAAATAATTCAACATTTTTTATACACGAAAAAAAGCGTGCTCAAAAAATATTTATAGCGATTGCATAATAAAAGCACATTTGAACCCACTTTCCAATACACATATTTATGGCTTCTCATATGGAAAAGTGATATAAGAGCCGTAAATTGTATTATTCCGATTCGTGTGTTTGATTATGCAACGCATGCAACCTCAATGACATACTTAAATTAAAAAAACCTAATGAAATCTGTCGAAAGACAAAGTGCAGATAAAGTTTATTTGACAAGCAATCGATTAGTGCGAAGAATATGCAGATTTTTGAGCTGATTGTACAGACAGAATCAAAAAGAATCGACGCCATATCAAAGGTTGGAAGGCTGGAATTTAACCCGGGTCGCTTACATCAACTCATTTGTGGTCGTGTCTCGCTTCATTTGGCATTTGGTTTCTATCTTTGTTGTTTGCATAGGTGAAAGTGAAAATATGACAAACAAATAAACTTTACGTAATAAAATTAGCAACAACAAGTTTTACACTGGTGGGAAACGGTGGCCCTCTGACTTTCCCAACGAATAAACGAGTATTTTCCGATCTTGTATAAAATTCCGATTGTCTTTTAAAAAACCAAGTAATGCTGATAATCTTAATTTAACCGGAAACTGATACAGTAAGAAATATTGACTCGATTTTGAATTATTTAATTTATTTTTGATTAAGTTCTTGACGTAAATGCCGGCTGAAACTGGTTCCAAAATGTAAAATCTTCCCAAGCGCCGCTTTATTAATAATTTATTTGAAACGAGTTCTACGGAAATCGAGAGTGCTCTTGATAAAGTTGCATCATGTTGATTTTGACATGCAATGCTTTTTTAAATAAACTCAGAAAAAATCGACATAAAATTTATGTAACAATTTTTCTACTTTGGGAAAATAATTTCTACATATAAAAAAAATTAAACTTCTTAAATTTATAATGGCTTGCACACTAACACTATAATGTTAAATAATAATACAGGTAAATAAATAATTTAGTATAATTCTTTGTCGATGTACACAATTTTTTCTAGATTTTTAGAAAAATTCACACAAATGCAAGGTATAGGTTTTCGAAAGCAACATATATAAAAATATTAAATTTGCTTTCTAAATAATATGAGGATTAACTCTGGTAGCAGAACATCTTTTAGTGCAGTTATTCTTAGTCGTTGGTTTACAGGTGGCAATTACTAAAGAGGCATCGTTGCAACTTTTAAGATGCTAGCAATGCGTTAGCAGATATTGACATTAACTGCACGTTTCTTGGCCAAGATAAAAGTAGTGCGTGATAAACATGCAGAGCTTGAATTTTATTTTGAATGCATTACTTTGAGGGCTAATCAAGCCATTGAAAGTACGTGCATTTTAGCATAAAGTGTTTCATAGTCCGCTTAATTGCTTTCTGATAAACAAACAACAATTCGTATTTATCTAGTATATTTCAATTTTATATGATATCATTCTTAATTAATAAAGCCCCGCTTATTTGGCGTGGTTATTTGTTACATGCCAGACATTTGGTTTTTATTCTGGGAATTGACCAATTTTAAATGTTTTCCGCATGCAAAGTTCAGTTCTGGTGTTGGCTGCTTGCATGCGTTAGTTGATCTCTCTCTCCAAAAACTGCCAGCTGGTTAAGACATCTATTTTATTTTTTTGTATTATATTTATTCAGCTATTGAACCATAATTAATTAAACTGAGCAGCGACTTAATGACAAAGCGAATATTTGTGTAGAATATTTTTCATTTAGAAAAAAATTGATAGTTCAACGCACGGCGTGGCCTTGCTGGGGGCGAATAGTAATCAGTGTGACCAAAGCAACGTAAAGCAACAAAAAAAAGTTCCACACAATTCGCAACTAAACTCCAGTCGAATATTGGACTTTGCCAGACTTAGTCATCAGCAATAAACTTAACATAAAAAAATATTTACTTAGTTTGTCAACTTTAAATATATTCTTAATATATGTATGAATTTAGTTTAAACAAATTAATGATTTCCATCTGCATTTTAAAGACATTTTTATATTTTCCATTTTTTTGCAATTATGTTATATATGTTTATAAAACAATATAATATGGTACAATTTTGCAAATAATATTTATTGGAAATATTTCTATTATGTAGATGATGTTAATATATACTGGGAAGTTGAGTAATTAAGAAAAATATTTATCTGACTGGGTTTGAGGAGGCAGTTGAGTATATATAGTCAATATATTTGAACTGTTTATTAGGTGGAGTATAGGTTAAATCTACCGCTTATAAGGGTATTCCATTTACTGCACAGCAAATCTTGATTTTTTTGCTCTACATTTTGGCTTTGTAGCCTTCAGTTTTTTTTTTCTGTTTTTGTCAATAAGAAACCATTTGATTAAATAAATTAGGCTGTATAAAAAAATCAATGCTAAAATTTGAATGCGAAATTAAACTATGATTCGAATTGATCTAATTACAATGATTAATTTTAATAACTACCTACAATTTATGCGTAATTTTTTAGAGCACGACTTTGAAGAGTTCTCCGCGGCAGCTGCTCTGAAGCCAGCGCGTGGTGGTGTTTTGACCGGAGCTTACCTGAAGACGAAGTCACAGCTGACGGATACCATCAAGGAATCGTGTCTGCCCAAAATGCTATGCGAACTGGCCGCCAAACCAGACTATCAGCTGAGCGAAAAGGAGAGGGAACTGCTCAGACTGATAAGGTACGTAAGCAAGTCGTCACTTTCTCCCAAAATTAGCAGAAAGTTCATAGATCAGAGTTTGTACACTCTGTGTACACTCTAAGAAATTGTGTTAAATTTAAGTAAATAATAACAATAATTTAATGTGAAAAATTGATCTTTTAAACACACGACTGTTGAAGTCTAATACGAAAGCCCAGCCAGTAAGGTATCAGAGATTTTTCGACACCCTCAGAGATAAAGACTGAAAACTTGGAACATATTCTGGTATGTGCTCGCATCAGACAAAGTGTAATACTGCTACGTTTAATAGGGGGCTAAAAAATAGATAAATCCATATTTGCAGGCGCCAAATTTGGTTGGTAAGTTGTTTGCGATGACCTTCGAAGATCGGCATATGCCAGTCGCCAAAGCCGATATTTCGGAAAGTTTAAATCGATAAATACGCATATCTGCCACAATTTTAAACATATATTACTCAAACTTGGCTAACTGCTGGTAACAATCTTCTTTTATCAACATTTAAACCACGCCCACACAGGCTGCCCACAGAAACTTGGGCCCTTGAAATCTAAAGTGCACATAGTTTTTTAAGGTAGAGTTAAAATTTACTAGTGACCGTCGTAATAGATCAATAAAAAAAATTGAATGCTTAAGCCGCCACTCCGAATGCCTAAACCGTCACACCTGTAAGTGGAAAACGATAATTTGAAAGATAGAGTCCACAAATTTGAAAGTTATACTGTTAGTAACAACCTTCAAAAATTAAAAATACCACGCTTACTCGTTGCATCAAAAGCGATAAGAGACTTTATCTCCCGCCATTTACGAGGTAAAGTTACTAAACTTGGAAAGTAAATTACTAGAAACCTTCTAATTCATTTTTTCAGACATGCTTACAACTACCGCCACCTAAATTCCAAAATGCCAATATCTTCCGTAATTTAAGACCTAAAGTTATCAAACTTTTAAGCCCTGTTATTTGCTACCTGTTATCAGCTGGTATAACATATGGTATCAATGTATTTCGTAATCGGTTTCCCCCCGACTGCAACGTTTTGTCTTGTTTTTTTTTACTCTAGCTTATTGCTATTTTTTTTTTTGCGAGTGTATCGTTGCTTAACTTTTAACTTGACAGTTGGCACACGACCCCTTTTAACTGAGGGCTACAATTACTAAAAACATTTAATTTGGTTTTGTTACTTGTCTCTGATCTCTGCTACTTGCTGGGATGTTCGTTGAACCTGTGTTCAGATGCGAGAGCCTAATAAGAGTTTAATCGCTGAACAAAATCGAAAACAATGCCAGCATCAAGTTGTGCAATATTGGTGCCTATATAAAAACGGGTCTGCTTGTAATCCGAAATCGGCCTCCGGTGAAATATAACCTACATCACTCGCATAACACACATAACACAGACGCGCTGAGCAATCACAAATGTTTTGTAACCTCGCACTTGAGTCGAAGGTGAGCGCAGCGACGTAAGAAACTGTTTGACTTGACTGACTTGACTACACTGAATCGCTTTAGTAGTAACATATACTATTCCATTCAGCCGATTTATAGCTATAGGGCGTTTAAACAATATGAATTTTAAAAACACTGAAAGATGTTGTCTTCCGTATTATTTATTTGGTTTTTATGTTTTGGAATCTTTCAGATCACCCACGATGCCCTGGATGATGAATATGCCGCCCAGTAAATGGTATTTTGCTGCGCATATGGGAGAGCTAATGCGACACACTGGTGATAATCTGAGCGGACCTGTGGGCTGTGCCAATCTCTGGCCGAGTTGTCCCATCAGCTCCAAGAAGTTAATGAAGCTCAGCTACAAGGTGCGCGTTTAGAAGTGGGACTGCAAATGTGATCATATATATTATATTAATTTAAGTATTAGTTATACATAAACACACATTGGGCCCAATGCTGAACAGACTTAACTATTGTACTATATATATATATATATACATATTTTCAACTGGCCTTCAGTTTTCTTTTGCATAATGGAGCAACGTGTGGCAGCATGACTGATGCGACAAATTGCAATTTTTATCTATTAGCTGTAAGTCCTAAGTAGTCATTTAAGTGTGGCTAGTCTATCTCTTAATAATATGTTAGCTTAGCATTATGCCTAAGGTTAGTCCGACTCCCGTCTAATTGTAAATAAATGCATATCGTTACTTTTAGCTTAAATCCATTTTGTTTTTGTGTTTTTTATTGTTGGCTTACTAATGATCGTTTTAAAAAATGCAGTTTCATTGTTGGGCATTCAAATATAATGATTTTGACATTTTTATCTTAAGTGCTTTTATGTGCTAGGAAATATCGAATTATTGTTCGTGTGACGAATTTTCATATCTCAGATTCAAATAAAGTTTGCTGTGTTAACAAATATGAAAATCACGGTTTTCAAAAAGTTATTTAACATTAATTTTAATCGTGTCGTTCACATAATAATTTGTTTTTTTTTTTTTTTGCAGTACTGTTTTAATAATAGTTGTTCAACTGACTTCCTCATCCAAATGATAATACTTCATTTTATTTCACACGATTAGTGCTTTAAATCTCTTTATAATTGTAAGTTTAATTGATGGAAAATGTATAAGAGAAATTTTGATTGGTTTATTTATTTATTAATAACGCCTTAATTATACACCTCATTAGGGTCCATTGAATTCGTGCAAAACAATATTAACTGACAATATCAATACAGATTAGCATTTAACAAGTTGGTAAATGTTCTTATCAAATATAGATATTATTCAAGTTTTTTTTTACTGTTTAAAATAAAATAATTTTTGAGGTGGTAACAACTCATCATGCGATTTTATTATGATATACATACTTATTATGATACATATCAATAATTAATTCATTTTAATTACATTTTGCACGGTCGAAATGTCGAATATATGTTGGGTTCGATTAGATCTTTCGGGTTTGCACAAGCAACTTTTTTATTTCGCCAGCAAGTCGCCTCGATGGCAATTAGAACTATTGTATATATACAGAAAACAAAGCTTTTGTTTTGATAAGAATTTGTTTACTGAAATATTTTGTTGATATCACACCAAAAATGTTTATTTTATTGAAATGTAGATAAGCAAACCAAATCAAACTTGTTATTTATGTATTCTTAAATAAATCTAACGACTAAGAATTTGCGAGGAATATACTAACATTTAAGCTTCTATAAAAACTATGGTTGACTGAATACTAACTTGGTTGAAATAGGTGTGAGTAATACTCTTTGAAAAACAATTACAAAAGTTTATTATTGTTGCACACAAAACCATTTGACAACAACAACAAAATGCTTTAAAATCAATATTTAACAGATATTGCTCTTTGTTTGCCATTTTACACGTTCATTAGTGTTAATTTATGTTTGTTTTATTTTCTCAAAGTAAACAAATATCTTAATGCATATTGTTGAGTAAAATTCTGTTGCAGAAGAGAATAAAATAAACATTAGTAGACTTGCTGATATTTGTTTGCTTAGTATGAAAATATAATTGGTTAACAAAATCGATATGCTCAAACAGCGTCGGTTATCGATAAAATTATGTTATTAAATTATTCGCATTTTTGCTGCTTATTAATATGTTATATTATAAATGTTATAATATATTAACATAAATTAAGATTTACTTATTATGTTATATCATTTATGTGGAAGCCATTTGATTAAAATATATTTTGGGATTGTATTCATAAGTTCAATTGAAACTTTGGGTGTGCAGATATGTAAATACTTATTTGAAGTGCATACTTTTTGGTGTCATGCCAAAAAGAGTAAAACAAGCCACAAAAAGCAGTGTTTATAAATATGCAAATCATTTGCTGGAATTATCGCTGTCATTGCACACTACTACGAAAAAACCAAAACAATATTTGTTTGTGATGTTTGTTTGCCTCATTGGACATTCCAAAGGCGTCAATATGACCACACACAAAATACGAAGAAATTGGGCAAAATTGCTGGGCTGTGTCCAACATATTTAATTGTTCATTAAGTTATTGGTCAACAGGCCAATATAGCCA
The DNA here is from genome assembly GCA_035042125.1 of Drosophila longiperda. NCBI lineage: Eukaryota > Metazoa > Arthropoda > Insecta > Diptera > Drosophilidae > Drosophila > Drosophila longiperda. The sequence goes on from JAWNLV010000130.1 coordinate 1,835,529, forward strand.
GAATTCGAGGAACACTTCTCATAGAAATGCAACAATTGTTTGTTTTTAATTTTTTCTTTGTGTTTTGATTCCACAGAATACTCTTTTCTGCACTTTAGTCCGTATAAATGTATAATTATATTAATTATCATGACTCCTCAAAACAGTTGCATTCGACGGCTGTTGCAGAAGCCCAAATGAAAATGGGTCAACAACAAAAACAAAAGCGAAAACGAAAATAACTATGAAACAACGTTTTTTTGCCATCATTGGATGGCTTAACAAAAACAATAAAAGTAAACAATTTGTAATATCAATGGAATTGGGTCAGTTTGCCAGTAATTGTTACGCTCGTTGCGTGCCAAAAGTGGACCTCGGCGCACTTTCATTGTTTTTTTTATTAAGCGCTCCGATTTTGGGATAGACCAGCACTTTATATTACAATTTTGGCCTGACGTTTGACAAGTTGTTTGGTGTTGTTTAGTTGTCCGTTGTCCGTTGCTCATGGTTTGTTGTGCAATGGCAGACAATTGCAGCTTTTGTGCACTGCGTACTCGTAACATGGTTTTCAACAGCAGCAAATGCCGGCACCTAAACTTCTAGCAATTTGTCAGGTTGCCTAATATTTCCGCATTGCATTTTCCTAAAAAAAAAAAACAAAGAAAAGAAAGGTGAGCGCTGTCCACTCAAACATCACAGTTCCCCTCGAATCCGGGTCTGCGAGCGTGCAACCAAAACGGCAACAAGTGTCAGGCAACTGGAAAAACATGAAATTTACGCGCGGCACTCTAATAGAAAACCAAAGATTGGTCGAATTTGAAATACACTTTCAGGTGATTAATTTCAGCACTTTATGCTAAATCGATCCTTCCTAAAATGGGTATATAGAAGAAGACCTACAAGATTATATAATTAGCACCCGCTATTACTTTAAGTTGTCATTACTAAACAAATACTAAATATATTATTAATAATATTATTTTTATTTTTTAATGACTAATATTATTTTACATCTACACATTTGTTATTTTTTATAGTAACATTGAAAGTAACTCGAAATATGCTTAAACGGCAACACTGATTAAATAAATCATGATTATTAAATTAGAAATAAAATGTAATAATAAAAATAGTCTAAGATTTCTGTGTTTTGTACTGCTTTGACATTTGTTGACAATTTGCAAGTGTCAGTAGGACCTTAAATTTTGATAGTGATAGTAGTAAAAGGAACTGATAGGGTATCAGAAAGTCGGTCTTGCAACCCCTATAAATATAGGAGTTAGCGCAAATCGACGGCAAAATGTGTGCAGAAAATGTAAGCCAGTCTAAAAGTGCCAGCTAAGAGCTGTTGCAGAGTTGCAGCTGGGTAATTGCGGCTTTAAGAGCCGCCTTACGTAACCAGGCAACCGTCGGCTGATTGAAAGACCCGCGGACTTGTCGGTCAAGACTGGGTTGGGTCAACTTATCGACCCACTGATTTGATCGCTATTTTCTCTGTTCATTGTGTATGCTGTTAATGGACTCAATTGTTGTGTTAACTGTAAACACTGCTAGTTGACCAACTGACTTGTCTGAACTGATTGCAGTCTTTATAAACTGGGTTCTCATAAGGCGTAACTTGTTTTTCTCGTTCTTTTCTATGTTGTTCGCCCAGTTTAAAATTGATTATTACACATATTATAAATGAAATTACAATTGAAAGTCATTTGGCACATTAATAACGATCCACTTACAACAGCAGCAACAACAGGTTACTCTCAGCAATAAGCTTGGACAATGACACGTGCTCCAAAGATCTAACCACGCACTTGACAAATGGTTGGGCAAACAATGGCATAAATGGCCTGGCTAAAATTATCGGCCAATTGTGTTAAATGGCTAAATAAACAAAACTGTCAAAAACATTTTTGGCTGTTCAGGTGCTGAAATTTAAATTGAATGCTGCTGCTAATTGCGGCACTTGCTTCAGCGTATTGATAAAAGATTTTTATAAAATAGTTATTATTATTAAAAATTATAAATGAGAATGGCTGGGAAATAAATTAAAAATTCACTTGTATTTCTCTATTTTGTAGAGGTGAAAAAACTATAAATAATAATATTGTAAATACTTCTGAGCTACATTTGATTATTATTGCAAAAGTAACAACAATTTTGTGATCGACAAAATCAGTTTATTAGAAAAAAAAAAATTGATATGTTTTCAATGATTTAGAAATGGAAGACTACTTAATTTATTTATTTATTTACATCGAATGGAATTTAGTTTCAGATTCCTATTGTGGTTTTCGAAACGGAAAACTACCTAATTTATTTATTTATTTAAATCGAATGGAATTTATGTTCCAATTGGTAAGTTACATTATTTAATTCAAATGGAATATTCAGTTTTATTTTTAATTTAATTTAATTTATTGGTCACTTTTTTTGTATTTTGTGTCGACTCTTGACTTTAAATAAACATATAAATAAATTAAAGTCTGTTCCATTCCATATCCGGTTTGACACACTGATTTAGTTAAAGTTGACTAAAATCAGTCGATACAGAAGAGTGCGTAAGATAAATGGATTTAAACTCAATATTTAATAATAATGCATTTTTTTTAAATTAAATAAAATCAAATAGTTTTTCAAAAATATCTGTTTTTGGCTTAATTGATTAGCCATGTAACGGAAACGTGGCCGGGTGTGCGTTTTTTGTGGCTTTAACAAATGCAAATTGAGTAACTGATATGCAACTGTAACGCTTACCAGACGGTAGACGGGAGACACTCCAAAACCTTAATTAAAAGGAAATCACAAGTCCAAAAGTAACTGCCACAAACATGGAAAATTTCATAACTTTTCACAATTGCAACCAGACAAAAGAGAGATGAAGATAAATAAAAGAGAGCCAAAGAGAGACTGGGCTAACAGCTGAGCAGCAGCTTGTTTGTCTGTTTTTTTTTTGTTTGAGGTGTTTGCACACAGTTACACACACACACACCCGTACACACCCATGCATAAGTAAGTAGGCTCGTCCGGCACCCTCCACTTGACCACATTACCTCACTTTCACTTGTCTTTGGCTTCTTTTGCTTCCGCACGAAACTTGGTCAAAATGCAAAGCAAACTTGGCCGCCAAGTTTACACAGTGCAAAGAGAGCTTTTTTCTTTTCTTTTTTCTTCTTTTTGCTGTAGTTTTACACTTAAATTTTGTCATCCTCTCTTTGGTTTAGTTATGCTATTTTTATGTCCGCTGCGCTTTGGCGGCTCGAAGCGGCTCCAAGTCGCTTCAGTCACTCAAAGACCTGAAAAGCACCAAGTTGTTGCTTCGGCTTCACTTTCGATAGTTTAAATATATATATAGATATATACAGAGAGAGCATACAATATGAATCTGCGTTACATTTGCACACTGTCACTGCTGCCCACACTCTATGTGCTGCTTGTCCTGCTGCTGGAGTATGTGGAGGAGGGTCTCGCCCAGAATCCGGATCCGTTGTTCGAGCTGCCCGTGCAGCTGGTCGGTTTTCCGGTGATTGTCCTCTCCGTGCGTCTCTCGCAGTTTGCCAAAAAGCTGGCCTACTCCCTCAATCCAAGTAAGTCCCCAAGTCCCCTTTGTCTTTGGTGTGAAAGTGCAACTGCCGCCTTGTGGCATGATTCATTGATTTTTAAGCGTTTAATTTCTTTTCGTTAAGTGAAAGTCAAAAGTTGTGCATAAATTAATGATTTGGCATTGTTAAAATTGGTTTGTGTGTGTTACGAAACGTTCAAGAAATCTCAGTGGACATTATAAATGATAATATTAAACTATGAAATTTATTAAAATGCTCTTTAAAAATATGCTAAACATACAACAACAAAAGCGTTTATATAAAAGCAATGGACCATTCATTCTGATCAAGATTACTTTATACTTTGTGCAGGGATTTTAGGAAAAGTATATTTATTAAAAACTATTAGCTAAGTATGTTAAGAAATCGAAATGAGAATACACAAACCTCGCATTAAAACCTGACCCTTAAAATTTCAGTCGTTAATAAAAGTCATCGAGTCAACTTCTTGTAAGTTCGTAAATTAATTTAAAAACAATCTGTTGATTGAAATACATTAAATATAATGTTAAAAATAATTAAAAATAAAAAACTAAAAAGTAAGAACGATTAGTTTAGACACACCAATAATAATAGCATACTCCTGAAAATCGGAATTACGCTGCTAACCTCCAAAATTAAGTTCAAGGCTTGAAATATTATGTTCTCAAACCAATTTTATTTTGTTTGAGGTTTTTTTTTTTTTTTTTTCAATTTTATTAAAAATATTTTTATTTAAGAAAAATTTGTCTAAATCAAATACTTTTCTTAAGATACCAGTTTTAGGTAGTTATTTTAACTGTGATTATTTCTATGCTTGGCTCCGATCGATTCACTTCCTTCCAATAAAGAGCAGATTTATACAAAGTTGAATCAAAATAGTTTTTAGACTTGCGAAGTTCTCCGCTAGTAAGGAAGGGTAAACAATAGCTATATCGACTGATCCAGAATATATTAACAATATTAAATATAATATTCAATGTGTTGCTAACTAAATAACAAAATTAAAGTACTCCTGCAAGCATTTCTACTACTTTAATTTTGTTATTTAAATAAGTAAAATGATTATAAATTTACACATAAATTGTGACATTTATTATTTAACTGCCTAACTTACTAACTGTAGCAACATAACACTAAACGCCAATGACAAGAGTCTGTCTTACAACATTTGTTGACAAAGCCAAGTTCCCCAGTTGAGTCTCGTCGCAACTTGGTAGTCATCGTCGCATCGCTGAAAACCAGACCCAAACCCAAATGTATGGCAAAAAAGGCGGGCGAGCGGCTCAAATACCAGAGGCTGACTTGCTGGCTGGTTGAATGGCTGCTTGGCCGCTTGGCTTGTTGGCTGGCGAATTGGCTAGCTTCGTGCACGTCCACTTAGCCAGATCAAAATGGGGTCAAGGCTGACAACGCCACAGCTGAAGTCAGCCAAGTGTGTGTTAGCCGGAATATTTTACAATCAGACGTGTAGCTAAATTGTGAGTTGAATTGCTGCCAATGTTTTTATTTTTTGTTTGGGCAAAACCATTACCAACTGACTGATGACAAGCAATGATGAGTGGCAACAGCACCAAAAATACCAAAGCTACACTCATAAAAACAAAAGCCTTACTTTCGGCGCCAATTGTTACTCAACTATTCTTTGTTAAAAACAAGGGTTTCTTTATATTAAATTTAAATGTGAAAAATATGTGTTGTTTTCTTTGTTACATTGAGAAATGTTATCTTTTTTGTACTTGCATTATTATTAAACATATTTTAGTATTTCACCTGTACAGTTAATTTAATTAATTGTTTCCAAATTTTGAAATCGATTTCTTACTCAATATTTTTCTTAATAATAAATAATTGTGAAATAAAATTTAAGAATTAATATGTAGTATTTAGGAGATTTTTTTTCTAAGTGCACTCATTTGGCTGAGCTGCACTCTCAACTCCGCCGGAAAACTTGTGCAATCAGACACGCAGCAGACGCTGGCAAACTTTGGCATTCCCATCTGCTGGCACTTTGACTAATTTCACGTTCTATAAGCAAACAGCCAACTCCTAAGTACGACTATAAAACTTCTCCATTTCGTCACTCTTTGCAGATACGTACCGTTCGAGGAGTAAACGTGACGCAGCCCATCCGCTTGCCCTCGACGCCGAGTTGGCCCAGAAACAGATCCAGCTCGAGTTCGGGCTGAAGGCTTGCATCCTCGAGGAGCCTTGCCGCGTACACGCCTCCCGTTCAGCCAGTCAACGACGTCCTGGCAGCGAGCGCAAGGCTGCCCCACATGCACCCTGGTCAGAAGTCTTGAGGTAGGTCAAACTCTTGGCTCCCAGTGAGCTAACCACTTGTAAATAGGGTATGCTTCATGTTGGTGATGGTGATTTTGTAACTGAAGTTATTTTGCTAAAGTGCGAGAAACTGTTCCATTCTAGTCACACTATATAGTTTCGATTGATCATAGCAATAAGTGAAAAATAATCGAGCGGAATTTCTAACAAGCAGGCATAATTTACAAACTATCAATTATAATTTTTAGCTAAAAAACTCTTTATTCAGACAACGCTCCCAAAACATATAAATGTAAATATATTTATTGTATTATAAATAGTTTAATTAAAATGCCAAATAATAGCTTTGTTTTCAGAGAGAGTTTTGTTTATAAATATATTTTAATTTAAAACCAGTTTATATACAAAATCATTGCTTATAATTTGATTAATTCTTATTTAAATATAGTAAGTGCATTAAGTACTTCGAATCTTCAAAGAAACATTAAAAGCCAATTGAGATTAAAATATTACCATTTAGTTAATTACTTCAGAATCGAATGCATAGAGTATCTGGAGTGCGCCTATGCAGGAATTTTATTATTTTTCTTAGTTATTTGTTGTTCGAGTGGAACACTGACTTTATGGCTTCCCAACTGGCAAGTAACAACAGACAGTAACAACTTGAACTTTTCTCTCTTCCCTCTCCTCATTCCCTTCTCTCATTCCCTTCCTCTGTCTCATTTGGGATTCCCGTGGCTGACGTTCTCTCCCATTTGAAGCATCTTGGATTGCATTTGTTATTGGTACATTGCAATTTGGCGCTCCTGTTGTTGTTGTTGTTGTTGTTCTTGTCATTTGGCAAATGAATGACTTGTTTTTAGCTCAAAATGTTTTCCAATCAATTTTTATTATTGCCTGTATTCCTCTATTGCCCTGTGCTGTATCCGTGCTGTACCATCTTCGGTTCACTGTCATTGTCATTGGCAATGCTAACTCATCTCCGCATAATTCAATGTCCCCTCCCCCCGTTCTCGCAGTCTGCCGATGAATCCACGTACTGGTTATTCGCAAAACTTAAATGTGCATGTCATTGGCTTTGGATTTAAATTTGTAAGTTTACATAAATTTCAGAGTTCCTAATGAGTTAGTTGCCCTTACTGCATTCGCTATTGTCATGTTAATGCCATGCAACTTGTTGTTGCACGACGCTTTTCAACTTGAGGAAATTATTCTTTTCCGCACTGGTTTTTATTTGCTTCTGTATTTTTTTATCTTCGCATTTATAGGACTCGACGTGCTGTGCTCTGATTCATAATTAATTCTTTTTGCTTCTCCTATTACAAATCCCATAAAAATAAAGGAAGTCTTCAAGTTTCGGACTGGCTGCTGCTGCTCAGCCGAGATAGTAAATTCTTTCAGATATCTGCAGTTGCCAACTCTTTTAAATATTTAATACTTGTTTATTTCTGGCAAACAAAAGATTGTTTAAAAAGCTTTTGCATAGAAATCTATGGCATACGTGTCGTATGCGCAACATTTGGCATTCATAGTTTCGGCCATTGTTGTAAATTTCATTTAATATTGTGTCATATCGCACTTGCCTCAGCCCCAAATATGCTGCACATGCATCTGACATTTTCACACTTAACATGCTAAATTTTCAACACTCAAAGTTTCTTTGGTCTCTGACCAGACGCAGACCTAGACCCAGACCCAGACCCAGGCCCACACCCCTGGCAGCCATCCTGGCAAGAACCAAGTGCTATGCCCCAACGTGTCAAGAGCAAATATTCAAAATTATTTTTGAAATGTGCTCAACGTCTGTCGTTTGTCGGTTTGTCCCCTTCCACCTCTGCCTCTGCCTTCACCTCACTTGTTGTTTGTTTAGTTTTGCGTTGCGCTGCAAATGTAATTGGCATTAGAAGTTTTGTACGTTTGCCCACGACGTGTTTTGTAATAATAAAATATGATTAAAGTTTTTGATTAAATTTATGCAAGCACACAGCGGGGAACGCTTTCAGCTCAGTTTCTCACTTTCTCAGTTTCTCAGTTTTCCAGTTTCACAGTTTGTGTATTGGTCAGTTATATTTTTGATGCTGTTGCACCTTTTTTGCCTGCCACTCTCATCTGCCCCTTATCTGTGCCGGTGGCACTGCAGATGTGTTTGTTACCGAGTTGATTAAATTATCCCATGGCAGACGTGTGAAATTTGAGTGTGTGTCTGCTGACCAAAGGATCGCACAACAAAGTAATCAGCAAACAAATTTTGCTGCACTTGGATGCTTGATAGCTGAAGATGTGTGAAAAATATAATCACAATAAAAGAAAAATATATTTATATAAAGCAGACCTTTGCTCAAAAAATCACATATGCTTATCAAATTAATTAAATTGCCGGAATGAATTTCTTTACAAGTTTTTCTTAGTTTTTTTTTCACATTAAGTGCTGCAACTAAAAAGATTTTATTTCTATTTGCGAATTACTTTTGTTGCAGATATTTTCTGCTTGCATTTATCTGACATTTTTGTTTACATTTATATTATTCACTAAAATATTTACAAATTTTTTGTGCTCAAACAATTTTTAAGGTGGTTTTTAATTGTTTAAATTATTTTATATATCGTAAAGAAAAAACTTAAAATGCGAGTGTCGTCAAGTTTATTATTTGTATGTAAACATTTTGTTGACAATAACTTATGTATTGTCATGACTTAAGTACAGTTGCGTCAAAATAATATCACCACTTTCAAAATGAAATGGTGTCATGAAATTTGTAAGTTTAGGAACCTTGTGAATACGTTTTTAGAAGTTAAAAAAACTAAAAAAAAAACTTTTATGTAATGCCCAGCTTTCAACTTATTTTATAAATAATAATAAAGTTTATTATATTTAATAATAAATAATACAGTTGCACTATTTTTAAAGTGTGCATAAATAATAGATCGATATATATATATATATATGTATATCGTTTAATAGTCCGGCTATAAATTAAAGTTAGTACTGCTACTGGAGTTCTTTTCAATAAATATATATAAAATGTATTAATTATATGAAAATCAAATTTTATAAATATAACAAAACAATCGAATTATTTGTTATTCATAAAAAATGGTAGTATTTGGATAGGTTTAATTAAACGGGTATCATAATATACAATCTGAGTAACAAAAATCCATATTCATAATGCAGCACAAGTCTCTAACATGTCATTCACTTCAACCCATACCGTGAAAGCTGTGAGTCTTGGTGCTGCCCCAAAAGGCATCTCAACCCACTTGGTGCAGGCTGCAAGGGTGAAGCGCAAATTACTTTGGTTTTTAATATGGTCCTGGAGCAGGACATGGATTGGGTTTTGGTGGTGGAGCCTTGTGTATTTTACTCGCTACTTATAAGTAATTATTTTCGTAATCCGCTTTCGTTGCCGACTATTGTGCCCGATGATGATGATGATGATGATGATGATAATGGCTGACTGAAAACAACTCCTCTGTGCAAACATGCCACATGCCACTCAGGAACTACAAAGTGCAATCAACCGGAGGCATGAAACAATGGTATCTGCTCTCGCTCTTCATCGGCGACGCTGTGCGGGATGTGCAGCTCTGCAAGCACCTGGCGAAAAGGATGCCGTGTCCAGGCGCTGGACCACTGCCGCCTCCACAGCCACGCTAAGGACAATCTAGCACTCCAAATATGGGCGGGCTTTTGTTTTTCATTTTTATCCGCAGAGGGGCTCTGCATCAGTCAATTGCATGGACATCTTTGCTACATACTTTCCAACTCCATCTCCAACTCTGACTCCAACTACGTCTATCTTCACTTTTCATCAATTCGGACTGTTAGTTGTTGTTAAGGGTTATAATTTAAACGACAGACAACATAGGCTTAGACTTAAGTAAAAATGTATGAAAAATAAGCAAATAAATCAACAATCAAAAATCAACCGAAAATTCTATCTGCATATGCTGTGGCATGCCTCCGCTTTTAAGAGCACATCCTCCCTCCATCGGGGTCCGGTTCGAACTGCTGCTCGGACAATGCATTTTACACACCACATCAGACAGACACACACACACACCCACATTTCACTTGCCAGCCATTATTCTGGGTTGCAGGCAAAAAGTGATACGCCAAAAAGCGTGCAACGTGCAACAGGAAAAAAATGGTTGCATACTTTTCAGCGGTGCACACAAATTGTTGACGCAAGGCATTAAGCCACAGACCTGTTCCGAATACCCTTTAAACTTGCTGAGGGGATTTGATAAACTATAACATAAATGAAATAAAATAAAGTCATTAAGTAAAAAAAATAAAATAAGTCAGATTATTGCAAAATATAAATAAAATTAGCTTAAGTTTAAAATAAATGATGAAAAGATTTATTTATGGAATTTAATAAAGTTTAATTAAGAAAATGGTAGCTCATTTAAAAATATATATAGAATTTAATACAGAACTTTCAACTACAAAAATTAATAAGTTGGAGATAAATTTTGTACAAGTAATTTTCTGATTTCAGAATATTTAAGAGTCTACTATTTTCAGTTGTGTGGCAGCTCCACTGCTTGTTTTATTTGTGGCACTCGTTTGTTTTGCTGCGCGTATTGCAACTACAGCTTTTGGTACAATACACAACCCTAACCCTTACCCCGGGACGGGCCGGGCCCCGCAAGGGGGCAACTCCGTCCAGCAGGCAGCGCTTTACTTTGCTATTTATTAACTCGTTGCATATGTTTGCAGGCACTGTTGAGAGTGGTGTAAATAAAGCGACACGACAGCGTCGCAGTGTAGACAGTGGCAACAACAACAAAAACAACAACAAAAACAATCGCTGCTTTGAGCTTTGGTGACGATGACAACTCTGCCGGCGCACAAAAATATGCTGCACTTTTTTGCACTTTGCATATTTGTGTGATTTGGCTGTGGCTCTCCGTGAATCCGGAATCGGAGTCGGAGTCTGGCAAAACGTTCCTCCCATTTGTGGAAAGAAAAAAAATGAATTTGAAATTGTGTGCGGGTTATTTTTTTAGTTTTTTTTTGTTGGTTGTTTGTTCCGCGTTTTATCACATTTAATTTTTCAAACGTATTCCCAGCGACGACGCCGTTTGTCTCTGGATTTATGTGTCATTTCTTTTGCATATTTCAGTTGATCGCTCTGCTTGTTGATTTGTTGAACAAACAATGACAGCCAGATTAAAGATTTCTCGATTTGTGTTTCCTTTTTTTATTTAAAAACGAATTTAATAAATATTTTAAAGCATTGAAGCGATAACAATTATGTACAGCACTAAAATTAATGGGAACTGCCTGGCGACGGTTAATAATAATAGTTCGTAGTGTCTATATAAATATATATATATTTATATATATATATTTATATGCTAGATATACCCTAGAATATTCAACCGCTTCCCAGATACACTTTGCGTCCATCAGGCTTAATATAATACTCTGTCACGCCCTTTGAGTTGGTCACATAAATATTCTTGTCATCCTCGAGCTTGGGTCTCCTCGTCGAGGTGGTCTGGTAGGCGCTGCTATATCGATTATCGCTAATGTAGTTCGCATTGGGATAGTCGTAGCGGGGATTGTAGATGGGTGTGTCATTTGACTCGGAGAATCGCACGGTATTCCCCGGCATGTACTCCCCATGGTTCATAAAACTGTGCTGGGCACTCGTCTGATAGTCTGTGGATGTCTCCTCCAGGCGGTAATAGGAACTGGGTCGATGCTCATCGCTGACCACAAGGCGCTGCTCCTTCTCCTCCCTCAGAGTGTTGTAGTCGTATGTGGGTGCATAGGTGGGTCGATTGAGGATCTTGCCACGGCGTATGTGTCGCTCGTAGTGATCGGGAAAGATGACGCGGGCACCGCGTTGAGGTGGTGCTGACTCCTCATAGACAGCATTCGGTGGTGCATGCTGTTTCCTTTGCACTTCCCTCAATCTTGCCTCTCTGACTTGCTCCTCCCTCAATTGTTCTTCTCTCAGAATTAGTTGTTCTTCTCTAAGAGATGCCTCCCTCAATTGTTCATCTCTCAACCGATCTGCTTCTTCGGCTATGGGCTCTTCTCGCAAACGTTCGTCCCCCAACTCGTCGAGGTGCTCATTGGTGTCCTTAAACACAATGCGCTTGCCACGCCTCTTTTCCACACCATAATCATCGAGGGCCAATCCATTTGGCAGCACAACTGCCCATCCCTCAGTCAGTTGTTGTCTTTTGGCTTCATCTTGGTCCAGGGGAAATCTCAATTTGCGTTGAGCTGCAGCCCGATTGAATTCATAGATAACTTTGCTCTGGCTGTCATTTTGATCTACCGGAAATCGCACAGCTCCATTGTCATTGTCATTGTCGCTGTGGTGTTCCTCGCTCTCTATATTCTTGAAGTGCAGTACTCGACCCACACCAGCATCTTCAGGAAATTGCAGCACACCTATCAGCTCGGTGTGCGCCTGGGCTGCCTCCACCTCGTCATCGTCTTGAAATCTGACTGGTGTCTGTGTGTCCAAGTCATCTTCCTCATCGTGAAAATCCAATGGCATCAAGCGGCCATTATCCGTTTGAATGCTGCGTTTAATTTCCGTTGGCAACAGACTCCTTCGCCGCCTCCTCCTTTGATACTCGACCCCATTCAAATACTCGGACAGCACTTGGGTAAAGAAGCTGCCAATGCCACTCGCGATGTCCGTGCTCGGTCTTTGCGTGGGTCGTGCCACTGGTCGTGGCGTTGTACGCGTCACCTGCCCCAGTCCTTGTCCCTGTCCGCCGCCAGTCAGCGCTGAGAGTATGCTGAACAATGAGCTGCTCCCAGAATCGCCAGATTGTTGTGCCAGAGTTGCCGGTTGCTCTTCCGGTTCGCTGAAGAACTTAAAGAATCCGCCGCGATGATTGTTCAGATAGTGAATGATTTCCATCTATATTTAAAAGCCAGACAGTTTCAAGTTTCAAGTTTTTAATAATCATTAAACAACCCTGATTGGTATGCCACCAGACGGCTTACCTCATTCTTTGGACATTTCTCGTAGGTTTGGACGCAGCTCCGTTCGCCGCCACTAATTCCGAGCAGCGCAGCTCGTCCATAAATCAGAGCAGGTGAGGCGACTGGGAACCCAGCGAGGAAGCTGTTCCCAATGAATTGAAAACAGAAATGAACAGATTAAAAAAACTTTCAAAGAATGCACTAATTAATTGTGTACTTAAATATTTTTAAATAATAAACTTAAAATAGGCAAAGCAAAAAGAATTTGTATTTTTAATATTTTAAATATATGCAATATTTTACAGCTAATTTCTTGTTTTTATCTTTCACTATGTTTAAACTAATATTTAAATGTTTAATTTTAATTGGCCGTTTTAATAACTAGTGTTGATGAAAAAGCCATAGGCTCAGAAGGGCGCATAATAAATCTAAAATAATAAATGTGGTGGATGAACACCTAATAATAATAATATTATTTAATAATTTTTTTTTTTAAATAATACCTTATGAAACTCATTGTAATTGGTGAGCAGTCTGCCTGGTCTGATTTATATAGTTACCCAAAAAACTATCTACCTTTAAACCAATTTTATTTTAACTTTTCCACTAGCTTAACTTGTATTTCTTATAGTTTATGTAATATATTTAATGAGTAATAATATTATACTTATTTATATTCGTACACATCTGTCGTGCAGCTTTCCTTACCTTACCTTAAATTCAAACCCACTAATTATTATAAGTCTTTTTAGCTAACCAATGATACCAAACTGCCTTTTCGACTTAATTGAGTAAAAGCCCATTTGCAGCGAGAAACGAGAAGCGAGAAGCCAAACAATATCAATTTACAGACAAATTGCTTTAGACACAGAGCCGACCAACCCTTCCACCTTGCCATCTCCCACAACACTGTGCAACTCAGTCAGAGCGTGCCTCATTTCAAAAAACAATCAATATATTTGGCCGTGGCCAGATCGACTTGCATAATGAAGTCTAATCCCAGTTAACGCTTGCTTGAAATTAGACGGGTTCGTTGCCAGTTGCCAGTTTTGACTAGTTGGGGGTATGTAAATTTAATAATATTTACTTACAAGTAAAGCCCCTTGCCTCATTATTCCAAATGGTAAATGTGGCAGCTATGGTACACTTATAAAAAATATCTTTATTAAAGTCTGCTGTTATCTTATTTAAAACATTTTGGAATATTCTGTTAAAAACAATGTTGCAATAATATTTTTTTATGCAACGTTTCAGTTTTAATCTATTCTTTTCTTTATTTTGTACTTTAGACAAGAACTTTCTTTTCATAATCTACGAATCCAGTGTTCAGAAAACGCGTTATTAAAGTAGCGAAAAAATAATAGTACCACTTCGACATTTTTCCTTTCGAATGAAAAAACACACATATATATTTTTTTTTTTTTTTTAGATATTTTCAAATGTAGGAATATATGGTTCAGTATTCCCCTATAAATTACAGTTCTGCTTCTAGTAATATTTTAAATAATTTTACATTTTAAAATATTTATTCAAATATTGAAATTTAATTGTTTCATCTGAGAGAAATAAAAATAGGCAAAAATAATTTTGCACTTAATAGAAATCATTTATATATTTATGATTTTTCTTGGTATAAATGCGTTAATATTTTATTCGTTTCATTTATTTCATTTCGTTAAATTTAATTTAAAATTTGTGCAAATTTAAAAACGTTGCATAAAATATTTCTATCTCACCGATACCGATTATTTTTGCACTTCGAAAAACGCATTCAAAAGATTTCTTTAACTTTTAACATTTCAAAAAGATACTTTTGTGAACATTTCTAGCTCAAATTTTGTTCGCAATTCGTATTTGAAAATAATAAAATTGTATTTTATATGGAAATTCTTTAGTCATTTGTCGCTCAGTGTACTCACTTGGTTATGGCTGGAGATGTAACAAAGCCCGGCAGTTGGCCACGTAACGTTTGACCGGCAATCATCTGGCAGAGCACCTTGGGCACACACTGCAAGTCATCGTTCCGTGCGATGTTCTCCAAGGCTCTAATGAGCTTTGTGTTGGGGGGTCGGCTGTGCTGTTGTTGTGTGTGTTGTTGTGCGCCTGTGAAAGCGCCCAAGAGGCTGCCCAATGGACTGCTGGAGGTGGACGCAGCGCCACCACCACCCAAGAGTAGGTTTGTAAATTGTGGCGCATAGAGCGATGCCAAAGTGGCCAATCCACCAGACCCAAGACCAGACGAAGGCTGCTGCTGAGTTTGTTGCTGAGAAGGATATTGCTGCTGGTGATAAGGTGGTCGATAGGAGGCTTGTGGAGCTGGACGATAGTTGAACTGTTGCTGTTGTTGTTGTTGTTGTTGCTTTTGTGGTGGTATCTCGCCAATCTGATACTGGTAGTAATTGTGACCAGGTCGCTGCTGCTGAGGCGCATACTGCTGCTGCTGCAGAGGCTCATACTGATAGTGAGAGGGATTCTGGGAGGGCGACTGGGAGTTGGAGTTGGAGATGGAGCTGAAGCTGGAGCTGGGGTGGCTGGCATAACTTGGCTGTGGTCGCTGCACATAATTACCCAAGCCGTTTGCATAATTAGACGATGTGGCATATTGTGGTCTCTGTCCACTGATGTCCTGTCGCTGGTAAATCGGTCGTTGTAAATTTGGCTGCGGCTTGAAATTGGATGTGTGCTGTGAGGCATAACTGGGCGGCGGATAATCATGTGAATCGTATGAGATCTTCTTCGAACTGGGTGTTGTGGCAGCCGCCGAAGGTCGGCGATAGAATGACGAGGGACTCTCATCGAAGACGTAGCCGGGACGCTTCAGATACACCTCTTCCTGGCGTGGTTGCTGTGGCGCATGGCTGCCCACGAGGAGCGACGATTGCACCGTATACGTCTGATCGTCTCGAGTGTAGCTGGGCGTTGGGGGCGTGGCTGTGTATCGATACGGATCTAGATAGCTGACCACGGGCGTTGTGGGTATTTGTGTACTGGCATAGCTGTGGAAGGTGTTTGCCTCGTTCGGAAAGGAGAACTGCTTGTCGGAGGCTGACTGCTGTTGCCGGAGACTGGCCACTGTGCTGGGCATTTGGTGTTTGTAGTCGGGCTCCAGATAGCTGGGTGGATAACGCTGCTGGATTCCGTCATGCATCGCATCCGACGGAGTAAACTCCACCATTTGTGAAGGGCGAAATCCGCCGCTTGTCACCCGTGCAGAGATCTCCGCCTGCTCTCTGCCGCGGGGGCTCACCTCCAGCAGCGGCTCGGAGGGGAAAAAGTTTTTGAGCTTTGCGGAAATGTGTTTCTGCCTGTCGAAAAGTGGGCGTAAATTTGCATTTGCATTTGAGTTGAGTTCAATGATTGAATTTGCATAAATTAAGCTGGAAGTGGACTCAACTCACTCTTCATTTCCGTCCGCATTTCTTATGCACGACACGTCGCCGACTAATGCGATAATTAGAAATGCAATTTTCCATAGCATACTTTGTGGCTGTTCTGCAAACTGCATTCTTCCAACTGTGGATGGGAAATATTGGTGTTGGTGTTGGTGTTGGTGTTGGTGGTGCTGTCGTTTTGTGTGGTGTCTCTAGGAATCAGTGGAAATCCCCAGCTAACGTCAGCAATTCATAAGCGTAAGCCACTTTTTGCACGTCGCCTGCAATAATAACATAAAAACTTGCTGTCAACTCAGAAAAAAGAACGGGCTAAATTCAGTAAACCTGGAAATCCTGGTTGTTAAACCTGTTTTTATCTAATTTCAAAGGTGTTATTGGCTATGTGTGTACATTGAAACGTTCTTTTATTATTATTACTTACATTTTTATTTAATATTAAAATTTTAGACTTCACATTTACACAAACATTCATAACTTAATATGAAAATACTCGGTCCATAATATAAAACCCGAACTAGTAAAATTATGATTTGTATATATAATTTTCAAAAATGTTCATAGTAATTGAAAATATTTATAAAAGTAGAAATAAATCGAATTTTTTTTTTGGATTGTGGTATTTTTTTTTTTAATTTAATTGTACAAATAGAAGTATTTTCTTTTTTTTTTGGTAATAAACTAAATTTAAGCGTTTTTTTTTTGAGTGTAGAAACTAAAAAAGATTGCGAATTTCTCTAGAGTCCTCGTGGCAAATTTCTCGCAACATTTGCACATAAATTTATAGATTTACCCCCAAAAACGAAGAAAGTGGGGAATTTTGGGGAATGCAGCGCATTTGCATTCATATTAATGCAATTCTCACGTGCTCGTTGAGATCTCGACTGAGACTGCGACTACGACGACGACGACAACTTGACATTTGTTTAATTCCATTTTTTATGATTGCGCCGTGTTTATGCAGCCGCATGCCGCATGCCACTACTCGAGTCGACTCGGCGCCGTAATCATCAGCTTTATTTCGACGATGACTACGCCGTATAATCATATCCATAATCTTTAGCTCTTTTGGGTGCTCAACTCAACTCAACTCAACTCAACTCGACTCTGTTTCAGTCTCAGTCTCAATCTTTGTTTGCTTCTTCGTTTTTTAACTTTTGTCTGCGATTTGAGCCCTGTGCTAAATTATTCATATTGTGACGTTTTATTTGTAGCCATTTGTTGCCACCAAGTGTTGGCAGGCCTTAAAAGTTTAATACGCATTCAGACTTGTGACAGCTCTTGATTTTTAATAGCTAAACTTGAGCAGTATCCTGGCAACACCTGAATACTCTATACTCACAAAAATTCGGCATAAAAATATAAAGTTTTTTTCTTAAAAATTACTTTGAAATATTAGATAAAAAACTTTCTAAAATTTAGATAATATTATCATTATCTACTATTATAAAAGTATAACGATATTTTCTATTCTTTTTCTATACAAATAATAAAATATTATTAAAAAAAACATTTATACAAAGTAGGAAAACAAACTTAAATTTTTGAAAAATTCTTTCTAAAACTCCAAAACAAGTAATTCCATTTTCTGGCTCGGCATTAAAATGTGAGTTTAGCTCAATTTTGTAATGTTTGTGTATATATAATTTATTTATAATATTATTATTTATAATAATTCTTCAAAATTAGACAAAAAATAAAAAATTTCTAAAATTGGAAATGCAATTATGCTGTGTAGAAAGCCGCAACCATAACTTTTAGAAATTTAATTTCTGAGTAATATGTTGGTTAACTAGAATCGGAAGAAATCTTAAGCAAGCCAATAACATAAATGTATTCTTGTTTTAGCCACTTCCATCTGTATGAAAAAGCGGATCTCAGGGACTATAAGAGCTAATGACCTGAAATTTCGAACATTGGGTTTCTTACACCTCATGAAGTAAAATGTATTAATTTTATCTAATTTTATCGATGACTAAAAACGAGGTCGACAATAGATAGATTTCGATATTCGATATCACAATTTGTAAAGCAGATCCTTAAAAGCCACAATTTACAATTGAAAAATAATATGTCTTGGTATATTAAGGATTTTATTAAGACTGGATGAAAAACACCCAAGAAATGCAAAATTTATTCTCATATTTAATATGATTACTAGCTTTAATCAGGGTTTGTCTTAGTCGACACTTCTCGAACATTCTACATTTGTGCAGTTATTTAATATTACAAAGAGTGAGCTGTTTTTCCTATGTCATATATATGATATAGCAGTCGGCTCAGTCGCCGATGCTATTTGGTATCCATATAGCTTTAGGAATTTATGGAGTTTTTGCTTATATTTATAAAAGGAATAGGACGATCGATTAATTAGTGATGAGACATCAATAATATATATATTATATTTAAAGTCAGAGACGTATCCTTTATTGCTTTACACATGTCTCGAAAATATCATAAACAAAAGTGTAAGTAAATAAATAAATGTGTAAATGAATACTACAAACTTTGATATAATTTCACTATATATAATTATGGTAATGAATTCAAAATTCATTGAAAGTCATATATTTATCAATATCACGAATATCTTCACATTATCAACCGATATAAATTAGATTATTGGGCTTTTGAATGTGCGACTATTTCATTCATTAATCTTGCAAAAACTGATTGTGGAATTGTCACTTTTTTCTACCAAAAATTTGTATGCACAAAGTGTGTCTTTTGTTTTGTTTATTGGACTCATTCGATTTGCATATAAATAAAGTCAAGGCTGTCTCTCTGAGAGGGATGACGCACAAATTGTTTGGAAATTTTCAAGCAGGTCTTAAAGTGGTTTTGGAAACAGCTGGAAAACCAGCAAAAATGTATTATTTATGCTTGTTATAATAAAAAATGAAGCGACTTTGCCAAATGTGTTGTGCTCGCATATAAAATTTAAATTTAATGCAATTACACACACATACACACCCACATACATATGACTGACGGACTGACTAACAGGCGACAGACTTGCCACAGCAGCTGTAACTGTAATTGCCCCAAAATTTTATGGTCCAAGCAACGAGCGCAACTACGAGAAAATTGCATTTGCAGTTCGAACGGGCGACAGACGACAGAGGGCGCTGCACTAAAACAGGAAGACAGCCTGCAACGAGTCACGGGTGACACGGAGTACGGGACTTACAAGAAGAAGACGAGGGGACGGCAGCAGGTGTTAGGATCACAAAATGCTTCGAGTACAACTCTGGCACAACATGCATCGAATTGGTCCACACATCCCGTCAACTACACGAAACGACACTTTACGCTTGAGATGGGCTCCAATTTGAGGCTAAAGACGGAACACGGAACATGGAACACGCAAAACGTACGTGTTGTGCATTCTTTAGTGCAGCTGACAGCCGGCAGATGGCAGTGTTGCTTAATTTCTAAGAGTACGTTGAACTATGTACCACCCCCCACCTGTTGACTGAGCTTCGACTTGTAGAATGACTCAGCTGTTTGTTTATTTACTTTGTATTTTTTTTTGGGTTAAGTTAATTTTTACGCAATGTTTAATGTTTCATACACTTGCACAACAACTCAAACGAGTCAAACTTTCTTTTAATTTTTTGGCTGGTTGAACTTAAAAATTGGTCGATTCGCATTATTTTTTGTCACAATTGCCACGCTTTGTTTAACACTTAACAACACCCAAATTGTTTAGCCCGCCTTTGATTTTGCACACTTTCGGCTTTTAATTCCACTTACTGACTGCACTTCTTCTTCACGTCTTCGTCTTGCTCGTATTTGTTCACTCGCGCACATAAAAAAGAAACCGAATCACCGACAAAATCGAAACAAAACTTTTGTGTTTGGTTTTTGTTTTTTTGTTTTTTTAGCGTGCGCCAACGAGACGTCTTTCCGGCTTTGAGTGCAGCGATCGTTTGACACGCGACGCCGGCGCTGAGCATGCGCCAAGTCCAAGTCGTGTCTTGAGCCGAACCTCAGAGTCGGGTCTTTAACTGGCTTAACGAGGAGGAGCAAAGGTAAAACGGGTGAGGGGCGAGGGTGATAGTGATGTGCTCCGTTGCGAATGATACTTAAACGGAGAGTGAAAAAGTTACCGAAACGCTGAAATTAAAGCTGCCAACAATGGAGTTACACAAAGAGAAGAAATGGAGAAAAAGATAAACTAAAGGAGAGAGGTAATTAAGTAATTGCAATGGAAAGAGAGTAGATAACTAGGAGATGACGAAAATTAACTTAAATGTAAAGAGAAGTATTAAGTGAATGAGGACGAAAATATCTTGTCGAACATTCTCGACTTCAAATAATGGTTTACTCAACACCTCAAATTTAATGTAAAAATTGTGTTAAAATAAGGGGTAATTCATAATGGGAATCGTTAAAAGCGTTGATTCATATGTCAGGCTGTCTTTCTGACTCTCAAACGAAACTTTTTTTTCGATGCCCTTGAAGCTAGAGACTTAAAAACGAGGAATTAAGACATTAAACAAAACTACGTCAGATAAAGTTTTAAGGTTAATGATGTACCTCGTTAATCGATATATAATCGATCATTTTACAAACGAGTAAAACCCAAATATTGACCAGCATCTCAAAGCTAAAGACAACAGATTTGAAAAGTACCATTAAAGTGAGGTAACCAAGAAGGTCTAAAATATTGGATATTCAAATATTTCTTTAGTAAAGAAAAAAATGTATTTAAAAATACGAAAAATTATGTTTTTACTAAAAAAAATCTAACAAAATACAATTTTTTTTTTAGTATTTTAAGGAATTGTTTAGATAGGAAATATATATATAAAGAATATATTTCAATATTTGTTTTTTAAGGAAAGAAATTTAAAAAAAAAATTTGTAAAATTATGCTAAGCAATCTATAACAAATTGGGAATAATATGGATTTTGTAATATTGGTTTACTAAAGAAAGAAATTTTTAAATAATGGGTAAAATATTGGTATAAAAAATGGGAAACATTTGGGTTTTTCAAATCACATTCAATTTTATTTAATTAAAAAAATGTAAATGAATACAAAAGCTGATTACCATTCAAAGTTATTTCCCAGATAGGGTTCGATGTTAGATGTGATAACTTGAATAGAGTTCGTTCAACCCAGTGTGAGTACATGTTTCAATTAAGATCACACAGAGTTGCATTTCAAGTTGATCAATCAGTTGTTACACATTTGTCATAAGTCTCATAAGTAGCCAGGCGAATAATTGTACAATACTCGCAGCGACTCTGAGTGCCGCCGAGTCAGTTAGCCTGCGAAATGGCTTAATTATAATTAGCCAAGAGCTGCGGCCAACAAGCAGCCAGCAGCAAGCAAATTAGTCACTAAAGCAAATCGTCGCTTGAAGAGTGAAAGTTGAAGCCGGGCTGAAGCTGCAGCTGAATGAGCAGCCAGTCAACTACTTGACTCCGCGGAGATGCCAGAAGACGGCTAACAAGACAAAACGGTGGCATTTACGAGCAGCAGCGAACTTAGGCGACATTGAGTAATTTTCTAGTCTACACTTGGAAAAAAAAATTGACCTAAATTTTAGAAAATCAACATAAACTATAAATCAATTTATTACGAAAAAAATGTCTAAATATGTTGTAAATAAATAAAGTAATGAAATTTACAAGCTCAGCTTTAATATTAGAGTTTAGCTGGCCGATTTTTCCAAATTTATTATATAAAATGTTTGTATATATGTGAAATCTAAAAAAAGAAAGTTTAATAATAATATAAATAATAGAATAACTTATATTAAACTTCGTCAATGTACATACACAAAAAAATAAACCCATTTTTTTTCTAAATGTTATAAAAATTAACTATAAAATTTAGAAATGAAAACCATAGTATGTAGAAAGTCACAATCCATAATTTTATAAATTTTAATTCCTAATTAAGTATTGGCCCCAAAAGTTATTCGGTTGATTAAAATGTAGGTCCATTTTTTTCTGAGTGTAGTCGGAGATCCCAAAGACCCCGGAGCGTCCCCCACGCTGCTTTCTTTTCCAAAGCAGTCGAGTCTGAAAGCAACGTAATAATAATTTACACTTTTTTAATTTTTTATTTTTCCTATTGACTTTGAAGCTGAGCTGTGAGGTAACCAAAAGCAGTAGTTGGCTCTTGGCTCTTGACTCGTTTTGACGGTCATATTGAAAGCGATACCGAAATCTCGAGATTGTGGGTTGTTCCACTGACGTCTTTCCTTTCATGAGCCAAACGTGGCTGGTTGACTTGGCTTGTCTTGTTGCCAATTTCGTATCTATGCCATTGCCTGTCATTCAATTAGACGCCTCACAATTTATGAGTATTCCCTTGCAGAGGTTATTATGATTCTGCCACAAAATGTGTTGCGGATTAAATGAGATATTCGTATTCATTCGAAGGTTAAAAATTTGTATTTTATTCATTTAATATAAAACTAAATTCATATTATTTGTTTTCTTAGATTGAAAACGTAACATTTACCAAAAATATTTCACTTAAAATTATTGTCAATATTGAAATGTTGAAAGTTCCGAAATAATATTTCCCAAATATTAATGAATAGATTTGAATTAATCGCAAATGCATATAATTTGTTTATTATATTATTTTTAAATTAAAAATGTACTTATTAATTAATTGTTATTCAGTAATGAAATGTGAATACTAATTAAATAATAAAATCCATCTACTTTGTAGTTAAAGGGTATATTTTCCTCGACGTGCCAAAAATTGTTGATTTTTTTGTTTATTGTTTTTGTTACCGTTTTTGGGTTGGTTTTTAATTTGTTTACACACTTTTCATAGTTTGTTTTGGTTTTGCTGTATTTCGTTTTTGGGAAGTTTCGCAAAGTCAAAGTCGAGTCAGTGGGACCACATTGATCCATCATAGGCCATCAGTCTGGCATCCGCCTGTGAATGATTGAACTATGGAGGTCATAAATTGGGTACGACTTGCTCATTGCATATTATGTAAATAAACATGTAAATGTTTGAGTGTATAATTTTAAATTCGATTATTATTATGGAGTATACCAAATTTAAATGTAATATTTTATTCTCATTTTAGTGTAATTGAAGAAAATGCGTCTCAAGGACTATCCCGAAATTATTTTGGATGATATACCAAAGCTGTATGAGAGCCACATTAAGGTGTTCATAACGCATCTCTATGGCTTGGAAGAGAAAGTTGGGAGACTGCCCAAAAAGTTCTGCAAGATGTATACACTGCAACCAATTGCAGCTCAGTTGCTGCAGTATTTGCGTTCCCGTTCGGCCAACATTTCGGAGAAGGATTTTCACATAGTCAAGGATTCGGATCCGTTTACGGTTCGTCTAAGCGATGGCAAACGGCTGGAGATGATGGTCTGTGCTGGCAATGAGCTGAATAATGCTCTAATGCTGCTAATCCGTAGAGTGCATGGCGGAAGATTGCTCTACTACTATTCTGCTGTGCAGCAGGATGATCTCTGTAAGCTGATGGGCAATTCCAGCTACCATGAATGGATAGCACAAGGCACCGATGTGCTCTTCCTAAACCTTCAGGCAGTGGATCGGGCATTTAAGCATATTGACTTCGAAGAAATAGCCAAACAAATTACTGAAACTGGCAACGATTTAAATAGACAAATTGTGCTCGAGGTTCCCCTCCTTGGCTATGAGTATCTCATTCGGAGACTCGCCCAAACTGCGGCACTCTACGGTCACATCAGTCTCAAAGGCAACTATCTGGAGAGCTACAGGATTCTAAGTCCGGATCTGCGGCACTTTGAGCAGCCAGGCTACAAGGTGACTGTCCTTGTGGGATGTCCTTGCGATGGAGCTTATGAGCTGTATCCACTGAAGAAGCTTCAGTGGTCCCCGGTGCCAAATCGGATTAATCTCATCCAGCTTTGCAGCCTGCTCCGTCCGTTGCATATTCACGGAATTGTCACCTTCCACGCCAATGGAATTGTGCCCCCAGCTCCGCAGTATTTGAAACGCTTCCGTTTCAGCTATTCGCCCAAAAGTGTTGCGCCGGAAATGGAAGCTCATGTGCCAGAAACCCAGCTAATTGAATTGTCGGCTGAGAAAGCTGCCCCATTGGAGCAAATATCTCCAGCCAAATCTCATCCAGAAGACACATCTTCTCGAAAGGATCCAATTGTGTTGTCCAAGCAGAGGAAGCTCGTCTTTGTTGATTACAATGATGACGACGACGATGATGAGGATCTTTAAGAATTCACTAAAATTTATTTATCTTATATTAAATATTAATTTGTATTTTACATAATTAATTCTTTTACATTTGTTATTGCTGTTACTGATATTAATTCTCCAAACAAAACTTTATTTGGCAAACTATTTTTCTTATATTTAATATTAGTTTTATTATTTATTTAATTTTACATTTTTAAACGCTTTTTTGAACTATTTGTTTGCATCGACTGAGTGTAGAAAAATATTCAATATTATCCAAAATTATTCCAATTAATTCTGATTATATTTTTACGATCTCTAAATTTAATATTTATTAATGCCATTAAAATACTTATCATTTATTAATTTTAGTTGAAGTGAATTTCTGTCTGGGCACTTGTTAAATTTGAACTTTGATTTCGCTTTGTGAAATCTCTCAGCACACTTCACTCTGCTAGTCATTCATTCATTCATTTTACTATTTGAATAGAAATGCGAATATGAAAATGAGCACTGGCCATAAACCATAAACCAGTTAATGAAGAGTCCAACTGGCGCATTTAATATTAATATCGGGTTCCGACTGAAGTCCGCTTCATGTTTGCGTAAAAAAGGTTGTTAAAATTATTATGAAATGCCTGTTGGCATGCAAGGAGTCAAACCTCCACATGCCACATCCCACATCCCACCCTCCACCTCCCATCTCCCATCCCCCCATCCCTGTGTGGCATGTCCTATCACAACCGGGTGGACAAATGACCACTTATCAATGTGTAATGAAATATGGCACATGTGTGCCCCATCTACACTCAGAAAAAAGTTGACTTTTATTTTAGTAAATCAACATCTAAAGTATGGCCAATTGAGACACTAAATTTTTTACCTCTAAAAAGGACAGTTTGCATTATTAAAACTCGAAGTGCATTTTTCTAAATTTAATTAAAAATATATTGATTTTTCAAGGTGTTAATTTCATTGAAGAATTCAAATCTTTTATCTTTTATGATGCTTATATTATTATTAGACATTAGTTTTTTTCGACTTTTATATTATTTTATATGTTCTCACATTATGTGTTTTTCTATGTTTAACAATAGAAAACATTTATAAAAAAAAAATATAAAATTTCCATTGGAATTGTCAAAAAAAATGATAATCCTTTCTAAATTGTAGAGATTCTTTTGCTAAATTTAAGTAATTATTTTTAATAAATAGCAAACTTTTTACTAATTTGGGCAATTTACTAATATATTTTTCTGAGTGTAGTATTTAGGTATGTAAGTATTTATGTATGAAAGTCATCCTTTTTGGCATCAGTCGCAGTAGTTGGCGCCTTTGTCCAGTTGGAAGCCTTTTGTCGTGCTTTGGCATGTTATATGAATTATGTTGATGGCCAGAATGTATTACAGGATATGAAATTTGTGGGTGGGGTGGGTGTGTGTGTGTGTCTCTATCTCATTTATTACATTTTGGCTTTTTGACAGATTGCTAAGCGTAGTAACCGTTTCCGCACTAATTTCCGTGTCCAGCAACTATTCCGACATCGTTGTCGTTGTCCTTCTCGTTATCGTTCCACTCCTTCTCATCAAGTCCAGCTTCTGCATCAGCATCATCATCATCGTCATCGTCAACTTCTGGCGTATTAAAAGCCAAAAGCAAATTACTCATCACATCAACGGTCAGATGCGATGCTTTTTATGTATGCCATACACAAGGATTTTAATAAATCGTTTTGTCCAAGTTTTTGCTCCCTCACTTTGCTCCTCAGTTTGGCTTCCTTTGCGCTGCTTTTCTGCTTTTATTAGTTTGTCAATAAAGTGGCAAAAGACGTTGATTATGATCGCTATTGGTCCTGACCCGCGTTGCCTTATGAGTTTTGCTTATGACCCGCAGGCTGAGACCATTTTAGGCTTCAGCAGACACATGAGTATCCCTTACTCCTTGCTGTAGTCCTCAAAAAGATGCTCAGAGTCCAAAGTTAAAGCCAGAAATAACAGAACTTTAAACGGAGCTGCTATCTGAAGAGTAGCTAAAATACTTGTGGCAAAATTGCTGCATACAACATGGTGTCGGGGCTAGAGAGGGGCGAAGGACTAAAGACAAGTTTCTTGCATTTACTTGCCCCCGAGTGTGCACTTTGTAATGAATTTTTAATGCATTTCTGCTGGCAGCAGTGCATTTTGCAACATATCCGTGTCTCTACTTAGCTGAAGGGCGCTTTTGGCTTTTATCCAGCGTGTAACGAAATTAATTTTTTGCTACTTTATGCTGAAAGCCAATTAGCTGGCATTACACACACTTTTATACCCCAAACACATGCGACCACGATTCTGTTTAATTTATAATTGAATTGCTTTTAAGTGGCTCTCAAGTTTTGCAAAGCATCTTTTAATTGAAACATAATTCTCATCAACTAAGAGAAGTTTCCGCATTTAAATAACTTATATTTCACATTTATTTTTTGCCATTAATAATAATACTTATATATTATAAAACTAAAATATTGCTATTTAACAAAACATGTTCTTCTAAATACACAAATGTTTTACTTAAAGTTGTAAGTTGTCGATTTTAGATAACGAATATATTTGTCTTTTATTTTGCATTAATAATAAATCTGATTTCTTTAAATACTAATTCAATCTACTTATTCTAAAAATGTATAAATATATTGTCATTTCCTAAAAAAAACATTGTAAGCCACATTAAATACTTTAAATATAGTATAATAAATAATAATTAAATAGTAATATTATTAATATATATTAAATAATCTTTTGTTACATACATTTAATATGCAACATTTTGTCAGATAATAAAAAATGAAATTGGAGAAAGCAACAATAAATATCTCAAACAAACACTTTAAAATATCTTTATTAACTTTAATTTAATTCAATGGCTCGATGTTGAAAAATTAAAAATCTATAAATGGATTGATTTTATAGTGTGCATAAAATTGATAAGCCTCGATGGAAAATAAATACACAAGAAAAAAAAGATGCAACCAACAAATAAATTAAATTCTTTATATAAAATCCATGATAATTAGTTTATTTAAATATGCTTTGTCAAAAGATCTCATTTAAGTTAATTTATACGTTTTAATTTAACTTGTTGGCTCCAAAAACCGCAGCAAGTTAATTAACTTTAATTTACGCGAAATTGCAGGTTCGGAAATGTTGCCTGCTTGAATAATGTTAATAATTAGAATTGGTGGGCGGAAGGGGGCATTTTAAGTTGTTGTTGTTGTTGTTGTTGTTGCTGTTGCTGTTGTGGTTAAGCTGGCAAATGTGTGTTTATGTGTGGGTTAATAATAAAATTGTGAATATGTGACAAAGGCAGGCACCCAATCGAATGCCGCCCCTATCCACCCCCTCGACTGTTTTGCAACTGGCAGGTGTTGAACCAAAAAGTAATTATCATAAACTAAGCGAATTCTTTGGCGTAGTTTGAGGAACCCATTGATTAGTTTAGCTTAAAATTTAATTGAAAACTTGTAAGTATTCGGCTGCCGGACAAACAAATCAACAATGGGAGCTGCAACATGCGACACGCACTGACGCTCAAGTGTCAAATTAGTCTCTGCTTTGTTTAAGCCAAAAACCAGTCAGCCGTGGAGGCGGCATGCGGCAGGCGTTCAGATTTACAAACGGCATTCAAATTAAATATGCCAGCAATTGAGGCTCGATTAGATTGACAGCTGCATGGTGCATGCTGCATGTTGCATGGTGCGATTGAAGGCGGAAGCGGATATGTCACAGGTTGCCATTATAACTGGCACAACCAGCACAACCGTGTCGCCCCCTCGCCATTATCATCGCCTGCTTAAGCCGCTAATAACATATCATTTTTGTGACATGCTGCCCCGTTTTGCGTGCCACGTATCCTGTTACCGAGTGCCGCGTGCTGCCGTGCGGCAATTATGAGTATTATGAGCATTTAATCCGCTACCACAAAAAATAACTACAAATTGGTTTAGGTAGCATAATTCGTTGGTTAAGTGGCCAGCGGTCGCAGCACTCCACCACCCCAAAACTCAAACGCAAGGGTTGCAAATCGACATTAGAAATTTGAATTCTGAATGAAAATCAGCATTCAGGATTTAAGATTGATTTAATTCAACATAAGAAATTGGCTAAGACAGAGGCAAAGTGGTTTTTTTTTTAACAAACTCTTGTTATAAATTAATTATTATTTTTTTTTAAATAAATGCGACACTTAGGGTGATATTAAATTGCAGCCCAAAAGTATGCAACTATAAAAAGTAATCATTGTTAAGTTTGAAAACTGACAGATAGATGGCGACACTTGCCTTACAAGCTCAACCGTACTGAATTTTTAAAAAATGTATTGCAATTAAAATATTCTGAAAACAATTTTATAATGATATTTGCTATTTAAGGAAGCCGTGTCGCTAGATACAACCAAACGGAATGGGATCGCTGCTCGAGAAGTCGGTTGAAAAAAAATTGGTAAATTCTATAATTTTATCTGAACTGAAGTGATATCTGTTTGAAAACATGTTTAAAGAGTTCATCCAAAATGGTCTTATGACTAAATTTTATATTCATTGCAGCGATATCTGCTCTGGTCGCTTCAGTGCATAATTCATCCAGAATTGTGGCATTCTCAACTTCTGCAATATTCTGTAATAAGTATCATAATTCCAGATAAAATGTGGTTTTAAAATTTTTATTTGTTTTTCATATAATAATAATAATAATAATAATTCTTACATATATTTATGCGTATTTATTTCATTTACATATATACTTTTGTCTTATGAACATATTCATGAGATCATAGTGATATTATATATATCCTCATACATGTACATGTATGTTTTAAAATATATATATAATCAAATATTACAGCATAAGATAAAATGTACATGTTATATGTCAATTTCGCTGAAGCTTTAAACAAAGAAAAATTCATATTTATTTATTTATGCAATTTAATGAATATGTAATTGAAAGTAATGGGGTTTTTTTTTTGTTTTTAATTGTTTTGTTTTTTTTTTTTAATTCTAATACTAATTGAAGTTATGTAAGTTCGAATATGTGCTCAACGCAGCTATCAATTTAAAAAGTTGGCAGCGCGATTTTGACACACATTTTCACTGTTTTGGCACCAACAATCATTACAAAATGGCATTTGATTTTTGCGCTATATACAAATTACGAATTACTTAATTTTAAAACGGAAGTCGCATGGGTAAAAAATAAACAAATTTTAGCTATTTTTGTTACTTGCTTTTCTGCCTTGTTTCAGTTTATGGCAACCAAAAATCTTGTCGACTTCTGGGCGCGCGGCCACAAAACTTTACCGAGATCATTGTGAAAACTAATTAGAACGAACCAGCGCAAAAGTTTCCATAATCAACAAAACGAATTTCGTTCAAAAATGTCAAGGATGCTTCTGGTTCAGTTTAGAAAAATTTACAAAAATTTTCATTGATTTTTTTTTTTTCATTTTGTTTTGTGTGGTTTTTTTGTTTGTTTGTATGTGGATGTGGATGTGGATGTGGTATAGTTGATTACAAAATATGTGTATGTAAGTATGTATAAAAAATAAGTAAGAAAATAATTATAAACAACAAATTCGATCTAACTTTGCTGATTTCTTGCTGTTTTATTAACTAGTGTGTGTTTGTGTGTGTGTGTGGACATCTGTCTCCCTCCCTCTGTCCCTCTTTCCCTCTGTCTACCTGTTGTGAACTGAAAACCTCTTAAACTAACAAAATATTGCTCTACTTACAGGCATTTAATACATAATATTCATGTATATATATATATATATATAAACTTAGGTTCAATAAATGTTTGCCAAATGACAAGCAGAAAACTTTAAATAAAAAACTTAAGGCTATAAATATATAAACTAAAACGCTTGGCGATGCCTAACCTAAACTTTTATATAATTATGCCTAATTTACATATTTCTCGTCGCGTTTTATGCAAGTAAAGAATTGTTGATGTAAATGATAAAAAAAAATCCATGAGATCAATGCGATTTTTGGGAATAGTTTTTTGTTATTTTCTTTTTGTTTTCTTGTTGCTTGTTTGTTTGTTGTTTTTGTTTTTAAAATCCTTACTATTTTTCACTGTGTTCGATTAGCATTGAAACGTCAAGAAATTTTACAAAATATCCTGTTGAAATGTTGCCAAAACCGACAATTTGATTTGATTTGCTGCGTTTTGACTTTTAACTTTGGCTAGCTGTGGAGATCAATTGAGTGGCGCCCTTGCTGTATTAAAAATTTTCCAGTTAAGAGATCATTCAACGTTGGCTTTGAGGGTTAACCAAAGGTATATTTGAAAACTTGTCGGAGCTCTGGCAAATTTCAATAGACATTTTGTTCAAATTTCTTGTGCATTGCGCTTACAACTAAATTGTGAGACCAATTTGAAGAATGAACAAAACAATCCTCATGAATACGCTGCTTAATGACTACTAAATTTAACTAAAAACATGTGTGCACAATTATAATAGACCATAGATAAAATCATCACAAAAATGGCATATAAGCTATATACAAAAAACATTATTTTCTCTTACTCTCTCTCTCTCTCTCTCTCACTCTCTCTCTCTCTCTCTCTCTCTCTCTCTTGTGTGGGATTTTTCTCTGATCTTCATGTATAACAATTAAAGCTAAATATTTAGAATTTTTACTACTTTAAAGCAACATTCAATTAAGTTGGGTAATTGCTACAAATATTTAAGATACATTTTCTTGTAATTCAAATTACAAAACGAAGACATTGAAAATTTGTTGTTTGACAATCAAAAATATATACAATTCAAATATTGCAAATATTTTGGAAGCAAGATTTTTTTGTTTTGTTTTCTTTTTTTTTTTTTTGCTTATGTTTGTTTTAGGCATAGTTTTCTTTAAGTGTAATGAAATGCATAGCTAAATGCAAAATAGCAAGTAAAAACAAAACTCAATCATTGAATTGCTGGGAGACCGGACTGAAAATTGGCAGTTTTCTGTTTGTCGTTAATTTTACTTATTATTTTAGTTTTCTATATTACAAGTCAAAAATTGTACAAAAATATGTTCGAGTTGTTTTCTGTGTTGTGTTTTTGATTTTGTCGAAAAAGCCTTAGCAAAAAATATATGCTAAATGTTTTTTTTACTCATATATATATAATAAGTGTTAGCAAAAATATTTGAGTTAACCATTTGTCGTTTGTCGTTTTTTTTTTTTAGTCTTTAGCCAGTCTACAGTTTGCAATTGAGCAGTTTGAATTGTTGCGTGTTTTGTTTTCTTAAAGGATAGTTTATCGCATGAGAGAAATATATATGAATAAGAATACGAGTACAAATATAAATACATAAATATATATATATATATATATAGATTTATATTGTTCTTGTGTCCCGTCAACCTCCTTAACTTTATACAAACACATTCTGTGCTCGCGATTTGATGACTGCACTGCACTTATAAATACACATATGGATCTATATCTATATATATATGTGTATGGGTTTTCTGATTTCACTATGGATCATTATTTAAGTATATGGTTATATATATTATTGTTGCTGTTGCTGTTGCTTTTGCTGTTGTTCCTGTTCCTTTTGCAGTTTCATCGCGCTGCAAAAAAGCCACAGCCCATGGCAAAAACGAAAACGGTGACAACTATTGGCCAAGTGAAGCTCTGCTGTTTCTGCAAAGAAATTACAAACAAATACAAAATTAGTTAAGAACACTTAGTTGGTTATCAATGAATGATTAAAACTAATAATAAAAAAAATAAATATACTCCCAGAGGTCAATGTATCAATGTGGAACCGCAGTTACGACCACAGTCCACCCACACACACACACACACACACACACACACACCCATTGAATCTTTGACCATTCGTAAATCAAGCGAAACCATGAAGAGGAAGGAATTAATGTGAGTAACCCAAAATAGCTGGTCAACAGCTAGACTATCATTTCACAATTTCGTTTATCGATAAGTATTTATAATAACAATTTATGCCATTTATTTGTGAAACATTTACGCTTGAATGGTCATTGTGTGTGTGTGGTGCACGTGCAAATAATGTGTGTTTCCACTTGCTGCACAGGCAACCCAACTCCAACTCAACCAAATTATTATGCAAATTATCATTCATATTTCTATGGCATATTTTAATATAATCGTCGCTCATTTGTGTAATGAATCGAAAGCCCTTTGGCACATGTGTTAGTATTCTGACATATATATATATATATATATATATATATTGTGTGATTATATAATTTCTCACGATCTCATTAAAGTGCGCTTCCGATAAGAGCAATCGCTGAAAAGCGCAGCTTCCCAAGTGATGTCGGACCGGGCCTCCAAGCAAGAGACGAGATAAGCGCGGCACTTCTGAAGGCAATGCAAATAAATTACACGCTATAACTAAAAAAAAAAAAAACAACAAAAAAAGGCTGAACAAAAACTACAAGAACTATATGTGTTTATAAATAACACAGCAATGGTATGTATCATCAAGTGGTAGCTATGACTGTCCATGCCTCAAGTCTGTGTCATGCGATTAAATATCTTGAAGGTTGCATTTCTTTTAATTGCGCAGTAAAAAAAAACGAAATGAAATGAAAAGAAATAAATAATAAGTACAAACTAAAGTTCTTGTGCAATACATATATATATATATATATATATATATATACATATACTTTTTACATTTGCAAATAAAATAATAGCACCACCTACATTTTTTCTTATTTATTAAAGTTAAAGTAAAAGTGCCAACAAGTACCGAAAAATAATTATATCATAGATAATATTATAAAAATCGATTATTTCTTCCTATTTTTTTTTTATAAATTTAAGAGAATTTTTATTGTGAGTTTATCTCATTCCTCTTCTAAAATCTAATTCATACCAATTAAAAAAAAAAAGGTATTTATTTTGTGCAAGTGGTGCTATAATTATTTACGCAATTGTACATACATATGCTGTAACACAAACACACACACACACATACACACACATACACACACAAACTTATTGCAGCTGACAAAGGCTGGCTCTTTGACTGACTAAACTAGTAGTGAGAGAGGCTCCCTCTAGGAGGGGAATGGAATGGGAACGACACTTGCCTCGATTAACATAAAGCAGTCGATGTTGAGGGCATGGGCAGAGTGGACTTATTGGTGAGGAGGTGGGTGCAGAGAGGGGGTGTTGGATCAGAAGCAGAAGCAGAAGCAGAAGCAACAGCAGCGCTGCGCAATTAATTTTTATCACACTTTTAGCATGTGCAAAGTTTTCATCGCAAATTGCAAAACAACATTTGAAAATACGCACGAGTTTTGTGACTGCAACTGCAACGGCAACTTCGACTCCGACTCCGACTTCGGAGTTTGCCTCGTTGTGGCAATTTGTCATTGCGTGCATTACTATTTTTAGGCTAGTTGGGCTTTGAATAATGCCAGCACGTGTCGTGTCCCTGGTCCCTGCCTGCCTGCCTGCCTGCCTGCCTGCCTGGGGTTGGTTGCCAAACAGATGCGTCGAGTTAATGAACCCGTATTTTGCACATATATCTAATATAATCTGAATCAAAATCATTGCTGCTTACCTTTTGCTTCTGGTTCTCCTTTTCCTTCTCCAACTGATCCCGTTCCCGTTTCCGTTCCCGTCCCCGTTCGCGCTGTTGACTGTGACTGCTTTCGTTGGTTTGGCTTTGATTCGAGTTGTGCGTGTTGCACGTGTTGCCGCCGCCGCCACCGCCACCGCTTGTCTTCTTCTTGCGGGGCGGTATGCGTCCATTAAACTCCTGTAGGCGTTCGCGTCCAGCCGTAAAATTGTCATAGCGATCTTCGAATTCATCCCAGCTGGTCTCATGATCACTCTGATACTCTGCCTCATCCTCGCCAGTTGAGGTCATCCGCTTGCTACAAAACACAGAAGGCGATAAAGACTATTATTATTTTAATCTTTAATTAAATGCTCTTATCAGTAAAATTCACTTTAGTGAAACTATATATAAAAAAAAAGAATGCAGTGATTAATTGGCAAAGCGTATTTTTTCATTTTTTACATTTTTTTACATTTAATAAATGAGTTTTGCATTACGAATCGCTTTTATATGCATTCAGCGTAGTATTTTAGTTTGATTGTAAATTATAAAAGCATATTAATCAAATAAGACATCTCAAAGAAAGTAATAGTATATATATTATAGTATATTCCGAGGAGTCGATATAGCCATAAATCTGTTTAACTACTTATTTGCAATACAGAAAGATATCTTAATCAATTTTGTGTTTTATTCTAGACAAAGCAATAAATGTTGCTACATTTTATACTGAAATGCCCTACTAATTCTAATATATATTTCTTATGTTTATAAATTTATATATTAAATAAAATTTTTATTTAATTTATTTATATATTTTTGTTTCTCAACTGATATTAGTTGTCATTAATTAATATATAAACAAAATTCGATTAATATAAATGACAAAAGATAAGCAGATTTGAAAGATGAGTTTCTTACCGACAAGTAATATTATTTTAAGAAATATTAACAAGTCTTCTTAGTATTTAAAAATTATACTAAAGAATGAGTAGCTGAGCCAAGAATTTTAAAGTTATTATAAATTCAACTTCAGAAGTTAATCCTTAATAGTTGATTTATTTGGAATAGTGTACCAGGCAGTCTGCTTGAATTTTCAATAATTCCATAATACTCTTAATATTATTCCTTATTTAATCAGTTATTTCACTTTTTTTTATATAAAACATTGCTTATCAAAATGGAAGCCTCGCGAAACATGAATGAAATTAATTTGATTATTGAGTGAGTTTTATATTTCTTAGCCAACAACTGAATGCGGTTGAGTTATTTTGAGTGTAAATTAATAATCCCAATATATAATTGCAACTTTTCAATTAAAATGTAAATATGAAATTATGTTCTCAATTTCATTCAATTAATTTTTTTCTGTTTTTATTCTGAGTCGGCTGATTTTAGTGGTTGAGATTTAAGTATTGTATTTTATTTACTTGATCTGAGTCAACTGATATTAGTAAATATTAAATATGTAAAAAAATGGTAAATATGCTGACCTAACCCAGGTCAGGTCTAAGAACTTACCGTCTGGCCGCATCCGATTGGCTGCGCTGCGATCGCATTTTGGGACCAGTTGGCGCCAATGGCGTGGATGGCATGGCCGGGCTGTGACCGTGACGGCAAAAGATGGAGGTGGAAGTGGAGGCATTCTCAGTGTTCGGCGTGGGTGGCGGCGTATAGGTGGCGCCGGCTGGCAACGGTTGGCCATAGGAGCCCGGATGATAGTGCAGCATCTGCGGCGTTGTCTGCGGATAACTGTGCCTGTATTGCAACGGTGGCGCCGACTGCGGACCCAGCGTCGCTTGCGGTGGCATTGTCTGTGGCGTCGATGGCGTCGGCGCCGGATACGGCTGTCGATATACATTGAAATCCTCAGTGCCGTTAGTGCGGGGCGTGCACGGTTGCCAGGGGGTGCCGGGAGCGAAGAATCTGTCGGCGCCGGTGTAGCTGGGCGATTGGTGTATCGAGCATGTGGGACTTGGTGGTGGCGGGTACTGAAAGATTTGCGTGGCTGCAAAGAGACAAAGACACAGAGTATGAATACAAATGAAGCACAACAAAAATAATAATAATAAAATTCAAAATAAACAAACAAAAAACAGACTGAGAAATGAACACAATTGAAGTGCAATTAAAATAAAAATAATAATTTTAATACTACTGTAAACAAAGGTGTCGCTGTCATTGGCCCTTGGCGACAATGTAAGGAAGTGTCTAAGGTCGCCAATGGCCATTGTGTGGCAACTGCCACTGCAACTGCAACTTAGCCACTTAGCGCTGCAGTCTGCCCATAAAAGTGATTTTAATTACAGCAAGTTCTCTCAATATGCGTATCATAAAACCGATCATAAAATCATCAAATACAACAACAACAACAACATCGTTTCAGCGGCATCTTTTGTACTTTTGTACTTAAAAGTATCTTTCATTACCGAAATGGCACATAAAATATCTTGAAAGTTATAGCAGTTATCGTTCCTCCGATTTACAATCAAGTCTCCTTTTACCAAAATTTATAATTGCATTTATATTAATTGAAAGTGTGAAAATAATTATTAATTAATTAGTTAGTGCTAAGAGGAATTAATTACAACAAATAGTTTATATTTCGTAGTCCGGAATTTTAAATGTCGATTTTTGAAGCTCATTAGTAATCAGCACTGAAAGTTTTGTGACTCTGTTTGTAATATTTACGGGAGGATTGAACGTTTTGCATTTATTATTATATTTTTATCTACCAAGTCAAAGAAGCAGTCCAATTTCAGCACTTGACACAAACCCAAATTACTCTTTTAGCTGCGATATTAAAGTAGACTTAATTGAGAATCTACTCAATTCTAACAATTCACATATAATCATCAGCATAGTTTACATATTATTCCGAGTATATAGTAAATATATATTACGTACTTGTATGTAAAGTACTTGATGTACAATGTCATTTCATATCGATGCTGTTTGATTTTTTATTTTCTTTCAGTTTTTTTTAATGTTATTTCATGCAAATTGAGAACACAGAAAAGTGTTGATAGCTAAACTTATAAAAAAAAAAAAACACTTGATATGCGCATAAATTTGTTGTTGCTATTGTTGTTTGTGCCTTGGTAGTTTATCAGCAGACAGAGAACATTTTCATAAGATTTCTTAATGTTTATTTACTTAAAAAGCAATTTAACAGCGACAGATGATTGATTGTAATGCAAAATTTATACAAATCACTCCACAACAGCAGCAGCAGCAGCAGCAACTGACCAAAACGATAATGTCTCAAATGGCTAATTGCCCTTAGGGCATACTTATTAGCCAGTGCCACACGGTGTTGCTTATGGTCAGCATTTTCGCATGCCACCAAGTCACCCAGCCAGCTAGCCAGACTGTCTGTCTCTCTGTCTGTCTGTCTGTCTGTCTCTCTGTCAGTCAGTTGTTTGCGCTGTGCTTAGAAATACTTATAAAAACACTCAGAAAAACAATTTTACTTTAATTTTTGTAAAATGCTTTAATTTTGGCGTCAAGCGTTTGTTTCTTCACCATTAAGTGAATTTCTAATATTTATGATTAGCGTTTGCAATTCTAAATTTCATTAAGACTTTTTCTTAATTTTAAAAAAATATATGTTTAATTTCCAGAGTGTTGTTCTCAATTTGAGCAAACTGAACAATTCATATATTATTATAATTATTTTTAGACTTTACATTCAATTTGAAAAACTATATCAAATTCAAATATAAATGCAGAGCTAGTAAATTGCATTCCTTGTTTTTGAATTTTCAAAGGTTTTTCTTAAACTTATATTTTGCATTTATAGAAAATATTTAAAATAAAGAAATATATTTTGATAGCCATTTTTTTAAAGTGTAGATACATAGATACACAGATACGACCAGCGGCTTGCTCAAATAATGTCGTTCAGCGTCAACCTGCAGGCGACTAATTTGCAATTGACCCAATAGCCTTGAACTCGAATAGTCTTGTATATCGCAGCGGGTTGCAGTGAGGCGAATCGAGTGTTGCACAGCTGTTGCAGTTTGTAGTTGCAGTGTTTAGCTTGCAGCAGCAGTAGCAGCAGCAGCAACAAGAAAATCTGCGCTTAATTGCTGGCACTCCTTGTGCTTTGTATCTTATAGATACTTTATGCCATTTGAAACTAGTTTGAGTTAACTGGCAGGCAGGCAGGCAAGCTGGCAAGCATGCAGTCAGCCAGCTGCCTGAAGCTTCACTGTGGCTCACGTGCGCTCAACGCGCGCAGCTAACCTTGAAAATCCGGCAGACCAACTCAGCTTAAAGCCAGTCCACGTAAGGCATCATTACGACTCGTAATCGTACTCGTACTTGTAGTTTGTAGTTTGCAGTTTGTTACTTGCTGGCCAGCATACAATATAACTAGCCTTAGCCATATACAGTTGTGGAAGGTATAATAGCACCACTTTCACAAGAAATGTTTTCAAAGGCGACTGTGTTTTCAATTTGTGAGTTAAAAGAACGTTTTTAGCAATCAAGAAAACTAATAACATTAAATTGACAAAGAAAACTTAATGAAAATTAAGATATTCAATTCTATGAAAAACGACCAACATGAACAACAAAAATAATAACAACATTTTTCAAATATGTAATTATATTTATGAAAATTACAAATAAATAAACGATGCTATTATTTTTTTTTTTGCTACTTATTAAGATTTGTTTACTTTAAATTATAAAAAAAATTAATTTGTAACCATTGAAAATATTTTAAAACTGTCTTAGTGGGGCTATTATTACTATCGCAAGTGTAAATATATATATATATATATATATATATATATGCTGGTGCCTTTATGATGAGGCGCACTGAAAATGTTACTACTAATTGCAAATTGAGTGGAAAATTATTTGCCAAGTGTTAAAATTGCATTTGCATATAAGTATGTGGGCACAAGTGTGTGCTCTGTGTGTGTGTGTTCTGTGTGTGTGTGTGTGTAAGTGTGTTCGATTAGGTATGCTGGATGCAGCGCAATATCGCTAAATAGTGACCAGTGCATCACTGTGACTGACTGCATCTAAATGAATTATGACTATGTTTTTTAAATGTAGAATTTCTGGTTACAAATAAATTGATCATAAGTCAATCATCCTAATTAATATTATTTTTTTTTTATTGTTCCTGAACAACATTATGACTAGGCAAATAGTTTATTTATAAGACATTTGAGTCATAAATTAAATATATTAAATTAAATTAATTAATTATACATAAATATATATATTAAATTTAAATTACCAGCTTTTAACTGCTTTAATTAACAAAAATTACTTTTAATAAGTTTGTGGCAAAAAATCTATAAATATTTATGAATAATATATGACAACTCACTCAACACTCGTCGATTTTAAATGCATTTTATTGTAGTTTGAGTTTTAGCAAATTGAAAATGTTTAGGTCGGTTTCACAGTTACAAAATCAGTTTTTTTTTTTTTTTTTTTAGCTTTTTTTAACACCTTATGTTTCTCACCTCTAACGTTTAAGACTTTTATGACACCTTAACTATTTTTATGATCGCATCTCGATGCGGGCAATTGTTGCCAGTTGCTGTTGCAAGCAGTTGTTGTTGTTGGCTGTTGTTGGTGACGAAACGTGACCAATTGTTGGCAATTGTTTTTTGCATTTGTTTATACGAATAGTATTAGTACGAGTATTGTATTTTTATGGCCGCAGCATAATGGCAAATGTTTAATTGAATTGCGATTCGATTTCGAGGGATTTGCAGTGCATTTGTCGCATCTGCGGGCCAGCGCTCATTGCAAACAACAATTATGTGTGTGTAATTTACTTTAATTCTTCTCATACTGTTCACTGTTGACTGTTGCAATGTTGTAGTTTTTATGCAATTTTAAGGCCGTCGCAGCAGCTGACAAACATCAATCAGGCGAGCCAACTCAAACTAAGCAGAACGTTTGAGGCTCAAGAACAATTTACACGCGGCCCCAGGAAAAACCGAGGCTGATTGGCGGAAAAACGTGAAAAATGCTGCACTCTATCTGGGTACGTGTGAGTGCATATGTGTGTGTGTGTGTGTGTGTGTGTGTTACGCTTTGTTTGCCACAAAAGAACAAAACGTTCGACGACTTTGCAATGCAATTTTATATACCCTAACAAGCAGAGTTCATTCATTTCGACATGCAAGAAAAGTATTTATTTATTATTTAATAAATTATTCAATCATATCAAATATATCTTTAAATATTCAATACTTGTACGTTTTTGTCATTAAGAAAAGTCTTCTATTATCGCAATTATTATTTAATTATTAATTTCCTTTATTATAAGAAAGACCAAGCCAAGTGCGTAATTAAATACAAATTAAATATTTAATTAAATATATAAGATATTATTTTCAATTGAATTTTAACTGTTAAAATGTTGAGTAATTTCAGTTCACATAACATTTTAGATATACATTTTTCGAAGTGTATTCAAGCGTCAACTTGCCGAATTTGATTTGTTCTTGTTGGTCTTGTTAGTTGCTGCAGTTTCGCAGTTGATTATATGTCAGGCCAGAGTCGAGAACGTCAGAGCTGCAGCATATGCTGCTGATGATGGCCTTGAAGTGCTTGAAATAATGGCAACAACAACAACAACAACAACCATAACAACAACAATATTAACAACTATATACGAGTATGAATATCAGACTGAATACTGCGTCGCAGCGCAGAAATCGAAATTGAAACGAGTTTCAATGGATCTGGCATCGCTTTAAGTTGGTCAGTGGAACTGAAACCCAGATCGCAGTTCGCTGATCTCTGCCTGATGTGTGTCAACTGAAAAGTTAACAATTTGAATTTGGGCTTAAGGAAGCCAAGAGATATAAAAACAAATTATTAATTATTTTGTTAATTTTGTATAAGTGAACTACGAAATTGCATATGAAAACACGCAACTTTTCTCAACAGCCACTGTTGCACTGACATTTATTGATGATTTATAGAAAGGGAGAGATAAAAAAGGGAAAGAGATAGAAAGAGAAAACAACAATTTACAACTTAAAATTGACAGCACAAAGGAGTGACTGGATTATCCAAAATGTGTAGCTTGTTGCAACGCTTAAAATTAAAAAAAAAAAAAATTCCATTCAAAGGAATGTCAAAAATTTACATTACAAAATGTTGTTCGTTTTTGATTCCCCACAATTCTCCTCAGAGTTGCGCCCACACACAACTTGACATGAAATCGAAGTCGTTCAAGTTGTATTTAAGGCGATTTTGAGATACAAATGCGATGTGAGATACATATTTGGTGGCTCATCCGAGTGTCGCTTTAATTAGCAGTTAACGGTAAAATAAGTAATGCCTCATCCCAAATTCGAATGTCCAATGAGCCTGAGAGGTCAAGTGACTAATTGATTCGATTTTCGTGGTTGCATTGCAGGAAGTCGCCGAGATTGTGAAATGATTTTGGACTTAAAAAGAATTCGTTAGCAAGTTGTCACCTCAACAAGATTCTTGTCTATATATGACAAATGCTCTAAGCCATT
The DNA here is from genome assembly GCA_035042125.1 of Drosophila longiperda. NCBI lineage: Eukaryota > Metazoa > Arthropoda > Insecta > Diptera > Drosophilidae > Drosophila > Drosophila longiperda. Next base: position 1,877,007 of record JAWNLV010000130.1, read on the forward strand.
TTGGTATTAAATAAATGTTGAAATGTACATTTTATTTTGTTATTGTTTTTTTTTTTTTTGGCTCGAATATGAAACTAGACGAGACGCGACAAAAACAATTCAAAGTTGAATGTCAATCAGAAGGTGTTTGTCTGATTTGCCATATCTAACTGTTAATTACCAATTTTGGTATTGTTAATTAGCCATTTGTGTAATGTGACTTACCGTTATAAAACGTCAACACATTTTTTTCGTTTCGTTTTGGCTGATCAGAAAAATGCGGAAATCAAAACCAGATTTTTTTTTTGTCGATGAAAGTGTTCTGAGTCAGGAAAAGGTGAAAGTTCTTTGCCACAAGAGAAGTATAAATTATAATTAGTGATTAATCACATCCTGGTGAAATACAAGCCAACATTTTATATAAATTTAAAAACAAACTGTGTAATTATTTCTTCTTAATTAAAAACGCGTTGATCGAGGTCAGTTTCTGATTAAATTTAATATATTTTTTTTACAGTCGTCGTGCAACAAATGAGGTTGATGCGGCATCTTTTGTGTAAACTCAGCCATAAAAACATTTTTTAAACTGTTCAAATTTTGTATTTCATTTATTTTTATTTTTGCAAGGTTAGACACATTTTGTGGCAGCGGCAGTTGGTGTGCGTGACCCACGAGACGCGTGCCCCAATTGGTGCTCACTGCTTGTGGACCACGTTGCACGCAATCGTGTGCATTGTTTAATAATCATTTAGTTTGTTTTAATTGCATTAATTAAACGCCAGTTTTGCTCAACAAATGAAAATAACTAATACGATTTTGCATTTTGCCTATGGAATGCTTTTTGTTTCCCAACGGAATCAGGAAATTATTATATTTGATTTTTCTTCGAGTTGAGGGACAACCAGAAGCGAATTCCAGGCATAAGCTGGCTTTCTTCGATGGGAAAATTGCATTCGCTTGGCATATCAAGCAAATGTCGGAAAATGGCTCAAACGCTTATCACACACACACACACACACACACACACACAGACAGACAGACAGAGTTTAGAGACTGGTTGATGCGCTATAAGAAATGCACATAAAATCACAAACAAAACACACAAACTGCAAAATGCATGCTCAATATTTTATAAACGACAGACAAATGCAATTTTTCAATTTCTCGAGTTGGGCACACACAGCTTAGAGGGCCATAAAATACTGCCAAGCCAAAGACGAACATGGCCAAAAGCCATTGATTTTACTGAAGAGCTGACGCACGCAACTGCTGCTCTGCACAAAGAACGAATCGATATATATAAAATAAAAAAATAAAAACGTCTTTGCATAGTTATTTTGCTGAAAAGCTGAAAAGATGTTGGCAAAAAGCATGGCATCTCCAACGAACCGACATAAAATAAAATTTAACATGTGTTTTTGGACAAGACATCAGTTTGCTCAAGGCACTTAAATTATTGAAAATTTATAGATATATGTAAAATATATACGTGAAAAGAAATTTAAATATAAAAAATGTGTAACCAAATTTATTTTGAAATAAATTCGTTTATTTTCCCAGTAGACATTACGGAAAATCAAAGTTTCTCATTAAATATAATTTTGATCGAACTGACTCACTGCTCGTGTCCGAACACGTCATTTGAGAAGCAACCACAAAGTACTCGAAAGTGCCACAAGTTGTTGTTCTTGAATAAAGTCAACACAAAACACAGAAAAACTGAAAAAACAATCAGCCATCAAATTTGCCAATAAACAATCAAATGCGATTAGTAAATGTGCACAAGCAAAATGTTAACAATTAACGGCGCACATCAAACTGAAAATGCGCTTCACAATCTCCGAGTAGAGGAGGGAGGGAGAGGGACAGTAGCTGGGTGCGGAGAGGGGAAACCCTTGGACACGCCAGCGCTGAGTGGTCAGCAAGCAGGCAGGCAGATGACGCAGCGAAGACAACTCGTCTGGCAGCGCCGACAACTGTTGCTGCAGCTGGTTGCTTTTTCTGATTGTTGTTGTTGTTGTTGTTATTTGTTGTTATTTGTTGTTGGTCTTCATTTTTTTTATTTGATTGCATTTATTAATATTTTTTTTGTATAATTGCTGTTGATGTTGGTGGCACATAAAACGTGCGCTTTGTCATTTTGCGGCTACAGTTTTTTTCCCTCTATTTTTGTCTTGTTTTTCCGAATTATTTTAATTGCGTTTTATCGGAATACTAAATGCTTAATATGCCAAGCAAAAATTGCAGTTTGTCTGTGCAACATAATGAAGAACATTAAGACGGAAATGCTCTCAGTGGAGTTAGTTATGTGGCAAGTTGGCTTTGCCTCCTCTCCTCTCCACTCCTCTTCTCTCCAGACCCCTACGCTTTCTCTCAATAGATGCAGCTCTATTTAAGTGTCAGACGCCTTCGCTTGTTGCCAATTATAACAAGTAGCTGTAGTCTGCTGCTGATGCTGCTCCTGTCGGCATATCCTGTTCTTAGTTTTCTTCCTTTTGATACATATCCTTTTCCACTTTGCCTTGAGCTCCTCCCGGGCGCATTTCTTTTGTCTGACGCTCAAGCGCCGCCTGTCTAGGCTCAATTTCATAACAAAAACTTGAGCACGTTTCCACACACACACACAAATACATCTATACATCTATATATAAATACAGTTGCGCACAAAACAATAGCACCACTCTTACTAATGTGCACTAATAATTGTAAAAATTATAAATAAATAAATGATTATACAAATATTTAAATGAAAAATACAAATAAATATATGAAAAGCTGATTGGTTTTATTTAGTAAAATTGAACATTTAAAAAATTGCATTTCTAATGGTTACATTTTTCCATTCGTAAGATAATTTGTCAGAGTGGCGCTATTAACTGTTCCACTACTGTTTATAGAGTCAAGACGAGACGAAGCCAGCAGAAAGTGTGTTCAGTTCGGTTCAGCTCAGTTCAGTTCAGTGCAATGCTTCAATGCAAACAATTTAGCACGGCCTCAGAGACGTGTGAGACTTAATCAAAAGCCAACTAGACACACTCGCACACACACACACACACACACACACACTCGCACACACACAGAGCAGACAGTAGACAGCAGACAGTCAGGCACCTTGGCTGCATGCAACTTCTTAGTTTTATCGCGCCTATTTGCTGGCTCATTCCAAGTGTCAAGTTTATGCACCTAGCTAACAGTAAATCATGTTCTCTTTTTTCGCATCTGTTTTTTAGCTTAATAAGCAAAGTGCCTGGCGGCCATTTAAACTTGAAATATAAAATGAGTTCATTGCGCTGAATGGTGTGAATAATAAAGGACTTAAAGTCACTTTAAGCACTTTTAGTTTTTGTTAAACTCAAAGAAGAGAAGAAAAATAAATGATGAAGAAAATAAACATAAAATGTTTGCCAATTAAAGTTTTAATTTAAATGTAAGTTGGAGTCTCACAAACTCAATGAAAGGGTATACAAAATTGAAAACAAATGTACAACACAGCTGTGTTGCAGCCATAATAACATAAATATGCTATAAAAACCAAGACAAAAAAAACGAAGAATTTACTAACAGAGAAGTTTCTACTTCAGCAGCTGCGTAAAATAGATTTTTCGGTCATGAAAATGTTTATGGCAACCAACTGAAAGAGGAATATCAGCAGCAGCAGCAGCATAGAGTGGATAAAGGAGTGGAGAAAGAGGCGGAATGCTGAACCACATCCGCAGTGGAAATGCAATCGTCGTTGCAATTGAATGAAGCAATTAATGAACGACAGACGACAGCCAACGTTTGGAGATTTGCATACAAAACAGCGGCAAATAAATTCACGGTCAATGAAAAACCATATCACGAACAACAATAACAAATAACAGCAAAAGCATAATCATAAGCAACAGCAACAGCAACAGCGAAAATACAATGCATGCAACTTGCCAACTCAAAGCCATGGCTTAAAGGCAACACACACACACAGCTCTACACAGCAGATCTGGCCTGGCAACAGGGCCAAAAAGTAAATTTGCATTTGCATTTGTTCAGCCGCAAAGTGGAAGGCAAATGATGATTACGATGATGATGATGATGATGGCGTTGAGTTCCACAAGTCACAGTGTAGGCTGTACAAAATGAGATAATAAGCAGCATCTCTCTCATTCACTCCCCCTCCCACTCCCACTCCCACTCAATCACGCTCCCACTCTCTTTCTCGCTCTCTGCGCAGCTGTAGTCAGCTGTTGCCAGGTCAGCAACAGCAAGAAAAACAGGAACAGGAAAAAGCAAAGCCAAAAGGTTTCGCCATGTTTGCCGCCATTTTTTTCTGTGTGTGCATTACTGCCACACGGTTTCCGCCAGCGACTGCGAAGTTACTGAGCAAAACAAAATGGTCGAAAATGTCAAGAGCGACAGCGACAGCGACGCCAACAGCAACGACGACGCCAGCAGCGACTGAGAAAACAACGCCTAGCAGCAAACAGCAGCAAAACAGCTGTTGGCAACAGTCGCGAATGATGCGAATGTGCAGAGCAAAAGAGAGCAGCCAAAACGACGTCGCTTTTAGCTAGATTGCGCGATGGTCATGGAATGGGGTGGGATGGGAAGCGGGATATGGCATTGCCTGTCATTGCACCTTTTGTTTAGGGACCTAAGCTTTCGTTAGGCGCTGCGTTTAAGGGTGGGTTTTTTGGAGCCGCTTAAGCAACAACAACAACAACAACAAAAGCGAACTTGAAGCTTTAAGCAGAGTGTGCAGCAACCATATAAATATATATATATATATAAATATTTACATATAAATATATATACATATACAGTTGAGGAAAAAATTCTTATTAGCACTGCTACATTTTTTTTAAGGAATGAACAAAATATATACATAAATAAATATATTTAAAATTGTATTTGTTTTTATTTGTACATAAAAAAATGACAATAAATAGCGAAAAATAATAAATGAAAATAACTTATAGAATCGTTTATTTATATTTATTATTTATATAATTCTAAGTGCATATTTTAAAAATGCTATTTTAAATTGAAAATATTTTGAAAACGCTGGATAAAATTATGTTTGTTGCTTACTTTTTTAAGTCTTTTTCAACATAAAAAAAAAACATTTTTTGTAAGAGTGATGCTATTATTTTTTCCGCAGCTGTATTTAGATGCATGTATTTTGTGGCAGGCTTTAGGGTTGGCTGTTTGCCTTGCGTCGAGTCGATGACTAAGCCCGGTTGTTGCCTCTGCTCAAGATGCTGCGGCAAAAATAAAAAATGCCATGCTGCCTCTCGTTGCCGTTGCAACGACACGATTTGTGGCAAAGGGTTTTCTCATAACGGTTTAGGGTTAGAGCAAGTCGTGTTTTGTCCCTGGTGTTGTTGTCAAGTGCTCAGTGCTAGTTCAGATGTGTTACGATTAGATAAATTATGCTCTTGAGGGGGAAAAACTAAAGATGACGAAAGCTGATGACGCTGAAGAGCTTTTGTAATCAAGTGGGAAGAGTCTCGAGGAGAACAGCGCTTGAAAAAAGTAGCAGCTTAAAAAAAAACATAAACCAGAAAAGCGAATTGCGTCATTGCACTTTGATTATAAAAAATGCAAGTGGATCGAACAGCAAAAACCAAAAATAATAATAAAAAAAAAAAGAAGGAAAAACTAGTAAGCCAAGTCAGATTGCAACACACTCACAGACAGACTGGTCTCCTAGCGGACCCCCAACCTGGTCAATTAGGTAAACGGGTGGCGATTGCCAACGCGTTTTAGACAGGCCAACAACAAGTTTCGAATTGCCAATCCAACTGTGTAGTTAATACTAAATAAATATATATGTGACTCATAATTTAATTGCTAGCTAGGATAGGATAATAATCACAAAGCAAAAATAATATCTAAGCAGTAACAAAAATACAATAATAAATCAGCTAAAAAAAAAACTGATTAGCACAAAAATGAAACACAAATTAAAAATAAGCTAAAATTCAGTGAAAATTTAAACGGAGAATAAAAAAATAGTTGCTGACAAGTCGACGACAAGATTTTGCCTTTATTATTACGCAAAAGTCGCCAAACCGCAAAACCCAAGAGCGACAACAACAACAATGTGCAACAAAAGGGGGCAGCAACCACAAATGCTGACCACAGTCAAAGGCTGCTTAAATTGCCGTTAAGTCAAACACTTTGTAAATGGCCGAAACTAGCTGCAACTTGGCCCAAAAACTCACTTCAGGCCCAACTCGCCGCCTAAGGTCAAATGGCGTTTAATAATTTGGGTTACTCGCTGGCGACGTGCAACACAATGTGGCGGCTGCAACTGCTGCTGCTACTCACTAAGATACATATCTAACAGATACAAAATTCGAATAAGACATTCAACTGCTCGATTTTTTTTTCTTGTTTTTCTGTTTCTGTTTTGGCGCGTGCCAAGCTGTTTATTTTTTTTCTTTATTTTTTATTGCTTTTTGGCCAACACACGCCCACATTTTTTTTCTTTCGTTTGGGCCATTTGTTTTTGTTTCGCTTTCAGCTGTAAAATATCGCATGACAGAGCCAGAGTCAGCATAAATTGAAAATCAACTACGCTCGGACTTATCGCTACTGCTAAGGCGTAATCAGGGGCGTGGCATTCCCGATACTCTGTATATTTGCTCACATACTAAGTTGACTCAAGATAGATTTAAGAGGACAACTTCTCAAGATAGATTTATGTTAATCGACCCAAATTAAAATCGCTCCACAAAATAAACAATTTTTACATTTTTTTCGAAATTATTTAAAAATATGTCTTAAAAATCCAAAAACTTGCCCTTAATCGCTAATATCAAAAATTTGGGTAATTTAAAAAAAAAACATACAATTTCCCAAAATATGAATCGTTCATTTTAAAAATTCTTTTCCTTTTTCGACTTTTTTATAAGTGTTTTGCTGTAGTCTGATTTAGAAGCGAAGGTTCTTTTTAGAGTTTAATTATATGAAATTTAAACTTTGTTAAATGTTTGTATAAATGTGAAATCTAAAAATACTAATGAGTAATTATAAATTAAGTAATAGAATTCAATATACACACTTAGAAAATAACACCCACATTTAGATTTGTAAATGCAAACCAAAAAATTCACAAATATGAATTTTTTAAATTAATTTTTTTATATAATATGTGGAATAGCGCGAAAGTTATGGCGATTTGCTAAATTTTTTTTTATATATTCCTTTACACAATATTTTATATTATAGTCTATTAATTTATTATCTTTGATTATCTTCTGTTTTAATAATTTGAATAAAAGTGCTGGTGAAAATAAACGAAAGATTCGATTACCAATATTTGGATCAGCTTATTTGTAAAAGGCTTAAAAAGTGTTAATAATTTTTATTGTAATTTAAAGCAATCCCAACTTTAAATATTTACTTATTTTAAGTATTGATTGCTTGTGTTTAAATAAATTGATCACAGTTTGTTTTAATATTCGAACTATTTTTTGATTGATTGCGTGTGCTCAAATATTATATTTGTATATAAAAATAATACAAGTTGGGGATAAATTGACAACCTTGAAAAGTGAAACGAGTCAAAATAAAATGCAATCAATCAGTTTGCTGGGCTAATTAGCGGTGAATAGGCTGACCCATTTAGTCAGGCTAGTTGGATTTGGCTAGTTGGACTTACCTGGTGGGTTGCGCTGATGGTGCAGACACCATTCCCACAACGCGTATATAAGTTGGTCCGTTTGCATTGGCAGCGGCGACTGAATTGGCAGCGGCGACTGCATCGGCGTCTGCGTGGCCGATGTGGTTGTGTTTGGTGACTGCGACGCGACGCTGCTGGCGCCGTCCGATGCGCCCGACGAGGACGAAGCGCCCGATGAGGAGGACGAAGCGTCCAATGAGGACGAAGAGGAGGTGGAGTGATAAGAGTTGCCCGAGTTAGCCGATGAGCTAGCGGCAATGTCATCGGCGCCGCCATCGGGCAAATAAAAGGGCACTGCCATTATATATATATGTGTGTGTGTATGGGTGTGTGTGGGTGTGTGGGTGTGTGCATGTATTTCGTTGCTGGGCTGGCTTAGCTCGTTTTAGTTGATTGTTGTTTTTGTTGTTGTTGCTGCTGCTGTGTTTTTGGTACTTTTCTTTTTGTCCTGCTCTGCGCTTTTGTTTTGCGTATTGTTTTTCTCCCTTTTTCTTTGACACTTTTCAGGGCGTGCACTCTTAATTAATTTTGTATTTCTTGTGCAATATTTTGAACATTAAAAATTGCAGCATTTTTGTTTTTAGTTTTGGTTTAATATTTTTAAACAGCACATAACACTCAAAGTATTTATTTCTTTTTCTAAATTGAATTTGTTGTTTAGTATTTTTTATTTACTTATTTTCTTTTATTTCTTATTTATTTTTTGTTTCACACTTTTTGTATGTTTGGATTTTCGCATTATTGGCTCTGGTCAGTTCTGATTAGTTTATTCGATCTTTTTCGCATTTCTCATAAAGTTCGCGCAACTTATTTAAAAACACAAACAATTCTTAGAAAATAAACTACGATTGCAGTCGAAGAAGCACTTAAAACGTGTCGCAAACTAAAACAGCGATTTTTGATTTTGATTTTTAACTTGCTTTTTTTGGTTTGAGGAGAAAACACGTCTTACTCGCTTCGCGGCTGAACTGAACTAAACGGACGGCGCTGTGCGGCGCAATGCGAGGCAGAGTATCCGCAAGATACGCGTTTAAAAAATATGTATAAAAAAACGATTCAAATTAAGAGAGAGAGCAGCAGCAGCAGCAGCAGCAGCAGCATGGGAGCAGAGGGAGAGCGAACGCGACGCTGCTCAAGTGCAGTTCGCCTAGGCTCAGCACTGCTCAGCTTATGCACAACATGCATGCATGTTGTTAGCAGGTAGTCAGCGGGGGACGCAGCGGGCTGCAAGTGTCGACGTCGACGTCAACGTTAACGCCGCAGCTACACAATGCAAAGAGCAAAGTAAAAAACGAAAAAAGAAAAACAACAACGTGAGCGTTGCGCTCTTTAACAGAAGAGTGAGTGAGTAGGCGGCGGTGTCACTGCTCGTCTATGTGTGTGTGTGTGTGCGTGAGTGCGAGTCAGCACAAAGATCTTGTTGAGCAGGTACACTCAGCGCAACAACAACAGGAACGAACGTCGAAGCAAAACAAAACTGCAATTTTTTTTGGGGAGCAGCCGAAAAGAAACAAGCAAAGAGCGCAAATAGAAATAAATACTCTTAGAATTATAAGGTCAGCAGAAGGGGCGCGACAATTGGATACCCTATATAAGATGATTAAAAACAGACCCGAAATACCACATAAAATCATGTTAAGAAAAGTAGACTTATCTTGCAGTTAGACAGATTTTATACATACAGATTTTATAATAACTGAATAAGTTAGTCTAACTACATGAACAGATGGGGGTAGAACAAGTAGACTGGCTACAGTCGTCTGAGCCGGGTTTGCGCGCCAAAAAAACGTAGCAGACAAATTGCCCAGGCAAAATAGTAGTAGCAATTTAGAAAAGGTAGTTAAACTTGTATGATATGTTTTCAGAAGGGGGAAAAATTGTAAATACAAATGTGAGCATGATAAGTAGCTTAATGGATTACGCCTATTAATAACAATAATTCTCATTTATCCAAATTATTTTTATTATTTATTTAGCCTGGTTTTTAGCAGTCAGTTGTTTAAAAAACTGACCAATTTCACCATATATACTAAATATTGCTGCAAACCTGTTTCGTTTCGAGCTACCGTCGCCCCTCCCCGTTTTTCCCCCTTAAGAAAAACAGGCTCTCAAATTATGCTACGTCATGCTCTCCTTACACTCTACAATTATTTTAGCGCGCGCGAAACTGACAATAAAAAGAAAATCAAGAAAATACGCATTGGATTTGATTCTAAAAACCACATTAAAACATATAAAGACATAAATAAAAATCGAAACCAAGGTTGAATGAACATAAAAGTTCTTTGCTGCACTTCGTTTTTATTATTAATAAATTGCATTGTTAAGATTCAATTTGGTGAATATTAAATTTATTTTTGATTATTATAAAGCCCTAATCTAAATTAAAGATACAATATTATTCACATATTATAATAATTATATTTATAATAAAAATGTCTTTGTAGCGTTTTATTTAGATTTGTGTTAAATTTTTTGTTATGGAAACACCAAATTCAGTACAATTTTATTGAATCTTATTTAAAGTATATTTAATAGATGCCTGAAAAAGCTTGTTTCTGGTTTTGATTTAATTTATTTATTTAGAAAATGGAAAACATTCTTTTATATTTAAGATAGTTGCTATTTTAATGAAACTGACATCATAATCATTTTACTTTTACTTTTAAGAGTTAAGTTAAATTTATAACAATTAAACAAATAAAATAAGAAAAACAAATTATATTTAAGTTGAACTGGTCAAATTGGTCGCCAAAGAATACGCTGATAAAGCCAAAACATACGATAAAGATAAGAGCCACACACAAACACACACACACACACAAGCACACATGGTGCAAGGATTGTCCAAGATGATGAAATTCAAGAAACATGAACATGAATGCGAATGCAGCCGGCCAAAAGAGTGGCTCACAGAGGCACAGGCTCTGAAAGGAGAAGAGAAGAGCGGACAGAGAACTGAAAAAGGGGCTCGATTTTTATGATTTATACTCTGCCTCTTTTTGCTTTACATTGATTTCTTTTTATTTTTCTTTCTCTCTTTCTTTTTTTTTGCGGCCTTATCACAAAGCTTTTTCATTAGGGATTCCAATTACTGACTAAGATGATTCTTGGTAATGAAGATCTGGTGTTACACATATACACACACATACATGATATATATATATCTATATATATATATATATACATATATATGTCTACGGTTCCAGCTGCGGTTTGCAATGGAACTGATTAAGCGTAATGTGAGAGAAATTACGTCGCAATTTGCGGCGCAGAATTGTATTCACTTCCTATTAGTCAACAAATTGTTTTAGCAAAGGATAATATTAAATGGTTTTATGATATAATTGAAAAGTTTTTAGAAGAAGAAAAACATATCCCCATTTCTCAAGCAAAATACATTAATTTAATTGCAATTATATGTATATATATATATATAATTATAAATATATATATTTCTTATTTTTTCTTATTTTTTTTTCCAATTCCTAAAATGTTAAAAAATCTGAATATCTTCAAATGTTTTGGCACAAAGATTTAAACTTGTATTTAAAAAACAAGTGAAAACGAGTATATTATAAAAAATTAAATAAAGAAATAAATAAATACTCATAAAAAAGAAACCGTTCGAGAGGGATTTATATATCTATCATCAGTGGAAAATCAGGAAAATGAGCAACTAGAACAAAAAATAAAAACAAATGTGAATAATAAATTGAAATCACTTTAAAAAAGCTCGCATGAACAAATTAATGTAAATCATAATACAAATATAAGCGATGTGTACAAATTAAAAGACTTTCCCGTTGACATTTCTGGGTCAGCGACCCAAACAACTCCAACGAGCCAGCTGCAGTAAATGGGAGACAGCTGAGGAGTTGAGGGGCAAAGAGGGGAGCCCAATGTATCCAATGCCCAACCCAAGTTTCGATGTTGTTGTTCTTGTTATACCCAGCAACAATTGAAAGTGAGTAAAAGAGTGTTGCATGAAAATGTATGCAACGTGTCATAACATAAAACAATAATAATGTTAATAACAATAATTAAATTAGAATATTATAGTAGCAGTTATAACAATAATTTAATAATAATAACAATAATAATAATCATAACAACTATATTAAAAGCAACATTCCAACAAGAAATGAATTTACAGGTGTATTTTTGACATTTGTAAGTTTAATTAACTTCTGAATATGTTTTTAGATGTGGAAGAAAACTTTTAAAAAAAAATGAAGAGCAAGCATAATGTCTTATTAAGCGTTTTCAACTTTTTTTTATTAATATTAGAAAATTAATTTTCTGATATTGGCTAAAAATTAAGCGAAGAAATAATAAAAAAAAAATTTCAAATGTGCACTTAAAATTTTGAAAATGAATAAAAAATCATTTTTCAGTGCTCATTTAAATATTTAAAATTAGAATTATAAAAATAATTAATAAATAAACAATATCTAAATTTTAATGTTTTTATTATTAAATATTTTTCAAATAAAAAACTAACCATATTTTGTAGTCGGCATATGAACAATTTAATGAACATTTGACAAAATTGTTTGTTTGGTGCTTTTTTTATTTTTTATTTTTTATTTTATTTTTTATTCTTATTCTTGTTCAGCATGAATAGTGGAGTCGACTGTGCACTTTTTAAAGGGTATCTCTACGTCGAGTACACTGTAGAGTTTAGCACTATGGCTTGTTATTGAATATGATTATGTGGCACGCTGCAAAAGCGAGCGTAAATTATTTATTACACAATTTTGCAACAGTGGCTGCCAGCAACAACAATAACAACAACAGTAGCAACAACAATGAAAACAAATAAATTTTTGCATTTGACGGCAGCCACGCAAAATGTGACGAAAACGCCGCCGCCGCCTGCTTCAATAAAAATAAATAATAATTTATATTTACTATAAGTAGCAGCAGCAGCAACAGAAGCAACAACAACAACCAATTAGGCGTTGTCGCTGCAGTGGCTAAATAACTGTAAATTGTCTGCGCGCAGCCGCAATGCAATCGGAGAACGAAAAGGCGCAAAGAAGCATATAAACCGAAGGGGCTATTGGTGGAGGGGGTGGTGCGTGTGGGGTGTGGTTTGTGCATGACAAAGATGCGAGCTGAGCTGCCTTGTTCGACATAAATTACCGTTAAATTAAGCGCTCGCCGTCAGTCATTTTACCAGTCGACTGTCAATGTGAGTGCGAAGTTGTGGGTGATTGTGAGGGTGTGGAGGGGGTGATAGCGGGGGCAGCGACTGCTGTTTCATATCATTACTGTTATGGCTTAGAAAATGAAATCAAAAGCTAAAGAAAATAGGGGCAAAACTTGTATTATTGACATAATCTTCGACAGATAATAATAAAAAAAACTTGCCATAAATTTAATTAAATCATTAAATTTGGCACCTTTGGTTAATTACTTTATTATTCCGAAAGTAAATTAATAAATTCGCCTTCTAAAATTGCCAAATTTCAATTTGAACATCTCCAAGATTTAAGATATTATGTTCAATATGTAGTTGACCTTTTTTCAAATTGATAACACTAATTACTTGTTTTTAACACTTTAATACTTGTTTTTAGTTCATAATTTTAATTTAATAAAATTATAATCTTATATTTATATTTAATTTAATTTTTTATTTTTTATACTGTTCTGAGTAAACATTAAATAACTATCTAAAATATTAAAAATAAATTTCATATACTTTTATTACACATTTTTTTTGTATTATTTTACTAAGTATACATTAAATAATTAGCTAAAGTGGGAAAACCGTTGCTTATTCTGTTCGAAGCTTAATTTTAGATAAATTAATTAAAAATTGAAGTTTATTGAGGAATGTTAACCAAATGGGTAAAAACCGCTTTATTTTATTTTCACGTTAATCTTTACTGATTTTAAAACACACAATTTGCAAAAACAAATTCTAATATTATATATATGTATATTAAGAAATATCACGCAAGATCTATATTATTTTTGTTGCATGGATTAGATTTGGACCAATTATACCAAAAAAATGGTTAGTTACAGTAAATATAAATTTTCTGTCTATTAATCATGTACGTTTTTTACAAATTTTACACTTTATTAATGGGGTTTCAATTTAAAAAATGCCACGTTAAAAGCCCAATTTATTTAAGATATCACATAATCTAAATAAAAGGGAAAAAAGGTGATTGGCCTACGATTAACGATTATAATACGTGATAAAATTTTTTGTACTCTTGTATAAGCTGTTGCCATAAAACTAAATATAATTTTTATTATTGTTATGTCAAGAAAGTTACACTTTCTACGGCCTCCCAACAAACGTCGCCCGCCCACCCCTCCCCCTACTTGAGATGACCTGCTCTTGATAAGAGCAGCTGCCCTCGCCCAAGCCAATTGCAGCAGCAACAAGACTCCACAAACTCAAATGAAGCAAACGGCAAAAGTTAGATGCAGTCAAACTTGCTGCTCGCTGCTTGCATTGGGTGCCAAAGGGGCCAAGTGCTAAGGAGCAGCCAAGTAGGCAGGCAGGCAGTTCGACATCGAAAGGCAGCACGCGACCACATCGTCACATGTGCCGCAAATCACCCCTCCCCACCTATATCACTCTCTCCCTCTCTGCAAGAGAAGCACTCTGGCAATGGCAAAGAAGCAGCTGCTAAACTGCCAAGAACATTGACTTTGTGCAAGAGCATAAGAAGTCAGATCTAAAAACACAAAAAAAAAACATGGGAATAAAAAAAGTTGTCCAATTCGAATATTGCATACCCTTGCGAACTTTAACTCTTTTTAAAATAATTGAAATTAACTGATTCAGATTAACGCATATATCAAGACTACACTCACAAAAACAAACTTTGAAAACTTGCAATTTTTTTAGGGAGATTTACTAAATTTGTATAAGATTTGTTAACTGACTTGTGTACGTGAAATCGGTGTATTAATTAATAATAAACTTTATCATATTGAATTTACTTGTGAATATATCAATAAAAAATAAACTTAACTATTTTATATATATTTTTTATTTTCTAATTTTAAACAGAGCTCTAACGACTAGTTAGAAAATAAAATAAAAAAGATTCATTAACTTAAACTTTTCTTAAATTAAGAAATAAATAAATTGAAATGCCAATTAAAAAGTTAGAATACCCCGCTGAAAAGGGTATAAGAACAACGCTGGTGAAAGAGAAAAGAAGATGATGATGATGATGACGTTGATGAAATGAGATGGAATGGAAAGCAAGCGACTTGGGGGCTTATGCAACTCGATGCTGTTTACACTTAGAGACGGGCCTAACACCAACAATGATGGGTGAGGAGTGGAGTGGGGAGGGGGTAGGGGCAGAGGGAGGTATTACAACCGCAGTCTGCATACAGCTGTTTATCGAACCGTTGACAATTGCTAATACTGAATTGCTACACTTGGAAAAAATATCGCCCGTAAATTTTAGTAAATTTCCCTAAATTGAAAATAGCCCTCGATAATATGCTGTTTATCTATTTCTTATAAATAATTTCTAAATATTAGATAACAAAATTTATAGAACTTAGAAATGCTTGCCTCAAATAAAAAGTATTAAAAAAAAAGTTTAGTTGTCGTCTGCCTTAGAAAATCAATTATAAATTTATAAGCTAAGTAAAATGTTTGGGTTTATGTGAAGTCAAATGTTTTGTTATAATACAAGTTATTATAATCATTCTTCAATGTGCATAAATCGAAAATAACTTTCTGTATATATTGTATTTTTTAATTTAAATTTTAGAAAATTAAATCCACCTGAAATTTAGATATACAAGCCTTGGTTTTTAGAAATTTACTATCTGAATAAAAGGATTACAAAATTAATGTTATTTATAAGTTTATGTTTAGCTGTATATAGTTTTTAAGTTTGATTTTTTAGCAATAGAGAAAAAAGTCTCTGGCAACCCTCTGCGACTGGGACTGCCCTGCCACAACAGCAGCAGCATCAGCAGCAGCAGCAACTGCAAAAGAACTGAACACATCACGACACAGAATCCGCATCCACAACCACATCGACATCAACTGGGTCACTGACCTATCAAGTGCAAGACCTATTGAGCAGACCCCAGAGAGAGAAAGAGAGAAAGAGAAGAAGAGAGGGAGAGAGAGAGAAAGAGCTGGCAAGAGAGAGGGTTGCCCGGTTGCTGGCAAATGTGGCAGCAAATGTTGCCAAGGGGGCAGCGCCACAGAAAAAACTCGGGAAAACACACAAAAAAAAAAAAAAGGATAAAAACAGAAAACTCGCTCGTGAAACATAAAAACGAAAGCGCAGGAGAACAAAAAATTAAAATAAACGAAAAGAGGGCTGACTGAATTGGGGGAGGGAGTGGCATGCCAAGAACGTTGCAGGGGAAAAGGTGCGGGCAGGGGAACGTAGCATGTGGAGGCGGATGGGCGCACACTTTAGGTGTCAAAGCGTGCGCCAAAGCAAAGGGGCCAAATTTGAAAGTGTATGTGAGTGCAAGTGTGTGTGTGTGTGTGTGAGTGTGTGTTGAGAATAAATGTGGCAATTTTATTTACATTTTGAGCAGCGCCTTTTGACTTTTGCAGGTTGGCCAAGCTGTAGGGTCAGGTCAGCTATTAAAAAGTAGGCCCCTTAATTGGGCTAACTCTTTATTTTGACTGACTCTGCGAAGGGCCGCCTGAAAGAAAGTGAACCGCTTTGATAAAATACCCAACGCAGGGGAGTCGTACAATAGGAAATGGGATTGCCTGCAAAATGAGCCGGCGTTTTGGGGGAAAACTTCGCAAGCACAACAAAAAATAAAAAAGATCTGAGAAATATTTAATACGTATTTAATGTATTTAAATTTACTCTGTATATTTGTATTAATATTGAAATAAAATGCGTTGTTTGTTATGTAACAAACATAATTAATTTATTTAATTTTAATTTATTGAAATTAAGTAATTTAGTGAAATTTCCATGCTTACATTTCCTTCTGAATTATTTAATAATTATCAGAAAAACCATTATTTCAATATTGTTAGTAATTATGACAAGATCTGGACAGAAATATCTAATTTTATTTCTGATTTAGATCATCATCGAGTTATGTGTTCCTTGTTCATAATATTATTCAAGTGATGACACTAAGAATGAAATAATAATAAGTAATGACTAAACTGATGATTAGTCAGACAAAAATATTAATTTTATTATGTTATTAGTAGTAGAAAATTCATGCACTTCAAACAAACTGATTAATTAGATAATGAAATCGGATGCAATAATTATAATGTATGATATTTTCAAAAATAAGTCTGGGAATACTTCAGTATACAAAGATCAATGACTTTCCTTAAACATAAGCTCTATAACCACAAGCAATCCACATGATCGCATGAGGCACAGACTGCCCGCTTGCCCCCTCCGCACCAACCCTTGCCGACATGCCGCAATCGTTGTGTAGCAAATCAGACGCAACATTGAAACAGTAGCCGGACAAGCAGTCAACTCAAAGTAACAAAATGTCATGATTTACAATAAGAAATCATATATCTCCCCACAGTTGGTTTTGCTTCTTCTTCTTCTTCTTCTTCTTCTTCTTCTTTTTTTGTTTTTATCTGGTTACAAAAAAAGAGAGAGAGAAAAACTCAAACTCAAGCACAAAACCTGAGCTGAGCTGAGCTGACAATGAGCGCCTAAAGGGTTTCAAACTGGACTGCCCGCCCCTCCCCTCGCATGCACTGCAACAAACGCAAACATATTCAACAGATGGACAGATGGACAGTCGGACAGACAGACGGACAGATAATCGAATGAAGGAAAAAAAAACTATGTTACAAAGGCAGAGAAAAGAAAACATTAAAATTGAAAAAACAACAAAACTGGCAAACTGAAGAAACTCTGGCAACGAATCGAGGCAACTGGCGAGAACACAGTTTGGACAAGGGAATGGGTGCTGGCAGGGGGTTGCGGGGACGTGCGTTTATTTTGTGTAAGACAGGTAGCGAGTCGCCGCTCGACTTGTCCATTGTCTGCCCTGTGCGTCTGTCCTAAGTCCCCAGTCCACTGTCCACAATACACAGTCCCTGCTCCGAGCTGCTCTGGCACTGAAAAGTGCGCAGTTTAAAAAATCAGTCGCCAGCGAGAAACCCACAGACAGAAAAAGATCAACATAATCGATGATGATGTGGTTGTAGTTGTAGTTGCTTCCCCCTTACTCACTCTTCTGGTACACTCAACAAAAAAAAAAAAAAAATTCTTTGGTATAACTGTCCACATGGGTGAATTTCACTAAGAATTTGTCAAATTTCCAGTGTGTTTTTTATGTGTGTAAATCAAAGAAATTATTTCTACATATTTTTTAAATCGATTTTAATTTTTACTAAAAACGTGGGTGACTTTTTCAAAGTGTAGCCAAGCCGTAAATGTGTTAAAAAAAAACGCGCAGCGAGATTAAATGAGCATAAAATACAGCGCAGCAAACGTCGAACCGCGTGTAGCGAAAAAGAGTCAAACCTAAAATACAAAAAAAAATACAAAAAAAGAACGAAAACGAAATCGAAAAAAGTATCTTTAAGATGCCAGACAGACTTAAAAGTTTCAAATGCCCTGCAGTCGGTTTTTTGAAAGAATTAATACTAAATAATAATTAATAATTAATGCCAAACTAAAACTGATAACATAATCGGAGCAAATTAGTAAATAGACTCTACAACTGAAACGGAAAGTCTCTTAGTAAATTGAACAATCGTAGCAGAATATCATAATGATCGACCCAGTTACTTAAATGTATATATTTTTATATTATTCAATTTATTATTCATTCAATTTGATAACTAATATTTCGAATTGGAATCATCTGGTTTCGTTTTTTCCACACTGACAAGACTAGTTCGACTCGGCATTTGATCCTTGACAAAAATATATTTTTGATTTATTTTATTTTAAACATATAGTAAAGATATAGGTACCAATAAAGTTGAGCAATATATCGGATTTTTTTTACTTGTTTTGTTTTGTTTTGAGACATGGAATTATACTCTCTATTTTCAAATTGTAATTAATAATAATATTCATGGCAACATTGGTTATTTGTTATTACTTAAGGACAAGTTTGTGGTAATATATATTTATATATGGATATGCTATTTATTTTATTATTTTATTTATATTATTTGCTGTCTGTTGATACAGCGACCTGCTTGTTTTTTGGGTAGCACACAGGCAGTGAGGCACAGTATTTTTGTTCCAGAGAAGCAGACAAAAGCTCATCAAAAATTATGCCTCGCAGGCAAATGATGCCATGAAATATACAACACCAACTAAGCAAGCATCAGGCAACAAGCAACAAGCAACAAGCAACAGGCAACAAGCGACAAGCAACAAACAACAGCAGAAATTATGCGCAATCGAAGCCAAAGAGCAGCTTCTGTGCAGCAGCCCAGAAAAAAGAAAAAAAAAAAACGGAAAGCTACACTGAGAGAAGGCGGACAAGCGAGCACATCCTACAGATGCAGATACAGCCACAGATACAGATACTCCATGTGCTTGGGCTGGCTAACAAATTATGCCTGGACGGCCATAAAACATTTGTGTTTAGCCCAAGAGGCAGAGTTGTCCAGCGTATCCAGCGTATCACGATCGCTTGACCGGGGCGTGGCAGGGGGCGAGACTGGGGCACACGCATGGCACAGAGGCAGCAGAGAGCAGGGAACCAGGGAAGGAGAAGGAGAAGAAGCTGCAGCCAGGGCCAGGCCAGTTCCCGATCTTGACTGCTGTGGCATCAACGCTTCACAAACTGCTCGCCTCGAAGAACTTTTAATCATGCTTCGTGTTTTGCGCCAAGTTTTAGGTTTGTCTTCTCTGAGTCCCCGTTTGGGTTTTGTGCTTTGTGCTTTTTATAATGATTGCATTTATCATTTATTCTGCGCGTCAACCAAATTATATGCCTGAGCTTGCAAAAGTGTAAAGTGTGCGTAGAGGTGGTTTGAGAGGGGATTGAGGGGGGATGGCAGGGCGATGCTATAGCAGAACCCATATTTAAGTGCTTCGATCGATTCGGGGTGCATTGATTTGTCGGTCCGCTGCTTGGCATTTTCGATTTCCGATGAGCCCAGAATGAGAATCAAAATTTCCAAAATTAACTTTATTTTTTTTTAATATGCCAACAGGTGTTTTTTTTTTTAATTTTGTGTCTAACTATGAAATGTCGGTAATTTAGAAAAGAAAGTTTTAGTTAATACAAAATTTAAATTAAATTGCATAAATGAAATGGGAGAATAAATTTCGCAGTAAAATTAAAGAAAATAAACAAATAAAATAAGGAATATGATAAAAACAAGACGAGAAGAAATAACTTGATACCATATATAATAGTAATACATAATAATAAATAAGTAAAGATTTTTGCTTTTAAATTGTGATAAATAAAGAAAAATTAATAGAGAAGGTTCCTAGTAATCTTTCTTTCAAGTTTGGTAACCGCAGCTCCAATGGGGACTGAACAAAAAATTTTCAAGTAAAACCTAAGTAATCGAACTTCTAAGATTGGTAACTACATCTCTTAAATTTCGGGATATAGTCTTTTTTTTTATTTTTTTTTTGAGGGCGGGGGTGGTTGTGTGAGAAGTGTGGTCTTCGATCGATTTACACTAATAGGTGGATCGGATAGAAAGGCATTGTGAACGTTGTCAATTTTCTATTTATCTGTTACCAGATTTTTTTGTTAAAGATATGCGCATTTCACATTTCTAGGGTCAACGTTTTTTGTGGCGATGGGTGTTAGTTAGTTGTGCGTAGTCTGAAAAGTAGTAACATTGGGATTATGGGCACAGGCGTAGGCATGTCTATAAAATAATATACCTATAATTTTTTACCTATTTTATCTACCAATTTCGACGAGCTTAACTGAAAAATTGTGGAACATGCAGATTTCTCTCTCTAATAATGCGTTCATGCGGACAGACGGATATCTATCTATGAATGGAAAAACATCATGACGGAGATTCAACACAACAAAAAAATACAGTAATACATTCAGCATAAATTTTTAAGAACTCGACTATATTTCAAACTGCATTTCTATAACTATTTTAATTATATTTGGATACTTTAATATCTTATTAGAAATGGATATGTTACTTTGTTTTTAAATTAGTTAAATCGCGGAGGCTTTTCTTTCGAGGATATTTTAAGTTCGACTACATTCTTGATATAAAAATCTAAGCACTTATTAAAATAAGTATATTAAGTATTTTCAAATTTTTAATGTTTCGATCAATTTTTCCAGCATGTCAAGTACATCTGACATTTATACATTTTGTGTAGCTCATCTTAAGACTCGACTTAAAAGTTTCGCTGTTATATTTGTAACTGTGGAATTTGCAAAAACTATTGAAAATATTTGAAGTATTTAGATTGACATTTTAATGGTTGGCTGACAAGCAAAAGAGTCTCAATTCTTGCAACTGAACGACGACTGGCCTGCTCTTTAGAAAAAGACTCGCTTTCTGATAATCGATTAATCGTATATCGTAATATTAAAAAGTATGTGATATTGTTCCTTTGGCAACTATATAATATAGTCGAAGTTAGAGTTTTGCTAGTTTAAATTAAATTACATATATTTATAAATTATGTAAAATTTATGTATATATGAAGTTTAAAAATACTAATAAAAACATAAGTAACAAAAAGGTTATAATAGAATTATTCAATTCAATTTCCAATCACCACTTGAATATTAGACATATTTAATATAAATTTGTTTTTATAAATTTACTAAATTAATATTAGGGATGACTTACAAATTGAGTAAATTTTTCTTTCTGAGTGTGGAAATGAGGAAAACTAATAATGGTTTAAAGCACGTCAAGAAAATATACTCTGATAGTGCTCGCTGATTCCTTAACTATGCTTTTTCCTACGTTTGCTATTTTGACCCAGAGATGATATGTGAGTTAGCCAAGCGTAGCATTTGCTCCAGAGCGGCTCACTGTGCTTCGATCCCGCAACACGATGCCTGAGAAACCCAGCAGAGCCCGGCTAAGAGGTCAACATTTATTGGAGCGTGTTGCGGCTTCGAGTTTCGCTTTCGTTGGCTGGATTTCGCCAGAAACTCAGAGGAGAGAGGCAATCATCAATCCGGCCACAGCTGATGGGGAGTTGCAGAAGAAGAAGAGCGCACTGATAACGTTGATACTGGCGCGTGTCCAGTGGCAGGCACCGTCCCAGCTGGAAGCCCAATAGTGGAGCCGCAGCAAGTGGAGCGTCTCACACCTCGGCCAGCTTTCCAGCAATTACAGTAATTCCAATTAATACGCAGCAGTTGTCGGCTGCCCCCGCTGCCACCTCTGCACCCCCTGTCCCTCGGGCAGATTCGGTCGGCAGTCACTTATATTTTCTAATTTGTGGCGCGTGTTGCATGCCACAAATCTCAACCTCAACAAGGCTTTGCTCGTTCCGTTGCCTGTCTCAATCTACACTAATAAAAAAAAATTTTCTAAAATTTTATAAATCTATTTTAAGGCAATTGCTTTCTGTACCTTTTATATTAATTATATTATTAATAAATATTAGAATTTTTAAATTTCACAAATACAAAAAAAATTTCTCCGCAGCTTGTTTTACAGTTAAAATAATTTAACTTGGCTTATAAGCTAAACAAATAAACTGCAATTTAAAATGCGAACCAGTTTTTTTTTTACTTCTTTCTAAATTTAAGAAATAATTTTTGCATTTCTACTTTTTAGAAAAGTTTTTCGTAATAAAAAATAAAATATCTTTAAAGTGCAATATTTTTATGATTGATGATTTAAATTTTATAAATGGTTTTTCTATATTTACAAATAATTTCTAAGAAATAGATTTTTCAGGCGATAGTCATTATAAAATAATTTACTTAAGTTGTGGGCGATTTTTCTTTTGAGTGTACGTACACACACACTCACACACACATACAAATTAGCATGAAGGCATAGAAAGCAGCATCTGCGGGATGCGAGGAGGAGCAACAACATGCAACTGACACGGCAGAAAAGGCAGAAAAATTATTATATCTCGATGCTTTGCCAGCTGAAATGATAAATCTAAGCAACTGCAACCCGCTCCCCTGAGGCAACCAGCAGTAGCAGGTTGGGTGTAGGCTGAGTTTCGGTGCAACAATTATAAATTGCAAAGAGTGGCGATGCGGACTCGACTTGGCGATGAAGTTGGAACTGGAGCTGGATCTGGAGCTGAAATTGAAGGAGCTGGCACATGGCTGGTAATTGCCCCCGGGGGGAAATCAACGAGAGTTGCAGCAGCCGTGTTCGTTGCAGCATCCGTTGCTGCAACAGGCCACGTATATCTAACTTTTATCACACAATTCTAATAACTGCTGGCGCTTTTCTCTCTAGTATCTTTGGCCAGCAAAGGAAGTCAGCACAGATACATTTCGATTATTGGTGCAACTGCAACAAACTCTTGCCAAGTTCTAGCCTCTATTTTGACTGAGTGATAAATGCAGTTTCAGTACGGATTCAGCACCATTTGTATCTGTATCTGTATCTGTATCCAGTCATCTGTTTGCTGAAGAAACCTCTATAATTAGTGTTTAAAAATTCTTTTTCCGGGTTTCAATTTCTTATTAATTGATGTGGTTGTTTGTGGATGCAAATGATGACTTCGTTCTTTCAGTTGTATTCGATTTACTGGCTTTGTGAAAAGCTAATAAATAAATTGGAAAATCACTAAGTTAACAACATAGAAATTAACAGTTCTTATTTAATATAATTAGAATATATTTTTAGGTTTATTAAGAACAATTCAGCTCCGAATGATCAGCAGTAATCATATTTTAAATATCAAATTGAGCAAGAAATCACAATTAGAATAGGAAAGATCCACATCAAAATTAATCATTTAATTTATGATCCTAATGATTGAATATATGATTCTTCACATATGTACAATTCGGGATGTGTGTTACAATTCCATATGAACCAAGTAAAATGTTTAATGAAACGTAAATTCACATTCAGACCTATAAAACATTCTAAAAGTAAGAAATTCAATTTTGCAAATAATGAATACAATTCAGCTCATTAAACATATAAATTCACTTAATTTTATTAATTTATAAACATTAACCAAATAAATTTATCTCAATTAAGTAACTCTTATTACCCTCCAGCAAATTTAAATTTTTTACATATTTTATTAAATTATCATGTCATTCTAAAACAAAATTTTAAATTTATACAAAAATATTATTTTACAAGAACTCTAGAACATTACAAATTTCAATAATAAAGTTAAAGTGGAAAAGACTTTAAGAACTTTTAAGAATTATTTCTAAGATGGCTGATTTTGAATTTTAATGCACATTCGATAATTTCTACAAATGTTCATCAATAAGTTTTTCTAATTCATAAAAAAAAAAAAAGATAAGTTATTTATATTCTTATATCCATAGAATATCTCATTAATTGGCAAGTGACAAGACTCGAGGCATATTAATATAAATTATTTAAAACTTAAGTTGCAACAACTCGACGAGTCATAATTATGCATGGCAAAGTTTGCCTCACTCGTAGATTGCAACTGAGTGCAATCAATGAGCAGAAAACATAGTCAGTATTTAATGCCTTAGGAGAAGGGTAGAGGGTAAGCAGGGGGAGAGTGTACGCGACATGCATTCAGTGTTTCATAAGTCGCAGAAGCAGTTGTCAGATGCCCGATTATATCTGTGAGATACATTTGCACGATAAGGCGCGCGAGCGGAACGCGCTCGACTCTCGACTCTCGCCGCTTGTTGCAACATTGTTGATTAAAAATAAATTGTCAACTTTGACAGTGAAGCGGCAGTTTTATTTATAAACTAAATGGATGTGCACAATGGAATGCTTTTTTCTCAACTGGCGGAGCAGGAGCGAAGCAGTCCGTCGGCTTGCTTACTGGAAATTGGCATTTTTATTTTTGGCTCATCTGCGTTGGCAGACAGCAGGGAGACTTTGGTTGTTGTTGCATTGCCACGCGTTGCCTGTTTGTTTATTCTTAGCTGCTGACATCAGGCTTTACGCAGCTAACGGAATGTCTAACGCATTGAAGGGACCGCCCAAGAGCCGCACCTGCAACGTTCTTCATTAAAATGCAGCCATTAACACTCTTTTTTTTTACTTTTGCCGGGCCCTCATTTTTTCCATTGGCTCGCACTAATGGGCAGACTGCGGCTTGATTAGCCCCCAGCCAGGAGGCATGTTGCGCTTCCGCTGCGGCACGCGTTGACTGCGGACTCTCAAATAGTCCACAGAAGCCCAGGTTGACAATTGCATTGATTGCACTTCTTTATGCATGGCTCATTAGAACCAAATGACAGTTAGATTAACATGGATAATGGAACTGGTTAGTTGCTTAGACTCGAAACGAACTTATTTCTGAGTTGGCTCATTTATCACTGCCCGATTTCGTTGGCCATAAGCCCAGCGATGAGGCAGCACTTTCCAGTTGATAATAAATAATAAACAAAAGGAGATGCAACGAAATTTGTCAACCAGCTACCTAAAAATGACACAACAAAAATTTTGTGAAATGCTTTTTCAGTTTGCTGAGAACTTTTTGTCGTCGACATGACAGCCAAAGAATATATATCTGCCACAAAAAATGTATTCTGCCTTAAAAGGTGAAAATGACTGCGATTCCAACTGGGCCTGAAAAGGCGCTTAATCCTCGCGATGATTTGACGGATTCAGCGCTCAATTTGTATAACCTCATCTTGGCAAGCAGTCAAAGCGAAACGGAAGATTGATGCCACTAAGTGATAAGGCGTGCTTAAATAACGGCATTCATGTGGAATCATTGGTGGATAAAAACATTGTTTCGGATCGTGGCAGATACAGCAAATAGTAAGACATCGAGAATTCAAACGTTTTTAAATAGAAAAAGAAAATGTTTGACTTTATTCATATAATATAAATAAATAAAATATGCTTATTACGTATTTCGAAGTCGGTAAAGATAGACTACAATATAATTAAATTGTTATTTTAAATTTTATATATTATCAGTTAATTGCTATTAGTTCCCCTCCTAATCTAATCTTTTTTAACATTTTAATTCTTAAAAACAAATTATAAATGCCTGCAACGATGTGTTTTTAATCGAATACATTAGAATAATCCCAGATATATCGATTCTATTGGATGTATTTCAACGATTTCATAAAAACAGAAGCGATAATTTTTCTGCAGATGAATTCCAAGTTTTCTTTTTCAATGACTCTTTGTCTGCTTTCAATCCGGAGAGAGGGAGAAAGAGGAACTGTGTAAATTGTGACAATTCTGATAAACAATCGTACAATAAATCATGTATTTTAATTATTACATTTTACAATAAAGAAATGTGAATTATTCATATGTCAAAGATAGCGGAACTTTCCAACATGTATTTATCTTTAAGAAAACCTAAGATCGTCGCAAGTAATCAGAAGAAAATACGATCATAATTATATTTACTCAGTTTAGCATAAGCAATCAAACAATCTTGAAATAATTTACGTTAATTTAGTTTAATCAAACAGAATCCAGCTTTCCCATGGCTTTCTTAGTTTCGGCACCTCAAATCTAATAAGCTCCATATACAATGAAGGCACAATTATGGCTAAATATTTAAAGCAATCATCAATTTATTGATATTTACCCAACTTGAGATTTGTTCCCAGGCATTGGACAAAGCATTTGGTGTAATATCCATTTTCCCAAACACCTAACACAAAATGCAAAAGATCAATAAACCCATACAAACTGATTGCTGATTGAAAACTCATCAAATAAAAATTATGCACGACAATTTGTGTATACGAAATGAATGGCGTGCACCTTAGTGACCGTTATTTGACTTTCCCAACATAAGTATAATAATCATAACTTGAATTGGAAATTATGTACTACTTGTCCAGAGACCCATGACCAAAGGGCCTCGGGTGTTGAGGCCCAATAAGGGCAATCAAACAAAACAAAGCCGCTGCGTACGAAGCATAATAAACTAAATGGTAAACAAATATTGTTGCTGTGGGGCTTTGGATACTTGGAGAGGTGACAGCAAACAAATTGAGGAGCACAAGCACAAGGCGATGGGCGGAATTGACAATCAAAAGTCGCCTTCCAAAAAAATATGCTTAACTCTGTTTAACCAACTGACTCGCAAGTGCAACGCGAATTGGGGTCGGGCTACCTGTCCATGTGCCACAGTTCAGTTCAGTTCAGTTCTGTTCTGTTCTCCTCGTATCATATTTCAATAATTCTTCACTTCAATTTGTTTAATGGCAGCGCGTGGGTGACAAAGATTTTAAGCTGTGCAGTGGCAGGGGCAGGTTTGGGGAAATTGACATTAACGATAGATAGCCAGATAGTCATCGGGTTGCTTAATTGTCTTGACAAGTTGACAGTTCGCATGAAAGCCCATCCATTGTTCTCGGCCATTTTGAGCAACTGTCTGTATTAAGTATTAAGTATTAAGTTTCGCGGCTCAAACTGACTCGCAGGCAGAGCAAATTTTCTTTCTTTGTTTGGCCGCTGTGCTTTTCATTCTTTTACTTCTGTTTTATTAAACATGAACAATATTTATACGGTGTTTATGCATTTATCTCACTTGACCCACATTTTGTGTGTCGTTTGGTTTATTAAATGCGTGCCCTGCGACCGGCTACACTCAGCAAAAAAGTGACCCAGAATTATAGCAAACGTCTTATTATTCAGTAAACAAATTTATAAAATGATTGGTTTTGAAATTCCAAAAGTTTTGATTTTGTATATATGCATTTAATGGTTGATTTTTCATACAAAATATATATAATATTCAATAACTGTGTTATTTGTGTTATTTTATAACATTTATTGTTATTAATAATATTGTTAAACAATATAACTTTTTAAGATATTCCAAATGCACCAACATTTTATATTATTTATAAATACATATAAATTAATTAGAAAAAACTCGGGCTTTAAGCCAAACGATTGCGAAACTCTTACATAAAAGGGAGCCAGAAAATGTTAATACTTGTTTTTTAATTAAGAAACATTAATTTTTTTCAATTTGGATTTGTATTTGACCGTTTCTTAATAATACAAATTATAAAATATTATTATAAATATAATAAATAAATATATTATAAAATAAATAGAGTCTTCTTTTCCATTTTTAAATTTTAAATTTTGTACCTAACATTAAGTAATTATTTTTAATAAAATAAATAAGAGCTTTATGTAATTGATGTAGTTTTCGTGTTAAAGCAGTATACAACGATTTAGGGATATTTTTTTCTGAGTGTACTACCAATCCCAAGAGACTGACAAGAGCCGCACCAGCGGCCTGGGTGGCGAGTGCTGCTTCTAAAAAACATGCGATCGCATCGATGATTCATTTGGTTACATTTCGCCACTGCAGTGGCAGCCAGGCCCCACATTCTGTGCCCCGCTAGTGGTAAGCGAACGAAAGTATGCAACTTACTGGCCGTTGGGCGTATGCGTCAGACCTTAGCCATTTGGAGAACGCGACTCTTTCTTGTTTTGGTTGGACACTAGTGACAAATGAGTGAGTGAGCTCTGCAAATTGATGGAGCTAGCTGTCAGAGAACTCGCCAAAACGACAATAATTCAAATTGCATTTTCTATGAGCTCGAAAACCAAACGTTCAAAACATGCAAGATTGTTGCAACGTTGCCTCGAGCACTTCAATATCTGAGCAAAGAAATTATTAACTAGCCTACAAAGTTTAACACACATTAATAAAACAGTTTGTGCAGACTGAAATCGTTGACTTTTAAGGTATTTCAAATTTTCAATCAGATTTGCAGTTTGTTTTATTAAGGTAGGTTCCAATATCCAAGTCGATATATCGAATCTTAATTTTTTCTGTATTAAATAGTTATTAAATTGAATTTAACTCAACTCCGATTCGCAATGGTATCTAATCGGCGGCTTGGCTTGAACAATCCTATTTAATTTTTGCTATTTTGTTTTTAGGTTTTACATAATTTTTGCAGTTTTAGTGGATATAAAAAGATAACTTATGTAACGTGTCAATTTAATGTGAAAAACTTCAGTTATTCTGGATGGAAATAACTTGTATTTAAATAAAAGTGAATTGTTACTGATACATTTTATATATTTTTAAATTAAAATGATATAAACCCTTACCTCATATAAAGAAAAATAAAGTTGGACTTATCAAATAATATTAATGCTGTCTATAAAAATATCTGCATTATCCGTTTAATAATAATATTTACACAGCGAATGAAGGCAATTTAAAAGTGCCTCAATGCTTTTGTATTAACAATGTTGACAAAGGCGGGAAATGATTAATGTGCCACATAATGACTTTTTAAATACAATTCTAATGCGATAAAAGGGGACAATCAAACACTGGCAAGGAGGAGGGGTGCGACAAGGTGAGTAAAAGCCGCCGATCAGCCGTAAAGAGTAACGAGGGTAAAGCCAGTTCTTTACGGCAAAAAAAAAAAATAAAACATTCCTATAGAAAAGTAATTTGCATTTTATAAGCTTCTGCGCACAAGGCAAAAAAAAAAAAAAAATACAAAAAGTGCGCTCAATGATGACATTAGAGGAGCCTGGAGGGGAACGATTTATGCCTTTTTGATGATTGCAAAACTATGGAAATTATGTGATAAGATTACCGCTTTTAATGCTATGTAAAATACTTGTGATCGAAGACAGAACAGATCCTCATAAAAAGGGAAAAGGCACAAAATGCAAAATCATTTGACTGGCCCTTTGCACGTGCGCCAACCGATAAATGCACGTTCTTTGTTTAATGTTGTATAGTTGTTGTTGTTATTGTTGTTGTTGTTATTGCTGTTGCTGTTGTAGTTGTAGTTGCAATCATTGTGCGATCATTTATGGGCTGAACAGAGAGCGTTTTGTCTCTTGTCAGCAGCCTCATCTACTTTATATTCATGTTGCGCAGATTGCAACTCGAATCGAATGGGGGAAGGGGACAGAAAGATGATGATTAGACAACATTTGGCATGAATTTTGTCACGTTCACAGTTCACACTTGGAAGAGTGATAATGGAAGGGGGAAAAAGGGGAAAAGGGCTTGTTCTTAAGTAAGTTTGTAATCAGTTTTCATGAGGCTGCACTTGGTATACACCGTAACGGTCTTTTCAAATATAACGCGCTTAAAAGCCCCTTTTTTTTTTTGTCATGACTCGAAGCGTAAATTGTTTTTTAGCTAAAGAGGTTTTTTTCCCCACTGCCCGGAAAGTCTACTTAGCCGGTTCCATGTCATTAAGTTTTTCCAAGCAATACGCTTGTCATACTCTGCCACCTATGAGGCAAAACAAGAAGAAGACCGAACAAAGAGCCGGCATGTATGACTTATATTTATATATATATATTTGTGATTCGTAAGTGACCGTTAATTTACTCAACGTTCATATAATCCGTTACGCCTGGCCTCCGTTTTACATTAATACGCCAATTTTTCGTTACAAAATGCCCAGACACAATGCCTATATCTGGGCGACGGACAATCCAAGTGACTGTAATTAACATTTTTTGCATTATAATTTGCTCCTCTTTTTTCGTTGGCTTCTCCACTTTCCACAGTTCGTCAACTTAGCTGGCTTTTAATGTGCGCACATTTGCGAGGCAGCAACATCCACGAAACGGGGCAAATGCGGAGGCAGTTGTGAATACATCCCGTGGCAGTTAACAACAACAACAAAAGCAACAGAAGCAAGCAATAATAATGAAATAAAATTATAACAAAAACATTTTTACATTTTGCATTCAGTTTTGATGACTAATAAGCAAACGAAAACTGCAGTTGCAGAAAAGAATGTGTTGTTGTGTCAGCAAAAGTAAGCTTTTCGATTAACGTCAGGCACAAGAGCTGTAAAATTATCTTTAAAATTAACAGCTACAATTAATTGAAAATTCTGCCATCACATAATGGTATTCCCTTAAATAAAGTTAGCTTATTTCTTCAACTTCTTCGCACTCTAAAGAACCTTTGGTAGTGACACATCATTTTACATCAACCAAAAATCAAATTTTAAGGAAATACATAATTAATACAAATAAGAAAACCATACTTAATTGAATTTGATTAAATGATTATCGAATATAACACATCTGATATAAGGAATAACATGTTTACCCATGTTGAAACAACTTGAAACTAATCTTAAAAGATTTATTTATGTATGAATATATTAAATAAAGGCTGTATAAAATAGTAAAAAATCATATATAAGGGTTTAGATGCAGACTATATCTAATTGAAAGCCTATTTTATGATTATATTAAGACCATGCTTAGAACATTAAAAATAAATAATAATAAGCTGAAGCTTGTTGAACTGTAAAGGAATAATATTAATAAAATTCACATAAATTTCAACATTCTTATAAACAATTTATGTATTTTACTGTATTATGCCATAAAGTCGAGTATGAAAATGAAAAATGTTACAACCGTAATATTATCTATATTTTTGAGGATGTAAATTTGTTTAGTAAAATAGATTCCGAAAATATAGCTTTGAAGTGATCTTGTTTGTAGATCGGAGTGGGAGTTGGTTATCTAATGCCCCACCACCCCCTTATAAGAATATACCTAATGCCTTTTTTGTATTGTAAGGCAACTCCATAAATAAAATTTGAGTCCACTTTACCGTTGCAGTCGATTTTGTCTATTTCTTAAGCCCCAAAAACCTTTAACGGCAAGTGACGCCAAATTTGGGTAATTACATGGGACAGACAAATGTCTGGACAGACGGACGGAAAGACGATAGATGGAAAGACGATGGATGGAAAGACGATAGATGGAAAGACGGACAAGAGCGACGGCACCGCATGGGACCCGGCAAATGCCCAACCACATGTATAAAATATTAATCAAAATCACAAAAGAACAAGCACAAAAACGAAGAATCAAAACAAAAATTAAAAACCCAACAATAAAAGCAACAACAGCAACAAGAAAGCGCACTGCTGAAAAAGCATTAGGAAGGTGTGTTGAAGGGGGAGGGGGAAACGACTGATAGTCGGACAGATAGACAGACAGACAGACCGATAGACAGACAGACAGACAGACAGGCAAGCAAACGTTGCATGGATGCAAAGCACTTTATAAAGTTAAAGAACGGATCGAGAGGGATCGCATTTAAGATAAAGGGGAAAAGCGGGAGGAGCGGGAAACGAGCAGCTAAACTTGTACGCAATCGAATCGAAAATACACATGAGCGAAATAAAGCGACGCTCAGTCAGTCGCTCTGTCGCTCTGTCGATGTCGATGTCGATGTCGGTCGGTTTTTGAGGAGAGAACGAGGCAACTGCGACGACGACGACGACGACGACGACGGGCTGTGGCTGTAAATCTAGAACTAGTTTTGTTTTTATATTTTTATTTATACACACATGCACATGCATATGTATATATATGTACACATACACACATAAATACGTATTTCAGTTCAGCCCAATGACGCGGTATAAAAGAAAATATTGGACACCTGCACGGTTTCGTATCGCAGGCAATAGCAACAAATACAACGCGTCGTATGAGGGACAAGTGAGGCCCAAAAACCGACAGTTGGACAGCGGGTTGGGACGGGGAAACGAACTCATCGACGCTTACGTGGTGCTCTCAGCGAGAGCGATAACAAGTGAAAAGAGCTGAGCACTAAAGTCGAAGTGTAAATACCCTTTACATTAACAAACAGCGAACAAAAGAGAACAAAAGTCTCTCATAATATTATAATCGTTGTTCCATTGGCAACTCTTTGTCCATCTCTCTCTCTCTCTCTCCTTCCTTTAGTGATCACAGTCACAAAGAGTAACTCAAAAAATCGATGCAGCCTAGATACTGTATACATACACACATCTAAATATATATACAGTACATGTGTAGCTGCAAAATTTTGCCTTTTCTGTCTCTAAAGAAATAAAAAAAAAAAAAACGAAAAGAAAAGAAGAACAAAAAGGCAGCCGAGCGTTGAGCGTTGAGCGTCGTTGGGAAAAGAAGGACGAAAACTAATGGCCAGGCTTTTATTTCCAAGAAATTTAAAACTTTAAGAAAACGAAAAATGGTGTTAGGGTGTAGAGGAGAGACCGAAACCGAGATTGAGACCGAGACCGAACCGGAGCCACTTAAGCAACACATGGCACTGCTTGAGGATCGTTTGGATCGTTGGGCAGTTTAGATAAATGTAGACAAGACAGCCAGCAGGTAGCTGCTAGTTGCTAGATGGTAACTGCTAACTGGTACCGGGTAGCTCTCCTGACCCTATGGGACTCGGCATTAGTTTGCTTTATTGTGCGTTGGTCCCTTAACCATTTCTCTCTCCTTTTTTTTTTTTTTTTTTTTTGGCAGTATCGGCTTTTGCAGACAGAGGATGCGGACTAGACATTTTTTTCGGTATAATTTATGGGACAGCAACTATAAAATCGAATCCCAGCAAGCTATTATGGAGCGCTGACGAGGCGCGAATATTAAAATTGTTGTTTCTGGCGAATGCAGAAATGCAAAAGCAAATATAACACATAAAAATCAGTTGAGCATCTCGAACAAAATGACAAAAGACTCGGCGGCCGTCAACCATAAAAGGTAAATCAATTTTACGCCACAAGCAAGCCAAATTGTATTTGTCAGCTTAACTGGCCAAAATCAGGCAATATGGTCATAAGGCGCTCCACTCAGCGCCTGCTCGTGATTCTCTGTTTATAACTCTTTATATAACTGTACACTCGAGTCTCAAGACAGAGACAGAGAACTTCAAATCCAAATCCAACAGCAGATGTACACAATTCCAAACTGAGAACTGTTGACTGTCGGCAGCACTCGTCGATTGCTTTTTGAACTTTCCGCCGCAGTTGCCACCACCCTTGCCACATGCCCCTTGCATAATTAATAAATTGCCTGGCATGCAAAACGAAGATGGGCGCGCAGATTGCAGCGATAAAAGTGGCTTGCCTTATGACTAAAATTAAAATTATCCTTACACATTATTGACAGCCATCGCGAAATAAAACAAAATAAATAAAATCAACAACAGTTGCGAACCGTAAAACAATCGAAACGTCCAGCGAAGAGCACTGCTGATGGACGGCTGCCCCACAGACATGCCTCAGACTGAAGGGGAGGGGGCAAGCGAGTGATCTTGAGAGGCGATAACGTATTGGTGCTTGAGGAAGTCAGAACGCTCCACTGCACCGATGAGTGGGCTTAAAGACTAAGCAGATGAGTGGAGTGGAGTGGAGTGGAGTGCCTGCCCGGACATATGAGGAGCCAACGAGTGAAAAGGTTCAATAGCTCCCAAGTCAAATCGAATTAAGCGCAATAAAACCTCATTTTACATTCGAATTAAAATCTAAAAATCTTCATCTTGGAGCATGTATTGAATTTATTATTGCTTGAATATATTTAAATTACATATCACATCAGCAATGTCAAACAAAATGTTAATTTCTTTGCGAATTAGATCAAAATTGTATAATCAAGATTGATTATAGAAAATATCTAACTTAAAAAAATATTTTTCAATTTTCTATATATTAATTAATTCAAACAGCTTACAAAAACCAATTACACCAAAGAGAAAACGATTTATCAACTTTAATAGATTGAAGTAAAATTAATTTATGAAGCAGTTACTCAATGGAAACCTTTATAATCTGATGACCCAGAATCTTCTATGGCCTACCTACCCCAACAAGGCTATAAAAAGCACTGTGACCCACTTTCCCTGCACACAAAAAGCAAAGCAGCAATCACCACAAGCCCACTTTCGATGACACATTGTGAAATATTGAACAAAGTGGTCAACCCTTGAGAGAGATAGACAGAGAGAGAGAGAGAGAGAGAGAGAGACAGGGGCATAGAGGGCAGCTGGCAAAAAGGCAGTAGACAGAAGGCAGAGCAGACGCGTCACAAATGTCACATACATCACTCATACGATGCATGGGACAGTGACAACAAAAGGCAGAAACTTGGGAATGCTTCCGCTTGGAGACCTGGGAGGCAATATTGCAACGCCCACACTCAAACTTAAACAGAAACATAAACTGAAACTGATTAACGAGACAAGGCCAACGCGCCGCATTTGGAGGCATGTAACAAAATTCGAAGAACTCGCTGAGTGACGGGCACATTGCACATTTTATGAGTTGCTGATAAAACCACTTCCATTTTTGTAAGAGCAATTAACAGAGTTCAACCCCCACAGAGCTGCTTATTCACAATGGATAATTATTCAACCAAAAAATAAATATAGGTCACAACTTTTGTTTATTTTTATTTTTTGTGTTTATGTCAGCGCGATTTGTGTGTCACCAGCGATTTTGCGTAATGATTCTTAAAGCGAAGTGCCGCAAATTAATTATTCATTATCGTCATTTAATTAAAAATCTGCTTGCCTTTGAGCAAACGCACCATTCAACTGTTCAACTAATTAAAGAGCCGTTTAATTTCCCTGTGGCATCTATAAATATCCGTTCCGTGAAATGGCCATTTGGCAATGTGCCCAATTTTTTGACGGGGTGTCAACAAAATGCTCGAATGGGTGGTTTTCAATAAGCACATATACAAAAAGTACATCAAAAGTTTAGAATCAAATATTTATTTTTAACATTTTTAATTTATACTTTCGATCTACAGTTGTTCTTACTTTAAAAATGTAATAATAAAAATATGCCTAATGAAAGTGCTTCTGGGAAGATGACATATTCCCTGCTTTTTTGTTATTTATAGAATTTATTGCCTTGGTTGTTGATAGATTCATAGAGCAATTGCAATTTTTGCAGCACTTTGCCGTCTGCCAAATTAAATTTTGGCAATTTATGCATTAGATTTCCACACTTTTTGCACTGTTTACACTTTGGCGTTTTTCCTCAAACACATTTGTTTTTAGAGATTTTTCCAGTTCGTTTGTGTTGCACACATGAATGGTTTGTTGCAGGGAATTTTATGCAATATATTTTCAATGAATTGGAGGTGTGAAATATTTGTACTGCTGCCGCCTATAAAACGGACAACAGATGCGAATAAGGGTATTAATAACAAGCAAGCAAGCTCGACACGACTGCAAGATACCCTGTAACTAAACATTAAATATTAAATATTTAGTTAGTCAAAAAGAAGTTTTTGCATTTGTTTTTGTAAATGCGAGAACACCCGATTGTCCCAATTTTGTTGGCACAGGGTGTAGGTAAACAAATCCGCTTTTAAAGCAAAAAAGGGGCGGCACAATTGGGGCGGTTCTCTCGAGCAAATATTGGCCAACACTTTGATATCACTCGCATTGTCCACAATGCAGATTTTTTTGCGCATTTTGGATTTGATTGCATTTTGTTAGCAACAAATTAAAGCTATAGTTTAGTACAAATTTAAGTCTTACGATTGTTACAACAATTGGAGCCTCACCTCACCCATTTTGGCCAACTGCAAGTCACATAATATGAGGCATGCAACCTTCAATCAAAAAATATCATACATAATTTAAAAAAAGGAAATCGGAAAACTCGAGAAGTCATTCCGCAAAAATTGAACCACTTGATCGACTGCCTGTCGCGGCATATTTGTCAATATTTAATTTTCGACACTGCAGCTCCGAGTGGGGACCAGCTGAACCAGCTGAAAACGATACGTGTGCCAAGGATGTCAACTTCTTGGACAGCTCCACAGCCCCACAGCTCATAAGCGACGTGGTGGTGCGGAGTGGTTATGCTGGGGAACAGTGTATGTCAATTGCTTTTTTATTTGATTTTTGATTTTTGTTTTTTTTTGGCCAAGTGTAAACAAGTTGACCAATTGGCAGCGCCAGCAGCGTTGCAGCTTTTAACAATTCGTTTAATTCTCCTCTGCAAATTTTAATGTTCTTTGTGTTTATGACGAACGCCGTTTTAACAGTATCCAATAAACCAAAATACAGCATTCAGGTATACCCAAAATCAATTAAATTGTACCTAAATTCAATTACATAATATACCAGTTGGAGAAGCCAAGGCAATTGCTCTTTTTATGGGCTTAAAAATCAAATTCGACTTAATTGAAACCCCCAATTTGAATTGCTCATTAATCGAATCTGTGAAGATTGGCTGTCGCTTGGGGCTTCCATTTATGCATATATCACAATATTTATTTATCCATAAGAATAGTAATAACTTTTGAACAGATTTTAATTAAGAAATTCACCATGAAGACACTCCATTTAAATGTCTCAATGTTCTCAATCCTTAACCACAAAGCAATCGAGATCATAATTTGTGGACTTCCGACTAAGGCAAAAATGCTGAACTGCGTTCAATTCTACTTCTCCCAGACACTCTTCGATCAACAACCCAAATAAAAGAATGCAACATTAACAAAAGTTTCGCATTAACAACAACAGAAAATAGATTTGCAATCCCGATTATTGAATACTCTTTCTTATAACCAATTGGAATATTTTATACTGAATTCATTTGCAATATTATCGGTTCATCAAGACTATAAAATGTGGGTCATTCTTGGCGACAAAATTGGAATACCCATTTGCAAGGGTACAAAAAGTAGCAGAAGAAGCCGCAAATGTTGAATACAAAGCACAAAAAAATGTAAGGAAAAATAAAAAAAAAACAAAATTGGGTTGAAACCCGATGCTGAGAATGGCCAAAGCCAAGCGCCCCGTGCTGGATGAGTCATGTCCGCGTAGATCTCGGACTGGTGGCAAGCAGACAGATCCGCGGCTGGCGGATGGCGGATGGGCACGATCGTTGTTTCCAAATGTGTGAAATGGAATAAACTTGAAGCTGGCCGTCCAATATATTGGCAACAAAAAAAGGGCTCAGGGTCAGGTCGGGTTCGGTCTGAGTTTTGTTTTGACTGCAGACTTACCTGAATGCGGCCCACGGTTCGGCTATGGGCTGGACGAGGACTGCATCGACTTGCTAATCATATCAAGCTTCAAATTGTTGATTATTTAAATGGCGAGTTAAGAGAGATCGCAGCGCTAAATTGTCAGATCATTGCTGCTGTTGACTTTGCTTTTTCTGCAGATGACTCACTGGCTGCAGGTAGTTGCCGTCTTTAGCTATGTATCTAAAGGCAGACAGACAACAAGACTGACTGACAGACAGACAGACAGACAGACAGACAGACTTGGCAGAGGCGTCTGCCCGCGTCGAAAAATCTTTGTTTGGCTTCACTTTATTAGATGTTGGAGCACCGAGTGCTGGTAACTGGGCCCAGGTAGATTTATTGTATAAACAGCAAATGGGCAAATAAGCTCTGTGTGGCAGGAAGGCAAACTCTAAGCCGAAAGCAACAACAACAACAACAACAAAAAAAGTATTTATATTTTCGCTTATTTATTGGTCTGGGTCTGGCTTTGGGTTTGGGTTCGGTTTCGTACTTGGTTTGACCACTTGCTACCCCAAAAAAATAAAACAAAGTCGCCAGAATGAGTCACTCGATCGGATCGGTCCACATGTGCGGAAACTGAACTCCTTTTCCAGCAGCACTTTATTATTATTATTATTTTTCGTTATTAAAAAAGCCAAAGCACAACAAGAAACAAGAAACAAGAAAAACAAAAAATTGATTGATTTTATAGGCGCGATAAGTTTATTGTAGTTCACTTTGGGGTCGGATTGGTCGGATTGGTCGGATTGGTCGGGTCGAGTTCGCAGTCTGTCTCCGAGATGACTAATGTTTGTGATCTCTTTGTTATGTGCCATTGCTATTGTGGTATTAGCTGTTATTGTTGTTGCTGTGTTTAGTGTGAGGCGCTTAAAAAGCCAAGTTATTAGCACTTATTATGTGTCGGCGTGCATTGAGTTGAGGTGTCATCGACACCTGAGATTTGTACTAGAAGTAGCTGAATCTATTCATCTATTTTGGTAATAGTTGAAATCTGAGCTGATTAGAGTATTTAGTTGAATATTATCTGGTAATTATTTGCCTGTCCTTGGCACATTTGACTCCTGCCTTCGCAACAATGTTGCAGAGCCAAATCGCAGAATCGATTAAATGCAACATTGTATGCCACCAGCCTAATGGTCGACTTTAAACAAAATGTATTAATTAAACAAACAAATGGCAAGTAGAAGCAATAAATAAAGACCATAACTAATTGCTGACACAGTTAGCCAGACAAAGACATTAAATACAGTTCGCGTGGGCGCCGGCGCACTCAATCCACACCAAACCACCTCAGAGCACCTCAAACCCCCTCAATCCCCCACAAACCCACTGCTGCTGTCAGCAAAATTTTAGCTTTGTGGCTCAGACATAAAATTGTCGAAGTCGGCAACAAAATTCAGAATTCAATTGGAGTGCAACACCTGCGCAGCGAATGTGGAGCGCGTGCTCAGACAAATGGGCAAATGGACAAAGGAAAATCGCATTAAATTTGAAAATTCATAGAAACAAAATTAACCAGAACAGAAACGTTGTTTTTTGTTTTTTTTTTTGGTATAGCCATCAATTTATTACTCATGCTGGGATTACTTCATTATTGTTTTACAAAACATATAAATGCATTAAAAAATTAATTGCTCTTTTTTTTTATATAATCAAACACTGATTCTGAGTTGATAATGAATTGAATATTTTCCTACTGATAAATGATTAATATGTGCCTATCTTAATCTGTATTATAATTTAATATCGATATAATAAAACAAAATAAGTGTTGTCACTTATCTATATTGTCTCTTGTCGACTTTCTTAAAAGATTCAATAAAAAATCTAAGCGAGAAGAGCAAGAAAAAAGTCATCATTTGGAATTTGGAGGTTGAGAAATTGGAAATGGAATTGGGCAGCTGCTGGAAGTTGGAGTTGGTTCAAGTGCAAACAAACATATTTCCAGTAGCACTTGTTAGAGATAATTTCATAAATGTTGTAAAATGACGCGACTTTCATTTAGGTGGCAGAAGTGCGCAGGCGCAGAGTTCCAAGTCTCTGGAGAAGCAGACTTGGAGATTTGACTTGGCTTGACTTGAGTTCAGTTGAGTTGTTCGAGATGCGTTGATAAATTACAGACAGCTTTTTCTGTTTTTGTGTTTTCTGTTTTTTCTTTTTTTTTTTGTGTGTTTGTGCAGGTAACAAGAGTCGACTGTTGGCACGAGCCATAAATATCCATGCAGACGAGGCCAAATCAGCTGCATCATCCAGCGGCAACAACAGCAACAATTACAACTTTTGAGGCACCAACAACGCCCACTTTAAGCACCTATGAAGAAGCACGGTGCCCTCGTCACCTGAGCTTCACAATTAAAATGTAGGCAGTGCCTGGACAAATAAGCCTAAGGCAAGTTAACAAAAGTAAAAAAAAAAAAAAAAGTAGCTGAGATGCTGTTTTTCTTTATTTTTTCTTCAGTCGTTTTTATGTTTTCTCTTCTATTAATTAAAAGGGTTACCAACCGTCTGACAAATCAGAAAACAAATCTAAACAAAATAAATTACTTTTACTCCAACACAAGCTTTTTATTTCGACTTTTAGGGCTCAGCGACTCACAATTTACCAAGTCATGGCCAAGTTTTGAGTTTTGGATCTGGGTTTGGGTTCTTGGTCCGCCTTCGACCACAGACAGAATCGACTGAATATGCAGCCAGTGAAAAGCATTTAAAAAGAACACATTTTAGATACCCTTTAAAATTGATCCTTAGGCAGAAAACTAAGTAATAAATAACTGAATATTATAATTTAATATATATTTATTCGCTACGAATGAAAAAGAAAACTATTTAATTCTTTTGTACAATATTTAAAAATTGAATTGTTTTCAAATCTATCTAAAATAACTATATAAAATTAATTTTATACACATTCATTATATTAACGTTTTAATAATTCAACATATTTATTTTAATTTGCAAGAAATTTTTTAATTTTAAAAATATGCAATTATAATTAGCATTTTAATAAAATATAAAATTGGATTCAATTATATTTAGCATTTTTTAACAAAATCTAAAATTTAATTTTTAATTTAAGTATTGTTTATTTATGTATTTTATTATGTAGTTTATGAATATAAAACTTTTATGATTAATAAAATAAAATACAACTTGTTTTGAAAAAAAGTAAACATTTGATAATAAATAAATTCTATAAATAAAAGTGAAGTAAAAATGACATATGACTTATGTAAGTAGATTGCTTAAAAACTTGAGGTATTAA
Source organism: Drosophila longiperda (assembly GCA_035042125.1). Taxonomy (NCBI): domain Eukaryota; kingdom Metazoa; phylum Arthropoda; class Insecta; order Diptera; family Drosophilidae; genus Drosophila; species Drosophila longiperda. Next base: position 1,917,792 of record JAWNLV010000130.1, read on the forward strand.
ATTTTGAAATATAATGTTTAAGTTTAAAAAACCAACTTGGCAAAGAGTATTAACAACAGCAGAGCGCAACAAACAGCTAAGAGTCATTTGGTGTTGCCTCTTTGAGGGCTGCTGCTGTCTGGGCGTAAAGCAACAGCAAACACAACAAATACAACAACTACAACTATAGCAACAACAACAATAACAACTGTTGAGCGTCAAGTCTAAAAATGAAAATGGAAAAAATAGCTGCGCCGCTTTGGCACGTGCGCAGTCAGTTGGTATAGCCGCCCCCTCCAGACCCGCCCGTCGCGTTACAACTGGGCTATAAGCAGCTCAAGCACAGCCTCAGCAATAGGTTCTCCAGCAGCAGCAGCAGCAGCCACAGCAGCAGCAACAGAAACAACAGCAACAACAGCTTGGGGTCCAATCCCCGACAGCAAAGTTGAGTTCCATTTCAGGTTTGAGCTCTTGAAAAATGACGTACAATGGCGCATTCGTTTTTATTTTTACAATGTGGCAGTTGACTCCAGGCCAGGCCAGGCCAGGCCTGGTAAATCAACTTGTCTGTTGTCTGCAGAGTGTGGCTCAGGTGTTTGCAGCCATTTGGATTTGGAGTTAGAGTTGGAGTTGGAGTTGGAGTTGCGTCGGCTGTGGCTTTGGGGATAGCTTGGTAGCCAGCAAAGTTTGATGACTCTGTTTCGGTAGATCTTGTAATGGGCATTTGGGCATTTGGTCATTGGCTTGATTAATTTACGACATGGCCAAAGTTTGTTGTAGTGCGCACAAAGCATTTCGTTTAGCTTTGGCTAATAGGTCAAGGTTTGGTTTTTAATTTACAAACCAAAAAAAAAAAAAATAAATAAAATCAAAACAGTCTGTTCAAGTTTGTGATTCTCGTTTCATTGTGTCCAAGTTAATCTCAGCTTAGCTAAGCAGGAACCACAATCTGTGACAAGTGGAAGATTAACATTTAATCACTCATTTCTATGATTTATCCTCCTAAACTTGGCAGAAAAAAATGATATCAGGAATATAATATTATTATAAATTTGGCCTACATTTGATAACTGAGCTGAAGGATCTTCTCAGGCTGCCTAATCCCTTACTTGCCTCACTTTAATTATGATTATTTAAATACAGATATCGTTACAAAATTCGAATATCCAGCTGCAAGAAGATTAGGCGCAAAGCCGCACAGTTTACAGGCGAAACCATTTTGCCTCATTAGTCCAAAGATTTGCCGCCACGCGTGCGGCACAAGAAAAGTACAGTTAAATGGACAACTGCAGAGGCAGAGGCTGAAGCTGATGCAGATGCAGATGCAGATGCAGATGTGTAGATGCATCTCGTCTGGCCGAGCTGAGCTGGAGCTGACGCCTGGCAAGCAATTCTCCAGCTTCTGTTTTGTGCTTGCAATATTATTATTGCAGGCACATCATGCTTCTTACCAAGAAATACACCCGGCCAATGCCAAAAGCATGACAAATTTGAAATGGAGCCGAGGTGGTTGCCCAGTTCTAAGTGACTGCAACACCTGCTCTGGGGTCGGCTGGCTGCTGGGACTGCACCAGGCTGCAGTTGTCTCTGGCCCAGGCAATTGACTCCTTAGTTGGTACCCTAATCAAAACGTTAAACCTTTGCGGCAAATTTGGCATGGCTTTATTAACGATCTTAGCTGTTTGCCGTACAGCCGAGCCTAATAGGCATAGCTGCTGGTAATGGGCTTGGATTGGACCACAATGAGAGGCTCAGTGTGGAGCTAGTCATTAGCTAAGGCTGAGGCTGAGGCTGAGGCTGAGGATGAGGCTGAGACATGATTGGGGCGACTAATTTATTGTAATGGACTACAAGAACTAAAAAGGTTGCATCACTTGAAAAACCAAATCCCCGAAGTTAAGATTAGTATTACTGATCATATATAGTCTGATCAGGTGCCTATATTCTATAAAGTGCTTGAGGCTTCTGGCTCAATGGGATTCAGCTAAGCGGATTATGCAACATTAGCCAGCACACCTATAATCCCTACTCCACATCATTGTATTGGAACTCCAAACATCATCTTCATAAATGCCAGTAGCATTACATAAATTAACTTATTTATGCCTAGCTGTAAACTACAATTTAAAAAAAAAAAAATAGTTGGTGACAAGCAAGCGAATGGTTCCGACTCAAATATACCCTGTACACAGGTCTAAAGAATATGTTTTGACTTAATATATAATTTTGTGTAATTTTAATATTTATTTTTTTAATAATAATAATGTGACAATTTAAAGTTTTCATATTTTAAAATAAGAAATTGACACAAATTAAATTTTAATTATACGATAAGCCAAATTTAAGAAATTACACTTTATCAACTTATTTATGTACTTTTGTGATAAATTCATTTATGCAGTTCAGATACTAAAAAATTTCATATTTATATTTTTATTTTATATCTAACGAATACCTCATTCTAAGCACATTTATTTTATTTATTATTTATTATTTATTATTTATTATTTATTATTTATTATTTATTATTTATTATTTATTATTTATTATTTATTATTTATTATTTATTATTTATTATTTATTATTTATTATTTATTATTTATTATTTATTATTTATTATTTATTATTTATTATTTATTATTTATTATTTATTTATTTATTTATTTATTTATTATACCCCAATTGAGATGTTTAGGGTATAAAAGAGGGCAACCAATGAAAGGCCTCAGAGAATTCATGTGTTGCTAAGCCCAAATATTAAACAAGATTTTTGACTACCAGTGTTAACACATTGTGGTTGCTGTCCTCGTGGTTGACTAGCAGCACAACCAACAAAAGCAACAAAAGCAACAACAACAACAACATCAACAATAGTCAAGCAGGCTGGCAGCACTACAATTTATGGCCCTTAGAACAGATTTTAGACACGACGACAGCCCAAGCCACGGACAGAGTCACAGTCCCGGCCAGGGGCTACAACTGGGACGGAGACTGGAGACTGCCAAAGAGACTGGGAATGGGAATGAGACTGGGACGCAGACTGACGACGCATGCACACGCAAACTGCAGCAGCAACAGCAGGAGAAGAAGAAGAATCATACACTTATCCAAAATACTTACCCAAAATGTCATAACATGCAGAAAGGAAATTTCTTAAATTTGTGGCTTCCCACAAGCTATGTTTTGCATTTCTAAATTTCAACAATAAGTTTTTCTTGTTTATTTGAAATTTTAAAAAGCGGATGTAATTTTTAGTTTTATTGTTTTCCTAGTGCTTGAATATTGTTTTATATTAATTTTATTTTATAGACTCTTGTGTTATTTATTTTATTATTAAAAATTATTAAAAATTAAAATTTATTTAATTTTAAAAAATCTCTTTTAAATTGAATTACCTGTTTCTGCATTTGGGAAAGAATTATTTTTTAAAATTTCTGTCTTGCATTAATAATTAATAAATATATAGAAAATAGCTATATATTTTCTTAATTTTAGGAAATTATCTTATTAAATTATTATTTATATTTTTTTCAGTGTGTATGAAGTCGCAGCGGCAGCAACAGGATAGGAACTGGTTACAGCTAGGGAAGTGCTACCGTCTTACACGCGTTAGTCCCGCGTCCCGTTCTTATTGTTGTTGTTGTACATATTGTTGTTGTTGTTGTTGTTGCTGTTGCCCTCCGCTTTGCGTTTTGTGTCGCGCTCTTGTCAACGATGCTTCGCCGATGCTTGGCTCGTCTCGACAGCCGCAGCGTAACCCATAATTTTAACACCAATAATAAAAGAAAACAACAACAGCAGCAACAACAACAACAGCAACAACAACAACAACAGCAGCAACAGCAGCAGCAGCATCAGCGACGCCAATGTGCAGGTGTGCATCAAGTCGCAGTAGCTGCTCCGTGTGCCTGTATCTTGATATCTTACAGATACAGATACAAAACGTAACGCTCTCGTCTCAACAACAACAAAAACAACAACAACAACATCAGCAACAACAACAACAACAACAAAAGCAGCAGCAACAAACAGGCAGCGATTGCAGTTGGTAATAAATTTACGTTTGAAATTGTCTGGCCCGAAAACCAGTTTTGCCCACCAAAAGACCCAAAGGTTTTCATTATTTTCGAGTAGAAGCCTGTGTTATTTTTTTTTTTTTTGCCTGCCACATAATTGCAGTTGCAACGCAACTTTGGTAGCTTTTTTATGTGGCAAACAGAGCTCGATCTTGGTCTTTCTCCAGCACTCTCATCAATATTAGCTGACACAAGTGGAATAACACATCTTTTTGAGTGTTCTGACTTCCATCAACATTTTGGTGTAATGTTTCTGCTGCGTGTGAAAATAGTATTTAATTATAGATCTAATTGATATGAGGCAGATCCTCATTTGTAATCAGACATGGCGTGCACAGCCAGAGGAAGTTCCTCATTACAAAATAGACAATTGTCAAACCGGGGATAAGTATCAAGTATCGTTCTCATCACAAACCGAATTTAATCAAAATTATTTTTACTATTCATCATGAAATGCTGATCCCTGTCGTTGATTTTGGTATTCGCATTATTCACAAAATTAAACAAAGAAGTAACAATAAAAAAAAAAAAAACAACACACAAACATTTAATCTGCATATTTTTTGTTCAGCCCAGGTAATTTCGATTGTTATGCGTTGACCCACTTTTATAGAATGTTGCACAGATCCTTTCCAGCTGCTCCAAAAACAAAAATTATATTAACTGTAAAATTCTGACAGGTCTGTTAGCTGATTTAAAAGCAGTTGTACGACATGAGGCCATAAAAACCCCAAATAAAGACCCATAAAAAATGCAGTCAGAGTCAGGGACAGAAAGATTAATTATCACATTAATTAACTGACCTCAAAAAACGAAAGTTTCGCGAATTTAAATGAGGCACACGGAATCCGAAACATTCCCAATATTCACAAAATCAATCAAATGAAAGTGCGTTGTTAACCGGATAAAAGCAAAGCTTAAACAAAGACCAACTTTTTGTTTTTAAATTAAAGAAATGCTTAAAAAAAACATATCAAATTCGGTAAAGCTTGGATACTCATTAATACAAATACAAAAACTGCCAGAGAAGTTGTCATCCAGGAGTTCCACTTTCAGTTTTTCGCACGTCTCGTAAATCAATTAAGCAACAAAAAGATTGTAGATTGTACCGTAAAAAAAAAAAAATGCTGACCAGCTGACACAGTTGTGTTGGGCAAAATAACAAAAGGCACAAAAAAAAAATATATATATTGAAAAAACAAAACAATAAAAATGTCAATATGTATCAGAACACAGCTGAAAAGCAAGCAAAAATCCTTAATTTGCACAACACGACGATCGACGATCGACGGCGATTGTGCAGTCACTCAAATGGAACCAGACTTGGGTCAAACTTGGTTTCAGTTCAACTCCAACACTCGACTCAATATCGAATTTGGCCACTGCCCCTGCGAGTGACAAAGAAACAGACCAAGGCGACAATGGGGCACGTTCAAAAGACAAAAGTGCATTTTGCGGTTCAGCTTTGCACAAATGAATAAATTTTCAAATATCGAGTTGTATCCAAAAAACAAAAACAACAAGAACAACAAGTTGAGCACTGAACATGAACGAAACTTTGACAGCCAACTGCAAGTGTTAAAAAATCAAACAATTGTCTGCAAATAATTTGAGAAAAAAAAATATAAATAAAAGAAAAAACTGGGAGTGTTCTTAACATGAAGTAAACAATTGCAACAATATCTCTTTGCAGAGATAAAAACCAAAATCCACACTTGGATTTGCAACAATAAAACAATTGAAAAAAAAAACACTTTTCGCCTAGAAATATTATTTGATTTAAATGATTCTTTTGTTATTTATATTAATATGTAACATTTAGTAAGAGATTTATTTATACCTTTTTTTTACTTTTAATAGAGACATTTATTTAATTAAGTTGCTGAATGAGTCTAAAATTAATATTAATAATGTAGAAGGAAATGTTTTCTCTTTTTAAATTCACTTTAAGCTTGAGTTGATTTATTTAAATTCCAGTGGAGTTGATATCCTGCAATCCACTTATATATAACCTAATCCATTTAATCGTTAAGTTTTTAAAATAATAAATCGCTTGCAGCATTTTCTTTTAGCCCACTCCAATTCGAGGGAACCAACAGAAAGGCATTTCAACGCTCAACTTGATGACTGCCAGTTCACCGACTAATGACACATAAATATTTATCTGCAGCAACCAACCCCCTCCCAACCCCCCCAAACCGACAACCCTTCAACCTGTCCCCTTCAATATGTATGTAACTAAAAGGGTTTTCTGCCTGCTCAAAGCTTTGATCGCTGTTTTTTTGTTGTTGTTTTTTGTTGTTTTTTTTTTGTTTTTTTTGTTGTTGCTTTTTTTTTGTGTGTGCTTCTGTTATCTGGCAGCTACTTGACTTACACACGCAGAACCCAAGAACCAGTTCGAGCGTTGAGTAATTACACAGGTCGGTTGAAGTTGGGACTTGGATCTGGAGCTGAGGCTTGGGCTGGGGCTGGGGCTGGGGCTGTGGCTGGAATTGGAGTTGGGGGTTTTTAAGTTGGCTTTTTGGAACGAACCTTTTGTCGTGCGTCTGCGTCCGGTCCGTCGCACTGTCGCCGGTCAGTCGCTTAATTGCGTAAGGCAGGTGGCTGACAGAGAATAAAGCACCTACAAACATACATATTGACATACATACATATATATACATATATATATATACACTTGCATAGACTAAAGACTGGCGCAGACAAACCACTTTAAAGCTGTTTCCGTAGGTGATTAGTGCCGGCTTTGAAAACCACTGTCCAACCCTGAATGCTCTTTGCCCACTGCTCACTGCTCAATGCCCAATCCTCAATGTGTTCAATGGTCGCTCCGACTGAAGACAGTAGCCGTCGCTCTTTCCATTATTGCCAAGTGTCAAATTAAGTGCTCACATGATTAATATTTGTGCTCGACGCTCAGCTCCTACACACTCATCTTTAAAGCCCAAACCGATCTTTCCAAGCACCTCTTCTAGGCTACTGTTTTCATTTTGGGCATGCAATTTGTTCGCTGATTAACCGTGTCGCTGTGTTATTAACTTTTTAATATAAGCCCCTGAAATATTGTCTAGCTGGAGGCGGCAAACTGCACACTGGCAGCCTCATCTATTGATGTGCTATGTGTTCCTCGAGCTTATTGTGTTTTATGTCCTGTGACGATTCGTTATGGTTCTGGCCAAACGGAAATTGCATTGCATAGCTGCCAAATGAGTCAGTACTTCAAAGACCAGCGACAGAGCAGAAGAGCTTAGCCATCCATCAAAAATTAACAAAGTTACGCCTAAATCTGTAAAAATGCATCTGCAGAGTAAAATCAAAATCAAAGTATAGCTTAAAGAATACTTCCTAAATATTTCAACAATGTTTATTAAATTTATTGGTCCAAAAAGATCACAATTATTTTGTATTCTTTGCATATGCCTTAAACTGATACGTGTGATGAATTTAGAGTCCTCCATTTCTATCATTATGAACTAAATCGTGAATAATATATAATATATATATATATATATATATATATATATGTAAGCATTTCCTGTTAGACTTCTTAACTAATTCTTTCAAACAGTTTTTAAATTTTATTTGATTGGGATTCCGGGCTTATTGCACTAGTTTTGCATTTAACTGCAGAAAAATCTGCAGAAATCCTATACATTTTCTTTATTTTATAACTACAATATTGCAATTTAATTTTAAGTTTTAATTTCATTTATAATTTAACACTTATTTTTATATAATTCTGGGGCGACTTAAAATGGACAACATTAGATAAATAAATTTCCTAAATACATGATATATTTTTATGCGTTAAAAAATATACTCACAAAATAAGAAATATTTCTCAATTTAAAATTTCCGGTTTTCTTAGTTAAAATCAAAATATATATGTATAAATATACCAATATAAGTCAATGATTGATTTTGATTAGAAAGTGTAAAATATTCGGTTCTCTTTTTTCGGTAATACTGCAATCTGTTTAACCACACATAAATCCTATTTTATTTATGAGGAACAACGGTTTTTTTAGACTTTAAAATTGCCATGTGCCAAATAGTTAGGCCTGGCTAAAATTTCCCTTTCCTTGGTCTCAAGTGGGTCCAGTTAAATTCTTCAAGTGTGTCACGGACCAAATCATTGTCGCTGGCGCTGCAGGGAGGGCGTCTCACGTGTCACATGCCAGAGGCAAGCAGAAGACGCACTCTCGAGTGGATGACACATGCCTGTGGACTACTCACGCAGATCGAAGTCGCAGTCGGAGTCGTGGTCGGAGTCGGGGTCGGGGTCGGCGTCTCGGGGCCAGAACTGTTAAGTACGCTTAGAGCAGATTAACTTAACTGTGCACAAAATGCTAAAACAAAAAAGGAATTTTTATGTGACCATAAAAATGCTCAACTACACAAAGCAAAATAAAAGTAAAGAAAAAACTACACAGAACAAGTCGAAACTGAAGTGGCTGTCATTTGGATACATTTCAGTGAGTGAAAATATTGCAGGAATGTGTTAAAAGTCATGCATAAAATTAGTTTCAACTTGGGTGACGCAGACCCCTGCACCCGGCTGCTGTTTCCCACTCCAATGAATTATTCTCAAAAACTGAGACAAACACATTTGAGCAACACGTGCGTTCCTCGAAATTTCTCGCCTGTTTTGGATTATTTTCTATTCGTTTTTTAAGTTTTTTTTTTGGTTTTTGTAGGCGTTTGCAGTTAAAAATCCATAAAAATGCGATGCATTTGACATGTTGAAGTGTGTTTCGAACACATTTATGAAATCGAATACTTCAACTATGCAAAACAACTACAAAAACACAGCCAAAGGTAAAATCAACACAATTTATAAAACTACATCAGATATTGAAAGGGTATCGTTGAAAATGCACAGTTTTAACAACTCTATTCAGCTATTCAGTAGTCGTAATCGAATTTTACGCAGCACTGATCACCCCTATATATATCTGATCGAGGGGTGCTCAAAGTATTGCCTACGCACCTCTTTGGTAATTGGTGTGTTGCGTTCTCACGTTGCCTAAATCAAATCAGTTTGCTTTCAGCATCGCGAATCATTTTCACACGCCTCCATTTTTTCATGCGTTTTAGCGTTTTCGCGTTTCGCGCCTACTGCCAATTACACACACACACGTACACACACACACACACACGCATACAGACTGTCAGCCACTGTGACAATGACAATGGCTGGCCTGACCTGACCCTTTGGTACCTGCAGTGTGAGCCCCGATGCCATGGCAATTGATGTGCCCTATGCCGAGGAGCTTCACATCAACAACTATGCAAAATTGGCATACACTGACAGAAATTTCAATGTGAAGAAAATATGAAACTGTAACGATTTAACGAAAAAAAAATATATGCAATCTTCACTCAGAAAAGAAGTGACTGAGAATTAAAATGAAAGTTGAAAGCTAGAAAATAGTTCGTGTTTTCTGAATATATTTCATTTATTTACTGAGGCTCCTTTTCTATTTTAGTCCATATTATTTGTTGATAATATAATATTATTATATAATATAATAATATTTTTTAAGGAATTAAAAAAAATATTAACGAAAACTCCTTTCCATATTTGGTTTTGGCTGGTGTCTCTTTGAAAATTATTGAAGTTACTTAAACGTAAGATTTTTTTGATTAATTTGTATGAAAATAATATCTTCAATTTATACTCGGAAAGTAAAAAAAACATTTTGGAAATTAGAGGCCCGTTTCTAAATGTTACAAATTTTCATGTAAAAAATATTTCTTAAACTCTAAGTGATTATTTCTCTAAGTGCATAGACAAATTAAAATTTGAGGATACGGTTTTGCTACATTTTCGATCAGTGCACTCTCGAAAATAAGAGGCATCCATTCAATATGCGGGGGTCGGGGTTTGGTTGTCTACAAACAATCTGCATAGGTTATCAGAGCAGGCAAAGACGGAGCTGTAATGATCATGCCTGATCCCTAGGGTTGTTTTTGTTCTTGTTGGTGTTGTTGTTGTTGTTGTATTGAGGATCACTCACGCAATTTATGTGCTCGCAGTGCTATCAATTGCTGACCCCTAATAACGAATTCGTGCAGAGCCTAATTGTATACATATTGATGAACGATGGGTTCCGAGGGATAATCCCTGAGCAGGGGAGGAGTGCGAGAAATGGCGAGACGATCGTAGGAGTAAATCCAAATTGTAAAGGTTCCTTTTGCCATTTGCGTGTCGTTTCTATTTTTTTTTTTTTTTAAAAAATTGGCATTTTTTTTTTTGGATTGGAAGAAGATCAGATATCACAAAAGGACCTGCCTAACATCAATCAAACAAAACTGAGAGTAAAAGTAAAATTAACTGCCTGATCCGATGGGTTGTTCGCCTGGCATTGTTGATCCTTGGCGAACTGGGAACTGCGATCCGTGATCACTTGTTTGTTTAAGTGCTTAGCAGTCTGCTCATCTTGGCTGTTGTTTAAATATTTCTGCTTCGTTTAGTTAACAAAACATTGAACCTTTTTTTGTTGTTGTTGTTGTTTTTTTGGTTGCTTTGTTTGCATCTGTTTAGCGCTGGCGAAACAGGTGGAGGATGCAGTGCTAATTGGATTATGTGTTGCTTAATGATCCTTGCCACTAAACTGGGAAGCCCTCAAAGGTCTGCACTCGGAGTTCGCGTGATTTGGCCCTTAAGCCGATGCCCACATCTTTTGCCAGTTCCTTCTTAAATGGGTTAAGCGCTGCCAGATTCGGGAATGGTGTTAATCTCTTAAACATGCACAGAGTTTTTTGTGGTTTCAGATTGAAAAAAGAAAACAAAAAAGGAAAAGTTCCACTGATGTTGTTCCAGAAATGGGTCAAGACTGACGGTTGGGGTTGTTGTTATGATGAATCATAAATGTTTAACGATTTAGTATTGAACAATAATCTGATTGAGGAGAAGCAGAAGCGAGATTTTTATATAATTTACATAATTTTAAATAGCCATTATTTCCACTTGATCAAGCATTCTAATTAATACAAAAACATAAAATGAAAACATGAAAACCTATGCAAAATTCCCACGCGCACTCAAAGAGCTTCTTTATAGTATATCGGACAAGTCTTCCGACTGATGAGCCACTTTTTTGCATTTATTTTATGATTAAATATTGTCGTATTCACTGAAGCTCAACCGAAATCCAATGGGCCGAGACGAGACAAGACCAGACGGGGCAAGGCGAGGCGAGGCAAGACGAGGCGAGACTTGCGTGAGAACTTGACAAGAAATCAAAATACTTAAATGCCACACAGACAGACAGACAGACGGACAGTCAGACAGACAGACAAAGACTACAGTTTTGTAGGCATTTCATAATTTTGTTAGTCGAAATTTCTGTGGTTAGCCCAAAACCAATAAGCGGGCCAAGAGAAGAGTACAAGTTATGTGGCAAGTTGAAGAACATCGGGGCACTCGAGCATATCGATGGGGCAAGTTAAATGTTAAATGTTAAATGTTGTTGCCGTTTGAGCCCGAAACAAACTAAATGCATACGTTAATTGTCTTGGCCAAATACAAGCGTTTTCACGCCATTCTGCGCACTTAGAGCTGGAAGGGTTCTGGTTCTGATTCTGGTTCTGGTTCTGATTCGGTTTTGGTTAGGGAGTCAGTCGAAAAGAAGCAATCAAAGATTGAAGCGTGGGCTTGTTGCTGTCTTGTGCCACACCCCGGTGCAACTTCTTTGTTTATTTAAGTAAAATGTGTGGAAATCAGCAAGTTGGACAAATTCTTCCTTGGGGTTGGTGTGAGAAAAGCATTTCTTAACAAATTGTACAAATAACCAAGTATTACTGCTATGAGAACTATTCTACGTATATAGACAAACTTCCGGCAATTTGAAATAAATTATTCAATCATCAATAGTAGCTAGAAACAAGTCAATTCTGAAGCAGGAAAACCGTTGAAAAATATCAAACTGAAATTCGATAAGGGAAACAAATAGGTATGAAATCTATAAAAATGCGATGGAGACGATGGATGGATGATAAGATGTGCCTACTAATTATGTATACATTACTGCTGCTGCTGCACTGAAATAATAATAAAAAAAAAAGGGCTCATTGAAATCAAGATAAGCGTTAAACTGTGCAGATTCTGCAAAATAAAAAAGAACACAAAATTCAGAAGACAAACGAACAACAAAAAAAAAAACACAACTGGCTGCAATGGCAAAAGATCAGTGCACATGGAACATGGAACTAAGATGATGATGATGCTGATTATTAGGATGATGATGAAGGTAAATAAACCCAACAAAAAAGTAACAGCAACATGCAGCGCTTTTGTGTGCAACAAGAGCAACAACAACAACAACAACAACAACAAAATGACTCAGGGCAGAGGCAGAACGAAAAGAAAGGCAAGATAAGCAGCCAGCGCATAAATGGTTTTGGGACTGGGTCTCGGTCTGGGTCTGGGTCTTGGTCTGGCTATGGCTCTGAGTCTGTGCCTGTTGTCGAGCAATGGGCCTCGTCAGAGTCTCAGTCTCAGTCTCTGGTCCCGATCTCAACTCGAGTCGCGCCAGACAAACTGGCGACGCTTGTGAAATTTTTCTCTTCGTCTGCTTTGGCCTGCCTCTTTTTCGTACGCAATAATAAAGAAAATAAATAAAAAAAAAAACACTCACAACACCAACATCAACACACACACATCTACAACAAACCATATAGAGGGGGAAAAAAAGTACCATAAATGCATTTCAACAAAGGCAGCCTGAGGAGCCAATGAACCTGAGGAGCTAAACCAAAGCCCAAACCAAACCAAGCCAAACCATAGCCCATAAATAAGCCGGAGCCCATCGCCTTTGGTCTTGCTCTTGGTCTTGGTCTTGGTTTTGGTTTTGGCTTTGCCTAGAGTCGTGTGTGCTGCGCATGCGCAGTCGTTCGCATTCGGTTGCACTTCAACTTGAGGCATGCCACGCCAGCGGCTGTCACTGCCTCCTACCCCAAAGACATCGCTGTTGCTGCTGGTGCGACTCCAGTATTCTATCTTTTTTCTTTCGATTTTGTTTTTTCTCTTTTTTTTTCCTAAAATGAATTTGCCCTTTTAGAGGCAAGCAACACAAAGTATTTGTGCATTTCTATGTTGCACTTTCAATAGTAGCATGCAGTCAGCGGCCTGACTCTGCAACCTAATGTGGATGCTGCATAATAAATGCACATGTTTAAATTAAATATCTTTGATTAGCTCAGCTTTGTTAAAAATTAGTTTAGCTATTTGAGATACAATTATATAATTTATAATATTATTTTACATATAATTCTGAAGTAAGTTTAAAATGCTTCATTTATATTTCGATTTATTGTAATTTATTGTATTTATAATAATTAACTTTAAGCTGTGTTTTTACTACAGAGTCTGGCATTTTAATTAAAATAATAATATTATTGTTCTTATTAAATAGTTTTTATTTACTTTAATTTCCATTAGTAATTTTATTTATATTATTAATACTATATTATTGTTAATTTAATTAATAATTTATTTTCTATTTTACTGTCAAACTGATTTAAGAGAACTACATTTGTTTGTCTTTGGCATTTTATCCTTTGAATAAAATCTTGTTTGCAGAGCATTTAATTGTCGTTGTTTACATGAATTAATTTTGTGTACACCTTTTTTTTTGGTTTCGACTACCTTGTTGGGGCAGTGCAGACTTATGCCTTAGGAATTTCTACAGCTCGACATTTGTACTAGAGTAATTTTTTCTGAAATGATGACTAATTCACTTGCCGTGGCTTTTGGACAGGCAACAAACAGCATTTTTTGTCTGTCTTCTCATTTGCATGATTCACGTTTTTTTTAGGTGCAAATTTTGGAACGCAGTTGGGGCGGAGCTGCATTTACAACAGCTGTTGATGGTGTCCAAGTGAAAACATTTATTTGTTTATGTTTTCAATAGTTTTATGGCCTGCAACATGACGCTTCAATTTTGTACATTTGATGCTTGTTCCTGGTATATTTATAGAGCTTAGCAGAGCTGATAAGCGCGCCTCGCATTACAATCAAAATCCAATTAAATGTTATCAGCGAGTTCTAAGTTCGAATCCCCCAATTTGGACTATGGCTCATAATTCTCGACAAGTGTACATGTGTGTGTGTGTGTGTGTGTGTGTGTGTGTTAGGGAGAGTTGTGATGTGTTGCTGCTGGCAGTGGAAGGTCTCAAGTGTCTCAAGTGGACAGCAGAGGCTTTCATGCCCCAAGCGCAGTTGCAGCTGTTAATTTGAAAATTAGATAATTGAGGCTGACGAAGAACCCAACAAATAATTCGAGATGAAAATTAAAACACGCTTGACCCAAATTTGATAAAAAAAACCAAAGTAAATCGTTGTTGAGCTGAGCTGAGCTGAGTTGAGTTGAGTTGAGTATTTCATGCGGGTCAGATAAATGTGACCAAGACATAAAAATAATATATGATAGTGTCCAGATTAGAGCTGAACTTGATTGATATGTTTGACGTACAGAACATGTCACTCTATATATACATATATATATATATATATGTTATTATAATGCATTTATTATCTGCTTACTGTTGGGATATGCAAGTCGCATTAGTTGCTGATTGTGGCTTTTTGTAATTGCCACAGCTGAATGCTGCCAAGAGTATTTTGTGGCAATAACAGTAAAGTTGGCCTTAGGCAAATCCAAAACTTTTGCCAAGATTGCGTTCAGCTTAAGCCAGCAATAAGCCAACAACTGTCTGAGCCAAGTAGGCGGCTCCACCCCAAAAAGCCAAGACACACAGCCAATAAAGAGCACTTGCTGCTCTAATAAAGATGAAAATTATATGGCCGAATACACAAGTAACAACGACAAGTGGAATTTACATAACAATTTAATTAAAGTGCACAAAATATAATAACAAAACCAAACACAGCTCCAGCTTGGCCGCGTTGGCTGTTGGCTGTTGGCTGTTGGCCACATTTTCAAGTCCGGGCCAAAAGGAGCTGCGAAAAGTTAAAGCCAAAACACAGACGACCGACTGAAGCAGGCATATATGGCAAAAAGTTGGCTTATTAAATGCATAAACTATAATTAACAAACGTGAATTGTATTTATTGTTCGTAAGAGTTGGTCAAAAATCACCCGATGCATAAGCCATGATTAAAGCCAGGTCTATTTAATAGGGAGTGTTGAAATTACCGACTAGTCGGTAAACCAAAATACGCATTGTTATACCCTGTATCTATGTATGATTCTCTTCTCTTGTAAAAGTATACCTAACCTATTGAAAAAGATGTATTTGACAACAATTAATCAGATTTAATTATATCTGAAGCATGAATTTGGATTTAATTTAAATTCTTCATGTCTCCGCAATAAACTCGCACTTAAATTTAGTAAATTCGACAGGACATCTTGAATTAGAATTAGAATATAGAATTAAAAGATTAATATTTATATTTTATACAACTGTAACAATATAAATATTCTTTTAATGCTGTGAATTGATATAATTTGAAATATCTTTTTGAGCACATTAAGGAAACCAACATTTAATGAAATAAATAAATAAAATGAAAAGTATTTTTATTATAGCATATATTATTATTATTTTAATCTGATGAATTTTAATTTATAAATATACACTAATGTTTTAAGGGCATTTCGAGCTCGACCAGAGAATTGCCATTTTGCAGGTGGAAGTTGAAGTTGAAGTTGAAGCCAGAGCCGCCTTGCTGTCTAAGAGCATATAGTGGGCCAATAGCAGTTGACTTTTTGGCTTAAACATGTTGCAAGCAGATCCTCGCCATAATTGGAAGCAGTCGCATGGAACTTGTTGAACGACCAACAAATTATAACTCACAAGATGCCCAAGACAAATAAATGCATTAGCATTGTTGTTGTTGCTATTGTTGTAGTTGTTGTTGTTGCTATTGTTGTGGTTGTTGTTGGCCAGTCGATCAGTCAGTTAGTAAGTCAAGTGGCATCGAATGTAAATATGCGAGTTGCAGGTAGCATCACTTTTACTTTTAAGCCAGCTCGCCGAGATGCGGAGATGCCCACATTTGGCTTTGTGTTAATGTGACAAGTTGGCTGCCAATCGTTTTGGATCTGGTCAACAAATTGTCCCAGCCGGGGCTTTGTGAGCTGTGAGCTGTGAGCTGTGAGCTGGCCGTTGCTCTTTCTGTTGTTGCCACATGCAATTGACACCTCGTTGTTAATGGTTTACAGCTCCACGGAGAACTCTGAAGAAGGCTTAATGCTCAAATCATGTCTGCGCAATATTCTCCAGTAAAACGATAAAATTAACGGTTCAGCTGGCCAATAACCATTTAGCTTCTGCCACAATCTCAAACAGGCTTTCGTTGCATCCTTAAAAGGTTAATTGTAATTTGTGAAGCATTTCGAGCAGTTTATGTTTAAAATCGACTTGACAGAAGTATCAATTTCAACTGCAAGTAATGTAATAAAAAAGTATAATAAAAATATTCATTGCTCGAATATAACTTTTTCTGTTAACAAACAGATTCTTTAAAATTGAGCTTAGTTTTTTAATAATTTATAAAAAAAAAATAATAAAAATCATTTTTAATTTCTTATATATTTGATTGTTTGTGGAAGAGTTGTATATCGTCTGATTTATTTGTAAATTAATTTATTTGTTATTCTTTTTATAAAATTAGGCGAATAACAAATAATTACAATATAAATATTAACTTTGTAGAAACTCATTAACTGGATTTGTCAAAACTATTCTGAATTTCTATGAGTCTGTTTGGTAACAGAAATAGCGTAATTTGAAAAAAAATTATATATATTTGTAATATTTAGTAATAATATCCATAAAGTCATAATATACTAACTTTTTTGACTGACTATTCATTTTATTTATTTTATTTATTTATCTTTATATTTTTAGAACTTTGCCACTTAAATAAAGTTATACACATTTCAATTTTTATGAGACTTGGCAACAATACTTGAAAAAAGCAGCCATTTTAGGAATGGTTTGCAGGTGTTTGCAACCACATGAATCATAATGAAAATGAAAATGGAAATTGTATTGCTTGGGCCTGCTTTGTGTGGCAACATGACGTGCAACGAGACAGCTCGTAAAATCAACACAAGGGAGCCAAAACACAGTTATACAGATATTAAAACGATTCCATAAAAAAAGGCGCAGACGTTGACAAAAAGCGAGCAGAGCCCGATCCCGATTCCGATGTCAGCGAGGGAGCTGCGAAATCTAAACACTAGGTGACAATCAAGGGCAGAGACAGAGACAGAGGAAGACAGGAGACTGGTGACAGAAGAATGGATAGAGGATAGAGGAGGGAGGAGCAGAGCGGGGAAACGATAGCTCGTAAAAAGCTGAAGACCGCGTGATAAATGCATAAATGAAGGAAGAAATTAACATAAAATTGTGAGACAAGATGATCAGCCAGGGGCAACACCCTGACACATACAGCTGCGGTTAAAAAAATAGTTATATTTTGGAAAATGTAAATAAATTGTTAAAACAAAGCTTAAATATTACGAACCTTTTATTTAATTGTGTTTACAAGCAGTATACAAAATAATTCGAATACAGTCTAAAAGTTATGAAAATTGTATTCAAACACAATAATCAATTCTGAAGATAAGTTAGTTAATTATTTAAATTATTATTATTTTGATTATTATTATTTTAGACATCACAACATCAAAAATAATTCAAAGGATCAATTAATATAAATATAAATGTGAGAAGATAATTTGTAGATTGAAATGAACCAAGGAAACAAGATGTTATTAAAAGTATTTATAAAGAGCACTACTATTATTTTGACCGCAACTGTATATTGTATATATGTATATATAAATATGTATGTATCTATGTCGTATCCCGTCCGTCGATCGCTCTATAATTGCCGCAGGCCAAGAGCAAAAATCCAAGCCGTAGGGCAATAGTCGCACTTGTGCCCAGCACACTCTGCAAGTGTGTCTACAGTAGGGTCGAGGGGTGCAGGGTGCAGGGTGCAGGGTTCAGGGTGCTGGCTGCGGGGTGCAGGGGTGCGGGATTCAGTTTTGAGTTGATGTTCGAATTGGGCTGCGGCTGCGACTTCAGCTTCAGCTTCAGGGTTCAGGTTCACTGAGCTGATCCCTTCCCTTCCCAGCGCCTTTGTTTTCACAGTGCGATAAGCAGTCGCTGGAACTCACTTTGCTAAATAAAAGTGCCCAGACCAGGAAGACCCCGGCCCCGGCCCAAAGAGAGCTCGACGGTTTCGCTGGCCCTTTTTTTCCAGTTCGTGTTCGGGTTTCTTTTAGTTTATTTGTTTTCTCGTTGTTTGTTTGTTGGCGTAGGACGACCCTTCCTTGTTTTTTATATATCTCTCTTTGAGGCTCCACTGCACTGCAGAGACTGACAAGTTTCACCTGTCCGTATTTGTCTATGGGGTGATCTATCATGCCAGAGTCAGGCCAGTCCCCAGATACGGACTACAAACTACAAACTACAAAGTACAAAGTACAAGTTTGGGCCAAGTTGACGTTTCTATTGCTCTGTAGATTTGCTGTGGAACATTTGTTTGAGTAGATAATGGGGCAAAGAGTGCATGTTGTTGCTCTTGTTGTTGTTGTTGTTGTTGTTCTATGGTAATTTAATAGGGTCTTACATGTGCTAGGTGTGCCTGCATCTGCATCAGCATCAACATCAGATTGACTGACCCCTTGCCCCGATGGGTCAACATTGAAATTAATATGTCTGGCTAGATGGTAAGTCGATATACACACACACACACACACACACACACACACACACATTGCAACTAAATGGGCACACAGCCCCCCAAACTGGCACCCAATTTACCCCCAATCCTGCAGCCAAGGCATTGAAAGTGAAATCCCGCAGTGGTTCATGACCATCCATGGCTGGCGGGGCTTAGCTCCAATATCGCTCTGAGAACGTGCAAACTGCGTGCACGCCAACTTGACATGACGATAATGATTCGACCCAAAAAAAAATAAAGAATAACAAAAAATCAGAAAAAATGAGAAAAAGAAATACTCGCCCAAAGCAACAAAAAGTGAATGTCATTAGAAGAAACTTTGTCGAGGCAGTCGCAGATAAAATAAAAACTATAAAAAATAAAAAGCAAAGAGCTGCCTGCCACTGCCACTGCCACAGAGCCGAAGCACTCCCCAAGCTGCCACAGCTGTCAATCAAAGTGCAGCAACTAACACAAAAATACCAACAAAAAAATAGTAGCCATGTTGCATATACCCTGCAAAAAGAAGTGAAAAAGTAAATACATTATTTATTTCATTTATTTATATATTATTATTTATAATAAAAGTGGTAACAGAGCCATTTCTTAATTATAATTATTAATAATATATATTTAATAAAAATCAATTAATAATATTAATTGAAAAACTTATAAATAGTTTGGATAAAAGTTCATTTAGAAAACTAAAAATGAGAATTTCATCTATGACAAACTATTTTTATATTATTGTTTTTAAATAAAGTACTGAAACTGATTTTACTTGAAAACCTTCAAGATTTATTTTTCTTTAATCTTAAAAACATTTCTTGAATAATTTATGGATAGTTTTATTATAACTTAAGAAATGAAGTGACATCAAATCCATCAGTTGAACTTGCTTTATATAAAATTCCATTAATTAATTGAAACAATTTTGTTATTATAATATTATTAATTGATTCATTTATTGATATTACTCCAAAAGGGGTAACTTTGAGTGCATCAGTTGGAATTGATTTGTTTTCGATTTTCTCAACGTATTTGTTTTCTATGAAAAACTATTCGGTGCGTAACGCGGCTGTGTTGATGCCTCTATCCCCATCCACAACCCCAAATGGGCCCTGCTTATGCAAGCTGGTGAACACTATTGAAAAATGCCCCCAGCTTGGCTGCCCCAGATTCTGTGCCTCAGCCTCAGCCTCAGCCTCTGCCTCTGCCCCATTCTTGTTGCATACATGGCAAATGCTTTCAGTCGCTGTGGCTAAAGAAGAGTTTTGTTTACATTTTGTTTTGTAAACAAAGAGGCATGTTTAAATGCTCCTCGATATGTATGCCAGAGTATATGGCAATATCTCTGTTCCACACAATCGAAAACAACAAACTCAACAACAACGACGACGACGACATGTTGCATTCTAATGTGGCCTGTGCCACAAGTTATGAAAGCTTGAGTCGCGAGTCTCCCGTCTGTTGCCTCTGTTGCCTCTGTTGATCATGTTCATTAATTAATGATCAGTCGTCTGCCCATTGGCGTTGTTATATTTGATCTTTATTATTGTTATTGTACTATGTATTTTATTATGGCCATGCGTTGTGCTTTTATTTCATTTCTGTTCCTCCTCCAACCGTATAATTTATGACATTTTATTGTGTGGCAACGCAAATGTGCTGCAATATCGCACTTGGAGGGGCTAAACGAACAACATTTTATGCATTTTCTGACCTCAAACCAGATCACAATATGAACATATATACATATATCATTATTAGAACTGGCTAATGCTTAATTCCATAAAAAAAACAAATGTGTTTCGTTTAATTAAAGTAAGGCAAAAAATTCATGAAGTCTTATTTAAAAAAAAAAGGTGCTTATATATATATTTTTTTTTGGAATTATTACAGGTAGATAAAATTAAAATTAAACTGTTTAAATTTCGAAATGCTGAACACCAAAGTAATTCATTATGACTGTCAAGATATTGATTTTGATACTTCGTTTAAAAACTTATTTTAATAATATAATATAATATAATAACGTATACAATTGAGAGAATTTTAATGTCGTAATCTTATTAATCTTGTTTTCCATAATTATAAATTTAACAAATTTTGTGTATCAGTTCAAATCTTTTAAGATTTCGGGATCAATACCAACAGTTGTAGAATAACGATTGTTAAACCTGAATTTTCGAGCGCTGATTAATTCTATGCACATAAAAGCATTTTGCATAATGTATGTTTTCCCCGTTCTGCTGCCCGTTTAATCCAAAACAGAACCAATGGAGCCACAAACAAGTAGAACCCATATATCACAATAAAGAAAGATCCTCTGAGTAACTGTCAAAGATTACCATTCGGTAGTAGCTGTCGAATCTTCGTTCGCTGTAGCCACATTTAACCCAAGACAGACAATAACAGAACAAAAATTCAAAGAGTAAAACATAAAATGAAATTGTTGATTTTACATTTGTTGTTGTTGTTGTTGCTTTTGCACTCAAAAGATAGATTGCTCATAGATTTAAAGGAGGAAAGCAGAAGAGGGAAGGAAAACACTGAAAATGAAAATAAAATCGTGTTACACTGCCAGACAATAACAACAACAACAACAAATGATACGGGTTACCAAATGGGCAACGAAACGAAAATAAATGAAAAAATAGAAGAAGAAATAAAAGAACTGTTGTAAAACGCATTTTGACTGACAGGTACCCATAGGTCATAGGACCGAGAAACGGACCCCAGAGCCAGGCCACAGCTGAAACTGTTCAGTTTGATTGCACGAGTCAGTCGACGACGAAGGCGAAGACGAAGACAACGACGACGGCGACGCGTCGTCGAGTGTTGAGACGCTGGCTCGATTTGAAAATGGACAAAACGTGCAGCTCACATGTCATACACGCGACGAAGACGAAGACGTAGTCGAAGACGGCGTCGCAACAGCTGCTCCGCTTTTCATCTCTGCCTTGGCAGTCGGCTGCGTTCGGGACTCCTCTTCGTTTCGCACTGAGGGAATGAAGGCAGAACGTTCGTTCTAACGACAGCAGTTGTTTGTTGGCTCAGGGTTCATACGTGCGCCATTCCTAGTGGGGAGGGGTACGACAAAGACAGAGAGAGAAAGAGAGCAAATTGAGCAGGTGTGAAGCAGTTTAAATCAATTCGAAGAGCAACGAGATTTACCCAAAGGTTTACTAGAACTGATGCGATTGGGGTTGAAGAAACGCAAAAGGGACCAGATTACACAGGATTCTCAGTTTGTAAAAATATTATTATTATTATCTATATATTTGTCTGAATGTATATTAATGTTAAAGTGATCTTCAGATTCGATTCATTTTTTCATAATTTACAATTCCTAAGAATCAGCATAGAGTCATTGACAATGTGTTAAAAATCGAGTGTCAATAAAAAGAGCTATATAAAATACGCAGCGATCACCTGATAATACGGTATAAACTGTAATTTTTCAACAATGGATGGTGATTAAATTAAATTTCAGAATTCAGAGGAACACTTTCAAAAAGCAAGGAATACACAAAATCCATATTATCAAATTTGAGTTCTTCTAGTAGAAAATCAAATTACTTCTATCTATAGCAATATGTCTTAAACATCTGTAGAAAGTCTGGCTATCTGCACGATCGAATTATTTTGGAATCACGTTTAAAAAGTTCAAAGCTTTTAGCGATTCTCAAGTGCTTTAAATCTTGACTAAATTTTGCAATTATAAATAAATTAGAATATTTATAATGTATTTTATATATATTTTATATATTATTTAAAATGTGCCGAAAAAATGTGAAAAAATGTCACATTCTCAAAAATGTTGGATAATTAGTTAAATAATTAAACGTATTTAAAACAAACTCAATTTTATATAATGTAATTTTTTTATATAGACTTTTTTCTTTGGTTACATTTTTATTTTTGTAAAACAAACCAAATTTTTTTTAAAAAATATATATTAGTAAGTTTGAAAAATCTCTGTGACGAGATAATTCGGAAAAGAAGGTTAAGATTTTTCGAGAACTTGCATTTCAGGTAAATTTGCTTAAATTCAGTTCGATTTATTTCTAACATTTGTAAGCAAATATAAACTTAAAAATCCTATTCAATCCGCTTAGAAGTATTTAGAAACAAATTAAAATGGATTGCTTCGTAACTTCATGTTTTGGGTACAATGTGATGAAAACAAGAAGTTCTCAAGCCATAGGACTCAAAGAACTATAGCGACTTTATTCCCACTCAGAAATTGCGTCAGATTTTTTATTTTTAGTGTATTTTGTGTGTTACTGATTATTATGCAGGCACTTCACTTCTTTCCATCGGGGTTACTTTGCTTTTGTTTATTAATGTTATTATTGAACACCTGCACTTACAATAAGGCCAAAACCCATAAGTGCAGTCAGCTCGGATATAAACTCAAGTCAACACCTGTTGGGTGTCCTCAACTGATGTGTACTTAAATAGCCTATAAACACTTGAATTAATGTGTTTACTGTATAAGGCTTTAAATGGTCCTGCATAAAAATGATAGTATTTTTTTATATAGTTTCCCTACTCCGCCATTTATTTTGTAAGTTATATAAATAAAGTTTTTTTTTCTAATCTAAATTTTATTATGACCTTTAATTGACAGTAAATAAATGAAAAGCAGGAAATTCCTTATAAAAAAACTACAGTAAACAGAGTTCATTTGTTAAATTAAAAACCATAATTTACTAGAATATATCGTGTACAAAATGATACATTTTTATACCCAGAACCCATTGAAAATTGTTGAAAGGTTATCAGGGCTTTGTGTAAATGTATGTAGCAGGCAGAAATATTATATTCTTGATCATGGATTAACAGCCGAATCGATATAGCCATGTCCATCTGTCCCTCTGTCTGTATAAACATTAAAAATAGGAATA
The DNA here is from genome assembly GCA_035042125.1 of Drosophila longiperda. Lineage (NCBI taxonomy): Eukaryota > Metazoa > Arthropoda > Insecta > Diptera > Drosophilidae > Drosophila > Drosophila longiperda. The sequence continues at coordinate 1,941,470 of JAWNLV010000130.1, forward strand.
TAGGTTCCCGTATATACGGCTCAGTATAAGTTTGCCTTATTTGATCGATAATTGCCTATGTTTCTTGATTATCGATAACTTTTAAAGGCAGAATCTTTAATTATCATATAATATTTATATTATATATAATATTGATGAGCCCCCAAATTTGACCAAGATCGGATAAGAAAAATTGATCTCATTCTACCAGCAAGCGCATTAGTGAGAAAGAGATGGCATGAAAATAGATGCGAGCGTAAATATGTTTTTGTGTGTATTCTGCAGAGCCCAGTACAATTACGTGTACTTATGTATATATGTATGTAAGTATGTAAGTATATAAGTAAGTATGTATTTTAATTAGAATATGCGCTACTTTCGTTTATTTTTACTCTTCAGTGCACCAATAAAACTAAAATATTTTTATCTTAATCGAGATTACTCGACTACAACTTGCTTACTTAATTAATACAGTAAATGGGGTTTTCTGTTTTCCTTTTTTGTGTACAAAATTGATTTATTTTAAGTTATTGCTTAAAATCTTTTTAATTATTATGCTTTTGAGAGGATAGAAGTACTATTAATTATATATATTTATTTATATTCTTGATCATCAACACTCAATGTAGATATAATGGCGTATTTTTCCTTTAAATTTTGAATGACTAAATAATTTGTACAACGTTTTTTACTTAATGTTTATGATTATAAAGATATTCTTTGCGCAACTAATTCAAGTCATTTGCCAACCCCCCTTTTGGATTGCTGATTTGAAATTTGCCGTGGCTCTGCTTGAGTGCCCAATATATAACTGGCGAAATTATCGCTCATTATCTTATTTTGGCTAGTAAATTACTTCGCTTCGCCAGGGAGCTCTATTAGAGTCAAAGCAGAGCAAAGCAAAGCAGAAGGCGAAGAAAGGCTTTGCCAAATGCCAAATGCGCATCACATTAGTCAAAGAACCAGAAATGCACTCGAAGAAGGATCCAGAAACGAAGTCGAATTTGCAGCTGAGTGCAACAGAGACAGAGTGGACTGTGGCGGACGGACTGAGAACGGCACGAGCGCATCAAATTAAGCAGGAAAAGGACAGACATATAATCAGACAGCCAGACAGACAGACAGAGAGACAGCAGCGACGACAAGAGACAACAACAACAAATAAAGTACATACTAAAAACGCCTAACCAATGTAATTTGATACCGAAAATCATTATGCACAAACAAACTACGAGATGTGTACAGTAAATAAACACACACAATCATATATGAACACTTACGAACAAAATAATAGCACCACTCGCACAAGAAATACTTTCCAATGTGTCCAATTTCATTTCGAAAGTTTAAATACCGATTGATTAAGACTGTAAAGGTGGAAGAAGACTCTTAAAATAATTGAGAAAGAACAAAGCATTATTATAAAAATAAAATAAATAAATGGAAAAAAATATTTTATTATTATTTTAAATTTGCATTTAGTATTATGAATATGAGAATTAAATAAATTATTTCAATATAAAAAATGGTGCTATTTTTTTATTCGCTTCTCTTTTTGAATATGCTACAAAGCCAACGTTTTGTTTATTTGTTATGTAAATAATAATATCAAAGCTGTGCTATAATTTCTTTCGCAACTGTATATGTGTGCGCTGCTGAGGAGAGCAGCAGAAGAAGAAGCAACTGCAGAATAGCAGCAGCAGTAGATAAAGAACCAAAACAAGAAGAAGACGACAAGTCGACGACTAATTGCCATCAATTTTTTGCATAAATCTTCGCAATATTATGCATGCAAATGCGAAGAGGATGAGTAGAAGGAGGAGGGGGCAGAGACAACCGCAGCAAAAATGGCACAGTTTAATGCCTCAGACCGCACCAACTTCAGGAATGCCCATGGAGCCGAACAGAGCCGAATCGAGCCGAGTCGAGTCGAGTTCTCGAGTCGTGTTTAGCTAACCAATCAAAAGGTTCTTCAACCCGCGCCAGTTGAAACTTTTGCCAGGCCTGCTTGACTCCAACTCCCGTACTCGCAACCCAACTCCAAAATCAAACTCCTACTCCCACACTCAAAAAAATTTTCGCAACTTTTTAGAAAACACCCTAAAAGCTATTTTCATCTTATAAAAATAATAACCATATAATAGAAAAATAATTCTATAATTAAGAAATGCTTGTCCCAAATCGACAAATTCTTTTATATTTTTTTAATTTATTTACATTTCTAAAAATTTAAAATGTGAATAGACTGGTTAAGAGAAAAAAAATTCAGTCTAAATTTCAAAAACAAGTCATGAAATTTACTATCTCAACTTTTATATTAGAGTTTAGCTGTCGGCCGTTTATTATGAAATAAATTATATGAATTTATTAACTTTTCAATATGTTTGAGGTAAATAATTATATTTATTAATATTATAATTAGAAAATAGCTAACAGAAAAATTCTTAAATGTACTCATATAAAACAATAACCTGGAAATAAGTAATACATTTAAAAACTGTAAATAAATCAATCCTGAAATTTTACAAATGTACTCTCTGAATAATTGGTTGGTCAAGTATAGTAGGGCTTTTTTCTTTGAGTGTACTTCAACTCGAACTCCTACTACTACTCCTACTACGACTAAGACTGCCTGGCTGCTCTTCGTAGTTAACCACTGCTAAAGTGGCACGATCACCAACATCATTATCATACATAGAACGACTTCGACTACGACAATGGACAACAACAACAACAACAACAATAGCAAAAACAACAACATTGAAGCGTGTTGGCAAAATCAAATAAAAGTTTTGAAAACGTTGTTTTTGCAGTGTGCCCAACTGCAGTTAAAATAACAGGGACAGAAAGACGGACAGAGAGACAAAGAGATAGAGAGAGAGAGATAGATAAATGGATAAGCAGACTTAACCAGACAAAGGCAGTGTTGACAATAGGGCTTTTTTTTGAGTACAATTTGAATTTGATCTGGGTTTTAGGTTAGTTTTTAGTTCTTTGATTAAATCTACAATCAAAAATAATCACATTGCATTTTTACCAATTTGCATTTAAAAACAGGAAAACAATTACAAAAAACTATTTTGACTTATTTATATTCAGATATATTTATATTCAAAATTCAAAATCTAGTACACAAAAATTAAGAAAAGAAAGCACTGCTCCTTAGAATATATCCTCCTCCGAAAAATTTCTAATGTTTTAGTGTTATATATGGAGTGACATAAAATGAATATTGTTGCTCCTCCTCACAACAAATATATATTTCATATAAAATAAAATAGTGTTCAATAGGAATAATTATTATTATTACTATATTAATTCCTTTGACTGGCTGATTATTTCTCTCATTAACTGGAAGATGGTTCCCTAGTTTTAAAAGATTAAAACTATTACTTCAGTTAAAGCTATTTTTTTTTGTAGGAATTTAAATTTAATGGTAAATTTGTGTTTTAATCAAATTCAATCTATGTGTAATTTTTGTATATTTTATTAATTATTAATTTAGTTTATAATAATTAAATAAGCTGAATGCAATTATTTTTAATTATTTCATTTATGTAAATGTCAGTTTGCTAACTAAAATATGTAAAATAAGTTACAAACAAACCAAGTTGAACATAATTTTATGTTGCCTGCTTGTGAAACCCAAAAAAAAAATAGAAAATTGGCAAAACTGGCGAATAACTGAAAGGGGAGGAGAGATGAAGTGATTTGAAAACTGCGTACGTATCGCCAAAACGCAGTTCATTATGTCCAAGAAGGAGACGTCGAAGACAGAGCGAGAAAGAGAGAGAGAGAGGGAGAGAGAGAGCTGACACAAAGCTAGTTCACTGTGTGCCAAGCAATGATGATGATGATCATTCTCTGTTGATATCAAGCGGCAACAGCAGGCAAGCAGGCAGGCAGGCAGGCAAGCAGACAGGGATGGCTTTATGCTGGCAAGAGACCAGGGAGGGGCAGCGCAGAGCAGTCAGGATAGGTTCATTGACTCGCATCTAGATTCTAGAAGTTCATTGCAGTTGGAGTCGTACCAACAACAACAACAGCAACTATCGCAGTGTTTGTCTTTTGCTTGGCTTCGCAGCGTGTCTTGCACACTTTCTGTTTTATGCCAGAGCCAAGACCAAGTTCGAATTCGAGCTTGACTTCGAGTTTGATTTCTTTTTTTCTTGTCTTTCCTTTAAGCACCTTGTGCTAGGATTAAAGACATTCAAAGACAGAGCGTGAGTGAGAGAGAGAGAGAGAGAGAGAGAGAGAGCAAAAGGAGAGCGAGCAATGCGCATGCGTGTGTGAGTGGCAAATAAAACATCTGTGCCGTAAAATCAAAACATAGAATACAAGTACATATGTATGTGTGTGTGTGTACAAACTCGCTTCCCGTTAAGTGTGGATCAGTCGGGCTGCAATGGCGAAAAGGAGAGCTTGCAAATTGACTTCGTGGGCTTCTTCGTGCGTTGGGAATACGACGAAAACCATTCGTGGACCCTTCACGAAACAAGTAACGTTCTTGTGTAACCCCCCCTTACTCCAACCCACCCGCTCTTCCACAATACCCCACCATGTTTTCGCTCTTTGTTCGGACAGCGCTCAGCTTTGATATGTATTCTGCCGGTAGCCTTTTTGCTGCTTCTCCGCTGCTTTGACTCTGTCTGCTGTTCAGCTTGGGGTGAGCGCATCTGTGGGTTTGCTTGGGGTTAATACACTCTCTCCCTCTCCCCCCTCTCTCTCTATCTCTTGAACCGCTTGCCTTTTATTTTTACTAAGCTAAGCAAGGACTACAAATCAGAGAGCGGAAAAATTTGTTGGCGCGCTTTTTTAATGTAGTTAAAAATTGTTAGCACTAGAAAAATGTTTTATTTTTCATGTGAAATATTTACTTATATCATTTATTATATATTTTAACTGCTTATGTAAGAAAGCCTTTCATTATTACCCAATCAACTAAAATTTGTTTTTATATTTATTTTATTCAATTTATTTAAAGACTTTTATTATAACCTAAGCATCTTTATTTGTATAATTTTGTATTTAATCAGCTGAAAACTATTTTTTATTTCCATTAATTACTTCAATTTACCCTAATCTTACTTACCATATTTATTGGTTAGTAACTAAATACTTGAGTAAATACTTTTTTTGTATATTTTTATTTAGTTTGACTTCTTTGCTTAAATATTTTTAAACATTTTTCAAATAAAACATAAATTTATTTCATGATCGCATGTAATTTATGCACTTTTGCAGCACGGCAACACTGCACCACTCTTTCACATTTATGCTCTCTCTCTCTCTCTCTCTATTATTAAGCTCTTAAGTGGACATATGCTCGCTCTTAAGATCACCACAGCTCAGAGAGACTCAGAGATTTGTTTTGATTTTTGTTGTTTTCTTCTCAATTTTCTTTATACACACACACACACACACAGCGAGCCACACACACACGCGCACACAATCTTTCGTAGCCGTAGTTTTGTTTTGTTCGTCGTCTTCGATATGGGAGTACAGTAGTCTCCCGCCAAAATTTAGTGGCTCTGTGTGCGTTGATCTTTTACGTTTTTGTTTTGATTTCAACATTCTCCATTGCACGAACGCTGTTCGCTGTGCGCTCGGCTCTTTCTGCTTGCTGCTTGCTTGCCGGACTGGACTGCGCACTCACACACGCACACACACACACACACACACACTGCTTGGACAAGTGATCATGACATGTGTCTGTGTGTGTGTGTGTATTGTGCATTTTCGATTTCAATTAGGTTTAATCAAGCAAACGATCGATCATATTGACTTGTTTTATTTTTTTTTTAAATTTTTTTTTGTAGTTGGCTTGAGGTGTGCGTTTTGTGTTCGCTGCCTGCTGCCAACTGCCTGGGTTATTGCTCGCTTTTCATTTTCCTGTTCTGGTTTTTTGAATTTTGCATAAACTTGTTGATTAACGTTGGCCAGAGGGGGCTCAGCTGCTGCCATTACTGCTGATGCTGCTTGTTGGACATATTACACGCACACACACACATACACAAGCGTACACATGTATAATACTTGACTGCATGTGTGTATCCAAAGGGTACCAAGGTTATAAATAGTTATGTATGTGTTCTCAAAATAGAAATAAGCCAAATTTAACTTAAAAAACTAAAACTTAAATAAAAACAATAGAAAATAATTATAAAATTATTAAATGCGTTTTTGCCCAACAAAAAATGCATGCAAAATGTTATAACATTTTTCTCTTTATTTTTTATTAAAATTTAATAATTCTTAATTAACTAAATTTTTGAAAATTATAATAGGCGAATAGATGAAATATGTATTTTTAAACTAAACCAAGCCATAGTTAATATTACAGTTAAATAAATCTTTTATAAATTATAATATCGTAATTAAATCTTAAACAGATATATGATTTATTTGACATGCTCCATAAAATCTATTTGTAACTCTGGAGGATTTTTTTTTGTCTTGAAAACGAAGGCGAAATCTTTTCATTTAAATAATATAAAATTTATATATAAAATATCTGACAGAGTTAAATTACCTTCAGCTATCATTAATTAATTTTAATTAATAAAACAAAATTTCAATATGTTAATATTTACATTTGCCTTGTATTCTTGTATTAATCCACCCCCTCTGACATCATTATTTTATTACCTAAATACAAGCGATATTTTAGTGCATAATTAATTCTTAATTCTATACTTATTTCTGTAAAGCCTGTTTATATTTCAATTGAAGGAAAAAATATTTATTAATAAATAAGATATTATTAAATTCCAGAGTCCAGTTTTTCTTTCTGATCAACTCAGGAAGTATATAAATATATAGACTAAAGTTTGTTGAACTAATAAGATGACATAATATTGACACAACCAAAAAAAAACTATATTGCTATAATAGGAATAATATTAAAAAGATATAAATATCAACTTATTGATTTGATGTTAATCAATTAATTGTAGATTTTTCATAACTGTGTAAAGTTAAATAAGAAAATATAAGAATTAAAAAAAACTTAAATAAAATGCGGATTAAAACGATGATAATGATTCATATTTATTTACTATTCAATCTGCGTTTTATATAGATTTTAAAGGAACATTATTATTTTAATGTGATAAAGCATGTTTTTTAATTGAAATTAATTAATTTTAATTGTTTTATAATGTTGTTGTTGACCTGCAATTGTCGACATTTAAAAATAAATAATACAAATGAAAAAAATACGCGTAAGTCAGATTTTTTTATTCTCTTTTTTATATTATGTATACATAGGTAACAGATAAATTAGGAAATATTTATTACTGTTATTATTGACATGGCATGTCTATGGTTTATTCTCTATGAGGAAAGTGTCAAGGGCATACACCGTAAGAAATTACATGCTGTATTAAAATGACACACACACACACAAAAGCAGAGGACTGTTGAGGGAGGCAGAGCCAAAAACCACTTGCACAATCAGGCAGCGTCAGGCATTATCATTATGTTTATTATACGACTGCTTGCAAACAGCAGCAGCAGCAGCAGCCGAATAGAGCAGCAGAGGCGCAGCAGCGCAGCCAGCACACAGCTCATATTGCTCCTCGCTCTGATCGTAATCAAACTGTGTGTACAAGGGTATTGGCTAGGTGGGGGGAGGGGCGCAGCTTGAAATCGACAAGTTGCTGCATGCACGATCGATGCGACGTCGACGTTGACGTCGCTGCTTGGGACTCGTGTCTGTTTGGGTTTGGCTTAGCCCCTTCAGCTGGCTTCGCTTTGGGGGCTGCATAAAGTGTTTTCAGGCGACTCGTTTTGGATGATGCTGCTGCTGTTTCTTCTTCTTCTTTTGCTTCTTCTACAGCTCGGCCCGCATCGTTGTCGTCGTGCGCATTTAAAGGTCTCCAGCAACGATCTCGCTTTCGTCGCGCACCCCTCCCCAACTCTGCTGCTGTTGTTGTCTTCTGCTGGAGAGCTGTTTAAGTGCCGTTGCCGTCGTCGTTGTTGAATCTTTAAAACTTGATTTTAAGTTTGTTTTTTTTTTTGCCTCTGGTTTTTTTTATGTATTGCTGCAGCAGCCGCTGAACACCTGTGTTCTTATGCGCTCCCCTCAGCTGCTATAGACAATATTATTATTATTATTTTTTTTAACCTCATGCAATTTAATGTCATGTTTTTCGTCTTAGTTGCTGTTGGATGTTTATTTTTTTTTATTTTTTATTACTTAAGTGCGTGTTTAGGTTTAAAGGTTTATGTGTGTTGCTGCTGCTTGGCTTGGCTTGGCTTGGCTTTTCTTAGCTTTTTATGCCTAGTATATTTAGCAACTTAACCTATTTATAATGAAATCTGTTTTGGCCATAAGCAAGCCAGGGGATGGGGATATAGCTGCTGCTGTCATAATTTTAAACAATTTATGGGGCTATTAAAGCACAGTTAAGACTTAGTCCATGAAAATCATCTAGATAATTGCAGCAACTCAACAGCAAATACAATCACACACACACGAGCGCACACACACATTCAAGCACACAAACCTCATCATAAAATTGTCTAATCATATTTAAAAATAGGAAATAATAAATATATTAATTAAGTCAATTTTGCACAAATAAATGCGCATTTTAAAACAAATGAAAGATGTGTAAAAAAATGTTTATATTTGATGTGTAATCAAAAGCCCATACAAAAAATTGATAAAATATTAATAATTGATTATTCAATTTAACATTAAAGCTTCAAATAAGATAATATGAAATTTGAAATCTATCCATAAATATTTTGTATTTAATGCGTACTTAAAACAGTACACAATTTTTGAATTTAAAGTCTATATAAAATTAAATAAATTTTTTTTAAATTTATTTTTGATTAAAACAGTTTGCACTTTTTAAAAATAAAAATATATTCTTATATGTTTTATAAGTTCATAATTAAAACTCAAAATTAAATTATATAAAATGAAATAAAAAAGTATAAAAATATATCAACATTTATTGCAAGGATAGGGAAACCCCAAAATGGATACATAAAGCAAATGTATGTATAAAAGAAAGGGATGGAAAATAAACTGAAATTAAGTTCAAAACATGTTCAATTTAGTTTATATTTTTTGGAATGTTTTTTAATTCGATTTTTAAAATTAACATTTATCTACAATATAATCTCAACAAATATAGTCTTATTCTAAGATGTATAAATAAATACGAATTTTTTTCATTATTAGCAGAAAATGCCGATCAGGAATATATATACCTTATAGAGTCTGAGAACTCTTTTTTAAAGTGTTTCACATTTTAAATTAAATAAAATCAAGGGAAAAAATTAAATAAAGCTATCAATTTGCATCGACAAAAGTGTAAGCAATTAAATGCAAAATAAAATACAAAATATAATAAAATAATTTTTAATAAGATTCACAATAATTCTGAATGTATTTAACTGAAAAATGGACAAAAATTTAATGAATGTATTAGGAAAACAGAGAAAAACCAAATTTGCCAAGGTATTTGTTTTAATTTTCCACAACAATTTACTCTGCAATAAAAAGCTTGAAAATATTTAGGTGAGAGACCAATACTAAAAAAATTTTTCATCATCAGTTTTGGATGGCTAATTTAGACAATTGCTAAATTAAATACTAGTTGAAAGAAATGCACTTGCATAATTAATATCACGATATTTAGATTTTCGCAAGTTGTGAAATGTTAATCATTAAACTTTCCTGTAGGATTTCAGCTAACGTGGCGTATGCGTAATAAGTAATCAAATAATTTTAAACAATAGACGAACTAAATCAAAATTATTATTAAAACGACTGAAAATAATCACGTCAATTTAACAATAGCCAAAGCACGTTTATGGCTGCTCGGTACCAAATGTATTTAGCCAAAATACCAAATGGCCAACTACACTCATAAAAAAAAACACACTAAATTTTAGTAAATCATAAAGTAAATTTCTAAAATAAAGAAAAAATATGTTTAATTTACATGATAAAGAAATTAATTAAATAATTCTTATATTATCTCGTTTGTTACTTATAATATTATTATACACATTTTTTTAGACTTCGCATAGTTTATAAATTCAAAAAATCTATTTTAAAGAAAATGCTTCCAATGTAGGCTTTTCTAATATTTCAAGTTCTTGGCTTTTGTTTCTGAAAATTACGATTTCAATTTTTCTTTTTAGATATATTTTATTAATATTGGAAAGAGTTAGTTAAAATAGAGTATTCACAATTATTTAGAATTGTTAATAAGGGCGATTTATTTTTAGCGCCGATTTTTTTCTGACTGTAGCTGAGAGCTTTTTGGACTGATGCACTGACTAACTGACGAAGCGCATTCAATCAGTATATGGTAACATGCCACAAACAACAGCAGCGCACAGTTGCAAGTCATAAAAACTACTACTACAGAAAAAAAACAAAAAAAAAAAAACAGAAGAAGAAGAAAAACAATTTTGAGGCAGCTACTGGGCATACGCCACAAAAGAGGCGAGGCGACGCCTCGTAGCGCTAAGCAAATAGAGCGGAGGCTGCTGCCACATGCGGGTATGAGGATGGTGGGGGTAAGGGGAGTTGTAGCAGGGGCAGCTTTGGTTGCAGGTAGGGTTGGTGGACAGGGCACACAAAGTAACTCCATGCCGCAAGTCAAAATGCAATTAAGCGCAGCTACTGGATGATGATGATGATGTTGCTGTTGCAGTTGCAGTTGCAGCTGATGATGATGATGAGTTTGGCAAAGTTGTAAGCATCAACCAGCAGATTGTCAGAGACACACACACACACTCGCACACACTGACACGCACACACACATGCGTATATGTACGAGTATATTTATAAAGCGAGAGACCCATGAGCTGGGCGTTGATGTTTCGGGCGGAGTTGCACAGATAGAAAAAAACTACATAGTACAACAAAACTCGATTTCAGTTAAGACGCAGTAAAAAGTTGTAATGCAGCTTAAGACGGCAGCGCAGTCGCCTTAAACATAGAGGAAGCAAAGAACTGAAAAAAAAATATATAAAATAAAAGCTTTTGTGCTGGAAGTGGCAATTACACGCAACAAAATTGGTGGCACGAGGCTCAGACCATAATTTGTACAAATGTCTGCATGTACAGTTGCGAAAATAATAAAAGAACCACTCTCAAAAAAAATATTTTAAAAGTGTAATTTTTGCGATGAAAAAAAAACATTATTTTGTACTACGTCTTCAACTTATTTAAATTAAATTAAAAAAAAAACGAATAAAAACAGAATTTTTAAAATGTGTAATAATTATGAAAATTAACGATTTCTATATAGTGTGGTGCTCTGATTTATTCGCTACTTTTTTACACTTTCAATCCAAGTTCAAATAGATATAAATTTTTAATTTAAATGGTATTAATTTATAGTATATTTTGAAAAAATTGCAAATTTCATAGATGGTTTGTAGATTTGTAGGGAAAAATGTCAAAGTGGTTCTATTAATTTGTTCGCAACTGTATGGTAAACAGGCAGCGCTTTAGAAATGGCTTAAAAAGGGGAGCACATTTTTGCAACCTTGTAATTACCAAAAGACAATCGCAGAAAAATACAAAGCAAGAAAAGAGAAATTCAATATATCAACTAGATTAGATTAAACCAATTCTTCGTTGCGAAGGCTCGCTAAAAAGTAAAAAAATTAAACAAAGCCAGAAATATATATACGACTATCTTGGGTATACCGGGTGTAAAATACCCTTTAAGAGCGGTTTTAAATTTAATTTATTTATTTTATACTTTTCACAAGCATTTTTTTTCTGTCGAATTAATTTGTATCCCTTTTGCCTCCTTTCAATAATATGTTTTTAAATTTTTGGTATTTGTCCTTCGGGGTCTTAACTTGAATACTTTCAATTTCTTATCTTCTTATCGTAATGGAATTTAAATAAGTCTTCGTTTTGCTTTTTGATCGCAAAACCAGGCTTGATCTAATGTTCCTTAACAATCCAATAAAGGCGAAATTTATTGATCAGTTTTAATCAGCATAGTTAGCTTTGCAGTTTCGAATAAAAAAATTATCTTTGGAATGTCTCTTCAAAAATGCAATCCATAACCAATTTCAACGATATAATTATCATTAGTTAATCAAAATTATTTATTTATTATTTAAGTTGAGAATGTGCAATATAATGAAAAATAAATAAAATAATAAATATATCTTATTATCCGAAACTTAAAAATTGTCTTTTATTCGATTGTTTTTATATTTTATTTACTTAATTGTTATTTTATTTTTTTTTGTGAGTTTTTGCAGGATAACTTAAAATAAATAAATATTTCTTGTGAAGTTTATTTTTGCTCTATTACACAAAATCAGAACACAAAAATCAACGAATACAACAAATGATTATCTGTACAGCTTAGTCAAGAACATTTTCTTTATTTTTTTTCTATTATTAGCAAAATTTTTTTCCATCGATTCTAGGTCTTTCAACGGTTCTACACTTCAAATTGGCATATCCATTTTAGTAAGTTTTTTTGCAGCTTTGTTTTGTTTTTTTACTTAGTTTTGAGCAAAGTGTATTTACTTCTTTCTTAAGTGGAAAATATTAATTATTATTTTCTAAATTTCGGTATTTTAGCTAATGCTGAGAATATTTTCCTTCTTTGGGAATTTTATGCTCTTAAAAACTAATAATAATTATTTCAATTAATGCACTTAATATAATTATTAAACCTTAAACCAAAAAACAAGCAAGCTTAAATATTTTAATGATAAATAATTAAAAGTTAAACGAAATAAAACGATATTAATATGTTATATATATGAGCATAAGTATGAGCGCATTTCGCGCAGTGTATATGCAACTGCAAGCTACAACAAAGAAGGTTCTTAAAAGCTTTATTCATCGTTGTTGTTGTTGTCGTATGGCCCCAAAAACAACAACAAAAATAACCGGTTTGCCCGTTTCCTACAAACCAAGACTCCAACGCTGAAGTCTATCTGTGCAGAAGGTGGGAGACGGGATCAGGAAGGGGGTGATTTGACTTGCTTGTGTTGATTTGTTGCGCATGCGCGCGACTCTTATACACACACACACATACATACTAACAGATATACACATATAAATATATATGTACATGCACTGCACTGTGTACACCCTGCAGCGCTGCAGCTGTGCCAAAGAGCATAGCAAAGGGAATTGAAGAGGTAAATGGAGGGAGGTTGAGGAGAGATTACTACGACTGTTGTTGTTGTTGCTGTTATATGACGCTCGAGCAGCTACTGTGCACTTCTCTTAACGATCATGCCCGATCATGCTTCAAAGCTAAAGCCAAAAGCTCTCGCAAACGAGCACGTTTCGTGTTGTTGTTGTTGTTTTTACTGTTGTTGTTGTTGTTGTTGTTGTTGCTGCTTTTGTTTAGTGTGTGCTTTGGCTACCGTTTGTATCGCGAGCTTGGCATCGGTTTTTAGTATCGCATTTGGCTCATTGTCAATGTCGCAAATGCTCAGAGCAAAAAGATCGGCGCATGATTCATTTGTCGTGCTGCGCTCTGCTGCATGCAACATGTGCTGCTTTGGTTTTTTTTTTCGTTTTATGTGTTTGCCACAGATTTGACGTTTATTGCTGGAAATATGATTGCCCAAAAGGTACTCGGCCACAAAGTGACTGACTTGCCCCCAAATCCATTATGCACAATTTAAAGTTGCACCCACTGAGGCAAAAGCAAAAGATCAATGCTCAACGCTCATTGCCAGGTCAATTTATGTTAAAAAGAACGCTGATTAAAATTATCGACAATTTTATTTGCATTGGTCAACGCTAAAGCTTTGCATTGGTTAACGACTACACTGAGAATAAAATCTATATACATTTTGGTAAATGTAAAAATATGTAACATTTTTAGACTTTTAATTAAGTAATTTGAATAATTTAAGAGTTTTGAAATATTAAATAGTGTACAAAATTAATATATTTTTATTTAGCAGGCAATTGGATTTTTGCACTGTTTTTAAGAAATATGTTTCTTACCAATAGAAAATATTTACAAAAATTTCTTATTTTTCGAATTGTTTTTCTTAATAAAATAAAATATTTCGAAAACTAATAATAATAACAGAATAACTTAAGGCAATGCTTTTAAATCTTAAATTTTTGTTTTTCCAATATTTAAAATTAACTTCTAAAAAGTAGAGAAACTTTATATTATTGCAGATATTTTAATTTTAGGTCGATTTGCAAAAATTTAAATTTTTTCCCGAGTGTACTATTTGCAAAACGATACAAAATTACATTAAAAATATGGCTAGAGGGGGTGTGTCCCATTAATGTGTGTTTATTTTTTATATCTTTGTAAAAATAGCGATGCACGAGTTTTGTATAAAAGATTTCAATTTGTTTTCAAGGATGGCAAATGCGATGCAACCAGTTGCAGTTGAAGTTGCCGTTCCCGTTGCCGTTGCCGTTGCACTTGGGTCTCTGATTAAATAATTAGAATTCTATGACCCTGAGAGCTTATATCAATTATATGGTCAAGGTTGGGCACATAATGCCACTGAGTGCGACATGAGCAGAGCAACTGCTAAGAAACAGTTCAATATTTACTCTGGGAAATTTAAGTAGCCAAACAAGCAACGACATCTTCAACGACGGCAGCCAATGCAAAGAATGTAATAGGTAAATATCGCCAGATATATGAATAAATAAATGGAAATGTGTACACACACACACACACACATACACACACACACTCAGTTGTAGATTGAGGACACCTAGGCAAATAGAAAAAAAAAAAACTCTTCTTCTTCGCCTTCACAGCGCTTATCTTAAGCAAACGACACAAATATTATGAGCCTATGGCCTCTGACAGTGTCAACCAGGGAATTATTGACCTAAAAATACCTAGTAAAGTTTACAATTTGAAAATATACATTAAATACTAAGCAACTGTGACTTTTAAATGCTAAAATACGAGAAGATTAGTGGCTTAAATAAATATAGAACATTTCAGATATATATATTACAAATATATAATATATATTATAAATTATAATATATTTTTAAAATGTTAAAGTTAAAGTTGAGTCTTGAACAACAAATACTTTTATATATTTTTATAATACAATAATATTTAATTAATTAATGTTTAATTGCTTCACTGGTACAATATAAATTATTAAATATAAATAAATATTATGTTGTTTTGTAAAAGATAAATATATAAACAATAATAGTTTGAAGAAAGAAAGAAAACAAAAAAATTAATTTCGCCAATTTCACTGCCAATTTAGAAAACGAAACCATTTTGTGGCAACAAAAAGTGGGCAGAAGTTCAGTTCCTTATGCGGATATTAGAGAAGCGTGCCCAAATTAAATAGTGCCTAGAATGTTCTCGAGTTACCAAGGCAAAGATTACCTCGACTTAAAGTCCATTACAGCTTGTTACAATTGTCACGCTGAAGAAAACTTGTCAAAGCAACAGAAAACAGAAACAGAAAACAGGAACTTTGCACTAGACGCAAAGACTCAGATTCACCTACGTTCGTACTGTACCCAGTATGGATAGAAGATAGCAGCTAGCAGTTAGCAGATAGCAGATAGAAGAGGCAATCCAGCCGGCACATCCCAAACCAGATTAAACCGCAGATGGTTCTGTCAAACTGACAGCGTCTGTGAAACGACTTGATTGCGCATGAGTCCCATGAAGTCCCCACGGTCAGGCTCTGACTCTGACTCTGACTCTGACTCTGTCTCTGACTCTGACTGGGCTTATCCAGAGAGCCAAAGACAACAACGACGACGACGAAGACGACAACGTTCAACGTTCTAATGAACCCAAAAGATTTTACGCGCCAAAGGCTTTTTCCACGTTCTAAACTACGACGGACTCGTACAACTGCAAAAAAAAAAAGATGAAAAAACTAAAAGAAAAAAAAAAGAAAAAGACGAGGAAAAAAGGAGAAAAAAATATAAAGAAGAAGAGACCAGGCTGGGTTTTCTCTGTTTTGATACGCGCTTCCAGTCGATATAAAATTAAAGACATAATGAAGTGGAGGCAGCGACAACGCAAAGATAAATATGCACAGGCCAAAGAGTAGAAGAAAAAAAAACCATACACACACAAACACACATATGCATATATATATATGTATGTATATATGTATATATATATATAACTCGTTTGACCAGTCGACGGCAGTTGTTGGGGCAGAATCATCATAATTTTTACTATCAACTTGCAACATGGACACATGTGGACAGACGGACGGATGGACGCACTGACGGACGGACTGGACTGGCGGAAAGACAGACACAACAACCGATCCGATTGCGTGTGCCTTAACCCTCTGCTGATGCCACCCTCCTGCACACGCCTACGCTGAACACGTTGCCAAACGCGAGGGAGCGAGACAAAACAACAACAAAGCAAACCACACACATTACACACACATACACACTTGTTTACTAGAAAGAGAGACAGAGCGAGAGAGAGAGAGCGAAATGAATAAAAAAATGATATGAAAACAGGTCATTGCCTTAATGGATCTGAAAACAACTTCGAGCTGGCATCGAGAGTCTCTCGTAAGTAGATGCAAACCACGACGACGACGACGACGACGACGACGACAACGAACGCTGCCAGCATACGAACGAGAGAGAGAGAGGCAACGATGCAAGCAGCCGGGCAGGCAGCAGCGCAGGCAGCAGCGCAGGCAGCAGAGCAGGCAGCAGAGCAGGCAGCGAGCGATAAAGATTTAAGCAAATAATCAAATACATAAACAAGAACGAATAAATTGAAAGTGTTACCCGCAGCCCGAATGCTCTTTTTACTTATTTTGGCATTAGAAAGGCGGAAAAAACCCAATCAGATCAAAGGTAAAAATTACAAGAGTTGGCATAAGAAAATAAACATCTTTAACATGAGTCATTTTTGACTATAAACTTATTAGTATAATTTGTATAAAATAATAAACTGATTTAATAAGAGAATAAATTAATTGCTTTGATAAAAGGGAAAACATTTTAAGAACTTTATATTATATTATAAAATTATGTGACATTTTTTTGTGTTGCAATTTATATGCCCATAGTTCAAAGATAAATATATTAATTTTAACTACTCAATTTAATTTTTGTTTAACTTAATTTTATTTTTTTCATTTATACTTAGATTTTAAATAATTAAACAAAGTGAATCAACAGTTATTTGTTGGAGTTGTGTAGTTTATATGAGAACTGATAAATATTTAATAAATTCGAACTCGAATACATAATTAATTGGCTGAGTTTTGTAAAATGCTTAAGGCAAATTAAAAGTTGTGTTTAATATTGTCTGATTAATCAACATATTTAATACATAAGAAAGTTTTATATTAAATAATGTTTAGTTAAATTATTCAGTCAAAATATATATATATATTTTTAAGAAAATTTAAAGTAAAATGGCTTAAAATTGGTTTCCCATATTAACTTGAATTTAAAGAAGTGAAGATTAAAATCACAGAACATAAAGTCTAGTTTTTTAGTCTAGAAGTATTTATTTCGTTTTATTTGTTCAGTTAACTATATATTTATATATATATATATTTATTGATTCGCAGAGTATTACTTATTTCTGTAAGGGTATGCAAAGTGCTGCATGGGGGAAGAACTCGAGGCTCGAGTTGAGTCGAGTGGGACTGTCAGACAGTGAGTTGGGCAGATGGGTAACAAGAGAAGAAGAAGAAGAAGAAGAAGAAGAAGAGGAGTAGAGGCGACTTTCCAAACTTTACACAATTTAGATTTATTGTTAAGGCAGTGAAAACAAAGCAAAGCGCTAAGTAAATTGGGTTAAAAGTACAATTGTCGTTTAGACTCTAATTGGAGGCGTGCGCTGCTCAAAACCGCTGATTGCGCTGAGCCTGTCACAAGCCCAAAGGCCGCAAACAAATCAATTGCACAGCGAACAACGCAAAACCAACTCGACAAAAAAAACACAATTCAATACACAATGTACAATGTACAATGAGCTACTGTTTGGCGAGGTTGCCCAGCTGCCCAGCTGGTCATTCACTCAATCCCTGTCCAGACACGCCGCCGACTTGGCAGCTTGGACGCGTGCCAGCCTGCAGTCTGGAGTTGCAGTTGCAGTTGCAAGTTCCAGTTGCACTCGGAGCTTGCCCCTATGCACTTGGTCCTCATGGTACAGTGCCGCCATCATTTGCCAGCTGTTTTGCCTAGTCGTTGTGGCAGTTGCTGCTGCGCCCAGACGCCTTGGGGCACCAGCTCCTGCCCCATGCCTCTCTGACTCTGTCTCTGCCACTGCCACTGCCTCTGACTCTGATCTTGTGCCATTTTGCCAGTTGCAGTTGATCTGTGCAGTTGGGGCCAATAGATAAGCCGACTGCTGCTCGATGTTGACTTTGCTTATGTAATACTAGACTCCAACTCAGCTGCCGGCGATTTTCCGCAGTTGCCTCTTGCAACGCGTTTGTCTTTGCTGCTGTTGCTGTTGCATCTTCTTCTTTTCCTTGGCTGCTCTTCCACAGTTGCCGGGATGGCGTGTTGTTTTTGATAAATTGCCCAAGTTCAGAAGTGGAGTTGCAGCCGAAAGGGTTATGGTTTGTCAAGTGGTTAAGTATGAGGCACAGAGTGGAGAACGAGTGCCATCTGTCCAATAAATTGCCATAAAATATATATGTCAAAGCCAAAAGGTTATTTGCAGTCCTCCACCGATTTGGACAACTAAAAACATATCAGAAATTTTGTTGTTGCTTTAATTATTTAATTTAGTGGCTTCAGGTCAATTGAGTTTTTCTTATTAAATAAATAAGTATTATGTTAAATATTTAAGTTATTAATAAATAAATAAATAAGTAACTGAACCCTTAACTATAATATATATAATTCATAAAGGGAGGAATAAGGAATTTAATTAATAATTTGTTCACAGAAAAAAATAAAACTGAGCAATTTATTGTTTAAAATAAATAAACACATTTTCAAAAAGTTTTTTATTTCAGTTAAGCAAATAAATTATATATATTAATACCAAATATAAAGCATAAACAATAAATACAATTAATACATCTAAGATATATTAAATTACTTTATTTTTCCTAATGATTTATAAGCAATTTTATTAATTTAAAAATTAAATCAATATACTAATTTTAGTCTAGATAAATAAATATTTTCTTGCTTGCAAATTAGAAGGCGATTCTGCAACATTGAGTGATAATCACATAATTCCAAATATTATAAAGTATCCAAGAAATACGCTTAGAACACATTGACAGATATCAGGCCTAAGTATATGCAATTGTATTGATTGAGCAAGTTGAAAAAAAAAAGAAAAAAATAAATAGAAAGAAGAACTAGTTTCTTGAGAGGACGAGGAGGAGAAGGAGGAGGAGTAGGAGTTTGTTAAACCTGGATGGAGCACTTCATCCACATCCAGAATAGCGACAAAAACGAGGCTGTCTGATTACACACATTTGGCATTTGGATCGCGTGCAACGCGCTGTTGCAGTTGCAGTTGCAATTGCAATTGCAGATGCTGCATTGAATTACATTTAATGCAGCTGGGGACGCTGCAATGCTCTTGCTCTCTGTTGCAACTGGCGATCTGCAAGCTGCGAGTTGCAGTCGGGACGTGCACCCAAATTATCTAATTTGCAAAGTTATTGCTATTAATTGGGCGTAATTATTGCGTGTCGTCGGGGCTAAATGGCGCCTTTTATGCACCCATTGTAATTAGTTTCCTTTATTTCGCGCAACTTCCCCAGTTGCACTTGTTGCATGCCTCGTCTTCGGTGCTGCGCAGTTGTCAATTTTAATTGATTGTTAATCTGCGTCGCGTAAGCTCAGCATGATCTGAAAGGGAGCATGGGCCTGGACCTGGACCTAAGCCTGAGTCTGACTCTAAGTCTGAGTCTGAGTCTTTGCCGAGGTTAATCTTATAAACGTACCGAGTTAATTGTATTAAATACGCTCGATGGCTCATTGTTGTTGCTGTCCATCCAGCTGGATAGCTGGCTGGAGTCGGAGTTGGATACGGAGTTAATGAACCATTGAAGATCAAGGATAAACGACGTGCACATGGCAATTAGTTGATTTTTTATTGTTGCCCCTACGATAACTAAATATAGACAGAGGCCATAAATGCATAAAAAAGATATGAGACAATCGATGATCAGACAAGCCGAACAAAGCCTTCATCAATGGAAAATGGGCAATGGGCAATGGGCAAAACAGTTTATTGATACCTTTCCGCGGAGAGCTGATTATTAAATGGTTAAGTGAATAACATAAAAAAGCTCCTTAGATTATTGATAAAATTGATCGTAATTGAATACATGGCAATTTGCTATTTTGAGAAGTATACTTTTGGGCTTACTAACTACGTATTTAATGAGGCATAAAAAAGATTTCAATACATAGGAAAATTTGAAATCAAAGTTATAAATTACAAAATAGTTAAAATGAGGTAGAAATTAAATTTAAAATGTATAATGAAGGATAATAAATCTGTTTAAAGTGTTTAACATGTATTACAATGCTACGCGATATCATGAAACATATCTAATCAATCACTATAAAAATACTAATATTATTTAATAGCAGAAATAAATAAAAACCCGATTTACTATTAGTACTTTCTTAAACTATAAATATGTAAATAAATATACACAATTGTTGTAAACTTCTGCCTTGTCATTTCTGATTTATTAACAAGCTTTTTGAATAAATTGATAATTTATTAAATATAGTACATAAATATTATAAGTGCATATTGTGTAAAAAACGAGATATTATTGCAGTCGATTAAAATCGGACAGTTAGCCAAGGCAGTTAACTGAAACGTTAACAACGCTGACAGGCATAAAAGTAAATTCAGTTTAAAACAAATGGCATAATATTCAAGTTAATAAAACACTTAAAGCTACCAGTTTTGAATATTAACATGCATATGAAGCCATATTAATAGCCCTCGGTTAAAGTGGCGATCTCAGAGTGACGGGCATTAGCATAATCAGCCCAAGTCAGAGCCAGTCCACTCTGCAGACAGGTCAACAATTTATGCACACCTACCAGAAACAACCAGACAGAGACAGAGACAGAGAGAGAGAGAGGTTGAGAGAGTGAGAGAGAAAGAGAGGGGAGATCAGAGACTATCAGGCATCAGCTCGATAAAATAATTCAAACTTTTAATTACGGTGCAATGAGCGTAACGTATTTCAATTAATTAAAACCAATTTGATTGGGCGAGCTCGAAGCCATGCTGAGACTTAACTGGCCCACGCCTGTCCACAGCCTAAAAACCCGATGAACATTACGAAACCTACAATTTTGCGCGCCAAATTCTGCTGCGCAAAACAAAATATATTTTATTTAAAAAATAAAAAAAATAAATATTAATTTATTTATTTACAAGATAGAACAGCTATCTTTAGCTATTCACGCCGAACTTCTGTTACTCTTTGAGTCCAGAAAAAATTAAAAAAAAAAATAGTTCCCTAGGAAATCTGTTAGATAAATAATAATATCATATCAGCTAAGCAAATTGGATTTAATCAAGAAATATAATAATAAATAATGCTACATTCATCTTACATGCGCATTGGGAAATTCATTTACAAAATACATTTCTAACATGGAAATATTTACGTATTTAATATTCCTCCTTTTTTACTCCAAACCAATCCTCCTTGCTGACATTATTATTCATCTTAAGTTAAACTAAGCAAACGAGATATTTTTATGCTTAGCTTTATTACACAAATTAGGTTTTTCTAAGCCTTCTTCAAATATATAGAAAAAGGATCGACTTACAAATGAGATTTAATTAATTTCTTTAAAGTTCATCATAGCAAATTATGTTAAATCAACTAAGGTTAATTTAAGCACAAAATTTAAAAATAATTTTTAAGAGCATAAAAAGGTATTTCTTTCATCAAGCAGTTTCCTTTATAGCAGACAAACTTTGAAAACAGAAGAATAAATATTTATTTTTCTTTGTAAAATGTGTAAAGAATTAAGTCCTGAAGTTAAGTAAAGATAGACCCCATATTCCCGTTTAAGAATAATAAGATATAGCTTACAATTTATTTTTGTGATTTATTTTCAATTTTTTTTTTGCATTGCCACTCTTTTTTTTACAGTAATATATTCCATAAAATATAAAATATGCTTTTCGAAAATTATGGATTGTGTCAAATTCGTGTCAAGGTTTTTGTGCTAGCTGAGATAAAAAAATTAAGTTTGTAAAATAAATATAAACATGTGAAGTCAAAAATTGAAGTACCTTAGGAAAGGGTATTAAAACAGCTGGCAACGCTGCTGTGGCAGAGTCAGGTGATAAGAAGCTGTCGTCGGCAGGTTGCTAAACCAGCTGCAGCTGCGGAGGGAGGGAGCAGCGTGGGAGCTGCGCGGCGACTCTATTGCGTCGTTGCGAAAATTAACTGCCACAGAGCACTAAAGAGCGCAGTGGCTGCTGCGGAGTCAGGTGGGGTGGTGTGGTGAGGTGGTGCTGAGCCGAGTGCCACTTGGCATAAATGTTAAAAGGCTCTCTTCCTACACAGGCGTGAGCGGCTTCCGTGGATTCGGATTCGGATTCGGATTCCGCTGCAACTCCAACACCGAAACTCGGATTTGTTGTTGGCGCATTGGCCTAATACGAAAGTTGTTGCCCTTGTGTTGGTGTACGCGGTGTTGTTCGTGCCACAAGTGGCAGTGGCAATGCACACTACACAACCCAGATCAGCAAAAATCCAAAAGTCGGACAAATATAATTTATCTGTGCTTATTTAATATTTAAGATAATTTTAAAAAATTTAATTAATTTTCTCGAGCTAATAATGCGGTTTTTACTTTTACAATATATATAATATTAGAAGTAATTTAAATGGTGAAATGACAAAAAAAATCATCCTCATAAATAAATAATTTTAGATTATAGAATATAATTTTATATAGATTACAGATATAAAATTTAAGTGAATAAAGACAAATAAAACAATTATTAAACCAATTAATTTTCGTTACAAGAAAACGATTATTTTCCAACAACGATTTTGTTCAATAGACTTAGGCTAAAGCTGAAGAGTAATTAAATCCATTAAATTACTTACAACTTTAAGCCAAAAATATATCTTATTATTTGAGAATAAAACCATTCTAAACCCATCTGGTAAAGTTATTAGCTAATGGAAAACATGTAGATATTTATTTAATTTATAATTTTACTAATACTTTATACAAAAAGACACATTTCGAAATGAATATTAAACTTGTCGTAGAACATGCACATTAATTAACATAATTAATCGTTTTATTAAGCACTCAAATTTGTTTCTTTGGTTAAGTCTGTATTTTCTAATCGTCGAACGGGCAACTTAAATTAGTGTTTAATAATTGTGTTTTTTGCTGGCCAGTGTAACTAATGAGCTAACCAAGCACGTCACGCGTCAAACTTTGTACGTGTTGTTTCGTTTGTTGGTCAAGTGGGCAACAACAGCAGCTACTTCTACAACTACAACAACAACAATAACAACAACAACAACAACAACAACTGCAACTACAACAACAAAAAATGCAACACGCGCTTAATTTTATTGGACGTCATGCGGTGCGCATGCGCAATGGACTTGGCGACCTGATCCACCAACTGCCGTTGCTTATACATACATATATATATATATATATATATTATATGCATATGTGGATATATCTTTTTGGGCCAAATGGCATAATTGGCTGCCCCACTGTGGTTGTCGGGCTACCGTCTCACACACGGCTGAGGCGTTGCACGTGAGACGTGATGAGGCATTCGATTACACGATTTGTTTCCTAGCTGGACCACTGTGTTGCATTTGATTGATGCATGCCATTACCATCAATCAAACGGTAAATGCCAATACTCGCGATGACAAGATCTCATTGAAATATGAACTGACAATATTTGAATACCTGAATTAAGTTTTGAATGTTGCACAAATGTAAATTAAGCACTTTTGGATCTTTGATATCTCTGATATTGTAAACTAACTATAAAATCAAAAGAGACACACAATTTTGCAAATAAATAAATCACCTTTTGTATAGTAACCATATTACCCAAATAGTCGAGTTTAAGTTTGGTACGTAAAGTATAAAAGTTTCTGGTATTTCTAAAAAATTGTTTACGGTTGTCGGTTTAGTGTTGGCCCCCTTTTTTTTTTACCTGTATTTCCATGTATTAGTATAATTCAAATGCTTAAACAAATTGAGAATCTTTCCATTTTGCTTGGCAAAATTAGCTGCGTAACACTCTGGTACATTTTAAGCAATAAAGGATGTATTATATATGTAAGATTATATTATCTTCGGCTTACCAGAAATATATATTTTCATTAATAAGATAATATTATTATTACCCATTTAAAATGTAATACGAATAATCAGCAGAATTAACTATGTAGCATCCAGCAAAGGTATATCGAAATCAAGAAAACGGTTTTCAGCGACTAGCGATCATAATCGGGGATACGCTAGAATAGCTGTATATGTATATACACTTAATGTTATACATGCCATGAAAATGAATCCTATCTGCAGAGCATTCTATATGCAAATTGATGTGAGTTTTCTAAATCTGACATTATTGAGATACCTGTCAGAAGTCAGAAGCATTAGCTTTTGACAAACACTGGTTGGCCGGCTGTGTTTGGCTGTGTGGGCTCTAAATTATGGAGCCCATTTGCGTCACCAGATGGAAGATTGTCGTTGGTTAGTGCATTAACTTTGGGTTTTACTGCTGAAATCAGATTTTCGATTCAATTGCAAATACGTGTGGCGAAAAAAGTGTGGCTCGTGTGTGCAGCATGTTGCATGTGGCGGCCAGTGGGACGACTGTTTGTGCAGCAGGTTTGTGTCTGTTTTTCTGTTATTCTGTTTTTTCTCGTTTTTTTTTATATTTTTATTATTGCTTTGCTCGCGCTAATTTGAGCAAATCAAACAGCCCACAAGAGCAGCGGAGCTCAAGAAGGAGTTGAAGACTCCGCGGAACCAGTTTTCTGATTATTGTTGTTGTTGTTGTTTTAGTTGCTGTTGTTGTTTAAGTTGTTGTTGTTTTAGTTGCTGTATCACTGCGTGCAGTTGTAAAACACCTGCTACAATTGATTAAATCACAGCAATTTATTATTAAGATTTTTTTTTAGCATTTTGTTTTGCGATTTGTTTTTGTGTGTTTCTTTGGCAAAGACCATAATAAAAAAACTATATGAAAAATCGAGGTTGATTGATTTTCGAGGTCTTGCGCTGGCTCGGATCAAGCATTGTGGGTGTTCTCTCTACGTGAGCCTCAATTTGTTGGTCGGCCTATCGGGTTAGACACTGCGGCTACCAGTTTTGCCGTTACTTTTGCCCATTTTGCATAAATCAATTGCCCGCTTTTTTCGCAACACATGTGGCACGTTCTAACGCGTTAATTGGGCTTTATTTTTCATGGGATATGTGTGGGTTGCCTCCACTTGATCGATGCGATTGGAAGTCGATTTCTTAAAAGACTTTATACGCCTTTAAATGAGTGATTTTAATCGAATAAATGAATACTTAATTTAAGAATGATTTAAAGTGCAGCTTTACATAAAAATATTTTATATATATAAAAACAATGAAAAATATTTTGATAATTGATTTGTATAGTAAAATATTGAGGCAAATTTATAAAGGTGAATAATTGATGTAATTATCAATTGTTTTCTTCTATATAAATTAGAAATTCTTTCTAAACAATAAATATCAAATAAATAATGTTGATAATGCATTGTAGAAAAAAAATTTATATTTATAAAAATTCAGATTGATAGCAGAGTTAAGATAATCTGATTTGCGCTTAATAAATAGTACTAAGAATTAGTTAGCTTGAGTTTAAAATGCTACACATATAAAAAGAAATACAAGGAAAATTAAATTATTTTAATTGGTGTTAAATTTATTTTATATAAATAAAAATATTTAAAAGCAATCGCTATCTAAATTCAAGAAAAATATGACTAATGCTTTGAATTAATTATATATTATTTCAATTTAGTTACAAATTATCTAACTATAAATACGGTAAGGGGTAATATGCCATTCTAATATAGTCACCTATTTAACAGTTGTAAAGTTAAAAATGTAAGGTTACTGTAAATAATTATCAACTGCAAAAATGTTGTTAACAAGAGCGACGAACATGAAACTCGCAACAGACACGAAAATCGCGTGACGGAAATGGACCCGGGGATCTAATAAATAGGCTGGTCAATCATAGCGATAAGTCACTGTACGAAATGAGGTTGGCAGTGGTACTCCTAGTCGCCCAGCAGGTGCTCTATATTGCGGTAAATAAGTATTGATCGAGATGAGAGTGAATATCAAATCCGAGATCTCAAAATTAGCAGGCGGAGCAGGCCTACGAGGTGAGCAATGAGCAACTGGAATCCTTTGAGGGAGAGTCGGAGACGCTCGTGTCCTTCGACAATCTGAAGACAATTGGACGCGAGCGAGCAATTAACGGTTCATTTTCATTCTCTGGAGATATGGACGACGATAGCTTTAAGGTGTCGGTGGAACTGTACTCCGATCCCCACGGCGATGGCGACTTCAAGCGGATGGTCTTCGATGTTCCACAGACAAGCATTTGTGAGTGCTTCAAGAAGTTCTACGTGCAGTTTGTACAGCCCTCGCTCAGCGGTGGCGAAACCACAAATTTCCCCTTGGTGGACGAGGACACCTGCCCCATCCCGCAGGGCGAGTTCTACATCAAGAATGTGCAACTAAACACAGAGGAATGGCCCGAGCAGGTGCCTCGCGGCGTGCTCAAGGTCATCATAACCTTCTTCTCCGGTGACAAGAGTGTGGG
This sequence comes from Drosophila longiperda, assembly GCA_035042125.1. Classification (NCBI taxonomy): domain Eukaryota; kingdom Metazoa; phylum Arthropoda; class Insecta; order Diptera; family Drosophilidae; genus Drosophila; species Drosophila longiperda. Next base: position 1,968,265 of record JAWNLV010000130.1, read on the forward strand.
CGGATTAATAGTGCTCCTCAAGATTGAGGATCGTCAGAGTTGAATATATCTCTTTAATTAATTAACAATTTAGAAATAAATACAGTTCGATAATGCGATCAGTTTTAGTTATATTTATTTATTTGCTTTAATCGAATCTCAAATTACTCGCTGGTGCTAAGACAAACAACTAAGTTGCATCAATTCCAACTGACGACAGCTACACAGGAGCCGACACAATTCATTAGAAGCCCAGCCATCAGCAGCCCATCAAGAGGAAAACATTCAAATAGCGACTCACACGTTGCAGCCCCAATCTTGGGCGATAATAAAGCATTTATTGAACATTTACAAACAACAAAAAGCAAAAAAAAAAAAACAAAAAAAAAACAAGGAAAAGAAAACAGATTTAAAGTGTGGAGAGTCACGAAATTAAATGAAAAGTGCGCCAAGAAAAACGCAGCAGGAGATATTTTACATTTTCACGGATGGATTTCCCCAGAAGTGACGGGCCGCGATCTCTGAATTTATTTATAAATTCATTCACGACACAACGAGGGCGGCCTCTGCCTCTGCCACGGCCTCGGTGTGGCAAGCAGCAACCAACACGCGCCTCTGCCACACACTAAAAATAGAGCAACAACAGCGGCAACAAAGACGACAACGACGACAGCGACCAAGTCAAATGGGGGATTTTCCGAAAAATGAAAACGTCACCTTAGCTGGGCATTAGTTTAGAAGATGAAGAAGGGGCCACCAAGCCCAGGTCGCCTGCTGCCAAACATCTGCGGGCGCAACTATTTCAGGCATTTTCCAAGTAATATGCAACACATGTTCAGCCTAGGATCGCACTGCTCGCAACTTGGGGCATGCTACTTGCTACTTGCTACTTGCTACTTGGGGTAGGCCGATGCGCGTGCGCCCCATTCACCAGATGAAAATCCATTCTCTGTCAAATGCGGCAGCAACGGACTAGCGTCAAGTGACAGTTTGGGGTGGCCCCGGCCTTCTTGCCTCATGCCTCATGCCTCATGCCTACATGCAACGCCAGCTGATGTCAGGCATGACATTAGATGATGCTGTACCATGATAAGTCCTGCAGCCTCAAAGCCCACTCGGCCCCCTAGCAATGTCAACCCATGCATTTTATGTTGCACAATTGTCAATCAAATATGTTGTGGCACTGTTCCGACAACTCCACCCAAATCTTGTACAGTTGCCACAAAAGCCACTTTGAGGAACATGTGCATTTATGAAATTAATTTTTCTAAATTTCATAACTTTTGTGTGCTCCAAAAATAAGATTGTAATAAAATATAAACTTAATGAAAAAACTGAAAAAACGTACAGAGAAGTTTCCCTTTAATCTTACTTCCAAATTTGGTAACTATAGCTGTTAAAGTGCTGGAGATATAGGCTTTTATCATTTTGGGGGATGGAGTGGGCGTGGCAAAAACATTTTTTGGAGTAGAATCTTTTTAATCTACCATCTAAGCTTGGTAACTTTAGCTATTAAATTGGTGGATATATAATCTTTTGTGGTTTTTGGTGCGGGAGATTTTTCCTTCGAGTTTTTACCTTTTAAATTTGGTGGCTCTAGCTTTCAAATTTTGTGAATTATACGATTTTATCTATTTACACCAGCAGGTGTATCGGTTTGGGGATTAGGATCCAATTGTTTTTATCGATCTCTTAAGGAAGTTTTCAGTAGCATACTTTAAATAAATCATTAATCATTTAAAACATTCTATCTATTTGTATAACTAGTGTTCAGAATATATAAAAATAATTTAATGATATGCGTATGAATAAACTGCAAACTGTGAAATAAATTAAGGTCAATCATAAAAACATTACAAAACTTAATTGAAGCTTAAATAATAATTATTCGATTGGCTGCTTTACCGGAAATCAACTCGATGAGAATCGAAATTGATTGAGTTGAACTCAGCAGCTAGTAAATGCATATTTAGCACTCATTTTCTGTGCATCTCTTGTTTTTATGTCTTCTTCTAAATTGTACAAATTTGATTTTTTCCAGAATTTACACAATCATTTAATGGCCTACAAACAGGGTCATAAAAAGAGATGCAGCTGCAAGCGCTCAACATGCCCCAAGATCTCGGCAAGTGGAGATGTTGTTGTTGCCACTGCCACTGCTGCTGCTGCGGCTGCTGCTTTCCACAAATCAAATCAAAGCATACAAATTGTTTTCAACAGAATTATGGCATATCTATGGCTGGGAATGATACGAAGCGACAATGATTAAATATTTGAAACTTCTGTTTGCCCATTAAAATGTCGGAGACGGCGTAGAACTTTAACAATTTTATTAATGGGTCGCGTGATTTAATGTCTGCCCCCATATCTGGCTAAGGGACCTAGAAACGACCATGGACTGCAGATGCTTGGAATTGGAATACATTTAGTTGTTGCCCTTTCGGTTCTTGCCTAATTGCATAATGATTGAGTTAGTTGTTGGGATTGGTTTATGATCTGACCGCTAATTGGACCAGCTCAAATGTGTGGAGAGTACAGTTGGCCACTTTTCAATTGGACCAGCTCAATGCAGCTCTAATTGGCTTCCGTGTTTAGCTGCAGTTTTTGGGCATCGACTCCCCATGGTGATAATGAGCTGATCCAACTTTCATATACATCTCATATCATAATTGAGATTTTTAACTTTAGACCTAATTATGAAATCACAGGATTAGTTTCAGTCGGTGCACGTTTCCCACGATTTCTAAAAACCATGATTTTTCCAAGATTTGATAGAAAATCTGAATTTTGCAATACTCCACTGAAATATTTCAACAGCTTATTGTGATGTCAACACAAATTTTTACACACATATCTAAATTGCCGCATTGAGTCATAAAACTCTGCTAATTGAACACGAGCTGTGCTCCCGAAGCAATTAAAATGTGCCCTCAAATTAAAAACAGGGCAAATCATGGCCATTAAATAATCACAAATCGGGAGCATCTTTTGGGGGTGCCATCGATTTATGGGGCTTGCCTCTTGACGCACAGAGCTGTAAAAATGTCGAAAGCATTTTAATGGTTGTTCTCAATATTTTTACTGTTTTACGCGTTTGCTTGCAAACATGTTGCCAATTTTTTCAAATATTTCGTCCACTCAAATATGGAGTGGAATTGAGCCAAAAGTCTGAAAAGCTTCAAAAAACCGAATGAGAGAAAACGTTTTTAATTCTGTCTCGAGACACAACAAAAATACATAGCAAAATAAAAAAATAAAAATTTCTCTTTACTATACAACATTTTAATGCAGTAGAATTTTATATTTTTTTGGTCAATCCTAGTTACATTTCAAAATGTAAAATGCTAACAAACAACACAAAAAAAAGTGTATTCATTAAACTAAAAAATAAAAATGTAAAACGTTAATTTATTATTTTACTTTGAATTGAATCTTTATTTAATCATAATTGGTTGTCGCTTTATTACAGAGTTTAAAATGTATATTTTTTTTCTTATCACTTATTTAAACTTACTGACTAAACTCACACAAAAAGCAAGTAAGAAAACAATATTTTTAGTTCTTCTACAATTTTGTGTGTTTCAAGATAAGCAATTTTAATATGAAGAGATTTGGTTGTCCTGTCTGATGCGGGGTTTTCCTAGGCTTAATGATGATGGAATAGGCAGCCAAAATTGGGAAAACCTTTTAAAATGTTAGAGTTTCCTTAAAGTATGCAATGATATTTTGAGATACTCGATAAGGAAAATACGTTGTAGGAGCTCGCCTTTCTAGTGTTGCCACAAAAAAAAACCAATTTACAGATAATAAAATAATTAATCATGCACTTGTCCAACTGAAAGTCCTCTGCACACACACACACCTCACACACACACACACACACACTCAGATTGGATGTGTGAGAGGACACGCAAACACCCAGCACATTATCCCTGACCATTAACTCAGCTGTCCGACGTGCTATGATTGATGTGTGAGCCAGGACAATGACTAAACAACTTTTGGCATTTTGCAGCACTGTCTTTGAGTCGTGCAAAAATCAGAGAATGGGAAAATCGCTTGGGGAAATTATGATAAGACAATTTGAGTTGGCTTGGCTTGACTTTTAATTAAACTTGACTCTCTCTCGTATACAAATAGATTCCCTCTTCCCCCTGCGCCCTTCACCATGCGACTCTTATTTTTTTTTTGTGCGGCATCATGGTAAATAAGAAGCGCAGCTCATTAATGCAACGGCAGATTTGTGGCATGAATTATTCATGTGTAATGGGAGTAGAGTGCGAGTGGGCGTAATTGTGGGTGTGGCACTCAGCAAACCCAAATTGGTTGGGCATTCTGCCAGTCAGCTGGCTGCTCGGTGGCCATTTAATTTAGTTACTTTTTGGTTGAGCCATTATATCCTCAAGTGGCACACTTATTGCCGGGATTTGGGATCGGTATAGGCATAGGTATCGGGATCGGGATCGGACAATTCAAAATTGGACTCAAGTGCTTAAATAGTGGAAGGGATTCGTGACCAACACGAAAAAGAATTAAGTGATTTCAACAGGGGTGTTCCCTTGTTATTAGATGACTTGCCAGAAGGCCAAAGGATAACAGGTGTTGGACAGCAGAAATAGTTGTAAGCAGGAAGCGGCAAGCGGAAAGCGGAAAGCCGAGTTTAATGATGAATCACTGTCAAGGATTTGGATACGGCAAAATCAACTTGTAATTAGGGCCAACGAATGATATAAATTTATTGTTTTTGGTTTACTTTAAGCCAAGCAAATTAGCGATTGCCTTTTGGCCTAACTTCCCCTTCCCACCACCACCTCTAAGTATTGAGTATGTATCGAGTTGCAGCCAATTCTGCAACGCGTTGCAACTTGGACGATGATTTATGTGCGGCCGCACCTACATTTATGCCATAAAGTGGCCATAAATCACACCAACAGGCAAAACTGCGACTCCGCAGACCTGCCAGCTGCACTCCCAGCTACGTTGAAGCCGAGAGTTGAGAGTCGAGACTCGGGAGTCGATAGCCGAGTGCCGCAAGCTGCGTGCTTGAAGCCAGAACTAGACACAACTGGCGGTGCCTCCAACTAGCGGCGAGGAGGCATGGTGGATGGAGGAGGGAGGAGGGTTGGTGCTAGTGCCAAGTGTCTGTCAGAAGGCAACAAAGCACGCAGCAGAGTCGACAACAAATTGATATTTTTAACATGTGAGTTCAAATAGATAAAGTCAATTGATGGACAGAGAGTAGGAAAATAAGAAAAATCAGTAGCAAAAACGCAACAGACACACACAAACACACACACACACACAAACACACACACTCACACACACACATACACACATGTCCAAATGCGTTTGCTTGCTGGCATGACAATTAGCCGGCGGGCTGCCCAGAGTGACGCCTCCAAACAAAGAGACAAGCTGCGAGGGCTGACATCGCCTCCAATTCCGACTCCGACTCCAACTCCGCCTTCGACATCGCCATCGCCTTCCCCTTCGCATCCCTCTTCTACGGCCACAAGTTGTCAATTTGTTGTCTTTAGTTGCTGTCTTTCTTGTTTGGGTGTTTTTTTTTAATACACTTTCTTAGAGTATTCTAAATTGCTCATTAAGTTTGTAGCAGCTTAATGAAGAGCTTTTTGATGCCTAAGAGAAACATTTAATGCAGACTGCAACTGCCCAGGATAAGGATTTCCACTCATAAAAAAAAAATCTATAAATTAAGTTTCATTAAATCCATTTTAAAAATAAAAGTTAATTAAACATCAATTTAATTAATCACATTTAATCAGTTAGGTTTTATCTGTGAATATTATTTGGCAAAATTGTGAATTTAATATCTATAATATAATACAATAAAAAAATAATGTTGAATTGTATATTTGAATTTGAATTTTTATTTAGGCTAGACTGAATTTGGTGTAAAAAAAAATTATAACTGAAAGTTCAAAATATTTTTAATTAAAAAAAAAATAATATTTTCAAATTATTACTAAAATTAACATTAACATATGTTTTTGTGTGTAAAAAATATAAATGTTTGCGCTCTTTTAGTTTTTCTTCTTTTTTTTTTTATTTGTAAGAGCATTAAATGTTCTGCAGCTCAATGATTTTTTGCTGTTTCTTATTAGTTTTTTGCTTTTTCGAACACTTGTCACAAATTGCGCAAATTTATTTTACGCGCTAAATGCAAAACGTGCCCGGCCAGCTAAATGGCAAAAATTGCACTCGTCCATTCGCTGCTGGCACTCACTGTGCTTTTTGCTTCTCTGTTTTCTGTTTTCTTTTTTGTTTATTCTTATTTATACATTGGCATTGGTTCTTCTATTGTCAATAACTGTGCCTTCCCTGAACTGGCCCACCCACAAGATACGCATTTTGAATATGTTATACTTAAATACATAAATATGTATGTATTTGTACGTATGTATGTATGTATGTATACACTTGTTTATGAGGCAGCTTAAGTGGTTGGCAACTCTGGCTCTGAGTTTTTAACCCTTTCGGCTGCCTAACAATGCGTAAAGTTTGTCGCCGCTTTTGATGGATTACAACAAGTTGGAAGCTGTTTGCTGCCTGTTTGTTGGTTGTTGGCTGGAATGGTTGAATTTTGCTTTAACACTTTTGCCTTTTGTGCTCTATAATTATTTATTTATATATGGCTGTTTGGCATTATACAATTTATTTCAGGTCTACCGCTCGACGTCTTTTCTGTTAATTTTATGCCTTTTGAGCAGCGCCTTTTGATTAATTGCCACACTGAAGTGGGAGTCACAATCACGAAAGGAGTTTGAGAAAGAGCTGAATTAAAGTTGCAAGAATGATCATAGATTACCCTTAATATCCTCCTCGTATAACTGTTACGAGGCAATCCAATCTATGGTAAATGAATTTAGTGACAGTTGAGGCTACTGTTTGTCAATTATCCTGTACCCGTTTTCTTTAAATGTACTTTTTTTATTTTTATGCACAATCTAAAAGGCAATTTCAAATTAAATGCAACTGCCAAATGCCCAACGTCACGTTGATTAATGATGATGGCTCCAGTGAGGCACCAGAAGAAGAACTCATGTCAATTATGCCATTTGCATCTACAATCCCAAAAATTGTAAGCAATTATTAGACATTTTTCTTGTCTTATTTTTGTTCTGCCACTGATGGATCGTCGCATCGTTGACGTCCAAGATTATATTTTTTTGTGGGCAACAAATAGATAAGAATCACAACAAACAGCAGACAGATGAACGGGGCAAATAACAAAACGATCAACTGAAAATGATTAGTCAACAAGCCTTGGCCAGCAATAAAAAAAATTACTGACGATTTCATGAACAAACGCCTTTTATTACCCCACCAGAAACAAGAACAGAAAACAGAAAAATTGTATTCAATTTTTGATTTTGTATAGATGAAAAAACCTATTAACAAATGTCAATTAGATGACACAGGCGCAATAGAGAAAGGCACTGAATGCTGCACTTAATGAGAGTCCGACGTGCAACAGATACAAATAATGATAATGATAATGTATAAGATACAAGATACAAGTTACAAAATACAAAGAGATACACATAAAAGATATGTTTGTCATTTTTTTAATCAATTTCGTGGCAATGTTACAATTCTCAACTTGATGGCATCTGGTTGTTGCCGGCCAAATGATTTGTTGGCATTCTTCGCACTCGGCCCGATGACTCAGAGGCATGTGAATTTCTCAGATACTTCAGGTTTACCGTTGCGGGACGGGGGGAGTTTAGGAATGTATCTCACAGATATCTTGCAGCTTTAATTGAGCTGTGAAATGTTCATATCTTTATGTGGTCCGTAGAATTTTGAATTGAGACTACCTTGGTGGCATTAAAGGCCAATAAGCCAATTTGATTGCATTTCTCTCTCTCTCTCTCGTTTTACAACTTAATTTCCTGGTAGGGCAGCTAACCATAACCAGACAAATAGAATCCAGTTTGAGTTCCATTCTATTGCTTAACGTGTTTTTATGCTTGAAATCAATTTGTAGCACTTTACTCGAAATTAACATTATTATATTTATATGTTTTTCATTTTATTATTATGCTTGCAACACTTTTTTCCCTTTTCGCTTTATTCGCTTTTAATGCGACACGTCTGCGCGCTCAATTAAAACAAAGAATTCAATGAGTTGCTGTAGTTAAACCTTTTTCTGGTTTTTCTCTTTTTTGTAGCCCTTTCAGCCAAAGGTGTTGCTGGCCATGTGTCACTTGCCAAGCGAGTGAAGCGTTAACGGTTTTGTTCTAGCTACACGAGGCAAAATTAACGCCTCAAATGGATTTCAAGTGCGGCTGGCTAACTGAAAAGTTGTTATATATATGTATTTATATATATATATATATATATATATATATATAAATATATATGTAAATAGGCAACAAAAGGCGCGACAGGATGTCGTATGCTAAAAAATTTGCATACAAGACAAAGAGTCGGAGGAGGGGACAAATCACAGACGAACCAGCAATTGACCGCTGGGATATGAACCCATAAACAAATTACATGCGAACGGCATTTGAGGACGAGGACGAGCATCCGCATCTGAACTGGACACGCAAGCACCTCGCCAATTTATTTATTAATCGCATGTCAAGCGACAGGCGGGCAACTTAAGTGCCCCACTTCCCCCCCCTATCCACCAAGGAGGCGGGTCACTCGCAAAAATATTAGCACGTAAGCATTAAATACATTTTAAGCGGAAGAACTAATTAACAAGCCACACTCTGCAATGGGTCTGGCCAGACAGCCAACCAACCAGCCAGTTAGCCAGTCACAAAACCCAACTGCGCCAGACCAGAAGAACCAAACAAGACAAACTTGGCAACAAGCAAAAAAAAAATACAAAATAATACAAAAAAAAAAACTCATTAACACGCTCGAACGTTAAAAATGTCGCGTCAAAATCAGCGCTTAATATTTTTTATGATTAGCTGCCTCAACACGACATTTTTTGGCTGACATTTATGAAGCCAAAACAAAAGGAATCCAAATACTAAGAGACTGTATATATATATATATATATATATATATATATATATATATATATATATTTGTTAGTTGCTGCTGAGTCATGCTAAATTTTAGATGCTCTAACTTTTTTTTTCCAATTTATTAAACAGTTTGTATTCCTGATAAATGAACTGCATATTATTTTAGAGAACTTTATGAAGCGAACAATTTGCATTCCTTTTTACTTGGATTCATAAATGTCACAAAAAATGTGCTTCGTTCATGTGAAATTATAGATACTCTTTCAAAATTTGTCAAAATTATTAAAAAATAAATTGCTCAATTTTAGATACTCAATTTTTCTTCCAGATTGCCTTTTTTATTTCTAGGTAAAGATACTTTTACTTTCTTGTCAACTATTTTTAATTTTTGAAATATTTAACTTATTTATAAATGCAAAACATGTGCAAAAAACATGTTGCACGCTTTGTGGCAAGTGTAGAGGAAACTGAGTCGTGGGGCATTGGTGAAAATGTGCACACAAATTATTTGTTATTTGCGTAGACTTTGGCTGTCACAATAATATAGTATATATATATAGTATATATAACGACAGACAGGTGGCTTAAGTCGGTATGTGGGAGGAGTGGGAGTGGGCGTGACAGTCAAAGTAATCATCATAATACTGAACTACGCGACTAAAAACGCTAAAGACTCATTAATCGTAAGCCAGGCAAACAGGACATTTGTGGCATTTGTGCTGTGAGTCGCGACTTTTGGTGGCAGAGATGGTTTAATTGTCTGCTTTGTGCTGGAACAGCACCCACTGGGGCACTGTGAGTTGCACAGTCAAGGCAAATACGGAACAGAGGACATGACACCAGCGGCTGCGTCACTCAGTACTCACTTCTCAGTCCCAGTTCCTTCAATTTTTTTTTGTATTGGTGATAAGGTGTCTTTGACGACTCGTCGGGTTGGAATCTGGCTGGCAACTGCATCACGATGCGCTTTTATAAATATGACTATAAATTTCGCTGGCCACTGTTCAGAGTTTTATTTTTTTTATTTTGACTTCACTTTGGCTTTTAATTTCCTACTGGGATTTACGCAAAGGTATTCAGGATTTTTTGTGTTTTTTTTTTTTTTTTATATTTATTTTGTTTGCACTGAAAGCGTCAGCAGCAACGCTTTTAATAGCCCTCGTCCAGTCTGGAGCAATTTTAATATAAAAACTACAACAGCCAAAAGCAACAGAGGAAAACACAACCTTCTCTTTATATGCTGTGTTTTCAGCTTTGAGCAGCGCTTAACGCTTTGGCCAGAAAAAAGCAAAGTGAGATAAGCGCTTTAAGCCCTATTAACGGGCTTGTAGCTGGAGGACCATGTGTTTCGTGATCCTTCTCTCTCTGTATGTGTGTGTGCATGAAAAGTTAATCTAAGCCATTTGTAAGAGCTGCACTTTTTAAGCCATATTAAAGAGCCAAAAGGAATTTTTTGAGTAAAATCTTTTAAGAACAGAGTATGAAATTTTGGTTGAAAATGGAGAAATGAATAAAAACTGAATAGCCAAAACTAAAAAATCATAGAATAGAATAGAAAATATTAAATATTAGTTTGAAATTGCAAATAGTAATTATGAATAAATAAAACCTTTTGTAAATCAGTTTGAAAGTTATCTTTAGCATACAAAAATATGATTTAAATAATATATTTATTTCACTCAATTTTATTTCTAACTTATACATACATATTACGCATCCATTCTATGTCAATTAACCTAAAATGTATTTGTTTAGTTTTGTAATTAGTGATATAAATAACACATTTATTTTCATCTACAGCAGATATGTGACTTTAATGGATAGATAAATAAGTGTTCATTGCATTTGGCAAACCAAATTATCGCCTTTATAACTAACTCTCTGCACACTAACAAACCACTCCATCAATGCGAGAAATCTCAACGAAAGCAATTTATGCAAACTCCAACGATTCCACAAATACTCACACACAGAAATGTTTGGCTAACAAGCTCATTGCTCATAGACGGTGGCAATCAAATCAGCCAAAAACTTGTTATCGCCTCCTTTGAGCGACACCAAGAAAATTAATGACCACCCAACCAGCCAACCAGCCAACCAGCCGACCAACTTGCAACTTGCAACGAACCCAAAACGCAGCAGTTGCAATGTGTTTCTATATTAGTCATAGTCGAACCGGTGCAGCAAGGCTCATTTGAAATATGCAAAGCATATAAATTATGTGCAGAGACGGGGGAGGGGTGCACAAATTGTGAATGAATCAAAGGATAATCCAATTTATTTCACATTATGGGCCGCCTGCGCTTTGTGCCCCGCCACAGATACACCTAAGTACTGCGACACAAAGTGTGGCAACTTGCAAGCGCCTGCAGTCGAACTTCAAAGGTGTCAAGCCCACAGCTGCAACTGCAACGGCAACCCTCTCAACTGACTCCAATCTGAGCCTTCCAGTGCACTTTCAGGCAATCAATACGTTTTTGTCTCTAATATAATTTACTGACTCTAATGTGCGGAGTGAAGACTTTAAGCAGTGAGAAGGGGGCAGGGGAAAGGCACTTAAAGACAGTCAAACGATGTGATGAGTGAGAAGTGCCAAATTTGAAAGGGATACACAGAATGCATAGATATCATTTACAGATAAAATAGATAAAACAAAAAAACTAACTTAATTATGTAAATGCAGTCAAAACAGAATTTTAATCAATTATCAAATTAAATAAATTATTAAACTAAAATTCAAGTGAGGAAATATGGAATTCAATTCGATGTGCAGGGTATCTGAAAGTCGGGAAATCCTTTCGTGTTTGGTGTTGTTAGATCAGTTTGTATCTCTTTGCCATAACTCAAGTTTTTTAATATTTCACGCTCAAGTAACTCTGCTCAAAAGATTGCCAAAACGCAGGTCAGACCAGTCTATGCGGAATCCATACACATGTCAGTCACACTTAACCCGGGGCCATGAGAGAAGAGACAAGGCAGGAGCAGCAGGAGCAGGAATAGCAGCAGCAGCAGGGGTTAGTAGACCGCAGGAATTCGAAATCCAGATTTGTTTTGATTGCCTTGCGGCAAAACTTATTATTTTAAGTCAGCAAATGTTATGCGAACTTTTCATAATTTGAACGTTTTCCCAACATTTATTATATGATTTCCGGAAATGTTTTGAGGCGACGTCGCCGCAATTCAAATTTATGCGCAATGCATATGTCAACAGCTCGATTTTGGTGGAGAAAAAAAAAACCCAAAAAGGATATAGGAAGGAATAGCTTATGGATATATAAATATCTGTATCCTTGCTTGGCGACTGTTGCTGCTTTGGTGAAATTTGCATATTTGCATTTCAATTTGCTGGCTGAAATTTTGTGTGGTTAGGGAATCAACTGTTTCTTTTTTTTTTTTTTATATTTTTTATCTTTAGCTTTGGCAAAAATTTAATTGTCAATAAAAATTTACCGTGCGGAAAATTTGTTATGCAAACAAATGAAATTGAAATGCGGCTGCTGTTGGTTTATCGTGTGCACTTTTCATGCGATTCACTGGCTCTGAAAAGGCGAATCCACAAGGACAAAACACATCCAGACAAATTTGCATTATCTGAAAAGTAAATTGCAATTGTACAAGCAGATATCTTGTTTAAGACTGTGAGAACATTTGTTCTTTTTGAATAATGCATGAAACACGACAATTTTACAATCTCTAATTGAGTTAATTGGAAAATTCTCAGCTCAATACATGTTCGCGTTGAAAGGGTGGAGAGGGTGGAGAGAGAGAGAGTCTCGGGGAGAGTCTCGTTGCTGTAATTTTGTAATTTACATTGCTGGTTTTCAGTTTACACTTGCAAGCAATTAATAATGCTGCATTAGGGTTATCCATAAAGCTACCCACATCCACATCCACATCCACATCCACATCCACATCCTTGCCACATCCTTGTTGCCTGCATATGCACGACAATTAAGCAGGATAATTAAGTTTATCGTTCATTGGCATTGCATTTTGTCCAGCTCAACCAACACATCAGTCTTTCTCTCCTTCTACGTCTGCTCCTGCTCCTGCTCCTGCTCCAATATCCCTCTCATTTACCTAATGTAACACGTATGACAGATTACGACAGGATGCTCGGGCATGGAGCAGCAGGATTGGGGGCACTGCAGGACATGATTGTGCATATTAAGAGTCTGCATCTAAGTGCATTTTCAAATACAAGTTCGAAATTGCAAAAGTTATGTAAATGCATACAATTGCAGGCATTGTGGATGAAAAGTCCTACAGCCATGGCAAATACGATGAGCTGCTCAAGTTGCCATTCCCCCCTCCGACCAATCCTGGCAACTAGTAGTTCACACATTGGCAGCCGTATCATAAAATGCTGTAGTGTCATCAGGCATTAAAGATGCCATTGCTAGACGCAATTAAAAGCATTCAAAATAAACATTTCAATACCAGCCGAAACGATCTTAACGATGCCACGCCCCTTCTATCTATATTTTGCTCTTCTTTGGTTGCACTTAAACAGCTTTTGGCACCAAAAAAGCACAACAGGACGAAACATTGTCATAAACATTGCTGACATTAAGATAACTTTTAATCATCGTAAAAAACAAAAATCCGCCGACCCTTTTCACCCGTTGAAGGTCTGCGACGTAAGCGGCTTTTCGTGTCGCCATTCGCAACAGCAGAATGTTGCATACAACATATACAAAATGGAATAAAAAAAAAAATAACAAAATGGGAAAACAAAATACAAAAATATGTATTTTGGCAAATGGTTTTCCAACACAATCAACAAAAATCTTGGACAGACTTACCGACTCTGAGTCTGAATCTGATTCTGGCTCTGATTCTGATTCTGATTCTGAGTCTGGTTGCGGATTTCTATTTTAAATTGTGTTCGGTAGCTTTTTGGTGGGTCTGTTGGCGTCGTTGCCACGTTGCTGGCTTGTGGCATGCTGCGACCGGCGAAACGGAAATGTAATGAAAATTCAATTAAAAAATGGCATTTGCCAGATTTTACGAGATGCACTCGATGGATGGGTTCGCGGTGATGAAATCATTTCCATTAAATTCGCTTGGCCTGCAGTTGCACTAAAGATGAGAATTAAATTGTACTTTGACTGGTTTTAAGCTAAATACAACTTTAATTAATTATTTATCACATGGTGTGAATTTGTATACAAATAATAATTACACTCAGCATCCCCAATCTGAAGCAGATATTTTAAAATAAAAAAATCGCTTGTAAACAAATCGGCAAAAACATGTAATTTCACTTATCTGACATAATGTCAACAATTTTGAAATCTTCTACCCGTTTCACAAGGCACATTTAGGACAGGCACAGCCAGTAAATTCACATATAAATTACAAAAAACCAAAAAAAAAAATAAAAAAAAATTACCCCTTATCGTGTTGCGGGATAACAATAACAACGAGTTGACTTGTGTATCAAATAAAAGTCACTTGATAAGCCCAATATGCAACCCCTTGTTGTCAAAAGGGTGTTGTGCCAAAAATCGTATGCTAATCACACACACACATACACACACCCATCCGAAACGCCTTTAACACGCTTAAGCACAAACCAACGAGCCAAAGATATTTTTGGCTGTATTTCTGGTACTTTAGCGGCAAATGGAAATTGTGATTCTTTTATGGCCTGGCGCCGCTCGAATGATTTTTATGGGTTTTGCCAAAAAAAAAAAAAAAAAAAAAAATGAGCTGAAATGCCAGCAAACTGATTTGCATGTCTTTGCCAAAGGTTCCATCTAATAGAATATTAATGGTATTTACTTTTTGCTCTGGGCTTTGTAACAAGAATGGAGATTTGCGTTTTTTGTTATATTTATATTTATTGTAAGCCGTAAATAAATAAAAGTGAGAGAGAAAAAGTATAATATAAAATAAAGAGCAAATAAAATTAAATACAAATAACATTTAATTTATAAAAGAGAAAATCTGAGCTATGTGTTTTTTAAAAGATTACAATTTCAGCAATAAACAAAAACGTATATATTTGTTAAAAAATAATTAGTATAGAATTTGTAAATATTTGAATTTAGTATATTTGTTAATAAAAGAAAAAACAAATCGAATTAGTAAAATATAATAATGCATATAACCTTGATGATTTATTGTTTGCTGATCTTAAGATTTGCTGAGCTCTAATATTGAAGATGTGTCCACAGAAAGAGTATTAGATGTGCGCTATTAGAAGTTCAAATTTTTAAAGTATACCTTCTTCATTTCTGAATGCTTTGGTTTTTCAATTTATTTTGATATTTTTATTTGCATATGTAATAATTTACAGACGTAGTACAAAAGGAGTTTTCTCTGTGAATTGAATGGATTTTATATCGTTTCTTGAGCGTTGCGGATAGTATAAATATATATATATATATATATATATATATATATATAAATATTTAATGTGGCACTGCAATGAATAGGCAATTGGAGCAGGGCAAAAGTGTAGCTAAAAGGGAGCATTTAATAAACACTAAAATGCATACAAAATCTCATTTTTGCTATTTTAGGATCTGATTATCCCCACAGTTGAACTGTGTGTGTATATATGTGTGTGTATATGTGTGTGTGTAGCATTCAATTTCAAGAGCCATTAAAACCTATGCATGCAATTAAGTCGAGTGAAAATTTCATAAAGATAACAATCGACAAGAACAAGAAATAATATGCATATATATAGATATATATATATATACATATATAGTCGAGATCTATGGACATGTGTAGCTCTGTGGAGAAGGGGCTTGTAAAGAAAACCTGCAGTTGCCCGTCAGTCAACACTTCAAATAAAAAGGCGGATGAGGAGACCACATTAATTTGCATTTAAAAACTGTTTTTAGTAGCATCAACAACAAACATGGGGCGCACCAACCGAACAGCCATTAACAAAGTGTCTCCAGATGTGGCAGCAACAGCAGTAGCAGAAGTGCGGCACAAGTTGATATGGGGTCGCAGCATATTTAACATAAAAAGATGAAACGTTTATTATGATTGTTGGCTGCTGTTATTAGCCCAAGATATGGTTATGGGAGCAGCGCACGTCATTCTTCTTCTTCTTCTTCTTCTTCTTCTTGCACACAAATGTCAAATGGCAGCGGTCAGAATGTGTCCAACTTAAATGAAGCCCTATGCCTCCGATCCGAGTCATCTGCAGCTGGCCCGTGTGCCCAGGCAACGGCAACACAGCGGGGGCAGGGTATCGTCTGTGGCACTTACAATGATCTTGTCATAAAACGTTCAGAGTCATCAAAGTTGCACTTTATGCGAAACGATCTTTGTTCGACAATGTTTATGTTTGTTGTTGTATCTGTTGCTATTGTTGTTGTTGTTGTTGTTGTCGTTGCACGTGTTCATCGTCATCAGCATTAGCGGCAGTGTTGTATTAGGCGAGAACAGACAAACAAGCAATGATCGGACCAGGCCGACAACTGGCAACGTCTGCTGTCTTCTGTCTTTTGTGTCCGCCGGTTGTCTGTCTGCTCTTTGCACCCGGCCTAATCATAGAAATTATGTGGCCCCTGCCTTTGGCTAAATGGTGTTGCCAGTGCCATAAGCACTGGCTAATAGACAGCATGGGGTCGTGGCAAGCAGCTTTCTGGGCCAAGAGCTGCGGCGGAGCTGGTAATTTGAATACATATGGATACAATGTAAGAGCAAAATAGAATGAATAAGCCAGGCTAATATATCGTTTTGATTACCAGCTTAATGCCTACAATGGGAAGCAAACACAGATATTCCACTCAATAGCCATATTTTGTATAAACAAAGTTTGTAAACTGACAATTAAATAGTTGTGCTTTGAGTAAACAAACCGTTTAAACCTGACAATAATAGTTGAATGAAATTATGATTAATAATAGTTGAATGAAATTATGATTAAGGCATCAAAGTAAATTGTCTGAGAAAATAAATAAGTAAACAGTTCAGTTTTGGGATAATGTTTTCGAAGTATATTTATAAGTCTCTGGGGAGTATAGGACGAACTTTACTTCAAAGCAATGACAATTTGATAAATATATATGAAAATATATATTCAAGAATTTGAAATCAAAGTTTAATTCGAAGTGGAAATATGTATTATAATTACTATATTTTTATGTAGTATTAACTTAATTATTAAGGTATTAACTGTATACAAATTTATTTATTAGAGATAACAATAGAAAAAGAAATTTATGATTTGTAAATAATTTAAAAATAATTATGTAACGAAATTCTAGAACAGTTACTGGAGAAGAATTTTTCAATTTTTGAAGTGACTAGCAAGATCAACTGAATAATTTATACTAAAATAAACCTTTTTTATTCAATCTGTATTTGGAATAGTTGACAAATGTCGAGAATAAAATTTCCTTTAATTTTTTTTTTTTTTCATTTTATAAAAAGAAGATCATGTGACCTTAATTCAATTTCGCACTTTGTATATTTATTTTGTTAGATTTGCATTTTAGGACAATCTATCAGTATTAACAATTAAAAATATTGATGTTCTTAGCGGGACACACGGCATTTCCGTTCGGATTCTATCTTCAGAGCAATCCGCAAAATGACGAATTAATTAGAAGGGGAATAAAGATAGTTTGGAAGCACCTAGATTAATAGTAATTAAATTTGTATGTATAGCAAAAAAGAATATTTTTTTTTTTGCGTCTTGACTGATGATGTTGATAAATATAAATATATATAGATATAGATATATGTTTGAATATACACAATTTATGTGCTTATGCAACTACTTCAGATAATTGTTTATCGAATGCTGTTCGAGGCAAAACTCAAGTTGCCTTGCCACAAGCTACAAGCTACAAGCTGCATAAGAGTACAACAGACATTACTAGTGAAAACTTGTCCATTCCGATTGGAATTATGCATCCCTCCATCAATTTAGGAGCGGCACATTTAATATGCGAGCGTGTGACAGGCCTCGAGTGCGCCTCGAGTGTTGTCACACACATGAATAACTGATGGCATTACAACGATTTGGGCCCGAGTGGCAAGTGGCAAGTGGCAAGTGGCATGAAACCCGAAAAACACACAAAGCATAGCATACAGCCCAAGCACTTGACACTTGCCACTGACTTGTGGCATGAGCCGAGTTGACATGCTGCTGCCGTTGCTGTTGCCGCTGCTGTTGCTGCTGCTGCTGTTGCTGTTGGGTATTTTGCTGCCTCAACTCAACTCAACTCAACTCGAGATCAAGATCTCTTTCAGAGATCTATTTTCCTCAGAAAATTTGTGTGCTGGCTGGCAATGTGGGGACGCTGCTGCTGATTGCCTGTCGTTGTTAGAAAAATATTATTTTCTTTATGTTTTGTTTTATATTTCCACGCTGATTGCAAAGACGAGTAGTTGCAGTTGGGGCGTGCTGCTGTTGCTGTTGCTGCTGCTGTTGCACAAAGGGCAGCCTGCCGCTGTCAGTCAGTCAGTCAGTGAGTGCCGCGGGGCAAACGGCGCGCTTGAGTGAAAGTTGATGTGCATGAAAAGTTTTAATTGCGCGTCGAGTTGGATTTTAGTGGCAGCCAGGAGCTGGGTGGCACTTACCGCGCTGCTCTTTCAAGAAACATATTAGAAAAATAAAAAACAGAAACAAAACGATTTAAACACAAATTTTGTGGGTCATTTTTTGTAATGGCTCCGACGAGTAGTTGCGATAAGCGATCTCCATATATCTGAGACCCAGCAGCATCTCTGCTCCTCTCCGTCGTGTCAAATGAAGTGTGGCATGTGCTGAAGATGTCTTGCACTCGATGCCACGCTGGGGTGCAACAGCCACGTGCTTGGCTGCACTCGTCGTGGGCTCGAATGCGTAGGATCCTCCGATGATGCAGCATTATAAGCCAGACTGGATATTGATTATGAACTTTTACTCTATTCACATTTCCATTCCACGTAGGAGTAGATTACCCTTAAAGATAAGTTAACACAGTTTTCAAGCAGAATAATGGCACTTGCTCATAATTTAGACATACAAAATAGAATCCAAGGTTCCTGTACACAATTAATAATAAATGTCTTATCAACCAAAGAATTCAACTCTCTGAAGTACAAACAATTTAAAGCCATTTTTCCAAAAATCCCTAATGAACTGTGCCACACATTTGGAATGAGAGTCCATTAGGCGGCCCCAACAGAAAGATGCCAACACTCGAAGATCAAGTTTTGATTTGATGATCAGTAAACTGAGAAAGATTAACTACAAAAAGTCAGTTCAAATGGTCAAAAGCTAATAAATTACTCAGTGTCCAAAACCGCAGAGATCTACTCCAAAGTGTCTTTAAAGCTAACCAATGCCGTTTTATGGCACCTTTTTTTTTAAAAAAAAACAGAGATTCCAAAACAATACCAAGTCATATATCAAACACTTCTCAGGTATGGCAATTGAAAAATGTAGATCAAGTTGGGGCGATAAAAGGCCAAAACCGCCTTTCACATTAATTATAAGTTTTTAAAACAACATAAAAACGCACATTTTGATTGAATGCGCCAACTTTCCGGGAATAGTTTCATTATGATGCACTAATTTTGTACAATGATCGACCCCCAAGATAAATCATTAAAACAATTTTATTAAAATTATATCTTTAAACATTTCTCGTTTATGGCTAGTGAATATGAGACACCCAGCCCCAAAATCAACTTAATTGCCCCGCCTCCCCGATTCTCGGGAGAAATTCCTCATAAGTGGGTCGTCTTCCTCCATAAAGAGCTCAGATGTAAGTGGTTCTAAAACTCGCTCTTTACGATTCTTTCAGTGTTTTGCGACATTAATGTCGTAATTATGTGTGTCTGTCATACAAATTTTATTTCCACGTATTTTTCCAAATAATTACATTCTTTTATCATTGCTAAGCTGCATTTCTTTTAATTGCTTTGTTGATATTAAGGCTTTCTATATTCTTTTAGTAAGTTTTCTGTACACAATAAAGTGCATTTGTTGCTCACCAGTTCGCTTTGTTAGAATTGATGGTTTCCCAGTCTTTATAACAATCCATTTTAGACACAAGTTATAGAATGACATGTGAAATTGTGACTCACAATCGGACATCAAATACCATTTACTATTTTTTCACAAAGCTAATAGAAATATGCAGAACTCATTGAAAGCCAAACAAGTACTCAAAGCAGCTGAAAATGACATCGTCGAACCACCTTCAAACAACTGTACAAATATCCAACATTTCAACCCAAAAAAGAAATAAATAAAAAAACCACCCATTAAGTCCCTATGGTATTATCTCCACGGCAATGCAAACAAAAATACCAACCTAAAAAAAAAGTGATGGACAATCCAACAAATGCAACAAATGCAACACACTAACGATTTCATTAAAAACGCAGTCAACTAGAAAAAACTCAATTAATTTCAACGTAAAAAACTTGCAAGCGCCCCCACAAAGCAAAAAAAAAAAACATGTATATGTACATATTGTATATGTATATGTGTGTATATCCCAAAAACAAATTTTGGCTTTTTTTTTATATTTTTTGCAAATCATTCGGCAAACAATCAGAAATGTGCATAAAATTACAACAATGCAACAAATTGAGGGATGCGAAAGTGCAGAGATGACCACAGTGCCGAGGCCCACCATCAAATACCATCAAGGGTTTCCTCTCCATCCATTTCAGACCACCCCACCCCACCCATCGAACCCCTCTTCACTATGACCAAGTGCAGTGATATGCAAAAAACTGCATGTCATTGCGTTGGCAACGCAACTTCCATCGGGATTGGGATTGGGATTGGGATTCGCATTGGAATTGAGCACACATCGGGGTGCCAGCAGGGACCCCCTGGACTGTGCTGCTCCGAGGGCTTCACTTGTGTTTTTTATGTAGTTCACTTTTTGAAAAATTGACAGCTTGACCGCAGTGCTTGTGTGTGGATATATTGTTATTGTTATTACATTGCTGTCGCTTCCATTGTTATTGTTGTTGCTGTTGTTAACCTTGTTGTTAATGTTGCTGTTGCTGTTGCAATTGCAATTCAAGCGCAAAATCATTAATATCCTTTGGCCTCGCCGATCCCCACCTCGTCGCCCTTTGCACGGCCCTTGTTTTTTTGTGGTCGTTGCATTTGCATTGCGACCCATCGACTTTTTGTGAGGCTTCCACAATATTTGGCCCATTGTTTACTCGAACTTTGGGTCACTTAATGAACTCTCCTCCAGTTGTGTGGCTGAGTAATGAATATGCCATTGTTTATGTCGAATTGTTGTACACAAATTTGCAGCAAAGTCAAGCATCTATTTAAAGATATTTCCTCAACTCGATCAAAGTCAGCGAATTACAGATAAGCAAACACATCAAGCAACCCCCTTTTTTCCTAATACACTTGCCCCTGGTGCCACTCTGTGCACTTTCCGTGTACACCTTTCACTTATCCGATATTTCAGCAGCAATTACGGATAGACACAAACACCACTCAGCCGGGCACAGCTAAATATCTGGCTCAATAGTTTAATGAAATTATCAATATCCTACACGGACCAATGTGAGTCATCATTGCAGAACTAAGCAGCTAAGCAGGGGGAGAGTGATGAGTCGAGTACCCCAAGCAGACCACACCAAACACACACACACATATATATAATCACCTACTGATGTAAATACAATATTTTCAATATAACCACTTAACGCTTAAATCCCGCACATACACACAACACACCACACACACACACACACAACTGAGAGGACAAAAAGACAACCCTCGTCAGGGGTAGGCCTTGGTTACCCACATAACGTTATCTGGCGAACAACATGAATACTACTACTACATACTACCTACAATCGACTACCTTGTGTGCCCCTTCCTCTTCTCGTTGTTGTTGTTGTTGTCATCCGAATCACCCAAGTGGCGGCGACTACCGACGACCACAACAGTATCAATGCGCAAACTGTACCCAGTACAACTTGTACTCTGGGCAGGGGTCCTCTGCCATCAACCCCCAAATGCTCTGGCATCGAGGGTTAAAGTTTGAGACGACGACGATGACGACGACGACGACAGTGAACTGTCATATTTGCTTTGACTGACTGACTGACTGAGTGACTGACGAACTGCCAACACGTACGTTGTGGTGGTTGATGTGACTTACCAACTGACCATCTGTCATGGGTAAAAACTGCAGTGAGCCACAGACCAAGGAGAGGCAGGGGCAGAGTCAGGGTAAATAAAAAGCACGGCATATTTTTCAGCGTATTTTTTCCCATTTGCTTGAAATTCAAATCGACGACCTCAGCAGTGACAACTGTACCAGGGAACAGGAGCAAGTGTAGTACTTGTTGTTGTTGTTGTTGTTGTACTGTAGCAGTACAAATTTTGTTAGATTTTTTCGACAGACACGAAAATTTGCATAACTTGTGAACACTCGAGGAATTCCTTTAGAATCTCCCCTCGCTGCAATTCTCGATTCATTTGTGTGTCGGCATTTCATAAAGTAAATTTCTGTTTATTTAAATTTTTTTATTTTGTTTTTTTTTTTTGCTAGGGGTTTTTTTTAGGGGACAAAGGAGTTTTGTTTGCTAGGTTCGACTGCTGAGTTTAATTGTTTGGAAAGATTTGTTGAACACCGCGCTAAGATTATGCTGCATTTTGAGAGGGTTGAAGATACAAATGATGAGGGAATTTTAAGAATCCGAAGTTTAAGTAAAGTAAAGTTAACTTCTAGCCATTGCTGCAGTCTAATCAAACCCCACTAACTAACCACAAAATGCTTTTGTTCAACAACTCAAATCGTACAAATGCAACTCACTCACACAAGGCAGCCAATTAATTGGACGAGTCCAGGTCCCTTCGGACACTCTGGGCAGACTACACAATGCCTTAATAAAGAAATCATCAGCAGGAGAGGTGCAGTCCGAGTCCACAGAAGACCACATCAATGCGCTTTAGGTTTTGCCTGCCATTGGGATGCATCAACACTTCAATGAGTGCGACTGGTCAGCTGGCATTGGAACTGTGTTCCCTGCGCCTCAAGTGTGGGCCCATCAACACAATGAGGCACTTCGTCTTTGGTCTGCTCTGCGTTCAATGCCACCACAATTATTTCCATTTGATTGAGCAAAGAAGTGTGCGTGGAGCATTGCTTCTTTTTTTTTTCCTTCCTTCTCTTCTTTTTTTTTTTGTACAACAAGCTGGACACATTGTGGGCTGTGTGGATAGGCGGGCAGTGTGTGGTCATCACTTGCGACTGGGTCTGCATTTATTGCGCTATATGCTTGAGTGCATTCGCGTTTATGGACGATGACTATGATGATGATGATGATGATAATGATGATGGTTGCCGGAAAACTTGAGCAAGGCAGCCAGACCGGAGAATTATGCATATTGTGCATGGAGTGATGAACGATCTTGTGGCATGGGCAACTTTAAGAGCTTTAAATCTAGAATTAAGCGAATCCACAACAGTGTTGCCCGTTTTCTCATTATTTACTTGCATCACCTGCTGAAGCAAATATCTAATTTTAGAGTTGAAACCCTATAAATATTCTCGTTTTGTTATTCCCACTATTTGAGAAGTTTGCATACCTCGAACAGCTGTGCTTGTGCCTGATCAATTAAACGCATATTGCAAACGGTTTGGTTAAAGGTGCCCCTTTTTAGCCATTTAGTCTAACTGTTTTACAAGAGTGGCGAAATTTATGCTCAATTTAACACGCTAGCAATGTCACTCCAAAAAACCAATTAAATAAATTGGCGCAACTTCGAGTGGCAAACTATGACAATAACCATTCAGTTTGCCAAGCACACTCTTACCATAAGTAACCCGTTATTCGGTATTCAGTATTCAGTATTTGTTACCCGCAGCCAAAGTTGCACCCGCATTGCATTTTCCTACGTTTCTGCTTAATGAGTACGCTTTGAAATGGAAAATAAGCTAAATAGTTTAGTAGATGGCTTACTGGTTACTTAGTTAGTAGAATGCCTCAGTGTGGGTTGGCTTCACCTTTGAGCTGCTTCCACCTGGCGCTTAGTCACCCTTCTACGCAGTTATCCTTGACATTCTCAGCTACCTTTCTGCGAATTACAATAAAATGTTCCCATACAGTTTTTACTTTTAACGGGTTTTTTTTCCTTTGCATGCGTTGTTTCAAGCAATTATCTATTCTGTTACAGTATTGCCAACTTTTGAAAAGCTAAAGGTTTGTCGAGAACCATAAAATGTGTTGATTATATTAAAAAATATTAATGTGTCATTTTATTTATATACTAAACTTATTGAAAAAAATGGTATTATCATATATTACTATTACTAATAAATTTTTAAATAGTTTTTTTTCTAATACACTTATTTATATACAACTATTATAATTTTTATTAATATTGACTATGCTTGCAGTATTTCGGCATTTATTTTAAAAATTAAACACAATTGGTAGATTTCCCTTTAATAATTCAAATTGAAATCTTAACAGTTTTTTAATAAGTTCTAAATAATAAACACCGTTTTGTGAAAAGTAATTTATATAATTGAAAGAAAATAAATTGTAAATAGCAAAGAAAATTAAAAAATAAAATATATTTGTGAATAGTTTTAATAAATTCATAATATAATTTATAAATAGTAGGTAACATTGGGTAATTACAAGTAAAGCTCGCCTTACTTGGCAACACTGATTGGTAAACATATTCAAAGTATTCCGCACATATTCGATTGTGAGTCATTTTTGGTTGTCTATTCAACTTAAGAGTTTGCTAAACAGTTGCTGGTTTCACATTTAAAAGTCCCATCCATCCATCCAGGGAGTACTTATTAGAAACGGTTTCAATAAAAACAAAAACATTCTGCTGAGCCGCCAGGCAATTAGTGTAAAAAGACAAACAACAACAAGAAGAACAACAATTGAAGCACTTGAAATGTTGCCACTGTCAATGCCACACGACCTTTGTTATCGTTTGGCGATGTTGTCAAACGCAAAAGGCGCTCGAGTGGGAGACTCCCAGATTCAGAGTTGATTTCAGTAACAATTTTGTATAAAATTAGCAATGCTGTTTCTGTTCTGTCTCTTGTCATTGACAGCTTGAAATTGTTCAATTTGCGTTTGGATATGCAAAATCAGGGACAAGACACTGGCGCTGACACTGGGAGACACTTGAGACAGACTACAGTAGTAGTTGACTACAAACAACAGACACAAGTTGCAATTAGCAGTGTAAACACCCTCTGGAGGGGGGGAGGGTGGATCGCTCAGCATTAATGCGGCCAAATTGGGTAGTAGTAATATCGCTTCAGATAAGAGTCGCCCAAAGTAGGTCGTAAATCGGTTCGCCGGAGGGCTGTGAATTGAGGCGCTTCTGATTTATATGGACGTGTGGTTGGCGCTTTTAAATAAACTAATTAAGTTAATTAGCTGCGATTTGGGTTCGTGTTCTGCACAGCAACTCACAGCAACTCAGAGCAACGTGGCCAACGTCCTCTGGCATCATTATGAAAATTGCAAAATTTTCAGCAGCTACCGGTTAATATTAACGCATTATGCAAAAGACACAAAGAGCTCGATGCGAGGGTAAACAGAAAAGTTTATGCAATGGAAAACACGATGGAGTTAATATATTTTATTAATTGATGTACAAATTGTAAGAGATTTTGATTCTGCTAGTTTACAAGTTCATTTTTATAATTTCATTATTAATTTGATTAAATTAGTCATTTATAAATCTTGATTACATATTAATGATAATAGTTTAATAAAAACTTTTTTAGAAAAGCTATATTTATATCAGGAGATTTTAGATTTTAGTGTTAGGTATATCAATATATGAGCCAGATAAATTATGATTTCAGTAATCTTAATAACTTATTAATAAGCAGTTAACAACCACCTTCGTCTGGCAGAAAAGTAGTTGTGCTTAAAAGTAAAATTGATTTATATATATTGATTTATTTAATATCAACTAAAGTCAATCGGCATAAAAATGCAAGAAGTAAAATAAATTTATTTAGATGAAAATTTAAGTCAAAAATATATATTTATATATATAATATTATATATGAGTATAACAATATATTATTAATAAATCTATACAGAATTGAAATCTCTGATATTTCCTGTAATAATTAAATACTTGTTGCTAGATAAAAAAAATGCTCAGTCTAACAGGAGTTGATGATTAGTCAGCTTATTAAAATAAATCCATATAGCTTAATTAAAATATGAATCAATATTATAACTTTTGAATCGACCCTCTTGAATAACAGACAAAAATCCAGAAGCAACCAGGAAAAAAAGTAATACAACGCATTTTTAATGGATTTTTTCGATGAGTTCAGAGTTTGTGCGCGGTGTTGCACTGTGGTGGGGCAGTTGAGCGTTTGTGCAGCGGGGCGGTGGGGCGGTGTGTTGAAATACTGGCATTATGCGGTATTATTGTTGTTTGTTTTCACAGAATGGCCTGACACCAGGCAAACAAACAACGGGAGGGAGGTGTAAGAGCAGCTCAACAGTTTCTTTTTTTTTTTTTTTTTTTTTGTATTAAAACCTGCGGTCAGGGCGTGTTGCAGTTGCAGATTTGTACACGCAGCCATTAAAATGGCACTCGGAGGCGACTCTGGACCAGGTGGTGACGACGCTGACGACTGAGGATTGCGGATTGTGGACTGCGCGTGGCTGAAGCGTGAAAAATGCAACAGACATTGCCAAAATGCCATAAATAAGAAGAATACCAAACACAAAAAAGAAAAACAAAAAAAAATAAATGTGTTAATAACACTAATTTGTCTGCGGTCAAAATGGTAATTTTTGTGGATTTTCAGTTGGCCGGAATTGGGTTTGGGCTTTGGGCATTGAGGTTTGGGGTTTGGGGTTTGGGGTTTTGCGTGCTGATTGCCAACGGTTTTCGCTTTGGTCAGTAGGTGAAAGGCAGAGATAATGAGATGTAAACGACGAGGCATTGATTGATGTTGGATTTAAATATAATTGGGTGCAAAATGTGTGGAAATAAAGCAGCGCAGAGGTGTGAAAGGATGCAGCCAAACGTGAGCCAATCCAAGCAAAAACGCAGCCCATGTGGCAAATTGATTCTATTATTGGAATATAATAAACCGAAGCAAGCACTTAGCATTATTTGGTAGCTTATCCAAATGTTTTTTGAGTAGCATCCCAAATAACCATTAAATTCTTTTTCTGCCCCCATCTCTTGCGACACACACACGCACAGTGCATAAAGTAGCGCCAGTTAATTGCCATGGCAGAGTGAAACTAAAACTCCAACCTGAGTCCAAGCCGGATCCGATGCATGTCGCGACACCAGTCGCCTTCAAGACTCTTATGAACATCTGGGATCACTTGGTGGCCTGGTCGTTACTCGTTGCACGTTGCACGTTGCGGTCGCTCGAGTCGCGTCATTCTATGTTAATGGCACTTATGTACTCTCGTCTAGTCTTGCCCCCCCGTTCATCTCTCCGCATTTCTCTTGTACTTAATTTTCCACAATTTGTGGCTTCAACCTCTTCTTTTCCTTTGACTAATTCATGATGATTTGCTTCGTTCTTTTACATTAGAGATCTGCGGCCGTTGCATGTCTCGTGATTTGAGGCAATTTGGTAAAGTGTCTAGCGAGGTTCTAATGTTATGACCGGGGCCAAAGTCAAAGAAGAGGCCGTCATCGTCTTGGTCGTCGGGAACCCATACAGACCACACCATAGCCTCCGAATCCATTTCAGCCTCTTTTGTGGTGATAACGAAAATTGTTTATAATGAGGTTCTGCGGTCTACGTTCAATTGAGTTTACTTAATTGTTGCAATCGGCCACTGGATTTACGCTCTGCCACAGACGGCAATTAGACCAGAGTCTAATCTGGCCACGTCGTAGGTAGAGTCTCTGACTGGTCCAGGACAGCGACACCGTCTCCCTATTGATTTGACTCGGCTAATGCTCAACTAATTGAGTAATTTTTGACTACTGTGTATCAATCATTCAGCTCCCTGCACCCTTCTTCTCTGCTTCTCAACTCGTTTGGCTGCAATCGTCGTTTCATGGCCTTTTCTCAGCTGGGCATTGCGAATCTCCCAAAGGCGCTTAACTTAACGCTTATTGTTACAAATTTGCTGGCAGTTGTATCCTTTTACAGCTTCCCAGAAGCGGACAATCGGTTGGGTTTGTCGGTCGTTTGGGCGCTATTCCTTTGGGTGACATGCTTTCACTTCTTAACCAGGCAATCAATCATTCCCTTGACTTATGTATTCTTCTTCTTCTTCCTCTTCTTTCCCCCAGCCTCTTGTAATCTGCTTGGTCCAGTAGTTGCTTATCGGTAGATAAATGTGACTATAAATCGAAAAATTATAAACGCTTAGCACTGACCAGCCGAGCTAAGCTACCCTCAAGAGGAACCCATTTGCAAATACACACACCGAAGCCAAGAAATACTCTTACCAAAATGTAATTGGGATTTGCTGACAAACTCAATCAGCTAGCTGATATACAATGAGGCTATTCCATTGACCAAGTCCCGAGTTTTTTTTAAGCCTTTAACAAATCCAATTGTTGGCCATTTTTTACCAATTCAATTGAGAGTCCGAACGAGGCGAAACTCTTTTGCCATTTCGATAAACAGTTGGAAAATTTATGCATTTATTTTGACATGCGGCATGATTTATTAACCGTAAGTAATTTGTAATTTGTAAATATACACTGACAGTGGCAGAACGGGAAGGGTATATATATATCAGGGGAAGGAAGCTACCCCTTCTCATTTGTGTGGCTCTGGTCAGTCAGGCTCTCTATTTTTGGGGGTAGAGTTTTCAAAAATGTATTTGCATTGGCACATTTGTAACCGCAACGAATTTGTTTGTAATAAAAATGTAAATGCCATCGGACGCCACTTGAAGACGAGTTTCCACATAACAAAAACAAAACCAGAGAAATGAAAAAAAAAACAACAGAAACAGAAACAAATACAAAAACCAAAACGAGTTGCAAAAGAAATGAAATACGACCGCAAACTGACACTTGAGGATGAGCTTGGACCGTGGGTAACCCTTTCGGTTGACCAGATCAGGATAGGGATTGCCTTTTGCATTTGCCAAGTGGTTGGGCAGCTTGGATTTATTTCACTTTATCTGACCCACAATGCCATAGCCTTTGCTGAGAAAATAAATGGGATATTCATCTATCAATGGTTCGTTTGGTTTATATATTTTTAAAGTAAATACAAATTTGAATATTTTTGATAAGTGTACATTTTCTATGTATATCGTTTAGCTACTTGTCGCCCAAGATTCTCAGCTAATTAAAACGCTGCTGGGGAGCAGTTTGGAGCTCTTCAATTTAAGAACATCCCGTTTTCCCCCTTTCAATGGTTCAAGTGTGTTTAACAAACACGCAAAGCGTGTAGCAACAAATGTTGCCCCTTTTTTTCATCCACTGCCACAAAATCATTTGCGAAGGTGACGTCTTTTATTGCTACATTTTGAGGCTATTTTTAGCGGCAAGCGCAAGAGAAGAAAAACGATGAAAAGCGAAAACAGTGGAAAAAAAATAGACTAGAAATTTAAAATAAATTGAGTTGCCCCGTTTGAGCAGCGTTCCGTTCCCTATCTGCCCGACGGATTTCTAGGCTACAGAACGGGGAACGGGGAACGGAGAATGCCCGCATTTTGTGCTGTCTTCGAATGACTTATTAGGATTTTATCTGGATTTTGTGTGCGCGCCTAAAAACAATGAAATATGTTAATAATTAATTAGTTTTTTATTTTCTGAAGTGTTGCTTGGGGTGTTTTTTAATGCTGATGACGATCACAAATTTACACATAATTTTCGTTTTAGGAGCTTAGCTGTTGACATTTTTGTGGGCATGTGGAAATATTTTGTTGTAAGTGACAGAAAAAAGTAAAATAAATTGTCGAGAATATTACAAAATTTACAAGCGAAAACAAATCAAGCCTTAAGCCTACGTGGTCGTAATAAATTGGGCAAGCCCGCCCATAGCCAGAAACCACACCCATTTAATTACCCAAACAACACTTGAAATGCACTTAAAACAATAAATTAAATGGGTCTATAAGCAGCTAGCGAAACTATCAAAGATACTTAATAAACAAATTTTCACATAAAATTACAATTTGGGCAAGAACCCAGGAAGTCTCAGGAAGAGCAACAATAGACAAAAAAAAAAAGAGAGAGCCACAAAAATCCACTTAATAAAATTTATGTGCAGGAGTGGCACACAGGACACACACACACACACACACACATACACACACATGCATACACATGAACCCACAGATAAGTCGAGGGCACGCCGAAACATGCACATAAAAAAGATAAAGTGTCCGAGAACCCAACCACCTCCCCGCCCAGATGTTTGTAGTTTTGTAGGTGTGTAAGCCAGGCGAGTAATAATTATATTTTTATTGGACATTTATTGCCCAAAAACGGGCAACATTTTAATCAAATTGTCGAGTGTGAGGAAGTTCGCTTGTGGGTTTCATGTTCCGGAACTTGCCCCTTTTTGTTTAAGGACCTGTGGCCCAACTAATTTATGTTTTCCAATAATGCACCGGCATTGGAAATGATCTCGGCTTGGGTCAATGTGTGATTGAATCGCATACCAAGCCGCTGACATCGAATTGCTTTTAGAAATGTGTGTGTTTATGGAGCAAACAATTCCGAAAAACCAAATGCATAATTTGCGCTTAACGAATGCCCAAAAAAAAATGATTTGTAATTCAATACAAACGCGGCAATTTCGGGTAGATGAGTAAGTCACTTTTCAGCCGGATCCCAACAAAGTAGATAGCCGAAAACAAATAAATAAATAAATCGCGCTGCTAATTAAAGGCCGCTGCGCAGCAGGCAGACGGCGGCGATCTTTTGAAGAGGCCCAAAATAGGAGCAGAGTAGCCAAGAAAATAACACTAGACAACAAAACAGAACACTTTTAGTGGGGTGAAAATTCAATTGAAAGAAAGCGACACACGAATTGACATGAGTAGCAAATAGGAAAGGGCAACACTACTCACTTATGCACATACATCTTGAGATTATAGACTTCTGAATACTCTACTCTTGAAATATTCTGTGGAGATAAAAATCATGAAAATTAGGATCTTTAAATGCAATGGCTAATAAAAATTGGAAAATATATTACAATCTACCAAAATATTTATTAGTTTTTATTAAAGGCTTAACATATTTGTAAAAATTAATATTATTTAGTTTTATTAGATATCTAAATATCTTTTTAAAAACCAGTTGGTTCTCGTCTTAGCAATGTGTGAAAAATTGACTTAAAGAACATTAATGACCTTAATTTGTATAGCTTTATATTAATCCGTTGTTAACACAATAATATTATAAATATATAGTCGTAGTAATTAGCAAATCAAAATCACATCATCATTGTCTATTAACTATGAAACTGATTTATTATAACTACTTGGCTAATTTGAGCACTACAACCCATATTCGAATTGGATTAGACTCGACTTTCACTCTAAATAAAATAGAAGAAACATCAGCAAAACATAAGGGCAAATCGAGACCCCCTGTCGAGTTTTTATATAGAAAATGTTTTACTTTGATGTGTGTTCCGAGAGTGTGTGTGTATGTGTGTGTGCGTGTGTGGATGTGTGTGATTGTCGGGTTATGCTGCTTTCGATGCGTTGAATTACATGTTTCAGTTACACGCCACATTGGGGAGAACTTGGGGGGGGGGGGGAAAGGGAGCGGTTGGCGGCAAGTGTTAAACTGCATTTGTCTGAGTTTTTGGCATGTTGTTTGACTGGCTAGAAATTACATTTGTCTCTCAGAAATGCCACACAATCAGGTGCCGACAGGCAACGACAATGTCGAGTGGGATATTACCTTACAGATCCAACAATCGACATACGAAATATGCTAACGCTGACAATTGACAGATGCAATCGGAGCAGCTGAGCATCTCTCCATCTCCCCATCTCTCCATGGATCTCAGTTTGTAAATTGCATTTCGTCAAAGCATTCCTGTGGCTGCTTTTGACAAAGCAAAGAGTTTTTCCCCGTCTTTTTCATTTTCTTTTTTTCGCCGTTTAAAAAATTGCTCACAATAAGCTTTGACAGCCGCCTGTCAATATGCAGATTGTTTCCACGCTGACGCAGTTACGCACGATTTGCCAAGAATCTCTGCTCCGACATGACCATGTGGCGTCTCTAGAAGCTCAAGTTCAAGTGCGTCATTGTCATTGTCAGTGATTGGCTTTGTCTGAGTGAATGTCTTCATGAAATGCGAGTATCTTGTAGCTTGTAGCACTTTAAGACTTTTTTATGTTATTTTTCAGCCAACAATTTATGCATTTGATTTTGTAATCACTTTGTCACACTTGAAGTTAATGGAACAACTGGACAACTTAAGTATGGCGGAATGTCAATGCCAAAATTAATGACAAAAAGAAGCGATGACAGCACTCACTATTTGTGGCAAGCCCAATTTTGTTTTTTTGTTATGAGATCTGAAGTAACTTATATAGTTAGTAATCTGTCAGATTAGTCGAATTAAAAAGGCTATTCGCTATCTGAAAAATACGGAGGGAATTGCAATATCTGAACACAGCTTTAATATATATAATTTTAGGAAAACATTAACTACAGTTGTGTCGCTAAACAGTAGCCGACTACTATTATTATTTTTAAGAATTAGAATAATAATAATAATTTTAATTTTAAAATGTTTTTAAGTATTATACGACCTAAGTACCTGTGATAGATCAGTTGATCATTCCGTATAGTTGGTAATCTTTCAGAATGCTCAACTAAAAATTCTAATTATTAACTTAAGTCGGCAGGCAAAACAATAATAATTTGTTGTTAATGCTTGTTCTTGCTTAATTTTATGAAATCAATTTAAAATTACTTTCAGTGAAGTTATGTTTTTTTTTTCATATATAAATACTAATAATAATAATAATTAAAAGATATTATCACTCAGCTGTTGTTTGGCTTCGTGACGAATCTTGGACTCAGCTTAACCCTATGTTTTGTTGAAAACAATGTTCTCTGTGAAAGTGCAACCATTTGTAAAGCCCATGAATAGCAACAATAGGAAGACATTGAAATCACACAAGAATTAATCACAGCAAATTGCGCAGAAAAAGCCACCAAAAAGTTCTGACAGCCCTGCGAGGATTAATCATCTAATGCGTTTATGCACGAGCATAACAAAAACTTGAAATTCGTCTTGCCACTTCAAAGCCAAATAATTTGTAAGAGACACCACTGCTACAGTCTGCCTGCATCATGGTCCAGACGATCCTCCAGACAAAGCGGCGCTCGAAAAATAAACCAGCATATTCCCTGGCCTCTGGTCAAGGTGTTGAGTGAGCACCTTCTGCTGGAAAAAAAAAGAATAAGAAAAAAAAGGGTACGCACCACGATGACAACAAAATGGCAATTAATTGAAACATGAATTATTAACGCCATGCTGCCACAGCCACAGCCACAGCGGCCGCAGTCAATGCTGCAGCCACCCATTGTCCATTGTTGTTGCACGAACTGAAAGATGACCAGGTAAAGTTGCAGAGGATGCTGATGCTGGAGACTCTTTGACGAACTGTATCATTGACTGACTGACTGACCGACTGATGTGCTGGACTTTTGATGTCGGAGCTGCTTTGCTTTTGTTGATTTATGAAAGTTCATTAATCTTGCCGAATTCTGTTTAGTTTTACCCATCTCCGACAACTATGAAAAAGCGCAGCAAATGCGTTGTGAAAAATATTCATAAAATCTAAAGAAAACCAACAAAGTTGCTCGGTCAAGTTTGTAGTAAAAGTCGAGTTTTTTTTTTTACATGATTAATTAACAAATTATTCATTGCGCTGCTGACGAGTAGCCAAGGAACTTTAAGTTCAGAACGTGAGAAACTAATTGAAACGATCTGTTTTACAGATTATAAACTGAACTTGGCCAAACTGCTGCAGGATATAAATCAGTAAGGAGCATCCTGGAATCATTGATCTATGATGTATTCTATTAATATAGTCTTTTGTTGATCCACCCACAGTTTGTGACTCGTCATCATAAATCATGCGATTGGTAGATGTGTGCATGTCTAACATGGATTTCCAAGTGGAATGTTAAGCATCGTTTCTGATTGGAATTTGTAAAGTCAAAAAGCATAGCTGACACTTAATTATGGGATGCAAGCGGTGAAGCGTGCCAATGCCCAGCCCTCCCTCCACTCCACTCCACCCCTCCTCCTACTAATTTGGTTAGACCCCAACAAAGAGCCATAAATCTTGACAAAAGATGCGCCCTCGAAAAGAGACAGCGCCTAGAGATTTAAGGGTTCCCCAAAACACGCGCCATGTCACTGAAAAATTGCTCGAAATGTTGACACAACTATTCAAATTAATTGATTTAATGCCACTTGCACTCGGTTATTAATGAAGTTTGGAGTGCAGCTCTAATTGGAACTAGAAAGACAGAGGCGACATTAGAATTTCCATTTCTCATGCGACGAAATTAGAATTTGCTGCAAACCCAAATGGTGCACGTGCTGTGGCTGCCACTCCTCAAATATATATATCTATGTGTTTTAATAATTTGCCCCCCACCTGACGACAGGATAATGCACTCCAATACCAGTGCCAAACCCCCAATCCCAATCCCAAACCCAAACTGTTCAAACTGTTCTTTTAGTGCCTTTCTTGCGACACTTTTCAGTGTCTCAAATACTCGGCAACACCTGCTGCACTTCACTTCCCCTCCTCCCGAATACCCCTACGCACTTAAATTCTACTACTACTATTACTTAAAGCAGTTTAATTTTCATTGCGTTTTCTCACTGACAATTAAATTAAAGCGCATTATGGCAAATTTATGACAGCTTAATTTCATATATTAAGATTTTATGACTTTGGTTGGAAAGCTCGTAAAACTAAAATACAGCTGGCTTCTCTTGCAGCACACAGATATTTAAGCAGTAAATTAGATTAGCAACTGGATAATCAAACCACTATATATATATATATATATATATATATATATACTGTATATTTATATATGTATATGCACTGAACTACCACAAGAATCATCGCCACTCCCTCGAATGCCATTCAATCAGCAACCAGGTAGTCGAATAGCCTTTGGACCACCTCCCACCCACTCAGTGATGAATGACGACGTATCTTGGATCTTGGCCAAAGGAATTCATTACATTTCAGATTGGACACTGCGAGGTTTGCACAACGAGTTTGCAATTAAGATCTATTAATGTCAAATGCCGAGTTAATTACTAAGTTTGTTACTTTTATATATAAAATAAATCATTTCTAAATAAGCGAAGCCAAAATTGTTTCAATCAGAGACGTTTTTTCTTTTTTTCAGCAGTACATTTTTATTATTAACAGAAAATATTAAAAAAAAAAGTAACCTCTTACTCACTGAACACAAGTCACATAAAAGAAACAGTCAGGAAATATTTCATTTCTCAATTTTAGAAAAATGTATTCTGCAATTAAGAGAAGAATAAATAATAAATATTTCTTAAAATTTTATTTTATTATAATTAAATATAACAGATCAGCTTCATTATACCGTTAACTATTAAATGACTAAGAAATACTTTCAAAGTAATTAAGTAATTTTTCTTAAAATATGATAACTTTATTCCTTTGTGACTAATGTTCCCTAACAAATAAATTGGTTTGAAATGGTCTCTCATTATAATGTGACTAAGCAACACTCTCTTAAAATATTTAAAGAATATTTATATAGTTTAGTTGTGATTAATTTCAAGATGTATTTTTGTATTAGGTGACTCAGCAACACTTTCACATCGATTCATCTACTTGGAAAAGCTTCAATCTTCAGCTTGTTGTCCTACCCTCGGATGAAATTGCAACGCTTTTGGCACTGCAGTTTCTTTTATGCGCTGCCGTTGACAGTCAAGTGAAAAATGCAACTCGCCCGCCGGCGTCCCATTGACATGACGATGTCGAAGTCGAAGTCGATGGCGTTGAGAATGAGAATGACTATGGAGATGGAGATGGCGATGGCGATGGAGATGGCGATGTTGAGATGATGATGTGAATGACGTTACGTTTAACGGAGGCAGCGTCGACGACTGTTGGGGCCATTAGCGGGCAATTGCGCATAAAAGTCACGGAGACAGCAAACTGACACTGCGGATGCAGTGGATAGTTTTGCTCTGCTGCGGCTTGGCTACTTGGATGTGGGCAGGCGATCAGCCAATATTAAATAATGTTGTTAAATGCGAAGCATTGAACCGCTTTGGGAATCGCTTTGCCGGCTGCCTTCTGACAGGCAATGGCTAAATAAATAAATAAAATGAAATTAACTTTGACTTTTCGTGTGCGGCGACATTTGTCTGTCTGCTGTGCATTTTGTGCTTTGTGCATTGGCATTCGATTTTGCTGCCGGGGCCAAAACACAAAGGTGAACTGGCGATAACATTGACGACGACGTTGACTCTGACGATGACGATGACGAAGACGAAGATGATGGCGCTGGTGGCGATGACGCCAATTGGCAGTTCACAGCGGAGAGCCATAAAAAATCGCAGCTCGTTTGAGCATTTTGTGATTTGTGTCGGTTTCCACTGCTACTGCTGCTCAATCGCGTGATTCTTTGCCAGCCATTGTATCGAGTTAATTTATTGATGACAGACGCCCGATAAAAACCAAAAATGTGAATTGTCATTAGAACTCATAAACTTGATTGACAGTGGCAAACCAATGTCAATAGCAACAGCAATGGCTAACGATTAGCCGACCACGTCTGTTGAACTTTCTCCCAGTGCCATGAATGAAACCAAAATGCTTAATGACCACGATTGGAATAAAAACTAAATTGCATTATTATTATTTTGCACTTAAAACATATAATATTTTCTAAGCAAAGTAAAAATATATATTTAAAAATATGTAAATAAAAAAAAAATTAATATTGTATGCGTAAGAAGGTATAAAAAAATATAAAGTTATTGCTTTCTTCAGATGTAACGCTCACTGTCCGATGGGTCGGCCTTGGCATTCCCAGGCCCATTTGCATAGCATCTCAATTTAGAAGAAATGCAGCACATAATTATGTCGCTTAAAAATGCACATAATTCAACGCATTTTCCGCCTTAAGAAACAGGTTTAACGCCAGCTGAGAAAATCGTATACAAATTGTATTTAATATTATGCAACAGGATCATAAAAATTTCCGCACCATATATGACCGTTGGTCATAAATATTCAAATTTCACAGTCTCAGCATCCGAAAAGCGTTGCACTGCATCAATCATAAAAAAACAAGCTCATTAAAAATCATAAATAGGAATTTGGTTGTTTTCTTGCAGGAGCAGAATGCTGGGCAGCATCCTGTAGCCACATCCTGCCCGGCTGACCACGATTTGCATATAAAAAGCATTTAAACGCAACAAATTGCATGTAAATTGTTTTTCCCGGCCAAACTCGCCACTAATTATGCTCATTCAGGAGTGTTGACATAAATCTCTGCATTCGCAGAGGCCTCTTCTGTCCTGTTCTGCTCCGTCCTGTCCTGCGGAGGGGTGCGACAAACATCGCCATCCTCTGCTGGACCAGTGTGTCCTGTCTATAAATTTGAAATTATTTTCGGCAGCACCGCAGCCCGAACCAGAACTCCCCACCCCTCCCATTGTCAGCGGCTTGTCCTAACAACGTGTTAATGTCGTCCCGGTCTAACCCTTTCGCCATCCGAGTCCTCTCGGCTCGTCCTCGTCCTCGTCCTCATCCTCGTCTGCGTACTCGTCAGTGCTTGACACTAATGTGCCGCATTACAAACTGTTGAGCAATTTAATTTAATGTACACTCGGAGTTGCCGAGTTCTTTTTTCCATGTCTGGGCGACCACTTTGCAGTTGCTTAAGATTTATTTGAATTTGACTGGCAGGCTGGGGTTAAAGCCTTCATCCTGCGTTGAGAATTTGGCGCTTACTTTAAAATTTATTACCTACGAATATTTGTGGTATTTTGTGTGATTTTTGGTTCATTAAATATAATTTCATTCTCAGCAATTTTGACTTAATTAAGTTGCATTTTCAACACTGAAGGGCTCTCAAGTGTAATATTCGAGTTCGACTTAATGAGTTGGAAAAATGTCGCACAAAAAAGTACACAAAATGCATAATTCTCCAAAATTTAGAAAAACGACATCTGCTTGCATCTGTAATCTGTATTTAAACAATCGAAATTTATATTATATATTCTGTTGGTAATCTACAATATATATAAATTAAGAGTTGGACGAAAATGTTATTTTTGTTATTTTTAATTTATTAAAATACTGACATATTTAAAAAAATATATACATTACTTAATCTAAGATAAAAATGTTTATAATATTAATTTCAGACCAAATCACTCGTGATTTAGTTCCCAGATTTATTAATAATATAAGTCTACAAATTAGTAAGATACAAATGCAAACAAACCTTTCAGAACTGAGTTGGAAGTATCTTAAATGTTATCATAAAGTCGACTTTTTCTTAAAAAATAATAATATTTAAATAACTACATATAAAATTCAAATATATCACAAAACAAATTAAAAAAAATGCAATTTCACTAGTATCATGTGGTGACAATTTTGTATACGGGTAATATCTATTTGAAAAACTTTTGTCTAAATAAGTAAGTAATTCCAAAATCCATGTTTTTAATTAATATTAATTTTTGTTATTGTAAACATTGACAACGTTGTGTGTGATAAACTTAATTAATAAAATTTGACACACTTTCAAAGTTGGTTTTCCTTGAGCAGAGTCACTCAAGCATAAGACATATCGCTGTCAGGCCATGGAAATAGATTAGAAAAAGACGAAAAACTCATTACGAATTTTGGAACAACCCACACACCGAGAGTCGCAAAGCAATCCTTTCTTCCTGTTTGTGCTAATCACAAAAACGTGACGTCATTCGCCACGCCTTTATTATGATTTTTATTAATGATGCCTGGCTAACATTGCATATGCATATAGCGAGAATTCTTTCATTATGGGCCCAAAACAAAAACAAAAAAAAACAAAAAACGACTAAAACACAAAAAACCAATTTGTCTGGGAGACGAAGTGCGAAACTGGCCTCAAGTTTGGTCTCTGTTTTAATCCGCGCGTTTAATTGAAATTGGCTTTGATGCCTCGGGGTATTATGCGGGTCCTAAGTCAGTGGTGGGTTAAGTTCTGGTAGCTGCCATTGCACATTGTCAAATCTTATAGATATTAATGATGTTTAGACACACAATCAAATTACGAAACAATTAATTATGATATTCTTATTGGCTTTGACTTTTGCGTGACTCTTGCTCTCTGGGCTTGTCTCTGCCAACTTATGGCCCGATGGGGTTAAGCTTAACCCAAATAAAAGTATTTTTTTTTATTGTGCCCGTATAGCGGTTCAGGATTCGGTTTTTTAACTGTAACAATGTCTTCTTTTAATTATGAATTATTAATGTGTAAGGTGAGTTGCTCTTTTTCTTGATTGTTGGAGATTAGCTCTGCAACCAATTGAGATCTTATTACAAAATGGAAAAGGGTCAATTGTCTTGTAATCAAATTAATGACAACAAATTTGAAATAAATTATTTAGTTCTCATGTAAACAAATATGTTTATCATAAAAGAGATGTCATTAATAAGCTCAACTTACAAAATTTAAATTACGAAATTCGTGTAAAGCTTATATGAAATATATTTATGAAGCTAACTAAAATTATAAGCTATATTCTACAATTTAAATTGTTAAGATACATAACAACTATAAATAAAATAAAAAAATCGTGAAAAATATTTATGTTACCTATCCACAAACTCCATTCCATTGTAGTCCTCCCTTTTTATTGGGCTTCGCTTTGTTTGCTGCCCGCTGATTTTGCCCCCATAATTCAAGGTTTATCGCGCCCAATCAGCCATAATTCTTATGCCTGACTTAATGTACCTCATTTTATTGTTTGTCGTTGCAATTTTTTGTGCGTTCTTCTGCTCAGCACTTTGGCAACTTTTTAGCAATTTACAAAATATGGCATAATTCTGGCACAGACATCCCCGTTCCTGCGAGTCGCATGTTTTTCTTTTGCAACTATGTAACTTGTATTATTGCCCACTTATTGACTTAATGGGCATCTTGATAGCAATTCGAATTTATTTGATATACGACTAAAGGAAAGCTGAGATCCTCGTAACTGATTGCAATGAAAGTGCACAGCGGGTTGGCCTAGAATATAAAAATCATGGCTATGCCAGGCAGCTGTGCCATAGAAGTCAAATGCCAACTAATTAAAAAACTCAAAGATTTTGTGACACCAACAAGATCATTAATAAGGATTTCCCAACGCGCCTTTT
Source organism: Drosophila longiperda (assembly GCA_035042125.1). NCBI lineage: Eukaryota > Metazoa > Arthropoda > Insecta > Diptera > Drosophilidae > Drosophila > Drosophila longiperda. The sequence continues at coordinate 2,008,578 of JAWNLV010000130.1, forward strand.
GCGACGTTCTTAAAAGTTCTCACGTGTTTTAGATAAATGTGTGTTCAATGAGACAAAAGTCAAATTGTGGCAATGCAAATATTTATATAAGTTACTTTTGTTGCTATTTTTCTTCAAATGTCAGTTGCTAACAAAAGGGTTAATGAGTTCAGCAACAAGAACAGCAACATCGTCGCAGCTACTTAAAGTCCTGATTAATGATGTATTCCACAGAAATATTGCTAAATAAAAAAAGCTGCCTTCACATGTATGCAAAATAAGAAAAATCTTTGAATAAAATCATTAATTAAGCGCAGTCACAGGATCTCGCAGGTACAAAAAAAATATGTAAATTCAATTGTAAAAAATGAAAGCTGTTTTGAAAAATCGCATCGTTTCCAATTATAAATTCATTGAAATGACATTTAGGCCCAAAGGATCTCAAGTCAACTTCATCAGTCACAGACTTCGAGGGAGACAGATAAAAAAAAAAGATCATAGTTAAATATAATAAATGTTTGTTGTGTTTTTTTTTTCGTTTGGTATATGCAAATTGTGATTTCTCTCCCAGCTCCACACCCAATTAACTTTGTTGTCAATCAAATGCAAATATTGCGGTTCTCTGGTTGCACACAATATTTTATTTTCCCTTGAGGGGGGGCAGGGGCAGTAGCAGGGAAGGGCAACTGCAATTTGTTGCTGCTGTTGTGGCTCATTAGAATTGCTCAATTATTCTATCAATATGCATTGTTGTTAATCGAATTTGTGCAGTTGCCGTCGTCAGTTGGGAAGAATTTTCATGGGTTGTTCTTTTCCTGCCGTAAAAATTCATGAATATTTAAGTGGCCATCGTTGGGCATGCAAATTTTATTTTTTAACTCTTTCATTTTTATTTGGTTTTGTTGACAGGAGAAAAGAGTGTGGACTGGTATTGAAATTCCTTCGATTTGCCAGCGGACTCTAAATGTTTCTGGGAAAGTTTAGAAAGCGTGACGCAAATTGGATAAAACATCATTAGCATAAGCGCAAGGGAAGCTAATGGTATTATTCTATTCGTTATTTATTAGCTAATCCGATCTATCAAGATCCATAAAGTGTAAATTTGCTAGAGTGTTGTAAAACAACCGTTAAGCAAATCAAGCAACAACATCTTCTCGTCATTTGGGTCTTCCTCGTTTCACACAATTCCCGCTACTGGACGATCAATCAAAATCTGAATTTTAATGTTATGCGGTGCATGAAACCAAACGGGAATAATAAAATAGCCAAAAAACGAATAACCATATCCTGAATAGCGCACAAAAACCAAACCAAACAAAACGCAACGAAAACAAAAAGTGCACAAGAATTTCCAACGCGACACCCAACAAAAGGGTGCGCTGGCATTTTTGTAACCCTTGTAAACGAAAAATATTTGGAAAATTATAAAGAAAAAAAAAATGAATGGAAAAATGCAAAAAACACTTTGACGGAGTGGCAACCAGTAACCAGTAGCTGCCACAGCAAAATAGTAAAAATTGTCGAAAATCCTATTAAGCGTTTCCTGGGCGAGTTTCACGTCTGCTGCTGAAGGTATCGACATTTTTTTTTTTTTGCTTTCAGTGGCATAAAAATCACACCAGGAGCCTTGTGGTGAGGTCTAGAAAAGGATGGAGGATGGAGAGTGAGAGATAGAGAGCGAGAGAGAGGAAGAGTGTGAGCTACCCACATGCTTTTGACACTTGGCTTTGGATTTGGGTTTGGGGCAATTTCCCTTTTGCGCTTCAGTCAGTGGCTTAAATGTCTAATTTAAATGCATGCGCTTTTAACAGTTGTGGACAGAGATTGATGATTGTTTTTGAATTGGCGTCGTCTAGCTAATCCAACAGGAGTTCCTCTTTTGGGTACAGCTCTCGCATATAATTGCCAACAAATAGCTGGCAGATATTTATTTATTTATATATTTAAGCGAATCAAAAAGCATTTACTCATTAACCTATTCCCATTATTTGTTTTTATAGAAAGATAGTAGGAAATTATTCCGCAACGCAGGTGCAGATTTTCCCTTAGGGCAAGGGAAAGCCACCCCCAAACAGGACAAACAGGCAACTCCTTCACATGTGGACACACATGAGATGTCATCTACTCTATTTGGAAGCCGTTAATTTATGAGCTCTAACAAATCAAGTTGGCCATGCTCACTTAACCAAACAAAGGCAAACTTTTTGTACTGAGGTGTATAAAATTTAAAGCATTTATCGTAAATTTTGATCGCTGCCGCTATAAAAACTGATAACATGGACATCAAACAGCACATGTGGGGAGCCCCCCGGTCAGTGGCATGGACAACCCTTAACCACACACAGACACAGACACACACACATCCTGTTTACTGCACAATGGAATATCTCTGATTAGGAAGTGGAAAACAATAAAAGGCTACCCACATTTGAAAGGCGGCTCTCTGAGCCACTGTGCCAACTAGAACGGATGTCATTAGGCCTATTTAAAGTAGTTTTTGGCCGCAGGCAAATTGTACAAATATACAAAAATACATTAAGACGGAAATCATAAACACATTTCGAGCCCTGGAGCCAATTTATCAGCCAGACTGACACAATGCAACTGCGATTCGTTGCGCCTCTGCGGAGGGGTCAGATTTTGTCACTCGACGCGGCAAGCGCCTAAATAAATATGTCAAAATCAATTTTTGACCGCCGACGCAGTCGATAAAAGGCGATCCCGACTCGCATTCCATTAGTGCCGCTCAATTGATTCCTTAAAATGCAATTTTCGACTCTGGTTGCAGCACCCAGCGGCTTCCACTCATTGGTTACGCTTCGCGTCGCCGGCGAAAGTGTTGCTACAAGTTGCAAGCATCGCACGACAAAGGGTTAACAGTGCGTAATAAATTGCATTTTTTATAGAGTTTTGCACAGTTTAAAATTGCGATCAGAATTTCGGCATGCCTTTTATTAAAAATAAGTTTAATGAATCCAAAAAAATAATCAAAAAAAATGTAGAAAAAAGTCCCTGTAACTTAAACCTTAGATAAAGACAAATTATTAACTAATGTTTAAGTAATTTGTGACCCAAAATTAAGAGAAAAAACTACTTACATCTTTACTTACTTACTTTTTTTAGCACTAAAATAATAGTACTTTGATTGCATCTATTCAAACTATTTAATATCTGATGGCTGAGTCTTGTTATTGGTCAATGGAATTCAATGACCATTATACGACCAGACACACAACTTAGTGTTTATAGAATATCTACCAATTCCCAAAGGAACAGATTGCTATAAATAATGCAATTTGTCGAGTCGTGCAGCTGTCTAAGAAAATATTCCCACAATCCTTAAAATCAATATATTGTATTATTTTTTTATGCCCTTCTATTTTATTAATTGCTGCAAATTTACTGCAAATTTCACGCGGTCCTTCTTTGAAATCAATCAAAATGCACATGTCAAACACAAGTCCCAAAATAAATCAAAACAATAAAAATAAGCAAAAATAAAACTGTAAGAAAACATATAAAAAACTCGCCGTCATAAATATTTTGAAAGACGCAACACACACAAGCGAAACCATAAAAATGCAGTGTGAAATTCACAAAAAATACGAGCAATAAAAAAATGAATCGAGTCGAAATGCAGTGCGAAATTCACACAGTAAAAATGGGTGAAAACAGCCCAAATATGCAATTGATATAACTTTTGTGGGACTGGGGTTGATTTGGACTCGGGTTTGTCTCGGGTAAAGTGGGTAAAGCCAATAAATGCCCATCAATGAGCAGCCTCGATCCTTCCTTGAATGCAGTTTTGAAAACAGTTTAAATTTGATTTGGGTGCACAGCCGTTTTTTGGGCTTCTGCCCCGCGAAGGGTTGGGCAACCCCTTTTTAAGCGAACCGCGACTGGCCGACACCGAGTTGAGTCCAAGCTGCTAAATAAATCATTTCTCTTCGATTAATTCGCTTGCTGACATGTGGAGAGTGCACACAACACACACACCACACACACTACACACACAACAAACATGTGCGCGGTTCGGTTACGGATTTCGATTTCTGTGTATGTCCTAGGAAAGGGAAAGGGGAAAGGGTTATGCGGAGGGCTAAACGGCCGCCACTCATGTCAAATTTTGGCTTTTGCTCCGCTTTGTAGTGGCATAGAAAATTGTTTTTTATGCGAGTCGCACCAACTCGCTCATAAGTTATAAATTAGTTGACTTTTCAAGTGCTTTAAAGTCGCAAAGGGGTTAAGAGAAACCCTCTCTCTCCCCCTCTCTCTCTTTCTGCCTTGCTGCAAGCAACCAATGACATTTCCACGTCATTGATTTCCTTGGGTTCGTTTTTTAGAATTGTTTTTTATTTTATTTTTATTTTTAAATTGTTGCCTCTCGCATTGTGCGTAACAATTGGCACTTATGTCTCGAGCATTTTTAAGTGCATTGATTAATTTATATTTTGATCGTTTTGAAATCAATATTGTTTGCAAATTTCTGTAAATACTCGCTGCGGCAAGGCAGTTGCAAGCAGTTGGTCTGTGTAATTTGCCATTATTTGCAACGCCCAACACAGTTGTTGCCACTTTAAAGGGGACCCGATTCACAGCCCATTGGAATTTATGTAGTGGAAGTGTGTAAAAAGGATTGCAAGTTGAGTTGTGTGAGAAAAATGATGATGGGAATTTATACGTATGTTCTTCTCATACATCTTACATATTTTTTTATATTTATATTTACATTTTGCACCCTTGTAAAATAAGAGTAAGTATAATAAAAATTCTTAATATTGCTGAATTCTTTCAATCTTTCAAGAACATAAAACTAAAAACTTATAAAAAAAAACACATTTAAAAGCTTATTTATTTAATTGTACTTGCAGACTATCTCAGAAATATATTTATATGAATACGATTCTAATTATTATTAATATTAAAATTTTGTTTTACCATTATTACTTTCATTAGGTGTCACTCTGACCTGGTAAATCTATTGCTCTTTCCTTTCTTCTAATTGTAACTCTTCCATCAAACTTTATTGGAATAACCTATCCTTTAATCAGCGTAATCAAACCATTTAATGACTAACTACTGATAAATATATTTTATAAATTAAGCGACATTCTCATCATAAAATACAATAATGAATATTATATATGTTAATTAATTTTAATTCACACAGTCGGAGAGTGAAATGAAGTTATTGTTTTCATACAAATTGTTCTTTGTTTCTCTGTTTATTCGCATATTAAAATGCATAACCCTTTTTCGATCGTGCATGAACATTGAACAACTTAATCGAGTCACACAAACACAAACACAACGCACTCCCAGGAAGCCCGAGTCCGAGCAAGAAGCACTCGCAATCTGACAATCTGACAATATTAACAATTACGTCACGAGTGAGGCTCACTTTTAACCCTAGAGATAATTTAATCAGCGCTACTTCAAGTAGGTAATGCTGGTCACGACACTGCAACATTAAGAAAGGGAGCATAAAATGGGAACGAGGACGAGGATGAGGACGAGGACGAGCAGGCAGCAGTCAGGCAGAGGGCAGGCAGGCGACTCATGTGTGAGATTTACGCGTTCGCCTTTCACTCGTGGAAACCAAACTGAAACTGAACTGAAATCAAAGCGTAACAAATTGCGGGCACGCTCGATGGACCGGGAGGCAGGCAGGGACAGGAGCAGGGGCATGTGCAGGCAACTTTCACTGCACGGATTAGCAGGCACGTGACTTTTTTTCAATGCGAAACACAGCTCCGACTCCGAAGGAACCTTTGTTTGCCTGTTCGAGTATTGAAAGCCGATTATACATACGAGTATTTACACTTAATTATTGTGACGATGATGTTGTTAAGGATGATGATGATGATGATGATGTAGTGCCTGCCGAGAACAATGGTCAACTGGTCAGCTGGTCAGCTGGCCATTCGGATGGGCTACTTAATTATGTCACTTTAGGCACAATTTATTAATTTTTTTGTCTGGCTGTGCAAATCGATTTGCTGTTATCTATATCTACCATATATGTATATATATATATATATATATATATATATATATTTATCTGTATACTAAATGTAGCTATTGATATGCATTGGCATTGGCATTGGGCAATGTGAAGGGTGTGGCCAATTTGCATGCTACTGACACGCGTCACTCGCTGATCAAAGAACTATGTTGGGTAGAGGATGGAAGAAGGGGGGTGAGGGTTATGCAAATAAAAGTCAGCTTGTCAATAAATGTGTGCTTGGACATAGGTCAATGAGAGCTACTTAATCAATGTCAACAGCGAACCAAGCCTGGGAACATTGAGCAAGTAACTCTAAATGCCATTTTCCATGGTTGTCATAAAATAAATGAGATATCGAAGCAGAACTGAATAACTAACCAGTTGACTTAGCATAATATCCATGGCATAAGTTGAGGATATGGCCAAGTACCAGTCGAGAACATAATCATCATAATCTGCACATATATCAAGCTAGTAAGCAAAATGAATAAATTTGTGCAGCACATTGCATAGAAATATTGCTTAGTACAGCAAAAATCTACGAAACAGTTTTATACCTCATTCAAAAAGTAAACAATTTATTTCCAATTTTTGCTGAAAGATTTGCTAAAGTTTTTTTTTTTTTAAATATTAAATTAAATAAAAATAAATAAATATAATTTATAAGATTGATCATTATTATGCCAATGTATAAAATATAATTTATGGCAGGCTAGTCTTTAAAATTGTGTCTTTTATTGCTATCAAAGATCGATAAGATTCGATATTTCCGAATCGATTTTAGAGAGTTATTCGAGAACTTGTATTCCTAAATTTGATATAATTATTGACTCTTTTAGTGTCCAAGATAATCGATGAACCTAATCAAGATTATATAGTTTACGCTGTTATATTCCTTTGCTATAAAAAAAAGGACAAAAAATATCTTAGTACATATGCAAAAAATATGATCACAAAAACAATTTTTAAAGCAAATATTTATGTATTAATTTTTTTCACTTAAGGTTTAACTATGTGAAACGCCGACTTTTGGATATAAGTTATTAGTTCTAATAGTTAAATTGACAATTGTTAAGTTAAGTTAATTTACTGAGTCTCATATATCCTATATTAAAAATTAACCATGTATTGATGGAAATGCTAGCTACTGTTTAACAAACTGGATATATAGGAAAAGTTAACGGGTTGATATAATTTATATAAACTTGATGAGAATCTTGTTCACATACCAAAACTATTGACTGAGGTTTTTTTTGTAATGAGATCCTCAATACCATAATCCCATACTGCGCCAGCACCGTTGGTGTCTAATGATTGGCCAACTACCAAAATAGGTGGCACTGATCTAATGGCTGGACCACCAGTTTATGGATACAGCGAACTGTGTCTCCACTCGACTCGATTGGGCTCAGTTCAGCTCAGCCCAGCTCAGCTCAGTCCAGACCAGCTCGATTGAACTCAACTCAACTCTTTGTCAGGCATTTTCAATTTCGTTAATGACCCAAAAGTGCCGTAAAGCAATTTATTCACGGTCAGGGCAAGAGCTGAGCTGAGCCCAGCTCACTGACACAAGACAAATAATAGCGCAGCAGGACATTGACAACAACACCCGGGAAACGAGTCAAGAGGAAAATGTGGAAAATGGGAAAAATGGGAAAAAGACAGACAGTCTATGGCAACTGGTCAGTAATTGACTGCCTGCCGTTGCTGTGGCATGTTGGCCGTTGCATGTTGTTGGCTGTTGTCGGTTCTCTCTGGCCAAACGCCGATAATGAAGCGCAATTGTTGAACGTTGGCAACAAATTTTTGGAAGCAACAAACAAAGTGCAACTGCAACAAGAAGCGTTCCGTTGGTTTGGGAGGTAATTAATCATATTGCCGTCTCTTGAATGACTTCTTTTATGGCCACTCATAAACCATTGACGGCAGACCCAGGTTATTTTCAACTAATTTAAGGTGTTGCCCTCGGTGCAAGACGTAAATAAATCATTAATTTTTCTTGGAGACTTTTTTAACGAATGCAACTTGGTGGAACTGGACTCCTTATACATATGAGATATTTTCTAATTTTTTTGTGGACCGCCTGCGGTTTTGTGGGTGTTGACATACGCTTAGGGAACGCACTGGGAAATACTTCAAGCCTGAGCCTGGGCAATGAATCACAAGATTAATGAAACGTTAAGGTTTGAGCACTAAATGTCAATCCACAGCAATCTGAAGAAGCCTTCGACTCTGGATACATCAAACAATTAACTCAGCCCCACCCACTGGCAATTCCATCTCCATCTCCATCTCCAGCTCCAACTCCACAGATAACCCAAAGAAAACTAATGCAACTCCAATGCGAGTTGAGTTTTTCCGCCTTTGATATTTGATTTGCCTTTTCCGAGTGCTTAGGTATCACTATCTGGGAGTACTTCGTTTGTGGTCATATTGCGTTTCACTTTTGCTCCACTTTCAGTTTTTGCGTCAATTTGCGTTGGGGGCGTTGTTTGCTAAAGTCAAGTCAAGAAACTGGGTCACTGCTGTTCACTCCTGCCCTGCTCGAGGGCGTTCATGTGTCCGTCGCCTGGGTTTGTTGTACTTTCCGGACATAAAAACAGAAAAACGAAATAAAAAAATCAATAGAGCCAACTCGTAATTAACTTGCGACTTAAAGTGCATGCACAGTTCCGCTGCGACTTACTTAGTTGGAGGTGGCTCTGAGTCATTTGGCCAGACAGGAAACCCATTATGAAAACCCATTGTTTGTGGTTCACTCCAATGCACAATGGGCAGGCCACAATTGCTATTCGGTTAATTATTCGAATGTAAATCCCATCAAGTGATTGTGTTCATAGCTTTAAATATTGAGATAAAATTTTAATTTATTTGATATAGGTTTATCTTTAATATCTTATTAAACTTCTCAACAAATTATTAAATATTATAAATTAATTTCTCCATTTTATTGAGATACACATATTTAATATCTAATTTATTTCCTGATTTTATTATAGAAGTTTGTTTGAATTACCTTAAAAGAATAATAATAATACCTAAAATACACTGAACAGATTTTGTTCGACAGGAGAAGGGAAGGACTTCTTAATAATATATAATAATCATAATCATCATATACAATAAAAAATATTATTATCATTATTATTATAATCGTTATCTTTAAATTGACTAAGAATATTTTGAGGTAATGGTTTCGGAAGTTGTTGCATCTGATAGTTAATTCAGGACAAAACATTATTATTCCCATTTATATTCAAGTCTTTCAAAAAAATATATATTTTTAGACCTAAAACAAATTACAAAAACCAAAATAAAAGAAGTGCTGTTAGATAAATTAAAAATGGTTAGAAAAATAAATGAATTGTTTGTGCATCGTTTGTTAATGCCACAACTAGAAAATTAATCAAGTTTTGTAATAAAACAATTTAAAAAAGCAAATGTATCCAAAAAATTAAAACTCAAAATAATATCAGTGTTTTACCCATTGGCTATATATAAATCATGGAAATTCATCGGCAATATGACTAAGAACATGAAAAACCATATTCCATCGGTTTTGTTTATTAAAGGGTTTTTTTTTTGTTTTACCGACCGTAAGGAAATGAAATCTCATGTTTGTTTGACAACTGATATTGTCGCCAAGTGTTAACCCTTTTCCAGCCAGGACAACCACATCGCCCGCATGCCAACGGGACAAACATTTACCGATGCTTATCGTCCGAACCAATATGTCACCTTAAAGGGAAAACCATTTTTGGCACTGCATATTTGTGTGGTGTCATGCCACAAGTTGTGGCAAGGGTTAAATTAAAAGGTTACGCTGCTTAATAGCAACCGCAATACACACACAGAAAGCAAAAAAAAAGGAAGCAAAAAAACTGAGCTAACTGGGAAATGCTCAAGTCATCAGGGTGCAGCACCCTCTAGAGGACAGTTAAACCCCAAATGCAACATCTGTGAAAAATGATCGTCGCTGGCTGATAACGCGGACAGTCAAAAATGTGTGTACAATAATTATGCAAACATTTCGGGCCGCTAATTTACCACATTATCTTAATTTAAATCGCGCAAAAGCGCACTGAATATATTTAATTGTCGTGACATGACAATAAGCGACCTGGAAATTAGGGTCCTCAACTGACCCGCGTCCAAATTGGGCAAGTTAGGGTTAAGTGCGCCACTTTCCTCGCTCACCTTTTTTTTTTTTTGCTTTTTCGCGTGTTGCTTGATTTTCGGCAGCGATAAGCGAATCGGAAATTGTAGGGTATGCAAATGTCACTCAGCTTGTCGCGTGTCCTCTGCGTGTGCAGAATTTAATTTTTAACGCCTGCCATCCTGTTTGGAATGTGAGTTTATTAATACAGTTTAAGATAAAATAATTGTAGTTTTTGTGGACACATGTTTCGAAGTCATTTCAGATATATCTTATTAACATCATTATTTATTTACTCAAATTATTAAAACGGAAATTAAAGTCATTCAAAATAATATAAAAAATCTGACTAAAAGCTTCAAGAATTAATTTTAAAAAAAATTTATTTAAAAGTCGAAATTCCCATCAATTAATAGAATATTTAAACATGTTTTTAGCCGGCTGCAGTTAATGTTTTGATAGATAGTAGAAAGAAAAAATGTGAGAAATGTACAGAAAGTAACACAGAAAGACTAAAAAATTATATTTTCAATGAAGATAGAAATATTCACCAATGTTGTTTTATATATATTCAAGGATCAAATTACTCTTAAGTCCTTAAAGATTGCGATCTGTACAAATAAATTAAAGTTCCACACATTTTCCTTAATAAATTTCACTCAGTTTTTTTTAAATGATATTTTGTCTAGGGACTTATGGATTCCTTTCTCTGCTGTGTAAATTGTTTATGAATATTATTCGATTTATTTTGCAATAAAGCATTTGAACTTTTTTTTGAATCGTTGTGTTCAACATATCTTAAAATTTTTTAAAATATGTTTTCTCGTTGGTTTTTAACTTTGTAATTGTTGTTTTATATTTAAAAATATGAAACAAAATTGATCAGATCCTTTTTAATTTCTTGTGATGAATTTTTCATCCTAAAACTGAGTTTAATAAAATAAATTAAAATTCTTTTTGTTGATTATAATATTTTTGTATAAAATTGTATTTATTTTGCATGTTTTATAAAAAGTTTTTAATTGCTTACAATTTTTTGTAAGATTTACATTGAATTAGGTTTTTTTTGTTGCGTACGCAAATGCCAAAAAAAAAAAAGAATATCGCTTGTAATTTTGCTAAAGACAATAATAATCGTAAAATATGCATACAGATTTTGTTTTTTGTAATTGTATCAAAATTTCTTAAGCTATAAAATTTGTAGTAAGTATTCTGTTTGTGAGTTTTAACAATATTTATTGTTTTACTGTTGGGTTCATTTTTGGTTCGGCGGTTTTGCTTATATTTTTTTGTAATTTGATTTATTTTATTGACACTCATTTTATGTTTTTCTTTGTATATATAAAAATTGTCTGCTTAATAACTATTTTGTACAATGTAGTTGTTGTCTTTGTTGTATTTCATTTGTTACATTTGTTGGTTCTGTACGAATATTATATTTATGTTTAACCATTCAGATTGGATTTGTTGGATACATTTATATTTTACGCTAGTAGAAATGCTAAAATTTGACATTTAGTTGTTTATACTCGTACTTAGTAATATGTTGCATATGAATATGATTTAGTTTAGTGAGTTTAGTGCTGCTTTTTACTGTTTAGTTGTAGACACAAATGCTAGTTAGTTGAACGATATACATATCTATGTAATTGAAGTTTTTTTTTTCTCAAATTAATATATGAAAATAAATAAGTCTTGCTGCTACGCCTATTTGAACCAACTTGTACAACCCGAAACCTTTTACATTTGAAACTTAGGCTTACAAAATTCTCCTTCTCTCTCTCTCAATCTCTCACTCGCTCCTTCTAACCTCGGCTAAAAATCACTACAAAAATTTGACACCAAAAAGTACCAATAATATTATATCACTTTCAGCAAATCGATGACAAATTTTGAATTTTCTCAAAAATCTTTACAGTACAAATACAAATATAAAATACACTTTCCTCAGCACTTTTATCAACTCCCACTTCAAACTCGATAAACCCCAAAAATCACAATGCGCTTTGATTGAGCTGCCACCAAAAAATAACTGTACAATAATAGCCACAGTTCTATATATAGTCTTGCGTCTCCAACTCAAATCTAATCTCTCTTAGCATTCGCATCAGTCACATCTCCATCTCCATCTCCAGTCTGTGTCTCTGCCTCGGCTGGAGTTGCATCTGCATCACTTGAACCGCTGCTGATCTCAAATGAGATTTGTATAACTGTTGCCCGGCGCTGGGCTGGACTATAGCTGTAGAGTCTCAAGGCGTAGCAAAAGATTTGCGCCAACAGCTCCCAGCAGCCAAACTCGGACATGGACATGGCGCCCTGCTCGCTGCCCAGCGGCACCGAAATGTTGGCGCGAAATTGTGAACGTTGTTGTTGCTGCTGTTGTTGTTGCTGTTGTTGCTGTTGTTGCTGTTGTTGTTGTTGTTGCTGTTGCCTGGACTCGTTCTGTCTGTGATTGGATGAGCTGTTTGTGCCGTCGGCAGCTGCTGCATTTTGCCTACTTCTGGCCAAAAGTTGCGCCTGATCGGGTATAAAGTAAGCGATTGCCATTTTGTGTCTCCTTAATTTTTGTATTTTTTAAAACACGAACAAATCTTCACTTATTGCACTTGGTTTGTCTATTTGCAATGCACTCTTAAATGTTTTTTCACTCTTGTATGAGCTTTTTAGCTAATTGCACAGTTTGGCGCCAAAACAAAAACTGTGCACTTTTTACGATAATTTGAAAAATACGTAAACTTTTGCTGCATGCACGCTGCTCTGGCTTATGATGTTGCCTTATCAAAGGTTCTGTGTGGACTGACTGTAAATATCCTTGCCGCAGTCACTTTTATAAAATAGCTGCGCTGCCAGCAACGACGACGACGACGACGTCGCTCGTGCTTCCTAGGAAGCAACACGGCGCTCGCCTCGGCCAAATGTCACCACCCCAGAAGTAAGAGCAGTGGTGGTGGTTGGATGGAGTTGTGTGTGCTTTGTTTATGCCAGCAACCAACCAATTGAACCACCAACCACAGCCACTCACACCACTCATCCACGGCGATGTTGAGGTTGACGGTGGGCGCAGTTCCATTGCCACCCCAAGAGTTACAGGCACGACTGGGCTTTCTCGAGAGAAAGAGACTAAGCCAGCGAGACAGAGAGACAGAAAGAGAGAGAGAGAACGTTCGCCTGAGAGAGTGCTTTACGTTAAACGTAAAGTAACGTAAGCAGCTAAAGTAACGTAAGCAGAGGGTGGTAAACTCGATTTTCAAAAGAGGGGTGTTTTCTGTGTATTTTGTGCTCTATGCGTTTGCACGGACAGCACTCAAATGAGGGGCACTTTTTCGAAGTTCGAATTTATTTCTAATGCTTTGCAAATGATTTGGGAATCAACAATTGTTTGCTGCCTGCGATTTCCCCTTCATCTTTTTCTTAGAATATTTTGGTACATTGGAAGTGATAAATCTAAATCTATTGTTTAAAACTAATATTATGAGTGTTCTATTAAATATATTTATTTTTAATTAAAAGTAAATAATGTGTACAAATTTTAATGCTTTAAAAATATAAAGTTCACTATTTTGAGTGTAAAAGTTAAATACTATTTTATTTAATTACAATTATGTTTCAAACTTGATTTATTTAATAACAAATATACTTTAAGCTTTAATTCTTTTTTATTGATTATGGTAACTTAAGTGTTAAGCATCATTTGTTAACCTTCAACTTGATATCTAGTCAGTGTTATTTTCTTTGGTTGGTGCTCCCAAACCTTCAACTTGGCTCTCATTTTAGAACCTTCCAAGTCAACGGGAATCCCACTTTAACCTTGAAACAAACAGTTCCGGCTCCAGCAAATATTTCCCACTTACGCTGACGATGCTGGCCTTGAGGTCCCCCTTATTACATAGCTGGCTCATCCATTATGATAAACCACTTTCTGTTAGTTTGTGTGTGTGTGGACTACACACACTAAAACACACACTGCAACAAATGCCAATTGTTTCAATTTTAAGCAAAAACAAGGAGAGCAACCAGCGGAGATACCAATAATTAAATACCCTTAAAAATGTTTAAGAAAAATTTAATAGACATTTTTAAGATTTATAACAAATGGATAATAAGCTAAATTACAATTGTTCAGTTTAATAATAATAATGTGATGGAGTCCTTAAACATTTATCAATATTTAGGATATCTGAAGTTTTTTCTTATCGATATAATTATATATGACATATATGTATTTATGATTTTAATATTATTATTCATAATCAAGATAAATTATGCATAAACTCATTCTTATATATTATTTAATTAAGCAATATTATTCACTATTTTATTATAAAAAATGTAATCGATAATTCATTTATTGATAATTCAAATTACAAAAGAGAGCATAAAAAGTAAAATATTATATTAATTATTAGTTGCTCGACAAAGTGTGTACAAAAATTCGAATACCTTCAAAAGTGTAGCATGAAAAGTAACCAAACAAGCTTCTTGCCGCTTGTAGCATGTTGCTAGGGGCGTTCCATGTTTCAAGGCCATGGCCAAGGCCAAGTGGCTGACATTTCTGTGCTAAATGGCACATAACAAATTCGCCTCCTACAAAAGCTTTGCTGAATTTGTTTCAAGGCCACGCCGGCCGGCAACAGGCAGCACTTCTCTTCTCCTTCTTTCTCTTCTCTTCTCTTTTCTTCTTGCTTTTTTTTGTATGTTTTGTTGGCGCTTTTGTGCGTGTGGCCTTGACAGAGAAAATCGTTTAGGGAGTGGCTCCCCAAGCTGGGTGGTGCTTGGGCGGCTCTAAGCATTTGACTTTGGCACAGTTGGCGGCACGTGCTTTTTATGCGAGTACACAAAGCTTTCAAGGTCGTTTGGGTATTGATTAAATGAGCAGAGAGTTTTGTGCGTGATGCAAAGTCAAAAAAAAAAAATAAGAATGCAGATGGGTAAAACCAAAGACTTTAATACTTTAATATAGCATGTGACTGTTGTTGTAAGTTGAGAGGAGTTATAGAAAAAAGCCAAAAATGTGCTTTCATTTCTTAAGCACTCAATTTAACCATGTAAACTTGATTATTGGCTTTAATCAGTTGGTAACTGAAACAGAAGAGCTTCCAGCACAGCGACAACTGTGCCCCAAACTTGCAGCAGCTTGTTTGCAACTTGCAACGCTTATCAGCAATAAGCAGCAGCCACAGCTGCCAATTGCACTTGGAGCTCATTAAAAATGTACAGCAGCCAAGTTGGCAGTTATTTGACGAAGCGACGGGAAAATGCATTAAAAGCTGAACTGAAAACCTGCCACACGGCAATGAAATGCAAAAGTGCACTTTACACATTTGTGCGTAATGATTTTCCATTAACGTAAATTTGAATTAACAGCGGAGTGGAGAGTATAAACGTAATTACAAGAATGCCAATGTTAAAACAACACGTGCCACCCACACTGCCCACCATCGAACCACCGAACCACCGATCCACCGAACCACTCGATGCTCAGGCATTTGATAAATGCCAATGGCATTAACTGTCCCGGCCCTTTGTCCCCGCCCTTGTCCCTTACCCCACACACTGAATCCTTTTGCTGCATGCTGTGTCACACAAAATGATGCGGCTGCTGACATAGACTCCACTCCAGAAATTTTTGGTAGGGATTCCCCTGCCCCCTTCTGGATGCTGTTTATGGTAATTATTTATTTTGGACAGCCGTTGCAGCATTTGTTGTAGACTTTTCATCATTGCCATAATCATAAAATTTTATGTTAATGATATTGTCTTGTGTTGTGTTTTGTTGCTTTCATTATTGTCGCTGTCTGTTTCACATTGCATTTGTTGCTCTTTTAATGGGAGGGCTCCCAGTTTCAGCCAGTGCGTCTACAACAAGGTGAGAAGTGGAAACTTTGCATTTAATGCTCATTGGCGCTTTTGGGGGTTTAAACAGAAGTGTTCATCGATTGCGACAAGAAGCGGGATAAGAGTTTAAGCAAGGTCTCTTAGCAAAGTAACGAGAATTTCGAATATCTCAAGTATTTTCAATTGTGAGTATTAAAGATTCCAAATAATAAACCTTTGCATATTTTAATATATTTTTTTGATAGTGCATACAATTAAAACCTTGTAGATATTACGTTTATCTTAAATTAAAATTTTGAATTTAATAATTTATTATTTTTCCTAACTGAGAATTGTGAAAATTTGGTTTCTAATTGAAAAGACAGTCATTTAAATATGTGCAACCAGGTACTAAGATCTGGAATGGATTAAGATTTTTATTAAAAACACTATTCACTAATCCCTTATGAAATATACAGTGTGTATTAAATTAAATGTAAATATATATTACCTTTTTTTTTAATTATTTACTTTGAAACTACGTATATAGTTATATATATATAGATATTGACGACTCCTGATTAGTGTCTAATAATATGAACTTAATTGTAATTCATTGTACATTTCCATAAATTTATTTATTTGTAACGATCCTTATAACTCTACGAAATTAATTTAAAAAAGTTACATAAAACCCCGTTTATATATAAATAAATAATAAATATTATTATTAACCAAGGGATAATCCATATTATATATATAGCTAAATATTTAAATTGTCGCATATTATATAATCCCTATGGTTTTCATTCGATTCCATCTTGCTGGTTGCTAAGTGATTTGAATTCGTATCGAGACAGATGTTCTTCATATGCGAATTCATCAGGCAACAATTTATTATTGCCACATTCATCACTGCTTTGTGTGATGATGAACACCGTGAAGTATGGGGTTATAATTTCAGATATCAAGAAATTTCATTCTGTTGCAGGCAGGGCAAGCAATTTCCCTTACTCCCCACATATGCTAGCAACACTTGAGCCCCTCGGCTCGAGACCTAAAGAGTCCCAATTGTGCCACTGCTGTGTGTAACTACTTAAGCCTCATCATCCGCGTTTTAATGCCCATCAACCAATACCAGTGCATCGACATTGTGCCCAGCTCTATAAGGACAACAACTTTCCAACATACACACACACACACACACTTTCACTGTGCTGTGCAATTATTTCATGCATTGTTCAAGGATTGTTCGAATGCTTTTTGCAAAAATTTTCTTTGTATAACGTTGAAGCCAGAAGTGTTGTCAGGGGATTTACGCGCTTACAATGAAGAGGCCAGCAACAGCAACAGGACCAGGACCAGAATGAACAGAGCAACGGGAGTGGGAGAAGTAGCAGGTATTGGCCCACAACCAACGAAAGTGGCAACAATGCGCGCCGGCCTGTCCAAAGCGGAAAACAATTGACCAAGGGCTGGGGCCCGGAGGATTATGCATCAGTTTACAAGATGCGCTCGCCACTTAATGATTTCCACTTATGCATCGCAGACATCATGAGCATGACCAGGCCCTCCTCCATGCGCATCCACCCAATCCATTGAGGCTGCCACTCTTCCACTCTGATATTCGATGATGGTTAGCCATTTACCAAAGTGCATCGAGAGGCATCATCAAGTGTCTCTCATTGCACAATATTGTGGACTGACTACTGCCTGCCACTCGTACTTGCAATCCTTTTGCTAATCTATATGTAAATTTTCCACACAACACACAAGCTACTTTGGGGCCACATAACAAGTGTAAACTAACAAGAACCCAAAACCTGTCTCCACATCGATTTGCATATACCCTAGAATACTTTGATATGAAGACAAAATTTACAGTTGTATATATTAATCGATTTAGACTTATCTGTTTGTATATTTTTTATATTTATTTATTTAATTTATTAAAAATTAATTTTAAATTTCTTGTCTAGGGAAAAACATTATTTATCATAACGCTGTTTAATTTGTGTTTATAAAAGTCCGTCGACTGTCTCTTAATATTAATACAACTATTTTAAATACCCTTAAAACTTGAATGACTTTAAATATCTACTTATCTGCACCCTCGGGAAAAAAATGTTCAAATTGCTTGCAGACTAAAAGGCTATGAAATCGACAAAAAAAAAAAAAACTTTTTCACAGTTTTAAAGCTAAGAAAATTAGAATCGTCTCAGTATTACAATTAAATATCAACACAAATTGTATTACAAAATATATGTATATATATTTTTTAAAGCATTAGTATAACATTTTATTTTATTTATTTTTTTTAATTTTTTTAATTCGACTGATTAATAAATAAATATAGCATTGAATAAAAATTAATAGTAACTTCAAAATTAAAGTAAATTTTAATTCAGCAGTTTCAGAAGTCTAGTACTTAAGACTGGATTTTAATTTTGCGAAGTTTCAATAAAAACTAAACATCCTGTATAACTGATTTTCATACAACAACTTTGTGGCAAATAGATGTGACTGGCAAGGGTATTTCAATGTCAACAAACTAAATTTAGCATATCTGCTGGGCAATATGCGAGCTTAGGAGATTGAAAATGGACTCGTATGACATATCCTTGAGCAAGGATGTGCTTAGCAACAGTCGCAGGCTTCGCATGCAGATGACGTCATGTAAAATGTTTGACAAATGGCTTAAAAGGGCCAAAACGCGTCGAAGCTAAGACAAAAAAAAGCTGACAACATACTAAAAACTTGACAAAGTGTTGGCAAGTGTCAGGCACAGGACGACGTCTAGAAGCAGGACCAAGGCACGCACATCCTTGTTGCCGGTTTTGCATATGTGTCGACTGCTGTCTAAGTGTGCGTAAAAGATAAATAATCATGTGATATCATCAGCATGACGAGGCGCTGGAGCGACTCCAAGCGCGCCAAAAATTAATTTCATACATTTTAAAATTTCAATTTATTTTGTAGCGCACGAATGCGCGACATCTTCAAGCAGAAAACACACACACACACGCACACACACACACCCACCTCCTGGCAGCCAGCACCCCAACAAACCCAAATACACCCAAACCCAAGGCCAGCTGTCTCATGTGTTGTGCGTGTGTGTGTGTGTGTGATTATGCCTTTTGTTTTTCTTTGGCCTGGCCGTGTGTGTCGCTTTTCTTCTTTTGCTCGTCCTTTTTTCACACTTGTCACTTGCATTTTTGACATTTCTGTTAGTTAAAGGGCGAAACGACGGAAAGAGGCGAAAGTGGGTACATGGGATATGGATATGGACATGGGATATGGGATCTGGTTGGCAACGCTGTCAGCCGTTAATTAATTATGTGTATGCAGTCAGAATGACAGTCTGACTAAGTGCACTGAGCTTCTGCTCCGAGGGGCCAACCACGGACTCCGGCTTCGGAATATAAATACACATATATATATATATACATACATACAGACAGACACATACATGCGGAATGCATCGAGAGTAATTAACAAAGGGCAATTTGATAGATTGTAAATGAGATTTAAGACAGTCTGGGTACATACATACATCAGATATATGTATGTAGTTACTGCCACAATCATTATGAAATTGAGTACATTAACTGATGACAATAGACTTATTCCGCTTTATTTGCTTTTATCAGTGATTACTTACCAGATTTGCTTTTTCGTTAATTTCTTTCATCTCTCTTAGTGTGTTCTTTCCAGGTATCATCTCTATTAGTGTGTAAATAAGAGCACATATCAATATTAAATAACCACAATATAAAAAATCAGTTAAGTATTATAAAATTGAGTACTTTAACAGATGACAAAAGATATATAAGATTTGTTAACGGTATTTTGATTCATCTCAATAAGTAAATATTTTCCTGCTGAGCTTAAAAAACAAATGCGAAGACTATTTAGTATGCATCCAAAAGAATACAAGAAAAAACTGAATAAGAAATCGCAAAATATCTTCAAAATAAAACTGAATAGCACACAAATCCCAATTCCCCATCAATATGTATTTATTTCGTTTTTCATTTAAAGACACACAAAAATAGTAATTTTGAATAAACCCAAACCCATATCACCTGGAGAGTTTCGTTCTATGTCAGCCACTAAACTAAGTACACTGGGAAAAATAACTTTTTTATAGCTTTTTGATTAGTTTCTGGCGTTGTTTCAGTCCACTGGGAGTTCCCAAGTGGAGTCAATTTAAATTAAAAGAAACACGCGCTGCTGCATATTGAAATGTTCCTGGCTGGACAAAGGAAAGGAAGAGTAGTAGTAGATGGAGCGGGAGGAGGACGAGGTGGGGCAAGGGGCACGAACAAAAGTTAAATTGCAGGTATTTAAGCGTTTTATATAAAATTCATCATCATCATTCGAGGCGTCCGCTGGAGTTAATGAAGAAGTGCCAAAACCCAAAACCGTCCCCTGACCGTTCGCCCCTCAACCCCCCCACCCACCTGACCAACAGGCACTTGCCTCTGCATTATTTAGCACGTCAAAAAGTTCATAACTGCGCTGCGCTCGTGAATTGTAATTTTTCTTTCGGCATCGCGCACACTTTCATTACTTCATCACTCTCAAGGATGGCAAGGAGCAGGAAGAGGAGGAGGACGTGGACGAGAACGTGGAAAGGGATGAGGAGTGGGGTAAACTTTTGCATCGCTAGTGCGCGCCATTTATTATGCTATGAAATTTGAGTCTGAGTTTTGTTTATGTATAAAGAAGACTACGCGACGAATGCACAAGACGAGTGGCCAGGGGCAGGGGCAGGGGCAGGGGCAGGGGCAGGGGCAGGGGCAGGGGCAGGTGAATGGTAGGGGGAGAGGAAGAGTTTTTCATTTACTCCTTTTTATGATTTTCAAGTTAATGTTCATTTATGGTGGTTACACGTCGACTTTTGGAGTTTGTTTAATTAGACGGTGTGGATTTTATTCCAAAGAAGTTGAGCCATCGAAGAAAGGTGCCACTTGGAAGCAAGGGAAGGGAAGAAGAAGATGTTGTTTATGTTTAATTGTCGAGCTGGTTGCTAAAATTTGTTAAGCTCCACGAAGGATCAGACAGATGGAGAAGCAGCCGCTTCGAGTGGGTTCTAGTTGAAGATAATGAATATTGCAAAGAATGTGCAGAGATAAGTTTAAATTTAATAGAATTGCATTTTTGTTTATATTTATTAAGTAAATGTCGATTAATGGCTACAGTAGAGCTTACCTTTTGTATTTGTAAAATATTTTGCAAATGTTCTAAATTCGCCACAAATATTTCATAGATTTCGAATGATATATCGATGAAAAAATAAAAGTAGGTAAGTGATTATTTTACAATATTATATTCAATTTAATTAATGCAATTTATATTTTATAGCGTGTTTCTTTCCCATTTGTCGGGCTGATAGGCATGAACATATAAAAACATATTCAGAACGAAAAATAAAATAAATTTTGGATGATTTATTTTGATGTGAATAGCTTTAAATATTTTATGTTTTCTAAGATGCATTCGCTTAAAACGTAAGCAAGAAGCTCTTTGGCCAGCCACAAAATAAAAGCAACCCAAAATGGTAAACTTATAAAATTTTACAACTCGTAGCGTTTCCGTCAAGTCTTAAAGGTTTTACAGCTAAGCTGCTGGGGATTGGCGATATCTACTTGTTTTCCACAGCACGGCATGCACCTGAAACTTGGGAAGGGGATAGGGATTGGGATTGGGTGTTTGGTTTGGGTTGAGTTGAGTCTTTGGCATTGGCAGTTCTTGTGGCTTATGCCATTTAATATGCATTTTGTGTTATATTTAATATGCAGCCAGAAAAGCCAACTGCAGAAAACAGAAGCAACAAGAAGCCAAGTCAAATTGCAGCTGTTTGCCAGTCGACTTAATGTGCCGCTGTTGCTTTTGGGAATACCCAGAGACGATGAAGACGACGACGACGACGGCGACGACGATGAGCTGGCTGCTGATGGCGTCTGGCAATGAGCAGGCGTCGTCATCTTCTTGAGCTTCTGCCAATCATTTGGCTGGCAACGTGCGGTCTGCATTTCACTTTGGGGCATTGTTACGTGGGAATTTGGTTATGATACGACTTTGGTGTAATACCTGGCCTCATTAGGGCGCCCAGTTTGGCACATCAAATTGCTTGAAAATTGCTCGGAAATTGGCATTGTGCCTCGGTACAGTTAAGTTCTCCAACATCAGCAGCAGCCGCAGCAGCAGCCGCATCACAGTTGTCGTCTTTAATGAAGCCCAATACTTATTGTGGCAGGCAATCGAAATGTGCCACAGAGCATACAAAAGGGGCTGTGTGTGTGTGAGTGAGTGTGTGTGTGTGTGGTAATAACCCTTCTTTAAGAAAAGCAAACGCCCTTAATCAGCGCAGCGGGCAGCGGCAACTACCCCAAGCATAAATCTATTGTCCTAGGTCATTCAACCTCAGCTCGCAAACTCAAACCTCAACACACAAAACGCATGCGAAATGCTATTTGCGCTTTTATTTTATACTCGCGATGCTGCCGCATAAAATGAGCACAGCGAAACCAACTGCATCACACAATCATCCACTAGTTGGGTATGCTAGACTAGCAGATATCCAAAGTTAGCATCAGTATATGTGTCAAATGTAGTTATACCAAATACAATGGGAAATGGAAAATCCTTTAAACCAATGCAACCAAAAAGAGTAATTTATGTTAATATCTAGAAATATATAATAAGATTAATTATCTAGTATGGGTAATAAATTTCATTTATAATAAAGGCTAGAAGATATCAGAGGTACTTAATAAAAATTAAAACTTTTTATGCTATATATATTTAAACAAAAAAAATCATTAGAAATATACTTTGTGAAATCAGATATTTTTGTTAAATAATAAAATTTATTAATAAACTTATTATTTACTTCTGTCATAAGCACTTACACAGAGTTAATACAGCCCTTGTAGCTAATGTTGTGCTTACAGGGCATAATAAATGGATATACATGAAGAGAACTAAGTTTAGCGATAGATGCAAGAATAAAATATTTTTTTATATCACTGTTTTAATGACATTTGTAACATTCGCACTTGGCATTGTGTATCGCCTCCTCCTTTGCCCAACACATGGAACTGGGTCTGGAATTAGAACAGCAACAGAATGGCATTGTGCCAAAGCATGAGAAAAAAAAACATTTCACAGCCCAACACGCTAAATAAACGACAAGTGCAGGCATTTTCCAAAAAGAAAAATTAAATCGCTGAGAATTGTTAAATTTAATACCGTTTCCCCTTTCGATTTACTCGAGATTTGTGCATAGTTGTATGTCCAAAAAAAAAGAAATAAATAAAATGCAGAAGGCAAAGGCAAGCAACAGGCTGTCAGCTTGACAGGAGTTTGACTACTCCTCCGGCAACTGGATGGTAAAATGCCACTGACAGCTGTCATTTGCAAAGGATGAAGGCAAAGCACAAAAAGAAGTGCAAAAGAAGCACGAAAGAGAAATAAAAAACTGAAAAGTTGACAGCAGAAGGTGCAGCAGTAAGTTGTTAATAGGCTTGCAGACTGTCAACTGGCCAAAAAGGGTTGAATTTAAATATTAAAGGCAACGTTTTGGGTTTCGTGAGTAATTTGCTGACCAAATTGCAGTGCAAATTAATGTTGTCATCGATGTTATTATCACAGTTATTGTGGATGACGCAATTCTGGCCAACATGCTTGACAAATTGTCAATGGCTCAATGCTAATTAGCAGCGATTGAAAAATCAAATTGCCTGCTCTCTGACCGTCCGTCCGTTCATTTGTCCGTCCGTCTGTCTGTCTACGGAGACGCCTACGGAATTCAGTGCACGCCTCACCGATTTTCTTATGGCTCTCTTGCGTCTTGTGTCCTGTTGGCCACTTGAGTGGTGCTTTCTGCTCTATTGGCTGTCATTTGTGGCACGCACCATTGCATCCGAGTGGCGACCGCAGCTCGGGGCAGGACACTCGGATTGTCATTTGACAGCTGAACTGGCAAACAAATAAACTGTCGTCGCATGTCTCGTTACATAATTAGGTTTGAAATTTGCCCAATTGTTGAATTTTAGCTGTGCAGTGCAATTATCTGCATCAATGGCCATTGTTGGTTACTGCTCGTTAACTTATTTGATTATTGGCCAATTTCGCTACGATTTGGCCAAACAGACTGCTCAGCAGTGATTTGAGTGGTTTGCTTACAGCAAACGACAGGAAAACTTATTATTACACTTATACATCTTTCGCTTAGTTCCTCTAGGAATACACTTAATTGTGCTGGACAGTGTTGTAAATTCTCTTGGCTTATCTGTGCATCTGAGCAAATTCAATTTGAAGTATGTCTTGTGAAATATGGCAAAATAAGCAAAGTTATTTAACTTTTTAAATGATTGCTGTAAGCCAACCAAAGAGTTTTCTAGAGCACAAAAGGCATCTTATCGAGAAAAAACAGCAGACTAAAGTCATTTGATGAAGTGCCTGGCATATTGACAGATATAGCCGAGCTTACCAAACTATGCAAATAAGCTGACATGGACAGAGGATATGATACAAAAGTGCTTAAATCTACATACATAACAAAATATATATATATATGAAACCCAGCCCACCGTCTGTCTCGGTTCGCCCTTCATTTATCTTGGCTTATTAAATTGAAAATATTGCTTGGAATATTTTGCATGCATGCATGACGACGTCAGCATCATTGTTGGTCCTGCTTTCGTCCTTTTAAATGCAAATTAGCTTTTTGACTTTTTGATGCGCCCATGCCAAAGTCACAGTCACAGTCACAGTCAAAGCCAAAGCCAAAGCTAAGGCCAAAGTCTGCCAACTCGCTCGCCCAGACTCTATTTAGATTTATGCGGCTTGATAAATTGTGGCTACACTTAATGTGCGCATACGGTGTGACATGTCCTTTTCATGTCCAAAAAAGTTGCAAGCAGCCAGCAACCAGCGAACGAAACTGTGCGGCGTCTCCATTTCTATATACACATATCCATATCCATTTGAGTTGACATGTCGAGTGGTTTTGTTGGTTTGCCAGTTGCCAGTTGCCAGTTGCCAGTTGCCAGTTGCCAGTTGCCCGTTGCCCGTTGCCCGTTGCCCGTTGCCTTTTTTGCACGCTTGACAAAAGCAGCGCATATTTTCCTGGCTGCTGATTGCTGGTTTCTGTCGCTGCTTGTGGCAAAATCATTTTGGTGAAACGTTGTGGTGCATTTTGTAATTAGTTTTGTTAGCCAAGCCAATGCAAAAGTTGTGCACATTCAGCATTGTTGTTCCTGATTTCCATTGATAACCTAAAACACAAAAAATATTGATTAAAATTGGTATTGTATTAAAATATATGTATGAATATTTACTCACGATATTCATTGATAATCTGAAAAAAAATAAAATAAAATATCAATTTTAACATATAAATATTTAGGTTGACAGAGTGAAAGATTGAATGACCCCCTCCAAAAACCAAAACATATCCCTCATTGCCTATCTACAATCAAATATCAATTATGCCTGATCGAATCATTTGAATTATAACACTTTCCCATGAAGCGTTTCACTCTATCAAAAAGCGAAAGGCATTCAGCAGACATTTAACATGCATTTTAAAATACCAACTAGCAGCTAGGCAGCCTGTCAGACAGACGCGTGGATTTTTCAACAATTTTTTTAGATTGATGACGTCGCCGTGCGACCGACCCGTGAATTGTGGCAGGCATGGCCAAAGGAACGACGCTCCCATTCTCCGACCGCCCTCATTGAGTAATACGTCAGTTGAGTTGTCAAAAAAGCAAAAAGAAAACATGTTATCAGAGACAGAGGGGGAAGAGGGAGAGCAACACGCGTTTCCGCACAAGTTGCTGTCGATCAGAACGGTCGGCAGCGGGTGTTGCAAGTTGTTGTACACTTCAACATGTTTCGTCACGCCCTAAAATTATGTTTTTGATGCTCGCATTTTGATTTGAAAATTTTTAAGTAGCGCCTAAGACGCATTTAAGTCAATTGTGTTGTGTTCTTGTATATTAGAGGATTTTTTTTTTATATTTTTGATTATAAAAACAACAATTTGGGGTAGCATTTAGAGCTGATTTTAAATGCCTGTCAAAACGTGTCATTGTCAAAAAGCATAACAAACTCAAACAGTTGCAGTTGCATTTGAAGTTTGCCAATACTGCTTAAAAAAAGTTTGGATACATCAAAATGTGGGAAAAATAAAATTAAACTCCTTAAAATTGCTTCCTTAGGTAGCACCTAAATTATAATATGTTATATATAGTATTTTACTTAAACGTGATTGTATTTAAGAAAAAAAAAGGTTTTCAAACAAGAAATCGTCTTAGGATTTATTGTTTTTCAGAACTTAAAAGGTGTTCACAATACGTCAAATTTACTATTTACAGAGATAAGGCAATATTCAACGTAGCTTAAAATAAAATAACATTAATTATTTAAAATATTTAAAAATTATAAGAAGAATTGATGCAAGGTAATAGCAGCACTCCTCAGGTTGTAATTATTTTAGTTTACCTATTAATTGAAATAATATAAATATTATATCATTCGTAGACTATATATAAAAATAAAAGAGAATATTACCAATTGGCTTTTTGAAAGCGTTTAGAATTAAACAAGAGCTTACTTTTGACACGCCCTTCAAAATGAAACTATTACTTCTAATGTGCACTTTGACTGTGAGCCAGTTGTCAAATTGATTTAAAAATTCATAAATCAACTAAAAGTGAAAACCCAAACCAATAAGTCAGTCCAAAATTAAATTAGGACCAGCAGCAGCAACAAGATCAGCCACAACATGGGCAAACCGAAAAATGTACAAAATGTTAAACATAGCATAAAATTGTATCGGACAGTTGCTAGAGGATGGTGAGAGAGGGGAGAAGGAGATGAAGGGGGGATGAAGCTGCCCATCTAGGGCAACAACAAGTCGAGAGTCGTCCCGGAGAAACATGGAAGCATGTTTGCTTTCGTTATAATTTCTCAAAATAGTCACCGCAGCTCAGTTTGTTGGCATGTGCGTGTGTGTATTTTGATGCAATTATAAATTGTTGGATAACAAATTACATGGCTGTGCTCAGGACCGACGGACGGACAGGCAGACTGACTGACGGACAGATGAACAGACACCCTACTCCTTAAGCACGCACATATGTTGGGCTGCTGGGCTGGCGAGGGCGTCATTGATACAGGTACAGAAGAGATGCACAGTTGGATGATATTCGAGGCCTGGACTCAGGTGGAAAAACTGTACTTTGTTGCAAGTAGGGAAACTATTCAATTTGCGACATGTGGCATGCGGGCAATGCGCAGCGGGGAGGGTGGCTTGCATTTGCAGCGACAATTGTCATTATTTACCATTAGTTCTTATAATAAAATAATTTTATGTCCTCATTTTAATTGAAGCACTTTGTGTGTTTAGTGCACTCTCAGAAAAAAAGTCGACCTACAATAAAAATCTACATTTTTTTACATGATTTCTAAATATTATGGATATAAATTCTAGATTAGAAAATTTTTGAAATTTTTATATTAGAGTTTAGATATTATCTTAGCCCTAGACCCCCAAGTATCGAAAAATAAATTTTAGAAATGTACTTTCTGATAATAGGGTTACTAAACATTGCTGACTTACTAATATCGAGTTTTTGTTTGAGTGTAGATCCTTTGTGACAAACACAGGCCACTTTGCATGTTTGTTGCGCATCAATTGAACAATTGCGTAGTCCTGGCCATTGTTTTGGGCTGCGGGTTTATTGAACTGGGTACACTTCAATTCAATTCTTAAAGCGAGCAGCAGCTCGAAATCGGAACTCGTATTGCGTCTCTACATCTGCGCTGCCATCTCCAGTCCTTTGTTGATGTGATGGGGCTCTTTGTTGTTTTAAGCCAAATGCGAAAAGGGTTCATAACCGCACTTAGCTTCATTGGCTGCTTCTGGCTTTATCGTGCGGCCCAGACGTATCATTTTAGTAGCTGTTTAGCTCTGGCCACTCCAAATTCAATTCAATTCATGCTACCTCATTTTTGGTGCAGGTTGTGCAAACATTAAAATTAATGAATAACAGTAAAAGTGCTCAGGCTGCTGCGTTCCAGTGACTTTTGGCCAACAAGCGACTGTCGTTTTTTATCTCTGGTTTGTAAATAGAGAAATACATTCGTTAGCAATTTGGAACAAATTTTAGACAAAATATATATGCAATACATACCCAGGTCATTCAATATCTTTATCAGACTGCTCCCATTCGGCAAACTATTTTTGTTTACAATTAAATTGACTATAAAATGCTGTAGGCTTGCGCAGAAATTTTAATGACATGAAGGCAAACAGGGAATCAAATACTATATATTACTCGTGCATACAAAGAGCGTTTTCATTACGCTGAGCTCTCGTAAATTAATTTCCACAAAAGGCCCATTAAAATTGAGCCATGATGCCAATTTGGCATTTGGGTATCAACAAATGTGAAAGAAGAGAAATGCAACTATGCAAATTAATTATAAATTTATGATATCATTTTGGCAAAATGTGATGGCGACTCCACCGACATAGTAATGAATGAGGTGGGGCAGGGAATGTTATATGACTTAGCACCATAAAACTGTGGGGCAGGCAGCAGTTGGGAGCAATATGGCACATGTGTAAAGCCGTAAAATAGCACGGCAGCAGGCGAATTGGAAATTGAAGTCAACGCTGATGGCTCTATCAGTGACGACTTGTCTGCCCGTCTGTCTATCAGTCTGTCTGTTTGTCTGTGGCTGTCACGCACATAATTCTCGCTGTGCAGCAACATTAATTGCGCAATTGTTCACAGATATACAAGGCACAACCAAGCAAAACAAGGCAAGGCATCATTTTAACTTTTTAGTGGCCCAACAAATGACGTACGATTTGTTCTGCACGAATAAGCCAAATCATTTGTAGACACAGCAACAACAGCACTTTGTTTTATGACTTTCCACAGCGACAACTACAGCTACGATTCCCGTTAGTTTCCTTCCACCCACTGCTGCTGCACGCATTTTTTAGCACTGGGGGTCGCCACACATCATCCCTGGGCCATCTGTGCGCTGCTGTCCTGCAATCGTTGCAATCGTTACCCACCTGATGCCTGCATGCGGGCTAATTTATGGCCTGCTCAAATTGCGTGTGTTTGTTTGTTGGTTTGTTTGTTTTCCAAGTGGTGCTCAGCTCAGCTTTTTGACTTGCGTCCTGCTGTCAACATACATATGTATATAATTTTTCATTTACTGCTAAGTGTTTTGTCTCTCGCTTACCTCTCCTCCTCTTCGGTTCATATTCCATAATTCTTGTAATGACATATTTTGTTTTTGTTGACGCTTGACTATGTTTATTTGTTTTCCTAATGTCGAAAATTGTGCGTTGAAAACGAGTGTTTTATTTAAATAAACAAAGTCCCGCACGAACTCAAATTAATTGAATATTGGATGTCGCAATTTGTATGCGCTTTTCTCTGATAGCGAATATCGATGACGCTCGCTTATTGGTAGCGTCGTAAGTGTTGATCCATACTATCGATATGACCGGGTGTTTTTATCGCTAACAACAGATTTATTTTTGTGCCAATGCTCGATTAGCTTTAGTTGGTTTTTTTTATTGTGTATAGCATGCGTGTTGAAAAATAATCTTTTGTATTTTATTTAAAATGACAAAGGCACTGTAACTAGCAACTATCGGCGACGCGTGCTCTATCGAACTCATCAATATCTTTGTGACTAGATTCTATTCGATTACAACCATCGAATCGATATTAAAGCATAGCAAATGTCTCACGCCAGATGCAATTAAAATTACGCGCCTTGCATATATAATAAACAGTAAACAGTATAAATTAGAATGCGAGCATAAAACATTACGCATTACTTTACGCTTCGTTTGATTTATTGTGTCGATATGCGTGTTGGAAAGGGTGCAATCTGCTACTGTGTGTGCATGTGTGTGTTATTTTTGACTGCCTACACTTGTGTATCATTTTATATGTTTATTTTAATTTTCAATGTTAGCCGGTTCAACGTTTTATTGCTTTTAATTTTTGCGCTTGTTTTACGAGCGCATTAATATCAAGACAAACCAGCCACGGCGTAGTCCAAAAACCGTAAACTCAATTAGATAAATGCTGTGGAGTGGGCACACTGTCAGTGCTGTAAAATTCACTTGGCTACACACACGCTAGGCGAATCGCACCCACGAAGAGACTACTTTTTTTTGGAGCGTGTTAATTTGTTTTTAATTCCTGCACTGGGGCGGACTCGGCTCAGAACAGGCCCAAGACAAGAGAGAAAGTTTTTGAGTCGTTTGCCCATAAATTAACGTTTAGTTACGCAACATAAAAATCTGTTGGAAACAGGCATAGAGTGCATAAGTGTATATGACAATGGCATCGTATTGTATACATAACCTTACTTTTTTGTAAGCTGCTCTTTAACTTTACAGTTTTAGAGGAACTAAATCCATAATCGAGCAGCAGGCAAACATTGTTGGCCTCTGGTTATAAACACAAGCTGATTTACATCATTAGCCCCTTGCAGGCTGTCAGTGGAATCATTAGTTTTATTTAATTATCCCTTTCGATATTGATTGCTTTGTTAAAATATATTAACCCCTCTCTCGCTCTTTTTCTCTCAGGCAGTGCCACTTACGAAAAGTTCAATTAAAAGAATCATCCCAAAAATGATTCCTCCAACTGTGATTCAGGCATCTTCGGGGGTTTACCACAAAGCCCAACAACAATTTATTTGATAATGAATAATGATGTTGATTTGACACTCTCCACGGCTCAACTTCAAATGGGAATCGTCACGCTTCTAAGCAGCCGATTCCAATTCCTACTCCGACTACAATTCCGTCTTTGACCGATAATTTCTCCCCATGATTTGGTTTTGGTTTGCTGCGTAGGCAGCTCATCTCGCTACTTGGGTAGAATTTTTGTTTTTAATTTAATTAGATTCCGAGTGTTCTTTGTTGGTGCAGTTTTCTATCGAAATTGTACTTGTATGATCTTTTAATGGAGCATGAAATCGAGATTCTAGAACATCGTTTTCCATACAATTTCACAGCACTGCAAATTGGCCGCTAATGATGACTCTAATTAGCTTCTTACCAAAATGCATGTGTGGTCAATGGTTCGCTAATTTGCCGTGACAAAGGTTAATTCATTAAATTCCGAATATTTATAACGAAAACTCTTAGGGATTTATTGCATCGATTGTCCCTCATTTGAATCAAACCAAGTTTTCAATAAAATACATTTCTTATTGTTCAACAGAAATAACTTGAATATTTAAATGCTTTTTTTCTACGTCATTTTTTCTTGAAAATATATATGTAACATATTTGATAGAAGAAAATATTTTTAAATTAATTTAGTAATATTTTAACAATGTCTGTAACATTTTTATGCATTTTATTTATAATTTTATTTTCGGCTGTCTCCAGTGAATTTTTTTTATAATTTAGTGGAATCAATTTGTTTGCTTTTTAGTCAAATTTATTATTATTATCACTTTATAAATCTACATTTCCGCATGATTTCTACAGTGATTGTAAACAACTCTGAACTATTTTACAATTTAATACACTCAGATTTAACACATATTATTGTATATACTTAATTTTTTATGCTTAATTTTTAATTTATGTGCATCCTTGTAATTGTATGTGTTTTAAATCGTAGCTTTAATTTGAATTCAGTAACACCTTTGTTTACGGCTCTTAGTCCACATAAAAAACATTTAATTTATAATTTTTATTTAAATAAAAAAAAAGTTGGCTTACAAATATGAAACATTTATAAGTGTCTTCAAGTTAAAAATGTTAGTTGCTAGACATATATGGCATTAATATTATTAATGTTACTTGTTGACTCTCTGTCTGTCTGTCCGTCTGTCTGGGCTGCATCTCAATGAGTATCTATCTCGTTTACTCATACTCAGGGAGCTTTGCTTGTTAGCATAGTCTTAACTGCATTGGCATAATTTATAAACTTGTCTGTTTCGTGTCGACATTCATCAAGTTTTTCGGTTGCTGCCAACAGCTTCATTAAAATTAGCTCATAAAATTTGCAGCAAGCTATTCTCGCTACTTGCGCAAATCTTGTTTAGTTTTCATTTATGGCTCAATGGAAAACATTCTCCTGCCATAGCAGACGATGTGCAAATGTGCAACCTACACGCATCCTACATCCGCATCCCCATCCGAATCCTGACAGACGCATTTCAGCATAATTTGCTGTGACAGCTCAGCGAGCCAGGACAGCATTTCCTGGCGCAGAGCTTCCTTAATTCCACTTTACCAAATGACATCTAATATGCAAAGTTTTGCAGCCAGGAAAGCTGCGGGAAAAGCTGGCGCGTATCTTTTGATGACTTTTGTTGATTTTACACCAGCAAAATACACACGCCACACACTTACTTAAGATCTATGACTCGACTAGGTCTTTTGCATTTTGCACTCTTGTCTGTCTCGGCTCAAAACAATGGCCACCACAGAAGCAACAAAAACAACAACAACCATTTCAAGTGGCGGGCATTTCAAAATTCATGTCGAAATGTCGGCGAAATACCCTTTATTACAAAATAGCTTTGCATGCTTTACGGTTCCAGCACAAGCCTCGTAAACTTTAATGACGCCATTTTCGAGTCGCGCAAAGTTGGCTTTTGAAATATGAATAGACCCACAGCCAGTCAACCAGTCAAGCTTACTACACTCAGAAAAAAATTACGCTGAATTTTACAAAATTTTCCAACTTTAAGCATCAAGTGAAAATCACTTTATTCTTCAGACATTATATTTAGACAACTGAATATTATGCCTTTCTAAATCCTAGGGTGTTTTTTATTTCATTCAAGTCACTTTTTAATTTACATAGAATTTTGCTATATCTACTATTTAAAAATATTTTCTATTCTTAAATAAAATAGATAAAAAAAAAACTTTTTTTGGCAAACTTTTTTTTACAAGATGATTTTCATTTAAGAGTGATATTTTTCTGAGTGTAGACAAGAAACATGTCTCTAATATTCGCCTTGTTAAGAGGAGATTAGTTCTATGGCGTCGTCGGCTTTTTGGGTGCCGCCAATAAAATTGGTTTATGCAATCTGCAAGTGTTCTACACAACAAGTTTTCTGGCCACTTTTCAATCGCAGTAATTGACATTGTTTCCCGTTGCTCTTCCTGTTGTCCAGGACAACGTTTTCCAGGGTTGAGAATCCACACTCCCAACCCCAAACACACTAAGCTAAGCACGCACACAAATTAAGCTCGTAAAATTTAATATTTTGCGCAAAGTTTTTGGGAGGTGAGCATTAGTAATTTATTAGTGGCCTGAGCTTATTGGAGATTATTTTCAGGCCCTTTACTATTTTGGCCGTGCATAATTTGTAAATGTTCTTAAATCGTTTGCAAAAATAAACATAAAATTTTACGGCAGTTTGAAGTTTTTTTCTTGTAACAAATGCCTCGCCGATAAACATAATTTATTTGTGTACATAATAATTAATAAAAAAGTTAAATCAGAATCATATAAAAAATAAACAATATATATTCTTGCGTCATTTATTTAAACATATATAATAATAGTAATTATACATGATATTATGATAAAAATATATATTTATAAATAAGTTAGCAGACGTAAAGAAATTAATGTTAATAATAAGAATACAACATAAACAATTTTACATAGGCCAGATATAATCATAATTGGATTAGATCAAACCAACGTTGAATATGCTTAATTTGGTTAATATCAAATTGGTGCTAGTTATAATTTAAATATGCATCCACTGCGTGTTTTTTCTGCTGCCCAAAAGAGTCAAATTCTCAGCATTCCCATAACGAACTCCTTCTCGTTTTGTTTACTCACCCTGCCGCCTGCAAAGTGCCAATCAAAATGGGAATTTTGACAAACAAGAAAACTTTCCCAAGGCGAATTGCGTGCGGTCTACCAGCATAAAATTGCTGACGATTTCCCTTGGGTATTAGGAATGCCTCAGGTAGAGGTGGGAGAGGGCCAGGGCAAAGAGTTGAACAATCCATCAAACAAACAAAAGGCTGCGCTTTTGATAAAAACACATCAATAAAGCAATAAAATGTCTTCAAATCAAACGATTGGGTTTCCGAGCAAGCCAACAAGCTTGCCAAAGATATGTTTCTTTTTTTCTTTCCGTATTTTTTATTTGGGGAAGGGTTACAAAAAAGTCACGTACAACACGCACCGTTAAGACTATTAATATTAATGGATAGATTTAACACATTGGGCGTTGCTATTCCAGAAAGCTGTCTTGCTTTCCTGTCTTTCCATTCTGACACCACTCGTTGAACTCGCCACAAACTGACATGTGACATCAAACCATGTCTGACTAAAAGAGTGCTTTCCAGGTTGCTATGATCTGTATCTCGTTCTTTCCAGCCCTGGTTAGACATCGGTTTTAAATATTTCGAATACTCGTCCGATTATTTAAAACAACTTTTCTTGAGTAAATTTATAAGACTTTTTAAAACTACATTTTGCTTGTCTACTTTAGCTTTTTGTATTTAAGTGATGAGCATAGATATTTTCAGACATTACAATTACAAACAATTTACATGGATTATAAATTCATATAAATTAATTTAAAAAACTCAGCGCCTTAGGCAGATGACAGCTAACGTCTAATATAAATGCCGGGTCAGTAAAATACATTACTTGCTTCTAAATTTTACAAAAAAATTGTAAGACATTCAGTCAGTTTGTGTAATTTAACAGTAACACAAAAATGTATATTTATATAATCAACAATTTGTAAATATTTTGTTCATTATTAAGAAACTAATAATATAAAAAGTTACTTTAGCTAAATAATCTATGACATAATTGGTATAATTATAAAAAGTATAATTTTCTAGTCTACATACAGGCAAATTAATAAGTTCTAAATAAATGTGAATAAAGTGAAGCTCAATCTAATAAAAATTGCTGCTGATTCACTGGGAGATACTCGATGTTATGATTGGGCTTGTAGCGGCTTAGATTGGCTTGTGGTGCGAATGATGATGTCACGTGCCGAATTTGGACTGCTCGAGAGTAGATTTGCTCCTGGAAGTCGCTTTTAGTTGACGCACCGGGAAGCGATGCGAGCGAACACTATCACTATAAATCAATAAGTCATCGTCATTGTTCGTTTATATAAATGTCGTCTTCATCAGTAATTTCAGTGCTGCTGCTGCTTTCCACTGCCTAAATACAGATAGATATTGATAGCTCTGCTGGAATCTAAATGCAGTTTTCGCATTCAGCCTGCACCTGACCTTGAAATCTGCCAGCTCGTTGAGCATATCTGCCAGATGGAAGTGAACAACACCTGACAGACAACTGTTAAGCTGAATTTAAATGTGACTCCATTTTATTCTATACAATATACATTATATACCCAAATCAATAATTAATTAAGCAAGAAGAAGGAAACTGTATCGATCTCCTTCGACTTAAGCCACTAAAAAAAAATCGCACCACTCCCACAGAATATGTTTTCAAATGAGTCGTTCTTTTTTTTTTAGATTTATTATGGTCTAAAAAAAATTATTTTTTTAAAAGAAAGAAAGTAAAAATAATAATGGAACTGAAAATTAAAATTAAATAATTTTTATTTGTTACCTTTTATGTTAATTCCCTCCAAACGATAAAATTAATATATATATTTTTACGCGCTTCCATTATAATTCTGCTTCTAAAAATATTATTTATTTTTAATCGAGTACTTCGAATTTCGAGCAGTGATGCACAATATAATTATTTGTCCACATCTTTCTTTGTACTGCATTTTGCTGATAAAAGAACATGCGTCAACAACCTTAAGATTTTTGCGCAATCATCAAGTTATTTTTTCATCTCCTCCATAAAACTTCCCAGCTGCGTAATTCTTAATAACTTTTCATAACCGATTGCACTTATTAAAGCTACTGTATGCAGTGTTATGTGTTAGACCTTTTAGGTGAACAACAAACTTGACTATGCGAAAGTTTCAATAGTAAAAGCTGTGCAGACCTATAATCGAGCCCAATTAGATATATATTATTTGTATTAGTTTCTTACCTGTTTTACTATCTCTTTTGATTACTTTTTATTTTTCTTTTTTAGCAGTTCTCTTTGAGACGAATTTTGTGACAAATTCTCCACTGAAATTAAGAATTAACCGCCACACTTATTATCAATGAGAACAACCAAGGTTACAGATGACGAATCTGATTCCTTATTGGAATTGAACATATGCGAGTTGTTTTGTATTCATTTACTTGTTTTATGAATAAAATTGCATTTTAATTACTTTTATAAAATAAATGTATTCATCATGATATTTCAGTAAAATGAAATACGCTCAATGTGTTAAAAATAAAATGAAATAAATCGGAGCTCAATGGGTTAAATTAAAACACATTTTTAATCTTATATATATTTATTGACAAACGAAAATAATAAAACTGGTCAAACAAAATAATAATAAAGAATTTTCAAACAAAATATTTTTTATAACTAAACAAATAAAAACAAAAAAATACAAACTACTTAAATTAAGATAAACTTAAGTAAATAAGTGGATTTTCAAGTGTCTTCTTAGGTTGCCCTTGTTGGAATAATATTTCTGACAATAATAACACTGGTTTCTAGGATTGTCAGAGTGTTCAATTAAATGCATTTGAAGCGTTGACGAAGCCTCCAAAGCCAATTTGCAAAGCTGACAGCGTTCCGAACGTACCTCACTATGCACAAAGAGGTGCTCAAATAGATTTGACTTGAGCTTGAAGCCCTTCCAGCAGTGTAAGCAAGAGTGGCTGAGCATGTGTCGATTTAGAGCGTCTTTCGAAGCCAATGTGGACTGGCACTGGTCACACTTGAACTGCCCAACTGTGCTGGAATTGCAAATCTTGAGACTCTTGCTGGAATCGGTGGGCGACTGTGAGCAGTTCTTACGTCTTAGCGGATAGCGATGAGTCTTTACAGATTCTCTACTCTGAATCGATGAATTGCTTCTTTCCATACTGCGCAATTCACTGCTGCTGCTGCTGCTGCTACTGTTAGTTGCACTGAGTGTTGTTGACGCTTGCTGGCTTCGCATTGGATGCAGAAACTTTTCCTTTAATTCCGGCTCCGAGACATTGAAATTGCTTTCCATTGCCTTCATGCAGAGCAGCTGGTGGCTCTGTTGGAATCTGCGCTTGACTTCAAATGAACTTTGCACATTCATCGCGCATGTGAAGCAAATCTTCTGGGGCAGTTTGTCATCGCGTTTGACCTTAAAGTCGACCAGCTCATTGAGCATGTCTGCCAGACTGAATTGATAGTCGGGCATTAGCCGATCCGGGAATATGTCCAGTAGGCTCACCGAACTACTCATGCAAACACGGCAAATTTGCATTTTATTGTTAATTGTACAAATTGCTTAATAAACATACATTATTTGAGAGTGGCGAATAGGGCAAGTGGCGCAAAGTATCGATACTAATCGATAGTATCGCCGGTAAATTTAATCGATTCGATTATTAGCCATATAAATTAAATACATACATCAAATATGTGTGTTGTTGTCGGCAATTTAACTGAATTCTTACAAAATCGAAATATTACTATTTTTAAATTATGCCTTTTTCATTCTCTCTTGTGCTACTCATTATAGTTGCTTCTTTCTACACCATCTACACCATCGCGAAACAGCTGATCGTGCAGTTACTTAATTTTAATTGTGCTACGCATTATAGTTGCTTGTTTCTCTCTACACCATCGCAAAACAGCTGATCGTGCAGATATTCAATGTTAATTGGCGTAGCTTTTGCATTGCATTCGCAGCTGCATTATGACGACCGACAGGTGGCGTTGTCTATTTTCTCCCCACCAACATTTAATTTAACTTTAACAATAATTTAAATTTAAATTTCAATTGCATAACCTTTTTGTGATTCTAATTTATAAGCGGGTGCCCTTCAATATATATTTTGGTATCTAGAAAATAAACTTTTTGTGAAGAAATGACGCAATAAATGAACATTTAAAGCACCCTTATTGATTCGGTGGACAACATAGCTTTTCCATATCTAATTTTGTCCCGTGTCCACCCACAAATCGGTTGCGATTGCGACACATTTCCGTTTTGACCAAATTGAAGCTCAGTGATTGACTTGGCTTGGCTTTTATGTTGTCCTGCGACAAGTAAAAATGAATTTAGTCAACAATTTGGAATACGCAAAAAAAAAAAACACACACCAAATAAGGCGCAGGAATCGAAAGTCAACGAAAAATGTCTTGTGTTATAAAAACTAATGATTGGCAATTTGATTTTACTGTTATTGCCGCGCCCCATTTGTTTTGCACAAGCAGAACCATTGTGGGCGTAGAGGCGTGGCACCAAATACTTGAAAACAGTTAAGCCGCATTGTCTTCCATTTCGAATAATTTCCAGCCGCGTGCATTTGCAGGAAAATCGTTAAATTTGATTTTTATAACTTCCTTCTGTGTCCTTCTGAGTATATATACATATTAATTTATCATGGACTCTCTGCTGGATGCTGCGTCTTAATTGTATACATTTCCGTTTGCGGCATGCTACATTAATTTCTGGCTGATCATAGCCAAGAGTGCTAAATCAATATGCTGAATCTGAAACATTGCTTTCCAGGTAAATGTAAATGTACCAAATGTAAATTTATGCACTCATAAAAAATCTGCCATCATTTTAGTAAATATAATTCCCAATATAAATTATAATAATGCTTGGTTGCGGCTTTATAGGTATAGAAACAATTTGTAAAATTTTTATTAATTTGTTTACTTTTTGCTTATATTTAAAAATTCTTAAACATTCGAATTTTTAGACTTTACACACACAAAAACTATTTACATTATTTACAAGCTCATATACATTTGGTAACAAGCCTACCAGCAAGATTTTGGGTATATTATGGTTAATCTTACTCTTGAAATGTTTTTCCTAATATTATAAATAATTTCTGAATATGAATATATATGTATATATATTTATATTTTAGGGATTGTCAATTTATATTACGATTTAGGCAATCTTTCATAATTTTAGAAATCTACGTTCTAATATTTTAAATTAAATGGAAAAAAAGCAAATCTTTCTAATTTTGAGGGAGATTAACTAACATTTTTGTCCGAGTGAGAGCTCAAAACACTGAATTGTTTTTCGCCAGGCATAAATACCACTGACCCCCTTGCAGCAAATACAATTGCAACAAAGGGGGCAGCGGAGGTTCAACAATGTTGCAGGCTTTGACAATTTCTAATTTATTGCAATTATGTGACGCACGTCACACTCACTGCTGACCACTGGCCAACAACCGACTACCAACAACCAACGGACTATTGACCAGCAGGCGACACGTGACCAATCTGCTGCTTGGCCCCGGGGCTCTGATTGGAAAACACTAAACAGATAGGCTAGTCACTCGCTCTGCTCCGACAGCTGTCTCACCATTCTATAGAGATTTATTTTACGCTGATAACACGCTTAAGTAAATGCAGCCAACAGGCAACAACATCCAGCAACTCCCGGGAACTCCCAACTCTGAACTCCAACTCTCACAATTTAAATGGCGATTAAATCTGTTGGCATTGATGGATATGTCCAAGGCGGGTGGCTGGCTGGCTGGGTGTCTGTCTGTCTGTCTGTGTGTCTGTCCGGCTGCTTGGCTGTGTAGCCTGTTCTGCGGTCAGTCTGCAGGATGCGGCGCCGTGTTAACACTTTTGTACAATTGCCAATTTTTCGCCAGCGTTGCTGCTGCTGCATCTGATGAGCTGTCCTGTTTCCTCCCCCTCCTCCTCCTCCTCAACCTATGGTGGCTTTGTGGTGTTGTTTTTCGAGTTGTGTGTGTGTGCGTGGGGTGGTTGCTGCAATGGGCTGGCATGCGGCTACACTTCAATATTCATTTGAACGCATAATTGATATTGACGAACAATGTTGCCATGTCGATACAATGTTCGAGTGCACTGTAAGATATTTCAAGAAAAATTTAATTTATTTTATTTTGTGTCGTCTTTCTTTCTGGAATCAGAGAAAAACATTTTTGCATATTGAATCTAGGAATTATATTTATAAACTTTCTATTTTGTATTATGTACTTAATTTTTTAATTTAATATTAAATTTTTGTTTTTAAAAACCTCATTTTGTATTACAATATCTATGAATTGTAATAAAAAATTGTGTAATGTAATGTAAATTTTAAAATATCATTTTTGAAAAATGTACTTACTGTCCACAGATAATAAATTAATAAATACAAACTGAATTTTATTGGTTGATACATTCGACAAGTAATTTATATATGAAACGTTAATTACCGCTAAATGTCAAAGCAAAAAAACAGAAAGAACTCAAGATTTTGTGTATTTTTTTTTTACTTAAAACGAATTGTAAATTTAAAAGTTTTGTTGTCCTATTTATATCTATTCGTAAACTAATTGATTGTTCAATAATGGAATGGCTTTTTATCTCTTTATTTAATTGTCAATTAAGAGAGAAGAATTTTAAATTTATTTTAAAATTAAAATTGCATTGCATTCTTAACGGAATTAAAATTAAATCTTAGTAACTAAATTAATTTTTATGACAATAAAAAATAATATAATGGATAGAATATAAATAAATTTGAAGTAAAATGCTGCAACATTTATTGCAAAATTTGTTAAATTTCCTGTTAATAACGAAAGTAATATGTTAAAAGGGTTTTTTTTTTAAAAATAATATGTACACTACTATTACAACTATTCCGCTCAGTGTACTTGCTTGCTCCCTTACGGTAATATCATTCCCGTGCTCGTGGCCAGCCTACTTTGACAGTTAATTTTTATAAATTTCCCTGGATGTGTTTTCTGTATACTACGTGGCATATTTCGCATGCAACATGTTTGCCATTTTCGTTTGCCTCCAGAGTATCTCGTATTTCATTTCGCTGGGTTGGAAGAGGGGAGTGCGGAGAATGTTGCACAGTTGTGCTTCTTCTCTTCTTTTTCTATCTGTCAGTGTCATGTCACGTTCAGCAAAATGCATTCAATATATCCAATGCATTATTGTTGTCGCTGATGTTGTTGTTCCTGTTGTTGCTGCGTGAAGCTGCAGGAGTGTAAATTTAATTTAGTTAATTGAAACAATTTGTTGCATGCGACAACAACCAAAACAAGAACAGCAAAAACAACTCTCTCCGTGAGTTCATTGAAAATGCAGCATTCTCCGAATTTTCCCCCCATTCCCCTCTCTGAAGACGTATGTTGTTCACGTTTTAACTGATTTTCGTTTGAGCATTTTCTTTTTACATTTATTTATGTATATATATATATATATATATATATATATAAGAGGACTCTCTCCTTTGCACATATGTTCATGTGTATGAAATGGCGCCTCGAAACATGTCAATTTGTTGCCGTTGCTGTTGTGTCTGGCAGCACGCAGCGGGGAATCTCGGTTCGATTTGATTGAAATTGCACTCAATACACTTTGCATATTGATATATTAATTTATTTTTAAAAATGCTTTGGTCAATTTAACTGCAAATTGAGACAAAGCCAGCTGCTGCCCAGTCAATTTAATTAACGAATACCTATCGCTCAGCTTGAAGTTTAACTTTGTGTGTCGAGTCCAACGGGTGTGGCTTGGATGGGGAGGTGGAGGTGGCGGTGGAGTGGTTTCCTTTGTTATGTAAACAATAGATTGCATTCCTCACACGTTGCACACTTTGCAATGACAAACACTTTGCAAAACAAACTAACTAACCAAATAAGTTCGTTTGCCACGTGCACTTCTCAATTATTTAAAGAATTCACAGTACGACAGTGTGACCAACTCTACCAAAAAAGACAAGCCACCCTGTTGAGTATGCTTTTTGAAAGAAAAAACTCTTGTGCGAAATCTCAAAAGCAGAGATTTGAATCCCAGCATGGGGTACAGGTGTTGTGATGGCCATACGAATATATTTTAAAATCATTTTGCATTGTGCTTATGTCTATATTTGAAAAATATTTATATGGAGATATAATAAAATAATAAATAGGATATTAAAATAAGAAAAATGTTAATAATAATTGACTTATTATAAATATATTTCTAAATATTTTCTTTTTAATAAATATTATTAGTCTGTGACCAGATTAAAGACCTAAGTCCTAATTAGTTTTTGGCTACGCTGGTCACACTGCAAATGGGTAATTCATGATTAATCCGCATTAAATGCGCTAAAAATGCATTTGAGCGTTAAAATGCAAATTACAATAAATGCCATTGCACTGAGCCGTGCTCAGCTCATTTATTCATTCATTCATTCGAGCTACCAGGCACTAAGCTCACACACCTATCCACACACACTCACCCACCCACACACACACCCTTGGCAAACAGATGGTAAATTTGCGTAAAATATCTTGTATTTACCTTGCACTTGACGCTAAGCAAACTACCAGATACAATATACAATTATGTACACACACGTGCATAAATACATACACCAACACACACACCAACATACACACACATGTGTATCTATGGGGCTTCGTGCGTGGCTGAATAAACATGGAAATTGTGAAAATGGGCTTTCTCGAGTGTCGATTGAACTTAGGACCTCAGCGTTGCACATTTTGTGGCCAATGTTTGGTAAGGGGTAGGGGCACAAGGGGCAATGGGCAAGGGGCATGGGCTTGGGCTGTCACTTTGAATGACAGCCCAAGTCAAGTGGCTGGCCATTGTTGCACAGGTCGTGTCCTTATGGAAAATGCATAAAACGAGACAATGCTCTCCTTGTTGTTCTTGTAGTTGCCCCAAAATGAAGCGCCGGCTTATGTTGCATGGCAACTAGTGCTAAACTTTTATCACACTAGCTCTGGCCTGAGGGCAGCGAGTCATCGTTTAATTTAAATGCACATT
The DNA here is from genome assembly GCA_035042125.1 of Drosophila longiperda. Lineage (NCBI taxonomy): Eukaryota > Metazoa > Arthropoda > Insecta > Diptera > Drosophilidae > Drosophila > Drosophila longiperda. The sequence continues at coordinate 2,051,470 of JAWNLV010000130.1, forward strand.
TGGGGGTTGAGTCGCAAATTGTCTTTGGCGCCCACTTCACCTGCCGCCTTCCCCGACTGCCCCCGACTTTTGGCCAGCAATTTCGAGACGCATTACGCATGCATGGTTGCCCAAATAATGTTGATTTAACATTATCATGAAGCTGCCTGCAAGTGCAAACTGTGCCTCGAGTCAATAACATTGTTGCCACCAGCCGTGCTGTGGCATGCTCTTAAAGAATGATTTTAATTAACCCATAGCAGGAAAGCCGCAGCATCATCAAGCTTCACACCGCAAATTGTGTATTGAAATTTAAGTTTAGCAATGTTTAAAGATTTAATTATTCAATGAAATACATATTTTTTTTAATTAAATTAGGTTTGCAGTCAATCCCAATTATATTTTAGCTTGCATTTAATTGTTTAATTAATGTTTAATAATTTATTTCGTGGTGGTCTTAATTGGCATTTTAAATAAGTTGGAGTTATTTAAATTGCAAACTTGTCAACGTGTTTATGTTTATCACGATTAAATATGTCAATAAATAATAAAATAATATAAAGAAATACATCAGAAATAATCAATATTAAAATCAAAGAAAAATCATAAGAAAAGTGCAACTGAAAATATTGTTAAAATTCTTTACATTTTTGGGATTATAGTTCTTCATGCAAAGGTTCTACTGGGAAATTATTAGCGTGATGAAGTCAAATGAAATTAGACTAAGCTGATTGTTGAATTTTTGATGAATCCGATTGTCAGGCATTATGTGGTGCAAAAGAAAAAATAATCTTAAATATTTCAACTTCTTAATTGGGTTTAACTTGCTCCAAAAATGTTTTTTTTTTTATTTTCGTTTATTTACCTTATTGTTACGAACTCCTTTAAACCACAGTTAACTGATAGTTCCTAAACACAGGCATTCTCTATATTTTGTATTTCAAAGGTTTTGCCCAGATTTCCCACACCTCTGCAAATGAATCAATACTCATTTGCTCAATCAATGCCCATTCTTAGCACGCGGCAAATGGCAACAAATAAGTCCACTTCAAAATGATTAAATGACAAACATCAAATAAACAGCAATAACAAGTTGCTTGGCCCAAAAACCCCCTCTCATCGAGGGCAAGCAGTTTCTTAGGCTGATAGGCCGAAAACAATATGAACATAATTATTAATTGCGAATAATTTTTCTTAAGACTCATTAAGTGCGGCTGCGGCAAACAGGCGCCGTTCTCGACCACACCACGCCCCCGCTCCCGCTGCCAGCCACCGCCCCCGCTTCCTAAATGACAAAAGAATTGACAGCACATAAATTAGAAAGTAGCCCGTCTCCAAAAGCAGAGGAAGAGGGATATGGAGAGGGTGACACTGGCCCAAAGTGGTCCACAGTGTGTCCGTGTTTAAATGTGTTAAGCCGCCGGAAGTGACATTTCTCTTGTTCATCTCTATATATCTCGTTCCAGTCCCAGTTCCACTCCCATTTCCAGTTGTTGTTGTTGTCACGTGTCCAGGCGCTGAGCGGCGTGTTTTCCGATTTGTAGTCGTCATTGTCAAGGCGCAGATTTGTTCATCTATTGTTCAGACTCCGGCTGGGAGTACGGAATATTGTCCTCCTTCATCCCGAATGAGGTGTTTCGTTCACAAAATTGTTTAGGCGTGACTTTAACTGCTTTGCAAAGGTTGCAAGAGCATCTCGAAGATATATTTTTATTTACTTATTCAATTTTTCAATGTCAAATAATTTTTGTCGACACAAAAATAATACACAATGAAAAAAATATATTAAATTTAATTTAAATTAAAAGGAAGTAGAAATATTTGTAAGATTTCTGCGGTTTTTAAATGCAAAATGTTGCAATATTTGTTGCATAAATCTTATAAAGATTTTGTGGAAAGACTCTATCAATAAGCCCAAGATGTTTAAATTTTTATAAATAGACGTTTCGGAGTTGATTGCATTACAAAGTACTGAAAACTGCTCATGCAATGATTAATTATTAATTATTTATTTATAACTATTATTAAAACAGCGATCAAGAGAAAGTGGATGTTAATCACTATAATCTAGAGGGAAGAGAATAAATTTAGTAATTTAGGAACTACAAATATAACACGGCGATTAATTAGAAAGGGAGTTTTTATAAAGAGGAGTCTGTTGGTGCATTGAGGTAATACATGGTTTGAGGATTTGGCTTATAAAACATTAACAATTCACATATTGCTGTCGCTCGTTAAATTTTTTTACTGCCAATGCAACATTAATTATATAAAATTTGTCATAAATTAAAACACATAAAGGTAATTTTATAACTCTCCGGTAGTAGCTTATAAATCGTTTAATTAAATCCAGCACCTGTTTTTTTTTTATATATTTTTATATATACTCTTTATTCTCTGCGACAACTCGTAAAAATCGCACCAAGAAGTCAACTATCAAAAAACCGTAAAAAATGTTTAACAACTGGCAAGCTTTCTTAGTTTTTTAACCGAAAATTGAAAGGCACATGAAATGCAAATTGAGCTGTTACCGCCCGGAACTTTACGCTTATTTAGGCGCCCAACTTCTAGTTCCGGCAATGATGCAGCCTAAACACTTAATTACGCTCCAAACGCACCTCGACACATGACTGACCATAAAAAATATAAACAGAAACTGAAGCGTTGAAATTAGCATACTAACTGGGCCCAAACAACAGGCGGCAGGGTGCGAACCAAATAAAAAATTATCAACCTGCAGCGATCAGTTGCATAAATTTAAAAAAAAAGTAACCCAACTGAAGGCGTTGAGCTGCAAAATGGGTGATGTGAGCTGTGTGAAACATTTGTATTACTTTTTGGACTACAAAATGCACAAAAGTGCGCACATTAATGTCAGTAAGTTTGACTAATTGCCTGCATTATAAAAGCAGGCATTTCCCTAAAGGAAGCGCCGTAGGCTCGATAAGATCACCCCGCTGAGAGGTAACAAGTGCGGCTTGAGGAAACCCTTCGCGACATTTGACCGCTTCACTTTCTCTGATAAATTGTGTGCTAATGGAATGTCATGTCAGCGTTTGTTTGGGCCGACTTTTAACCAAAAACCGAATGAAAAAAAAAACAGAAAGAACACAAGAAAACACAATGCCAGATGAGGCCGGCAAATTGGCGTGGGTGTTGACCACAGAAAATAAACCTGTTGTTGTTGTTGTTGTTGCACAGGTGCAGCGACGCGTAAATGTCCACAGTGAATTATTATACAGTCGACCAAATACTCGACACAAAAAGGATTCATTTCTGACACAATGATGTATTTGTACACGGCAAACTAATGGGCGCTTCCGCTCCCCTGTGCCTCTCTTGAGTGTGCGCAATCCTTGCTTTTAGCTGATCCTTATCGCAGGCAGGAAGGCAGGAAATATTAGCGCAAAGTGCAGGCTGCCTTTCCTAAATATTCTCGCTTATTAATTGACCAACATTAGCGCCTATTGTTAGCTCCTGTTCCAGCCGGGTAAAACTATGTGCTAATGGCGCCTAATTCTGATCAACTACTAACTGATAAAACTTTAGCAACAGGGAACAGTTAATGGACAACTGGACGGGTTTGTGTTGTTACTTTTGTTTGTTCTGAATATATATCTACAATTGAATCTATAGCAATTTTTAGCTTATTTTGACTATATGTACAGGAATCTGATGACAGTAAAAGTTTATCTTATCTTTTATGAGCATTTTGTTATAACATATTCAAACTGTTTGCAAGTGTACAAACTATTATATCAGAAAAAAAGAGAATTTTTCAGAAAGTAAGTCAAATTGGTAAAGTCGATTAACTGGAAATTTAATATAATTGATCGTTATGAAAACATGGCTAAATAAATTTATATGATGACACTTGAAAATCTTCAAGCAGCCGTGCAGCTGACCAAGTAAAGTGCTCATTAATAAAAACCAATTGGCCGAATCCAAGAAGTCATTGACAAGTGAAGACCAGCTTAAAAACAAGCTAATTCGGCATAGATTTGGGGTTTTAAAAGATCTAAAACAAAGCATCATCCCAGGATCAGCGATTTTATTGCCAAAAGTATTGCAAATCGATAAAATGTGTTATTTTATTTATTTATTGGTGGCCACTCTATTAATGACCTCAATCACTGTTGGAATTTTATTTAAGAGTAATACTTAAGATGATAATTACAGATATTGTCTTGTTGTTTGACTTATTTTGACAAGTACGGACGTACCAAGGTAATCAGAATTCGCTTATTTTATCCATATACTTGGGTATTGTTAAAGACTAACTTGCAACCTCAGCTAGTATTAACTTATTAAATAATGTTATTAAATATACTTAAATGATATTTAATTTCTTACTTAAATTATGGAATATGAATTCTTGTATATAATACACAAAACCAGTTTATTTAATTTGTAGTATATTTCCGGTGCATCTTAAATCTCTATTAGGATTTTAATTTCATTGCCACGAAGAAATCACAGAAAAAACCTTTACATTTTTTTGTTCACATCTTAAAACTCATATAAATGATATGCAGTTCTAGCGACTTCACATCATCTGGGCAAACTTGTGGCATTATTCTATTTATTTATGTACTCTGACTTATCATTATTATAATTATTGATGACTTATAAACATAATGAACTCTATACTCTACCCCAAAAATTGCTGATCTGCTTTGAATGAAAAAAAGAAACAAAAACATAATCACACTATTTATTGCCATGATACAACATTATTTTGTACTTCAGCTCGCACGCACAAATCGCCGCCCTTGATGATTAGCATCCCTTATGTTAACATCTGTTACATTTAACTATATACCTTGGCCTTAAATGTGCCACGGCGCCAGACAATCCATAACAAAAACGCAGACCCACCCAAAGTGACGAAATTTTCGTGTAGACACGTTGATATTAACCAACAAATAAATGTACAAAAAAAAAGATAAAAACTCACGCTGTGTTGTTCGGGGTTTTAAAGACTGAAACTACCACCCCCCACTCAAAGAGTCAGGCCAACATCTACCCGACTATCCAACAGTTGTCTACTATTTTGATAATATTAACTTAAAATGCCAAGTCAGAAGTTTCCTAATGTTTTTTTTTTCCTTTTTTTTGTGGCCTGCACGTGCAATTTTTGCATGTTGCCTGCAATAAGCGCATTAGGTTTTGGGCCAACTGCGGAGGGTTGGCTTATTGTTTGCATATGTGTAACAATTAAACATTTGCCGCTCCAGACATTTTTTATATGCCACCACCACTTCACCCCCGCACTATCATTAACACCGCACCCGCAACCAGCAACCCGACAGGCGACAGCAAGTGCAAAATCTGCGAATGTTATCGGCTTAATTATTATTAAGAGTCCCAGGACGACGGGTGTCCTCAATGGTTATTCAACTGAATCTCCACTTGACTCTCCATGCGGCGCATTTTGGTTTATTTGCGTTGCCCATAAACTGGGATTTGAATATATTTGACTTTAAATATTGCTACGTCATCTATATGAGTATTCGTTTATACGTATATGCACTCAGAAAAATAATCGACCTGAAGCAAAGAGTATATTTTTAAAAGCATAAATTTTGTCTTTATAAAAAAAGCTTTTTCATTCCTTAATTTCTGAACACATTTTTATAAAATCTAGTAAATATTTAACAATAATAATTGTTGCTAACATTACTATAACACTAGTATTTTAATATCTCATATATTCAAATACTTTAGTTAGCTTATAAGAAATATAATGTATAAAAAAGTATTTAAAAACATATCAATTAAGTTTAAAAAAAATAATGAGATTTTACGTCAATTTGCAATCTTTGATTATTAAATATAGAAAATATCAAATTATCTTCCTAGTGTTTTTCTAAGAAACAAAAAACATTTTCTAAATTGCAATACAATTTTTTTTTTGAGTGTCATCACTCAAATACGTAATATGTATATGTCTGCTACCAGTTTATATTTTGTATGTATTATTTTTGTGCCTGCTTCTTTTTTAAGCCGCTTAACGGCACATGTTAATAAAATGATTAGCGGGGTTTGTCTTTTGCTACTATAAACAACTCACCAGTTTGATATTCATATATATATATATATAAAATCTGTTCCGATATTTAGCGGACGAAAACACTTGAGGTGAATTTACTACGTAACTTTTACATACATATTATTAAAGACTAATATCTCTATTGTCGTCGATAAGTGCTATAAATATTATATGAGAGGGTTGTAACTCTCCATGAAATATCGATTTGTTCATTTAAAATCTCTATTTTACTTTACTTTCTGTTCTTATACCTGAAATATATACACAATATTTTAATTAAATACACATTTCGAACATCTCGCTTTTGTCCTTGTTAATTAAAAGTATGCATGTTAAATCTGATTCCAAACGTGAGTGTCTAGATTTTAAGCACTATTAGTTTTAGTGAATCATTAAACTGGTTTTAGAATGGACAAACTCCCAGAGACCAATTGAAAAAATAGCCTTTCAACTGCAAGCTAATTGCACCCCAAGGAGTTGGAAAACGAACGCAGTCATAAAACACGCTAATTACACACACTCACACACACACAGATACACACACAGTGAATAGTTGGCATCAACTTTCCCTCACCCCCTTTCTCTATTTCTCTCCTTCTCCTATATATATATGAAAAACTAATCTAAAACTGACCCCAGCCACTTGACTTTGGCAAAGCAAAGCAAACGCAAACTGACCGCAGCTGTAAATTAAACGTAAATTGTCAAACTGACAGTTGCCAGGGCGAAAAGTTTTGCCGCACAAGTGGCAGGTAGGATGGAGAGTGGAAGGGGGTTAGGACAGCGCTCAGGTGGGCAGGACATGGCAGCTGTTTTCATTATGATTATTGACAGGCGCAACTAACGGGACTATTAAGCGAGGCGTTGACATCATGTTGCAAGTGTCTCCAGGGCCAGCAGCCAGCTCGGCATTTTTGGCCTAATCAAAGAGAGGTCATTAGCAGAGGGGGTTGTCGGGTTCAAACAGAAGGTTTGCCCTTTTGACATACGTAACATGCGCTAGTTGTTGTTCGGTGACCAATGCGTTGTTCAAATGCTCTCATTAAAGTTAGGGCTAATTAAATAACGGCCTGGCCAACAATCAAATGTTGAAAAACAGTTCGAAAATATCCCTTAGACGTCAAGTGTAAAAGGCAAAGGACAAGCGCAGCAAATTTGAAGAGACCCGTTGTTGGGCAGGGTTGGGTTGGGTTAGGTTTGGCAACATTTTTAAGGACCTTGCAACAGACAACAAACAAACAACAAGCGCTGTCCGAACTCAAATGCAGGCGTTGAACTTGTGTGGGCGGGGCGGGGTGGGGCGGGTACAAATATGCAAATAGACACAATTTTTAATTAGCAGCGATGCGCAAATTTCAAAAAGCAACGGCAAATGTCAGCAACAAAAGATGAGTCGCCTCAGATGAGCGTGGAGAATTTGTGTGGAAAATGGCGCCGCGCCGCGCCTGCGAATATGTATCGCACACATATTAACAACAAATTCATTAAAATGCGCAAAAGGTGCAGTCACAAAAAAATATTGCAAATACATGAAACAAAATGCTAAACAGAAAACATTAAAAAAAAAGCAGCAGAGAATAAAAAATCAACAAAAAGTTGCACACAGAAATGCTAAAGGAAATGATTATTAAAAATCTAAAATAAATAAAAGATGAGAACTTTGCCTCTAGCGAATGACAGCAGCTGCTTGTGTATATATTGTAGACGGCTCCTGCCGTTCCACGCGGATTCAAGATTTATGGGCCGCGTTGCGTATACGTGGAAAGGTAGGAGTTACGGTTGCTATCGTAGTTATAGCAAAATACCAACCAACCTATTTGTGCACTTCTTTTTCTCTCTCAAGCGAACAAACGCAGAACACAAAAGAGTGCATAAAAAATTGTACACATTTCTGTGCATAATCATTTGAACTACGTACGCGCCGACGTCTGTTGCCGGGTAATACGCTGCCGGCATGTTACCAACCAACCAAAACACACACATACACACACACATACACACACAGATACACAACGAGTGTGCCCAGACAAAGAGAACTTTGAATACGAAAACTTTGTGGGTGGAGTTTGAGTGCCGAAGTGAATGTGGATTTTGGTTTGGGTTTGGGTTTGGTTGCATGGAGTGTGGCAGTTGCCTTTTCTGAACTTGTTTGGCTGTTTATTCGCGCATAATTCACTCATTAATCATTGCGTTTTGGCCAGCACGTCAGACTTCAAACTTCAACAGTTCTAGCCAGTCAGTCAGCCAAAAAACAAAAAACCAGAACAGAAAGGTGAATGAAACTAGCAATGGTTTGGCACCAGGTAAACAGTCGCCAGTAATTGCAATCTACTAAATGTACCTCAATTAAAGTGTGCTCCCCACGAGAGTTTGCCAATCTTAAATACCCTGTAACTAAGAAAAAGTGTTGTTAATTATATATATTCAGCTAAAGTTAAAGTATCATTTGTACATACAGAAAAATTAATTTTTTATTTATTTATTCGATGCAGAATATACGTCCACAAAATATAAAAGATTAAAATTTGAAAAATTTCGAAAAATTATATATTAAATTGAATAAGAACAAATATAATTTGTTTAATATTAAAATGAACAGTTAAGTTACATTTAAAACATATAAATTTTTAAGTAACATATAAATTATCTGGTGCTATGTAAATCAATCTGTGTTGTGTGCCAAATGGGATGGAATTTCTAAACAAATATTATATATAGTTTAATATAATTGATACATGCTAAAATTACGTACAACTGCTCAAAAAGTCTTGACATTGTGTAAAAACAGAGTTGAATGGGAATATATCTAAACAGGTCACAGTGTATAAGGAAATGTTGGCAATAGCTTGGAATCCTTAAGATCACTCCCTTAAAAGCTTAAATAAGTACTTTAAAATTAACAAGACTGAATTTATAACTACAATTGCTCATTATCGAGATTCAGTTAATATAAGCTTGCTTCATTTATCTAGAACTAACTCTATAAACACAAAATGAAGAAAAGTCGCACATTAACTTTTCAACTTGTTTGCCAAATGTTACAAAAATATTTCTAGGAACTCATCGCGCCAGAATTGGCAATTTTTCTTTTTGCTGTTTTATTTTTTTGTTGTCAACTGCTTACTAGTATTTTGTACCCGTATTCTATTCATTAGCGCCAACTGCGCGCAAGTTGAGAGAAAAATAACAAAAATATGCAAATTTGCTTTGGCAGAGTCACGATCTGGGCAAACAATTTGCTGATTACGGGACGACGATGTGGACGGATGAGGAGGAAGTGGAGGAATCGTTGCCATTTTCACAAGCGCATTGATAAAATGATTGATTACACGCAGCCGTCGACTGTCTCTCCGCTTCCTGCCCTCTCCCTTCTGAATCTTTACGCACCTCGCAGTTGCCATGCAAAAATTCAAACATTTTGCAATCAAATTAACTCTTTGGACGCTTAAGCTGCTGCTGCCATTGCGCAAAAAAAGAAAAAAAGGAATTTATCAAAAATTGTAAATTGCCAAAACCATTAAAATTATTAAAATCATGCTTGCCATGCTGGGGTTTCTGCTATTGCCAAAAGGACACATACAAAATGGGGCGTGTCCTGTGAAATTTATCAACTCATTTCCCGGCAATGATATGCAAAATCATTTCTGACAGTGGCTCGTCTCGTTGGACAGACGGGGAAGGGTGGGCTGTGATTGAACTCTGTACACGCTTCATTTGTTCAATTGGTATTCTAAACTTATTCTAAACTGCTTCGAATTGAGAAAAATCTTCGCAACATTGTGCTCGATAATCATAAAAAAATGTTGACAAAATTTATGCTAAATTGATTTTAATATTCCGAAAAGCAGTGCAACAAAAGACAAGTATTGTCTGCCAGTCGCCCGTCTACAAAGTATGACAAATGAATTTTAATTACCAGCACTAAAAAATATGATGCCCAAACCGAAAAAACCTAACAATTGAAACCAACTTCATAAAAACCCAGCGACAATATAGAGATGACCACTGAATCTAAATGTTTGGCTAGGGTGCCTTTTTTTTGGGTGGGGGGGGGGGGGGAGAGAGAGAGAGGTGGGTTATTATTCGTCTACAGTTTCAAGGGGTTTATCTTTTGACAGTCGGTCATAATTTTTGGATCGTTTTTGGCTGATTTGATTTTTTCATTGCCCTTAGCATTCACTTCTCCTTTTTATGGCTACTTCTCTACTCGTCGCAACTCCAATAAAAATTGGTCATCTACAATGTTGCCTAATAAATTTGCTTTGATTGATTTTAATGGTTAAGCGCTTCATTGAGCTTTGGAGTGTGGTGCGGTGCGATGTGGTGCAACGTGGTGCGTGTGCGGCCTGCCTGGAGACGGCTTTAAGCCCCCCACATTTTAATTTTAATGCCTGCCCCCCATCCAACAAACTGAGACGATTGTTAGCGAAATTAATTTCGTGCGTTAGGCGAAAAGGTCTTAAAAATTTTTTATATGGATTATATTCTATGCATTGGATACATAAAAGCATTTCTTACGATTGTTTGCTTTGCAGTTAAATGCCTGAAATTACTAAAAGCAGCCTAGAAAAGAGCTTTTCAAATGAATTGAAAAAAATGTCGTCGCGTTTGGCGTTTTTAATAGCCTTCAATAGCATTGAAATAACTACGCACAGTGATCTGAAATCAGCGGAAACTTTATTATATATATTTCAGATTTTATTTTGGTTTTGTTGTCTTAAAAGTACTCAGTGTTTAGAAACAATTTTCACATAAGCCAAAAAATAGTTAAATTAAGAGAGGGTAATTTCTATTACTCTGGAATATATATATTTTTAATGGAAAATATCCGCATTTGGAATCACGTTAAAATATTCAGCTTTTTGAATAATAAGTACAGGTTTTCTAAAAGTGTTTTCTTATTTGGACTATTGGACTATTTGCTAGACCGAGAACCACTGTATGCGGACAGATTTCCCACAGCTTTCGAAACAAGTTTCATTACAGTTGTGTCATGTTCAATTTCATTCGTAGATTTTTACTTGTCATCAGTTGTTTGCACCCTAAGAGCTTTTTTGCTGTTGCTAACTCACGGAGAACACAATTCATAAATACCCAGAGAGAGGCGGCATTCATAAAATTCAATTTTGTTGCATGTCGCCGTCGTAAAAGTGCGCGGCTCCTTTTGTTACCCGGAATGGAAATACCAAATCTGTGCATTGCTTTGCTGGTCACGTTGTGCAGTGAGGCCATCCAGTGTCTGCCATCGGATCGGACTCGGACTCTGTTGGAATGGGATGGGTTCAGGCTGGCTTATAATTTAACTGCAGTTTTATCAAGTTATTGCTCGAGGCTCAACTATTTCAGAAATGTTAAATAAAACTTGTCGCTGCGAAAGATATTATTTAAAGGTAAGCGCATTAAATTTATATTTATTAATGTATTCATTATATTTATTTATTACCTGCGGCCTATTTCATCTGATATTACGTTGTTATTTACAAAAAATGTTTACTTTATAGCTCTAATAAATACAGTACTTACAATAAAACTTATTACTTGCCATCAATACAAAATCAAATTTGGTAGTCCATCCTCAAACATGATTCATTTGACTATTTAATTACTTTTCAATTTTACAACTTTAATTACATTCATAATATTTAATAATTTTTTTTGTATATTTTTAGTGCTTTTCCACTTACTTTTTAAAGGTTTGAATAACTACTTTTTGACTATCATAAACCGGAAAACAACAAAATGAACTTTTCAAAGCGGAGCTTATCGAATTAGTTTTATTTTAAAGATATTTACAAGTGCTAGGAAAACCTTTCAATAACAAGACTTTTACACTACTCTCCTCTGCTGAGCCAACTGCTTAAATCCAATTCAAGGCATCCCGTTCAACTCTATGGCAATTGTTTCTTATCTCAATCAACATCAGCAAACGGCTCATTTGAGGTGTTCTGTGACAGCTTCAGTTGCACGATGCTCGCTCGTAAAGGTTCCAACTAAAAGCCATAAGATAAGGTGCTGTTATTGCCACATGAGCGCTGGATTAGAGCTGCGCCAACTCTGGCAGGCACTCGTCATAAAAGTGCGCACAATTAAACGCAAGTTAATGGCGTCCAGCGGGTGGATTCATTTCGGTCCAAACTCCCTTTTAACGGGGGCCCATTACGTGTAAATGCGGCTGATGAGGTGACGTTGATGTGGAGGCAACAATTAAAACGCCAGCTTCTGCTTCTGCTTCTCTTTCAGCCTCTGCGCTGCCGTGCTTCAATCTAATCAGCGCAACATCAATGCCAAGCGCCTTAAATTATGCTACACAAATCGAATTTATGGCGACGACGACCCAGAAAAAACCCTCCAAGGCATTTGGCGCAATGAACTTAACCGACAAAGCCAAATAAAACCAAAGTCCAAAACCGAAAACAATAAAAGTTACATTTGCCAGCAAGCCGTGCAAATAAAATTAAACGAAATCAGTTGGTTAGCCAAAGCTGGATCTCACACAAACACACACACACACCCGCACACTCGCACACCCGCTCACCTCATCGCTGGACAACAACTGCTGGGCAGGATGAGGGTGTGCAGGTTTTAATGTCTATTTGGTGCGCTATTTACAGACGACACACACGCGACTCACAGATCCACTGGGATCTTGGCTGGGTTTGGTTGACTCTCGGTCTCGGTTTGGGTTTGGGTGGTAGCATTTCGGTTGCTAAATGACGTCGTCTTTTAATTTTTATCTCAAACATTGCAAACGGTTTTTATTGTTGCTTTTAACTGCGCTGGCGTCTGTTCCTCATCCTCCCAAAACAGCGCCATCTGTGAACGGCTGTTGCAACTTTTGCAATTTGCCCAAATGCCGAGCGTTTTTTGCACGGCATCTGGCTGCTTACCACCTCCTTTCCTCTCTACTGACCCCTCCTCAGGAGAGCATCTTTAATTTGAATTCCAACTTATTTATTGTGTTTATTTAAGTCAGTTGCCATCTGGTCAACGTTTCTATGGTTTTCCTTTTGGACATTTCTGTTTGGTTTCAATTGAAAGTTGAGCACAAAACTAGTTGAAATTACACAGTTGTCTAAGGAATACCTAATAATGGTGCATAAGGAGTGACATAGACAAAATTAAATTATTTGCAATATATACCTTATAAAAAAATTGTAGAAATATTTCGATTATTTTTTGAGTTCTCTGTGCATAAACAAAATTAATTGATATTATTTTATTCAATTTCTATTTTTAAATTTTAAAGAACTAACCACTTGTCAATGCCTGTTTTAAAGATATTTATAAAATTTAAATAATTAAACTATATTTAAATAGTTATAAAGTTATCTATTTGAAAATCTATGTTGATTAGTTTTAATTTATTTATATATACTTTAATTGTTTACAATTTAATAATTAATTTTAAAACAAACATTGGTTATTATTTAATTCTTTAACATTTTAAAATAGTTTAACGACTCTTGCAAAATATAAATAAAATAAATTTTCATTCAAATCATAGCTAGAATTTAATATATTTCGCATATTGATGAATTTATTGATTTATTGGGAGTATTTAGATTAACGGGAGTATTTATTGTGACTTACTTTGTATTCATTGCAAAAGAACCTACAATTTGAGCTGACTTGCTTTAATAGTCACCCTTGACACTGTTGACATGCCTTAATCTTCAGTGGGAATGCTTGAACCCTAGTCGAAGTTAAGGGGCAAGTGACCACAAGCGTTGACCAGAAATGCGAGTCGGGGAGGAGGGCTAATAAATCAATGGCCAACTGTCAGCATTGTGTGCGAGTAATAATAATGCGAGCAAACTGGTCAATAATAAACTGAACGGGATTCTTGCAGTCAGCGCAAGACAAAGGAGCAACAAATGTCACGAAAGATCCGGAGCTGGTCAAGCGTAAGGAGCAGGAGCAGGGGCAGGAGCAGGAGCAGGACATTTGAATTGGTGATGATGCGCTGGGTCACATCGAAGATTTATTTCCGTCTGCCTCGCCGTCGGAATGCGATGAAATAAAACGTATTAAGTCATAAAAACGGCGAATGCGAAAGCGGATTACCAAGTGTGAACCAAGCAAACAACCGCTGACCATTTGGCCACCATCCGACCACTACCACGGCGGGGCATCAAATCTAATTATGCCATATATACGGAATAAGAACTATATAAAAGTGCACAGCGGGGCACATAGGGCAGCTGTGCAAATGCTTTGCAAAATTTATGCGGCTATTGTTTTAATAAAAATTTTATCATTGCGCATAAATAGCGAGAACCAGAAACAAAACCTTAAAAGAAACCAAGCATGTGCGCATAAATCTTAAGATGGAAGAGATGCCACAAGGAAACCAAACGAAGCACGCAGCAATTATATGCAATTTATGCTGTAGTCATTGGCGCACCACCAACTCACCACCCACACACCATCACTTAACCCACAACCCACAACTCACACCACAGTCACAAATTGAGAGTCCGATGGCGTCGCCTGTTTGAGCAACTTGTGAAAATTATTCGAATTGAATGTCTTAACCCGAAAAAGGCAGCCAGATCCAGTTCCATTGCCAGTGCCAGTCGAGTTCCTGGTTTCTTCAGCTACGCGGTGCCATTTTATCAAGTCCGAGCTGCAAATTTATCAGCTGGCATAAAGTTTTCTTTCTTTCGTTTGAGACTCCGATTTCGACTGCACTTTTGCTATTTCATTTTGGGCCAAGACCACAACAACAACAACAACAGCAACCAGAAAACCGCAGACCAGAGATACACAGATAAGTTTTCTTTTATTGCAGTTTTGGCTTGAAAAGTTTTATTGTGCCCAGGAAGGAAATGCTTTTCAAATGCTAACAAAATAAATGCCAAGCTCACAAGAAAATTAGAAAACTGCCAGCGCCGCCTGCAGACCATTTAACCAAAGAGCTTGAGAAGAAGCGTCTTTGGCACAACTTCTCAACCGAATTAAAATAATAAACTATCTGCTACGAATGCAGCTGCTGTTCAAAGACAAATCAGCCTGTGTTTTCCTATCGTTTCGAATTCTTTTGTAGTTTCCCACAAATTTATTCGAAATACAAATATATTCTCAAATAATGCAGACAGTTCCCCTTAAGCAAAACGTTATCAACACTTTAATATTGTACTCTACTTTAACATATTTTTATTTCTGATTTCTAGAACGAATTCTGTTTAGGTCTCGACCAATATTTCGACACAAACATATCCAATTATTGTCTCTTTAGTCATAAAAACATTTCAATTTCATTAAAACACTAGTTAAATCTCTTAAAACCTTTCACATTCAATGATTTCCTATCGATCTAATAACAATATAAATTGCATGAATAAATTTCTAAAGGCAACCAAATTAAAGAAGAATTTCTAAATTGTATAAGTAATTTTTTTATATAAAAAAATAATTACAAAAGAAAGGAAATCTCTTATTAAGTCAGACTTTTTATTAACTAAGGCATAGCCAAAGGTGTAAGTAACCACTCATATAAGTATCCAATTTACTATGTAGATAATTTAATAAATATTAAATACTTTTATTCATCTGCTCAACATATGCAATAATCTAAGAAATCAACTTCTTATCGTTTCACTCAATTCTAAACACAAATGTTTTACCAACTTGCATTTATTATTAACCAAGTAACTTCGACATATGCACAGTTTGCACAGCCACCATTAGATATTTAGCCGAGATGTGTACATCTCTTTAGTGTACACCTATAAAGATTTAATATATATATATATACCTATATAGGAATGAATACCCACACTGCCCACAACAACCCCTCGCACGGAGATCCTTTTAAATCAGCAGCAACTTTTGCCATTTTGCAAAGTGCAGTAGCAATGGCGAAAGATACATCAAGTCGTCGTAGACGATACTTCAGTGCGACCGACCCACTCCGGGGCGACTTCCCTCCCAGATACAAAACGCATCTACAGCCACAGCTACAGCTATGGATACAATTGCAGATACAGATACAGAGTGGCAAACAGAAAGCGTAAACGTGGCAGGAAATGCGGGCTTGCTCATTATTTGCGCTGAGTGCGGCTGAGTCGACGGCTGCGACAACGAGTACTTTGCATAAATTTCAAATCTTACACAACAAAAAAGTGAAAAAAGGAAAAAAAACTGAAAAGGAAGTGAAGGAACCCAAATAGATGACAGAGCACACAAAAGGACATCGATAGCGATACAGCTGCAAATGTAATGGAAATTGAAGGGCGGTCCAGGGGCAGAGCCCTTCTCCTTCTCCTTCTCCTTCTGCACCTTCGCGCCGTGTCAAGTGCGCGGCGGAGGGCTGTGGAAAATACACAGAAATGCAATGATACGGAAAAATTAAAAACATTACCAGGTTGGAGTGGGAAATAGAAATCTCAAATAGGCGGCGGCGACGGCGTCAGTTCTAATGACGCGACCGCAGCCAGTTCAAGTTGAAGCCGCTCAGAATTTATGATTGCAATTATGCAGCAAACAGTTGCCGTCAGCATCGGCAATAATTGCGCTCAAAATTTGCATAAAAACATTTTAAGTAGTGGCTAAAAATGCGAGAATCAGTGACAGCAACTCAGCCACCCAACCACCCAACCTCCCAACCACCAAGCGTTACAAATTGTGAGCACACACACCCACTTTGGGTGTCCTTGGTTTCGATTGACGCGTAATCCTGTCCTTGGCATTTGCCTTGCCGGGTGGCGTGGCCCTTGCGTGGAGCCAAGGACAATGCAGGATAACAGAAGCGCAAAGATGCCACTGAGGGGTGTCAAAGTCAAGGCGAACGCAACCCGCACAAAATGCCAGCGCGTGTTGGGACTCCAAGGACAAACAAACGCATTGCTTGTCCAGGATATTGATTTACATTTGGATTTGTGCACATTTAATTAGCAAAATCTGTTTAAACTGAAATTCTAGCAGTCTGACATTTGTTGGTAAATCAATTTAAAAGGTGAACATTTGATTTCAGGTATTTAAAATATTTAACATTATTTTAAATTTAATATTTGTTGTGCGTATAATTTGGTAAATTATAGTTTTATCAATTTACGTATTTCGAAATATAGACTTTGGTGATTATGGGCGAATCGGTTATACACTATATGGTAGATATACAAATTTGTAGGGACGGTGTGTAAAATTTAGTCACTTTAGTCTTAAAATTAACAATTTGCGATTATCGATTTATTAGCCTTCCAGTTGATGTAGCACTCAAATACCTTTGATATCAAAGTATAATAAAGAAAATAAATAAATGTAGGCAAAGGGTTGTCGACTCTAATTTTTAAACAATGTATTTATAATTTTAAAGTTCAGTTTATTCTTGCTTTATTTGATTTAAATATCATATTTTCGAATAAATTTATCCACGTTTCATAATAATAATATAATATGTAAACAATAATGTCAACCCTTAAATATTTTATGCATTTATGATGCAATCAACTTTAATCATTAATTATGGAATCTGATATCTGTTTGCTTGCACAATTTTGAGATTCGTTATGGAATTAACCCTAAATCATTTAAGTTGCCATTTTCTTCCATTTCATTAAAGTCAGTTGTCATCGTTGTCATCGTTGTTGTCGTTGTCTTTTTCAATGTTTAAGACAACATTTAACCTCCGGCCAGGGATCCAAAGTTCAAACCCAAGACAAAACATTTACTCAGCATCCATCTGGCAGCGGGAATGTCTTTGGAGTCCTGAGAAACGCCAATCGCGCACAATTTGTTACAATATAAATAACTTATGTCCGCGACGGGCAGCAGTGGCAGCAGCAGCAGCAGATGTTGCAACAACGTGCGCCACACCACTCTAGCGCAACTCAACCCCTTGTTTTGGAAACATTTCAGCCATAAGCATAATAAATTTTTACGCTTGAGCGTGTAAAGTAAACTGGAAGCCACCCAAAACCAAAACCAAAAACCCCAAACCAAAATCCGGGCCAAAAACCAAAGCAAACTATAAATTTATAATGCGCGAAAGTAATTTTATGACTTTGCGGTTTTAGCTTTGGTTGCTGGCATAAGCGACTACAACAACAGCAATAGATATAGACACAGATACATTTGTTAAGTAAGTGGTGGCCGGGGGTGTGGCAAGTGTGAAGACAAAGCTTACAGCAATAGTAAATCAAAGGCGCAAGTTGCCAGTTGCAAGTTGCCAGTTGCTGGGCCATGTTATCGCAGCAGCCGCTGAGCCAAAATAATAAGCGCCCGACGTCGCCATATTTATTTGATAAACTGCTTTTCGCACTCACACTCGCACACACACACACACACACAGACACACACATATACACATATATACTCACTCTATCGAGTGCAATTATAGATACACATGATTACAAACAATAAATTGCTGTTTTGACACTTGTAATGGCTGCTGCTGCTGCCGTTGCTGCTGCTGCTGTTGTGGCATCCACATTCTGGCACAATGTTGCACAGGAAGCAATCTTTAAACTACAGCTGTAAACTGTAGCCAACAACACTGGACAATTGGCCCCAGCTAATGCCACGCTTCACAGCCATCGTTTATTGTGGCATACAAAATTGTTTTATTGTCGCCACATTTCCAACACAAAAAAAAATTAGAACTCACATTTCACATTTTTATTGCAAATTTATTCAAATCGTTTGTA
Organism: Drosophila longiperda; assembly: GCA_035042125.1. NCBI lineage: Eukaryota > Metazoa > Arthropoda > Insecta > Diptera > Drosophilidae > Drosophila > Drosophila longiperda. The sequence continues at coordinate 2,070,148 of JAWNLV010000130.1, forward strand.
ATCTCTGCCAGAAATGCCCAGCTCTGTTGCCCCCCTTAAACCGAACCACCTCCGCATAGGCCATAAAATTATGTGTTCCTATTATTATGGCGATTGCTGTTGTACTTGCTCTGGGCAGGGGCACTCGCTAAGTGGTCCACTGTGTGCACTTCTTGTACCAGGGGCTATTTTCCTATTTTGGTGCGCGCTTATTTTACAGTCAAGGATAATTCAATTTTTAATAACACATTTTTAAGTGTGGTGGGCTGCGGAATAGTCGTCGGTCAGATGATTTGAACGTTTAAGAATTATCAGATCTAGGAAATAGATTAAACAAACATGTTTTATAATAAAACATGAATAAGCCGTTTTCTTAGCTGAAGAATGTATACCCATAAAGTCCAAGTATCAGTTGAGTTATTTCTGTGTATTTAAGTCTAAAAATTCAGAATCATGGGCATGGCTATTTCCAGTCGACTAGCGATACTAATCAATAATAAATATATATACATATATCGAAAAAGTCTACCTTAATGCGCTGCAAGTCTTAATACAAAATTAAAATCCCCTTTAGAAATTCTTTAAATGATCATAAAAATATTTAGTTAAGATAATGAAGATAAAGAAAAATATTAATTTGTTAGTGACAAGCTTTGAAGGAGCTATAGCTCAGAAGGGGGTACAATAGATCTAATAGGTCGCAGTGCATAACTCCCCATTTACATATTATATAAAAGAAACGTTTATTCCTATTATAAACTACAGTTAATAATTTAAAACACAGTAATTGACAGTAATATATATATGAAACTCATTCTCCAGAAATTTGATCAAGTTTTTAAACAACCTTTACGGCTCTAAATCAGTCGCGGCTTGCGTTGACTTGTTTAAAAATGCAACTTGAAAACTGTATGCTAAACAAAAGCAAACACAACTGCAATAACAACAAAAACAACAACGACAATAAACAGCAAAAGATTTTTATATTTATTGCCAGGAACTTGGCAGAGTTGTGGGGCACCCTGTATACCGGCAGAGGGCAGTGCATTAACCCCTTTTTCACTCATCCATTCTGACCGTCCTGACCCAAACCCAAATAGACGTCAGCGCAGCAAAATGACTCATCAAACGAATGCAACAGAGAGAGAGAGAGAGAGAGAGAGAAAGAAAGGAATAGAGAGAGAGAGAGAAACAGGAAAAAGAAGTGAGAGGGAAAAGAGGGAAGAAAAATGTACAACTTGGCATTTTATTATTATGATTATTTGTAGTATTTGCTGCTGCTTCAAGTTGAAAAGAAAAGAAAACTGAAAAGTGCATAAAAATGCAGCTGAGGGTTGGCCGGGGCCAAGAAAGCAGCTCCGACTTTGACTTCGACCTGGTCTCTGACAGCGTCTAATGCTCAAATTGTATGCATGGACTTCAGCTGGACTTTTGTTTCTGTTTACCAACTGCCGCGAGCGAAAAATGCACTTTGTGATTAGTTCGAGGGTGCCCTGGTTGTGCCTGCTCCTGCTCCTGCTATTGCTCCTGCCTCTGTTCAATCTGCTGCAATCCAATCCTTTCCCTAGCGGGGCAGTCGCTTTGTTCGCTCGACATCAGCGTCTTGCCGATAGAAGAGCCAGCGAACACTTCATCATCTCTTAAAGTTCAATAGTCATCATGAAGCTCATCAACGTGCCGATCGAGTCCCTCGTCTAACCCAACCCAACCCTTAAATCAAGTGAACGCTTAATGTTTAATAAATGTGTAATGCATAAGCAAAGTTTTCAGCCCAAAGCGTTTTTTCCACTGCTGCTGGTGGTGCTCCGCTCTGGCCGTGACTCATAACTTTTTAGCTCTTTGCACAGTGGTTCGAGTACGAATATTTTTATGTTTAACTTTAAATTCAAATTAAGTGCTAGTTTTCAAGAAGTTTGCAACATCTGACTAAATATTTATTGTTAAAAAACGAAAGAAATAAATTTAACTTTACAAATAAGATAGATTTAGTTGTTGTTTTAAATATTTTGATTAAATATATATTTTAAAAATTTAACCAACCACTTGGTCAGTTTTTGTTTGTATATTCATCAGCAATCGTTTAATTTGTTCAATTATTTTTTAACTTTTTTAAAGATATTTTGTTACAATATTCAACAAATGTTCATTTAGAATTTTGTATTTATTACAAGTTGTTATTCGGAATCATTTACTTGCTTTACGTTTGGTTGTGAGAAGTACTTTAAATTTGGTCCAATATAAAATGCAACTTATTTTTCTATACTGCAGTTCATTATTTATTAATGTATAAGTTGATTTATATTGTTGAATTATTTGCTGTTTGAAAAAAAGACAAGATATTTATATAATTCACGTCAATTTGTAATATACGATATTTTAGATCGATAATAATATATATAATTTCTTGATTTTTTAAATAATTTCGAATTGTACTTAAATATAAAATAAATTACAAAACTTATTTTATGTCTTTCACTTAGATTTCTTTATATTTAATAAGAAGTCTGGCGATTCTTATCAACATATATATTCATATTATTCTAAAACTGTTCCCACTGTGCGAAGTGTAGAACTCCAATCCGGTCGCTCACTTTGGTTGTTTATTGTGTTAAACTCCCTACAGCGCACTTGAGCATATTTGCATGACCCGCTTGTCGACGATAAGTGTATTGGCATTCCAGAGTTAGGGCCAGAGCCAGAGCCAGAGCCAGAGAAGGAGAGTCCCGTGTTTTGGTTCAAGGATAAACCAACAACAAAAAAATGTATCGAACCGGGGACACCTGCAAACTTTTGAATGAGAACCACTTGAGGGCTTTACGGGTACACACAAATTTAGGGTGGCTGCTTTTGAAGTGCGTTTAACAAAAATTGTGAAGTGCGTCGCAGTTTTGCCTCCGCTTGTCCCTCCTACAAATTTCCCATGACACACATGCAATTTGAAATTGTTTCCCAATATGTTGGCTGTGTTGCCAGTGTTGCCGGCATTGCTGTTGCCTTTGTCAACGCATTTTGTGTCACTTTTAATTGAAATCGCTACCCTCACCTGCTGCAAATGCATCAAAATCGGTTCGGCTTTTGTTTGGCGCTGTCTTTGTTATTGTAAATCATTAAAACTGCAGAGGAATTTGTGTATGGCCCGGCCCCCCAGCTCTCTTGCTCCCATCACTTATATATATAAAAATATAGGTAGCACTAGCACCCTCTCTTGATATCGCTGTGGGAACTTTCTAACGCTTCATCATTTTCAGGTTATGTAAACTTTGTCCAATCACTGGCAGTCTGGCAGTCTGGCAGTCTGTCTTTTTGTAAGTACTGTGAGAAAACAGCCAGAAAACTACGCAATGCTCCCTGCTGCCTGCTGCCTGCTGCTTGCTGCTGGTGACTCATTTGTATACGATGCACTGCGTATTGGTGACTTAACCTCATTGCAACACCTGGCTTGAGGCACCTGGCACCTGTTTGCTTACTCACTCGAACTCGCATGTTAGGTGTGAAAATGGGTCTGTGATCGATCAACCGATCGATCTTTCTACTCGGTTGTTTCTCTGCACATATTTACCTTTTAGCTAAGGCAGAGCACAAAGAGTTTCGGATTCTAATTGTTAAATAATGCAATGTGACAGATCAACGGCCAATGCTAATCCGGATCATGCAAATTGGAAATTCTTCACCCGAAAAAGTATTCGATATCAGATTGAGGGGATTAATGAACCCGAGAAGCACACAAAATGCGGCATTACAAACAAAATTCCCTACAAATTCAAATCAGAAGATGATCAAGAAATTCGATCCTTCAACGAATGCCTTACATTTTGCGTATTATGTTCCCATTTAAAATATTCTCCGTTCCCGATTTTCACACATAATTGGACAGGGTTTGAGCACGCGACGTTTATTAATTATGCCCAACAAAATGTTATCACAGAGATTGCCACAGACAGAGAGAAGGAGAACGTGCCCCGAAAAATATGTTTGTATAAATTTGGAGAAAATTTCATGCGATTAATTAGAAAAATATGCAAATTATTTTGAACTGCGGTCACATGGCCAAAGGACACGTGTAATTGTTGATAGTCGACGCTGGTTGACAATATGTCAACTGACAACAACAAGAACAACAGCACCCCCGGCTGAGGTCCGGGGAGGTCGACTTGTGGTACAGTCCTCATCACGTGTTGCACTCGAGAGCCGGCAAAGGAATGAAAGGCCAGATAAGCGCAACACGAGAAACCACTTGGGAAAGTGGCGTAAAATAGTTGCCGGCGATAAGTTCATTTGATGTTAATTCGGTGGTGGTGTTGGTACCGTTGCCATTTGGTGTTGGTGTTGGTGGTGGTGGTGGTGGGTGCGTAGTGGCATCCTCTTGGATTCACACGCCAACCGAAAAAAGGCAAACCAAAACAACAACAAACAAATGCGGATAAGTTTTGTGCCTGTGCGTGTTGCAACAATTAAAAAATTGAGTTCGAGTGTGCAACCAAATTTAGCGATGGGCTTTGCCATGTAAATTGACGCACCCTTGCCTGGCCAGCACACACCGTTGCTTCACTGTCTCTTCTCTCTCTGAGTCACGAGACGACCCGCATATGTCACCGTCATCGTCACCGTCACCATGTCCAAAAGGACCCTAGCCGGTAGATTGCTTCCAATGCCGCATGCAGCGTTAATTACTCACTTCAATCGGGTTTCAACGTTCTCACGCCCCGTTCTATCTGTATCTATATCTGTGACTGTATTTGTATTTGTGTGTATCTGCATCTGCAACTGTATCTGTATCTGCGTATCTATATCTCGATCTGTGATTGCTCTCATGTTTTGCCGCCTCAATGGCTCTGTGCAATTCGACGGTCCTTGACACTGAAAAATTTGTCACACTCTCCGTGCGAGGCTGAAGCGGCGTCTGTTTAATTGCGCGTGCGATGCAAACTCGTCTCAATCGGGGGCATGATAATGTTGTTGTCACCCCCCCTCGCCGATCTTAATGATGAAATGTCTGTCTGTCTGTCACACAGCGCTAATGCAAGTTAAACTCCGTTTAGTGCCAATTTCTGTGCGACCAGCGAATTTCAGTCGTAATTATTCGATAGAGCGTGCTAAATTCTTTTTCAAGTTCCTGGGAATGGCATCAAGTTAGTCAGGCTATCAGCTATCATTTGTCTGCTCTAATGGATGAGGTCAAGCAGCGTAGAGAACAGTTCGAAAACATGCTAAAAGTGTTCTAATTCAGACTTAAGACTTTCGAGAATAATTTTCAACTTAAGCTCACATAAACAAACCCCGCACGTGTCTTTTTTTGCCTTCATTGTGCTAACCTCAAAACATCACTCAAAATTGCCATAATTGCCATACATAAAACACAAACAGTTGGGCCACTTGTCAAGGATCTGTGTATATTGATATCAGACACAGACAAAACACAAACCCAAATCCACCCACGCCCGCATTGGGAGAACTACTTGGCCTAAAATTGAAAAGAGCACGCGAGGAACGCATCGTCGTTTGAACCGGGCACAAATGTTACGATTGTCTGGCAATTACCAAATTATTGTTATGTATAACTGTTCAGGCGCATATCTATCCATATATCCATTATAATGTGTCTTTTGTGGGCCACATGCGTGTACAGTCCGCGGGACAGGTTATGGCGTTCAGGTGTGCCTCCCTCCCCCACTCCACACTCGTGCATGAAACCAACCCCTCAATTTATACTTATGGCCATAATTCACGGACGCAACTGTACATGCATGTATAATATATATATATATATATATATATATATACTCTTGACTGCCCAGCGGGACTGCCTTTTGATTTCTGGTCCGTCCATTCATATTGCATCATAGTCATTAGCCACCCCCCGTCGGCCCCTGGGCTGTTTGTTGTCGCCTTTAATTGCCCGGCTTCACATTTTTTTGGGTTGTTTTTTTTGTGCTGTTGTTGTTGTTGTTTTTTATGTAGATTTCTCTGGGCAGTGGTGAATTACCGCTGATTGTTTTCATTAGCAATCGTAATGAAGTAAATTATGAGCAGAGCAGGACCTGAATTGCTACTCGTTGTTGCTGTTGGCCCACAATATTTGTTAATTAGCGTTAATTTGATATATCAGTCGATGGGTGGCCGTGACTTAGTTTTTATTGTTATTTGATTGTGTGTGCTGTGTGTGCTGTGTGTGCAATATGTTGGAAATATCATAGCCACTGGCACAGTCCACAAGTAGATGGATTAGAAAAGAAATGCTATCTTTGCAGTCCTGATGATTTAATAGGACTTCAGAAATATTAATTAAATATGTGCCACGGCAAAAGAGTCAATTTAATAGACATAATGTAATGCCACGTTAAGTAATAAAATGTATCTTATTTAAGTATTAATAAAACTGCATACCAGATCTTAATTAGGTGTCTTCACAATACACCTCAGTACACCTTGAGTTTGCTAATGGTTTATTTATTTAGCAAACATTAAACCATCAACATTTTGGTTTACAACAACAAAATGTGAATCTAGTCTTCCGGGTTAGTGAAGATAACTAGAATTATGAATTAATTGAAATTAAATACTTTTTCGTAAAACATTTATATTCATTAATTATATTGAATTAAATTAAAAATGTTAATGAAGAAGAAGAAAGAAGCAATATAATAATATAGAACAAGTAAATTGAAATGGTCCAAAATTGGGGATAATAAAAATATTCGAATCAGACAATAGAATTTCGAAATTTGCAAATATCTGAACTATTTGTATATGATGGGCTTGTCGTAGTTAACGATGCTTAAAGGATTATCTGAGAGATAAAAAGTTAAAGTGAAAGTAGACAAGAAAACCTTGGAAGATATTGGAAATGTAATTAAATAAAATTAAATGCAGCAAAAGAAAAGAATAACAGCCAGATAGGACTATAAGACATAAGTTCTTTGCCCTGATAAAAGACTCTGATGTTAAATGACAATTGCTTTGTGGTATTCAGGTGTGCCCATATTTCCTGCCATTTTTCCTACGCTTTTTTGTTGTTGCAATAAATATTACATTTTATGCTTATCAATAAAAATAGCTATTTTATCGCCTCTATTTATTCCACTCGCCACATAACTAAGATGAAGGAGCGATAAACCTAATGTTGACTCTCCTTACACACCCACACCAACACACACACACACACACAAACACACACACATACACACACACAGTCTTGTCTGCCCCTCTGCGAATAGTGTCACAATTGAATGCCAAGAAATTAACTGATATTAGCAACATTTTAATTAAACACAAGTTGTAGTTACAAAATCATTTTGCATAAGTACCCACATGTTGCCACATTGCGGCATGCCCCCGTCTTTTGCACAAATACAGACACTTACATACTACACTCTCAATCTGCACCCAACCCCTCCAAATATGTTGCACACATAAACTACGCAATTTTAGCTCACTTTTGTCCTGAGGGGCAACAACCGCCTGTCAAAATCTCATTGCGTGCACAATTTGCCTCGGCGAGTTGCAATTACATATTTTCAGTTAAAGTGTGTGGCAAACGTAAATGGTTATTATTTGAAGCGGCAGATGTTACCCACTGAATGTGTTTACTATTTGCAACATGCGTATGTTGCATGTGTGTGTTCTTTAAACCCTTCGACTAGCCTAGGCATCAAATTGAAGTGCAGAAAAATGCAAATAGATGACATGCAATGCAGCATGATAATTTTACTGGTGGGTGCAACTGTGGCAGGGCGACTCCTTTTGTTTTTAACACTTTGCCGGCGTTGCACGGGGGTAGGTAGCCGACTTAAGGAAACGGCAATAGCTACGCACATTTTAGCAGCTGTTGAGGTTTGCGATTGCAAAAACAAAAAACAAAAAACAAAAACAGAAAAACAGAAAAAAATGTGCTCTTCCCCAACTGGCAAGCTCCTTGTGCAGTTGCAGTGGCAGTTGCAGTTGCAGTTGCAGTTGACAACAGCAGCCTCCTCAGCCTGCCCAGTGGCAGCTTTGTTGCATCCTTTGGCCTTTCGGTTCATTGACCGCATTATGCGCAGTTCCTTGCTATCGCCGTCAAGAGGGAAAAAAACAAAAACAAAACAAATCCAAAAAGAAACTGCGTAAATATGCGTAGAGTGCGTGCTGCTCACAGATTCCCCTTCAAATGGAACTTCCCTTCCCTTCCCGCTTGTTGCACGCTCCTTTTGCGGATGCTGTTTGCCTTATTTGCATTTGTGAAAGTTGATTTCGATGATGCCAAAGCTACACTGCATCCTTTTTGCGCCCACGTGCTTTTTGATGTTCTAGTTACCAGTTACCCTTTTGGTGAGGTTGAGCGACTGAGTCCTTTTCTTCCTTTGTTTTTAATCGGTAAAGTGCATCTGCTATTTGAGCCATCTTTGAGTTTGCTCAACTCCTTGCGGTTTGCCATTGCGGTGAAATCTGTTTGAAATATGTATGTGAATTGGACAAGTCGTTGAAATAATTTGAATAAAGTTCATTTTATTTATATGCCTATTAAAGCTGACTTCTAAGCCGCTTTTTGTCTTATTAATTTCTAAGCGATTGAAAAAGCTTGTTAGATTTATGCAAATTCTTAGTTATGCTTGGCCATAAAAAAAATTAATTTACGAGCTGTAAATTGAATTTTGTGAGCATCTATGACAACATTAATTTTAACTTCTTGTGATAGAAATTTATTTGTTTTCATGAATTTATAATCTTTTTTATCATCACTGGATGTGTCGATATATTAATTAATTCAAAGCAAACTAGTTTTGCAACTTTCTTCATTGAACTAACTAATAATTCTTCCTTTGACTCCACATAGAAAATATTTTTAAGTCAGCTTTTTATCACCTAATATCCTTGGACTAATAGTCAACGAGGTCAGACTACTATATCCTATAGCTCCTATAGAACAAATCGATTAATCGATATCTTGTGGTGGCATACATTTTGTTGTCTAACAAATTATTCTAATCAAACACATCTGTTATGTGTGTTTTTATACGCTTACAAAAATAATAAATATCGCACTACTATTTTGTAAAGTTTCATAGGATTGGTTTTTCAAATTAAAATATAGATGACGTAAATTTGATTTTAGTCTTCTTATCTTTGACGTACCTTTGAACTTGAAAGTGATAAGCTAATGTGGCAGAAATGGATCGATGAGGGTTACTTGACCCTGAGAGGTGCCCTAACCTAACCAATGCCTCTATTTGTAAAAAAAAAAAAAAAAACTCTTTAGACCTACTCACATTCTTGGTTTCAGCACATCTTATGATTTCCCTTGTAATGCTCATCTTTAATTAAATCGCTTGCCTTTTAATTTATTTTTCTTATCCCCAACGGTTGCAAATTAGTGTTGCTTTTCCTCCAACTGCCATTTTTAGCTGCATACCTTTGCCAGTCAATGGAAAGTGAATTGCACTCTTTACCTTTTAAATTATTTTTATATTATCAGCATTTATTTACCACTTGATACGCATTCTTAATTGCAAAAGTCGCTGTGGCCCCAGCTCCCTAGACATCCTCACAATAACAACTGGGCTCCTTTTGATGTGTGCCCGACACTTGAGGGTGGACACATTTTAAAATTAATTTGGTTTGCCGTTGAATTTGCATAAAGTCTCCGAGCTAGGACGCCAGTTGATATTGACAAAACAGATTTAATTTTTTCCATATTCTGCTGCTGCTGCATCTGTGGTTAAGGGTTAGCCGGGAAACTGAACCACTCCTTAACTCGCATGTCATTGTCATGCCTGCCAGTTGTCAGTTGTCAGGTTGTCCAGGAAGAGGCCACCACGCCTCCTGCTCCCTACTCCTCTTTCTTCGTCTACTCCCCATTAAACACTTTTGTATTAATTGAAGCGTAAAAATAAAGAAAATCCAAGGGGGTGCCAAGTGCGCGTTTTTCTCTTGCTGCTGCTCCCCCTCTCCCTTCCTTTAATCCTTGTGCCTGGCTGCAGTCAATAACCTTTTAATGAGATTTATAACTGTCAGCCTGTGCCTGTGTCTCCCTGCAAGCTGTGTGTGTGTGTGTGTGTGTGAGGTGTGTGTGCCGGTGAGATTATTGAGGTATTACATTCTAGAAAGTATCTCCACCCATTATTTAGGTGCTGTGTGCCTACCAGCTTATTGAAATTAACGCTTCGCCTGGCCCATTCAGTTCAGGCTTAAATAAATTTGCATATCAATTTTTTTTTTTGTTTCTACACAACTCGAACTTTCTTGTTGCAGGGTCGTTGTTTATGCTGTGCGACAGGATTAGTGTCATGACTGACATTTCTAGTTGCCTGTCTTCATTCATCATCTCTCATCGGGCTTATCTAGCGTTTAACAGGTAAGATCGATTGGCATTCACCAGAACTTCAGAAATTCAGAGGATCTGTTCTCACAATGCCTGAGCTGCTCAAAAGTCAATCATTGTGATATCCTGTGCAGCACACTATAATTAACAGACTGAATGCCCCCTGGCTCTAGATGTACTTGTCACTTGCCTCAAGCAGAGTTTCCTGCCACCACAACAATAACAACAACAATGATGACGACGATTACCTAATGACGCGTGACTTTTGTTGGCCAAGTTGAAATTACCAATATCTACATATAACACTTTTGACTTTTTCGCAGTCAGCATAATCATAGAGCACCGGTCATTCCCTGATGGAAGGGTCTTTGTATTTCGACTTGGGCTTCGGTTTGGTTTCCTGTTCAATGGCTGTAATTGTCACTTTTGATTATGTCAAGATGACTTTATAATTACCGCAATGCCGAACACGTGTGACAGTTTAAGTGCCGGTTGCGACCGCATTGAGAACAGAATGCGGCGAGTTATTTGCAAACCACTGGCCAAAACTGAAAATTACCGTAATTTGCCCCGTGTGTATGGTGTATGGTGTATATGCTGGAAGCATATTGTCCGATTTGCCGGATGTGGCAGACAGCTATCGTTTTTTGCAATAATAAAATTGCTCTGCGACAGCCAGAAATCTGTGTGGTGGGCGGAAGAAGGCGGTGCCAGGCAAAAACGTGTGAAAAGTGTCGAGGGTTGATATTTGTTGAATATATCAAATCATTATATATATAATGATTATTCAGACCCCACTGGTGATTTTAAAGCTAGTGTCTACCCAACTCAAATATTTAATAATATACAACAGATAGCTTTAAAATATCTCTAGTCCTTTGTCATAAAAATAAATTAATTGTCAAAAAAATAAAATTAATCTGTTATTGCTTAAAAAGGTATGTTTTCAGATATTAATAGCACAATGATTTGATTATTAGTATAATATACATAATAGACAATCTATTGTAATAATAATATAATAATAAATGGAATGCTCTTAAGCGAATATGAATTATATAATCTCTCTTTCCAAATAAATTTGAAAACATGCGAATGTGAAACAAATACTTAATTTGGTAAATTCAAAACCCTCATCGATTATCTGTTATTATTATTATTATCTTATCGAAATTTTCTAAAGAGGTAAGTACTTCGCTCATATTAACACTTTGATTAAAGCACTCCAATTAAATTTTAAACAATTTTACATATATAAATTATATATAAAATTTATTGTTAATTTGGTACATGTCGTCGATGTTTCGGAAATGGTTGTCCTCGTCAAACTCGAACCGAGTCTACTTAATTATTTATATCAAACATTTTATTACATTTTTAGTAATTTAATGCTCGGCGGTTTTTTCCTTTGGTTGCTTTATTTTTTGTTTGTGTTTTTTATTCTGGTAATTTTCTTTTTTCGTATGTCACATTTAATTGAATTTATGTATTTATATTGTCGGTCGCTTTTCGTACAGAATTTTTGCATTAATTTTTATGTTTTCAAATATATGAACAGGTATTTTTTTTTTTGTTTTTTTCTTATTTTCTGTTTTTAATGTATTTTTCTGTAGACCAGACTGTTTGCGGCTTTTCATTTGTTGTCGGACTGCAGCCGCAGGGCAATCCAATGATGAACGCTCAAATTATGCAAAATAATTTTCAACTGTCACGCATATCAGACGCTCCGACGCCCCGACGGTTGCCTTATCGTATGCCAGCAATCGTGAACTGTCCTTAATTGTTTATAATTTGGTTTCCAAATGCTTTCCCCACACTTTTGTTGCCTGTGCCACCTGTGCGTTTCTCAAGGCGTGCTACTAATTGGCTCAACGTGTGTGTGTTTGTGTGTGTGTGTGTGTGTGTGAGTGTGTGTAGGCCAATGCCGGACATCAACTGCGGGACGCGAAGTCTTCCAACTCAGCTCATAACTCGGTCTGTCACCTTCACCCCCCCTCGAGTATCGTCCACATACTTATCTGACAGACTGTGTTGGACTGTCAAAATATTTTCGTTGCATTTTGGGTGTGTCCTGTCTCCTGTGTTCTGTGCTCTATTTTTGTTATTGTTTTCGGTTTTCGGCTTTCGGTTGTGGGTTTTCCTGTTTTGTTAGCAAAGTGCAGTCGGCTGGCTAGGAGGATTAGTTGGGATCCGTTCCGTTCCGTTTGTTTGTTGTTATTGTCGCAGTTTATGATGCGTACAGCAGTTCCACTTTCAACAGTTCATATTTTGTGGTCATTCCGTCTGGCAGTTTTATGGTGGGAAGCGTTGCAAGCGGCTCACGGATTGTGCCCCCATTTAAATTGAGTTACAGAGCTGTATCAACAATTTGGCCAGGTTCCTAATTAGTAATGGAACATTGTCCATGCAGAATTACCCTAATGAGCTTTATTCACAGCTCTTCATATTGATTTTGACTGCACTAACTAAAATACCCCCACATCAAATTCCACATCACAAGTTGTGTTAGTCAAACCTTGCCAACTGTACTCCTGCAATCAATGACAGCTGCCTATATTTTTTAACCCTCTCACATTTATGACATTCAAAAAAATTGCCAATCGCCATTGTCAAATTCCATTTTTGGCACTAAAAACATGACTCAACACTAAACACAACACGATTGGAAAAAATCATAAATAAAATATGATGCATAAGCAAATACAATGCATCTAAAAAACTATGAATATTCATAAACTTATTGAACAACAATAGAAATTGATGATGTGTTGTCAAATGGCCAAAATCCAACGAACAATTTGATTGATGATATTTCGAATGAATGCAAGGTAAAAAAACTCGAGGCATTTTTTGCCAAAAATTATAGTGAGCCGCAGCGAAAAGTGAAAAATATCATATGAGGATATTAAAAATGAAGCGCAACTAAATAGAAAACCAGAAAACACAAACATTCGAAGGCAGTCCAACAATCATACATCATAATCAGGAATGGAGAGTGCAGAAAAGAAAGCACCACGAACACAACATACACCCTCACTGTGTGTGTGTGTGTGACTACCCCTTTTGGGGTTTAATGTTGCCCACGCAGAAATAGATAAAAAAAAAAATGGAAGGAGATAGAGAGGAGAGGAGAGGAGAATGAGTTGCCTGCTGGCAATCAAAGCAAGTCACACAGAAGAACCACATGAAATATGATCGATGGCCTGACTGACTGGCTACTGTGGCATTATAACAAGGGTCGTGGAGAGGGGGAGAAGGTGTCTGTGGTGCGACTGTCCACAAAATGGCACAATTAACGTGGCATATCCTTTCAGCCAAATTGTTGCCCAACAAAAGGATGCCAGGCTACAATTGTTGAACACAGTAAATAAATGTCAATGCCCAATCCTTACCTACCCTCCTCCTCCTCCTCCTCCTCCTCCTGCTCCCTTCCTCATCGATAACATAATGACGTTTCGTATCATTTTTCAAATTGTAAAAAAATGAACGTCTTTTTTGTTTTGTTGAAACCAAAATTGAAATTGTTTTGTCAGTTGGTGGTGTCTACTGGGCACATGGACGTGGGTCCCTTTCCCAGTTGGTCACAGCAGGACATCAGCCATCAGCCAACATGCAACATATTCGAGTTTTAATTATGGTTTTTTATTGGTTTTTCGCGCTTAGCAAGGTGTTGTTGTTTGTGTTGTGAAATGGTCAAACAATTGAAAGTATTGATATTTTGAAACGGATCACAACCCGTCTAAATCTACAAAATAATAACGATAAGGTTTGGGTGCAACAATGTCTGGCAACCCTTGTAGCGGGTCTGCAAATGGTTATTCCATGCCCCCCTCAAAGTTGAGATCTTATAGTGGAATTCATTCAAGAGGATTATCACAAATGTTTATCGGTTATCAGGGCTATCATTAAGTTCAATTCAATATAGACGGGGTCAGCATTTAAGTTAAGTGCCTAAAATATGATATTAAATGACTGTTAATGGGTTAATGTTATTGTCAGCTTAGTTGAGAATAATACTAAATACTATTATGGAAAATAATAAACAAACAAAATCTTATTGAATAGCCAAGTAGTTGTTGGGAAGCTGCTCTTACTTTATTTATTATTATTATCCTTTTTCTTAAGTATAAATTAGTAAAATATATTTTGAATTTAATTAATCATAATCATACCTATTATGGAAAATAATTGATAATTGTGTTGTACTGAAATATATTATATAAAGTGAAATTCACTTAATGTAACTCTTACATTATCATTTGCATACCTTTCCCCCTTTTCCTAATTTATACAAGTGCTTTCTACACAAACAGGCACTCGAAAATGGTTAATTACTGAGCATATCATATATCATTCAGAGGGGGGGCTGGGATGAGATACGAGTCTAAGTCAAAGCAAAATCGACTCCTTCAGCCTTGTTGCATTTGTTGTTGGCCCCAAATGACGAAATTCCAAAGCAAATTAAATTAAGCGACAAATAAGTTGCCAGAGCACATACGACACGACTTTGCAGCTCCAACAGCTGCGTGTCCCAACTCGAGAGAGATAGACAGGCGTCTCATTGATGTTGGGGGTTGGGGTTGGAGTTGAACTAACTATCAACACAGTTTATGAATAGTTCAAGTTGTTGCTAGAGGGAGGGAGGGGGAACGTTGGCATTCGCTCATTCGTATGCCGCCTGCGGTTGCACTTAATTTAATTGACAAATTTTAAAACCACGTCACTTAAGCGAACCCAAACCCGGGTTGCCAAGGCAGCCAGCGAGCATAAAGAGAAGAGATGTGCTTGTAAATGGATTAATGTTTACTTTGTTTGCTGGAACTTACAGGAAATTGCAATTTTTCCACCCAAAAAGTCAGACAACAAGTCAACAGCTTTGCTCGCAACTCACAACTCGTTTGGCTAAGTAGAAATGGCCTCGGGTTAATTGAGCAGCAGGACAAAACAAAAACAAAAAAAAAAAACAAAACAGAAATGGAGTCAGATGCCAGATGCGAAAGGTGGCAAAGGGGGAGACTATATTTCCGCCGGTTATCAGTTTTAGGCTAATGAAAAAGCTCACTCACATCCCAATTTAGATTTAGGTCCACTTTTCGAGAGCAAATAGTAAGCAACGAAAGATAAACAAATATGTGGAGAGTATGTTATGTGCTCGATTACAGAACCACGAGCTGGTGTAATCGAGGCAGACACTGAATAAATAAGTATTATTAGTCAAGTGTCTGGTCCGGTCTGGTCTCTCCATTTGACTTTAAGCCATTTGTGTTAGCCTTGTCAGCCTGCTGTAATCATCAGCCAATAGCTCTATTGATTTTATCAGTAAAGTACTCCATCTGTACTCCATCTCCTGCTCATTCACTCATTCAATTCAATGAAGCGTCCAGCTTTAAGTCGATCCGACCTGAAACAATAGCCAAGTCCAACCACCCCCCTCCTTGATATACCATCCCATCCCACTCTTATAAATAAACGTTTAAATCCTCATGAATGCTTACAGTTGGCTTTATTCCGGCAAGTTGAGCGCTTTTGTTTTCCAAATTTCTTTTCGCTCTTCGCTTGTAGTTGGTCATAATTTTTTAGTGTTATTGCTGCTGTGGAAAAGTGGCAAGGCGGTCTCCGGACTCAACTCGAACTGGGATTCGTTGTCGTCGATAAGAGAAAAGAGGTTGCGAGTGCTTTGTAATAGTTGTTGCCACTTCATTCTCTGTACTTGGATCTGTGCTTCACATTATGTTTATCCTCTTGTTGTGCTTTCCTCAGTCCGTAATTATCATTTGAACGCATTTGCGTTAAGTGTCCTTTTTGACATGTTTATAAGATGGTTTCTATATGCTTATTGCGATGTCGATGTCGATCTTGAGGAAGTCATTTAGCAATGCTGCTAATGATGTCTACTGATGATTGCTTAATATCTATGTTGAATTTAATCTTTAAATAGTCTTCTGAATGATGAAGATTATTATTTTTTGGAAGAGTTGGAGAACATTTATGTTATGTGGTTAGCATTCGGAACAACGAATTTGGTGACTTTCTAGCCAGCTCACCTATCTTGACTTCGTTTTTACCTCTTCCATTATATTTCATAAGATATGTGCAGATTCCCATCTCAAGTTGAAACTCAAATTTCTCACTTTTCTGTGCTGAAATTTACTGATTTTTCCGCAGTGAGTCCGGTTGAGGCAAAATCTTTTAATGTTTGTTGACTTTGCAATGGTCAAATGGCTGGTTCGTCACATGGCCACGACGCAACTCTAATCCTGAGCAGCGTAAAATGTGCCAAGAAATGGGCAGGAAGCGGGCATAAAATATCCTTGTTTATGGTCTGGTTTAGACGATTTTATTGAACAACTTCTCTGCATATAAATCTGCAGATTAGCACACAGCAACTGAGGGACAGAGACACAAGGAGAGACTCGAAGCAAACAATGCAAACGTTGTTGCCTCTGGGGTGAGAAGTGCCATATAATTTTTAACATAATTATTACGTTTGTTTTCTTATATGGACACCATGTGAGCGGGTCTCAGTGGCTGTCTTGAGGCTGTATTGTAAATCAAAAAGTGCGCAGATACTGCGACATGGGAAAGGACGTCAAATAGTTGCAGAATGTGGCAAGTTTACGGGCAAAAGTATCTGCGGCCATTAACATGCACATAAACCAGAAGCAGAAGCAGAAGCAGAAGCAGAAGCTTCCAGCTCCGTTTCATTCCATCAATATAACAATTATTGTTATTATTATTATGTTGTATTATTATTTTTTCATATATCGTGCGAGCAACTACAGTGCGTAAATGTCTATGAAATCATCTTTTTATGGGACTCGACAGCATTTGCTATTTTCTTACACCCACGCCAGCATATCGGGCATATAACTATTATGGTTATGGCAATTTGTCTGTAGACATAACGTCGACGACGACTCGGCAGGAATGGTAACGATGTTGCCAGTGCATTAGCGAGGGTTTTGGCTGGGGGGATGGGGCAGATACTGAAACTGAGAAGTGGGAAGTGGCGTCGAGTGTAAAATACTCGTAACAGTTGCCCAACACGCAGCCCATCGATGAATTATTTGCTTTTGGGGAGAGTCTGAAGACCGACCCCTCCCTCATCCCACAAACACACAATTTGCCGATATGCTGCTTAGTTCTACACGGGCAATGCTTGTACAGCTTAGCGCAGTTGCTTAGCTGGCCATAAAACATGAAATACGACCAAACTGGCCAAAGGATTAGCCACGGCCGAGTGATAAATGGGACCAAGCACACTATTTGCTTAGGCTCACTGCTTATTTCAGGCATAAAACATAGCAAAACATTTGCTTTTAATTAAAAGTCAACTACACTTTGTCAAAGTCTTATAAAGATATGGATATGATATACATTCATCTTTCTGAATTTATCCAGCAGCCGAACATATTTTTTGAGTGATTTATAGTAAATCTGGATATGTTTTAAAAATATTACACCAAAGGTAAAAACAGTTTTATGATTTGTGATAAATCTCTTGTGAGATTAAGATTACTTTCAAGTGGACCTGAGGCAATCATTTTTATAAACAGAATCAATTAATTATTTAGAAATATAATAGACATAGTTTAGAAATATAATATAGATGTGCCTAAAATAATATTTAAAATTATTTAACCTACAATTTGAATGGAATTTATACATTTTACTTGATGAAACGATTAGTTACGCATTTGACAATATTAATATTTTGTCTAACAAATATATTAAGATTAATATTTTAATAATAAAATTTATTACTGCCTAACTCTAAATTATGTTGGTGTATTCTGTATTTAGTTTATTTTAGAAACGGGATAATTTAAATTCATATCAGTATACTCCTAAAAAAATAAGAAATTTATGTGATGATTGTATCTAGAAATATTTACATATAGGCAAATTTTGAATATATTTTTTATAGAAAACACTTAAAAAAATGTTGCGTCACAGCGTATCAATAAAATATTTTCTCATGCCGAAAAAGCCATGTTTTGCAGCCTGAATCCCTTAACCCTAATTTATGCGCCCAAAGTGACAATTGACGAACTCCTTTGCCTTTTCCAAATCTTATCCTTTTATTTGTGTAGTAATGAAAATATCCAAGCGACGTCTCTTTATTAGTTTGCCTAAGCCTTGTGGCCTTTGTTCCCGTGTTGTGCTGTGTGTGTGTGTGTGTTTACTGTGTTTGGTGTGTGTTTGCCAAAAAGGCAACAACTTGTTACATTTGTCATGCGCTAATGTCACATTTGACAGCTGCGCAGTTTCCTGTTGCTGCGCCTGCGCCTCAGACCTAGAAAAAGATCTGAGGGCAACTTTGTAGTTAATTTGCTGCGCTGTGTGACAATTTGAGTGTAAGTGTGTGTGTGTGTGTGTGTGTGTCTCCCTTATACCTACTCTTTTTTTCTCATTATTAAAATAATTTTGTTTTAGTTTTTATTGGCAGTTTAGCGCAACAAAAGGTAGCCTCGAATTGTTGTTGAGTCTTTTTATTATTGTGCCTCAGACTGACAATTATTTACACTAATCAGACAGAGTCAGTCTCAAGGTGGTTCCGCAACCCTCCTCTCTCTGAAAAATAGTTGCGTCTTTTGTTTGAGTATTGCGTATTTTGACAATGTGCCTACAGTTTTCATTGTTGCCATTGTTCGCCCGAATCTGGGCCTATAAAATTTGCAACAAAGTCAATTTGGGATTTCCTTGGAACCAGACGACACAAGAAAACGTTTTTTCATTGAATTTCTGTGGTTATGGAGGCTGTACTGGGATTATCTATGGTTAGTTGCGAAACGTTCATTTAATGAGCGGAACATAGATCTTGACTTGGGATTCCTATCGTTAAAACGGATTTAAATGTTACACAAAACTTTGGTTTTTTTTAATATTCAGTTAAAATATTACATGTGCATTGGCTCATATCAATCAATCTTTGTTAAAGGACAGGCCATTAACTTGTTACATTTACAACAGGGAGAATCTATTAACGGACTCGTGCTTGAAAAAAAATGATGATACAGATAATCGCCCTTGCATAAATAATCAGATAGATTGTTTGTTATTTACCCTCTTTTTTAGGAACAGGCTCTCATCGATTGATTTGCGACGCGGCAGTTTTTCGTCACTTATCACTCAAAATTATGGCAGCAATAAAGCATTTTCCGGACTGCCCTTCCGCCACTTTTGTACACACATACACACACTATTTCCCAGCCTGTCGGTCGCGGCACACTTTGCCATTTTTTTGCTGTCACTTTTCCCCTCGTTTTCCAACGTTTTGTCTGTTTTTTGGGTCGTTCGTTGCTTTTTTGTGTTTATCAAATTTGATTTGCAGCAATTTCTTTGCCATTTTCCATGTGTGCCACGAACACACTGCTGCCGCCCCGATTGTTTGCACTTCCCCCGCCATGGAGCCAATCCTCATCTTTTAGTTTTGTCAGCTTTTCGGCTAATGTTTAACAATTTATTTAAATGTCAGCAGCTTCTTGGTGTCGGGGGCGAAAACATTGTTTAATATGATGAGAACCGTTGACAAAAATGAAAATATATTACGACAGATGCACTGAAAACATTTTAAGTGCGTCAAATAAATGTTTAATACTCTGTTTATAAATATATTATTAAGAAATCTAGCAATTATGATACTAAAACACACACTGTACAAAGCTAGAGATATATATATATGCTCAGTTAAAAAATGCAGTCCACTTTTTTAATTTAATGATATATTAATATAATACATAGTTTATATAATTATTTTTTAATTAATCTCTTTCTGCCTACCACGTTTTGCTTAAATAACATCAACTTTATAATGAAACTCTGAGAAATGTTTAATATTATATTCAGCAAGATTGCATCTTTTTCTACCACATTAAATTTAAATATTTTACTGCAACAAATTATGAGTTCACAAAACTTTCTCTATTGCTTTATTCTTATCGATTCCAATTAAAACGCCATTGGCTATATAATGGTCGAGGAGTATGTGGACAAATCAATGTTTTGTGCCTTCATTTATAACCAGGCGTTTAATTGGCAACTTAAGCTAGCTCGATTTTCCAATGGCTCATTGTATTTTAATCGCGGCTAATTAGTATACAATTTTGGTGCTTGTGTGCTGGGCGACTAAATTTGCATAACCCACTAATTAATTATTAAATTCTGGCAAAGTTTCGAAATTTCATTTCAGCAACAAGCTTTGGCTTTGGGTTTGGCCCTTTCTTTCTTTGCTACCCCAATCGGTGAATTATGCCGCCAACTATTGACTTTTGACTGGCTGACGGCTGTTGCGGCCTGGCGATGACTGCTGCGGCTTTTGTTGACCCCCGTACCCCGTACTTTATACCAAAGTGTGGCAGGGCAATTCATAATCATGTCATAAAGCCCCCAAATGTGGCAGTCGAAGCTCTTGGCCATGGTGAGACGCTTAATTACAAGGGCTTTAATAGCGATTTCAACGGCTCATTGCCAGAGAACATTTTCAATTGACTACACATTTCTATTGGAAGGTGGGGGGCTAGGGAAAGGGGTATGGGTTGCGACAGCTTCGCTACAGATTATTAATTAAGAATTTTACGCGAACTCTGCGAAAGCCGCTTAAATTGCTCAAATATTTCGTGGCTCATCAAAATGATTGAAAAATGTTTTTTACGCGTGAATTAAATTTTCGCGGTTGCCACCCAAAAAAGGGTTGAACCCCTTTGGCAACGGCCAGTTAGTCCTGCCAGTCATTGATGCCCGATTTTCATCTGGTTTTGGTTTGATTCCTGTGGCTAGTCACCCTTGAGGACTCACCCACTCACTCATCCACCCACCCACAATGCAGGCTTCAGCTCGACCCGTCGCGAGCTTATTAGAATTTTCCGCTTAAATTTCCTTTAGCACTTTGGCTAAAAAGTTATCTTGGCTTCGGTTAGCAGCTCGGTTCATGTTTGTTTAGGTTTCACTCCAAGGAATTGTTTGGCTGTCTTTTTCTGCATTGTTTTTTTTCTTTTTCTTCCTTTTTTTTACCTTTGATCCTTTGACGCGCTTTTGTTGTGTTTAGCCATTTTTTTGTAAGCCTTGTGTTCTCTTTAATTTTGGCTTAATAATTTCGATGGCATTTTTTCTGGCTTTGTTTATTTTCTTTTCGACAAATGCTGTTGCGCTAAGCTGCCAAAGTGGCGCATTTTCTGTT
Source organism: Drosophila longiperda (assembly GCA_035042125.1). Taxonomy (NCBI): domain Eukaryota; kingdom Metazoa; phylum Arthropoda; class Insecta; order Diptera; family Drosophilidae; genus Drosophila; species Drosophila longiperda. The sequence continues at coordinate 2,091,600 of JAWNLV010000130.1, forward strand.
TTGTTTTGATTAAAAATTTTCAAGTTTATCTTTGGCAGCGGATTAATAATGAACATTTATCCAGTTGGGCTGTGGGTGTTGGGTCACTGTTTACTTAGGTCCATATGAAGCGCATTTCAATTAAAAAATATTCTTCTGCTTGCTTACGTCTTAATGGAGTGGAAATATCATCACGGGAATTTACAAAAGTAAGTACTGGTTGTACTTGGAAGGATTAAGTGTAATATTTAGGTTGATAAAAAATTTTAAATTAGCTAAGAAGTCACATAATTATATTTATGTAGAACAGTATATGTCCAGTTTATTAATTAAGAAATTGTTTTAAATATATTTCACTTAAATATGAGTATTAAATTAACCAAGCAAATAATTTACGACTGATTTACTCGACGCAACGACTTCTTTACAACTTATACTTTTTGACTTATTATAGACGAATATATATATTATATTTATATTTATATTTATCTTAACTGATAGCCTTGTTTTTCTAGCACAAACATTTTTAAAATACCTGTATACCTTAATGACTTAGCTATAATTCAGTCACAATATATTCTAGATATCATATAACTTTCCATCGCATAAATCGAATTTCAAATTTAGCCTTTAAAAATATTTCAATTGGAGGAAATGCCAGTTCATCGCTTCATCTAAGCTACAAGAACTGTTCCGGGGGACTGTTGCCTGCTGCTGTTAACCAAAAGGCAACCCACTTGAGTACTCATTCGCTTGGGTCTAATGAGTTGTATCAAGAGCAAGTGCACAGTGGTCCTGCCAAGACACAGTTCCTCTCCTCCTCTGCTCCTGGGAGCGCTGACTGTTCATTAAGCCTGAGTGAATGAATTCGCGTAAAAGAAGTTACTTGTGGGCGCTCTCTTTTTGTGCACTTCATTCTGCCCACCCCTGTCTGCCTGCCTGTTTGGCCAGCTTTCACTTGCAGTCGCTATGCTGGAGGGATTTTGGTTGGGGGGGGGGGGGAATAAAAATGGTAGAAGAAAAATCCAAACACTTGATCAAATATTTTGCAACTTCATGGGACTCTCGCGAAGCGCACAATTTCAAGTGCTTGGCTTGCTGCTCATTTGCCAGCTTCGCTGCACATTTTGTAAAACGAATTTGTTTATAATTAAAACGTAGCCAGCCGTCAGTTGAATGAGCAACAAAATGGAAATTCTTTTAGATTTGCACAGCTTCGATTACAATTTGCTGAACCCGTTCGATGCTGTGCCTCCACTCAGCCGTGCACCTTGCCCAAGGGATGGGGTGAAGAATGTATAGCTGAAAAAAATAGATATGAAATTGAATTCTGGGGAATATTATTTCAGTTTAATCAGTAAACACATTTAAAGCAGAAAGCAAACACTTGTTTAATCTTTAACTTTGAACACATGACACTCATCAATTGTCTGTTTAACCTTCCAAGCACCAGCTAATTAAATGACTCAATTCACAGAGATCTTTCTGCTTTCGGCAGACACCTTCAAGTGCTGCCAACATGAGGCAGTTGCCAGTTTCTTTGGGGTTGGCCCATTAATAAGCATTAGAGACATGTGCATAAAAATGTGGGTCAACACACACACACATTGACATTGGGAAGACAAGTTTCGTGTCTCACTTAACTGTGGCGAAAAATGCGTAAACACATGGTGTTCTTAAACCCCCCCAAAACCTCATCCTCATCCTCATCCTACCCCTGGCGGGCGGACGTAGACAACTCATTTGACTGATGAACTCGTGTTGACATTTCCTTTCCTCCTTCGGAGACTGGGCGCCTGTTTTTCAATTCTTTTGACACTGACACATGACATTTGTTGTAATGTCGACGTCGCTCGGCCATTTGCCAAAATTGTTTTTCAACACAGTTGAGTAAACATTCGGCTGCCTCCTCCCTGCATCCCCTCAGCATCGCCATCGATGCGTAGGGGTTGTGGCAATCACATGTGCACAATTGTCAAACAAAGAATACCATAAAAAACAGTTGAATGAAAAATATATTCTCGAATTGTATGAAACTGTGTAATATGTGAGAAAATCGCTGGAATATTCAATAACAATTCGAAGCGTATTTAATTCCATTCAGCAGGTCTCTTTATGATGTCGATATTTTAAATACAAAATATTATTGTTTTAGCACGCAATTCATCTTGGATTATATATTATTCGAAACTTTAAATTGCATTTACATTATTCGGTGTAAAATGTATTTAATTTATTATTTTATTTAAATTTCTTTAAATTTTGCATTTGTACAAAAATTCTACTTATTAATTTATATAAGGACGACTAATATCAGTCGAGACAGAAAATAATTCAAGAACAAAGTTTAGTAAATATTTTACCGCTTTAAGTTTAGAATTTATTATAAGGCATGCAAAAATTCGGCAAACATATATTAAAAAAATCTGAAAAACTCAATCATAGAATAAGTTGTTTGGTTTTCTGAAAATAAATTTTTAAATAAAATATATTTATTGTCATATTTTATATATATCTCCATAATTACTTTTTAAAGTAACCAATTCTTTTGTCCATTAATACTCTGGCTAAAGAGATTCGTTCCATCTCATTTGTGGTAATTAAAATTTCATTTAGGTCTCATCGTCTGCTCAAATTTAATTGACATTAGCGGGAATTTGAACTAATGCCAGTCGGTTGGCCACTTGGTCCTTTGTCGTATCCTTTTAGTCTGGGTACCGTGTGCAATCCGTCAAGTCGTAAAAGCATCGCGAAAATGTCGCCACAGCAGCGCATAAATAAACCTGCGCCCATATTTTATGACGCCCCCAAAAGGGCAGTCCATTCCCGACCTCGAGCCGACTCCGACCCGGACCCGGACCCCGACCTCTAAGACCGATACGATACGGGAAAGCAGCCATAAAAAACTATAAAAACTAAACGTAAATAATTCCATCTGCGCTGGCAAGGAAAGTAAACTTGATCCTCCTTGCTCCTCCTCCTCTTCCACCAGCTGCTGCTTCTTGCCCAGTGTCTTTCTGCATGTGCTGAACATTTTTTTGCCATTAATATTATTTTTTAGCTTTTTGTCTTTTTGTCTTTATATTTTTGTTTTCCTCCTTTTTTTTGTGTGTGTGCTGAGAACTTTGTCTTTTGCATGTGTTGGCATTTTGCTAAAGCGAAATTCGCGTGACAAACGAGAATTTTATGGCTTCCGTTGACCTGCGCCATATCCTGCGGTTCACTTGCAGCGCTGTCCTCCTTCTTTGTGTCCTGCATTTAGCATGAAAAACCCCACCCCGCACCAACAGTTGTCATTGCCATTAAAGCTATATGCGCCGAAGTGATTGCACCCGCTCCTCATCCAATCCAGCTCGGGTGCCAGCGGGTGCCAGTCGGTGCTCTGTGCCAACTTCTTGTTATATATCTTTTTCTAGCGCTATAAAATGAAGTGTAAATATTTAATGTGCGCTTTCGTGCATGGCATGTGCACTTTTATTTTGTTTCCTTTCTTATATCATCACTCCAACAATACTTTAGCTACTTCATGGTTACTTTAAGGCAGCATTCAAGTTTAATGATTTTTATATAATCGATACATTAGTAATAACTATTAACAATATTCTGAATACTTCAAGAGAGTGATCAGTTTTAATGTTTGAAGTGTCAAACCTCATCTATCAAGTTGTTCAACTCTGGGTCTCTAAGTTAATAATCCAATTCAGTTTTATTAAGTTCCACAATCAAATTCATAATTATAGTCCAAATTTTTTTGTTGTAATTTTTGCAATTATATTTTCGAGCGAATGGAAACTCAAGTTCCAAATAAGCAATAATTATTTATTCGAATGCAATTAAATTGTGTAGTCAAATGTGAACGAATTGCGAAGAAATGCTAAACAAAATATTCAGGCATTTTTCTTAATTGGCTTAATTGGCTTAAATTGGCTGTAGAACTGTGGCCAGTTCAGGATACGGCTACGGACACGTAATCTTTTCTATAATTTGTTAAATTTGTCGCGGCAAGAGTTTATTACCCCGCCGTGGCAGACAATGTGGCAGAGTGCATAAATTGGACTGCCTATGGCTAGGGCAGTGGCAGCGGCAGGGGGGAAGGGGGAAAAGTGGAAGGCAGAAAGCAACACAGGACAAATTACGTATTACAAATTGTATAACGTTTGCAGTTAGTTGTTAGCCGTTTGTTGTTTGGCTTTTAGGTTTTGGCTTTTCTCGTTTGCCGTCGCATGCATTCTGGCCATATTTCTACAACAACAAAGCGGGCGGGCGATATGGCGATAAGGGGATTTATAAGCGCCGGCCAGGGCGCCGCCAAGTATGCAATGCATTTTGTGTCGTAGGATTTAAGTTTTGGGTGTCGTGTGATTTCATTAATTTACGATTTGTATGTTTGTTTCGCCAGGCGACCCAACGGCTGCGAATTAAATTGGCTTACGTGGGCATTGGACACAAGTGGCGGAGCCAGTTATCTTCCTTCTAGCTTCACTTCAAGCTCCGAGTTGCTTAAAGCCTCGTTTCAGTTGCCCTTTGTTAGTGCGCAGCACATCAAAGCCAACTCGCATACAAACACACCACAAATAAAAAACGCTGCCTTTTTTGTGTTTAATAATAATAAAGAATCGCATCGTGTGTAAGTAAGTAAAGTAGAAAAATTTTTGTGCTTAGCTCAGCTCAAACGGAAATTTCACGTTGTGGCAAAATTTGCCAAGGCAGCTGCAAAAATACTTAGGCGGATTTAAGCGCGACAAACAGACCATATAATAAAGAAAAAAAAAACCACAAAATTAGCAGAGTACATAGTGAAAATCGTACACACTTGAAGACCATCCATATTTTAAATTAAACTTGAATTATACAATATTTAAGTTCCACCAGAAAATAAAAATAAAGTTATTATACTCAAAAATTAAATATTAAATTTTATTTTTAACTTACTTTGTACTTACAACTGATTTATAATTCTGAAATATTAAATTTTATGTTTAATTTTAATAAATTTAGGCGTCCTTTATATATATTATTAAAAATTATTTTGTAAAATGGGATCCGGAAACTGTATATTTTTTAAACTAATCTCATTTGACTCAAGTCTGAGCTATAGTCGATATACTTTTTATAGAAAGTGTATTGAAAGCGCAGCGAAATCTGTAGACAGACGCCCGGCGACGCTGGGATCGGCTGGGAGTGCTTCAAAGCAAAAGACGTGATGCAGGGACAACAATGATGAAGGACCACCCGCTGTGGTGCGATGGGCGGTTTGAGGGGGCAGGCGGATCGGTTGTGAGACATGCTGTGGGTGGGCTTAGGTAATACGCATTAGTGGCGCGACTGCATATTACGATATTATTATTTTGATACGCTTTATTTTGTGGTTCAATGAGTTGCAGCCGCCTTTCATCGCCTTTGTCGTCCTTCCGTCCGTCCGTTCGTCTTTTCATCTGTCCGGGTGGTAACTTTGACGGCTTAAGAAATTTGCCTATCACTGTAGACTTAATGCAAATAGCTGTAAAGACGCTAATTGAAACAAACGAAGCTGGCCAACAAATGTCGCCTATTAGCGGATTCACCTCTATGGCAATCCACCCAACCACCCGAGTACCCAACCACCGAAACAAGAGCACTGCCCCACCACGTGGCAACTTAATCTCATAAGTGTACGTTAGTCATGTGCTGTGTTTAGTCCTTGGCCAAATGGCTGGTCATAAATTTAGCTGCTGGCCATTGTTGCGACTCGTCGTCTCTTTTGGCCGCAATTTTTCAAGCGCATGTCGACTCCTGGCTGTAGCCATGTGTGCTTCATGGTGTTGTAAATTTATCCTTAGCAGCACCCCCCACATCCACTGCCATTTGCCCCTGCGTTGCCAGTCAAAAGGTCAAAATATGTTGCAGCTAGTCGCCATGCTGGCAAGTTTATTAATTGTGGTTGTTTATCGTGCTGCTAAGCGCCACCTTCTCCGTCTTGCCACAGTTGCAACAGTCTTTAGATAATTTAAACTAATTGCGTGACTCGCTGGCATTTCTTCAATTATCCTTAGACCCAAAGACTTATGATGGCCAGCAAGTATTTGACATAATTGCGGGATTAGCTGGTGCTCGGTTTTCAATTAGAGCTAAGTAAAGCAAACTAATCAGTTTTTTGCTCTTATTTTGGCCACGTTCGTAAAAAAATTTGCAGATACATATTTATGCCCCAAGTGAAGTTGCATTGGTATTCAATTTGCTATAATTTTAGACAATTGCATGTTGTCTGAATGCCATATGAATATGAATTTTTAAGCCAAACGCCAAACGTTCAAAATAATCGCAGCACAAAATGTTATTGTCCTTAAGGACATGCACCTTTGGGAGAGCTAACAGTTGTTTTGGTATTATTTTCCATACTTATTATGTAATCTTGGGTTGAATGTCTGCAGTTATAAGTGGATCAACATGGTTTATTTTAAAAGTAAAATTAAATTTAAATGGTTTCCAATTAGACCCATACATTGATATCTTTTGCTAATTTAGTGCATTACTTCTTGGAAAAATAAATTTACGAGTAAAAATGAAATATCAGGGAATTACCATTTGCACTTTATTTATTTGCCCAGTAAGTGTTTGGTCTTAATATATTTTTATCATATGTATTAAAAAATAAATAATGTTTCAGATCTACCTAAAATTTCCAATGTGATTAAATATTGCCAGATGAATGAACCAGAAATCTTTAGAATTATATTAAAAAATTAATTAAAGTAATATTAAAGTTAAAATAATAATTAAGTAATAAAATGTAGTAAAAGATTTCTTTATTATTATTTATTCAGAATATTTAAAATTAATCATCTTTGATTTATATTAAACTTGTGCTATAAATTAAAAGTGTGTAAAAGAAAAAGTATAAAATAAATAAATACATAAATCAAATTAATTAAATTATGAATTGTCTAATACAATGAAATGTTATAAAACCAAATTAAAACCAATGAAAATTTGGACTAATATCACAGAGAAAATTTATTAACATCTGTTGCGAATGAATCGCCAACGATGAGATATATCCTAAATTGACGGTTTACATCCCTAATTATATCAGAATCGGAATGTCTAGAAATATTGTCCGCATTCCATTTTGTAAAGATTCCCAACCCATTTCCCAATTTATACACATAATCAAACAGATTAAACTTTTGCAATCTAAAAGTCAATAAATGTGCGTATTTCATAATTTTTTTTTATTTCTGTTCAACACTTGTTACAAATTTTAAGCTAATTTGTATAATGCTGCCGCTCAAAGTGTATATATATATATATATATGCATAATCCGCTTAAAAATGCAATTTCCAGCAGCCTTTTAAAAAGTTTAACAACAAATTTTACACATGAACGCAATTTCATTCGTTTGATTCGATAAGCGGCGAGCAGCGAATAGTTTATTTTATTTATTTATTTTTTATCCACTTGGGGGTTGTAATGGTGTTTAAATATTTGCAGAGAGGGACACTTTTTCCGGATGCTGGTCGCATATGCCGGGACTAAGCTGGTTAATAGCCGGGGGCAGTGGCGGAATGGCAGGAACTGTTAATGTGACATAATTGAAAATCAAAACTAAAGCACTTAACTTTATTCATACAGTGAAATGCACAAAAAGTTGAACATATGTGGCCCAAAAATGGGCAGCATGGAAATGTGTCTAGGCTTGGCGAGGCGAGGCGAGGCAAGAGACAGAAAGACAATGCCTAAATGACAATTTAACTGTCAACCAGTTCCCGACACGATGACAAGTGCAATCAGCCATAATAAGGGTGTTGGTTAGGGTCATTGGACAAGTGTGAGTTTCAATTAGAAATGCTAGATAACTGGATTCGCTGCTCGACTTTATCGAGCCGGTTCCAGCTGTCAGAGTATCTCGAGTTACCCAGGCCAAAAGACAGAATAGTATCTGTCAACCTTTGCATGCTAATTGCTTATGATCTTTTACAAAATTGCCCATTTGGCAGACAAAACCAGACCGCTCCTTGCCCACATTGAGGTATTATATAACTTACTGTGCCGTGAGGTGTGTGTGCTCTGGAAAATGTCACCCTTGAACCCTCACATATAGCGTTCCTTTCAATTGCTTTCAATAGTGTCAACTTTCAAATGATTTGTGTTGGGTTAGCATAAATATTTTCACCGCTCTCTGATTACCGCCACATTATATTGATATAAACACCCCAATTGATTTTGTTGTTTCACTTATTTTCTCCATTTATTTGATCCCTGTACAAAAAGCGCTTGGTAATAAAAAAAAAATGGCTTAATTAGCGTTGGTCTCAAATTTCACATGAGTGCAGTTTTGGGGGAAGGTACAAATATGCATTGAGGTGTATTGCAACTTAAAAATTCTGTGATATAAACTCTTGCCTTTAAATTTATTTTGTTTTTAAAAAAAGCTTGCGTTTATGTCTGTTTTAACCTTTAAGAGCCCGGGGACTGAAAATGCCAAAAACATTCATATAGAAGTTGAAAGCAGTAAGTAGAAATGAAAAGCGCTCACATATGCCCATTAATCATGTCATGTTTGACATTTGTAATTGTAAACTGATACGCCTCGAAGGCATATGAAAGCCCTGATTGGAATGGGGAATAGCAACGCATTATCTTTTCTTGTAACCAGCAACATATGCGCACATTTTAAAGGAAAAATCTATCGCACATCAGCTAATTCCCAACCCCCGGCGGTTTTCTGCTCGATTTTTAGGTCAAAAAGTGAGCTACTTTAAAATTCAATTAAAAGATACTAAATCATTTTTGGCAATCGAAATGGATTCACATGTGCCACGCCCACCACTGTGTGAAATTTACATTTTCCAACTTTCTTCGCTGTCGTCGCGTGCCTTGCTAAAAGTGCAAAAAACACTTAAAAGTCATAAGCGTCGCCATAAATAAAATTTATATATATATATATATAAATATATATATATTTTTTTTTGCTCATAATTTGTACAACCCTCAGACATACGCCAGAGGCAGACGCTGAGTGGGGAGGCACACGCGACTCACGTTGATGAGAATCCGCCGGAGGCAACATAGCCCAACATATTATATTCAAATTATAAAAAACAAAAACTGTGCCCGCATTTAAAAAGAAATGCCAGAAGCGATCCATTTGCGAATACATTCAATATATTTATTTGCGCTAAGTTTTTTGCATATATAAATAGACTGTATGACCATGAAAATCTAGAAAACATGTATTTCTCAGATAGCGCCTGAAAAATATCATATTTGAAAAGTTCAATTTGCAGGTTAGCTATTTATAACAAATAAATTAAATAATAAATTATATTGTTGTATGGAATAAAATTAATTGGTGTCAGGATAATCAACAAGATTTATAATTTTTATATTTATCCAAATTTAGATAAAATTTATAAAATCTTAAAAATGTTTATGATTTATATTGTGATTTGTTTAGCAAAAATTACAAATAAATCAGTATTACAATAGACACGGAGAAACGGTTATTTTTTTGTTATTATTTTTGATTCTTTTAACGTCGAATTATATTTAATTTTTTATTAATTTTTATTACACAGAATATTTGCTTTTATTCATATATCTATTGTCTACAATCTATCCAATCAAATAATGTTTGCAGTTATTCTGTGATTCACAAGGATTACATTTTAAACATTAAATTTTTGTAAACTAAAAATCAATTATTAATTCATCAATATTTAGTTGGAATAATAATATACATATTTTGAAATTGTCAGGATTGGGTAACGGGTATCTGCTAGTCTATATTTTTCGATTAGAAAACTCTTCCTTAAACTAATTCTTATGTTTTTATATAGATTGTAAATTCAAAAGCTCAAGAAATATAGTTTTTTAATATGAATTTAAAATACTCGATATTCCGATGGATGTGCTCAATGGATGCACAATATATTGGTACATTTGTCATGTCATTATTTGGAGTCCTGGGGACATGTCTGACCGATGAAGCACATCCGTGCAGAGCCCATGACTGACTTTTTGATGGGCAGTCTGCTCTGGAACTCCTGCTCCTCTGTGTGTTGGCGCGCATTTTTGCATGCGCCTGTCAACATTTTAATTAAAAAAGGTTGCGCAGCCATGGCAGCCACAGGACCTTTTACCAAGGACAAGCCATATGTAAAATTTCGCGCTTTCTTTACGCGCTGACCATTGTGCTCATGTGCACCATGGTGCGGGGTCGACATGGTGCCAAAATAATAAACTCGTTTCGCAGTTACAAACAATTTCCTTTTCAATTTTGTTCTGTACGTTTTTGGTTTTCTTTTTTTTTCTCACTCTTTCTCACTCCATCTCATTGTAGAGGTCGTAACATGTGTGTGTGAGTGTGTGTGTGTGTGTGTGAGTGTGTGTGTCTCGCATTACGAGAATAGTCGTCTATGGTTGAGTCCATTCATTGTTTGCCATCATTTTAATTTTATTTATTGTGCGACTACCCCAAAAGCACTGAGAGTGTGCCCAATGCTCATGCAAATTAGATGAATTGCTTGGCAGTACGAAGCCCCTTCTCCACTCGACTCCCCTTGCAGTTGGGCAGCTTCCTTTTCCCCAGAAGTGATTTGGCAACGCTCCTGTAATGACTTGGCCATTGGCTGCTGACCCGTTCCACCTAAAAAACTGGCCTTTTGCATACATACATATTTTGCGAGTTGGCCACGTCAATGGTTTTGCGGACATTTATTGTTTGAAAGCTATTACCCCTACCCCCCCAAATGGACAATGCAGGCTGCGACGCGACTCGACACCGTTTTTGATTGTTTTGGGTAACTGCCTACCCCGAGACGCACTTTGCTTCGTCCTGCTGCTGGTGGGTGGGGTGTGGTTGGGGGTTCCTCATATTGTATGCCCTCACGTTGATTGTTGAAATGTTTAATTGCTTTGTCATTATAGCTGGAAGTTATTGCTACTTGTCTGTAAAATGCATATATTCATATAACTTTACATACATATCTTTTCATATATATATATAGATAAGCGGACCTGCCAAAAGTAAGATTGCATTTGAGTTTAGGTACAGTTGAGACTTAAGACTATAGTCAAATTTGTGAGATTTGCAAATGAGAACATCGCTTTATAAACCTTTTAAGATTTAACAAATATGTTTTAATTAATGGAATTACAAGGTTTGTTGGCCAATAAGAATAAGTGTTTAAGGTTTGTTGTCAAAGAACATTTAATGTACAGTGGGAAAAATAGATATACCGATAATTAATGCCTTCCTTTGATTTAAATATTTCTTTTAACTACATTTTGTATAAATAACTGTTACAAAATATTAGTAAGCCTTTGCGTAACTTGCAGTCATAAAAAATGTTGATTTATTCATTTATTAACTGTGGAATATAAAAGATTTAAATTTAAAATAAAATTTAATTTTGTATTGAATTAAAATTGAAGCTACTAATTGAATAAAAAATTATATTTCTATAAATAAATAAAATCAGTAATTTTGTTGAAAACAAAATAAAAATTAAAAATTTTAAAATTTTTTTTTTAAAGATTACTTAATTATAGTAAACTTAAGAAAATTTTTTGTATATATTATATTTATTATTTATTTTAAAATATTTTATTTTTGAAAAAAACCAAATGTAATTCAATTTGCTTTTTTGCCCACTGTGCGTAACCGCTGTCACTTCTACAAACCATTCTGCCCTCAGTTCGGTTTGACATTTTCATTCATTTGTCTACGCAATGAAAAAAAATATATATTCGAGAGTATAGCAAAAAAAAACAACTAAACATTTCAACTGCTATCCATCCAAGAATTGTTTCTCCATTCATCCGTCCAACCATCCATTTGCCATTGTTCGACGCCCGAGCAGACAGCTGCCTGTTGCCTGTTGGCAGTTGCCTGCTGTTTTTGGCCAGCTTGGACTGTCAATATTGGGCTCTGCGGCAGAGCTAGAAAAACAAAAAAAAAACCTGCAGCAAATGGCTGAAACTTGGCTAACATTTTTTCACGCCAAAGGCCAGGAAAGAGCGCCAAATGAAAGCGCTGGCATTTTAATCAACATTAAGCAAAAATGCTTTTTGCAAACATTTCTGGATTTTTTTTCCAGTCCTCGACTCTCCATGTGTCCATCAGACAGGCTGACTGACTCTGTGACAGTCGGGGGTTTTGTCATTAATTTTACTCTATGTGCTTTGGTCATTTATAACGCCAACGCGGAGACTTGTAAATTAAAAAGTAAAAATGCGGTTAAAAACCTGTGCAAAAGTTTTCACATGTTTCGCGATGTGCGCAATTTTCAATTATAAGCAACGAAAAAAAATGACTACTGCAAAATCTCCTGGGACTAAACCTCAACACTTCAAAGAGTGTGTTCCGCGACGCCTGCCAAGATGGGCCAAGAGAAGCTGTCCAGGGAATTAGGCGGTTGCACTTGCTCCGGTGCTAATAATTACACCCTCAAAGAGCGGGCAACGTTTATGATTATGAGACGCCGTTGACAAGATTTTCAAATGGTTTTATGGCTGACCCAGGCGAACCCGCGACGACACCCGTAAAATATTTCATTAATTTTAATTGGAAATTGCGCCAAGTCGCCGCTCGAGCAAATAATTACAAGAGCAAGCTATCCACGGGGCTATTCAAATATTCAAAAGTCCTGCAAAATGCAAAGGACAAAACAAAGGCCTCCAAGGAGAGGAGTGGTGGGTCTTTGGTGTGGGCTGCAAACGTCTTGGGTTTTGCTTAATTTGAAACAAATGTCGTAAAATTGTGGAAACATAATTTGATGCCTGACTGATGCGGCGGATTAGGCGTTCGAAATACTTTAAAAATTAAAAAAATGTTTAATAATTTGAATGGAACTGGAAATGGTGATTTTTAAATATTTTATGAGGAATTTGGGGAATATCTTCCGGATTTTTCAAATTAAAAAAGAAAGAAATTGCTGTGCATGCAAATTGAAAGAAAATTTTAAAGTGTTTTATGTGAAAAACAATGAAAGGACAAAGTAAATGCGGAATCACATTTTTGTAAACATTGCCAATCAATTGCACTTTAGAGCACAGAAACACCTAAATGGTACTCACTAATCTGTCTATGGACCTGCCTACAATGTGTCCAACAACAATTCAATCAAATAGCAGCTACAAGTTCCTAAAACTAATTAAAATGCCATCAACGAGCCGCTGGCGTTGTGAGTACATGTCCAAAAACACAGATGAGCGAGGGAAGAAGGATGCCCTGACGAACGGTTTCCCTGCTGCCCCTCAATGATTTGGGCAGGGAGAGCGGGTCACAGTTGGAGCTGTCATTTACGCGTAATTTGGCGCGCCTAAAAGCTGGCTACGCGAAAAAAATGGTCCTGGGAATCAAGGACCGGACTGTTTTTGGCAAACTTGTCAACGTGGTGGCCGCGGAGCGAATTGAAAACCGCGTGATTTATGCGCTTTTAAAGCACTTAACGGCCAAACAGTCTATAAAGCCTGGCCCTGGGCGCCAGGTCAGTTGGGGCAGCTCAGAGCTTCCCCGTTAGGTTAACAATAAATTTTCGCGAATAAATCCTTCAACTACATAAATCTCACGCGCCAAATTTGAGCCGCTTGTTTTTGTTTATGGTTTTTTGTTGGTCGCCGCATTTTAATGCAATTCGCACAAATCAAAGCGTAAATTGCTTTGATTTGAAAGCTTTTTGTTTCGAAGGGGCAGGCTAACTGGGCAATTCTCTGAGTGACTGTACCTTGCGGCTCTCCAATTAAAAGTAATTTCAAACAAGGCATATGCGCGCATTTTGTCAGTGCCACACCAACTTGCCACCCCGTCGGCAGCGCAAATATCGTTAAATTTTATCATACGCGCACAAAAGATTAAAATAAAGTACAAAATTTTCAAATATGTTGCTTGGATCACTTGCACCAATCCTGGAGAGAGGCCTCATGTGAGTCGCAATTCGCGGTCTTGCGAAATTTACAATTAACGCCCAGGCTCAGGCCGGAAAAAGCCAAGTCAAATAAACATAAGTTTTTATGCGTTTGGCAGTTCCAAGAGCTCTTGGAGTTTGGGGGTTGAGCTGCTAGAGATGAGTGCGTGGCAACACCTATCGGCAAATATATCTCACGCGTGTTGAAAATGTTAAAGATTTACCTTAAACCAAAATTAAATTTACAATTTTTATGCACTTTATTTAAAATTCAATTTATTCAACTTAAATTCAATATATGTATTTCTTTAATTTCAGCGCACATTACTCGAATATTACTAATTAAAATTTGTATTTTATCAAGTCACATTTACAAGCTATATTAAATATCATAAAATAATTCGTATAATATTATTAATATTTAAATTAATTACGAAAAAATTTAAATATTTTTAAAATATCAAATTACCCAATTATTTTCCGAATTTTCTAAATGATTTATTAACATTTTATAAACAAAAAATATTTATTTTTAAGAAAAAACAGTCTGAAAAATAAAATAGAAAACCTTTTTAATATTAATAATTTTTTTTGCAAATTTATAATTATTTCTAGGAACAAGAAAAAACATTTCTGGTTTTCAAAAGATGAATTTTTCTTAGTGTATTGATATTTTTTGTACAAAAAATTGATGGTAGATCGCTTTTTGTCATCTCTTGTTGCTATCATATGCAAAAATGCAGCACATGTGTTAAGTAAATCTTCCGCCGCCTGGCCATAATCATAAACATTTATGGCTGACGCACGCCTGCAGGCAGCAGGACATCCCCTCAGGACTTGCCGCGTTTCGTCACTTTGACGAGTGCAATCCTTTCCTTTTTTTTTTGTCATTTCGTGCACATGCAAAGCCACAGCATTAGGTACAACTGTGACGCTCCTCGCACATTTTTGTTGGGCTCAATTTGATTATGACTTGACAAATAATTGTCATTTTGATGTGACGCGGCGACTTAAAATGCTAAGTAATTGTAAATATTGAAAATTTGTTAAGGGTGAATGCGCATTTAACCCCTTTTCCAACCAGAAACCCAATGCTTGACTTTAGCTGACGAATTTAATGTTCAAAAATATTATGAAATATTTTCTGAAAGATAAGCGTAGAAGGAGAATTAGTTTGAATGTTGATTGTATGTTTAAATTAATTTTTACTAAATATTATTACATATTTATTTAAGTTAACATCTCATTTAATATCCCTCTAATAAGTCTAAACTTATTCGATTTTCTTGCCCTAATAATTTAATATGTAAAAATCTCATTTATATAAAAGAATTTCGTTATAGTCGAATGACGTATTCTATTCATCATCCACGTTTTGTGAGCCAACCGAAATGTCAAGTGATTTATGGCTGTTGGCAAACTGGAAACTATGCCAAAAAGTATTTCCTGCTACGCATTTACCGATTCAACTAATTTAAATTCCACTCTTGGAAATCACAGAGTGGAGATTTTTTGGCGCTTTGCTAACGCTGAACACTGTCAAATGCTTTGCCACATTTTGCAAACGACAAATGTGTGTGTTTGTGGGTGGGTAATGTTAACAAGCGTTTTACACAATGATACAAGGCATATCCTCCACGAGTCTCTGTCCCAGTCTCTGTCTCTGCTCCAAAAGGACACCACACGGCAGTTGGCTCGCTCCGTTCGCTGACAGCTGCAAAGCCATAAATCAACAAGTTAAGTCAAACGTGGTGCAGCAGCTCTGAGAAAAACCAAGCAGAGAAAAAAAAAAACAAACCAACAGCCAAATTTTAAATTTTTACCACACATGCAACAATAAGTACAACAGCAACAATGACAACTACAGCCACCCACAGGAGCAGCAAAACACACAAGGAAACAAGGATAAAAAAAAAACAAATTGAATTGATTTCAATGTTTAATAAAAAATTCATGAAAATTTGTCAGCCAGCAAGCTTTGGCCTTCTGCATGGGCTCCGCTCCAGTCTGGATTTGGCTTTGGGTTTTCGGGGATGGGGCTGCGGCTGCTATTAATCACAGTTTGTTGCACTCGCTGCGCCATAAAGTGATTCATGTGTGGAGTTGGTGGTGGAGTGAAGGTGGGCATTGGGGGAGTCACCGGGTGGAGTTTTAGCAGCATGTGAGCAGCAGGCGCATCCTGCCAGGACTATCCTGTCACGCCACTTTCAACTAGTCCTATGATTTATGTTGCATTTTAGACCGATGACAACCAAAACTTGAGTCTTCTTTTTCATTTCCCCAAATTGCTCCGGCAGCAATGAGCACTAATCAGACAGAAATTCAACCATGCCCAAGGCTTTAAAATGTATTTTTCCATGATACGCAAATACTTCTCAGGAAATCAATTTAAATATTTATAATATTTGACTTTACTTATCTCAGTCAGCAGAAATAAAATAAAATAAATTTATATATTACATTTCAAATTATATGTTATGGTAATGATTATGTATAAAAGAACACATTTTAAAAGTTTCTGCAAAATGTACTTAACTTTTGTTGCTTGAATTGAAGAAACTCAGGAATAAAATCCAATTATGCCAAACATAAAAAAACTGTTTATTACCCATAATTAATATTATTACGACTTTATATAATTCTCGATTTCTTATTTAATAGTTATTTAATTTTTTTTTAAACTTGAAACCAAATTTGTATAATGCATGTTTTTTGGAATCCAAAATATTTCTCCTTCTCTTTAATCTTTGATTTATTTATAGATCCGTACTTCATTTGACTTACCAAAATGGATTTACCCATGGCTGCCACATATCTTGTACGTCCCGAAAACCCAAAACACAATAACACAATTGATTTTTGGTGATAAAAATCAATGTTTTAGCAGGAAAAAAAAACAATAGCCTAAAGAAGGGTTCACTTGACGACCTCACCAGCAACCAGGGTGGGATGGGGTTCAGCTTCTGCCTCTGCCTCTGCCCTTTCACATTCCCCTTCACTCCCGCAAAAATGTTTACACACATGCGGTTGTTTCATATTTCATAAATTCTTTTCCATTTTATTAGGTTTTTTTTTCTTTTTTGTTTGTGTGCTAAAAATCAAAGCATAGAGTTGTCAAGGCGTAGCGAACCCGAAACCCCTTTTATCCCCTGCCACATTCAATTCGTTGACACCCCTGCCCTGACACCCCCCCGTCCTTTTTATGGTGCGTGTTTTTTGTGCTTTCCTTTTTATATCAGAAATAAATGGAATCTGACTTTTCCTCGCTCGCTCTTATTTATGAAAATTGAGGTATAATTGGTAGTGCATTAAGTCGTCATCGTTCTTGTACTCGACCTGCTCCTGTTCCTGCTCCCGCTACTGCTCCTGCTCCTGCTCCTTTACATGTGGTTGTTGCTGCTGTTGACGCATTTCTGCATCAAGAAATACGCAAATTGAATTTATAGGCAGACGGCGTCTAGTATGTGTATGTGTGTGTGTGGAGTGCTTTGCCTTAAAAGTGCCACTAAATCAAAATCATGTTGCCACACACAACAAAACACACTCATACAGCACAAATAGCACAACACACATGTGTGATCAGCAGAGGAAATGCATGCGGCAACAAGGGGTTAAAGCCGTGTGTTTTTTGCATACGTTTTCTACGTGTTTCCGTTTCTATGCGCTCTCTTTTTTGCGCTATTTGCGTATCCTTCCGTTTGCCGTGCAACTGCTCTGCTTTATTATTATTTGATCCTTTTTGCATATGTCCTGGCGTCGCACTTCGATAAGCTTAACAAACGAAACGTGTGCCGACATATGTGAAAATATTTTGACAGTTTTGCGGCTCGTTAGCGATTTTCCAAACTGATGGAAGATCTATGAAATATTTATTGAATATTTAAATTATTAATATTGTTTGGGGCTTCATACTATCTAGTTGAATACAGTGTATTCCATTCAATACCTTATTCTCATTTAATTTCATTTCTATGTTTGTCGAAGGTTGTCACAGATTCAGCAGATTATTTTACAGATTATACCTACTTTAGCTATTATTAAATTATTTCTGATTATAGCTAATCTTTTAACTATCTAATCATGACTGTCAAGAAAAAACAACTTTATTGAGGGAAAACAAGCACTTACTTCGCCCATAAATTGCCCACATCGATGGCTGCACTTGACACGCTCTTCTTGCTCATTGCTTGGTCATTGTGCTGTCCAGCATCCTGGAGCTCAAGTGTAGCTGTTCCACTGGTGACCACATGCTCAAATTCAGCGCACAAAAGGCACAAAAGTGCCCAAGCAGCAGCAGCAGAAGCAGGCACGCCCCTTAACCCCTTTTCTGTGGCCACTTTAATGTCCTGCCGCCAACGCCATTGTTACTGGTCACTTCCCATTTTTTGTATTGACCCTTTTTGGGCAACCCTTCCACACATATGAATTATATGATTTTTGCATTATTTTGGCGTAATGTGCACATTAATGCCACACTTGAAATTATGTTGTTAATCGAACAGGGTTGCTGCCACTCGGCTAGTTGCACAGTGGCATGGATCAGTGCTCCGATTCGTTTTTTGGGCATTTGTTTTGGGCATCAAATTTATAGCCTCTGTTTTGGTGGCCTTTTTATGTTATTTTTGCGTTGCAATTTTATGTATTTTTTTCTGCATTTTATTATTTGGTAACATTAATTTTCCCGCTTCCAATGACAGACAGTTGACGTTTTTATGCGATCAGCAAACAGCCAGTTCAATACACGACACATTACTAAAATTACATGACTGCTCGTACGTGAAATGATAAATGTATGTGTGTTCTGCGAACCGGTGCCACAAGTAGCCGACTCTTTGTTGCAGGCAGCATTTCCCAAAAAAAAAGGGTGAAACATTGTAATTTAGCTAAATATCTGAACCATGTTTGACAATCTCAAATAACAAGAAGATTGATTATTATCGTATAATCTGTAGATAGTATATATGTATGAACAATCTGGCTGATATTTTGATGTATATATTTATACAGATACCTTGAGAAATGCTCTATTTTAATAGAGTTTTCAGTTATTTAAATTGGTTAAACTTATGTTGTTACCAATATATTGTATGCACATATATGATATGGTCAGGTGAGCAAGCAATTGGCCAATAACCTGTTTGAGCTCACATATAACCCTAATATATTTGCATTTCAAATACTTATTTTATTTATACATATTTATTTTTATTTTTCTAATCTAATTGCTAACTTGCACATAATACATATAGCTATGGTTTGATGGTATTAAGAGTAAGGCCATTTCAATGGGCCTAACAAGTATTTGGAAGTTTTAGTTTTCTTTATAAAAATTGTGAAATTACAAGAATAGGCAGAAACAGATTGTATTTTCAAAAGATGAATCCTAACTTTGTCACATTCAACAAAAACCAAACTAGAATTAGAAACACAGGTGTGTTTCTAGTGTAATATTTCAGCATGTTCGTGCATGTCTGTGCATGTTTCCACAAATGTAATAAAATCTCGACGCTGGCAGTATTTTTCTTAAAGCTGTATTTGTGAACATGACGGGAAATTACCGATCTTAAATTGGTTAAATCTTTCATCAGTTCGCTTCAGTACTTTATGGTAGTTATTATAATTATATTTAACTTGTTTAATAATAAATCTTAAATTTAAGTAGAATTGATATAACTAAATTGAAATAAAATCTACTTAAATTCAATGTTATTTAGTTGACTCGACAAATCAAATCAATGCTGAAAAAGGTTTTATAACTTTATTTGTACAGCGATAAGCGAAATAAATCTCCAAGTGTCACTCTGAGGCACACATATGTTACGGGCTCTCCTCTCCTGACAGCCTTGGCAATTGCCTATTGCCATAGCCGGGTGGGGGAGTTAAATGAAACCCCAAGCTAAACAGCCAACACAATAACAACAAACACAACAACAACTGTACCTCTATTGGGCAGAGCAGAGCCGTAAAAAGTCTGTAAGATTTACCAAATATTGCACAATGATGGATCATAAATAACTTATGTTTGCACGGTCGAGCCCAACTTAGGAACTGCCAAAGAATAAAAAAATAAGCAAAGTGACGTAACGCATAAGGTTAATACTCGAACAGCAGAGAAACATCCGCACCCCTCTTTACCACCAACAAGAACTGGCAACTGGGAACTGGCAACTGACTGCCCCGGCCATTAAGCACAAAAGGATGACCCTTGATGCCGTAAAAAAGAACTGACTGGACAATGGTCACTTGATGATGCGGGCGCGTCGTTATCGTCCTCCTCACTGTTGTCACCAGCGCCAATATACACTTAGAAAAAAATACACTCTAAAGTTTAAAGACTTCGTGTAAACTGAAAAGTTCTTCTCTTTATAAATAATAAAAAAAATTTTTATAAATTAAATTTTTATTATATAAATAATAAAAAAGGTTACTTTATTTTCAAGATATGTATTTTTCAATAATAGAGAATATTAATAAAATTCGTAAATACTCATTTCTAGAAAAATCACAGTGCGTCATGATTATAAATTAAATTACATGACTTTTATAAACAATCAAAAGTGCTTGAAAATATTAAATTTAATAATAAAAAATAATATATAATTTAAATCTATACATGAATTAAAATTGAAGAGACTGACAAAATCTTCAGTTTTACAAAAATTCTTTCTACATATTAAAGTGAGTTATCCTAGAAGTAAGTATGTTTATCTTCAAATATATATATATTGAATTTGCTTAGAGTGTATGATTCTCATATTGCCATATTCGCATATTCCCACTGGGCGAGCGAGATGCAGTTCCTCGTTTTATATTCGCCTGCCTTTTTACGGCACAATGTCCAAAATGAACGGAAGCGACTCGTAAAACTAGCGAATTGTGAATTATGTTGCTGACATATAGTCCTGTCAGAGAATGCCAGTCAATAGTTGACAATAAAAACCAAATAGATGATGGGGATGGGGATGAGGATGGGGATGGGGACATATAAAAAAGAGCGTGGACATTGGTCAGTAAATGCAGCAAACTACGATAAGCATTACTGGGAAGTTTGGCGTCTATTGAACTCGTGTTTTGATCAATAAAAGGTGCATTAAACATGGCACATGGCAGGGGCACTTCAAGTGGATGGTTTAAGCACTTGGAAAACATAGTCGTAAATACATTTTATTGTAAATTGTGCACAATAAAACTTTGGACTTTGGACTTGCGACTGTGGCCTGAGGTGTGACTGTGGTGTGGAAAGAATTCGGGTCAATTGCTGGAGTAGCTTCAAGTTAATGTTCAGCAAAAGCCATTAGTTCTCATTTAAATATTCATTATTGCTAATGTTTACATGTCAAAAGATAAACCTTAACGCAATTATCCATTAAAGCAACTAACCGCAAACTGTTTTCACAACCAAGTCACAGAAAATTTCGCAAGAAAAGCCAAAAAAAATATGTACTTTTAAAAGTTCAAGCAAAAGGACGAAGGCAAAGGATAAGACATTGAATATGCACATGCCATAATCACATTAAAACGTAAACGATATGCAAATGGATGCGCTGACAAGGAAGCCCAGGACTGAGTCCTTGCTTCCTTCCTTCCTTCGAGTTCATCAAAAATGCGCACATGTAAAAAAGCCAAACGAAAAGAAAATGTTGGTAAAAACTACCGAGTAAAAGTTTCGCCATAGTCCTGCGGCAGGATGTGAATACCTGACTACCTGCCTGACTGACTGACTGACTGCCTGGCTGACTGACTGAGTGACTGCGAAGTGTGCAAACATTATGTGCCGAGTGAGTTTTTCTTTCTGGGTAATCACGTCCTCACTTACAACAGCAATTAGGAGAGAAGTGCTTGACGAAGTGCCGTGTTGGGAAGTGGTTCCAATTTTAATTCAATAAAAGTCAAACGAGGCATTTCCTGGCTCCCAAAGTTTCACTACTTGCTGCGGTCTGTTGCCTAAAGTCAATTAAAATGGCTAAAAGCTGCAAGATGCTCCCAGCACATATCTGCTTCTTGTCATGTTATTATCCAGTCTTGTCTTCAGCTGCCCAAAAAACTTTTCGCAACTTTCTTTCACATGTGAGAACCCAGCAAATAGATCGAGTCTATTGTTGGCCTAATGCAATCAATGGGAATGTGTGTCTCAACTTTAGCCTCTGTTTTGGGCCAGTTAGATTATCAAAGGGTTCCAGTTACAGTTCCATTTTGCACTTTGCACGGAAAGTTGTCCGATAAGTTTTGAGTTTTGTCTGGGAATAGAAATTAAAACAACTTTTTGTTGAATAAAATTATAAATAGCTATTGACAACTATTTGTGTATATTTTCTTTTTCTATTTGAAATATTACTTTACCAATTTTTATTAAGAAATTGTTGCTGTATTATTTAGATTCATTATTTTTATTAGCTATGCCTACTTTATGTGTTCCTTTAGATTTTTTTACCATTGAAAATATTGTGCGTAAACTTTTGCAAAAAAAAAAGTGCTCTTATAAAATTTAACAATTTACTTAGTTTAAATCTGGCTGGCGAAAGGTGAAGGAGGAGACGGAGGAGGGTGTAGAGGCTATGAATGATAAAGCTAAATCAACAGATATTTTCGATTAAATTATCATCAGATTTTGGGATTTATTTTAATAATAACAAAATGAGTCAATTTATTTAAGATCAACACAAATATTTTATTTGCCCTTAATGTATTCACTTTTTATGTATGCAAATGTATATGTATTCAAATTTCATGGATAGACTTACTAAATCTGTATTTTTTTTTATAGATATAAGTGATTAGAAAATGAAAAAAAACATCGTGCACAAATTGTAAAATTTTATATATATTAATTTATTTTCTAGTACTGATCAAAATCAAATTTAAACGTATTTATTTTCTTCAAGCATTTGCTTCAAGCATAATTCATATATTGTCAAACACATACAATTTATCAAGCTGCCCTCGTTTAGACTAAGTTTTCACAATTGGAAAATCGAAATAAACATTGCATTGCCGTTTTCGTTGCCATTTCAATTAAATTATCAAAACAAGAGCCACCCCGCAAGGAACAATAGCGTTGGCATAAAAGGACCAATGCCAACAACACCTAAGTAAGTGCATTTCCAAATCCTGTGCACCGTCAGATGAGTTGCCTCCGACCGAGTCTGCCGCAAGTGGCGCCTGGGAGCCGCAAAGCCAGCCAACACACTCACACACACACCTAAGCGCTTGTCATTGTCATCATGAGGCAGAGGAGCTTTATGGTGTGGCATTGTTGTTGTTGTTCGACTTAAGACTTGGCAACTTCATTATTCTTGTGGCCAAAATGCTACGACGCAAACCCCGTTTCGGCCAAATACCAAAATGACTTTTCGATGTGGTTTCATATTAAAACGAAGCAAAACAACCAACAGACAATTTCGTATGCAAATGACTCAAATGAATTTAATCAACAATTGTTTGTCTCACTCTCTCTCTCTCTCTCTGTACCCCTCCCTCTCTTCCACTCACTCTGTATTGTTTAATGTTGCTTTGTGTACCTTTTGCAGTGTTTCTGTTGTTTCTGCACACTTTGTGTGCATTATTCTAATGAGATTTTGTCAGGCGGCAGTTTTTATGGGGCCACATTAAACGAGAAGCACAAAACGTGGCACAAACACGTCTGCATTTGTTGCACTTATTTTGATAACAACTTTTCAAATTAAATGACCAGACTCTCAGATTGGCCCGCACATTACGCATACGACATGTAACACGCCAGCATAACTAACGGCATTTAGTGTGTTTGTTTGACTTTAGCATTGCTGCTGTTGCTGCTCAAGTTGTGGCAGTTGCAAGTAGTTGTTGCATTCCTGACCGCAGTAAACGTAATTGTCTGTGGTGCCGTGGTCAGCCAATAAAAGCAAACGGGTTTCGGCCACGACCCTTCAAGTGGCCACTGGCAGTTAGTTTATCCTGGCCATCAAAATGGTTCACTCATCTCAAACTCTTCCACTAACTCTCTGCCTCATCTCTCTCTCTCTCTCACATCTCGCTGTGCGTCTCCCTTTTTTCTTTGCCACTGGCATTAAATTTTAAATTTGATGCTGTCGCATAAAAAAAAAACTGCGCTTAGCAGTAAAAACAAAAGGCAGCTAACCCAACGACATGTTGCAGCAACAATGTTGCTAGCTAACACCAAACTCAACCATCAACATTTTGTTTGATTTGCATATGACAAACGGTTACCGAAGAAATGGCCAACTGGCAACTGGCAACTTGACTGGGTATCTCTGGCTATCTACGACTGGGTTGTTCATTTTGCTGCAAATGACCGGCAATTATGTTGTTGCTGGATGTGTGTGTTGTATGTGTGTGTGCTGCTGATAGCAGTTCAGAGACCATGTCCGTGTCCGTGTCCATTGCGACGTGTCGTGTCCAGCTTGTTATGTGGCTGGCAGACGTCGACGTCGACGTCGACATTGCATTCTTATTGACTGAAGTGCCCACTTTGGTTGCAGCCCAACCCAACCAATTCTCAATTTGCCCACCCACACCAAGCATCTCGTTGTGTGTGCCACCACCCCTCCCACCCCTCGTGGCAACATTGTTGGAGTGGCTTTTTACTCGTGCATTGGCCATTTGCGTTGTGCTGTGCGGTTGGGCATGCAAAATTAAATTAAAATGCATTAACAAAGACTCATACGACAAACACAAGAACATATATTTATTTGATGGTGCGGAAGACCCAACTGCATTATCTGAACACAACGAATACATGGAGTATGTTTGATTTTCATATATACATATTTGATTACACAGACTTTATCAGATAATCCATTCAGAGTCCTTTATATCTAACATTCAAATATCTAATTTAAACTTTTTGTCTGGCATATAATATTTTCGCATACATTTGTGGTTTAGCTTCTTAACTATTTAATACAACTCTATATTTATTTTGGTCTGATTGGGATTTTAATGGGATTTCCCTAATCCATGCAAAATATATTGAGCATAATTCACAATTAAACATATCATAAAAATGTATAAATTTGCAATATATTTTTAGCTTTAATATAAAAAATTTAATTGTATATTAAATATATAAAAAAGTTTATTGATTTTATTTTTATTTTGCGTATATTTCTGTAATATAGGTTTATATGAAAAAAAATAACCAAGCATTGTATAATATTTTTGATGATTATATTATTACTTAGTTAAGATAACAGATTAGTAATTATAAAATATTAATTTGAGAATATAAATTTGCATAACTAGCAAACATCCTGATTATTTATTTATTTATGGGTTTTATATCGATTATTGATTAAAACAGTAAGCAAACTAAAATTTCAGGTATTCAAAAATAATATCTTCATTAATTTATAAATAAATAAGTAAATTTCATATTTAAAATACAACTTATAAGCTTAAGCTTCTACATGTAGTTCATAAAATTAAGATTTTAAGATTTTATGAAGATTGCTTACTACACTTTTGGTCCTAATTTCCAATGCTAATTGCTCAAAAACATTTTATAACTTTTTGTCTATTTGCTTCAAATGTTTGGAACACTGGAGCTGTCAGTTTTCAGTTAAAACTTCAAATGACATCATCAGAAAAGCGAATAATTGATTCTGAGTTGGGAAACTCCCAAGGGAAAAAACGAATTTGAATAAAAAATCAGATTCGTGGCCTGGAAGCCAGTGAAGCCTAAGCCGAGCAGCAGCTTATAAACAAAAATCCAAGAATTACACACTTGAGTCGGCGAAAATACAAAAATACAAAATAGAAAATCGAAAATGCCGCCTGCCGTGTTGTGGCAGGGGTGGCAGGAGCGTGAAAGGAAATCCGCGCAAAAGGACACTAATATAAATAAAATTTCAATTACTCAACAATTAATTTCGTCTTGTGAGCAATCGTCGAAGCGTTAAAAGGCACACAGACCGGACCACGACTGCGGATCCTTGAGAACTACTCGGGCGTATTTGTGCTGGATATTTAAAAGTTATCGCCAGCCAACGGAACTGCCAGCTGTGCCCAGCCTCAATCTCAGCCTCAGCCACAGCTCCAGACCCCGCCTCCATCACCATCTCGATGTGGGGCCAAGTTGAGCTCTTAGTTTTAATTGTTGGAGCGAGCTTGGGACACACAATTAGATGGCAACGTATTTGTTTTCTGATTATGAAGCGTTAAGCAAAACTGTCAACGTGCAACCGAGAAACGCAATTTATTGAGAAACTTTCTACAACTGGCAGCCAACCGCCCCACATCCCTTGCATCCCTCACATTCCTTGCAAACCCTCCTCCCACGCATCCTGCCTGGCTAAAAGCTTATCTCTGTGCTTCGTCACTCAAGCAAAACGACGACGGCGGCAAGAAGTTGATCTGAAGTCTCAGATAGTGTCTGTGGAGCAGCTTCTTCAGCTCCCTCGCCTCCTTGGCATTGCTGTCTGGTCGTCACGCACAAAGGACTACGTCTCAAATTAGCAGAAAAATCTGTTATCCTTTCGTTTGGCTTGGCTTGCGGCGTGTTAATGATTTTTCTGTCTTTGCAAAGTTTTGCCAGCGAGCAAGTTGCCGCTGCTGCTGCTTATTGCCTTACAAATGAAGTGACAGAGCATATTTAAAATTAAACAATTTAATCCGCCGTAGACGAGGAGTCCTTCTATGCACGTGAAATGTTGACACTGTCGCCTGCTTGTTTTTCTTGCCTGCAAGGAATATGTGCTAATTAGCAAACAGTCAAACAGCCTGTCAGGATACAAACTGTGTGTGTGTGTGTGTGTGTGTGTGTGTGTGTATTGTGGCAAGGATTGTCTTACTCCCACTGCTGCCTCCTTGTCTTGTTAAACAAATAAGTTTGTGCTGCGTTTGTCCTTCTGACGTGTCGCCTGCTCCATCTTATCAGGCAACTCGTCCTGCCCATTGTCATTTTCCGAGTGGTTGATTGGCACGTAATTTAGCCGAGTCCTTTAAGGTAATCGAGTAAGGAGGCAACTTTCCATCTACTCACTTGTGTCTATATATCTGTTCGTTCTGATTTATTCTCATTTCAAAACTTGTAAACATTTTGAATAGTGTTTATTCTTTTTTAGTCCCTTTGGCAACATTTGCTGGTTGCTAGGTGCAAATATTAATTAAATTAGAATGTAATCATCGTTAATGGTCAAATTGATAAATTGTGTGTGCAGCAGGCGCGTTTATCAAAAACATAAAACGCATATATTTCAAAATAATCATGCAAAAAGCAAAGTTCCAACCGCAACCATGTTGATTACAAGCACTCAGCGGTGCCGACAGCTCCCCAACAAATAAAACCAAATAAAAGCCAGACCAGAAACCGAACCCATCGCCGCCAATATCAATGACCAAAATCGAACGCACAAATAACCGCAATGTAACACATTTGCCAATATGCAAAAAGCCATCAACAAAATAAGCGTATCCCTGCAAATGCGACTCCGAACAGAGCCTGCAATTGTTTGCCAAAAACATTTAAACCTTTATTTGAAAATTACACATAAACATATTGCAGTTGGGTTAGGGAAACGGGGAGGGGACTCTGCTGGACGACCACAAAAACCAGTCAATATTTGCACACTCACAAAGAGCATTGCAATTTTGTCTATAAAGTTTGTAGGAGTAAAACAGATATAGAAGCCAAAAATTGTTGGAAAATGTAGAAATATTTGACGTAATTCATTACATTATAGAAAGAAAGAAAAACTATAAATATAAATAATAGTAAAAAATTATTAAAGTAATGCAAGACCCTTAAGAAGATTGGCAAATAGTGTATTAAAAAAAACTCACAACATTTTTAAATACCAAATATGATTTTTATAATTAAAATAAAATTATGTTTGATTCAATTAAATTTGTCAGTTCTAATATAATAATATTTTATAATATTTTTCAGTATTTAGAAGAGAGTCGCAATCAATCCATTCACACTCAAACTAATTAAAATAAATATTAAATGACTTCAGCAAATTAAATATAATAATATTAAATTAAATTTGGTTATTCGCTTACGTCGGCGTTTGTCAATTAAATAAAATTTAATTATTTCATATTTGTATTCTTCGTTTTTTTTTAATAAAAACAGTTTTTCGATTTTACATCCACTGCTTTTCCTAGGTAAATAAATATATATTTTTTTATATTCGTGGAATTCTTAAAATATAAATTTTATTATTCGCTTTTAATTCAAAATCATTTAATTTTAAATAAATAAATAAATTATAATTAATAATAATAATTTAAGTATAACTATATATTTTTTAAAGTGTGGACTTTTGTACATCTACATTAAATGCAGGGCATATAAAATTCAGTGTTTGGGTGAATGTGTTTAATTCTTGATTTCCGTTGAAGCTGTGTGCGAAATATGTGAAACATATTTGCCAATGCATTTGGCAACATCATTAAGTTGAAAATTGTTGTGCCACAAGAGTGCAACGGCCTATGAAGGACCACAGAGGAGGTGCTGGAGGGGTGGTGGTCTGCGTGTAGATTGCAGTTGGAGTTGAATGAATCCAATTGCACACGGGGCAAAAGCAATGAATTTTCATG
This sequence comes from Drosophila longiperda, assembly GCA_035042125.1. Lineage (NCBI taxonomy): Eukaryota > Metazoa > Arthropoda > Insecta > Diptera > Drosophilidae > Drosophila > Drosophila longiperda. The sequence goes on from JAWNLV010000130.1 coordinate 2,120,010, forward strand.
AATGCAGTCAAGTCCATAAAAATTAATGCCACGGCAGTTGTTTGCAGTTGTTGACCGTTCCCCATCGAAATGAGTGCGTTTTAAATATGAGTTAAAAACTCTGTTAAACTCGGCATTAAATCGAACTCAGGGCGCTCATCTCAACGGGGGAACCCATATGCATGTGGCACCAGGCTTATCAAATGGTCATTTTTGTTTGCATTTAATTAAAAATCAGACAAAAAGAAACGACACGTGTCAATGTGTCACTGGCAACCGGACGCCGGCCGACGGGTGAAGGGTGAAGGGTGAAGGGCGCGATAAATCACGCTTAAAACAAATGCCAAGTAATTTATCAACGTCAACACACTCGGAACGGGCTCAGGCAGATCTAAGCAAAAAATCGAAAGGATTAAACCTTAACCGTTGCATAATTAAACAAGTTTAAATTCTATAGTCAAGGCATCTCAACTCCGATATACCCTGCACTCAGCGGTTAAATATTGTCTACTTTTTGCACACTCAAAAAGCAGCTGTAGAACTGATCCAATTTTTTACTTTAACTTGGATTTTTCTTATCCAAACTTGTTTAAATTTGTGCTGTGGTTTTTTTAATAAGCCAATTTATATTATATAACAAATAAAAGGAAACGCCTCTATAAATGTGAAATTTATTGTTATCGGAAATCGATATGTATCGATATTCACAAAACCATAAAATAAACTTTATCTGCGTGGGATTTATGAAAACTTATATTATAAATTGAAGTTTTCATTGACTAAGACTTGGCTATATCGACTTGATTGTTGATACTGATCAGGAATATTATTAAATATATATATTTTGAATCTCATATTGTACACTTTTGCACAAATTCAATATACTCTCTTTGTTAGGCATTTTCAATGGGAGTCAGAGACCAATACGACAATCACCCAACCCATTTCTCAGGAAGTGTGCAACATGGGGCATTATCAATGTAAATTTGTGGCAGCCACGTCTGTTTGCACTACTCAAGACTTTTGCTTAATTTTCAATTTAATTGTTACAGGCCGGCTTTGGTCATTTGGTCAGCCGCACACACACACACACACACTCACACACACATATACACACACACACATACTGGTTGTTTGCTTGTGTGTATTGGTGTATCTGTGTTGTGTTTATTTTGGGCTTGGGGTAAAGTTCACTAAATTGCATTTCGGCACGCAATTAGTGGTTCATTTGCTGCGTGGCTGAGCCTCCCACAAATACATATCTTGGCCATCGATGTTTGTCCGGTTTGGCTTGCTATTTGCTTTGTGTGCAAACTTAATTTCATCTTATTACGGTGCAGAAATTTTGCAATTTCCGCAAATGCGCCCAGCCCAGGACAGTCCTGCCCCGCCTCGACTGGTCAGCAAGTGGCAGCAACTGCGTCTTGAGCTATTTGTCCTTTACCTTTGAGCGGAAATGGAAAATGCTGGTAAGCAGCCAGCCAGCCAGCCAGCCAGCCAGCCGGCCAGGCTCAAGTGTTTATTTGGAGTCCTAGGACTTGTCTATTATTAGTTTATGTTGGGGCTTCTCCGTTGTTGAAGGCGCATCTCTAATCATTCATCCCTTTAAGAAAATCCAGGTACTTTTGCTATCTCAAAACTCTGGGTTTTCTTGCATTTACAATAATAAATCTAAATGAACCAATTTATTGCATTAGTTATGCTGAAAAATTACGGTTGCATTTTAAGGGCACTCCTAAGTAGCATGTTGCCCATTTGTCACAATTTCTTCCTTTTTTTGGTTTGTTTTGTTTTGTTTTTTATGAGCATCAAACAGAAAGCAGAGCAACGCATAAAAAAGCTAATTTAATTAAAAGAAAATGCAATCAAAAATGTCATTCTATCGTTGCCACTGCTACTGAATTGCATTGTCCTGTGCGTGCCGCCTTGCAATTTTCCTTGACACAGGACACTTTTTACGACCGCAAAACAATGACGAAATGCAGCAACAAACCAAATGCAACCCAAGTGAAAAAATGACAGAGAGGAAAATGAAGGAAATGGAATGCGGTTGTTTTCCTCGATGCGATTTTATGCACATTTATCATAATTTCACACGCAGCCCTCCACGACGACGAGTCACAACACGGACACTTTTTTAGTTCTGGGTTTGGTAAGCGCATAAAAAATATAAATTTAAGTGCAGTTCCTCCATAGGGGGCGCGGCGAGAGAAGCGCAGAAATTGCATTTCGCCTTTTACGACCAATGACATTTATGGCATATTCTTGGCCCTCTGCAACCAGGGAACCAGTAATAACCCATTAAAACTATTCGTAAACACACCTAGCCTAGGTAAGGACTCCAAATCGCCCGCTGTGCCAAAGGACCTCTTCGTATGCATGACGGCAACATGTCAACACTTTTCCGTTGCGATTTTCTTGGCGCCAACAACAATGTTTGAACTGGTTATTAATATTAATGCGCCCAAACCCCTGGCCATAAACTATCTGAATGCCGTCGTTAATAGGAATATATTCAAGAAAAACACAACATAGTTAAGAAGGTCATTCGGACTAATAGATACCCTGTGGAAGGTAAATAATATTTATATTTTGGTTTTCTTACAAATTATCTGTAAGAAAGATAATTATAATTTGGCAAATTACACAAAAGAAAGCAAAAAATGTATTTACTTTAACACCAGAATTAAGATTATGCAAAAAGTAAAAAATACAATAATATAATACGAAATATAATTAAATTCTTAAATTGCTACTAATAATATAAGAAATGGAAAAACCAATGTAAATTAGACATATTTGTATCTGAATTTTAAAAGAATGTAAACAGGAATACTGGTAAAATTACTGGTTTTAATGAACATATGAACAAAAAGATGATTTTCCCTTGTCATTAAAACTTTGGCGCATTTCTTAAAGTAGTCAATTTTCATTCTGAGCGAGACATTATAATGAATGTAAGACTAAAGCCGTTCCTTATGCACTTTATCATAAACTTACAGGGTATATTTAGTAAGCCAAAATGGTAAAAAAAAAAATCAAAAAAAATTTTAGCAGTAAAAATCCAAATAATAAAATTACTTTTTATTTACTTTTTGGTGAGCGCTCGCCTCAAATCTCGGGAGGTATTATCAGACACGTTTTCCGGTAATTGAAGTGTTTGTTGTTACCCCCGTTGTTGTTGTTGCTGCTGACGCTGCTGCTGGCTGTGGCAGCTGCTTGAGATGACATCCTGGCTCTCATAATTCTACTTGTGACAAATCAACGCCCTCTTCTAGTTAACTTCCTGCTGCTTCCTTTTTTTTACGAGTGTGTGTAGTTTTAGTAGTTGTAGTCCTTGCCACTGTCCTTGCTGCTCCCGTTGTTGTTGTTGTTGTTGTTGTTGCTTTATCAAAAGTAATTTCGCTTTTATTTCCTTTGACTATTGCCAGCGATTTCCGTTTTTTCCGTCAATAATTTCATCTCATTTCATTCTTTGTCATAAAAATGGCCAACAACAAAAAATGTTGCAAGTGAAGAAGTTTGTTATCCTTGATTGTATTTTTGTTGTTGTTGTTGCTTTGCCATTTGAAGCATGCAATATGCACAAAGTTTCCTATTTCAATAAAAAAGAATACTATACGTCGAAATGTGGATATAAATCTATAAAAAACAAAATCTATGCGTTTATGTCGTAAAAGCTTTTGGGGTAGAATTTGTTGAATGTTTATATTTGTTTGCAGACAGCTGGACGACAACTTTGTTGATGGATCGAAGGCTTTAAGTCAAAAGAAGTTATTAAAAATATTGCAATATTTATTTATTTATATATTTATTTATTGAGAACTCAACCTCCGTTCGAAAATTATTTTAAAAGAGGAAAATCACATATTGACGAGGAGAACTTTATCAGGTAATCAAACTTTAATCAGACAAACCCAATAAATGAAATCAATCACAACAATTTCCCATCCAGAGAAAAAGAAAAGACTTTCCCAGCATCTTCTGAGCAAGACTCAACAATGGCATTCAATTAGCATCCACATAAAGTGCAGATTTTACATTTATGATGATTGACATTGAGGAACCCTTGAGAAGTAGACAATGTCAAACCACAAACTCTGAAAGGCTACCTGGATAACCATTTGCGTTTTATTAGCTGACATATTTATGCATATTATTAACATTAAGTTTAATGCAACTTTTGCATTTATTGCATTCGAAACTCAAATTTGCAAATGTCGTTTTTCGCATTTAGCATTATACAATTGGCATGGGCTCAGCGGCAGGATCATCATCATCATCATCATCATCATCATCGACGTAATTGTCATTGTCATATTCATTGAGGGGAAGGGACGCGCGCCTCCGTGGCTCATTAATTTTTATACGCGCTACGTGTGTGTGTGTGTGTGTGTGTGTGTGTTGTGTTATGTTGCATGCCTGGCTTTTGGTTGCAATAAAAACATATTTTATTAGTTGACATACAACAGCGCAAAAAGGATGCACAATATGCGTGTTGCCTGATGGCAGAGTCCTGGCCTGGTGGCCATGTCCTGGCTCGATCTCACCACCATTTGGACGTTGTCCTTGCGCTGATGACTTGCTGTCAGCATAAATTCATTATTTATGGTGCAATCAATGCGACCGAGCGTATGTCAAACACATCAAAAATCAACAGCTCATCAGTCGTTGCCACTGCCACTGCAACTGCCACAGCTAAAGGCGATTCCCAATTCGGCTGTCATTGAGCCTCGCAGGAAGTTGGTTTATTTTATAGTTTTAGACGCCGCCGTCGCCTTTTGCCGCACGGTGCGAAAATTTGCAAATTCTGCCCCGCTCCACGGGTTGTCCAGCCCAAAGCTGTGCGTCCTGTTTGACGTTTCCCTTCAGCCATCAGCCCCGCCAGCAAATTTGAATCTCTTTTATGTGACACCTCATAATTCTTGACGTACGTCGACTGTTCATTTCCCAAACAATACCCTGTGGTGCTATGAAGGGTATATTAGGATAAATAGTTGTTAATCACCAAAACATATTTAAATTATAATATTATCTTTATCGATCCCAATACAACATTTGATCTTTCCTTATAATGTTAAAGTAAATAAATAAATTAAAACTTTTTTAAAAGTGCGTAAATGGGATAAGATTATAATTATATATATGAGTACAAATGTATTTGTATAATTATATATTATTTAATACTTTTAAGCCAAGTTGAAGCAATTTCAATTATGCTTTTTTATCCACTGTGTTTTTAAATATGCTCAATTTATTGATTGAATGATAGCCTGACATTTCTTATTAATACAATTTAATATAATTTAACTTTGAAAAAATATGTGTATAAAATAAAAATTTCTATGCATTAAAATTGCTTTCTAATTTATGGGATAGTTTGCAGAAAAGTGAATACTTTTTAATTAATTGATTTATTATTAATTTCGCTTATAAAAAATTATACTTAATTAAGACAATAAATAACTTTGCCACTCACAAAATAGACTCATATTGAATATTAAAAAAAGAATAATAATTAAGTTGACTTCGAACAGACCGATTGATAGTCGAGCATGTCCGTCCTAATCACATATTACAAATTTATATAGGGTATACCCAGATTATGCACTCTTTAACTGGTCTTCCTGCTCGCCTTTATTTGCATTATTTGAGGGTGTGCCAGTTGTTATTTATAATTCAGAAATTAACGTATTTAAGTATTGACAAAGTTTGCCATAATTCACTATTGCCACTTTATGTGATTTGTCCAGTTTGGAAACTTGACACATGACTTTAATGCCTTTAAGGACCATTGTGTGTGTTTGTGTGTGTGTGTGAGCCATAAGTCGAAGTAGCCAAGTAGCCAAGTAATTAAATGCTCAACTTGGCTGCGTGTGCTCATTAAACGCTGCCAGCGCAAATGATGAATGGCAGAGTGTTTCCTATCTTTGGGTTGTTCACGTTTTCCACCCCGCAATTAATATGCTCTTAATCAGGAATGAGGGCGAGCTGAGCAACAACAACCAACTAGACTGATGTCTTCCATCATCTTTCTCGGGCTCGGGACTTGCGTGATTTGCGCACCTCAGGAGAACTCCCCTTCAAGCCACGAGTTGCTAATGCGTCATCTTGCTGAGCTGTATCAATATCCTGGCATATCCTGCATGTCCTGCGGTCACGCATCGCATCTAGTCATAACTTCGATGAGCTCTTCTGACTCGCTTATTTGTTGTGTGCTCCTCTTAAATATTCATGCGAATCTGCGCCTTGTCAGCTTCGTTTTCTTTTAATGGCATTTCAATAATTAATGTATTTTTCTTCCCATTTTTTCCATTTCCGATTTCCTGCCCGATTTCGGTTGCCAATGTCGCTGAAGTGTGCGTGTCCTTTATGTTTTTCTTTCTCTTTTTTTGACTGACTTTTTGACTAGCCTGTCGCATTTTGGAATGTCATCAATCAAAGAGCATTTTTAAATGTTTCGCTTAGGAAATGCTTGTCGCGGCTTATAAATGATGCTGTTATACGATTTTTTGTCATTTATTTGTAGGGTTTTTTGATTACTTTTGGGCGTTTCGAGCTAGTTTCTTAAGTGGAAAATGTTCATTAATTTTAATAAGTCAAAATAAGTCAAGAATGCTAATGTTGTAATTGCGTGAAAGTGGGAGTAATTACAAAATTTTAAGTGGATAAAAAAGATATATCATCGGCTCTCAATTCAATATTCTAGTTTGGATATGTCAATCCACCAGAATCCACAAATATGAAGGATTTTTACTATGCGAAAATAATAATATTATTTATTTTAATGGGGTGCATTCGACTCTTTTGAGCTTACTGTATAAAAATGGTTCGCTATATTGCACAATGCTATGGTCAACTCTCTTCAAATCACAGAATAACTTTCCTTATCAGCTTTGGGAGATTTCATCTTAAATCAATTCCAACTTCTAATCGCATTTGCTTCTCAAATCAACTAAGTTAGTACTCTTCTCGGCACAACTGTCATAATACCCCCAACAAGTGGACTGGGAAAGTGCACATTTTTCCAACTGACTAAATCGACACCCTGCACAAAAGTTGATCTCTTTCCTGGGGCTGGGCTGTGAACACTGCTCATAATTCGTGTAAAAACATTTCTACTTCGCTGGGCAACTCAGCTAATTCCATTAAGTTTCCATTAGTTGTTGTTGACTGATTTGATTTAATTTCATTTTTTGCCCAAGGACCACAAATAAAAGGGCCAAGACACGTTTAGAAAAAAGCAGTTTGAAAAAAGAATTCCATTGTTTGCTCTTCATATTTCTTTTCCCCTCTCTTTCTTCATCTTTAGTCTCAACACTCTACTTTTTGTATAATTTTTGCAGTTGATTGTTTTGTTTTCTGGATTTTTAATTTTAAATTGATTAATGTTATTTTTAATTTTAAATATAAATATTTGGGTCTGGGAATGTAATTTATAGATTAGATTAGATTTTTTTTTTAAACAATTTTATAAAATGTAATCTGTTTGCTTAATAAAGTAATTAAGTCTAAATTTATATATAAATATCAAATGAGAAATGGGAAAATTCAATTTTGTAAATCAACACAATATATTATTGAGCTGTGGACTTCTTAGCTGGAGATATAATAAAGCTCTAGAAAATAAATTAGGAAACTTTATGCTGAAATATTTGTTCTTCTCTCATTTCTCATAGATCATTTACATTTTTTTAATCATTACCTATAGAGCAACTGTTATTCGAATATGCTCAACAATGTTATCCACACATTTTTTTGGTATTCGCTACTGCTCTTCAGGGAATTATTATTGTTAATTTTGGGTCGATTTGGGTCTTTACTAATTTTTTGCTTCATTTTGAAAGTCCATGGAGTGAACCCATCTTCTGTCTCATATTTGCTGCCTGTGCGGTTGAATCGAATATATAAAAATTTAGGGTAAGAGCGAAATTGGTCGAAATATTAGAGAATTATGTGAAGGATCGTCTTTGATAAAAATCTGAAGGTTGCTTCGCGGCAGCTTTGGCGCATTTCTTGGAAATTTATATCAATAAAGTGAAGTGAAGTTTGTTTTGATGCGAGTTCACTTAACTTGGCAGCCATGTTAGAAGCGCTCTTACCAACTAATTAGCCGTTGAAAAGTTTGGCAAGTTCTTTTGGCTAACAGTTGTATTAACTGTTTTCTGTCTGTGATTTTTACAGCTTTACTTACAAATCGCTCTGGCATGCCAAAAGTTTTTATTGCGTGTGGCCCAACAAGTTGTCGCGGGGAAAACATAATCATAAACTTGTCTCAATTATTTTTCATGTGGCACGCCCCCTCGCCGCGTTGCACTGCGGCATTTAGCCAACTTTTGTCTCAGTGTTGAACGTTAATTAGTTTTGTTGGGTAAAGTGAAATTTTTGATTTTTTCCCGCGCGTGCAAAAAACTTTTTATGAACTTTTTGCGCCAAAAACTGTGTTTGCCAATCAACTTGAATTGAACACACAGGACGCATTGGATGCAGAATCAGGATGTAGGATGCACTGCGTCTGATTGCAGCTGCATAAGTGCAAAAGTTTAATTAAACGATGGCGGCTACTTGGCTACTTGGGTGATTTTCAGGCTCCAAGTGGCGCTTATGATGAGCCCCCTTGGAATTTCAAGCGCTCTTTTTCCATAACATTTTCCAGTTGCTCTTCGCAGAATAAATGAAATTTACTTAAAAATGCAAATTGTTTTGTTAGCACCTAATTTTTTGACATAATCAACAGGGGGGAAAAGGGACGAGAACATCCAAGTTTACAGCTGCAAATGTTTCTCTATTTTTGCATAATTGAATTTGCCTGTTTTCTGGCTGGGCGATGAGTTTGGTTAACTTGGCAACTTAGCCGCGGGCAAATTTGCCTGTTAACACATCAAGTGGAAAACTTTTGTCAGAAAACTGCAATATGAAACTAAATGTAAAGAAATATAATGTTTTTCGGAATATTCTGATATGTTAATTAACAAAGCGAAAGAATTATTAAGGTTTGCATTGCTAAAAAGCTTTCATAAAATTTTCATATTTATTTAGAATAGATTTATTTGTAGAGTACCATTATATATTGAAGTAGAGGCAAAAGTATGTTGGTATCATATATTTCTATATATTTAAATAGAAGAGCTCATATTTGTTTATTTATAATTTAGCACTTAAATTGTGCTTCCCAACATGTTGCAACCTGTTCCATTTTCCGATATACAAATTTATCACGAATTGAAATTTGATAAGTATTCTACAGTATCATATGAATCGATGGTCTCATGAATACTTGAGAATTTTTAAATTAAAAGAAATAGAAGTTTACTTTGTTTAGAGTCTTCAAATACTACAATATAATTCAGCATTCTTGATTCCAAAAGTCTTATTCCAAAGTTAATATTTTCTCGTGCATTTTTTATTAAAACTCAAGCTAATTTAATAAGTATTTTATTTTAAAGTTGAAATTCTAACAAATATACATCAAGTGGTCCACCAAAATTAAACAAATAAATAAGAAATATTTATTATTAAAATTCTATAGGCTCGATTTGGAGGAAAAGATATAATAACTTAAGCTTATATTCTAAGAGAAAACACAAATCTAAATAATGAAATAAATCTACTAGTTACCGGGATTAAAAACAGTCAATCAAATTCCAAGCTTTACATATTTCAATTTGGATCTATAATTTGTTAAGTCTTTTTCCCAAAGTTCTCGAAATACATTAAACACTTATTCAGAATTTACTTTATATATCAGTTTTTATAACAAGTTTCCAAATTCTTCAAGTTAAAAACACTAACTAACCATTCAAATATATATAAAGTATGCTCCAAGACTATCATCAGCCATTATAATATAAATTTCACAGATTGTTCTAGAAATTTTGAAGACACATTTTTCATTTTCTTAAGTTTTACGTCATTATTCTTCCTAAGAATTGATAAAATGTATAGCAAAACAGCTTGCAAGATTGCAACCAATAAATATACCTCTCAATTTTCTTGGAACTTGCAACATTCACAATTAATTTACACGATTCCGTTGAACAGGAACAATTTGTTCGCATAAAAAGACTTGGCACAAATTCATTGTGATCGAAAGCCGTCGGCAACCGACAAATTCACATTTCGAGAAAGTTCCTTTGTTTCAAAACATTCAAATGCATTGTTACGACTACAAGATGGAATACGCCTTCCGTAATACATTTATCTTATATATTTATGTATATATCTTTGTATACATATCTAGATATATATACATATGTATAGCATTTATATTAAAGTGAATAATGTGTTTTTCCATTTGACTCATTGATTAATTTATTTCTGGATTATAATATATTTATTTATTTCCAATTATTATTATATCATATTATATATATTAATTATGTTCTTGATAATTAATATTTCGGTTGTTTTTCATTGTCCATTTTCTAAAGAATTGGGAGAAACAATAAATAAAATACCAACATATGGATTATTTTTTCAATTTCTGTTTTTATTTGGTTTTTTGGTTTTTCTGTTTTTTTCTTTTTTTTGTTTGCCAAAAAATTGATACAATTTTTGACAAACTTTGTATATTAAATATAATAGTTAATTCTGTATTATCTTTTTTTCAGCGTTTACAAAATGCTTATATTGTTTAATTACTATGTAAGAGGATGCTTAAAAGTTAATACATATTTTGATAATTATTACATTTCGAATATTGCTAGATCGAAAACTCGTTTTGCTTACAAAATAATTGAATAATTTTGAGCTATTTCTTGTTGCTGCTGTTGCTGTAGAAACAAAACCATTTTATCACAATCGCTTTTTGATGAGTAAATCTTGTTGTTTATTGTGTTGAGAGTTGAGTTGTGACATTAATTATTTAATGCTTGTTGAATTTTGGATGCTTGTTGTTGTTGTTGATCTATTGTTTATTGTGATTTACTCAGGATGCGTTCTCATTGCGATGGTTTGCGCCACTTGCAACACTTGCGGCCCGCCCGCTGTAGACACTGGCTGGCCGTTGAGTCCATCAGCTGGCGAATTGTGTTCAGCATCACGGTTGCCATCTGCCACTGGCGGAGGCGCAACAACTGCTTCTCCTGCTCGCGAGCCTTGCGCAACAGTTTCGCCTGGTCCGGAATATAAAATGCGACGGCCATTTTATTTTATTATTTATCTAGATGTGGTGTTTATCGAGGAAAACTATTTCTTTGTCTCAGCAAATTGCACAATTGTTTGTAACTATTGTATTAAGTCTTTCTTTGCCTTGGATGATGACTCAAAACTTTCTCCTTTTGCGATTTAGCGGGAAGCACACAATGAATAAATTGACTTTGTTGTTGTTCTTGTTTTGCTTTTTACGCACACGTCAAAAATGTTTTTGGGTTCGTTCACTTTGTTCTGCTACTCAGTTGATGCTGCTACTGCTGCTTTGCGTACACGTCCGTACGCTTCGTTGGCTCACTGCACACTGGCTGGCGTGCGAGAAACGTGCGCTCTTTTATTTACTCCCTCTCTCGAAGTCGTACTTTGTTCTTGCTATTCTCTCTCGTGCTCGCAGTAGGCCTTTTGATGCTCTCGCTCTGGCGCTTGCTGCTTGAATTTTTTGTTTTGGTATTTTTGTTGACATCGCCTCATTCGTAAAAAAATTAAATGTTGTTGGCAGTGGTGCGGCCACCTTGCGCCTGTTCGTGTTTGGGTGTATGCTGTCGTCACAGGCGTCGCTGCGCCTTTGTTGAGAAGTACAGTTAGCATATTAATTGTATTAAATCGTCGGCGTGACAAACGTTAGCAAGGCGCACAGAGAAATAGAATTCTGTGAAAGTAGACTAGAGGGAGCAAAAAAATCCTACAAATGTATGAGTGTGTGCAGGTGCGTATAATTAAATTCTACACACACATATGTAGCGAGCTGTCAGCTTATACGTATGACGAGCCTTTCTTATATTTCTTTATCAGCACACACATTTTATAAGTGTTTTACAAGTGTTCTCCCCCGTTTCCGACATCTACACGTATAAGATAAATAGTATAAGTCACGACTGCCTGTCATAAATTGCTTTTATTCCTGTATTTATTTTCAACAATAGGCTCGTTTCAATAGCTCATTTTTTTTGTTCGCGATTCGAACAAAAAATTATTGCTTACATTTCGCCATTTATTATTCTGCGTTAAGCTGCCAGTGCCTTATCACTTTTAATTTCCGAATTATACTAATTTAGGGTACTGTGAAATATATATGTATTTATAAATATATCACACATCTTAATCACAACCATTTAAAAAATACTGTTTGTATATGCCATTTTAGATTATTTCCCAGCGACATTGTGAATAAAATTGTGATAATATATAATAAACTTGGCCTTGATGTATTTATAACATATAAATTCATAAAATAGTGCTCCCACTAGCATTGTTTATTTAACTATATGTATAAATGGTGTTTCCATTGTTTATAAAACTATAAGTATAAATATAAAACTTGGCATAGATTCAGTTATTAAATAAATACACTGAAAATGTTAGTATAATATATCTATATATACAAAATAAATCTATTTATAAATTACATTATTAAATTTATTATTTCCAATGCAGTTCATAAATTTGTTTATCTTATTTTACCTAAAGTACAGCAATTGACTTTCTATCTACAAAAAGTCCAAATAGCCTATCCAAATGTGAGCTGACTCTGACTGTGCTCTTGACTCCACCCACAATGTCGTCACTCCACACTTGACCCACGCTCAAACACACACACACACACACACACACAATTGAACAGCTAAAGAAACCTTCTTCTTCTTCTTCTACTTTTCAGCCTTCGTCTCAAGTATCTTTCGTTGTAACACAACTTTGTACAGTTAGGGGTTGCTTTGAGTCTATTGTGTTACGACAACTACTCCGCTTTCTGTTTCTGTTCTGCTCTAACATTTGCCTTCTCGTTCGCACAAGCGAAGCGTTCGCTGCATAGTTTTTTTTTCATTCTTGGTTTTCCGGCAACATAAATCCAACAGAGGCGTGGCTTGTTTCCCTAACATTTGTGCTACCCAGCAAGAAGTCGGCAACAACATTTTCCCTTTCGCTTTGGCCAACGACCGCAGTTGGTTTTTTGTGTGCTTCTTTCTGCCTTTATTTCTATTTTTATTTCTTTCTGTTTTTGGCTACTTTACTTTTTGTATTTTTGTGGGGCGGAGCTTTGACCGAGACCTTTTTGTGGGTGGAGTCTTTCAAGGGTCATGGAATGTTCTGACCAAATCGTTGACAGCCGTAGAACTGAATTCGTAAATAGAAATAAAATAAAATAGAAATCGCTTATGCCGTCGGTAATTTACGCATTAGCCGGGCATAATTGAGCCAATTAGTGAATTGCCTTTTCTTTAGATACAAACTCGACGATAATCCTTGAGATACATAAGAGTTTATAAGAGTTCCAATTTTGGAAATTGCTCAATGAGGCGTAAGAAAAGGTTCCGATTGAAATCTGTTGTTTTCTTAAAGGATTACATGATATTTCATTTCGATCCGCATGCGGGTAATTATTGCAATTTTTATTGAAATTTCCTAGAGTGAGAGAGAGAAAAGAGAGAGAGAGAGAGATAAATTCAATCTGGGGTTGTTGAGGAACCCATATATTTGTGTGTACATATTTATGTTTACCATTGTTGTCGCTATCAATTTGCATATTTAGTATCTAATTGCATGGAAATACAATTTGCTCAACTCTACTGAAAATCATAAAGAATCAATTTAAAGCTTTTGGGTAATGGAAAGTGAATATGTCAAATTAGCTTTTAATTGAGTTTTCAATCTGCATGTCAAATAACCCACATGATCGGAAGAACAAGAAAAAGTAACTCGACGCGTGCTCCCCCGTCTCCCAAAAAAGTGTGTCAATCAGTCTGATTAAGCATTTTGTTGCCATCTTTCTCATTCCACTCATTCGCACTTTACTTTCCATTGCGCAACTCCAGTTTCCAACGTAACTGTAACTGCAGCTCAATCTAAGATCACATTCTTTTCAAAAGTATTTCACCAGCTTTACTTTAGTGACGAGTCATTGCCTTTGTTATTAACCAAAATAAAATTATACATATACAGTTCTGGTAACAATAATAGAACCACTCTTACAAGAAATCTCTTCCAATGTGTCTCTTTGAAATTTGTAAGAGTAAAATAAGATTTTTGAAAAGAACAAGACTCCACCAAAAAAGTTAGAACTATAATTTCATTCACCATTTTCAATATATCTTAATTTAATTAATATTAAAATTAAATTTTATGCCGAAAAATGTAATAATTTTAAATTATTAATTATTAAATTACTTTGACATAGAAATATATTTAAGAGAACCCAAAAAAAAAAAATACTGTCATATATTTATATGGGGAAAACTAAACATTATATTTAAAATAATTAATAATTATTATTCAAAAAAATTAAAACAAATGTAAAATTTTTCTAAGAAAGAATTTCGTAGTGATGCTATTATATTTTTGGCAACTGTTCGGGACTGCCTCAAAATCGTATTACTGCCGATTTGCTAATGTAAAATACCATCAGCTCGACGACTTGCGTAATGTTTGCTTTGTCTTCCATTCTCACTTCAGGTTTTATTCTCTCTTCCTCTCTTTGCCATTTCTGCGCTTTGCCACCATCTTCTTGCACTCAGTTAAGCACTGCTTATCTCCCGTATTGACTGCCCAGCGGCTATTTTTGTGCTCACTTCTCATATTGATTATCATTTATTCGCAAGATATGGAATTGTTAAATTTTTTGGCATGTGAGCGAGCTTTCGGTATAGCAGTTGAGACAACATTATTGATTTTAATTCCTATAGAGATATAAAGAATACTTCATGCATGTGCACTATTTTTTCTGCGTATTTAAAATGATTAAGTAACTAAAATTACAAATTACATGTTATATATTATATATTATAGTATTAAAATATATTATATTATAAAATAAATAAAACACATAAGACAGGGACTAGTCAAGGATATTCTTTTAAATGAAAAGCAAAAGACTCATTTTCTATCGCTTTTAGCAGCAGGAGATTTATTCACTCGGGTTTTAAACTGCACACAGATTGGCAGGTAAAGAAACTGCAGCTTTTTACATTTACCGTAAAAACAAATATTCTAAAATGAACTGATATCGACTGTTTTATTTCACCGATTATGCTTAAGCGAAGTGCTTTGTCAAATTCCCACTGGGAGATTTACCTACCGATCGCGGAGTCTCTTTTCGTTCCACTTCGTATAATTTGTATTAATTTTTTATGATCTCTTTTGTTGTCGAGCTCACATGTTGCTCCGCTTACCGTCTTGATATTTATACCCTGCCTGTAGTTAATATAAATATGTCACAAGTTGTGTAACGCATCAGCCATTTAATAATATAAATTATTCATTTAAACTGATATGTGTTTGATGGATGTAAGTTTATGTAATTAATATATATATTTTTGTAAGGAACGATGACTTTGGTCGATGAGTGTGCATGTCTTTGGTTAGATCGGAAAAGTATAAAATAGAGTTGCTAATCTTAATATGAATGAGATTTTTTATATGAACAAAATGTTGCCAACATGTATATTAGAAATTATTTAAATTTAAATAAAATATATATTTTCAAAACTATGTTGGTAATAAAAACAACTGTATCTCAAAAATGGTCTGCTTGTTAATTAACATCATATTTCATATGACTGCAAGCGTATTCCTTTATCGGCGTGGTGAAGATAGACTACCTTCTATTCTCTTTCTTGTTATATTTGTTTTCCATTTAGAGAGCACCCGAAACAAAGGCAATTGCTGGGTGATCCGCAGCACATGGGTCATTAACTCCTCTCCGCCGTTTGTAACGCCTGTCATTGAGCGCTGTTATTGTTGCTTAGGCAGGCAGACGATCGTCTACGAAGCGAGCGCCGAGACGAAGCTTTGCTGCTTCCCAGGCAAAGCGCGCGACCAATCAACGAAGCAACGAAGGATGAGTCATCCGCGCATTGCACTTGGCAGTAGATACGGCTTGTGAACTGAAGAGTCGAGTGGGAGGGGGATACATACATACCAAAACGAGACCCATTTAATATTGTTTAACGACTGTTTGCTGTGTAGAGTTTTCGTTTCGTCTCACGTCTCGTCTTGTTTCGTCTTGTATTCGGTCGGTCCGGGCTACAACATGTGCATAACTGTTCGAATTTGGATTCGAACTGGGATTCGGACACACACACACAACGCAAAAAAAAGATACAAGCCGGCACGAAAAATGATATGCCGATAAGATTGTTAAACAAGCAGTTCCCAAAACAGATTTGAACCTTTAACGGACTCTTGGCCTTTGTTTCATTTATTTGATTGTTCTTTCTGTTTGCCCATCGATGATTTCTGTGTGTGCGTCAGTGTGTGTGTGTGTCTTGTACAAACATGTCAGTGTTATATGCTCATTTTTATTTGAGTAATTTTCGCCCCTTTTTCATAGATTTAAGAAATAGATAACGAATGCGGCTCTCATCTCTACTATCTGCGGTTCTTGCAACAGCAGGTCTCTGATTTTTTATTTTGTGTTCCGTTTGCTTAGGAGGTGTGTGGTAGGCAACATGTCGTTGCATGTTTAAGCGTTTCGAGCATTGTTCCTATTTTATTATAATTTTGTTGGTGTTTGTGTTTGCTTATGTCATTATTTGTCTATGGTCTTAGTTGCACTAACATTTTTTTTCAGGGGCAGTAGTCGAATGACTTCAACTTGACTTGGAGTGGGAATTATGCCCGAGCTGAGAATGAGTCATGCTGCGCTTCGGGAATGCCGCTGGAATATGCATGCTCGCATGCATGTGGCAAGTTGTTAAGTTGATTGTAAGTAGGTGCAAGTGTAAGACAAATTTATAGAGCATGACATTAACATTTACACACGTTAGTATCTTAATGATAACGTAATTATTTATAATTATAATTATAAAAAGTTTTATTCATCCTCTCTTATATTAAATTATTATTATTAATATATTATTATTATTTTAATAATATTTTATATATTAACAGTTTTAACTGTGATAATTATTAATAATAAGTTTATCATTATTAAAATAATAAAAAAATATTAATAAGGTATACATTTTATTTGTCTTTTTAATATTATAATTATATATTAATATTTTATGGGATAATAATTTAATTACTAATCGAATTAAAAAATAATTGTATTTGATTTAATGAATTTTAAAGCACTTGTAATTGTATAATAAATATGGAACTGACTGTTTATAATAGATATACGATAATTTTTTATTTAGTATGTTAATTAAATTCCAGTATTATATCATTTTTACAGTGTTTGTCAAACACAAAAATTATATATATTTTCTATTAGTGTGTTTTAATGGTAAATATAAATAAAAACATTAAAAACCTTTCTTGTAAATTGAACACACATATCAATATCACTTTTAAGTTACTAAAACAAGTATTTGTAATAAGCAATTATAAATAATGTTTTTAAGTTAGTTACTTTAACAGGCTTTGGCAATTCGAAGTCATTTAAAGTTCTTATTTTATGTTTGCGATTTTTATGAGAAACGCATTACATATGCATTCAAGCACTTTTTTTTTTGTATTTTTTATGGCCACTTAAACAGTCGAAGCTCATCAAAATAACTAGTGCAAGAGTTTTGCGATATTTCCTCTTTTTTTTTTTGCTATAGTTTGGCATTTTATGAATGCGAGTCAAAATGCCATGAAATATGCAACACATGGCGCCTCAAATTGTCTTTTATGCGAGTGAGTTGTTGTCGCCACTCCAGCTACTCCAGGGTTTTTATGTTTTATGTAGCAATGCAAATGGCGCATTAAAAAATTTTCGCTTGCCACGTATGGTTGCACGGTCTTATCAATGCTCTTATCGTTGCCTGGTCGTAAAAGATGCGCGAGACGTTAAACTAAAGGCGGCAGCAGCGAAATCAAAGTATATAAAACTTAACTGGCTAACAGTCAGTTTTCTCACACAGTTTGCTCATAAAACAGATAAACCCGAAATTTGAATAGAACATCTACATATAAGGAAGTATTGATGTGATCAAGGGGAAGGGAGTGGGGGGGGGGACGCCGCATTGTCTGGGCGTGTAATCTATGCAGGAAACGGTTACGATACTATCCACCGATTTTTATAGCCGCACACATGCCGCACACACAGGCCTCAATGCCTCAATGCTCGTAAATATAAATTAAATTATATAATTTATGTAATTTAACATTTAACCCAGCCACGGAAGCCATTATCGTAATTTTTCAATGAATTCTTCGGCTACGATTATTTAAATCCAATATGTGCTCAAATGCAATTAATTTAAAGTGCTTGTACAATTGATGTTTCCATAATTTATACATATTTATTTGTATTGCAGTTGAAAACAAAGAAAATAAATGAAAACAAATTCTTAAATAGATTTCAAGCTACTAAACACCAAAAGACTCTTGAACTCATTGATACACTCAGAACAAAAAATTATACAAATTATAGATAAAAATCTATCTTACAGATTTTTCTTTATTTTATATAAGAGATTAAAAAAATCTATCTTACAGATTTTTCTTTATTTTATATGAGAGATTATTTACTTTCTGGTGTTTTTTAAAAGTGTACACAGAATTCTTTTATAAACTTGTTACAAAACAAGTTGTTATTATTAAAAAAGATTGGTATTTTAGGTTAACAAATAAAAATTATTCTTAATAATTCCGATTTATTTCAAAGCTTTATTATTATTAAACATTAGTATTTTAAGATATTACAGTTGACATATGTTTTCTGTAGTTTATAAATTTAATTTCATTTAACAAATATGTTTCTGTAAATTAGTAAAATGTCTTTCTTTTTCAAAAATAATAATTTTGGTATTAAGTATTAGTATTCTAAATTATTTCTAAATTATTTACGAATGTTTTTCTGTGTGTAATACTGCACATAAATATCGAACTTATGCAAATATTGACTAATAATTTTCGATTGCCTGCAAATGAAATTAATTTTAATTGTTGGCCAGGCATTAAAAATGCTCAACACCAATTCTGGCCTATAACTTGGCTTGGTAATTAAGCCTTCGCGCTTCGAGGTGATAAAAGCCGTAGACTGTAATAAACCATCAAATGTTGGCTGTGGGTTTGTCCCTTGAGATGCTTTGACAATAACTCATAAAGGCATTTTAACTGCCCCAACGCTGCTTAATGACCACGGCCAGTTTAAGGTCCGTTCCTGGACACAAATTGTGCGCAATTAGTGCGCGCAATTTTTGAGCGCTAGGTGGCGCACAGCTGTGCTTGCCACACCCACCACACACACAGGCACACATGATTAGCACTGAGTGTGTTTTGGCATTGTAATTGCTTTTTGTAATTTATGCCCACAAGAGTTGTCAGCATTTTGTCTCTCTGCATCTGGCTCCTCCTCCTCCTCCTTCTATTTTTGTTGGTGCTTTTGCTCCTGCTGTGGCTGTTGCACTTTGTCCATCATTATGACAGCTGCTTGACGACTGAAAAGGGCTCGTCGCCAAGCTGGTCTGTTTCAGATTGGGTGGGTTCGTCGCTGATTGGGCAATTTTTCTTTTGCTTGGCTGCGGCTAATTTTTGTTTTTGTTTTTGTTTTCAGCGCGCGGGTTATGAATTCGCTTTGTGACATTTGACATTTGTGCAGCTGATGCCGGGCGTCGTCAGAGTTCGTCATGGTGATTAGGTGGACTTGTCTCTTGCCAGAGGCAAATTGATTTTAATGGGATGAAGGCTTTTCCACACGCCACACGCAATGTTTTGTCAGGCGATTTGTTAAACCTCAAGTGTACTAATCCCAAATGCTGTGCGTACTTAAAAATAATCACAAAAAACCCAAATCCCAACTCTTTTTTTCAATTAATTACCATTTAGTGAACTCACAACTTCAAATGCACAGAAGGCAGAAAACCGCCAGGACACAGAAAAAAAACCATTTCCGATACTGGAGCTTACCATTTTTCGTTATAATTATGGCGCCCAACGAGGCGAGAACATATGTTGTCGCCAGCCAAAAATTGTACTCGCCAACGACCAATTTTTCCTTTTGCATGTACAGTGGGTATTGCCTAAAACGAAATTGAGCTTAAGCTCTTTCGCTGTCCAATTATATATTTTGCCTTAAATATTCGCAGTTCAGATTCTGTATGTAAAACTATTTTTATCCGATTTCTCCCGTACCTCATATTATCCAAAGCAG
The DNA here is from genome assembly GCA_035042125.1 of Drosophila longiperda. Taxonomy (NCBI): domain Eukaryota; kingdom Metazoa; phylum Arthropoda; class Insecta; order Diptera; family Drosophilidae; genus Drosophila; species Drosophila longiperda. The sequence goes on from JAWNLV010000130.1 coordinate 2,140,219, forward strand.
CAGAGGCGTCCTTCGCTTGGCGCAATCACTGTTCCATATGTAACAGTAAAAGTTGCATTCAAACGGTGAATGTGCTTTTTTTCATTGGCGCCAGCCAACGAGAGTTTTCAATGGAAGCCATAGATATAAGAATGTGATTGACACCCAGATACCCTGTATTCTTAGGTAAGCAGGTTAGACAGTATCTTTATTATAATAATTAATAACAAGATATATACCAAGATATTCGTATTGTTTAAGCTGGGCGTATAATTAAGTCAAATGGGTTATGAATAAAAAATATAAATTTAATTTCATATTTTACTTGTAGTTAAACAAGCCAATAAATTTGATCTTACTTTGTGTGTAGATTTAGACAAATTTGTTGTGTTAATTATTTGTGATAAAAATAAAATTTTCCATATATTATAATTAAGTTTAACTTTTTAGTTTAAATTACTTGCTTTGATTTTTTCTCATGAATTTGATTTGTATTAATATATGTTTGACTTTGTTTTATGTAATTAAACTACAAAAAATATTCAACGTTATTATGAAGCTTATCATAAGTCAAAAGTCATTATATTAATAAAACTTAAATAAATTATATATTAATATGTATTAAATGTAAACTAGATAAACTGCGCTATTGTTGAAAAAGGTTTTAATGAATACAATTTTAATCAAAGTAACATTTATAATTTTGATTTCAATTGGTTTATATAAAATTTAAAAGTAAAAAATGTTAAAAAATGGCTTAAGTAAGTGTTGTTTATATATTTTACAGAGAAGTTGTTTGTCTGAATGAAAGTTGAGAAGTTTAAAATTCCAATTTTTTCAAAGGGGTACAGGGTATCAAACAGGGTAGAATCCAACCATTTGCTGGCCATGGTTTTTATGCTTGTGTATTTGGTCAACACATGTGCGCCCATGCGTTGTCGGGGAGGGGTGAGTGGAGTAGGGGATCGTGTGTCGGGCAGGTTTATTCATGCACAAATTGTTCAAAGTGAAATTTTCAGGCTGCATTTGTCAGTTGTCCTCAGTTGTCGTTGTAGGTAAATTTCTTTTTTTGTTGTTTTTGTTTTTGAGATTGTATTTTCCATTTGGTATTTTGTTTTTAATAATTGTTGCAAATGCGCTTTTACGCTTTTGACTTCAATTTGCCAGGGCCGCTTTTGATATTTCATTTCGGCTAAATGAATATTTTTGCACAGTTGTTTTTGTTTTTATTGTAATCGCATTAAGTGCGCTTATTTAACGCAAATCTGCCCAGCTCAGTGCCCCAGTCCAAAAATCCAGCAACACGATGCTTGCAGCCAAACGCTAATGATGACTAATTTGTTTGCATTGCCTCAGACTCGGCCAACAGTCGTGTCCTTATCCCACATCCTCATCCTCATCCACATTCACATCCTCATCCTAATACAGAAGACCTCATTGTATTTTTTCTGTCGTTTTTTCTCTCTTCAGTCGAGTGGGCCACATGTGTGCGGCCACAAGTGCTTGTGCCAGGACCAACGACTCAGGGGCAGAAGCAGAAACAGGAGCAGGAGCAACACCACGAACAGTTGCTCAGATCCTTTGCTCTTGGGTTTTTGTTATTTTTGCAACATTTAACGCTTATTTGGCTCTTTGCTAAGCTTTCATGGCACGGCTTTTGAGTGTTTGTTTATTTTAGGCATTTTAGAAATGGGGTTGTCTCTCTCAACTTGCTTCACAGCTTGTTGTTTTTAAATGCAGTGCACAATTAATTCGTTTTGTTTTCAAATGTTAAATGTTAGATGAATGATTTCTGTACACAAACAGAACTGTAAGTGGATTGGGTAAACATTTATAAGACTCATTTAAGAAGGCAACCCAACTTTATTTATATACAAATATCTAAGCCAAATTTGCCCATTTCTAACAAGAAAAACTTTAACAATTCAATCCGCTTAACTAATTTACTCACCATGGCAAATGATGCCAAAAATAAGAAAAAAAAATATAGAAGGCAACTAGGCAAAGCAATTGCTAAATTAACAAATTATGCAGAGCCGAAAGCGGGACAAACCGACAACAAGGAGCACTTAATTTAGTTAATGCAGGCTGAGGACAATCCCAGCCCCCACTCCAGGGATGAACTGTCTTGTCTGTCCAACTGCCTGACACTTGACAGATGAACTCAGCTAGAGAAACAGAGACGTTTCAGGTTAAAGATACATTCGAATCGCTTTGGCTGCTGATGCGGCATAATTTGTTAGACTGCTTCAAAAAAAATGGCAACATCTTTGGATTTTTGTTTAGCTGTAATTGTAGCAAATAGCAGTCGCAGTCGAGGATGTTCCAGTCCAACCCTCGGGACACCTAGCAAATCTGTCAGTTAATGGACATCGTTTTATTTATCCTTTGTCCTTTTGGCAGCAGCATTAAAGCGCATTAGAGCACTGCAAAGTTTATAAACAAATAAAAATGGGCATTATAACAATAAATAACGGTATTGCAGTAGTGCTCTGAAGAATAAATATAAACTCGTCGAGAAATACGCAAAAGTAAAATGAACAAAATGTAAATGCAGCTAGTCGAAATTTTAATGCTCTTTTCTTGACATAAATAAGTTGATTTATGATTATTTTTAATTTTGTAACAATATTATGGAAATGAAAAATAAATGTGTTTATCAGAAAAATACCAAATAAAATAATTTATATAAATTGATAAATAAAATATATTATTATTGTCATATATTAAAACAAATCAAGAAAAGAAAAACAATTTATTTAAAAAAAATTCAATAAAATAAGCTAAATTATATACTTATGCATTTAACTTTAAATTAAAAATCAATTCGTATTTAAAGAAAATTCAACAAAATAAAATTTCTGAGCGTATTTAATTGCAAAATTGTCCCACTATAAATTATGTGTTACACTTAATAAATAGCAATAAAAATACTTAATCAACTGTTCATCAAGTTGAGAACTTTTTCAAGAGAATACAAATTTTATAAGGTTTATATTTCCGGGTAGTCAGGTCAGCTTTATTTTAGAAGAATTGCATTTGGCGAGTGCTTTGCATTCGCATCGCCAACTGTGCTCGGGTGATAATAAAAATTTAATGATTTTATTGCTTATGAAGTTGTAATTCATTTTGTGCCAACCCTTCGACAATTATCCTTTTAGATAAACAATTGCGCCAGACAGTGCCCAGCATACCCTAAGAAAACAAGAAATGCCGTCGACTGTCATAAAAACAAATTTCATTGTTTGTTTTCTTTTCCGCGCTTTTGCCATATTTTTATTTTTATATTTATTTTATTTTTTCTTTCCTTTTTTATTTGGAGTTTTGTTTTGCTTTTGTTTTTTTTAGCGTTGCGCGTTGTCGTAAAACGTTTATTTCATTTATGTGGCATATTCCCTTTGGAGACGTTGCCATAAAAAAATTCGTGTAAAATTATGCAAAAAGGATTAAAAATATCAGCAGGAAGCGCAGCAGTCGCAGCACCAACTCCAACTCCAACTCCTCCCATGGACAGCTGTGTTTGCCGAATCCTCGTCATGTTTTAATTACGCCTGATAACAAAAACTATAAGAGTCCTTTGAGTTTTATTGCCCAGCTCGCATAAAAGCTGATGATCATAGCGAAAGTAGGAAGTAGTGCTCCCCCTCCCCCTCTACCCATTCCTTATAATCTTGGCAAATAAATCGTTCTCCTTTTTTATTACATCAGCCCGCTGCAGATGATGTCTCAGGTCAGCATGACACATGACACATGACCACGAATTAATCTGAAATCGAAATCGCAATCGCAATGCCCAAACAACATTAACAATAACAACAACAATTCGCACATAATTCAGCACAAACAACAAATGGCACGCAGTGGCAAGAAAGTAAGCATGAGAAATGCACAGAAAACTGGAGTACAATTCAGGTCAGCATATCAAAGGGTTCGTTTCAATCAGCGCTGAAATCACGCACCGATTTGACCAACGAAACCCAATTCCTAAGCTGCTCAGCTCCAGGACAGCTCTGGCATATCTACAATTATTTCTAATGACAGCACATATGACAAGCAACCCCCCATCCCACCAAACCCGAGGCAGCCTCTAAGCCAAAACGTATGTCAATTTGTCAATTTCGCATATATTTTTGCGGTGCTATTTTCTATATTTTTTTCTCTCTTTTATCGCAAATGCCATGCGACGGCTTTTTATTGATTTCGTCCGGGGCAACACGTGTGTGGGTCTTCATGAGGCTGGTGGAGTGGGGGATGGGGAAGAGGGCTTCTCCTGGCCACAACAATGTAATCTGATGCCTGTGTCCGTTTCACGTGTGTTGTTTGTCCGCAAATGTTGAAATTGCCGTTGGCAGGGCTTTTCCTGAAAATTGCCAAATCATTATAAAAATATGCTTTCTCCATTGGCATTGCTGGCAATGGTTTTGTCAGTTATCCGACTGGGTTATTTGATATTTTACAGTTGATAATAGCCTTAAAAACTTTTCATATGTGCCAAATCATTATAGTTGATTGATGTGTGCCAGTTTTGTGCAAAGGTTTTCGATTACCAAATCTGAATGAAGTAGCGGAAAATACTTTTCACTAACCGCACAACTGTACTAAAAGTGAGTGCTATTAACAATACTAAGGATACTAAAATTGAATACACAAATTGATATGTCTTTCAGCTAACTGTACTGAATTGAATGTTTGGTTATATGCAAATCATTATACGCTACTCAAACTTTTAAGGGTTGAGATTTAATTATGGGAAAACAAAAATCACACACAACGAAAAGTCAACACACACACAAACACACACACAATGAGCAGTGTTGTTTTTATTGTAATCGGCTACACGTAATTAAGCACAGGGTGAGTCCAGAATCAGAGCCAGAGCCATAGCCAGAGTCCAGAGTCCAGTTCCAGGCTCATCAAGGTGCCTACTTTAACCGCCTGCATATGCAGAGAGTCCGGTCTGGTGGATCGAGTGGGAGAGTGCATTTAACTCTTTCAGTTTTTATGGTCATTAATATGCTTGATTATTTCCCTTGACGTGGTTGTCGTCATTCGCCTGATGAGTCCGACACGTGACCAGCGCCCGCATAACATTTTCATCCTGAAGCTTTAACTTCCGGTGTGGCATTCAGCATTCATTCATAAATATCTGATGCATTATTGTGTGTTGAAAAAATATTTTAAAACTGTGGCAAGCACTTACCTTGCCTCGGCTAAGGCTGCGGCGCAACCCCTTCAGGGCAGGCAGACAGGCAGGCAGCCAAAAGGGTTAAGTAGCAAAGCGGATGATGCTGAGGCTTTTTTACTTTATTTTTTTCGGCGGGGGTAGGGGGGTTGAGCCACGCCCCGCTCGGTTGCCGCTATTATTAATGCTGATTGACGCCTGTTTTGTAATTTTGTAATTGAAACTGAAGTTGTCAGGATGTTTCGCTGCTTTTTCACATTATTTGTGCTGCCTTTTCTCTTTTTTTTTATTTTTGTTGCCCGCAATCAATTGTTTGTTATCCTTTGATCTTTTCACTGTCGCAAACAGCCATTCAGCAATGACATTAATTATTTTTCTAATTTTTGTAATGCAAGCTGACAAATTATGAATCTGCTGCTGGGAATTGATTTGAAGTTTCTATATGTATTATTTAAAACATATTTGATTTTTGTCTGTGGTATTTATATTCAATATTTATTTATTTATTTACTTATCCACACACTGAAAGACAATTATTTCTTAAATTAACATTCTCAACATAAGTGACAAAAATTAATATTGATTTAATTTTATTTATATTTGTGTTTATAAATTAAATAACATAATAATTAATTTAAATATGGTAAAGGCTATAAACAACAATAAATAAGAAACCAAATTGAAAATTAAAAATGATTAAATTTATATATTGTAATACTGTGTTAAAGTAAGGCATATATATATTCTTGATCAGCATAACTAGACATATTGATATACTCGTTTTCGTCTGTCCGAACTATTTACCTTAATTTTAGTTGATGAAATAATAATGATATGGAATCAGGCCAATTAACTTCTTAATGCTTATTTTATATTGAAAATATTTGGTAAATTTTTAATAAAATTTGTTTAGATCATAAACAATAACAAATAAAATGTTCTCTATTGTTGTTTGTTGCGTTTTTATTTTAGGTAAAATTCAAATTAAGCAAGTGCATCTTTCAGTAGCTCCACTGTACCTTCTTTCAGCTGTGCTCGCGTTGAGCACAATTGTTCATAATTTGCCAAAGAAGTATGCAAAATTTTGCATTTTGCTGAAGTCATCAATTTGGTCGCAGGTTGTCTGGTTGTCGTCGTCTGGTCTAATCTCGGGTGTAACTGGCAACTGCTGCCGATGCTCTCTCTCGGAGCACTTAAAGTTTCAGTCAAGCGACAAGTCCTCAATTATCAGATTTGCATGACTGATATGAAACGGACTCTGGCCGGCAAAAGAAGAGCTTCGTCCTTTGGTTCACCAGAGATGCCAGCATAATATTTCAAATGAAGCGTACTGCGTGGAGCTGTGGAACTGAGGATCTGAGGTCGACTCATTATCAAAGCACAGCATGTGGTTAGCCCCAAGTAGCGAGGCAAACTTCCGTTATGCCACAATAAGGGAGTTGAGGCACATGGGGCACATGGCTACCCAGATGATGATGATGATGAAGCAACACTGCAGAATTTCAGTCAATTTCCTCGAAATTGTTTTTTGTTTGTTTGCCACAGACTCCACATCGAACTCACACGACTCGCTTAGGCTTCCTGTCTGCTGCCCGTCTGCCCGTCTGTCTGCCACTCTGGCTGGTTGTGTTCACAGTGCTCATTGTGTTTGTGGCAGCGTTACAGGCGACAGTGTTAAATGGTTGCAATATGTCATCAGGTTGCTGGCTGCCGTTACTAGATGGCTGCCATGATAGCCCAATCATGGCAACCGGCAAAACCGAGTGTCTTTGGCCCACAGACTCACAGACCGGCTGCGGCGCCATTTGTATGAAAAATCGCCAGGATGCTAATACGTTTGACTTCCGTTGACGGATTACCGACTATTTGCCCATCCGACGACTGTCTTTCCCAAACTCAAAACCCAATCCACCTTCAAAATTGCTGCGTTTCACATTTCATTTGAATATTTTACTCCAATCTTTTTTGTGCTGGTTGTTTTGTGTCCTCCTCCATCTGCCTCTTTTTTGGGTAGCTATCTGATAATTTGCTCTGCTGCTCCTCAGTCGAGTTGTCGTTAGCGAAACAAAGCCTCAACGCATTGATAAGGGCACAAGTGCCTAACCGAACCCGGCTAACTGAAGCAGTACACTGAAAAAATCAGCTTGCATCAATTTAAAGATTCTCTGCTTGGGTAAAAATTAAATATTTTATTGGGCCATCTATCTACTCAATTTGAGGTAGGCGTAGGTAGTAATTATCCGTATGAATTCACGGATCTCAGACACTATAAAAGATAGTGTATAAATCATTTAATGTTATATTTATTTATTTATTAAGATTATATGATTGATAGAAAACTGATAAATTATCAGGATCGGGTTCCCTTTTGCAATTCTGAGTGTTATTCTCGAACCTTTCCATCTAAACTGTAGTCACAGTCTTTTTTCTCAGTGCAGTGTTCCTTGTGCACATTGATATGCAAATTTTCAAATGCGTTGGAACATTTTTTTGTTTTTTGTTTTGGCGTCGAACATTTTTCTATTTTGGCACCATTTTGATTGCCATGAATGAGTAACGACCGGAAAGCTGTTTTTATGACCAAGTGATAGCGATAGCCCCCACTCAGCAAACTGAGCCCTGCAATGGCCAAGGTAAGCCAGACGACGTAAACAGTGGATGCTACGGGGGGTGATGCTGCAGAGGGGTGCTAGGAACCCGGAGCTATGAGCACCTTTCAGTTGATAAGCGAGCAAATTGAAAACGGCGTCAGCATTGAGAAGGCGTTGAAATGACAAGCGACCCGTTGATTTCCCTGGCAATTTTGTTGATGGATTTCAGTTAATGGACCCGGCCAAAAATTGCAAAATTACAGCGTCAGGGTGGCTGTTATTGTTGCTGTTGTTGTTGTTGTGTGTTGCCAAAAAATGCAAATAAATTGCTCTCATTTGCGGGTAGGCAGCAGGCACATCAACATGATTGGACTACGCTGTGTATATATTTTATTTTGTTTCTAAATTGAAATTGCAGTGCAAACAATTTAAATGGGATTTGCATAAATTTATCGCACACTTGCAGTCAGTGCAGACTGGTCAAGTTTGGGGCCTAGTGTCGCAAAACTAAATCGGTTTTGTGTGTGCAGGACAAATCACTTGTAAATTGAATTACATTTGCTAGCAGTGTGTGCACAACCCTTTTTGTGGTACACACACACACACACACACACACACACAAGCACATACAGTTACTCACACTCCTTGATTGAATTGAATTTCACGCATATGTGCGTTTATACAATTTGGCCAATTTTCAATAATAACAACACGTTGCGTGAAAACCCGAAATCAACACAAAAGTTGTCATAAAATATCATCCAAGCAAGAAAACTTCAGTTCGAAATAAATGGAAGACTAGCAGATGTCCTGTAAGGAGCTTGAAGTGAACTACAGACTTGAGACGTGGACTTAGACTACAGCTCAGATAAAACTATCTCTTGATAAAATTAACTTATTATTAAATAAAAAGTTAAATGTTTTCTTTGACACTTGTATTTTATTTACTAAAAGGTGTACAGTTTAAGAAAATTTCACAGCCTCAACGTGTCTGCCCGCTGCCAACAAGAATTCCACTTTATAGACGGGGTATTTAGGAAAAGGGGTTAGAGGGGGTTCAGACTTTCCCAGCTACAACTCAATTATGTTTTGGGACACACACATGACTTGACAGACAGCTAACAGCGTTTGCATTATGTTTGTTTTTTGCATTCTTTTTATATTTTTTATGATAAGTAGCCGCTGGCTATGAAAATCCTTTGAAACTCTCACACATCCAAAAAGTTTGCTTCAGGTTTTTTTTTTTTTGTGCTGTGTTGAAGACCAATCAACACCCACACATGGAAAGAAGCATTTTTGCGTTTGGCAAAATCACATTTTCCATCAATTTTCGTTCATGATTTGCGAAAATGCTCGTTCGATATCAGAATTGGGTTGGGACCATAAAAATACAGGACATCAGCAGGACGAAGCCGCTTAAAGCCAACGGTTGCGGCCATTCGGCTTGGTTGTTTTTAATACACGTCACATGTTTTGACGTGGTCAGGCTGATATCTTTTATACATATTTTTTTTTTAAATTTTATGGTAATGCTGCGAAATGTTTTTTATAAAAACATATTTTGTAACAGTCCGTCGCGAGTGAAACACCAGAAAAAGGGATAATAATATTGCAACACGTCAGCCCAGACCCATTCCAAATTTTATTGAAAATCATTTTACTTTGATGTTGTTTTTTGGTTCTTGGCATTCGGTTACTCCTTTTTGCATGTGTGCGTGTATATATATGTGTGTGTGTGTTTTAATAAATGCAAATAAAATATGTTTAAATTGCATTATTTAAAAAAAATTGCGTCGTTAATTTATATGCAAATACATTTTTGATAGCTAAAATGTCATTGGCCCCCCGTTTACCCCTCTCACCATGTTTGGCCAATTTTTTTGTTAATTTTTTTTTTGTACGTATTTAAATTTTATGTCATATAAACTTTTTTGCGGTTACCTTTTAGCTCGACGGCTGGCCCATTAATTTTGATAGTTGCGCCATGGCACATGAGAGATATCCTTTGATGGACGCGTGAAGGGGCGAGTGGAAGGAGTGTTGCGGGGAGAGGAGGCACATCCTTTTTTTTTAGCTTCGTTTTCAGTTGTCATGGCAGCCTCGTTTTTATTATACATAATTTTATTAGTTGCATTTCATTAAATTGCAGATTGCACGCAATTTAATATTTACAGTTGATTGACCTCAATTCTAATTAAACGCAAATATTTGGATAATTAAATGACAGAAATTAGCAGCGTGAATGATTCGAATAATGCCCTAAGAGGGGGTGAAAAACTGACAATTCGCATTTAATTTCTTTATTTATAAACAGAGTTAATTATTGTAGATTTAACAAAAGAGAAAAAACTTGATTTCTTTTGGGAAATGTATTTTGGCGTTGATAAACCATTCAGTGTTTGTCCCGTATTTGATTAAATCTTTTTTTGAAAACAGATAATTTGTTTTTTTTTTTTCGATATAACACAGAAAACATCTAATATCAAAATGAACTTATTAACCGATACAATTAAAGCATAATTTATGTATCAGAAGCAAAAAAAAAATGTTAACACAATTTCCATTTCAAATTCATCAATGTTATCACAGCCACTTTTGCTTCTAAAAATTGCACACTTTACGGCAATATTTTGTCTGGTATTCAAAATGCAGTTGAGACCAAATCCCTTTACTGTCTAATTCAGTTTTAATTAACAAATCGCAGCCAGGCCAACCAACCGAAATGCCAAACCAGAAACTTTGTTAGCAATGAAAAGAAATTCAATTAAGCTTATTTGAGCGTTAAAAGCCAATCATGTCATGGGCCGTCCAAAAGCACAATGCCACAAAACAGAGCAAAACCGAGCAGAACAGAACAGAGAAAATCAGAGAATGGAAACGACTCGGGCAGAGTCCATTTGTGAGGGATTCATACTCATCGCTCTGAGGAGTGGGCTCTAGGCTGGAATGGGGCGACAGTTTCACGAAAGGGTTGCAAAAGGTGTCGGCTGCCTCAACACATTATTGCAGTTGCAGTTGCAGCTGCAACTGAAATTCGTGACTTGAAGCGACATTAAGCTAGGGGATTTAGTATGGCCAAAGGCATTTTCAGATGCCTTTCCTTTAATTGCACCCTCAAAGTCAGCTTCACATTTGAACATATATGTACACTGAAAAAATATCGACCTCAATTACAGAATTTAATTTACTATATTGCTGACGTAATAAGATGTTAAAACTTAAAGTTGTTTGTTTGTTTGTCTTAAAATCGTGGTTTTTTTTTCTTGATTCTAGTATATGTCATAAAATAAAAAATAAGTATATATTTTATATGTACACAAATTTTTATTACTTTTATATACAATATATATTTATTTTTATGTGATTTATATAAATATCTTAAATGGACTATAAATTCATTCAATTTTATTTTGAAAATCTTATGATTTTCTTGATTTTATAAGGAAAACTGAATTTTAATTTTTTAAGCTTAAAAAAGAATATTTTATATTTTTTTATATTTGATATTATATTTTTATATAATATTTTTTATATTTTATATCAAGCGAACAAAATGTTCAAAAATAAAAAATTTTTTCTAATCTTTTTCTATCGCAAATTTAGATAATATATTTATAAAGACTTTACATTTTTGATGTGATTTTTTGTTGAGTGTATTTATGCCTCTACGTATACATATGTAAGTAAATATCATTGGATGAAATTACAGGATGATTTGCATTTTGCATTTGGCCATTTCGGCAACTAGTCCCGTTTTTGCATACCAATTAATTAGATGCGAATGCAATTTTAATTACAGTCGCGATGCATTTGCCAAATTGCGAAATGCACTCCTCTCTCTCTCTCTCCCTCTCTCTGCTTCCCTCGACAGTTGGCGACAGATCTGGAATTTATGGCTTAGTGGAATCGACAAAGTTGAGAACTGGAGGCAACTGTACAACACCTCTTTGCATTTTGTTGTGTTTTGTTATTGTTGTTGTTCCGATTTGGTAGCCTTGATTGATCGCCACCATTCCCATTCCCATTCCCATTCCCCTTTCCCCATTCCCCGTCACATCAGCATCGTCATCGTCATCGCCATCGTCATTTACCCATACGTCAGTCAGTCAGTGAGTCGTAAATGTAAGCAAACATGATGGTGGTCACGTGGCGGCCATGTAAGCTCCGAGGAGGACACGTGTTGGGCAACGCCGCCTCTTGTGTCTTCAACAATTTTTGAAGTGCCCGCTTTTTAGCTGGGGGTTCGGGATTGGGCTTTAGCCCAACTGACGAGTGATGAGTGGGTTGAGTCTTTTTTAGCTTGTGTCTTTCCCGTGACTTCTTCAGTTGTTGTTGTTGTTTTTTTTAGTTGCCGTGTGTCGCCGGCGCTAAACCCAAAAGTATGATTTGATTTTCGATTTTTTTTTTTTTGTTGGTAAGCCCATTAACGCATGTTTTCACTCATCAACGCTTGGCTAAGTGTTTTATCTTGTGTGGAACGAGGGAGGAAGCTATATGCAGAAGGTGCTACAATAATATTTTGATTAATAGTGTGACTAACAATGATGGTGGGAGGGGGAAAACCTTCCTACCTTTATTTTCTCTTAACTTATATTTTGAAAATCTTCGTTAGTAGTTCTTAGCAACTATTTAATATTGTACAAAAATTTAACACTTAAAATTCAAATAAATGGTTAACTTAAAATTTTAATTTGCATTGTGTTTTAAAATAAAAGCCATTTGTGTTTTTAAAATCTATTTCTAGATCTTATTTTGTGCAACTCAGGTTATATGTTTTTTAAATGTACAATATATATACAAATTTAACCTTATTATTATATATATATATATACATAATATCAAAAGTTTAATAATAGAAAATCAAAAATTTAAGACAGTTCTCATAGTAAAGTATAATATACAAGATAATAAGCTTATCTAATCAAAAAGGCTATGAATTACAAATAATACACATATTTTTTTTTCGTTATAACTTCCTAATTAATGGGATTTAGTGATATATTTTATTAATTCAAATAATGATTATTTACTGTGACCGTAAATATTTATGTATATATTATTAACTCATATACTTTTTGACTTTTTATCTCTCACTTTCTTTTTTATTTAGTCAATCTTTAATCGAGCTATTATCAGTCCACAAAAGCTACGCCCGGCATAGACCACTTCAGTTAACATACAATAACCCCATGGGGAGAGCACTTTATAGCCTACCCTTTACAAGATTCACAAATGACTTCATTTTCTAATTTCCAATTGAGATATTGCATAAATTTTAATAGAAAACGTGGCAAGGATAACAATATTGCCTCCTCTGCCTCTTGGCACTCGCATATGCATGGCTGATCTTAGCTCTCTTCAAATGTGAAAACCAAATTCTCAAATTTGAAATACCAAGCAAAATGCAAGAATGCGGCATACGCACAAAAGCCAACAAACAATTGCCAACATTTAGACGAATACACACACTCTGTGAGTCCAAACACAAATTCGTCAAAAATCAAAATCGAATCAAAGAAAAAAAAATGGGAATAGAATAGAAGAAGAGGGTTGAGGCGGGACTTGGCAGCAGGACTGACTTTCACACCCTGAGGCGCATTAGCCGCGCACGCGTCACATTCTAAAAAGCAAAAGTAGAAACAATCATAGCCAAAAGCCTTACAAATAGTGGCAACAATAACAAACAGCAAATTGCCCGAATCTATGCAGGACGTGTGTCTGGCAGGACCAAAAGGACGCGGCGCCTGCCACTGTTTGCACAAAAGTTTGCTGCAACAATTATTACATTTGTTTAACTTTACCCAGGCACTCCGGGCAATTATTGTTGATGTTTTTGTTGTTGTTGTTCTTGTTGTTGTCGCTGAGTTTATTTAAGAAAAACGCTCTCACAGCCGGCCTGCAAGCGAATTGCGGCTAGAAAGGCTTGTGCCAAAATCCTTTGCGTGTGCCGAGTCTTGTTTTAATTGCTTCAAAAATTGCTCATTCGCTTGATTGCGCCTTAAAGAAGTCGCGGCTGCCACATCCTGTTGCTGTACTCGCAGGATGTGCGCCCTGTTGCTGCTGCCGGCACTCATCACATTCTAGTTGTTGTTGTTGTTGTTGTTGTCGAGCTTTGTTTTAACAATTGTTGAAGCTGTTCGACAGCCGCAACGACGGCCACTGTTCAAACATTTCACAACCAGAATGTGGTAAAGGAAACTTGAGTTGTGGTGGCTTTTTCAGAGCCCTCAACTAGATATGCTTAGCCATTATACTAATTTATCGGTGTGCGAACAGTGTTCACATTAAAACCTGCCAAGTAGCCCATAAATCAGCTGCATATGAACCATAAATCATTTAGTCCATAGACACATGTTTAACTAAAAACACCTGATCCAGGCAAGGGTAACAAATAAAAGCGATTCTTTATATTTTATACCCTTTAATCTACTAAGCATACATTTTATTCAAAGAGAACCAACACACATAACTTAGATAGAGAGAGAGAGACTAGTTCAACAATATTTTATTTAATGTATTTATTATTAATTTATTCATACTTACTTTTTTTATTTTAATAAATTGTAGAACATGTCAGACTTGGAAGAGTGACTTGGTATCGCCTAGTCCAGCATATGCAAAACACAACAACAAAAATAGACCAAAACCCCAAAAGCCGCAAAAACCAAAATTGACTACCAAAATCTGGTACTAGCCTGTTCTAATTGATTTATGAGGGTTTTTTTTTTTGTGTAACCCAACTCGGCAAGCAAAATGAGCCACGAAGCCAAAAAACCAACTATTGTTTTCAGTTTGCAGAACTCTTTTTAGATATTTCGCTGGACGCATGAAATTAAGCCAAATAAATGATTTACGCAAATAAATTGAAATTTATTGAGTTCAGCAAAATATACGTGGTGGCATATTTTTATACATATATATTCCTATAATTCCAGCAGCTCTCTGGCCTGTTTTTTGGGCCGACAGCTTGTGAAATGTTTGTAAATTTGCATTTCGCATTGCATACTTTTTTGGGGTAGCAGCAGAGAATCACACATATTGCGGCGGATTTTAATTAAGCGCAAAAGGCAACAAAAAAGGGTATCCGCTCCCGCATACGTAACAGGATTAATGCACTGTCCTTCAGTCCAAAAGTCCCGATATGTCCCTGTGTGTCCTGGCATCTGGCGCAGCGGCAGCTTTCCATTTGATTTGCATTGCATTTAATGAAACATTATTTTCGAATTTGTCTGTTTAATCGTGTGACAATTGGTCCTCTGCAAATAAATCAAAGGCGTTTTGCAACAATCTCCCATTTCAGATTTTTTTTTTTTGAATGGCCTCTCCTTGAATACCCTTGCAGAAATTAAACAAACATTTAAAGTTTAACATGTTGTACAAAGACTAATTTAAATGCTTTTAAATTGGTTATTAATTTATTTATTTTTAATAAGATTTTCAATTTATGAATTCAATTAAAAAACATTTCCAGTAACAGTCATCCGATAATAGGGTATTTACTCTTCGATAACTTAAATATTTGACATTTCTCCAACCTATTTTTGTTTTTTGCATTTGCAATCAGCTTGTGTTTAATGATTGGTAAGCTTTGCAATTAGGAAATTAGTTTGATTTTTAATTAACATGTGGTTTTGGTTATTCGTTTTTGTTTTGATTTTCCCTGTTTTTTATGAACTTGTTTTTGTTGCTGTTGCCATTGCTGCGGTTGTTGTTTTTGTTGTTGCCGCTTGTGAAAATTGCCACGCAAATCATTTAATGCGTTTTTGTGGTTAGAATTGTTTTTTGTGTGGCCGTTGGCCAAGTCCAGATTTGCATTTAATGAGCTTCTAAGTGGATTTTAATTTAATTAATTAAACAATTTTTTTTTAGAGAAGCTAACTTAGTTTAAAACATTTGCGCTCTTTGCTTGAATGCAGTTTACATTAAATACTGCAAACAATGAAATGGATCCTGCAATTGAAAAGGAATGCCAATATATATATATCAAATATTTATAGATAGCACATAAATTTCAGAATTAATATAAAATATTGATTATGATATGATATCGTCTATGTTATGTTATCATCAATATTGTGTGTTGACTGATTGTAACTTAGTTATTATTTTTATTTAGTGTGTAAAAGTTAATAGTTAAGTCAGTAGTTAATGTAAAATGTTCAAACAATTTTTAAAGAATTTGGGAAACCGAACAAGAAATTAATCACTCCAAACATTAAGAAGGGAGTGCAATAGAGACATAAGATAACATATAAAACAGTGAGAGAAGAAACTAATAGTTTGAAATAAATCAGAAAACATTTACTCATATTCAAATGACATTCTGTATTTGCCTTAAAACCACAACAAAGCTCGCGGCACCAAATAAATAAATGGATAAACTTACCTTTAATATAAAAAAAAATCAGTCAGGTAATTCCGCACAATGAGAAAAATGAAAAATGAGAAAAACACGAATAACTAAAGAGTTTGCTGTGGCAACTATTAAACAAAATGCGAGTATTAATTTAAATAATTGTTTGCACCAAAAAGTGATAAGTGTCTACAAAAATTAATTTAAAATAATAATTTAAAAGCTAAAGCTCAACGAATAATTCAAAAACAAACAGACAGACGGACATCCCCAAATGGACACTTTTCGTATTGGTAAAGCACCTTCAGAGATTTTCTAATTATATAACTAAATTACATATTTATAATTATTAGATATATTTATTTTTATGATTTCTTCAACAAATTAGCCTACTATTAGCGGAAGATTAGTTTGTTCGATATGAATATAACATTGGCTCAACTGAATAGGTTAATTATCATTAAATTACAACAAAACAAGTTATCATTTTGAAAGCCATAAAGAGTCATGTAACTTTAAATATTCTGTTTTGGCATGGACATTTCAGATTGCACTTTAAGCTGCTTCTCTCCTTTGGGATTGTCTCATCTTTGAGATCTCCTCCACTCACCTTGAGCTGTGCTCCGCTTATAAATTACAACTAATCTATTTTTTAGACGCCTTTTCTATGCCACAAATCCGTTTAGTGAGTGCATTTAATTAAATCAGCGACGCATTTAACTCGCTCGTTGCGCAGAAAAAGCCAAAATCTAATTAGCTTTTAGCCTGGCTCGGAGCAACTAATTACAGCAGAGCGCAGCTCAGCGCAGGAGGCGACTTTCATGTTTGATCCCTGTACAAATTAACAAATTGTATACGTTTATTAAGAGCAAAGCAAACGGAAACAACACAAAGAGAAAAACCACAAAAAAACAACAACAACAGCAAAAAAAAAATGGAATGAAAATGAGAAAAAATTGCAAACGTCATCGAAAACAAACCCCGACGCGACGCCTCGCGCTGCACTCAAGTGGCTTTATCAGTGGCAACCGCAGCTCTCTGCCACGATACGCCAGTCCGCCACTAATATCCTTTAGAATTTGTTGCTGTTGTGGCTGGTTTTTTTTTTTTCTTTTTTCATCACATTTTCGTTTTTGGAAAAAAGCAAAACGGCGAATGAAAATTGCATTCAATTGAGCGCATTTATTGTTTGAATTAAGTCATGAGGAAAATTCCATTAGGATGGCAGTGAAACTGCACTCGAGGATACGTTCCAAACAGCTTGGGTGGGTGGTTGTGCGAATGTCTGATGATGGCTGGGCGTGTTGCAGCACAGCAGCAGCAGCAGCAGCAGCAGCCGTAGCAGTGGCAGACACATGTGGCGCATTAGGCGAGAGACGTGCAGCTTCGACTTTGCTGCCAAGTGGCTCAGCGAAAGCGTTAAATGGGATTTGATGCAATGCATGTTTCGATGTTGTATGTTGTATGTTGTAGGTTGTACGAAATGAGCGGCTCAGCTTTGTGCTTCTATTGTTTCTCTGGCTGCGGCTGTGCAATCAGCAATATACATATTATGTATGAAGCTACCCCAAACCCAAATGCCACAAGTCGTTGCCCCCAGCTGCCCACCTGCAGCATGTTGTTCTGCTTATGATTGACAGCTGTGAACGCTGCATTTGAGTCGCATGAAATTGAAAGGCAACAAAAAATGCAGCGTTTTGATTGAGTCCTTTGGCTGCAAATCAAGCAAACAAATCACAACTCGACAGACCCTGCAGATACCCCGTAAAATGCACATAAAGTGTAGCAAATATCAGATTTATAAAAAACATTTAATATCAATGACTAATCAATTGTGTTACAATTTCCCCTTCAATTTGATCTGTCTAATTGGCTTATTTTTATTTGTTTTTGTTTTTTTTCAAAATTAATACTTAATCAATTTTTTTAAATACAAACAGAGACCAATTTGAATATTAGAAAGGATTTTATTTTATTTTGTTTTCAGCATTCAATTACTATTTAACTTATAATATAATTGTATATAAAAATATATCATTTACAATCTACATTGTCTACAGTCAATCAAGAAAATAACATATATTGAAGTTGAAATCGAGTTTGACTTTTATCAGGCACAGGTGCAATACTGGAGCAGTGAAATACAACATTTAATTGCGACAATAAATGACAAACTTAATTTATTTGTTCATAAATATTAGTGAATTATTTGCGTATTATTTCATAATTTATTTGTTTGTAAGATAAGTTTGGCTGTTTGTTCGACATTTCCATGTGTCATGTTGCACTTGTGCAGCCAATATGCCCCTTTGACTGCGAGTCATGAAAAGAATGAGTCCTTTGAATGTTTTGATTGGTTTTTCCATGCATGGGTTTATTAATTTTTCGAGCACAGCCTTTGGACGACTTGCTAATTAGGCATAGAAAGGCAAAGACCACAAAGACCATATTGAAAAGGGAGAATGAGAGGTCCTGTAACTGAGCTGGCATCGATGCTGTGTGTTTTGTAGTCCTTTATTCAACTTTGCTGCTGACACTTTAATTAATTTCTGAGGCTACAAAAAGCACTCGAATTGCATTTATACATCTTGTTGCAAGCAAGTGGAAGCAGCAGCTGAGACGTAGATAAAAGAGTTGCAGTTGACCAAACTGCAAATTAAAACTGCAAAACGTAAAAGTGTAGCTAACAGCTCGATATCAACTCGGACTCTAAATGCTGGGCTCCAGATTTCGGGTTTCAGGTTGCTGGTTACTAAGTCCAACATCCAAACCACATTGCACATTGACATTGTTTGCCATACACTTCATTTATTTGGAATTAGAGCGAGCGGCACTCGCAATGCACTCAACGCCAACTGGCAACGAATTTGAATCCTTTATGAAGCGTAGCACAAACAACACACACACACACACCACACACACAGGGGGTAAGCACACACATGGCCATGCATTTATCTAATACTGATGCAGTCCGAAAAGTAGCCTCAACTTTTACCGCACAACTCAAATGTGCGCAAAACAGTGTTGGCTACTTTTTGTCAGTGAAATAACAAATGCAAATAAACCAAATTATAAAAGCCAAATACTTTAATTAAAAGCTAGAAAAATCGAAATGTATAAAAACATTAGGGCAGATTTGTTTCTTAAATTTCTTATTATTAATATTTAATTAGGCATTTTTTTTAGGTTGTGGCATCCAAATGAAAAACAAAGTTCTTCTTTAAAAATTAAGCAAATTGTCAACAGAATTGTTTTGAATTTATCAATTATTACGCTTTTTGGTTTTTTTTGTCTCTTCAACTTTTGATTCTGAATATTTTCCGATTAAGTGTTTTCTTGATTTTTGCGTTAAAAATGCCAGATCAATTGAACCATTCAAATATAATGCCTTACCAAATCAATTAGATAGTCAAAATTTGAAAAATATTATTTATCTATTTTAAATTTTCATCAAAAAATATATCACTAATTTTTACAGTACACAATTTTTTTACACAAAAAAAATTCGACTTTCCATACAAAAATATTATCACATTGAATTTTGGACATAATATTTAAATATTATATGCAAATTCTGAATTTAGTCCAGTTGACTTGCCTCATGACAATATTACATAAATCAAAATATAATATTAAAGACAAAATGAACACTTAGAAAAAAGCTTTTTTGGCTGACAGAAAAAAAGCTAAATGGTCAACACTATGTGCAGCAGACCAAAAACCATTGATTGTCATCGAATAGGAGCGGTTCGGACGAAGGCGTAAGTAAAAAAGCAGCTTCAGCGTTATGCTCCTGCCAGCTCCAGCTCCTGCTCCAACTCCAGCTTTAGCTCCTGCTGGCCAGCTTAATAGTCAAAGTGTCCAGCTGCAGACTCTGTTCTGTTCTGTGTTATGTGTCCTTTGTCCTCTCCTGCCACACTGCCATAAAACCCAATCCGAATCGGACTGCCTTCTGCATTTGGCAGACGTTCGTGTCTATCCACAGAGTTTACGTGTTTTTGTACATTTGTTACGCTACACGTAATGCAATGAGTATGCGTGATTGTGTGTGTGTGTGCATGTGTGGTGCATAGCTCGTCCATGCCACGTCACGCTACACTTGATAAATCTCTAATGCCACTTTGGGTGCTCCAACCGCACTACCCCCACTTGAGTGGCTACCCCAACCCGAGTTTGCTGAGCATTTGTAAATTTCTGTTGCCATGCTCCACCTCTGTCCTCTGTCCTGTGTCCTGTGTCGACTCCAGCTGCCTGGTTCGATTATTAAAGGTCATATAATATTTGGTCCCTCAGGTGTTATTGTTGATGCACACACATTTTGGCCAGTGTTTAATCAAAGGTAATTAGACTATTCTTGTTCGAAATCCGAAAATGCTTGCAGCACTTTCGTAAACTGAAACTATATATCTGGTAGATAGTGGTAAATATATATATGTTCGCATATCTGTTGTATTTACTGCTGATACTACCAATTTGACCGTGTCCTTTGGCACATCTAATGAGCTTTGCTGGCCAGTCTCCAACTGCTACCAAAGCCACTTAAACAAAACAGGCAACGTTCCCGGCCTAATTCCTTAATTAAAATCGAAGCCTGCTCGATGGCGCCAAATGGCAATTGTGGCAAGGGGCTGTTCCAAATGGAGTAGTGGAGGGTTCAATGCAAAATCCATTGACTGATTGCAATATTTCACTTTTAAGTCACGCGTACACAGCCAAACAAACAAACAAACCGGGCCAGCAACAGCCGAACATGGCCAACACGGCGACTTAATTTGTATGTACAAGTCCGATGGAGGGTGAGTGGTGTAGGGTGTGTGTTGTGGGTGTGGGGTGTGTGTGTGTGTGTGGCAAGGTTTTATTAAAAAGGAGACAGCCGCAAAGCAAAATCAGTGCAACAAAGTTACATTTTAAAATGAAATTCACGCCAGAGCACTTGACCAGAGCAGGAACCGGCCAAATGGACAAAGGATGGTCCAGCATCTTGTTGTGCCAAATGATGCCACATGAACTTACATAGAGGTGGGGGGTTGGTGTGTTGAGGCAGGTGTAGAGGCAGCTCTGACTGTGGCCGAAACTCGTCGCGCTTTGTCATAATAAATTAACAAATTTGTCTGCACACACTCGATATTCATGCGGCGCTGACAGCCAACAGGAGTCGCCATCCACCTGTGTCCACATCTGCGAGTGGGCAACTGCTGCTGTCCATTTGGTTGCTGCCAATCATGTCGGATTAATAACAACACACACAAGCACACACACACACAACGACACACAACGACACACGCCCAGATAGATAGTCCAAACCAAATTCATGCATTCAAGCAAATGTTGCCACTGACTGACGCAGCTGTGCAGCTGGACAATGGTTGCTGTTTCTCCTTCAACTGCTCCTCCTACTCCTCCTCCTTCTGCTCCTTCTTCTGTTTCTGCTTGTGTGCTTGTGGCTGGCTACTAAATGACGCGTCGCATGTTGCCATTTGCCGAGTGCCGCCCGTCAGTGCATTACGTGGCAGTTCGACTCTGTCTCTGCCACTGCCACTGCCACTGCCTCTGCCTCTCTGCCACACCACTCTTATCTGGGTTTTAATTGTAACGGGCACCCAAGTCGCACAGTCGCATGTGGCGAGTGCATTTGCGTAGTATATGCCACACACTTCCAACCCAATCCCAGCCCTTTCGGACAATGTCTGTCAATATTTTGCGTATTTCATTGTTGCAGCCAGTTACCGTTGCATTTGTTATTGTTGTTGTTGCTGTTGCTGTGCGAGATTTATGCTCGTTTCCCGCACGTTGTGACCAGCTCCACTCCTTGCCCCTTGCCCCTTGCCACTGGCCACTGGCCAAGTAACCGCAACATGTTGCAGGATGCGCGCTCAACACCCAAATGTAAACCATAGCAGCACCAAGAGACCAAACCAAACCAACCTGTGGCCATTGAGCACATTCCTCAATGCTTAAACGCTGACCGGCAACATTCCACGAGCACTTTATAAAATACCCTTTACAATAATATGCAAAGTGGATGCATTTCATAAGGGAAGATAAATAAGAAGTCAAAAGATATTCGCAGCTGTGTTTGGTATATTTTTACCCATGCTACAGGCCAATTTTACTGAAGACGAATAATTGCATTATTCATAGAAATACTTCTCCCAGAAGTACGCTTAAAAATAATAATAATAAATTAAATAAGTTGTAATTTAATTTAACTACAACAAACCAATTTTATTATTAATATTAATATTATTAATATTACTAAAAATGATAATACTCTAGTGCTTTTTAAATTTAAATAAAATTGTAAATCCCAATCTGACAAAAATTGGTTAATCGTTATTAGAAGTATACATTTTAGTTAGATTGGATTGGAAAATAATTTAAATTAATAAATTTCGAACATGTACATTTATTTAAGTTTGACTTTATTTATTTCATTAAAGTGGATTTTATTTTTTGAAAGAGAAAAGCTTAAATATATATAACGATTTTATAGGAAGAATAATAAAATTTCTTTAAAGCGTAAATATCAGTTTAAGGTTACAAAGAAATGCAATAAAATAATTATCAAAAAATTTGAACTGAAAATAAATATAAAAAAAATATATTAAATATGTGGAATTAATCTGTGAAATGGTTCAACATATAATGAAAACGAAAAATATTCCAGCCTTATCAAAAATGTTGGATGTAAGTAAAAAGTTTTCTTTGATCGGGTTGGAATAACCCCATACTTTTTATATATATATTGACTTAACTCCCAGAATGAAGTTTCGACTTAACTGAAATAAACCTGTTAAATTTAAGAATGCACTTCTTTTATAATAAAATGCATTTTATATTTCCAAGTTATAGCGCAAATTGTAGTCGTTGACAGCCCTGCAAAAAGTGGACTTGTTTTGTTTTTAGAACATTTTTTGTACGTTTTCTTATCGGTTCTGTTTGTCCGACAATTTGGTCAGGCGTCAGCTTTGGCACCTGGTGACCATCACTTCCTGTTCCACCTAAACCCGAAAATCATCCAGAAGCTTTTGCTTTATTTTGGTATTTTGCTTGTGGCGACTCTCTTTTTTTGTTGTTGGTTATGTTTTATATGTCTCGTTGTCGATTTTTAGTTCTTTTTATTTGAATTTAATTTTGGCTTTGAAATTGGTGACATTCTCTTTGAGTGTGTTGCGGACACTTTGTTATTTTTGCCTATTGTTGTTGTGCGTATGTGTGTGTGTGTGTGTGTGTGTGTGTGTGTGTGTCTGTTGCATTCGAGGCACGAATTTGTATTGAAATTGAATTAGATTGGCCGAGCGAACGAACAGCAGCAGATTTGATTGCATTTCCTGGTTGCATGTTCGTTAGAATATTTATAGATTTTTGGGTTATTTTGGCATGTAATTTGATGAACTTGCTCGCGATGCATAAATTATGTACAAATTTCGATAAATTCAGGCACACCTGGCCTCCACTGAAAGCTTTGCCTAATTGTGTATTAGATTTGTACCAAATGGGGACAACAAAATATTTTATGGCTGGTATCAAATAATTTTCTACTAATCATATGAAGTATTAATATAATTGGTTGGTGGTATCAGGCTGCATTGCGGCTGAAATTTCAAATCTTCTTTTTGTGTTATATAATAATAGTTCGAGTTTTGATTTTACATACATACTTTGTTATTTGTAAGGTAAATAGTATTTATGTCATGGTAAATAGTAAAAATCAATATACAAGTAAAGCAATGTATTTTTAAAAATCGTTTCCTCGTTTAGTTATTTATACACTTTTGTTTCTGAAATCCAATACAATTTTTATTACGCACACTTTGAGAAATCTAATTAGGCATCTGGTTAAATTTTATGTCTAGCATTAAGTTATAAAAACTTTCAACAGCCAAGGCTTAAAAAAGAATTGTGACCCATGTCTAGTCCACAATTATGCAAATTTGTAGCAAACTGACAAATTTTACGACTGACTGACAAAATAGAAAAAACAGATATATAAAAAAATAAAATTGCACGAATTTTACGACTTTCTAATAGGCAAATTTGCAACTTTTTGCATAATTAGCCACAGTGTGAGGCGCGTCAAGGCTCGATTTTTGAGACTCGTAAAAATTGGCACGTGCAACGTTTGAAAAGCGGTTGGCAACAGCTGTCACAATGGGGGCAAGCAATTTTTGGCAATTGTGGCACGCAACGCGAGCCCTCGTCATAAATGTCCGCTGCCAGAAAGTGTGCATAAATATAATTCTAAAGTTAAATGAAATGATTAGTGACGGCTGACTGAGAAATTCCACTAGCTGCAGGCGCGATAAAAATGCAATAAAATCCGCGCCTGACAATAAAATCAAAATTACAAAGTCAGTTCGATTTTTGCAGGGTTGACGAGTTGTTGATTGAACAACTTGCGAAATATTTTCAAAAGGGGGTTGGTGCGGAACTTACAGATGCACCGTGTAGTGTAGTCGATTGGGATTAAGGGATGCAAATTACAGGTTAAATTTGGCAGTCAGCCATCACATGAGAATATGTATGCAGATTTTCGACCTTTAGATGCCTTTAGCAGCAACTTTAGCAGTGTCGCATTTTCCACTTTATTAATTCGCCAATTGACAGACTTATTGCAAATTGAAAACAAAAGCGCGAACAACAAGGAAAACAACCAAAAACCTATCTGGAATCGAGATTCGTTCTGCTCGCTGCGCCCAGAGCTATGCAATAAAAATCAAGCCCGAAACGAATTTGTGCAATCAGCTGGAAATTATTTACATGTTTATACGAAATTGAAACAACAAACAATACACACACTCACACACACACGCATATACAGTGTCAACCCGCATTCGACATATGCAATTTCGTCCTTTGTCCTTGCCGTGTGTACAACTCAATAAAAGGCGCAAATTTACATAGAAACTACGCGTTCAGCATCCACTCATAAATTCCGCAATTAATGATGCAAAAAGTGCGAAAAGAATTTGTGCACAATTTGCATTGAGTGCTGCCTCTAAGGATATGTGTGTGTGTGTATGTTGTGTGTATGTTGTGTGTGTGCATATGTTTCGGGCATACTTAAATAATGCTTCGGATGTGGTCCTTGCCTAGTTGGCGTTCAAGTTAAGTGCCGAACTCGAGTTGCTTGGATTCTTCGAAAGGGTTGCAAGCACCTAAAATATTGCAATCTATTTTTATGGCTTATGTTGAACTCTATTTATTCCATTAAATATCTTTCACGTGATTTTATTTTCGCTGATTTTGTTTTATCTTGGCTTCTTAAATTATTTCAATGTATAACCAGATTTATTATGTCCATCAGTGTTATTACTTTCGTTTTCATTTAAAATTTCAATCCATTTAATCACTTCTAATTTTAAATAACATCCTTTTAATTTAGTTTTGAAGTTTGTATATTGTTTTGAGTTAACATTATTTTTAAACAAAGCATTTATCATTTTAATACTGCGTGTTTAATTTTATCATCTTTATTAGTAATTTAAGATTTAATTTGAATTATTACTTTAAGTTTAATTTTATTTCATGTTTAATTTTGTACTTAATTAAAAATCTTTCAAAAATTTGTAGACTATTTAGTCCATCCAAAATTAATTTTTTTATTATTCATCATGTTTTTTAATTTATTTTTTTTTAAATACTATCGTAGTAAAAATATTTGCACATTTACAAATATCTATAAAGATTCAATATTTATAAAATATAAATTTATTATTTTTTAATATAATTTTCAATTTTTTCTCAAACTTAAAGTATTTGCAACCTATTTAACTTCTGCGTAAACACTGTTGACACTTATTATTTTATTATTTTTAAGCACATTTATCAAATAATTTTTTTTGTACTATTTGTAACCTTAAAGAGCATTTGAAGTTTGAACAGTTTTCAAGAGAACTCGACTTGCTCCTCGCTGGTGGCTGTTCAGGCGCTGATTTATGCCGAGACAATATGTGTGGCTGGCCAAAGAGGAGAATATTTAGCGGTGCTGGCCAAGAGAGCCGAACAGGAAGTGCAGCATCAATTCAGGCAATATACGAGCGCTGTGTCCTCCACTGCTCCCGGTCATGGCGAAAATAATTTGAATGAAAAGTCCATTATGGCTTCCTGTGTGCCGGCGAAGACCAAGCGACGCCATCGGCGACGATGAACGTCTTTGCCAGGCGCCAGCATTCACAGTGATTCACAGTGACCGCAGCGGAGGGTCTGAGTGGGAGTTGGAGTTGCAGGTTGCGAGTTGGGGGATTGGTATATTTGTGGCACAGAGTGTGCAACTCTTCTACAATGCTCACATTGCTGTAGCCATTGCTTAAGTGCACTTTACACATTCTTTTATTGTGCCGCCTTTGAACACATAAATTCAATTTGACCAAATTGTTTTTTATCATGTTTTATTCCTCTTTTATTCACATTTTTTGCTCTGCAATTTATTTATATGCAATTTGCATAAATAATCACTTTTACACGCATGTCCTGCATATGCAAATGGCTGCCCCATGAAATGCGCATTAAGTTGCTTTAATTGCATTCAATTATGCAGCGCTCCGATGTGTGGCAAGAGTTGCGGTTCGAATCAAAAGCACTGCTGCTTCCCTGATAAGACTTTAGTGGCGCCTTGCTCAAAACTTTGGCGCTTCACTTAATTGCAGTCATTAAATTTATGCAGCTTGCCATGTTATCATCATAATGCGAATGTCGCCCGTTGGCAGGCAGGTGCATGTAATGCCCCAAAAGTGCGGCAGCCGTTGCCACGCTGCGTATGCGTAACTTACACGTATCCCCAATCTCCAACTCTGTCCCCCTTCTCTCTCTTTCGTGCTATAAGTATACACACAATCTCAGAACACACACGCACATCCACAATGCACACTCGAATAATTTCAACGCGGATTATACTAATTAGGCGCGCCAAAAGGAGAGGCTATTCAGCTGGCCATGGAAGCCCCACAACTGTCCCTAAGTCGCAACACTCCTCTTCCACTTGGACACACCCCCTCTCTCTCTCTCTACTGCAATGGTCTGCTCGCTCCTCTGCAAATTCAAATTCATTATCGACTCTGAACAGCGCACAATGGTCAAATTCAAATTTCTAAATCTTTCAAATGGGCAACGTATCTCATATTTGCAGGTTTCTATATAATTCGACTGTTAAAAACCGATTCCCTATTTTCTAGTAATTCCTTTTCCGTATTATTGCCTCTTAAATCCATAGAAGTACTTTATTTAATATATTAAATAAGTGAAGATAAACAATATATTTTTATTTTTATTTTCAAAAATAGAAGAATAAAAGTTTTTGTTAAGCCCAAAATAATTCGCTCAAGTCAAAATATTCCGGTGTTATAGTTGTTGATAACTAGAATTGAGTTCGAACACTCAGAAATTGTATGCTTATAGGATTAAATTTGTGTCAGGACAATCTTACATGTTTAATAATAATATTGAATTGCTTGGGAATTTTATTTTAAATTTAATTTAATTTATTTACTTTAAGTGAAACATATAAGTCAACAATTGAAAAATATTGGATTGAATGGCAATTATAAAATTAAAATTACAGAATAATAAAGTAAATGAGAATAAATAAACTAAATTAATTTAAAAAAAAAATAAACATTAGTACTAGTAAAAAAAAAGATGGAAAGAGAGAGAGAGGCAAAAATGATAAGTTAAAAAAAGTAAGGAAGAGAAAAGAAAAGTTTTAAGAAGTTGGTTGTAATAATAATAATGATGTTATTTAATATATTAATAATGAATTTCGGTAATAAAACGTTCATTAATAATCTAATGTACTCAGTTACCAATAGTCATTTATAATATATAATATTATAATCTTATAATATTATTTTTTTATTGTAAAACTTTCTATTGGGAACTGAAAGGTTATTCCACATTGATTTGTCAACTGACATTTTTATTGCATTCGGATAAAAATTAATGAAATATATGTGAATATATTTATGTATATATAATAAATATTAACACGATATAAACACCTTCATCTAGCTGCTTGGCCCACTGTTTAGTTTCTTAGCCAAGCGATGAAGATGTGTTGGTGGTTTTGGGGTGATTTATTCTATTGCCACGAATGTTGTTGCTGGCGCCGTCAATTCGGCTTAAACAAATCATTTATATGCAGCGTTTGCAATTATTTGCACTTAATTGTGTGTTAAGTGCCCTGCCAGAAATGCCTTCGCTGTTGTTGCACTGCCTGCCGCATACCCTGCCCCTCCCCCTCCCCTTGCCAATGTCCCGGCAACACTGGAGTAGATGTCAGTGCAGCGGAAGCGGTGCCCGTTGATTGATATCGCATTCAGGCGTGCTGAAAATTATTTGCATTGATAATTCGCTGATTAATGTTTGCCACCAACGACGAGAGTTGGTCAGCCGACGTGTCGCGATATTGGTTTGCCTCGTGTTGCATCCTGTTGTGCCCTCATGTGTGCAGTTGTGTGTGTGTTGCGTAATATTGATGTGTTGCCTGTCCACTGCTTATTTGCGGGCTGTTTATTCGATTGTCTGAGGTTTTTGCATTAATGCTGTAAACAATTAAGTGAAGCGTATTAAGTCGGATTTGGGGCCGACTAACTAATTTATGAATCCAACAGTGAATGGACCGCAACTCAGTTTATGTGTGAAAATTGCATTATTATTAAAGCTTTTATTAACTGGCTTAACTTCGAGTTTTCCAATACTCGCAACTCAAAGCACTTGGTAACTTTGCATTGCAGAAACCATCGAACATCATTAGAAAAACATCATTAATATTTAAATCTCTTACTAAAGCATTTGCAGACTCACTGCTTGTCTGTCACCACACAAGAGTGTTATACACTCACAAAAAAAACTATAAAATTGTTATTGTTTATACAATTTGTTTCTAAATATACGAAAGATTTTCTTATTTTATTCCGATACTTATTTGTTAATAATATAAATCGTTTTCAAATTAAATTATTGTTATTTATAAACTAATTTGTCTCTATATATGAAAACCACTAATGCTTAATAATAAAGTAAGTAACAAAAAATTCGCAATGCAAAAAATTGTATATTAATTAAAATGCTTTTAGAAAGAGACAGCTTTTCATTTTTATAAATATGCTTTCTGAATAATAATGCTTATTGTAATTTTTTTTTCAAAATTCCGTTCGATTTTTCTGAGTGTCTGAAAACCAGAGAAGCCTTTTGAGCATTAGCAAAGCAAACAAAAACATCCTGCCGAGAAGTTCCCCCGAGAGATAAGTTCAATTGGCAACAGAGGAAATAAAAACAAGTTTGCTAATTTATTGCGTTTTAATTCATATGAAAAATGTGTGTGTTGCTTTCGTTTCCTTTAATGTCGTTAAGTAAATAATCAAATATGTGCACTTGAAAGGCAAACCTGGAACGGGCTCTATTTCTGCTTCCTTTGTCTGGCAGCCAAATGCACATGTGAACTTCATTTTGGCAAAACACAAATCTAATAAAGCTCCTTTCACAGCAGGAATTATGTACATGGATATCATATCTCCTGGATAATTCTCTCTGTTTTGGCCGACAACATACATAAATTGGCTGTGCCATAAGAAAGAAATTATTTTTTATTCATGCATTAAATTGTTTTGACTCTCACTGATAATATCCGAGTTTTCTTTATGTTTATTATTATTTTTCCGTTTTTTTCCAGTCGCATTCTTTGCTTGCCGCATGCTAATCAAATTACATATTGCGCCGTGTAGTGTGTGTGTGTCTCATCTCCTCCTCTTCCGGCTGCCTTGTTGCTACCCTCGGCAGCTGAATCATTTCTCAGAGACTCACTGCGTCTGTGCTCCTGGCACCTTGGCATCAATATTCGTAATGCCCGCTCGCCTGCAGCGCAGTATCAAAAATAATTTGTTTGACAATAAAAGACGATAAACATTAAAATTATGTGCCAGAGATTTTGGCCAGGGCGCAGTCAGCCAAATCTGGAAGCCTTAAACATAAAAATGCTCTGGCGTTGTCAACGTGCTGCATATCCTTAATATGCCCCATCCCCCCAGTCTCAGGCGCTTTATGTTTATTATTGCCAGGAGCGCTCCTGGGGGTTGGTGCGAGGCAGATCTTCAATGATTAGTCCGCTAAACTCACTCGTAAATTTGTCAAATCGCGCAAGTCGTGCTAAAAAGAAGAAAAAAATGGAAAGTTATTTTTTGTACCCTGTCGAAAAGTATGTACAAATAATAATTAAATTTTATTTTTCATATATAAAAAAATATATGACATGTAAGTAGATTATTTAAATTAAGCTCTGAGTGTTATTAACAATTGTTTTTATACTTTATTTAGTTGTTCACTTTTAATAGTAACCAAATTAAATTGCGACTTGGACAATAAAATATATTAAAAAATACTCTTCAAAATGAATGCTTTCCTTAAAAAAAAAAAAATATATATAAAAGCATTACTATTATTTTTAATTATTATCTAATTAAATCCACTAAATATTTTGAGAGTAAAATTTAGTTCTTGACTGTAAAAAGTTTCTGGTTTCTGGCATATAAAAGATTTTGGAAATTAAGCTTTGCTTATTGATTATAATATTAATCAGTTTAAAGCAAATACTTTAAGATATTAAAACAACAAGAAAATTCAACTAGTAATGAACTTTTATCATTGATCATTGACATTTAAATTTTTTTTTCTACTTGCAGAGTATATTCAAGTCGTGCACTTTTAACTAGCGATTTATGGTCTGTTTTTTTTTGTACTTTTTTATCTGCCTTTGAATTTGCATTTGGCATTTTGTGAGAGTCCCTTGGGGCAGCTGACTTGGCCAGCATTTTATTTGATTATGAAATGAGATTTTTGCGTTGAAGGTGCGGTTCTCATTTCTAGCTTTTGCTTTTGAGTCTTACTCTTTTTCTCTTGCTCGCCGCTTCATTTATTGTTTAATATTTCTGCACAATTTTTGCTTGTTATTTTTGCACTTTGGCGCAAACATCAAAAAGCGCGTGAAAACTTTTGCTCAGCAGCGGAAAATATATTGCTTGAAAATTGCACTCAGCTTTTTTCTTGTAATGTTCATTTTTTGATATTTTTCATGTGTTTTGTTTTTGTTTTTTTCCCCATGTTGCTTTGACAATTGTTTGCGCTAACGAAGTCGCTTTGTTTTCTTGATGTTGTTGTTTTTTATTATTATTTTTTTTTATTTTTTATTCCCGATTCCCGCTTGTTACAACTTTTCAATTGTTTGGCTTCTGTCATTACCTTTGACATGGCCCTGCCAACTTGTTGTTGCCTTTTAACTGTCGCCGTCTTTTGTCTCTCGCGCCTTTGTCTCCCCTCAGCGGCGGCCCTTTGATCTGCCGCAGTAACAATTTTATTAATTGTAATGATGAGGCCGCCGTTGCATGCCGCAACAATAGCAACTCCCATTCGCTTCCGGGCTGCAACTAGGAGTGCAAAGATTCTGCTGCCCCCTTCCGCATCGAATCGTTAAATTTAATTGTATTCGCGAAGTGTTTAATAAATAAATAAAATAAATTTAATAAAAACATTCTTATCTATCAGTGTCAACTTTTAAGTTTACAGGTATACCAAAAATATAAAGTTCTTTGCTAAATAGTTATGCCGCCAAGGGTAACTCTATTTCTAAAAGTCTGCTAAAGACTTAATTCTAAATCTTAATTTAAATTCTTACAATTAAATTAAAAAAACTTACTTCTAAAATCCAATTTGCATTTTTATTATTTGAATAGTACTTGAGATATATATTTTCCACTCAAAATATAAATATAAAAAAGCTTATCTCTTTTATTTAAATAGTGTGTTGCTAAATTATCATTTTATTTTAACACAAGAAAAGTTTTCTAATTTTTAAGAGGATTTTCTAAATATTTTATGGTTTAATAATTGCTTAATTTTTTTTTAAGATTTTAAAACTAGAGAAATAAAAAGAAAACTTTGACTTTATTGAAAACTCGAGTATACTTTAAAATAATTTATTAATACATATACATTAAATAAAAAACTTTATGTCTTAGTTATAAATAAATTGCCAATACTTACAATAAGAAATTGAAAGAAAAAAAATGTTTTTATATTAACATTATAAACTGTACATCCCCAGAATTGTTATAAATTTCATAAATATTTTTATTTTAAAATTTTAATCAAAAAAAAAAATGTATATATATATATATCTAATTTAATTATACATATATTTATTAATCGTTTTCTTTTCTGTCGAATTTACTTTATTTGGCAATATATAATAAATAATTAACACTATTTCAGGTTTCTTTGCTCAAATATATGTATTTATTATACATGCCACAAAAAAGGGGCTCACTTTGAGCATTTTGTATAATAACACACTTCAGCCAAAAATCGTATGTTTAGTCAAAATAGACAATTGACATACATTTAGATGGTTCAAAATGCACACATGCAGCAACCAAAGAACACTGTAAAGCCGATGAACACGAATGCAACTTCACCTTGACCCAAATACGGAGTTCCACTCGGGTGAAATGGAAACAAAATAGAAATAAAGGATAAGCCTTTGTGCCTAGATCCTCGTTCAGGGACTCTGTTGCAGTGGAAACGTGCCAAGAGTTGCAGTTGCAGCACATGCAACTGACACGACCTTGAGCTGTTTTGTGTGCACTCGAGTTGATCTAGCAGCTGTTGCCGCTTCCCAGGCTCTCCTTAGAAGTTGAGTTGCCTTAGTTAAGGCTGCTTAAAGCATCATCGCCCCACCGTAGAAATTGCTTCCACTTAATAAAACACACTAATGATGACCGCAGGACCAAATGAAATTCACTTGAGCACGTAGCTGGCAACACGAAACCACTTCACATCGTTTGTTTGCAGTATTATATATGTACATATATACACATATATATATATATATATATATATATATGAAAAGGTACTCTAATTTATTTTTAATAATGTTGCCTCACCAAACTTGGCTCAAGTATGCCGTTTGTAAATACGATTTATTTTGCCTTTGCTAGTTTGTGTACTTTCAATTAGGTACACATTTTGAAGTCTTTGATGCTATACTCTCA
Source organism: Drosophila longiperda (assembly GCA_035042125.1). NCBI lineage: Eukaryota > Metazoa > Arthropoda > Insecta > Diptera > Drosophilidae > Drosophila > Drosophila longiperda. The sequence continues at coordinate 2,173,363 of JAWNLV010000130.1, forward strand.
GCAAAGTTCAATCTAGTTATGTTAGCTGCTATAAATACAAATATTTGTACAAATATGAAATAATCGAAAAATTGCAAAACTGTGAAATACTGGCCCATCTGACATGTGCTTCAAGTAATCCTCTAAAACAAGTTGCACATATAAAAAATCTAAACTGTTTATTTATGGGTCACTTTACCCCCAGCTGGGCACACACACATTTTCCACACACATACACACACAACTGCACTTAAGGACTGTGCGCTGCTTTCACCACTTTCACTTTCAGAAAGGGTTGCCACCCATCAACAACTTTCTCGTCATCTCATGTAAGTTTCTGGTATCATGTGTGCAAATGCAAACAAAGTAAAAAAATCTCAAGGGAACATTTGATTGAATTCAGACAGTTAACCGATTTTAATGCGCATTTCTTGCTTTCGGATTTTATTTTATTTTTATTTTTGGTAGGCTTCTTCTGCTGGGGAATAATCCCCGTCGCTTATCTGTGTAAAATATCAAATTTTTTAAAATCATCTTGGGGCAGTTGATTTAGCAAATGCTATTTGTTTTTGCCGACTATGATTGATATTATTATTATTGATGCCATTGATTGATGGCAGTTTCAAATCTGTTGGGCTTTATAAAATTAAAAAAGCAGCTTAGCTTCTATTTGCATCGCACAAAGAGTATTACACAGAAGCGGGACTTAAAATACGTGTATTATGTGTATATATATATATATGTATTTATTTTTTGCCTAAAGGCCTTTTATCAGCCGCCACGCGACATTTTTCCGCATCGATTGTGGCAAGTGGATGGTTGGGGTGGCCATGGAAGTGGCCATTGTCTGGCGACTGGCTTTGATCTCTGCCATCTACTTATGGATAGATGCAATTTGAATACCACATTGAAGGCGACAGACCATTGTCAACGGGATATAAATAACTGTGCGAGTTATTAGCATTGATTGCACAGTTAAAGAACCATAAATTCATTGAATTATTGGAGCATTAAGGGTACATTTTAATCAGTCAACATCAATATTAAAAAATTCAAGCTTTTATCCACGGCTTCAGTCCAGCTCCTAAAAACCAATGCATAGTTGGGAAAAATTTATAGATTAGTTAGTTTACTATACTTTTTGGCTATAATTTTTGACTTATTCATCCATTTAAAATTAAGGTAAAAGTCAAAATATTTATTTTTAATATTGACAAGAAGTTATTTGAAGAACTTAGCACTAAATATTTGATTATACTTGATAAATATTGATAGCTTCAGAAAGAATAGGAAAAAAATTAAATTCCATTCTAAAAGAAATCTTGTCTTTTAAATATAATTTATTTTCTTTCAATTTAAATTCAACGAAATGGGAATGAATATGTTTTAATTAAGCTTATGAGAAAACGATGTTCAGAATAATCTAAAAACAAATAAAAACGCTCTATTTCACAAAATTCGAGAACGGAAAAATCTGAATACAGATGTTAAATATATTTTAATGAATTATAATGAAAATTCTTGCGCCCTTGGATAACAGCTATCACAATACCTTGTGAGCCGACGGAAGATTATATTCCAAAATAAAATTAGACGCCTTGTGATCCTGATCAGGAATACAAATACTTTGATTTCATTTGCCTGTTAGATTTGTTGGCATAACTGCATTTTCCTTTTTTTAAATTAATTGTTAAAGATCGCTCTTTTTAATTAATATTTGCGGTGGCATTGCTTAGTTGTACGCAGAACACTTTAACATGATTATACATGACTAACAAATAAAAAAATGTCCTTTAAATTGTTTTGCCAATTTAACATTAAAAAAATATATATTTTTAGGGTAACTACAAGGGGTTAATCTAAGTACATAAATGAAATGTATATAATGTGTATTTTTGCATTATTTTATTTAATAAAAATAAATTGATATTAAAAATATGTGTTTTTTTTTAAATGTATAACAAATATTTCTCCCAATAATTATAATTATTTTAATTATAATTAGAATATATAATAATTATAAAAGAGTAATGTTAATTTGTTTGCACCCCTGACAAATTATTGAACCCATCCGCTTACATACAATAAACAAACATTTTATTTTCGTATTAATTAGTTTAGTTTTTATTTTGCATATATAATTATTTTAGTCTTAGAATTAAATTACTTTAGGTTACTTTCAACCATTTGGCTGCTGGTTTGCTCTGTAAAGATCTCTATTGTTTTTCTTGTACTATGTTCATGCTCGTGACACGAAAATGATTTATGTTTTTTTAGTTAACTTGATCATCGTTCACATTGTTCGGCTGGAAATGATCTTAGTTTTAGTCTTATATATACTATTGCTTATGATAATGGACCTAGAAATTAAATTGACACACCCACATACACACATGAACACCAACTTACATTAAACAGCAAAATAATTATACAAAAATATATTCGTTTTATATTTTTTTTTTTTCTTTACTTTGGTTTTGAATATTTTCATAACTATTCGATAGATTAAGAAGCCAACTACCTAAAAGTGAAATCGATGCGATTTGTTGTTGTTATTGTTGTTGTAAATAGACACCAAGAGAGTTTTGTAAAAGTTTGAATAATTAACTTAAACTAATATATTACTAGATTGTTATTAGATCCTATTAGTGGAAATTTGACTTAAGTTTAGTTTCGTATCTGTTTATGAAAACTAGCTGCTGCTTGCACTACGCCGACCTTCTTGGATAAAACTCAATATGTAAATTAAATGTAATTAATTTAAGTTCTTAAATAACTTTACCAAAAATAAGCAAGAAAATCATGCACTTAAAATATTTTTAGCAAAATTATTTATCACATTTGCGCTTATCCAAATCCACTTAAAACAGTTTCAAAATTTTCTACAGCGACGGCAAAACTCAGAAGACCTATTTAAATAATTTAATTTTTACTCCAAAATTATTAAACACTTGTTTGTGTATTTTTTTAATTATATAATTTAAATCTTACTCAAAAATTATTAAACACTTGGGGTTTTTTTTCGATATCTTTCACCTTTCAATTTCTCTTTTTCTCTCTCTGGTTAAAAAACGGAGAATACCTTTTTGTATTTTTAATTTTACTCTAAACTATTAAACACTGTTTTTTGTTTAAGTTTTTAAATATTAATTGAACTCCAAATTATTTCTTTCTCTGTTTCAAAAAACCGAAAAGACCTTTTTATAATTTTCAATTTTACTCCAAATTATAAAAACCTTGTGTTTTTTTTTGTTGCAATTCTTTGGATTTTAATTTCTTTCTCTTTCTCTGTTTCCACATATCCTTAACTGTTTTAGGGGAGCGCTAGTTCTCACCAACGAAAAGTAATCACAAGTTGCGCTTAGGAGCCATCATCAGCCTCATTTTGGGGCATGAATTTGTAGTTGTTGTTGGTGTTTTATTCTTAGCTTATTTTTACTGCGCTTGCGGCTGAATCTGCACTGTGGCAGTCAGTTTGGTGGATTTGCCAGTCTGTTGTTGCTGCTGCTTCTGTTGCATGTAGAACTGTTTAATTACTTTGCACATGGCCAATGCGAGCATTTTCCACACCAGTAACTGTTCCTCGGTGCTGGGTGGTGGTGGCGTCTCCGTTTCACTGCCACTTGTTGCTGCTGCTGCTGTTGCCACCGACGGAGGCGCCTCGTAGTCCACTTGATCGTAGCCAGCAGCAGCATCGCTTGCATAAAAACCTCCATCCACTTGATCAGCGGCTGTGATTTGGGCAGCTGCCGAAGCGGGCTCATCTTCGTAGAAGGGAATTGCCATCGCGAAGGATTACGTCAAAACTCTGCTACGTTTTTCACTCGATATTCTGTTTAATGTTTTTTCTTTGCCTGCTGTCCGTTACTCGGTGCGAGCTCTCGTTCGACTGACTTGCAAGGCGGCAATGCATGCGTTTTTATACCCGGGAATTGCCGCGCTGACAATCGTAACAGCCGAAAAGGGACGACAAACGCACCACCACCAACACAAACCCTAACCCAATGCCAGGCGCCCACCCCCCGAACACACAGCAAGAGAGAGCGAGGGTAAGAGAGAAAGAGAGAGAGAAAGAGAGAGGCTTACGTACACTTCCGTAAGGATTCTCGGGCCTCTCTCCCCGAGACAGCTCAATGTGCAGCAATGTCAGCTACTTTCTGTATCACGTGCTGTCAAGGAGTGAGGAAGAGAGAGAGAGAGAGAGATCTGTAGAGAGTGCGTGATTTCTGCTTAACACTTGTAGAATGTTACGTTTACGTGAGAGTAAAGCATTACGATAACGCTTACGTATTGCATATGCTCTTCCCCAGTTTTCGTTCGACTTGCAAGGGGTAGCTGCTATTTCGATTTTTCGAACTTTCGAATTGAGCTCTGAGTTATTTCGAATTTATTGTTGCTTTCTTCGTTAGTTGTCCTGGCTCTTCCCCTGTTTCGTTAGACTTTCGAGGGGAAGCTGCTGGTTCGAACAGTCGAATTTTCGAACTGAGCCAAGTTCTTTTTAAAATTTGCTTTTGCTTGTGTTTTCTTCGCTTTGGTGTCCTTGACCAAAATCTGTGGCTTTGTCTTCTTCTTCGAATTATGCGAACGACTATTTCTCTTTTTTTTGCTTGAACAAATTTTTCACATACGCTCTTTGATTGTTTTCTTCGAGGTATTATTGTTAGTTGGCGCGAATTTTCAAATATTTATTCTTGTAGAATTTTGTAAATATTCTTAATATTCTTATTATTTTATATTTGTATTCTTTTTTTTCAACTCTCTGAGTGGCTCATTCAATTTCAAGTTTCAACATATTTTTACAACCGCAAAACAATTGGGCAGCATTTCCACATGCCACATGCCACATGAATATTTTATGATAATAAGGAGTGCTGACTTTTTCAACTTTTTCGCTGTTTTTTACTCCAAACTCCAACCCCTAAAATCAATTCCACAAATCAACATAATCAACTTCTCGCCGTAATCCACTCGCCATCTTTTCTTCTCAACGGAAAATAAATGCAGTAAAAAATGTAAAAACTTTTTTATAGTTGCTGTAAAATAAAATGCGGCGAAATGGCTGCAAAAAAATGCTTAAGGTATACAACAAAAGAAAATCACTTTGGGTATGTGAAAAGTCAGCAAGGTAGAGAGGAGATGGACGGGTTGTTGGCAACAAAAGGCAGTCAGCTGGGCAGCACCCTAATAATGACATCATATGATGAGTTAGCCACCAACCTCAAAATCAAAATCAAAATGAAAATCAAAACCCATGATCTAATTTTTTTTCATCTTTTTTCCCCATTTCCCAGCTTGTCTCACTTACCTGAGTGCATGTAAGTGGAAGGGGTAAAACAAATGGTTACACTCACAAAAAAACTATATTTATTTTAGTAAATAGCCATACTTTTTGAGCCAATGGATAGTCGCCTTGTTAATATCGATCTTTCAGCGTATTGTGTGTAAATTTAAAAATTTATATTTTAGCCTTAAAAAAAATATTTTTAAAATATAGGCAAGATTGACATATTTATTAAATTATCGATATAGGGTAATTATTAAAAAAAAATAAGTTAAAAAACTTTTTATTTTAAATGTCGGTTTAATATCTACTTATTGCGATTTTTTCCTAGTGTGGCACAAAAGGAATGCAGAAATATATACTCGAAAGCAAAACAAAGAAGAAATTGTTTTCGCTTAAAAGAACATTCAAATGGAAATGTTCTGCTTGGCTCAACACAAACAACAAGTGCAGGCAAACAAACTGCATTTATTTAGTTAACAAAAAACAAGAAAGAAAGAAATAAAAGGAAAAAAACAACAACACTAAAGGAAAGAATACACCATTTGAGTACCTCAGCAGAAAGACAGAACGGCAAACAGACAGACACACACACAGGCAATGCATAAAAGTGAAGTGCTTGTGGAGAGGGCAAGTGGAAGACAAGTGCAAGCAAGGACAAAGGGTACAATAATGACTTACGCATACCCTGCAAATATAGATTTATTTTATCACATATATGTATTTATATAGAAAAAAATTTAAATTAATTATATTAAATATAAAAAGTAATCGTATATATTTAAATTTAAAATGTAAGAATTATTTATAACATTAATATGACTTTTTCTGTGGGTATCTAATGCCCAAAAAGGTTCAGCACATGGTGAGATTAAAGTTAAAGCAAGAATTTTAATATTAAAAACTTTTAGGTGCACGCATTAGTTAAATTATTTTTATGAGCAGTTCTAAATACCCGCTTACACTACTCATGTTAACAGGGTATATCGAGAAAAAAAGTGTAGCATAAAAAGCAGCGTCGACGTCGTCGTCGTCGTCGTCGTCGCCTGGTGCACTTTGTTGCCTTCTGGCTGTCAGATTGATATTAAATTATATACCTTATTATCATTTGCGTTGTTGCTGGTGCTGCAGATATCAGTAGGTAGAAGGTGGCAACACATGTGGGCGTGGCAGACGCTAAAGCCATGTTTATTTACAGCTGGCAACAATTGTTGCTGCTGCCATGTAAAATGATGCACTTTGCTTGCTTTGGTTGCCAAGTAACGCTCCTCGACTCAACTCAACTCAGCTCAACTCAAAGTCAACGGCACACTTCACATGTGGCTGCTTCGGTTGCCTCAGCTGCTGTTGCATTTGTTGTGTAAATTGTTGTTATTTTTGCAAAACAGACAAACAGACAAACCGACAAACAACAGCAGGCATCCTTCCAAGTAGAGCTTCGTCCTCGTAATATGCTTGATGGCTGCGCGCCCAAGTGACATTAAATGGCTGCCATTTTGGGTTGAGTTTGAGTTGCTGTTGCAGTTGCAATTGGAGTTTGGGGTGCAGTTCTTCTCTGGATTGGGTTTGGCTTCGGTTCGCCTGGCTGCACTCATAAAAGTGGCTCAAGTGGCGAGCAGCTTTAACGCAATGCGCTGAAAGCATTTTAAAGCCCTTTCAATATTAAAAATATACAGTTGCGAAAATAATAATAGCAACAATCTCACAAGAAATCTTTCCAAACGTGTCTTTTTTAAATGTTTAAGTTTAATGAACTTTGAAATAAGGATTTTTAAAGTTGAAGAATACTCTTCAATAAAAGTGACATAAAAAATACATCACAATTTCAAACCTGTTTAAACTGAATTTTAATTAAAATAAAATAAAATTATTTTATAAAAAAGATAGAAAAAAGCGTCAAAATTATACAAGCATTTTAGAGGTATGCTCTTATGAAAATTCTTCTACTTGTTGGTACTATTCCCATTACATTAAAAAGAAGAATTACATGAAAAGTGCTAAATTTAACTTTATTGCAGAAATACTAAAACATTTAATTAAAAATTAACATTTGAAACATTTTCATTCGTAAATAAACATATCGCAGTGGAGATATTATTTTGTTTGCAACTGTATATAAAATATTTATTTTTAGTTATTTAAGTTTATGCGCTTTTTATAATGGTTATCAAAATAAATGGAAGTAACGTATTTGCTACTATCTTCGATAGCAAATAGATAGGATTAAAGCTTTGATTATTTCCAATGCAGACTTTATTTTATTTGTTGTTGTTTTTTATGTGAAGTTGCTTGGATTTTCTCTCATGCAACGCTTGGCATTGGATGCGATTTTCTCATGGCAAACTATCAAGCTATTATTCTTTATTATAAACAATTTTTGTTATTTATTTATGCTTTTAAAGCGTTCCTCAGGTCGATATACTTTAATAATATTGAATATTTACTCTCTTTTCTACTCTACTGTTACAGTAAATATTATATAATGTCATAACAAGTTCAAATTTTGTATCTGCCAGCTAGCCCTGATTATCTCCAAACCCTTTAAAATTTTGGCGCATTGCTAATCGTTGCCAGCAACCAAAAATGAGCCCACTAATTAACAAATTGATTTATGGAAATTAAAATGACAATTCTCCAGGGAAAACATCAGGGTAAAAACTCATATGCAAATTGTAAATGCCAAAATAGCAACAACAACCCTTCAAACTTGGCCAAAAACTTGACTTTGCGGTTCGAATGAGTCCACTAACGAACAAACATCCACCAGAGATTTCAGACTGGAGACTGTAGACAGACATTTAATTAAGGTGTCTTCATGGCAACAACAGCATCAACAACAACAACAATCCAAGTGGTAAATGAGTCTAATTAATAACGAAGCATTTGCCACATAATTCATGCGAATTGGAAGGCTGATGATGCTCCGTAAAAGTTTTGCGGTTTGAGTAATAATTTTCTAAGCCGACTGTCAGTTTGGCCATTTCAAGTTAGTTTGAGTTGGGAAACATTTTTCTTTCGATTTTTTTTTTTACATTTTTACTGGTCACATTTGGTCAACAGTTGTTGTAATTGGCCGCAATTGTTTTATGGTTGTTTTTTTTTTTTGTGATTTTCCCGTTTATTTTTCATCTGAGCAACTTGATGACTTAAGCCTGGTGTCTGGACAGAAATTTATGGCCTAGACGATATGTTTTTGGGTTGCGACGTAATTTATGCAAATTGTTGGCCACTTCTCCATTCTCCAATTAACTCGGGCAGCCAGTTCAATCATATCCTTAATCCCACAGGTCTTCGTGTGTTGTTCGCCATTGTTTTCTTGTTCTTGTACTTCTTGGCTTTGGATCTGGCTGTCCAGACAGGCAATCGAAGTCAGCATACATCATCAAGAAGTTGTCTTTTGTTGTCTTAGGGGTTTCATTATAATCGAATTTGAGCGATAAACTTTACAATGTCCGTTTCCTGGCCCGTAATTTACATGTCCTGCCACTTTTAGCCGCACCAAAAACTAAACTAAATAAACATTTTTGGGGCCAGAACAACAGCAATAGCAACAAAACATCAAAAGCATATAATTTATGGTTCGTTAGGTCAAGCAGGACGAGCAGGACGAGAGCGGTCTGTCATCAAGTCAAGCCACACACACACTCACATAGAAAACACCTCTTTCTGAAACTGCCCCAGGGCCATGACACTTTTACCCCTGCTCCGTGGTCCTTATGCAAATCGCCCTCATCTTTAGAATAATGTGTCGAAAACTTGAGTATTCATCTTCGTCACTTCTTACGATTCGCCTTGGTGATAGTTAGTACATCTTGGATGAGGTGTTGGTTTAGCTATTAAATGGAAATTATATAAAGCCAGCACTCTGGCATAAAGCAACCAGACCAGCAATAATATCCTTTTGATTTCCTACACTCAAAAAAAAAGCCGCTTAGAATGTAGATAAAAAAATCAGAGTTTTTTCTAAACAAATTGTGTCTATAATTTTAAAAATATATGTCAAATGTGTATACAGTTCTGTTTTATTTTATTTACTTAATATTATTATATTATTAAAAATTGCAATTTTAAGATTTCACTTATATTCAAGTTTTAGATAGTTTTTAAGATCGTAGATTTAATTTATAAATATTTTCAATATGATTCCGAAACATAAGAAAAGCATTGCTTATTTTAATAAATATTTATGTATATATCTAGAAATAATTTCCAAACAGAAGACAAACTTTCTACATTTTAGTCGGATTTTCTAAAGTGTAGTTCCATCCTCACCTCCCCCAGAAAACTGTGGGAAAACTGTGTCCGATCACATGTGGGTGACCCTGCTGCTGTCGACTTGAAATTTATGTGGGCAGCTCTGGGAATGGTAGACCATAAAAAAGGGACAAGGGCAACTTTGAAGAAAGTGCGCGATTAGTGTGTGTAAAACTTGAGCTGGTGAGAGGGGGCATTGGGGCAGTTGAGGGCCAACACAAAAGGCAGCCAAATTTGAATGAATGACCCAACGGTGGATTCAATAGAGGGCAGGGGGCGTGGCTCTTTGTGTGGGTGTCTGTGTGAATGGTCAAATAAGCATAAAAGGCGACAAAAGTGGCACTTGGCCATGCAAAGACTTCTCGCTGGCTTTTGTCCAGGACAGAAACCTTCAATGGGTCTAAGTCGGTTTGAAAAATACTTGAAAATGTTTTCGACTTGTTACTTAAATGATTAAATGCATTTTGGGGGTTGTTTGTTTACTTGTATTTTGAGTATTTGTTGCCATGTCTAACTGGCGATTTGGGGCTTGTTTTCTGTTGTTGCTGTTGAGCTCAAAAATTTCATATTAAATGTTTTATGAGCAGAGCAGAGTTACTTTTTGAATTGTTGCCAGTCATCGTCTGTATTTTTATTGTCAGCTCTGCATTTAATTTAAATTATACATCAGGCACACTTTTTATATGCATGCCAGCATTTACTTTTTGCCATTTATCTGATGAGCCATTTCCAATCTAAGTGGTTAGTTACTCTTTGCCAGAAGAGCACAATGAATATGTCAACAATGAAGAATCTGTTAGCTATTTCGAGAATTAAGAATGTTATTTATTATATATTAAATTTAATGGATTACTCGAATTTTGCTACACTTATTTGATTTGTGTAGTGTATCATTTTGTCGTTGTTCGCAGTGATTTCTTTTTTCTTATTTTCTCTTGCTGCCCATTCAAAGTAAAAAGGCAACATTAAAATTATTTTTTATCGTCATTTTATTTGCAATTTTGCTTTTTAAATTTTCGTGTGCCGAGGGTTGGCCACATTGTATGCGAATATTGGCAATGGCAAAATGGTTTTTTTTTTTTTTCATTTACGATTGAAAAATATTTTAGTTTGATGCATTTTCTTTTTATCGAGCATTGTAAAAAGTATTTTCTCATTTATCTCTGCTCGTTTAATTTTTAATATAAAGCTCGCCAATTTCAAAGACTTTTTTCTTTCGTAAAACGTTTTTTAATATGCCACATAAATTGTGCAGGATTTCGGCATTGAGTGATTGAAATTTATTGACGCAGCGCTAAGCAATGCGCACAAAAAGAGACTGAGAGAAAAACCTGATGCCAAACATCAAATAAATTCAGTGCTCATAAAATTGTCTACGCCAAATCCATCCAATATATCAAATCAACCTTAGCAGCCCTTAACACATCCTCGAGAGGAGTATTTACCACTCACAAATCGGCAGAGGGCGTCCACATTTGACTACCAATTATGAGCAATTGCCTGCGAGACAGCAACGACACCTTCCCCATGTACTTGGATGCATAATAAAAAATAAAAAAAAAGATGAGAGCTGCCTCTGCACACATGATAATTTATCGCACATGCCTACACGTTGTGGGGCATGCCACACATACGTGAATAAACGCATGTAAGTGGAAGTCGTCGTCTGCTCATATTCATATTTCATATGCATAGCCTTTATCCCTTTTTGGCTTTTGGCTGTTGGCGATGATTTGCAGCCGCTGCCACTAAATCAAGCATGCAGCATTAGATCACAGTGCTCTCCACTTGGTGCTTAATCCACAGCGTGTTGCGATAATAAATGAATTGTTTATGGACTCACCAAGTGTGTGAATGAAGTTGCCAAGTCTGTCGAACATATTGCGACATTCCATATAGAGTAGACAGCTGAACATGCAGATTTAAATGTATATATAATTTGATATATGAGATTCTTATTAAAATACTCTAAGTGGGAATATGGTACTATTATATATTTAATTCTATATATTTATATATATATATACTATACATTTGTCAAGCATATTGCTAAGGAGTTGCTATAATTTTAGACTTAAATGAATTTAACTTAATATAATTCCTATCTCAAGTGCCAGCAAGTTAATCAAGACTTTATATACTACTCTATATACGATATTCTTATAAGCTTTTAGCTTAATGCAAATATGTTTTTCTTTTATTTTTTTAATTGTATATTTTTGTGTTAATTATAATAATTTGTGTGAAAGAGTTGCCAAGTTGTGGAACATATTGGAACATGTCATATGGAGTCAGCTAAAGTAGCACAAGTTATTCCAATTCTAAAATATTTTATTTATTTTTTCTTAATAAAATATAATAGTTTTTATATTTATTTATATTTATTCTTTATTAAACCAGTGTTTTATAAATAATCGTATATCTTAGACATACCTGTAAAGAGATGAGTAAAATACAATTCGGCAATGGTCTCAAATGTAACCGATTACCAAGATTATGTTTTTGTTATATATTTAATTTTTTATTTATATTAATTATAATTTATTTAGACTAGTAAAGACACTAGCTTATTAATAATTACTTTATTCATTTAAATGTGACAGTCAAACAACAACATTAAAACAATTAGTAAATTGAGTAATATGTCAGTAAACCGTGCAGATTACTGGATTTATATGAGATATTATTAATAAATACTATTTAATTTTTGTACAATGACAGTCGAATAATGAGTCGCTGTGAGAATATTTTGTTAAACATGGTCAGTTGGTAAAATAGCTCGGCATTCACTCAACTTTATGAATACAATATTAATTACAATGCAGTTGGCAGTCAGGCAATGATTGACTGCTGGCTATGGCCATATTGAGTACATGAAAAGCGTGCAATTCATTTGCTTTCGACCAACTTGATGATGACGATGGTGAAATTCAATGCCTGCCAGGCCAGTCCAGGATCTCTCGGAGCTCTCAGCTGTAAACGTCTGTCAATTGTCAGGCTCTGTTTGTTATTTGTTGTTGTTGTTATTGTTGTTGTTGTTGCTGTTGTTGTTGCTGTTGTTGTTGTTGTTACTGCTGTTGGCCACACGCCGGCAGAGCCCTCAATTAAAATGGGCCCCGGCAATGCGGCTTAAATAAAAGAAAAGAGTTCAATTGATAGCTGACATATTCCTTTGTGCGGGGGGCGCTCATGCAAATTGTCGAAAATATTTTCAACTGACCAACAATTGAGTGGTGAGTGGTGAGTAGAGTAGGTGGTGGCCAGAACCAAACCCAATCGACCCCCTTTCCCACCTTTCGTGTTGTTGTGATTGGTTTTGTCTAATGGAACTCGAGCGTGGCAACAATTTCATTGAATTGGATTTCAATATGCGGCAGAGCCTTGGCACAAAAGCGCACGCCGCGTTACTTTTTGATTTGGTTTTCTCTCTTTTTCACTCCCTCCCCCTCCCCCCTCTCGCCATCTCTTTCTTCGTCAGTCTGTGGCACACAGGACACAATTCGTTGGTCATTAAAAGGGACACGTGCATTGAAGCACGTGACCGAGGCCAGGTTCTCTCAACATGGAGCTGGACGCTCTTTTGTTTTCACTTGCCGTATAAACTTACCCGACAAAATATTCTCGATTTCCACGTTTGTTTGTTTGTTCCGGTTTTGGGGAAGTTTCTGCTCGAAAAGTTCGCTTTACAGCGTCCAAGTGTAAATATTTGAGGCCAACTTGACACAATGCCAAGCATTTTTCGCTTAATTTTTGTACAAATACATTTATTATGTTGCGGCTTGGCCCTTTCCCATTGTTGTTAGTCCTTTCATTTCCGGCGTGTGACCATCATGTTAATTTGTTATTAATTGTCTGCTCTGCTCTTGTATTTATTTGTTATTGGGAGGCGTTGCTATCAGTCACCGTCCAGTTGATTTCTGTTTTGATTTCGGTTAGTTGTGACAGCTTTCTGGTAATGTGAGCTGCGCCGTTGAATGGGAAAATTTTGAACAATGCGTGGGATAGTAAATATCCATATTGATTGTGATTGATAACTACTGGTCATGATATACCTGAAATATTACATATTGTAGTAAAAGTATAAGAACACAATAGGAGTACACACTGTACACACTTCTCCATTCTGTCCATCAAACTGTTTTGTACTTCCTGCACGACGCTGTCGATTTGTTGCGCCACTGTCAGAAATGTTTAGGGCTATTTTTAACATGCAGGCGAATCGAATTTCGAGCGACTTGCATAAATTATAAAAATATTATAAAATTTGTGAATGCCTGCAGTTTAATCAACAACAGACACACGACCTCAACCTTAATCCTCTTGAGTGCAGATCAAGCGAGAAAAGGGTTAAAACTTGGCCTTTTTTTGAACGCGGGCGTGAAAAAAGCGCAACAACCACAACAAAACACATTGAGGCACCACCAAGATAAAAGATTCACCCAATCCTGCTGCTGCTGTTTTCAAGTGCTGAGTCTGAGTTGTGCTCGAAGCACAGAAGGCCATCAATGTCAGTCATAAATTCATCATGGAAATCTGTTTTGGCTTCGTGTGGTCACGTGACTCAGTTAGATAATGTTTGGCATCAAGTTTATTAATTGCTTAAATTAAGGAGAGATCGCTCTGGGGTTGCTCTGCTCGTGGAGTGTGAACAAGTTTGTTGCCACAACAACACCGATGCCAACAAAAAACTATTACCAATTAAGTTAATTGCGTCATTTTCAATATGCACTAATCACAGCAGGATATCGCCAGCAGAGGTAATTTTAAGTATGAAACCTCAACTTCCGTGGGCTATGCCAAAAGTTTATGTATATTATTGTACTGAATAATATCAGCTTAAGAATAACATAGGTTAAAGGATGTGTTTATATATAATAATATTAATTCATATTATGTGTAATAATAATGTGCAAGATTATCCTATGAAAGTTTTTCAATTCGTAGTAAGCAAACAAGTGACAATTTATATATATTGATATCATTTATAAAGTTGCCAGTTAACAATGCTAAAAAATCAAGTGAATTCTGTTTCAGAACTTCCCTCGCATTTAACAAATACAAAATAAAAGTTTGGGGCTGCTTATATAAATTCAGCATCATCATGACAGTGTCAGGAGCAGCTTAAGCAAATATAAATCCTTGTGCTAAACACATGTCAAACTTGTTGGTGGGGGGAGGGGGACAGGACAAAGGACATTGCGCAACAAAGCACTCGACTAGCTCGCTTCATGCGCAGACACACAAAAACAAATAATTACAAGTAAAAATCGCTGGCAGGATAATGCCGCATAATGATGAGCAGGATGGCTGGATGGCCGGGTGGCTGGATGACTCGCCAGACGCTCCCGGCCGGCAATTAAACATTTTCAATAAAATTTACACCTGAGCTCATTTTAATTGAGTTGCAACCAGGGCCACTCGAAACGAAACCAGACGATTCCAATCCGATTCACAGTGAGCACATGTCTAGTGCCAGAAGCCAACCCATCCCCATCCCCATCCCCGTCCTAGACAGAGACCATGGAACAGAAAGATAAACTTGTTTTTCTGCTCGACTCCCCACCTAATTGCCCGGGTTGCTTGTTGTGAAGTTGAACTTCTTTGGCTGCCTGCTGCTTTTTGCTTATTCCAATTGATTCCTGCTTCAATGTAGTGGAATTGATTTGTGGACGAGTGGCCACGCCTCCATCAACAAATAAGTTGCCATAAATAAGAAAAAAATTGCAAATTGCACAAGCTATGCGGACAAGTGAAATATTTTTTTAAATTTGCATAGTCTTCCAACGCCGCGAATTGAGAGGTGGAAATTTGCATATTATCCAAATAAGTATGCTGTGATACTGTGATTATTCAAATACTCTAAAAAGCTTCGCCAAATTACAAGTTTCATAATGCTCAATTTGCCAGATCTGAAGAAGATTTGAGGAGTTTGAATGTTGTGAGTCGTAATAATATCTATAGTTTTGATGAAAATATAGTAATATCACTCATCACATTTAAATATGATAAAATTCATTAAAAAAAATTCAATTTAATATTAATCTTTAAAATGAAAAATATGGATATGAATTGCATTTTTGAGAAGTGGTTTTTAAAGTCTTATAATTTTTCCCTCAGAGTGCAGTATTTTGTATCAATTAATAATGACAAAATTATTATTCCTAGATAACTTTGCAAAGTGTTTTCAATTCATCCAAAACTTCTTGTGAAGAGTATTCCAATTTCGTATACAAAATTAACAAAATAAAGTCGCAAATCCCCGTTTCTTTTTATTTTATTTGTCACTCTTATGACAACGTCGAATTCTTGCCGCAATAAACATAAATTGGCACACGCAGCTCCCACAGACCTCTCAGGCAGCCCTTAGCCCTTAAATGCAACCCCGAGCTAGAACTACTGAAATTGCCAATAATTTTGAGCCTGTCACAATGCTGTTGCCGGCAACAGTCCAACGGATATGGCCCATAAAAGTAGCGCATGCAAATTTGTTGCCTGATTTGTTCATTTTGTTTCAATTTTCGCTTTGGCGATTTGTTTTTGCGCTCCTCTCATTCCAAATAAGGTTTTGCACTGATTCCACTCCATGTTCGGTCGCATTCCTCAAATAATTGCAATGCCTCCTCAAAAAAACTTGTCGTGGTGGTGGCTATCGGTGTCCCTGGCATCACCCCTTGCAGACTCACTTGGCATGTGTGTTCCTAGCCCCGGCTATGGTAATTTTTTTTTTTTTTTTTTTTTTCATTCTTTCTTCTCCGCCTGTCTGTTTGCATTATTAGCATTTGACTCTTGATTGAGTCTAATATTACAGCAAATTGCTCGCAAATTGGAAATGAAAGCGTATAGGAATACTGAAATAAACACAAATCAGCCAGTTTATATAAAAATATTGCAATGACAATGAACGGAGAACACATTGAACAGTTCAATGGGAAATATTAAAGGGTAGATATTATTTTAATAATACCTTTTACAATGCTTTTGGTTAATCAATTGTGCTTTAATCTTAGAGATTAAGTATGTATATTTTGACATTTACGAGTTAAAAATATATTTTATTTTATTTATATATTATACAAATATTTAAATCTTCTTATATATATTTTGTTTTATTTATATACTATACAAATATTTAAATCTTCATTTAGCTCCTATAAAATTATTGTCAAAAAATGTTCAGTCTTATAACAATATAAAGGCAAAAAATGTCTTAATGTTTCATGCTACTTCTAATTCTAATCGCATTGTTTTTTATTCAACTCTTTTCTAAGTTCAGCTGAGAATTAAATGCAATTAAACTAGAGCCGTTGGGCCCAAGGAATCCCTTGTCTCTGTCAAACGTGCAATTAAGTTCAGCGTCTGTTTAATTATATTTTAACAAATTTTAATAAGGCACCTCAATTTCTCGCTCCACACATTTTTCAACTGTGCGGTGCAAAAAATTGTTAAACAACTTCAATTAAATTATCAACTTGCAGCACGACCGCTGGGCGGCATTTAATTACGAATGCAAAAATGTATAAAAAATAAATATAAATGGTCTGGGTGAAAGTTTTTGGCCGCGCGGGCTTAACTCAATTTAACTGTAAAAACTTTTGCCAGCTCAACGCTTCGCTTCAGGTTGGCATTAAAAATGCTGGCAACGCTTAACGCGGCTTAATTGTGGTCACAGGTGTCGAGGACAACATTTTTATCGTTCTGTTCACAGTTTACAAAAACCAAAACAAAAACCAAAAAACGAAAAAAAAATCTGTTTGGCCCGTTATTATTGGAGGGTGGGTGGGTGAGTCGTGGAGGGGTTGGTTTTGCCTTTGCTTTTACTTTAGCTAAAGACAATTTTTATGACCTTTACGACTATTTGCAGAGCCAATTGAAATGGGTTTGATTAAGCTGCCATTCCGCGAAAGTCTTGTAAAAATCTGCAATTTATATTTTGTTTGTTTTAGCCTCGTAAAAACATTACTTTAGGCAATTTGATAGCTCCCATTGTGACTGAGCAACCCTTTGGGCTATTTCAAATAATAAGCATTGCGCACTTTTCAGCCTTCGCATTTTTTAATTGCTTGAAATTTAATATTTTTTCCTTTCCTTACTTTATGCTAATTATTTTTGTATGCCCCAACAGCTCGAATTTATTTATTTTTATTTTTTTTTTTTTAATATCGAAAGCCAATTAAAAAATTTAATTTTTGCACTCCTTTGGTGTTGCTATTCAAAATGGCTTTTGGCGTCGGTAATCCGATAGCCACAATTAGCGGGCGAGAACGAGATGAGAGCTTTAAGGCTATAAGCTGATTACCAAACAGATGATGATTATGGTGAAGCATGTCGGATGTGTACCTGATGCAAATTATGGACATGTTTGAGGAGCGAATCAACTACAGTATGCCGACAATTAAATGTTATTTGGAGAACCTGCATCAATACATAAAAACCCTTGTAATAACTCAATAGGAAAGTAGTTAAGCTCGCGTTTTATTAACCTGGAATTTTATATTATTATATTATTCTTTGTTATTTTGAAAATTATATTGAGCTAACAATAAGTTGAAATATGTTTAAGATTATTCTTATACATTTTATTAAGACTTTTCTGCGGCACGCATCTTGTTTCGCGTCTCCCCAACATGGAACAATATGGAATCTGATCTAAAGAATTAATTTGCTTTTTGCTTCTTGTCGCTTTGACTTTAATTTATTAATTTTGTAATTATGTATTATATTTGAATTTTTTGTAGGAACAGAACACCTTTATTTGTAGTTCTACATCTTAATTTAATTTTTAATTTTTGTTTTGGTCTGATTGCGTTTCTCTGTTTTCACCAATCCATTAAAGAATTTATCCAAATATTTTTAAAATTTATAGTTTGTTGAAATTAGTGATAAGTTTTGTTTTTAATTTAATGTATTTTAAATGAATAAATTATAAAAATTATTATTATTATTTTCATTACATATATATTAATACTAATTTATCACAAAGTGAGCTAACTTCACTTTCATTAGTTTATTATTTACATTACTTTTACTGTTTTTAATCTGACCTTTGTATGTTTATAAAATACTGTTTTTAATTCGGTTTCGGTTTTAATCACTTTTGTGGTAAAAACTTGATCCACTTTCAAAAATCTATGGGTAACATATTTAATAATATTTATGCTTACCACAATTAGCCTTTGCCTGCCACATTTTCCACTCTCGAATCACTTTGGAATGCATAGAATCATTTATATTTATGAGCCAAACTGAACACAACCAAACCCAGTCCAATTTGTGTGTGGTGTGTGTGTGTCTATATTATAATTCAATAATGTGTAACGCACTGGCGCTGGCCTTTTTTAATTGCTTTTCAATAACATGCAGCGGTGTGGGCGTGGCATGGCTTGAAAGCCGCCAACCAAATCGCGGAGCCAACGTGTTAAAATTGTTGAAAAATTGTATGCTGGCAAAAATATGCACGAAATGAATTAAAAATTGCACGCTAATGCAATTCACTCGGACATTGCTAATTTAAATTTTTGAGTAGCTGTCGAGGCCGAGGACGAGGCTGGCAACGTCGCGCGCTATGCAACAAATTGTTGCACGGCCAAGCGCGCTACGAACTAATGCCAGTGCCCCCACCCGACCTAAAGTGCCACACGATACGAGGCAACAGTGTTGTGTTAATGTTAATGTTTACACATGCATACATTTACATAGAATGCATATGACACGACCACAATGCACAGGAGTCGCCTCGCACGGCTCGTTGATTTGCCAAAAGCAGACACGCTGCTGTTGCCACATTCCTCTGGCATTCGGGGGCACAAAGTGCATCAGTTGCGCTGCGTTGCACTTTCGAGTGCAGCCAGTTGCCTGCTGCCTGGCCGGGTGTCGATAGCAGCCTTAATTAAAATTAACATTTTTTGCACAAAACTTTATGGCCAGTTCAGAGATCAGGACACTAGCAGCTCCTCTCTTACATTGTGGCAGTCAGCTTGATTTTAGGCCAGAGCTAACCCAATTTGTTGCTTGGGGGCACTTTCGTGTGTGGCACACGAATTTTGATTGATTTTGATGATGGTTATTTAATTTGGAGCGTCAAGTGGGCGTTATTGATGCGGCTTAGAGTGTCACAGAGACAGAGAGTCGATCGAAGAATTTGTCAAATTTGAATAGAAATTTGTAGCTATGACCTTAATAAAATAACAGTTAGCTAAAACAAGTCATTTTAAAAGAAGTTTTTATACAGAACTGTCCATGCTTAATATTATAAAAGCAGAATTTATACTTAAGTCAAGTACAGATATCCATAATCTGATCAATGTCAAAAGTTTCATATTATCTAAATTCAATTATTTCGATCATTCTTGGATTAAATAAATAAGTTTTTATTTTCAATATATAAAATTACAATTAGGTCACATAAATTGTCTTGCTTATAATTATCTTAAAATAAAATGAATTAAGCTTTAACTTGCATTTTTTATATATATAAAAAGGATATTTAATTAGAAGTGTTTCATACTTATTTATAAAATTGTCATGTTTTCGAGTTCGTATTTACTTGAATTAACAACAGCTGTGGCAGATTTACTCCTATGTTAAAACAAAAAATGTTTATTTCTATAAATATATATATATATATATGCGCATATAGCCAGAAGCATTTTGTTGCCAAAACGACGATCCCATGTTGGCAGCGATATTCCAGCTCATATTTCCATTTAGTTTATTTGACTTTTGAAAATGCATTTCCGTTGCATGCGCCCCGGCGTCACACAGCACGTTGGGTTCGTGTTGGCTGTGCATGAGTAAATATCAATATTTACACCTTTAATTAAAAACGCTAACAAGGTTATTTAGTAGGTTGCAGGCAGCCAGTGCAAATCAGGCCGGAAGTCAGCCATTGCCGAGCCAAACAAGCGACGCTTTCTCGCAAAAGCTTTTAAGCGAAAATACCAAAATGAAAATGTAAAATATATTTTTGGTCCTGCGCTTGTTTAACTTGGCCTGGCCCTAATTCCATCCACACGGGAGACAGACTGGAGTGGCCTGCTGTTGGTTGAGCTGGAGCAGCTTTAACCCAATACTAGAATAAATATTATATATTATAATCTATGTGCATTCATTAGTCTGTATAAATTTGCATAGTAAGCGAACCTATTCAAATAGAAGCTAATATTATTTATTTTGTACCCACTGCTCAAAGCATATTGTGGCACTTGGTTATGCCACTTATTAAATAATAACTAATTTAGTACGGATTTCAATATTTCACAATATTTTTTAATTAATTTCTAATTTATACTATAATTTATACAATTGCTTAGCAATTTTAATACGGAACAGATACAGTTAACAATTTAAAAAATAATTTATTATATTTGGTATACAATTACAAATTTTTGTACACGATTTTTCACCTTAATAAAAGATGTTACATTTTACATAAAATGTATAAAACTATTATTTCCTTTCAATATACCAAATATATAATTACAACTTATCAACCCTTATCTTTAACATACTTTAACAATATTTGTTGAAATACTTTGTATAGCTCCTTTTATAAAATATATGTACAACAAAACCCCAAAACAAAGGTAAATATTTATAAAAAAAAAAGATCTTCCCACTTATTTGCTTTATATAAACTCTTTATGGAATTTAAATTCTAGAAT
This sequence comes from Drosophila longiperda, assembly GCA_035042125.1. Lineage (NCBI taxonomy): Eukaryota > Metazoa > Arthropoda > Insecta > Diptera > Drosophilidae > Drosophila > Drosophila longiperda. The sequence goes on from JAWNLV010000130.1 coordinate 2,194,537, forward strand.
ATTGCCACCACATATATCACATTAGAATTTGTATTTTTAAAAACGGAAAGTTCGTCTTTTTTCAAATCAGGATTTACTAATTTCAGGGTACATTTTCTTCCACTGAGAAATAATAAATCTGATTTCCAAAACTATGTATACTTAAATTATTTTGAATAATATATATTTTAAGATTCCGTGAATATAGTTATCATAGTTTATAATTTAATCAAATAAAACAAAGTTCGATTTCAATGTGGAAATTCAGTATTCTACCAACTAGAAATGTTATATAATATAATATACCAAATAGAGATGTTCTTTAAAAACGTACCCATGTGTCTTTGGCATATATAGATTGCATAGATTGTCCATTGTTAGAGGTCCCCATGGACGCTTTGTCCATTTGGAGTGCATCTGTGTGTATCTAAAATATTTGTCATAATGCACGTGGCAGTCGCCCACATTGCAACACCCACTGAGTGGTGACATTAAAATCTGCACCGCCGCCTGCTGCACGTCGTTTAATTAAAAAATGCCCCAAAAGCATTTACCCAAACCCCGAGCTTGGCTCAGTTGGAGTGGATGCAATGGATTCATTGATGCAGCATCGCTGACAATGTTCGTCGGCGTCGTGTGTGCATTTTAATGAAAACGGAAACCAAATAATCACTGGCTGGGATCAGGCCGCAACGGTCAAGCAATGGCAAATTAAACAAAGCCAAGGATTTCCATAATAAAAAGTGCAGCTTGCTGAGCGTATGAATTTAATGATTTAATCACACGCTGCTCCCCGCCCGCCCTGCGGCACAAGTGGCATGCCTTGTTGACACTGCATGCGTGTCAAGAGAATTTGTCAAAAAATGCAAGTGGCTCAAGGGAAATATCCAAGTGGAATTTCACTCACCCACATTGCCGCTTCCTATACTCCGTGGCAGGGTTGCTGGCCGCGGGGCGTCCTCGTTGCATTTCTGCAAAAATTATTAACTTGGATGTTGCACGGCTGTCAAATGCTGGCATGTGGTCAACATTTAAGTGTAATTAATGCCCGCGGCCAGTCGGAAGTTGCATCGCAAACGACGCACTTCCGCCTGCCCAAAAAAGTGCCAGTGCACCCAATCTGTGTCTCTCTCCTGGCCAAAATATGAAAAGCAAACATTCAGCTTAATTTGATTAGAACGCGAATCACTTAAAATGCACATTGCGACAGCCGCAGGCTTTGTTTTTACACTGATGCAGTATCATACGAATATATAACATATATATATAATTGAATATCTGATTACGGTATTTGATTTAAAAAATATAATTCTTTATTCATCAAAACACGTCTGTTCAGTTTGGTGTACAAAATATAGCTCTGCTTATGCTACTGGTTTAATCAATAATGAAACCTTGCACTTGCGTCTTATTTCATTATTTACAGTTAGGTTAAATTTCTTAGAATATACAGTTAGGTTTGATTGCTTATGCTGAGGCGCTGGCGCCGTCGCAGTGAGTGTGGACAAGAGAGATCTGCATGTGTTACAGTTAGGTAAAATTGTTTATGCTAGAGATCTGCATGATGTTACAGTTAATATACAGTTAGGTCTAATTGCTTATGCAGATAATGAATAAGGGATCTGCCGTGGCGCCGGCGTTGTCGCCGTGAGTGTGGACATGAAAGATCTGCATAATGTCATGGTCTGGATATGTCACTATATATATGTGTAGGATAGAGTATGTGTCTTTAAGCCTTTTTGAGATGTTATATTTGCTGATGTGTGTCCAATGCAGACATTGCCATTTCTTACATCCAGAGTAATTAGAAAACCCACTCGTAACCATTGTTCCCCAGAGAGAATTCAAATTCTAATGGACTTTTGGCCCCTTTTTGGGTAATCGAAATGTGTTTCTTTGCTAATTAATAGTTATCCATCAAAAAGTTTTTCACTTTGAACTGTCAGAAACTACTATATGCAAATTTCAATCATCAAAAGTTTTCTTTACATTTCTCGCCGTTTTCTTGGCCCTCTCAACGTACCGTAAATTGAATTTGTTCCACATGGCAGCCAATGCTACCAGTCTCAGTCTCAGAAAGCCGTGGCAAGTGTGGCCTTTGCCGCCGCATGTGGCATAATTACACAGGCGTTAAGACATACTTCACTTATTGTTTACCGAAAGTCAATTAAACTCTGACACTGCGCAGAGCTCTTTTAGTTTTCCATTTGTGTATTGTGCAAAACTATTTGGTTTGGGCAGCAAAATAACTCTTTGTGCAAATGACAAGTTTAACGGCTAGAACAATATAAGAAAAGAAAATAAAATGAAAAAAAAGTTGTTATTAGTTAAGGGTGACTAAAAAAAAAAAAAAGTTGTTATTAGTTAAGGGTGACTAATAACAACTTTTTTTTAAAGAAAATATTTATAATTTTCCGGTCAAGGGTAACTCACTTTATGAATCAGAATTAAATCAGTGGTTTTATTTTCTTTATTCCAGCGTAGATTAAATCTATTAAAAATATATATATATAATTTACTGAGTGTTTTTTTTATATGTATATAAACCTTGCTTATATTACTTATTAAACATTACAAATTTTAGATTTCATATATATACAAATTTAAATTAAATAAATATAAATTAAAAAATATGGCGATTCAAGCCAGTGTTCTTTCTTCTGCTTTTTTGAAATAATTTCTATTACTTAAAAATAATTGTGAATAAATAAAAGAAGTCTTTTCGTGAACTTGGAATATATTCTTGTATTCAGAGCGATTGTCACATTATTATATATAAATATTGAAAGTCAGCATTAGCAGTTGAGTCGATGTATATATTTGAAAATTTTATTTGAAAAACTGACTTAATTAAGTAAAGTACTTTTTGTAAAGTACTTTTTGCAAATGAAGTTTCAAGATTTGTAATGTTTTTATTTAAATTTTCATCTATTCCGAAAGTGCTCTTTTTTTTGTTAGTTCTGATAGTTGCTTTAAGACTATCTCTATTGAGGAGTGCCAAAACTTTGTCACAAAAATGAATTTAATTAATTTTAATCACTTATTTATGATGATTACCAATTTCCTGTCTCGAAGCATTCTCTATTACAGATGAAAACTTGCCCAGACACGGACATGGACATGGACGAGGACACAAAAGTTTTTTTAGCTTTTTGGCTGCCACTCCTAAACTGCAATTAAAGTGCAATTTAGTGTGAGCCAAAAGATGCTTCTACTCAGACTCAGTCTCAGCTCAGCTCTATTTTGATCCCAACTCTTTTCTGTTCTTGGCCAGACTGCAGACGCTTAACGAGGCTCACCGAGGCGCCTCTGCGTTTTGTTCATTTGGACCTTTGGCTTATTAATTTAAATTTCAAGTTATTCGCTGCATAGTTGCAGCTACTTTGAAGCACTCGAAGACGACTCGAGGGGGAAATGTGAGTTTGCCCTGGGTCTGGGCCTGGGCAGCCTCCCGAATTGCGTGCCAAAGTAATAATAAACATAATTTGCTTTGCACACTCTGCAGCTAATTTGGAATGGGGGGTGGTGGTGGTGGAGGGCAGCGAGGATTACAACGGTTACAACGACTTCAGACACCATCATCAAGAGCTCAGAGGTCTCAACTCTTATAGGTGTCCAAGTGCAAAAGTTCGAGCACAATTTCGAGTTGGACTTTAACAAAGTAAAAAGTTAGCCAAAGTGCTGCGGGAGCCTTTGTGGCACTTGTGTTAGCTTGTTGTGTTGGTAAATACCCTGTATTGTGTACTTCAAATGGGGTATATATAAAGCTTACAATATTTTATTAAAGTACGTGTTTAATTTTCTTAGTATCTTTTATTTTACGTATACTTTTCATGCACCATTTTGATGATTACAATATATTTGATTATTTAATTAAAAACTCAATTCTAATACAAATTTTCACATACACTTACAGTTTAGCATCTTGAGTAATCAATAATTCTTGCGAGACTACCTAATTCTTCGTAATATAATATATATTATAAATTATAATATATTTATATTATTTTTTAATTTCAATTAAAAACATAAATAATAAATGTCATTTTTATATTTATTTATTTTTTATGAGTCAAAATTATACAAATAAATTATAATCCAAACCTGCTAAAATTTCAACCTGTGTTTACCAGAGCATGTCAAAGTCGATCATTTGCAAGTACAACTAAGTATTTATATTATTTCTAATTTAAATTAAAAACATAAATAATAAATGTAATTTTTATATTTATTATTTTTTATGAGTCAACCTATGTTTACCAGGACATTTCAAAGTCAATCATTTGCAATTACAATAAAGTTTGTGGTGCTGCTGCTGCTGCTGCTGCTTTTGTTGTTGTGGTTTTACTTTTTGTGTTAGTTGTAAATTAAATTTGCAAACGGTCTGGCAACTCGACACTATAGTTTATAATCGTTTGGGAATTGAAATGCAGTCGATTCGAAAATGTCTGCAAGTTTCTCACTTTTTCTTTTGCTTTTTGGCTGGTCAGCACAACTTTTTGGCTCAGCATTTTTATTACATTTGGCAGCCGCAGCCACAAATAAAAAAAAAAATAAAAATACGACTCTACTCAACATCCTACACTCTATCATTAATTATTTAAAATGCACGGCGCCATAGCCATTTAGACACCTAATGGCACAGACTTGTAGCGTTGCAACATGTGGCAGCACTGACACCCCGCAACTGGCAACCTCGAGCGCTTGTAATCATAAAAGTTTACGAGTCAAAAGAAGAAAAAAAACCAAAAACAAAAACCAAATCAAAACGACAAGTGACGAGTCGAACCACGATGACACTGGGCTCAGCTGCACCCATTTTGCGGGCATGGGAATTTAATTAAAATCAAGCTCAACTCCCATCTAAACCATAAGCACCCCTCCCCCTCCCCACCCACAAAACCACCCACTTACCCAGACCCATTCTGAGGCCGTCGTTTAGTTTCAATCAAAGTAGCGACGAAAAATTTACGCAAATTGACAACAGAAGCGACAACGACGTCGGGCATCAATAAAAAACGTTTAGAAGTGCCTAACCCCCCCTTCCCCACTAATATCCTTGCTCCCTTTGCCCTCCTCATCCACTTCGAGCGGAACTCAGTCGTAATTGAAACTCATTAGCGTGCATTTTAGTGGCCATTTTGTGCCTTTCGCAAGCCTTTGGACAACCCTTTGGGTCCCATTTGTTGAAAGTGGGTTTTACTCTGCTCCGTGTTATTCCCTGCTCGTAGTTTCCTCTTGTTGTGGGTTGTTCGTGGTTGTTGTGTGTGTCTCTGTGTGTGTGTGCATGTGTGTGGTTTATGTGGTAAGTGTGCCATCATTATGAGTGTTATGGGTTTTTTTTTCCTTTGCATACACGCATATATATATATATATACTTTTTTTTTTTTATTGTTGTCGGGTTTTACCAAGCTTTTATAATAGCGACAAAAATGCATTGGTCAAAGCCAAAACGCAAAAAAGCAACAAATTATAAAATAACACAAATAAACAGCTGTCTTTCTCACACCGAAGTTTGTATATCCTATAATAACGCGTTAACTATATAAATATCCAATCTATTTTCTTTTATATTAGTCCGATATTGCGCATACTTTCTGCTATATGGCAGATATGAATACTAAAATATCTATATGAAAAACGGGCATAAATTCGCATAATAATTATAAATTATCTAAATTTAGTGTGATTTAAAATTACTTCAATATTTATTACTTGCCACAAAAAATATGTTCACTATTTTTCGACAATATTTCTCAACTATTTCTCTTTTAAGATTCTTCAATTTTCAAATTTTATGGATAACAATAATGTTTTGCTCTACAATCGCTCAATTTTTATAGATCTAATGTACTTTAATTGGAGTTACCTTTTAAATCAAAATAAATTAAATTATAAATTAATTTTAATTTTACAAAATTGATCTTTAGCTCTTGTTGGCACAGCTCGAGCTTTATGTTTTTGAATCTTTTTTCATATTTCAAACAAAACTAAAGGTTTTTGCAGAAAATTAATAAGCTATGTGATAGAGAATGGTTAAGTAAAATAGGTTGAAGCTGTTCACAAATATATATATTTATATCTAAATATTTGTTTGTATATTTATTAACATACTTATTTATTTCTGAAAGAGTTAAACGATTTGTTATAAAATTAGAATGCGCTCAATCAGACTTTACAATTACTTTATAGACATCTATAAACTTGTTAAATACTTATACGAATATAAAATAGAAATTTGCATGGATAAATTTTAACTGAGTTTCACTTCGGAGAGTTCCAATTTGAGCTCCATTGCCTCGACCACATTGCCATTGTGGCGCAGACCCTTCAGCCAATTGATATATTTCTCGGGTATGCCCGTCTCCTCGGCACCTTTGACCAACACCTTCAGATATGTGCAAGAGGGCTGGCGATTCTGAGGCACATCAGCCACAAGGTGTTCGGCATGGACAATCGACTCCGGCTGATTGCTGAGATGGTAGACGCGACAGATGACCTCGTCCTTGGTGCTCAGCAAGTGAACCGGCACACTAATCGGTATATAGATGCCATCGGAAACGCCCTCCTGGCTGTGGGAAAGAATATTTTAGTAATATATTAATATGGTTTATTCAGTCAGTTCATACTTATCCAAATCCTTTAAATTGCATGTGTCGATCTCCCAAATGGCGCCCAATACTTGACTACCAGCCGTGGGCACAATTGTCGCTGGAGCTCCCAGCCAGTTATTTGCGCCGACAGCCTTAAAATCGAGGCGATAGTTCTGCAATATATAAAATAGTTATATCATATATATTGTATATTGCTGTCTTTAACTTACCTCCAGTCTGCCGGCTCCGAGGCGCCTCGCCGTGGGATTTTGTATGTGAATGCGACTGGCCAACATATTGCTGCCAAAGCCAAAATAATAAAATTTGCTGGTCATCTTCTTCTAAAACTAGCTTCAAGTATGAATTCTGAAAAAGAGTTTTTCTTTCTTTAACGAAACGTAATGCTTAACGTATAAATATTTATATATATTTCCAAAATCTGAACAAATAAATTTATTTGCCTACAAATTTTGGCTGTAAGTTTTAAGGTTTGACAGCCATTGACATTAAATTGGTCCCTGCTCGCAAGCAGTTCACTTTAAAGAAAAGCCAAAAACTGCTTGGTTCTGGTCTTGTCTAAAAGTGCACATTTAATGGCTGTTCTAAAGAATTATATATTTACAAATTATTAAATGAAAATGTTTAAATCGCTTAAGCAATCGACCAAATAAATATTTTTGTTACTCATTACGTGATTAATTTACTTATTAATAAGCCGTAGCATTACAAGTAGTAACGTTTATAATTTACAGCCGCAAGATGGCAAAAGCTCTTATACTATAAAGCTTTTATATTGTACGGAGAACAAACAGCTGATTCGGATTATAATTTCATGGTGCTTACAATTTGTTGTATTTTATTTTATTTTAAGTAATTTAAAATAGCACTACAGGCACTTTGAACGTTTTCACTCAATAATACAACCAATTTTACTCTTAGATTCATTCACGCTTATTAATAATAACTCGTAAACGAAACTAAATTAATGTTTTCTTTGTTTACACGCTACTTGCCCAGCTGACAACGAGCAACTGTCTTTTTCCAAAGAAAGAACAATACTCGATTATTTTACACTATGCAACAAATATTTTATGCTTTCTTGCTTGATAAGAAATATCTACATAAAAAAGCCGAAAATGAATATAAATAATGATATAATAAATTTGAGCAAGCATTTAATAAACAAAAGAAATTATTTTTAAAAAATTTAAAATTCTTATTAAGTATCAATTTTAATTATCTGACTGTCTGAATAACAGAATGGAGTTTGATGTACTGAACTAATAATTCAATAATTAAATTTTAATAATAATTCGACTCTGATATTCCGCTGTTTAGAGTAAACAAAAACTATATAAATGAATATTGTACATGAAGTATTTTATGATAAAATCCAGAGTTATCTTTGATTATGAATTTTATTTTATAACTTATTTTAATATTAATTGAGTTAACAACTAAAGAAACTTTAAATTTTATTTAATAGTGTAAAAAGGCAGTGATAAATTCAGCTTCTTCACTTATCAACTAAACGAAAGCTCTATATGAGGGTTTGAAACTTGACTGTTCAAGTTCAGGTCTGTAAATTGAGAATTTATACTTGTGCTAGGAAACAAATAAAATTTCCTTTCGCACAGCAAATACTCCAACCCATTAACGCAATTTCAAAATCGATTTAAAATCGACCTATTATCGACTGATAGATATAAATTAATTGAACAGCTCAACATCGCGAACTTGAAGCGCCTCTTCCAGGTTGCTGACAGTTTTGTTATTGTGCTTGAGGCCTTGCAACCACTTGACATAATACTCGGGAATGCCGCTTTCAATGGCACCTTTAACAAGAACCTGCAAGTAAGTCTTTGAGGGCTGTCGATTTTCGGGCACCTGATCTGGCTCCATTTCGTGCAGGTTGCTCTCAGGCTGGTTTACTAAATGGTAAGCCCTCGCAGTAATCTCAGTTCCATTGGCATGCAGCTTCACTTGCACGCTGATGGGTCTATATAAATTCAGGTGAACACCTTCCTGACTAAACACAAATTATAATAATAATTTTTTAAATAGCCTTCTGGTTGTCGATACTTACTTATCTATGTCTGCCAATTTGGAGAGGTCTATTTGCCACAGGGTTCCCCAAGTATTAGTACCCCGTGTCGGCACAATAGTGGCCACTGCTCCATCCCATCTCGCTGAGGACACCTTGGCAAAGTCCAAGCGGTAATCTTCGAGCAGAGCGGGTCCCACAATCTCAGCGCTTGGGTTCTGAATGTGAATCCGCTTTGCCAACATGTTGCTGCCAAAGCCAAAATAATAGAATTTATCGCCATGCACCTCAGCCAGCGGAGAAGTCTGGTTAATATTAAGGTCGGCACCAGCTCCATTGATCGCTTCCACAGCCACAATATAAATCAGTGCAATAAATAATTTCATTCTGTGTTTTACTATTTTTTGACAACCTTCTCGTCGTCTATTCAAATCCAAACTACAAACTGCTATCAGCTTCGATCATTCAGCAAGTAGCAAGATTCGCCTCGTAATCTGAGATTTGGTGAATTGAGTAAATAAGTAATTAAATAATTTGCGCCGTTATTTATTTATTTCTTTAAATTTTTAAAAATAAAAATTAGCAATGAAATGAATTAGTATATGGAAGCAACTGAAATGTTTCAGCTGGCTCAATATCTGAAAAGGAATGCCATAAATTTACTATCAACTTTGTCAAGAGAGACCAGAAATGTACAAATTGTTAGAGTTTCTAATATTACATTATTCTTGTATAATATAATTATTCCTCTCTCACTAATTAATTTCTGTGTGACAATCTTATATACGTTTTTCAATCAGAGCAATGCAACAGGTCAGATTTCCACAGCTTATTGAAATGTATGTTGGCAATGTAATTATTGAAATCTAAATTGATTATGGACTGTGAGTATTTGTTTACATTAATTAATATACTTACGTAAGTGGCAAACATATTTAGGTGTTTTTTATTTTCAATACAATAGCTGACAATTTTTGTCGAAAACAATTATATTTATTATGAATTTGAATATTTATTTTCGTTTATAAACCTTATAGATTTGCGCTTATTCGCTCTGTATTTTTATACTTTAATTAACTGCAACCCTCATGTGAAGTTGAAAACTTGTGAAATTCTGACAAAGGAATTGTTCATAAAAAGAAAATTATTAACTTGTGGCTGGTAGAAAGAAAACCCCAACAAACAAATGAGATAAACGAAAAAATAATTTGGTGTTTAATTATAGGATTGTGTTCTTAATTTTTTCTATATATTTAGCTGTGTAAATATTTGTGAAATTTCCTTAGCAGTTTTCTATTTTGATATTTAAGTGCATTTAGTGTTAATTAGAAAATCTCCGAGCCCATTAAGAACATGACTTGGTAAGTCACTTCACATAATTCCCAGTGTTTTATGGCGCATTCAATATTGTGAGGGATTTAAGATATGGGTGCGGAATTGGTGATTGAAACAGGGTTTATAACCATTAACGAGTCATTTAATAGTTAATAAAAATGGGCGTTGACAATTACTTAATAGTCGCTCTAATCGGAAGCAATTTTGACTGTCTTAATCAGAGACAACTTAACGACTAAACTGGGCAAACTTTTGTCTAATTGATCAGCTCATCGAATAAGTACTGCAAATGAGAGACACAAAATATCTTTCTCTCTCCGACATTCTCAATTTGTGTATGTATATGTATTATGCATATAGAATTAGACTCTAAATATTGTTGCTCTGACATACTAATATAATACTTGTGAGAATAACATCAAATAAAATCGCCTTGAATTTTAAAAAGTCACACTGATAGCTAGAATTTTGTTTTGTGTTTTTACAATCAATTAAAAAATATATGAAAAAAATGTCTAAAAAATAATACGCATCTTTTGCATTTAAGAAAAGGTAAAATTATTTAATTTTTAAAAAGATTTCTCCAATTAAGTTATAAATTTATAAACTCTAAGAGTAACACAAATTATGATATTTGAGATTTGGGTATACATAAAAAAATAAGCTGGAAATTATAAGTAATTTTTTTTAGTTTTAGAAAAATGTACTCTTGATTTAAGGCAAGAAAATCTTAGCTTTGCGCTTTCTGACTAATAAGGAAAGCTTACGATTTTTTTCCAGTGTAGAATGCATTCAATAATTTCAATTTTGGTTTATGAAGTAACAAAGCTATCCCAACAGAGACAGTTATTTTGACAGTTATTTGGGTTCAGCTTGTGGCAACAAGCTCGACAAATTGTTGCGCCACGTAGTAGTTGCCACAAACTATCCAACTACCCCCGCCAAGTGAACCACCAATACAAACAAAACATAAATTGTAACGAGCTTGTCAAACGGAGTCATCGACGCCGGAGTCAACGTTAACAAAACGACGGTGACGGTGACGGTAACGGTGACGGCGACAGCGGCAGCGACAGCGACGTCGACAGAGACTTCATTATATAATTGACTCCATGATGTTTTGCCATCTTGCAGTTTACCAGCAGGGGTGGGTGGGAGCATGGTGGTGCATGATGGGTATTCGCATTGATAGCCATAATGATGGCGACATGCATCAACCAGCTTGTCTGTATGCATGTGAAACGTAAACGCGGCTAATATTGATGTCGGAGACCTGTCGGGACAACAGTCAGCGGCGGAGTTGAGAGAGCTGGCGGAGCATTCGTCCATCAATTCAAGTGTCACTCAGCGCAGCTGTTGCTGGGCAGCCATTTGCACGCCGTATGCGTAATTATATCCGACTTGACTGCATTGCATTGTAATTGAAATGCTTTTATGAGCTTGTTAGGCAAATAATTTTGCTTATTTTATTTTATATTTTCATTGGAAATATGCATTAACAAATAAAAAAAAATAAAATAAAACTAATAATAAGACGTATGAATAATGTGTTGTGCCATGTTTGAGTTTGTAAAGTGGCGTTGATTGCTGTCACTCAAAAGTTCGTTTTTTTTTTCTTAACAAACACGTCTTGACGCCTTTCATCGCTTTCCACCTTTGCCGTATAAGCATAACTCAAAGCATTTTTGCGCGTTAAGGTTAAAAACATTTTTGCCGATGAACATAATTTTTACACGCAAATATTTGTCGGAGAGACATGCGTCAACCGTGCGAACTTTTCTCTTGAGTAAAAAGTTAGCTGTTGAATTGCCAAAGTTTGCACACACTCATATTCACCCACACACACACACAATGAGCCACGCCCCCTTGCCTCCCTTTCTGCCTGGGTGCGAGTGCCTGTGTTGCCAGCACAAATCAAACATCTCGACTTTGCCAGGCCAGCTGAGAACTCTGTTGATATTTGCAATGCTTAAATTGATTACGAGATTCTCTCAAGAGTTTACAATTATGCACTATGTGGAGGAGAGTGTTTCCACTTATGCATTGTTCCAGAGACACCTCAATATAAGGAGTAAAGATAATTTTGTTAGGCAGTTAAATCTTATTTGATAACAACGCTATAATTTGATTTTCTCAATTTCCATAACAGTTATTATGTTTTATAGAGAACTCTCTGTTGGAAAGGGCATCGCAAATTCGTTGAAGTTTTCGATTTGTTTTGCTGAAATGCGGAAACTTGATCCGTTTGCTTGCCGGATTTTTGCTGGTGGATTGTGGACTTTCGGTTTGGTTTTGTGGCTCAATCATTTTAATGGCAGTATCGTGTTAGGCCTTGTTGAAAATGTATCTCATATATACATTTCACTCTCCTATTGATGCACATTCACACACACACACACACACACACACACAGGCTCGAATTTACTAAAAGCTTTGCCTTCACTACAGCAAATTAGATTTAAAGATATGGAAATTAATTTGTTGTTTTGTTTTTCCAGTTTACCGGCCTTATCAAATCGCGCACAAAATGCAAATATTTGCTTTACTTTTATTTTGATGTTTACATTGCACTTGTTTTACGCTTTGCTGAATATTTAATTTACAGGTCCATTTTAATGGACAACCACCTCAAAATACATAAAGATTTATATTATTTTGAAATTTAATTAAACTAAATAATTTCAGCAATTATCAACGCGTTGTTGAAGATTATTTTTAATCAATTGTGTATATAAAATGCATAACCAATTTATAATAATGTTGTTATTGGAAAACAATGAAATTGAAAATTACGTTTATTGGTTTATGTGCTAAAAAATTTACAAAGTGATCAAAATATGTGCAAGAGTGTCAAAATGCCAAAAAAGAGTACCCTCAATGTGTCTCCAAGTCTTTGATGAGTGAAAGTTTTAAATGGGCGACAGGCTGGCAGGCAGACTGGAAAACAGGCAGCCAGTTGAGCTATCGGAAGCAAAAGTTAAACGAGTGCGAGTATCTTTATATCTTTATATCTGTGTATCTTTGTATCTCAAATGGCGAGAAGCGCACATAAGCGAAAAATCCATTCATCAATTGTGTTTGTGTGAGTGCGAGTGTATGTGTGTGTTTGTGTGTGTGTGAGGCAGACAGGCGAAAAGCTGCCAAAGACACTTGATAATATTTGCATGCTCAAAAACTAGCGTCAACCAATCTATTCAGGTGCGACAGGAAAAAATGACAAAAGCTAAAATATGGATGTGCACAGCACGGAAAGAGATTTCAGCATGAAATATTCACAACTTTTCAATGAAAGATATGATGAAAAAATCATGCATAGAGCGTAATAAAAACATATTGCATATTTTATGTATAGATAAAAATCACTTAATACATTTTCGATTTATTTAAAATTTTTTTCACTAACTCCTATTTAAGTGATTTTTTTAATACTATAATAAATTTTTAATCATGTTGGGATTTTAGGTTTCAATCTTTTGTCACCAACTTACTAATTATATATTAATATATATAAATTTGGTGACTCATAGAAATGAATTTGATGAATTAAAGTCTAATATATATTTAATTTCACCTCCAATTGATGTACTCGAAAATGAGTAGATTCATTAGATGCTCGAGATGCTCGAGGTACTACATACCAAAAACTCCTGCTGTGATTTGACATGCATTACACACTCATCCTCACAAGAAAATATTCCAATAAGTATGTCTGCTCCGCTGAATGCTTTGTTTGCATTGACTGTCGATGACTGTGATCATTTGTGTGCTCATCTGTGCGTGAAACTCAGCCAAGATACGACAACGAAAACGATGACAACGGGATGGGCCGTGGCTGTTCGAAATGACTAGGAAAATAGGTAGCGTATTATTGGATTTCATGGGAAGGGTTTCGATGGGATGGAGCAGGCAGAGCCGGCAGCAACATAGGCATATGAATATTCATGGGCCATGCTTGCCTGACTGCCAAGTATTGTCTCTCAGCCCCTGCTGTTCCGAGAATTTTGCCATCCGAGTTACTCGAATTGCAACTAATTGGGTATCGAGTGATTGTGGAGCTAGTGTTGCAGAAAATTCGATCAATTACGTGACAAGTAACAACTAACAAGTTAATTGTATGAATATTGAAAGCAAGTCCACATCATTGCTATCTGAAACTAAAAACCCCACTTCTCACAGAGGGTAACTCTCAAGTGCAGCAATTCGAATGATATTATTATATATTCAAAGCCGAGAAAGCACCATAATTTCCATTATGATGCTGTCGTGGTTGTCGTAAAGTCAACTGCCTGCATGAGTGAGGCAGAAGCAACTCAAGTCAAACATCCAAAAAGTAGTCTTCCTTGTGGTAATTGCATATGTGTTTATACTCTATGGTGGTGCGGTGGTGCAGTGGTGCGCTCCCATCGCATCTGCCATGTTGCCAGGCAAACACTGCGGCAGCTGCACTTTTAATAATTCATATAAAAACTTGAGCATAAATTCAGCGGCTTATAATTAATTAACAAGTAGCCAAACTTGACTCGAACAGTTGCTTGTGGCAAGGATGCGACTACAAGGATGCCATACAACCCATACCAGAAGGAAAGTTCAACATGAAAATCCTGATAGCAACTGTGGTGCTCAGTGTGCATTTTTCTGAATGGCTCTTTATTAATTAGCAGATCTATTATCAGAGTATCCAAGGAGTAGCTTATCGCGAAAACTGTCTTTGCCAGAGTTGATTTTAAAACAAGTAAGAATAACCAACCGAACTCGACTACAAAATACATTGAACCGAAATAGGAAATGTATAAACTTAATTATGTATATTATAAATATGCTTTTGGGGTGGAAGATAATTCTTTCTCTCTATTACTTCACCCATATTAATAGCTGCTGGTTTTAATTACACATTTTTACAATATTTTCTATTTTATTATTATATTTATGTAGTGCTGGATGTAATAATAAACTACATAAAACACACCTCAACCCAATATTAATTCTATGTCTATATGAATAATTCATACAAGTTTATAGTTTTTAAAAAGGTAATTAAATTATCCATTACTTTGGCTTTTATAGTACTTTGACATGCTTGTTGCAAATGTGGAAGTCATGCAATACTAAATTAATAGAGTGCTCAAATTAAAATTGTACAAATTGCATTGACATTGAGTATAATGAAAATAAAACTTGTTTGCTTTTTGAATTCATAAATAACTGCAAGTCGCAGCTAAACCAATCAACTTTGGATCTGCCTCAAAGCAAGGCTCTTCAGCTCACCAGTATATGCAATCAACTGGGAAGATATAGTTGTGTTGGTGCTTCACATGTCACTCAGAGGTGAGAGGTGCGAGTGGCAGCAGTAAGCAGTAAGCGGGGGGTGAGGTGGAAGCAAGAACTGCAATGTGCAGTCCTGAGAAGCAAGCCGACAGCTGTCCTGTTTGCTCTTGCTCCTGCCTGAGTCGCAGCTCGTCAAACTTGGTTAAAGTGCCATAAAGTCTGAGTCTGAGAGCAAAAGCAGATAAGAGCAAGTGATTTGGCCCACATAAAGAAGAAAAAATGCAGAAGTGGTTGGCCTCGATTTTTAAGCACTTTACGCTGACTGTAAGCCCTAAATGGAAATAAAAAATATGCAAAATAACCTTGAAACTAAATAATAATTTCGACAAGTGCTTTTTAAATGGAATACAAATTTTTATTTTTGCTTGCTTTGTGCCAGGATTTAGTTTTAGGTATGTACAACGCTTTTTAATGACTTGGCTTTGAGTTTCATGCCTGCCATGCTCTCGTCTAGACCAATTAATAATATTTCGTGTCAAGTGGAATATTAGACAAAAGCGCTGAAAAATCCACTACAATAAACAAACGCCCAAGAATTTGTTTTATGCCAACAAAAATAAAAAAGTATTATGCAAATCAGCTGCATAATACCAAAAATTAAATACCCTTGCTGAAATTATATTGTGTTAAATGAAGTAAATCATCTATTTTAATCGATCCATTGTTTTTGGGAACAATAGTCAATCTGATAAATATTTAATACTAGCCTAAATTAAAAGTAAGTACAAGTTTTTGTTTTCTTGGTATAAGAGACATAATATTCTTGGGCAGAGTATAATTAGCTCAGTGGAAAGCTGATTTCAAAGTGAGACATTCCAAAGACAGAGATGAAGGCGTTGTGCTCCGCCTTTTGTCTCGGTTCGGGCTATGCCCTAAACTCAGATTAATACGCTGATTGTAAACCTTAATGCTGTGTTTTAATTAGTAGCGCTAGTAAATTGAGCTGCCAAGAGTTCGAATGACGCCTTGATTCGGGTTCAGGCAAAGTCACAAAAGAATATCAGAGAGTCATGGCTCGGAGGTTAGCTAAATTACACCCAATTGATTTGGGGCCCTGTGCTTTAAAAGCGTTCAAATAGCCTTTTAATTAGGACAACATCAAGTTGCGTGCAATGCCAAGCAGCGAAACTTCAATGTCAAATAAAATGCTGGAATGTATATATTATTTCTGGCTCAGGACAACTCAATTAGCTGCCGTGCCGCGTGTTTCCATAAACTTGTTACCACTGTGACGACCACGCCCAGCTTGGCTATTACACCGCCCACCACACCTGGCCAGCCAGTCGCGCAATTTTCAAACAGTACACGAAGCGTTTTTGGCTTAAATTAATTTATCACGTGCCGAAATAAAGCGTCAAGTTCCGCCCAGGTGCCGTAATTAATTAAATTTCAAGCCGCCGCTTGAAGCGCCCCAACGTTGCCTACCACAATTTAAAACTTAATATTTAACGAAATTTCGAGCTTTCACTTCTCGTAGAGATCAACTTAAAGTTTGCGTAAAGATTTCATTGTTGGCAAATTGCAAGTATTGCAAATTTCACTCTTACATTTACCCAAAATACGAAGTTGGCATAAGCAAATACCAAGAGGGTTGTTCCTTGTTGCAACTTAACTAAAACGAAATTTAAACTTCAGTTATTTGTCTTTTCATGGCTTTTGTTTGCCACGTTTTGTTTTTTGCATCCTTGAAAATTCATTTTTAGAAGAAGCCATCTTCCATGGGTTCCATGCTGAATGTGACACATAAAATTCAATAATTGTTTTTATATATTCTTAGTCACACGAATTAACTAAATACGACTATTCAGCTTTATTTATGATTTATATATTGATATACTGGTATATTCAGTAGTGAGTGTCTTAACTTGAATATTAATCTTAATCTTAATCTTCCTTTCTCACTGATCTCAGTGGAACTCTCAGTTGCTTTCATAACCAGGTTTTTTTTTCTGTTAGATGACTATGTCATCTTTATTTGTAAAAATGTAGTTTTTATTATCACTAAGCTGCTAAGGCTTATCACATTTTAATACCCTACAATTCCCTTTTTATTATTATTAAAATATAAATCAATTTCTTTTATTTATATAGATTTGACTTTATACCAATTTGAAAGCCCCTTTAAGTTTAAATTTTACTTTCTGAAAATCGTCTTTCCAAAATGAGTATTGCTTTCAAACCACTTAAAAATAATAAATAAAATATCGACTCGGCTGTTATTGCTGATTTGGATTATTAATTGATAGAAAATCTCTCTTTTTGTTTCAAATAAAGACTCATTTTAATTTTCCTTTTTGAGAATGTTGTTATGGGCATGGAGTATACAAAATCCGAGCATTTACACAACTTAAGCTTTCTGTTGTCTTCTCAGATTTGGCAGTCAGTCATTAACTGGTAGGATGGCAAGTTTATGTACACCACTCACATAAGCCATTGAGCTGGCAGAGGCATCGAGTGGACAGCAGAGATGGGGAAAATAAATGTAATGCCCTGAACAATACTTAGTTTTATTATCCTCACATTTCCGTAAAAAGAGACGACTCCAGCAAACGGTTTTGAAAATTGGTGGAGGGAAACGTTTTGTCTTGACAGCCATATACATATTTATATATATATATATGTATTTTTTTTTAAATCTAAAATAAAAATTAACCTGTTAATTATGTTACACCGTTGATTGGCGTGGACCCCCTCTGTCTCCATTATTCCTGTTTTGAATTTGTTTGGCTCTGTTGGCAGGTTGCCCTCAAAATATCACACGCAATTAAAAATGTTCAAGTTGGGGTAGAAAAAAATGTAATACTTAATTTTAGTATGCAACTTTTTTAATTGTTCTGTAAGCAGCTAATTTATGCATTAGCATAAGCTCTAAAAAAGGTTTCGGCTCATTTTCGGGAGCCAATTAATTGCATTTCACATTCAACATTCAACACATAAAATTTGAATAGATGCCACCCACCAAATTGACGTGAAACGTGTGCGGCGTGCGGATCGTTGACGCAACTTTTGGTAAGCCTCTTCAACTTTAATGAGCTAAGGTTGCCGACACTCAAAGGTGAATGACGACGACGTCGATGACGACGATGATGACGACGTCGACCGCGTCAAATTCACAAAACCCGGACCACAAATTGGCTTGTCTGGGAACACTCTGTCTTTTCCATTTTCCACGGTGTGAAACCGATGAGTGTAACGCTAAAATAATACTGAGTGTTGTGTTTGTGTGTGTGTGTGTGTGTGTGTTTGTGTGTGCGTTCTTAACATCTTCGCAGCCTGACAGTTTCTCCAAACGAAATTGCGGCCATTTGCTGATAATTAAAAATTGTCATTTTTAACAAACGTCGAAAACTTTAACGATTTCCGCAAAATTGTTGCTAATTGAGCTGGTTTAAAGTATAGATTCTTAGTATGTCTCGTGATTAAATTTATTGAAATGGTCCTTGACCCAGCCAAACCAACATTTTAACTGTTCTGTTTACATCTATTCAAATTGTTTTTACACTTTATTATTGTATCAAGCATAAAATATAGCATCTAGTTGAAAACAGTTTCTTCGAATGCTAACTCCCCGATAACTGTGGATTTTATACTATTCATTCCTGATAGCCGTGGATTTAGTATCATTCCCTCAAAAAAATGTCAAAATGGTATTTTATGTTTGAATTTTTTTAGAATATCTTTTAAGTTTTCCAATTACATATTTTATTAAAAAGGGAAAGTGAATATCAATGCTTTTTATGTCGACCAGAAAATACAAATTTTTGGAACATGACTTTAATTTAATTGATACATATATATATATATAATATATTTTCGTTAACTAAAATTTTGATGAAACTTGAAGTATATTCGATTTACTGTTGACAGTATATATCAAAATACTATATCATAAAGCTGCAATTAATAAACGAAAGATTAAAATATAATTTCTCGTTAGAAAATTATTTATTATTACCCAGTTATTAAATTCAAACTAATGCAATTTTTTTTTACACTAAAAATGAAAAAATTCGTTTTCTTTTCGCTCTAAAAGTTTATTTTTTATTCGACTGTGTCTTGGATAACCCTTCTTTCTTGTTTAGCAATAGATTAAAATTCAATCTGAGATGTGTATTTTCTGATCAAGCTTTTGCATGTCTCCAATTAGTTTGTGTAAATCATTGAGCGTAGAAGTGAAAGAGATGCCAGTGACTTTGTTGGCCTCGTAATCCTCTCAGTGCTATCTAAGATGAGTAATTACTAATTCCAAGTGTGGCGCATTCCATCTTAAGACAAACGAATCAAATGTCTCAATTTCTAACAATGTTTACAGCCCACTCCAACTACAAATTCAATTTACATTTATAGTACACTTAGTAAACACAGCACTAGCATACATGTATCGTATTTGAATTTGATTCCTGGGCCCAGCACTTGCCACTTAAGATTGCACTTCAAATGTGACCAAAGCAGGCGAATCTAACATAGTCCTGGCCCGGTCCTGGCCATGGAAACTAAATCGAACCATCTGGCTGCCATCTCGAAGTCAGCCGCAGGCTTTCAGTTTAAGTTTTTGGCATAGAGGGAAAGTTGCGGCTTCGGCTTCATTGTATTAAAGTGCTAATATTGCCTCTAAAACTCATTTCACTCTGGTTATATAGCCTTAAGTTCTCGGCACCTTCCGCCTCATAGACTCCAAACAAACCCCGCCCTTTTATGCGTTTCACGCCTCTCGTCGCCCCTCTCCTGTCTTTAATAAATTTCCTTCTGGTGTTGCCTGGCTAGGACTGGTTGACGCGTTGAGGGGTGTTGGGAAAGTGAAGGAAGGAAAGAAAGAAAGTGGGCGGATTGGGGAACTCATTATACTGTCACCTTAATTATTATTTAAGCATTTCAAGTTTGATTTAATTATGCTAAATATTTTGTTTCCCACCTTCAGCTCTAACCTTGGATATATTAAAAGGCGCCTCTTTCTTGTTTTGTGTTGCTTGTGGCAAGACACGCCTCAGTTTTAGCCAATGTTTTCATGTTAAACGCTCTTTAGTTTTGCCATTTTGTATCTTGGCCATGTTGAGAAAAACTCAATAGCAGAACAACTGTGCAACTTGCCGTCATTTCATTCTATTTACTTTGGCATTGTTGTTGTTTTTGTTGTTGTTGTTTACTTACCCAGCTCCTTTTGTCCCAGTTCTTTTAGTTGATTTTGTAACAGAAATCGGCAACTTTTTTTCGGGAATGCCTTTGCTTCCTTGTTTTTTTGTTTTTTTTTTTGTTTGTGTATTTTTTTTCAACCAGCCAAAATCGTTAGCCCAGCCAAAGCAGCCAAAGCAACTAACCAACGAGGCGTTGCTTTAATTGAGTTCACAATGGTTTGATATTGGTCTGGACGATTAAATAAACATTTGCACTCGATTTAAATGGACACACAAATGTGTAACTATTTGGGAATTTGTTGTTTAAACAGGCATTCCCATTAAATGGGTCGCTCAGTTGGGCAACTATAAAAATGAATAAGCTATGGCAAATTGTAACTTAATATCAAAATGGGGCAGCCTTAGCTGCATTGTTTGGCAAGTTGAATTCTATTGTTCGAATCGGAAACTATTTCCCAATAGTTGATGTAACTAAGCCAAAAAAATAATTAAAGTTCTACAGTTTGCCAACTATTTTGCCATCCTAACAATCACATTGCATTTTCAAAAGTTCTTGCATTTAATTTTTGTTTGCAAGAAAACTCTATAAATAGTAAATAATAAAATAATGCATATAACTGGCAAATAAATAATTTATCATCAATCCATTTATATAACAGGCACCAGGTAAAATAAATATAAAATCTTTGTTTTCATCATCTAATTAGTTTAAATACCATTTCTGGAAAATAGTCTGCCTTTTTTTTTAATATATCCTTAAATGTTTTAGAGTGTTACTTTCAATGTCAACTGCAAATTTATCGTAATTTGTTTGGCCACTTTTTATTAGTTTTTAGGTCAGATTAAAGCCACTTTCAAAGACTTCCAGTCGAAGCCGAACGCTAAATAGCAAAAGTTAAGTTTTAGTTTTTGTTTCCCGCTTTTTATCCAAACTCATCTGTTGTTTGGCAAATTAGCAACATACATCGTTAAACTGTAATCTGCCAAACAAAATGAGAAAGCAAACACCAACATTTCAGCAGTTTCTTTAACTATTTCGGTTTTATTTTGTTCGCTTCCTGGATAAGTGAATCGCTTATGCTTTTCATTAAACAATGACTTCGAAATGCTCTACATGATAAATGGAAGGGATGTGAAGAAAGAGAATGTATTTTCATCGTAGAAAATAATCTATAAATAAAGAAAATGCTTGGTCATCGGAGTACATATTACACATGATATTAAAATAAAACTTGTCGTAACTCTTGCCGAGCTTTGACTTAGGCCGAAATTCGAATATTCACTTATTTGATTCACATGGAAGGCATGTGAATAAAATTTAAGAGAAGACAAACGAAAATGTTAACAATATGATAACTGAAGCGGAAATTTTACTTAAGGCAACATGACAGCTTCTGTTGGCACAAACCAAGTCAGAATGGAAGACAAAACAAGAACACGGCTATAACTGGCAGACGGACAGAAAGACAGACTGGGCAGAAAAAAGGCGGAAAGAATGTGCCAATAATGACTAATGGCCAAAACGGAAAACTTATTCAGTTGTCCAAAACCCGTCCGCTTATTGTTGGCGCGTTGCTCTTTGCTGCGGCTTAAGCGAATCGCCTATTGTGAATTTTATTTATTTTTGCATATTTACTGGTTGTGCAATTTGTTTTATTTATATTTTCATCCCTGCTGGACGAACTTATATATATTTATATATATATATTGAAAGACAAAATTCTTCGTTCGGTTTCGCTTTTAACTTCAGATGATGCCGAAACTTTTCGACTCTAATTTTTCAGCTTATTTGCTGAAACATGAGGAAAACACACAGAGTTGAAAAACTTTTAATTAATTTGAGGTTCATTTACTGACAAACGGAAGTTTCCATATACTCGTAAATTTTTAAAATAATTTTTTTTTTGTCATGAAAAAAAAATGTGATAATTGTTTCAATATAAATGAAATTAATCTTGGGAAAATAACAAAAAACTTAGCTCATATTTAAACATCTAATATAGATTCGAATTTCTTGAAATTGATGTCATAAAACACAAATAGACCTCATTTTAATGACCTCTTTAATTTGCTACAAAAAAAAAAAATAAATAAATAAAACATCTCCAAGTAAAGCCAATCAAATGTTATAAAGTCGAAGCTCGTTTCACTCTGACTGTGGGTATTTCTGTGTTATCAGTCAGCTATGTTAATAAAATTAACATTGATAATATTTTGTTAATATTTTGTGTGTTCAGCAAATATAAATTCAAAGATTGAAATACATTCGACACCTCGTATATATATATATATATGTATGTATCTGTGAGGGCATTCAACATCCGACCCCTGCAGCAATTGTAAATGTCTTGTTTAATATATATGTGTATTTGTGCTTGTTATAGAAATTCAGCTCTGAGAGAAGACACGTGCCCCATTTATCTGCTGTCTGCGGCAAAGTTGCACGACCGAAATGAAAAATGTCTGAGGTTGGGGTACCAGCACAATTATGGTCAGTTGGGAAGCAGAAAGTAAGCACTACGGCATAAAAAGCCCACGCACACAGCCAGGAGACAGCCACATTTAGAGCTTCCAGTATAAATAACTATGGCAACACAAACAATGGCAACTGCGGGTAAACGTAAGAAGAAAAAAAATAACACAAACGAAAAAACGAAAAAAAAAAAAGGCATAAAACGCACTCAAATTATACACAAGATCGCAGTTGCCCTCGAAGTAGGCATCCAATGTGGCCCAAATTGTTGTGATGGTTGCGTATACGCCAAGGTGTGCAGCCTCAATATATATTAAGTGTGCTAAATTGTGCCTGTTTGTTAGTGTGGTTGTTCTTTGTCAGCCCGTGTGGTACACGTAATTAATGTTTTCCTCGTGTCCTGTTTCTTAGTCCTTGAACCAGTGCGTGCCGGCGAAATGTGCAGACTCCTCCAGCCAAAAGTGTCAGAGCGAAAAGTTTACGCAAACAGGAAATTGTCGTTGCTTCGTTTGCCGCTTAAAAAACAACCAGTATTAAAACAATAATAATATTCAAGAAATGTGACTATGAGAACAATATGAATTTAAACTGTTTTCTGGAATTCTATTTAGTTTTTAATATTTGCAAGCTTGTTTTGGTAAAAGAATTAATTGAAATGCGATGGAAATTTAATGAATTTGGAGCTGTCTTCGATATTTTACTAAATTGAATTGGTAAACTAATAATACTTTCTCACACAACATAGAGAATACACTGAGCAGATATAGAAAAAATAAATGATATTGAGGAGGAAAGTAAAAGTTGACGTCAAAATACGCTTGACGAATATAAAAAAGCTTACGGCATTTGTTCCCAGGGCTATGGGTCAATGACTTGCTGATGTCTATCCGTCTCTCTCTCTCTCTCTCTCTTTTTTTTTTAGTGGTTTAGGTGTGTGTGTGATTTTCTTTAGGTGCCTATGTCGGTAATTAAGATGATATCTGAGAGCGTTGAAATTTGAGCACAATTTTATGGTTGACTCTTGGTTGCTAAGTTTCCATAGCTTTAAGTGACTGCTCCTTAAAGCAGCCACCAAAGTGAATTCTGGCATTTCTTTCAATCAACTCAATTGACTTGGCCACTTGGCGCGGCCCTTGAGCTACAATGTCTAATTTACGCCTGCAATATTGTGAAGCGTTTCACGCACTTCACTTAATTGATGACTGGTCGGGCAGAGAATGAATGGAATGTGGGCGAACTAGGCCATGCCCACTGGGAAGTGAATAATTTACTTTTCTTTTATCCTTGCCAGCTTTTGGGGGGCATTTCTGTTATTGTTGAACAGCTTAAGGTGCTGCCTAAAAGCATGACGTGAACCATTTATTTGACCAACATGTTTTAAGCATATTTATATCAGCCAAAAGGAAAAGGAAACAAGCAAACCGAAGAATCAAAGCTGACCAGGAAGGGAAAACAGAGGGAAAAGTTGGTGGCTTTGTTTACGGAAGTTGATTGACCAAAAGGTTCATTCACTTGGCGCCATCCTCCCTCGTCCGTCAATCTTGATCGATTTGAGTTTGGCCTGTCAACCAGTAGAGTGACTTAAGTTTGGGTTTCCATCGCAAGCATGTCAGAACCAGACCAAGAGCTTCATCGAGAGCACCAATCGTGTAATAAATAAAAGCTAACTTTCATTCCTACACGAATTCTGCCATATTTGATAATGGTTAAAGAGACTCAACCACTCTGTGCAAATGTATTTAACAAGAATAAATAAGTATATTTTTATCGCTGGATACCTTCACATTTATTATCACAATTGTATTGCAAACATAAAATATGGAAAAGAAACGTGGTTGATTAGTTCAGACAAATGTGTGTATAAATGTGTGTACAATAGTATATTCTTTCTTTTAATAATATACACTCAAAAGAGATTTAAGAGATAATAAAAAAGAAGAAATAATAACCAAATATATAAAAACAAATTTTTATAGATATACCTACTATTAATAGAAAATATTTCTAAAACCTATGAGTAAAAATCAAAATTTTTAAAAAGTCAGAGAAGTCAATTCGCCGTAAAATAATAAGATTTTGATACCACATTTTATGAATTTATAATCTGCCTGAAATGTTTCGCATGTTCTTAATGTTTATAATAATATAATTAATAGCAGAGGTAAGGTAAGAGTTTTTGACGAACAAATAAAAAGATAACAAAATGTTAATTTCATATTTAAAAAAAAAGTTAGACTGGAATTAAGAAAAGCTATACCCTAATTTTTAATTAATTACAAATTATTAAATTTATAACAACTGGGTGACACTGAATCTGGAACAGCAACAAGAGGAACTATTTTTCAAATGATGAATTCTCTTAGAGGCAAAAGTTCGGCTTGGTTTTCGGGTTGAAAGTGTATTTAATCTTCGACGTGCTCAAATCTTAGGTAGCTATATTTATTTATTTTTTATTATGTGAATTTATCAATAATCTAGTCTTGCTCTGGCTCGTGGAATTTAGCTGCAGGTAATTTAATCGCATTATCATTTGGAGAATGTGCAATTTAATAAAATACTTTGAACAGTTGGAACCCTCAGCCTTAATTTTCATGTTTGATGTTGGTTTAAGTGAATGTTGAATGATGCTTGTAAATTGCATGTATCGAATATGTACGATAAGTGCATTTGTGTCCAATTACTGCGGCGTAGAGTAAACGAATTGAATATACAAATTTATTGCCTGACTCAAAAACTTTGCACTTTTGAGCACTTTGCAACTGAAGCGGATTACAGGCAAGACACAAGCTGAATCGAAATAGTTTATAAATTTTGCGGTTCGCTTGCAAAAAATACAAAAAATAATATAAAATGCAACGAAATGGTAAATACAGAATAATAGTTGCGTGTATTTTCCTACACAAAATTGAGAAACTTTCAATTTGCGCAGCCAAGTATCGAAATGGTGGCAATCAGGCAGCCAAGCATTCAAAAAATTGTACGTAAAATAAAGCATAATAAAACATAAACCACAATAAGTGGTTCAGACGACGAAGCCCAGGCCATGCCACTAGACATGCCACAAAAAATTGCTAGAAAAAATACTGCAAAATTGCTGAAGAACTTTTCTATTTGGCCGCAAAATTTGCGCAATTTCCTCAGCGGCGAGCTGTGAATTTTGGCTAGGAACAAACGTTTGAGAGGGGGTTGTGGGGTGGGCAAGTAATAGTCCAGCAATGACTCCCATGTGTGTGTAAGTGTTTGTTTGTGTGTGTGTGTGTGTGTTCGAACTGTCATCAAAAAAACAAGTGGCAATGGGGAAATTATGGATTATGCAAAGTTGTTGAACACTGACGTTGCTTTGACAGTTTCAATGGCACCAAGCAACAAATTATCTATAAAATATTCAAGATTGGTTTTCTAAACGAATAATAATATATACAGTATGTATGAATATTATTGAATTTTCCAGTTTCTGTTCAAGTTAAACAGCGGAATATGTAAGTTTTACCAGCTTTGCTCCAACCATCGTAGTCCCGGGCATTGGTTGTGAAACTGTCATGCAGATTGTAGTTCAGGGCATGGCCAGCAGTACCAGAAAGGTGCCCAAGGACTTGAGCACATAGTGTTCCTTCTTGCTGCCTAGGAAGGATATGGTCGTAGCGAGCAACATCATGGATGTTTGATCGTCTTGTCATGTGGTGCAGTTTCTCCATGTCCATGAAGAACTCCAATTTCAAGTCTACAAAGCCACTAAAGCCACTACCCTTAAAGACATTGGAGCCATGACAGAGCCGATCAGTCTCTCGTTCTGCTTTAACTCTTCTCGCTCAATGTCTTTGTAATGGTCGGTGCTCGGAAATTTTTGTGATGTTTTCATCGCAGACTTTTGTGCGATGTAAAAGTGGATCTAGAGTAGGCAATGATTTTTTTTCTAAAGCTGGCATTCGTCGTGCAAGAAGGAAAAAATCGTTGTATACGTTATGCAGCTATCAACGTTGTGGGAAGTAAGTCCTGGTCAAGGTGAAAGCTTTGATGCGGATTAGTGCTGAATATTTCATGAAGGCAAGAGCTTATCCCACGGACGTATATAAGCCCAGATCCGCTCTGAAAAGCCGTCTTTTCTATTCGCTCATTCGGTCATGATGCACGTCGCAGTCAAAGTGCATATCGCCGGTGAAAAATTTGATTAAGCACGTGCATCGAAATTAACAAAGTTTAAATAACCTATAAGCCTCATTGCGGCTACATACGGACCATAAATCCATCGCGGACGCTTTCATATAACCAGAATTAACAAATGTGGGAAAAAATAAATATAATGTTAAACAATTTAAAGAAAAAAAATATTACAATTTTCCTAACCAAAGAAAATAAAAAAAAAATAATTCCGTAACAAACCCCATCTTTGATGGTTGAAAAGTCGGCGTAAAAGATGACCAATATCAAGCAGATGGAGAAAAAAACTGAAAAAAACAATAATAATTTAAAAATAAGCAAATTTAAGCTATTAACACCACCAAAAAGAGAAAACGAAAAGAAAAAAAGAAAAAAAACAAAAACCAAACCAAGACCGCATTTTTGAGAGGATCCGCACGTGTCCAATGGAGAAACTTCATCGTCCCCTTCGTTATACTAATCGAATTTTTATATTTACATATATATTTTTAAGTGATCGCCAGTGTAATTTTTTTTTATGTTGAAAGATAAAATTATTTAAACAAATCTCCACGAAAAAAATTACAAAAAAATAGAAAATGTAAAAAAACATATATATATAATTTACAAAAATCAACAACATTTGATGTTCGTGCACAAAATGAATGGGAAAAATTTGTGTAAAGAAGCTCCTAAAAGTATATTTACTTATTTTTTTTTGTTGTTAATAATTTTTTTTTTTTGCTATGCATACTTATTGGCAGTTAAATTAAATCCTTTAACAGAAGAGTAGAAAAAATGTATATATATTCACATGTTGCATAAATTGAAATGCATGACCCTATGGACGTCGAAAGGGGTTTCTGCGCTGGATAATCAAGTAAGTCACAAAGTTTCAATGTGTTAATTGTCGGTAGTTATGCAATGAGAAAGAAACCAAAGGAGAAAACAAAGAAGAAAAACAAAGAAAAAAATAAGAAAGGAGACATAATTAAATTTCATATACATATACACTTGCTTTAGTAATGTTTTGCCCTCATTTTTAGGGATACGATTTTTTATGAAATATATAAGAAATATACACTTTACCCACTTGAATCTTTTGAGGTTGTTGTAAACGTAGAATCATTTAATGCTGCCTAAGAGTATGCAATAAAAAGAGGAAAGAAAATTATAAGAAACCCAATTGTTAAATATTACTCGTATATACACGTATGCTACGAACAATTTTATTGCATAGTTCAATTCTAGATTAAGACATTTGAAAAAAAATGAAGCATAAGACAATATAATAAAAAAAACTTTTGGAAGTCAAATAGACAAATCAAGTATTTTAATATTAATACAACAGTATGATGATAAAACTTGTTTTTCGGAAGGATGAATTTTCAAAAACAAAATTATAAACTATAAATGAACACGTAAACTGACTTCTTATTTCCTACTGGCCGAAATGTGAGCTTAAGTGAACAACGGAATTGCTTTTGGGGAGTTTTCGAATTAAACATACAGCGCAGGAAGTCCAATTGGATGGGTGGGTACAGAGCGCAAGCAACAGCTAGCACCCCGATACCATTCACCAACACCAACGAAGCTGTCGCGCTTCTCGCATCTTCAGTTAGGTATTTGATAACCAGAAATTGCTTGCTTCGGAGTTAGACTCCAAATAAAAAGGGACTCTAAAAAAAAAAAAATAATGATCAGAAAGGAATACCAGGATGGTAGCAACAACCCCCCAACCTCCTCTTCCCACCAACCACCACCCGGCATGAGCTACCAACAGTAGGGTCCGGTTGCCGCTCGCACAGTTAACATACAATTCTTTTGTGTGTTGAATTAACCATAGTTTTGGTTTTAATTAACATAATTAACATAGTTACAGATTTCTTTTGGCCTCCAACATCGGGCCCCTTTCTGTATCTGGTTTTGCATTGCATCGTATTGAATTCTTTTGTGCATTATCTCGAGTTCCTTGTGAATTGATGCATGGCATTCAACTTCTCTCAAAGTTTTTGAATTGCTCTGCTTTCTCATGACACACAGCGTCAAAAGTTATTATTATTATTATTATTTATTGGGGGTCTTGTACACTGCGACCTAATAGATCTATTGTGCCCCCTTCTGAGCTTATAGCTCTTCCATCAATCCCAGTTCCTGAACGAATGTGAGGATCTTTGATGGGTCGAGGGCTACTATGTCTTTGACATTCATAACATGCATCCCTAGGAGGCTGCATCTTTTACTGGCACGGGCGATACATTCTGTTAGGATGTGAGTTGAAGACTCCTCCTCGACGTCACAAAACCTACATTGACTGCTGCTATAGATACCCATTTTCGACAGGTGACTTTTTAGTCTACAATGTCCTGTCAGTAGACCGACAAGTATCCTTAGCCTATTCCTACCAATGGATATTACTTGCTTAAATCGTTTATGATTATAGCCGCCCAAAAGACATTTGGCCTGTCGGCGTCCCGGTGCTTCCTCCCAGCTCCGCAGTCTCCTTTGTCTTTCTTCGTTTCTGATCTACAGCCCTAGACAAAACTGTTCTGGCCCTATAAGGGCCCTCTCTGCACCCATTCTCGCCGCTCATCCGCTGCTTCGTTCCCTGATATTTCCCTGTGCCCGGGGACCCATCTTAGGGTGAGCCTGTTGTGAGCCCCGAGTTTGTCAAGCTTGGATCGTACCTCTTGGACTAATTTTGAAGTTACCTTTGTCCCGTTTATAGCTGCTATACTATCTGATAGGATAGATATATCCGCGTGCCGATAATTGCGTTTTATATTAAATTCCGCATGGCACATACCTTCTCTATGGCACATACCTCAGCTTGAAATATGCTGGTGTACACCCTCGGGAATTCATGGTATAATATCCGAGGACCCACCACTCCCAGGCCTGTTCCCTGATTGGTGAGTGATCCATCGGTACATTGAAATTCCGCTCGAAAGTATATTTTGGCTTCATTTCCTCCCTGGGTTGTAACAGGAGGGGAAGTTCATCTGAAAGAAGTTGGGCAAGTCAGCATGGGCCTTACGTACCTTCGGTGACGTACCCCTTGATTTTGTAGCTATACTAAGTCATGTGTAAAGCGCTCTAGAGCACTTCATTGTCGTGTTTCGCACATGGGTGCCAAAGTTTAACATGCTGTCAAATGTGACGCCGAGGTATTTTACCTCCTTGCTTACCTCCTTGCTTAGGCTTTCTAGAAGCCGTATTTGTTTCATCCTCTGGAGCTTATACCATATAGTACAGGGGACAATGACTGTTTTAGTAGGATTCAGGTTGCGTCCAACCTCCCTACACCAGTCACTCGTTATCTTCAACCCTAACTAGACTATGCCACAGAGTGCTTCTTCATATTTCCCTCTTGCTATTATTACAATGTCGTCGGCGTAGCCTTGACATTGAATGCATCTGGTAGAAAGTTTGTTAAGTAGTTCGTCTACTAACAGACTCCAGAGTAGCGGAGACAATAATCCCCCCTGGGGGTAGCCTTTCGTGAATAAGACTGTTACCGTGCTGGCATGCGTCGATGCGGTGGCCTCTCTGGATCGCAACAATGCAAGTATCCACCTGTTGGTAGTTGGGTCCAGGCCCCTCCTCGAGAGAGTGGCCTTAATCGCATTGTGCGATGTGTTATTAAACGCGCCTTCTATGTCTAAAAAGGCGCATATTGCTACTTCTTTGTTGTCAACTGCCGCACCTAAAGCACGTCGCAGTTGATAAAGCGCTGTATCAGATGACCTGCCTACTCTATATGCATGCTGCGTTTGATGCAGCGGACTTTGCTTCAGCAGAGTGCTTCTGGTATTATAGTCCACCAGCTTTTCCAACGTTTTCAGTAAAAAGCTGCGAAGTATGCAGACACCGCTACCATAGAGACCACACTACCAATTGTTTGTAGTAGTATCGGGACACATTCTCTGGTGAGGAACTCTGAAAGGATAGTATAGTTAATACTCCTTCTCACCATAATGCATGCTCTGGGTGCTGGGTCTCTTTGATCCCAGATTACCTTTGAGTCGGCCGTGTACGGGCCTTCACTCCATCGTGCACCCATAGCTCCTGTACCAGGGCTAGCCCAAGGTGCTGTTTGGTGAACGTCCTGGCAGTCCCCACATTGGAAGGTTACGAGAACCAAGAGTTGAACACTTAAAGCGGATCCTTCGAAACAAGAGCCGCACCTATAAGGAGTATTCTGCGCAAGCCGCTGATGAACTCGCATCTTTTGGAAAAGGAGAACGACACGAACGTACTCAACGTGGGACATTTCCTACGAAGATTGAATCCTATAAATATGGAAAAGATATTAGCAAGCGAGGGAATTAATTAATATTAGATTTGGCCCCCCGGAGAATGTTCAAGTTTGAACATGCGACGCAGCGGGCTCAGCTATTGTTTAAGGACAAAAAACACAGAGCCTCTCCGTACAACACATAAACTCACCTTACAACACATGGAGTCGTAGTAGGCGACGCCATGTACTTAGATTTAAATTTTAGTATAAAAGTAATGTGATGCAGTGGGGTGATGGTATTTCATCGCCCACTTAGCAGTCGAGCGGTTCGCCCATCCATGAGTGGAATGTCGGCGCAAAGGTTATCAGATTCGATTTACCTTCTTTTTGGCATCTTATTTGTTGCCGATTGTGGTGGTCCGACCACCACATGCCCGCGCAATGAATTTGTGGCACGCTGTGCCTGCGGCACTCTCTTGTATGGTCATGGAGTAGCACGTTGTGGAGGATGATCTACCACATTAGACGACCTCCCCCTCTCGAGTGTTCGGTGATGTCTTGCGACTTGCTCCGCGGGGAGATTCCGCGGTATGTTAATATTTTTTGGACTTTTGATATTTGGTCCCACGTACTGCAGAGAAAGGTATGTCCGCCTGGGAAGAGATCCGCATTACCCGGGTAAGGCTAATTAGAACAGGCGGTCGCCATTTGCCTGAGCTCACCGAAAGAGACTGGGCTAGTTATTAGCCCGACCCCCAGCCTGGCTGACTCTCGGCACGGTCGGAGTCACACCTTAGCCCGGCCCGAAGTGAGTTGTGGGGTTACTGAAGGAAAGTTTGGGGTTGTGAGAGGCTACGCTTTTGAAGAGGCGGCGTCACAAACGCCTCGTCAGTACGATTGACATTATCGTACCCGCTGTTTGTCCGGGACTGCTTATTTACGACCAATCTCGTATTATTCGCAGCTAACCTCCCCGAGGGGAGGCCTTTCGGTATCCGCAACCCGCGACCCGCCTGGTGGCCCCAGCTCAGCCCCATCCGAACCAACTCACAAGTTCTTTTGACCAGCGTCAAGAGTTAAATCTTCTAAATTTTTTGCTTTGCGAGCCCTGAAGCAATACGTTTTGCATTGGATGTGCGCATCCGTCTTTTTCAAAATGCAGAAGCAATTAAATTTTGACAAAACATACCTATATAATTTGAATCTACTCTCAGAAATCAGATTATGCTTTGATCAGGCACTAACTAGAACTGCTGTTGTTGAATTGCTTTTTTAACTACCCATTTTATTAAATATATAATATATATTAAATTATTATATAGTGTGCGTTTGAGAATGCCAACTTAACCATATCCGCGTCATTCATGATTCAACTTGTTTAAATTAATGTGTACTTTGGCCTGATTAGCATTTTCACTGATTTAAGTGAAGAATATCCCTTGAGTGTAAAGAACCAAATGCCCTTTAAATTTTGCTCGCTGCTCTTAAAGTATCTTCCGTTGAGATTGCTGTGTATATAAAAATAAATAAAAATTGTGTTGCTGGCAATTGAAATGTGGATTAACTTGACCCACCTATTTGCATCCCAGTTGAACCACCCGGCACTTGAATAGTAGTCGGCACAGTTGCCTTGCGCCCATCCATCATTGTCACTATCGTAAGTTGAGAATTTGTCGTGAAGATTATAATTCAACGAATCGCCAGCATTGCCAACGTAGGTTCCCAATGATTTAAGCATATATTTCTCCTCCTCGCTGCCGACAAGGAAGTTATCATATTGCGCATGGTATTTTTTGTTGTTAAAATCGACCAGTTCCACATACAGCTCATATGGCCGAGACTTTGTCAGCCGATGAAGGCGCTCGAGGCCTATAAAGAACTCGCCATTATGTAATCCAAATCCCTCGCGATAAGTATTCCAGTCTCTGTAGAAATCGATACTCCCATCGAAGCGATGCTGGATAACAATCCAGCCTGTTCCCGCTGCACAAGCCTCGCAAAGAACCCGGAAGGGTTCGATTCCGGGCACAGTTATTACCTTAATAACGGGATCGGATACAGAAGGGCAATTACTTATTGCCTTCTCCTCCTCCTTGTCACGCTTTGTGAGTAGGTTCTCCAAGTGGAGTACTGTGTGGTTCAGTTGGGATATTTGTGATTTCAGCTCTTCCATGATGGCTATGACTTCTTCTCTTCGAGTATCCTGGTTTTGCAACAAGGTTTTTTCGATCAAATGCAAAAAGAAACTCTCATTTGAATTGGCAGCAACATTTAGCAGTTTTATTTCTTTATATGTCGCATTTATTTCCAGCTCCCCCAAGTTGCCTTGTAGGTCGACAATATGTATGTCTTTACTTTCAATAACTCTGCCCAACTGTGAATATGAGAATTGAATAGTTGTCGCAAATGCAAATAAAATTCAAACTTCTGCTCACCGTCTTATCTTCGTCAGCCGTAACTTGGAAGTAGGCCAAAAGTAGAATATATACGAAACACCTAAGCTTTATCTGCATTTTCCCTATGAATTGTAAAGACTGGCAGGGCGATTGAATATAAAAATGGTACTAAACAGTAGCTAAGAGTTGAGTTTGTTATATATACTAAAGATGCTCTCCGTACTCTTATCACACGACTACATTCTTTCCGATCTTGTTCGCTCAAAAGGTTATCATTTTATCCGAAATTTGATAACAATTTTATATGCAATCCACTTATAAATTTTTTTCATATACAAAGTACAAGCTGACGTGATAGAATGTGTCGTGAATCATAAAACTCAGTTCTCATCTCAAACATAATATTTATGTATAATATTAAGGCCTTTAATTCAATTGATGTGAACGAGATAAGAAATTTTTGTAGAGCAGTGAACTAAAAGTTAGTCATCAAGCAAATTTCCAACGGAAAAAATATTAAATTTTCACTTTAAATGCTGTGCACACCCAAATGTAAGCAGATGCTCCTTTTGCCAGCAAAGTCATAGCACGTTTTGGCTTTATTAATTATACGTTTCGGTCCATAAGTGTGATATATATATATATATATAACCAAGCCGACTTTTTAATTTAATGTTTTATGTTTCGACATTTTTGTAGAAAATTATTTATCCCATTTAACTCTGTTTTAATTGATTTAAGGCATAACAATCCAATTGTCAAATATGTAAAACGTATTGAGTCGGTTAATTTCTATTTTGAACTCACCATTGAAAATAAGATACAGATTGAGTTCCACTTTTCATTTTAGCCAAGACTCAACATCATTGGAATTTGTATATAGCTTAAAATTTAATTGCCACTTAAAAAGCTTCTGAGACCCGTTGCCAATTGTATATTTAAATTAAAATTCAGTGTTTATTTGAATTGCTGAATTTTAAAAAGTGTTGGCGAGAATTTCCACCTGATTGTGCGATGTGCCATTAGCCATTTCCCATTAGCCCATTTGCCTAATTTGCTCTTTTATAAAATTTTATTAACATTGTCTGCTCTTCTACGAAAATATTGGTTTGTAGTTGTTAGTATGTATTTCACGAGGCATTTGCGAGCATATTGAGCGATAATGTATTTATAGAGAGAATTTGTTGTATTTTTAGTTGGCAAACAGAAAAAATTGAAACGAAATTAAATGAAATTTGCGGTCAGGTCATTCATTGCTGTTCATTTTCAATGCCCGATTTATGAAGTGCGAAACTGTAATTTGATTTCTCATATATACATGCATACATATATTTATAAATATATATATATATATATTGATATTTTTATTTATATTATGTACAATTTGGGTTAAAGTGTGCACAATTTACTTGCCCGCTTTGAAGTCGTTGTCTATCTGCGCCCGACGGATAACCACATTTGACTTTGAAATTCAGTTTGGTGGGATTGGTGTATCAAGGTGAAGCCGAAGGTTGCTTGGATGAAATTGAATTAATGGCGATAATAAAGTGCAAGTTTGAGGTTAAACATAAAGGCACTCAGCGTTGCACACTTTCAAAAGCGCCACGAGCTGATTTCATAATTTAACTGACAGCCGAGTTTGATGCATCAATATGGCAATAAATTGGTGCTTGTATCCGGTATCAGCAGTCTCGTTTATCCGGTACACGTAGCGACTTTTAAGTGGATTCTCTCTGCTTGCACTTGACCTTCAACTTCAACTTGTTCCCGTCAGCTCTATTTGCATATGCATTTGTAATGCCACCTACCTCCGACCCCGACCGGCGAAAACGAACCCTTTAAAATCAAAAGCTGCTCTCTTTCTTAACCCACGCATCCTTGTCAGCAGCTGCTGATCCCTTTGCATTGTCTGTCCGGGTTGTAGCATATGGACGAGTGCATCAGGAAGCAGCCCTAGAGCATCATAATTCCTAACTCTTCTTTTTGCTTTCCGCTTTTCGTTTTTTTTCGTTTTGACTTTGACTTTGACTTTGGCCTTCTCTCTCTGGCAGTGCTGCTAATGAAATTTCAAATAATCAATATGCGATTGCCGGAGGGAGAGTTTTGTCCATCATGTGCAGGCAAACAGCAACGTTTCCTTACAAGCCGTATTTGATGAGTGATAGAGAAATGAAAAATATTTTGCCCAATCTTCATATTGATTGGGCTTAGCAAAAGCAGAAGCTGGTTGCCTCTGTCTCTGTACAAGTAGTAAACAATTGTTGATTTGCTTGGCTTGCCACATTTTGCCAAGCGCAAAGAATTAGGTTTTGTTACTCTCCAATTGCATTCCATTCCATTGGCCACAGATTAAAGTCTATTGCACTGGATGGGCGAAAACAAGTGGCTCAATACTGCTATCAAACACTGGATTTGATTGGTGATATTAGAAATGGAAAATGCTCTTGAAAGTATATTAACCCATTGCTAAAATTCATCTGCGAATTGCTTTTCAAAATGCAATCTATTCTGTTTAAGACACAGAGAAAGCTTCCTTGGCTCGTTACATCATCTATCGCAATTCAATTAAAAAACTCTCTGACAACTTCTCATGTTAAATGCTCAATTGTCCATTGAGCAAGCAACAGTAATTTTTTAACAATGTTTTGATTACATTATATGTTCTGCAATATTTTTGGAATTTGTTTTGCTGCATTTCTTTTCTGGTTTTTCGCATGTCAAAATATTTGTAATTTTATAAATGTAATAAAAAAAGGGTATAATAGGTATAGAGTCCGAAAGTGACACATAATATTTAATAAATATCTACATTTATTTATTTACTCATCTACATATTTTAATCTCCACATCTAACTGAACAACTAACCGAAGAAACTTGCTTAATATTCAGATAACTAAAATATAAAAAAAGATAGCAAAACTAATCTATATATTGCTATGAAAAATTCTAAATCTTCTTCTGCAGAGCAAATAATCATTCGATTAGAGAACAAATCACGAATTATCGCCAGCTACAATTTTTCGTACAGGGTATTTGGTGGTCGAGCACATGTTACCATTGAAGTTTGTACTTCATATGTAAGTGTTTTGGAATTGTCTTTGGGCAGCCAAGTGACCAGCGCCCAGCGCCCAACGCCCAGCGTGGTTGTTAGCAACTTGTGCATTCTTCAATGGAAATAATATCAGGCATGACAATTGTTCCGTTACGTTTGTTGACAATTTTCTGCCCTCTTTTTGCTCTTTGTGACAGTTTATTGTTTTGTTTTTCTTGCATTTTACTTTGGTTTTGTTTTGTTTTTATGTTTATTGTCACACTATCAAATGCAAATTGTCTCTGTCTCCTTATCTGCAAACTATATCTCCAGCTCTCTCCCTCCCTCCCTCTCTCTCTCTCTCTCTCTCTCTCTCTCTCTCTCTGTCTAGTGTGTGTCATACATGGGAAAAGATAAAAAAACTGAGAAGTAGTCAAGTAAATAGAATGGAAATGTAAACTAGCCTAGTAAAAGATAAGAATCATCAGATAGTGAAGGTGACGAACAGAAGTATAAATTCTAGTCTGATTAAACAACAATTTAAATAAATAATTAAAAAAAACTTTCTGCATACTATTATGGTACTATGGAAACAGCAAATTATATGCAATAAATATATATATATATATATATATACGTCGTAAGAGTTGTCTTGGCCATAAATATATCAAGTCGTAAAATATTATTTTAAAAATATGTTCAAGCGCTATTAACAAGTGTTATTTGCTTCCCATTAATTTAAACTTTTATGTTTGCACTTTATTTATTTGTTTACGAACTCAAATTCCATTTATTTTCACATTTTTAAGCAAATATGTGTGCTGCAGTTCAAATTACATTTAAATATGCAAATATTATTTGTTCATGAAATATTCCTGTAGTTTTTTTTTCTCTGAATATTGATAAGACTGTTGAAATGATTACATCTATGAGAATATTAATTAGCTTATTTTATGTTCAAAAGTACAAATACAAATACATGTAAATATTTAAATGGCAACATTAAAAAGATTATTTTACTTTATTATTTCCAATCTCGTTGCGTACATGTCCAACTTGGTAATTATTTATTTTTAATTTTTTATTTTTTAATTGTAGTTTATTCACTTATGCAGACAGAGAGACGTCAACAGAGTTAATACAATAGACTATTATAAAATTTGAATATTTTCAACACTAAAAATGTTCACATTGATTAATGTTAATAGGTATTCAAAGATTTAATAAATATTTTCTTAATATTCACTCATAATTGAATAGCTATGCACTATTTTCTGGATAAATAGAAGCTTATAAATACAATGGTATTTAATATTAATCGTTTATTCATTTCATCTGTGAATCGTCTTCATTTTCAATTTCATAATCACATTGGAATTTAATTCGTAAATGTGAAGATATTTTTTCGTTTTATTTCCAGTAGAATTGTTTCTTGAATAATTCCCCGTGGATAATTTTATTTCACGTCTAGTCAAGTCAAGTTTTTTCAAGTGTAATTTCTGGTTTCATTCTCGTATTTTCTCAACTTGCATACTATCATCATCAAAGTCTTTCACTGGCCAAACTGCCCTACTCCGATCTGACATAGGTATTACTTGAAGATTAAATCTTTTCCAACTTGATTCTGAGCCTAAACCTATCGGAGTATATCAAATGGAGACGGGGTCAGAACAACTTACATATTGAAATGACAATGCTTAACCTAAAGTAAGCATTCCGGTGCTCTTATCAGGTCCGCCTTCAGCTGACGTTCACCTGGACACTTTCATCTGTGCGCAATAAACACAACCGTCTCAACCGGCATTCCCGGAGCCCGCTCTTATAAATCCGTGTGGAGCACGGGCGGCTTACAGTTGTTGGTCTCCGCATTGACAACGAGCAGGGAGACATTGGCGGGTGTCACTGGCTGGGGGAGAGGAGGAGCTGCCATGGGCTGTAGGGAGGTGACCACATCGGTGCCAGCCGTCGTTGTTGTCGTCGTGGTTGTGGTCATGGGTGCATTGTTGTTCCGAGCGGTGGCCAGCGCCTTCTTCTTGTTGTGCTTACTGTTTGCAGCGTTGGCCTTGCCTCCGATCAATCGCTCGGATT
Source organism: Drosophila longiperda (assembly GCA_035042125.1). Lineage (NCBI taxonomy): Eukaryota > Metazoa > Arthropoda > Insecta > Diptera > Drosophilidae > Drosophila > Drosophila longiperda. The sequence continues at coordinate 2,233,311 of JAWNLV010000130.1, forward strand.
GCCGCCCCTTGCCGAACTTGGGAAAGAAACTGTTCTCCAGCTGCAGCTGGGCATTGACATCGTTGCGTGCCGCACAAGTGCACGCCTTCATGAAGCTCTTCTTGAAGTTGTCGCTGAGGAAGGCGTACAGAATGGGATTCATTGCCGAGTTGGAGTACGAGAGGCAGCCGCAGGCTAGAAAGACGGCCAGTTGCAGCCGGGAATTGCAGCCGGGCGACGAGTTAATCAGTGCCACCTGCGATATCCAATGGGGCAGCCAGCACATTATGTACACGGTGATCACTGTGAGCACCAGTTTTGTCACCTTGCGATGCGATCGCTTCTTCTCCTTGCTCTTGTGCTTGGGTCCAACTGTATGCAGTTTGCGGATGACCAGGCAGTAGAAGATCATGATGAAGATCAGCGGCGTCGCAAAGCCCAACACCAACGAATACAATATGAACACCGAGTCCGATTGTGCCTCCGGCCATTCAATGCTGCACGATATATGTCCCGGCGCTGATTCCACAGTGCTGGCAAACAGAATCACCGGCAGCATCAGCAGCACCGACGTAGTCCACGCCACGGCGGAGACCAGCTTGGAGACGAACGGAGTGCGATAGCGTGGCGACGATATCGGATGACAGACGGCTATATACCGATCCGCCGACATGATCAGCAGAAATATGGACGAGGTGAACTGGGTGACCGATGTGCTCACCAAGTAGGCCTTGCACATGTAATTGCCAATTGGCCAGTTGCCCACCTGCATCGTGTAGAGCAGAAATGGAATGCCAATCAGGAAACACTCGTCCGCAATGGCCAGATTCAGTATGTAGATGTTGGTCACCGTCTGCATCTTGGAGAAGCGCAGCACCACATAGATGACCAGCGTGTTGCCGAACAGACCCACAATGCAAACCAGCGCATAGAGTATCATCGAGATGAGCTTCAGGCCAAAGTTGCCATCCCGGCTGCAGCTCTCCATCTCAGCGAACTCCTCGCTGCCATTGAGCAACCGTTTGCCATCAGCACCACCGAAATCCAACGTGCCATTGAAGGATGTTGGTGGATGTATGAAGCCGCTGCTGCTGCTGCTGCTGCTGCTTTCGTAGTCAGTGGGTTCCAATGCAGAATTAAAGTTGACATCGGTGGGCAAAGTCTGTAATGATGTTGCTGCTGTGGATATTGTTGCTGTTGTGGACATTGTTGCTGTTGGTGTTGCTATTGTGTCATTGGGCAACACCGACGTCGAGGATGATGTCGCTGTCAACTGTTCTGTGGGCGTTATTAAGCTCGTTAGTGTCAGCGATGTCAGCACAAATAACAGGATGCCACAGCCGCCATGGACATGATGGTCCTTGTGGCAGCTGCGGTTAGCGGCACCATTTGGTTTCGAGTAGCCTTTCATGTTTGTTGTGCGGCTTTGTTGTTCGCGTTGCGCCTGCCACGCGGCTGCTCCTGCTGCCGTCGCTACTAATCCTGCTCCTGCTCCTGCTCCCACTTTTGGTCCTCCTACAATTTCCAACTTCGTTGAATGTGCGCCTGGCTAATTTTCAATGCCGGGCAACGCCCATTAGCTGAGGCCTACTGCTAAAATTGAAATATTTTGATATGTTTGCCATCCTGGATGCGTGGGCGGTGGTTTCAGAGCATCAGAGCATGTCGACGACCACACACAGAGCTACCGTCACATAATTTCAACTCTGAAAATTATATTAGAGAGAAACGAGAGCATATTATTATTTATCGTGTAACCAGCCAAATACTTATGTTACCCAACTAATTGGCTTAGATTGAGAGCCCCCACACACAAAATGTTATTCAACGCTATGCAAAATGCAAATTTTCGACATTTTCCATAAGCTGTTTATCGAAAACACAGCATATGGCCAGTTTATAATCCATGTTATCTGCTTCAATGTAATCTTTTAAATTGGAAATAGTTTGACTCGAGTTGGAATTGACAAGTCTTTGACAAGTCGAACATGAGATACCCTGACCAAGCCGAACACATCTAAATTAAATTATTATATTAATAAGTTATATATTGCGATATAAATTTAGAATCCATAATTAAGTATTTTATACAATAATATTTTTTTCGAAAAATAGTTTCTATTAGTTTTATGAAATAATCAATTATCTAGTCGGATTTGAACTGAAAATAAAAACTGAGTTGCATTAAGAAGTTCAAAGTCATATTTGAACTGCAGCATTTTCACATTCTGTTATCTAATACAAAAATAAACTACAAAAGTGTACAAATTGGTATTAAATTTCCACTTTTCACATGTATTTTTTTTAAGCACAAAGCGTATCATTTACTGCATTTATTGGTAGTCTGGCTGGCATCAATGAATCTGCTGCAACAAAAACAACATTCGATGTGGAGCATCCTCATCCATAACGAGAGGCAACGCAATCAACTTTGTATTTGAGTGGCTCCATGAGAGGATGTATGTTTTCCAGCAAATATAAATATTTTCAATTCTCAATCGAAGGACGGCTGATGTAATGTAACAAAATATTAAAATAAAAGCATCATCATATTTATTCCATTCGAAACTGGAAGAGTAATTGTGGAAAAATGGTGGTTAGCTGAAGGGCAGAAGTCGCCATCAATGCCATACACATTTATTGATGAAATTTATATACCCTGTACAAGAGCAAAACCACAACTAAAGATTAGCTTAACAGTTGTCTAAGCTATGTTTAATCAATTAATTTAACCCCTAGAATCCAAAAATGAAATGCGTTCAAAGAAAAGGCCTTTTACTATGCCGGAAATCAGCACAAACATGTACTTCATAGAATGCCTTTTGTCCAAAACCCAAATCTTCACGAAAGTGCGCAGACAGAAGGCCAAGTTTTTGTTTAAGCCAATAATTTGTTTGCCACGAGCCGCAAACTTTTATAGGTCAGGGCAAAAATGGTCGAAATAATCTGTTGCAGCCACACTCTGCTTGTTTGCTCTAATGAATTAATTGTTGTAATCCCCGCCAGATAACAACATGAGTTGCCTGAACTATATATGGGCCGATGTCTTTTTGCATAACTAGGTCGACAGTTGCGATTAATGACGCTTTGCAGACATTCTATTGCCCAACTCTGTGCCAATTAAAGGGCTAATCACTGGTTGTGTCATCACTTAATGGTGACTGACATTTGCCAGACTCGCATCATAGCTGCCACATGACTGCCTGAGCGACGAACTGGAAGCCTCCCCTTGATTAGCCGGCAGGTAATCAGGCACGATGCCTGTGCCAAACCTAACACACCTAACCCATCCATGTCCACAGCAGATATTGGCCACAAAACAGGGCTTGCAATCAATTGCTACACATGTTCTGCCATTGATGCGAGCACCACAAGGGCCATAAAACGCTTGAGTGCCCCGTCAATCCTAACTGAGGATGAGGATGGATGCGGCTTACATCAGATCGCTTGGCATTATTTGAGAGATACAGATGAACTTCAATTACGGCAAATAGCCCAGTTAGTTCAGGCACTGAGAATTTGAATTTACACTTTTACTTCTATTCAAGCAACTTGCGTTTCGATGACGAAAGTACGATAAATCCGCCAAATAATTGATATACTTAAACCGCTTGACAAGTCAACTAATTGAAAAATATGATTTTAATTTTGCTTTAAGCTGTTGATATATTATTTATTAAATTTAATATGTATACTTCTTGAAGTCTAATAAAAAATATTAATTATTTATTGTCATTCATATAGATCTTACGAAAAGAAATTAAAAAATAACTAACCTATTTTTTAAAGAAAAATAAAACTTATCTTCTTACATTTAATAAATTGTATTTATCGTAAAAGTTATTTAATTATATAGTGGCATTTTCCATTGTTTTAAAACATCTTTGATTAAAGTGAACCTTCTATTTAGCAATTTAAGTTTTTGGCATGTTCATTCACATCCAAAAAGTTTTCTTCTTTATAACCAGTGAAAAGTTGTATGCCTAAAAACTTAGTGTTCATTTTAGTTGTCATTGTCACACTGCGTTTAATTAAAATTGTATATTATGTTGTGCAACATTTTTGTAAAAGTGTCGATTTACGTCCTAAGCGGCTTATGTAAGCTAATTAACAAAATAGCAAAAATCACTCACACTTTGGATTTGTGTTTAGCTTTTAGAATCGAAATGGCCCAGCGAATTAGTGTTATCAACATATTCTCGATTATTTATGAATTTGCCTGACTACACAGATCGATTACTAATTTTGCTGGCTTTGCTTTGTCATTTTTATACACTTATTTATTTTGTTTTTCGATAAATTAAAGTTAGCCACTTGAAGTTTGGATTTTACTTTCGTCAAAGCTAAGTTATAAACAATTGTCGGCAAACTCAAGTAACGTTCTTGAAAATCGATAATATTGAGCAAAACATATATCTGGCGCAATTTTAAATATATATGTAATACATGGAAGTTACATTGCTAGTAATGCCCTTATAAAAATGGCAATTAAATAAGTTGGGCCCAGTCGCAGTTTCGAAATTCGTTACCAAACTTGTCAGATAGTTAACATATAGTCTCCTTCTAAGATAAATTAAATAATTTCTTGGTCAAGAGCACTCCACATTTTTGAAGTCATATATCTTCCATCATTTTGGCTCGAAAATTACCCGACTTGGAAGAAAGATTACTAAGCTAAGATTAATAAAAATAATAATAATTTCCAAGATTGCTAATTAAACAAATTTCGTGTTACTCAAGACTAAGATATCCATTTGCTTAATCCATCATGAAGACTAAGGCAGGGAAGCTGCACTTTTTACAGCTGTTGTTTATTTTCAATTTTATCATAATTATGAGTTGCCCGTTTGGATGATGCTGTGCATGTTTTCACTTGCCAACATTTATGCGCACATGTTGTGGCATTTGAATGATGTGTGCGCATTTTCCCACACGCAGACCAACACAATAACAAACAAATAAAAATGAATATCTAAATCAGAAAAATAAAAGAAAAATACAAAACAGCTGGTATACCATATAAGCACTTTGTTCTGCTTTTTTTATTCCTCTCGGCTGGAGACTTGGACGTGGACGTGGACGTGGATGTGGCCGAGTGCCCTGAAGCGCACTTGCGGCTTCTTTAAATTCAACAAGCGCATTTTGGTGGCTCCCGAGATGGCCTCGACAGAGTTTGCGTCTAGACACTGATTTTAGTTGCTTCGTGGCCCAAATTAATTTATTGCTTAAATGCCGCGCCAAGGCGGGGCGAAGGCTGGCACGTCGTTGAGGCAAACATTAAGCGCTGCTAAAAGCGTGCTTGGCTCATCATCTTTAATGGTTATTCATAGAGATAACTTAAAGGGAACTTTACTTTGCTCAACACACACACAAGAATATTCAATCGATAAACATGCAGTGTTTTGTATGTGGTTGCCAACGACATAAATCAAATTACATAGACAAAAGTATGCAAAAGAGCACAGCCAGCAGATTCTGTGTATCCTCTTCATACTTTGTTGCATATTTACATAGTCAAAAAGATACACAACGTGCCAAATATACAAATTTGCAGATTTAAGAGGTGAAATGCGCAGTGCATTAACCGGCTTTGGTTGGGTGCCCAAACTTACCCATTTTTAATGGTTACAGGGCATAAAAAGAAGTTTCCTACCTCAATAAAAAAACACTCTCACACACACAAACATACACGGGCCACAAAAAAGTCAAATTGCAAATTGTTGTGTTGTGAATTCGTTATCAATACCCTGTATACACTGGGTACTTTAAAAATGGCATATCAAAATTCTCGAAATGTATGGTACTTTTGGAAAAAATATCTCTGAATTTAATAGTCGAGGAATCAGGTTACTGCGACTTTTTTACATTCACACTCCATGCCGTTAACTTGTGATTTTATTAAAACAGCTTATTAACTTATTTGTCTATACGAAATGAATAATAAAATAATTAAAAAAATATATGGCTAACGATGACCACTTTACTGTAAGCAAACTTAAAAAAGAATTGTTTATATTTGGCAGTCTAATATAAATAATAAAAAAAATCGCTTCAAAATCGCGTTTACTAAATTTTTATTGTTGTTTAAAATATTTGCGTAAATATTATTAAACATTGTCGCATTAACTAAATTTTCATTCCACTTTAAATTATTCGCGTAACTTTCTTAAAAAAAAATTGTTATTCCTTTCCTAACATCATTTTAAAACTTATTTATTGCTCTAAAATTTGCTACATTCGATAGTTGTAATTTTGAAAAGTATTTCAAGATAGATATCCTTATGTTATTGAGCCAAGGTTATCTGATTATTAAAAACCAAATTAGGAATTCGAATATTTATACACATTACTTTACACTTATAAGCTTCTCCAAATTTATGTTCTGTAATCCTATATTTTATTAATATTAATTAAATCAATTAGTAAAAACTAATCCAGGCTTTTAGTTGTTAAAGAACATTTAAGTTAATACTCTCAAGTTCATCGTCAGGAAAGCCAATGTTTCTTGCTTATAAAGTATTTGACTTTTTCAAACACCTTCGCTTTTGGTGCTTGCCACTTTTTGTTCTAAATTATACACAAGTGGTTTTGTTATTTTATTTATCGGAAAGTTTATTTTTCCAGGAACACCAACGCCAGCAAACACCTGTGATAACCGAAAGTGACACACTAAATTGCTGACGGTGCCCGGTTTCATCGCGAGGAGCCAGGTGGGTGAACAAGGATTTTTTGTGTGGGTGAAAACCGAATTCGAATGAACTGGTAAAAAATGCATGAGACACAGCAACAATGGTTGCCAGTTGGTATCACTTGTCTGGCCAGCATTCTGATTGGGTGCTTTGCACAAATAATAGATTTCATTTCAATTTGAAGTGCTCATAACGAGCATTCGGGGGATAGGAAATTATGCAATGTGTTTTTCAAATTATTTTGGTGTCATGCTGCATGGTAATTTGAAAATCTTTAAAGAGCGTTGAGACAATTTTCGCTTGTATTTCATTTTTGTTTCTTTATTTTTATCCTTATTTATTTGTTTATTTTTTTTTTTTTTGCTGTTGTGTTTGCTCCGTGGGCTCACTCAAAGAGCAGCAAAATTCAAAGAAAAATATGAATTATATTTTTTCGGCTATATAAAACGACGGCAACCGGCGGCTCTTGGGACCATAAAACATGTGCTGTGCCTGGGGCCGTATCTGAACTGGGACTGGAGTTGGGCCTACAATAAGTGGACTTTGGCTCGACTAAGTCCTAAGTAGGAGATTGATACTTTGTGCCCAGATTTGCATAACAAAGCATCGCGGGTGGACCCTTGAATATTGTACTCATTGAGGATTTTATTTATGCGCCTGACAGCATCAAAATTGGATAATGGAAATTGGATTTAAACCTAAGCAAAAACGACTGCGATGAACAAATCTCTTAAGGCACAGAAACCATAGCTCTAGGACGGAAAGTAAAGCGAAGCAAAAGTTTCCAAGTACTTGACTTGATTACCAAGAGGTCGACACGTGTGTCTCATGGCGCAATACAAGCACAAACACCTGTTGAGATTAGTCGTAAATACTAAAAAAGGACAGACACAAGAAACAGCGCAAGAGGGAGAGGAATTGGGAGAGGGAGAAAGTTGTGGCATGTGGAATATGCTGCTCGGGATGGCATCTTATTAATATTAATGCGCAGCTGCCAAAAGGCTGACATCACTGCCAACGTCATTAGGATGTGCGAAAATAATTATTTAATTATTTATAAATCATGACTTGACCATTGAAGACGACATGGCAACATCGATGTCGATGGCGTCTCTACAATAAGACAAATATATACAATGAACATTAGAAAATCGAATATCTTTTGCTAAATCACCTTATTATTTAAAAATTAAAATACTAGTGCGAAAGGTTGTGTATTAAAAAATCTAGAATTGTTTTCGGTATTTCAGGATACATTTATCTTTTTTTTCAGAATAAATTCAAAAATATTCTGTGGTGTCTTTTATATCTTTACCCGTAAGAGTTGTTCAAACTATTATTAATATTGTGTTTGAATTTACAAACAATTTTTTGCAAGATTTAAAATTAACATATGAAATCTAAAAATGTGAGAATGTGCATCAATCCAGCTATAAAACAGAAAATACAATCACTATTTCTTAACATTCACACAGAATTTTTCTAAAAAAAAAAGGGTTATACATTTCTGCGGTGTAAACATATTTTCTAGTATATAGAAATTTATTTGTTAAAAAGTGTAAAAGAGGATAATAAGAAATTTTTTTTTGAATACTTGGAATTAAATCTAAGATTTAGAACATTATGTTAGTTCAAGGACGATTTTCAATTTATAACAAAATTTTTTTTATCTAATTTATTGGAGTATATAAATAAATAAAAGCTGAAAGCTCTGGTAAATGCAAGAAGAAGTAATTGTCTGGAAGTCGACAATGTGGCAAATTTATCTTGACTATTGATAAACCCGTTCACTACACCGTTATGTCTACAATAGATGTAAAAGCAAAAAAAAATTCTCTGGATATGAAGGAAAATAAAACAGTTAAAATTTATGCGCATAAAAAATAGTCGAGAAGTGACAAAGTTGACGGCCTTCGACTTGCTGTAAAAATATGGCTCTGTACAGAGCAGTAAAATGTTTGACATATATTTATTGTTATTGGTACATGTCCTTCCAAGCGGCAGCTCGACCGCTTCTCCGAACAAAAAAAAAATAACACATGATATCGCGATAAGTGGACGTTGACCACCAAAGCCCCATCTCGACATTGAAAAGTGTATAAAACATAAACAAATAATCGTATAAGTAAGATATGTTTCAGAGAGGACGACTGGCCGATATCTCAAACAAAGGTTGTCGAACACAAATCTCTGAAGCGTATCATACAATAATTTAATATATATATAAGATGACATATATAGATTTATGCAATCTTTCATATTTACTTGTGGGACAGAGAAAAAATGCAAATAAATTGAGTTATATTTAAAACAAAATTAAATAATTAAAATTATATTTATATAAACTAAAAAATATTTCAAATATTTTTGTCGGTGGAATAATTTGGTTTACACATTTGCAAACCTATTTTTACAGGGTATATGAAATAAATCGATGGCCAGTGTCGTAAAAAACACGGAAATTGAAAATGTGGAGTAGTCAGATATGCAGATCATTGGAATTGTGACACAAAAAATGACTCTTCGAACATGTGCGAGCCTAAATAAGCTGCCCAATTTACGAGCGAATGTTGGCCAAGTGAAGCTTAAGTGAAACATGAGCCAGGAATGCAATAAAAATGATAAGCGGCTCTTTCCCTGCGCATGGGATATGGTCCATAAATTGGCTATGAAAACATAAGTTAGCTTATAAGATAAGTTTGACATCAGCAGACATAGAAATATCTGAAGATTACAAATCAATATTGCATTTTTATAGGTTTTCTGTCGCTTTATGATATTTGGTTATATTAGCAAAACTCTTTGGCTACACTCGCTATTTTATTTTATTTTTAATTTTGAGTAGAAAAGCAGCAGAAGAGTTTGTCATTAAGGAAAATCTGTTCATTTCATCTTCACAGATTTTCAAACTTGTTTACGTGCAAGCATTCTTTTAAATGACAAACAAGTTTCGCTTAGATTCATCCCAGAAAAAAACATTTTTTTTATTTTCTTCGCTTAAAACTTACAAGTTTTCAATTAGTCAACCGACTGAGCAATTAAATTACACCGACTACGCTTTCTGCTATCATTTCCAGTTCCTTATACGCTCTTTGCCTCGTCCAAGCACGAAAACTTGCAGACATTTATCTTACTCGACTGTCCACCAACCTCGTCCGATGACTCTCCACAAGGATATTTTTGTTGCCACGCTGGCAATAAAACGAGAATCCTGGACACAATGTTGGGACAGGGAAGGCGAGCTCTACGACAAACTTGTCGTAATTCACTTTCAAGCGAAGTTTTTCCATCGATAAATTTCCTACGAGCCAAACACTTGTTGCATGCCACAGTGTTGGGCTTGAACTTGGCAAGTAACTGGTTGGCTGGACTTAACACTGTCCCAAAGGTATATTTCCATGTATATAAAATTCTACTGATACTGCAAAGCTGTTAGCGAGCACCAGATTAGAAATTGTATAGTTAACACTTTTTTGTTATTTGAAAACTTATTTACAATTAACAGAAATCTATTTAAATTTATGAAAATGGTAGACGATTTTTTTTTTTTAGATTTTATTTGACTTCTTCTTAAATCGCTTTCTAAGACTTATGTGCAAATTTATGGAAAACATAGATTTAGTGATAAATTACCTCCTAAAAATAAGGTCTTGTTCAAACTTCAATCATTTTGTATTTATTATAAAAATAATTAAATTCTTTTGGACATTTTTTATAGAATTTAAATGATATTTTTTTATTCAAAGGTAATAATCACATATTCTAATTGTATAGTTGTATTTTAATAGTCTTTCATTACATTAATATTAATATTAAGGAAAATACTTTTTTAATTTTGCATTTTCAATATTTTAGCTAATTTTTCTTCTCAGCTATTGCAAATTAATAAAAATATTTATATTTGCTTAGTCTACTCCCAAATGAGCTCTCTGCAATTTAAATATATTTTATTGGGAAATAGATCAATCTGATATTTTTCAAATTATACATTCTTTGGGGAAGCTAAGAATTTCACAGAAATAGTTTTCAGATGCTAGATACAAAAATATCAACTATAGGATTAAATAAAATTTCACTAAATTGTTGCTACGAATTAAATTTATATTTATTTTCATTGACAGTCTCGTTTTTGTATTGATTTAATTTAAGGAACTATTCCTGTACAAACGCGTAGACAGCAATATAAATTTGTAAAGATCTGATTAACAACACAAGTTTTCTCAGTCAAATTAAAATTCAAAGTCTTATTTTAATTGGACAGAATTGTTGCATACCTCAAATAAAACCACAAAATGTTGCGATTATGAGTTAAACGAAATTTGACTTTTTTTTAATTTGTATTATTTTAAGTCATAACATATAGTTATTTATTCATTATTGTTGATTTTTCACATATTGAAAATGTTGAAGCCTCAAATATGTAATTGAGCATATTGCCATTTTATCTCTTAAAAATAGACATGAATGTAGTTCGAGTGTATTGAATGCGTTGCACATGATGATGGCAATTATGTAATGAAAGTTAAACAAAAATACACTTGAAGAATGTATGTGGATATTTTGTCATCAGGCAAATTTGTTTACGAATGAGAAACTCGCTTTGACCGACGTTCCGATGGATATCACTGTTTTTTATCTCTGTTGAATTGTGCCATGTGTATGAAATGCTTTCAGTTTTGGTTTTTACAGCACATTATAATAATGACTTTAAAAATAAACTTTATAAACAGTATGTTTTCAATCCACATTTGCTGTTTAAAGATTTCCAGATAAATATATTTAGCTTTCTGTAAAGGCTTGGAAAAGGTTTTTTGGAGATGGGCCATCAGAGATATCCCGTCTAAATTATCAAATTACCGCAAAGAAAAAGTTTTCGTTTATTTTCGTAACCTTTTTTTTTTTTTGGGTACAATTGCCGGCCACTTAAAATTCTTTTTTGACCATCCTTAGTGGCCATTTCAATTAAAATCAGCGGGCTCCGGTTTCAAGGGTTCGCCTCGAACTTTCGCAATGTGAATAGCCAACTTTTGATTGCTAGTCTGACGGCGCAAAATTGTTAATCAAATTCAAAGAGCAGTTAAGCTAAAGATTTGAATAGCAGCAGCAAAAGGTAAATGCAAATTAGCCACTTATGAGCTGTGTTCTCATCTTTACTTTTGCTGCTGCTCTTTTTATTTGCCTTTCGCTTCAATTGCCAACTTTGCCTTGGCAGCAACTACGTGCACCTTAGAGGCAAGTTTGGATATTGCAACAGTTTTCAAGAGCATTCTGCTCCTAAATTAGTTTTTAGTTTCGTCGATTTTCACTGATGGATGTGGAACGAATCACCTTTATTGAAAGGTCATATTTAATAAGCTTTTTTTGTCAGATTTGCATACTATTTGTAAGTCTTTCATAATAACTTTTCATGGCTTAGTTTTTTCGATTTACTTTTAGTTGATTAAATTGTTAAAATGATGTGTTAATTATTGTAGTAATTATAATTAGAGCTCAAACTTTTTGCAGTAAAAGTCAAACACCAACACAAAACTTTTTTAAAATAACAAATGACAAACCAAAGTGTCAAAATATCAAAGGTTATTATTAAAATTATTGCACAGTCAAAGTCTAAACAATGAATCATTTGACAAACAAAATTTTGTCAAATTATCAAAGCCAAAGGTTATTATTAAAATTAATCCACAATCAAAATTGTGAGTATGTGGGTAATATATGTGGCAATTATAATGTGTGTTTGTGTGTGTTTGTATGGTGTCTGTTGCTGATAACATTGTCGATTTAATTACATTTTATTGACTTTGCCTCTGCTTCTTGAATGCCAGATATCAAAGTTCGGAAGGCTACCAAGTGTACGTCATTATTATAAGCACTTATCTGATATTAGGCGCACATTATATATATATATAAATATATATTTATTTATTTATATATATTTTTTTTTTTTTTGCGAAAATTTTCACATGTTGTACAACAACGTTGCCACACAGCATTAATTAAATAATTACATGTCAAATATATATATTGTGATTCATTCAAGAGTCATTACTACTTTTCAATTATTATTTAACTTTGTTGATATAGCTAAATATGATTTCGAAAGCACACAAGAAGAAAAACATTATGTAATTATGTTTAATTATCTGCATTGAGTTAGTTTGCGGCTTTTGCGTCTTTTTACCCTTCGGGCGTATTTTGCGTATTTTCTATTTTACTACTCTGCCATTTAACTTCTTTCTTAAGCTGGTCTTTTTTTTCCTCGACGTGTTTATTAATTTCCCTTGTCTTTGGTGGCCATGGACTCGGGTCTGCCCCCAGGCACTTTGCCAGTATACGCCCCAAAAAGCATGCTACATTTTATCACAGGCAGCTGAATGAAAATGTTTGGCTCCCTTTTGCAGTGTTGGTTTTGTTTTTGACAAATAGGACAACATAGGAGAACAGTCAAAATACCAGCCAAACTTTTATGAATTCATTTTGCGACAAAACAGTATGAAATATTTCATTAGAATGAAATTCTTTTCACGAACCTAGGTAACCTCGGTATACACATATGATGTTAAATACATTGAAAGGGTTGAATATTTTTCTTGTAAACTTAATATTGACATAACTGATGCTACAAAAACAGCTTGAGGGATTTTAAAAAATTTTGTATATTGTTTACAGACAACAAATTGTTTCCCACGCAATTAAATAGAAGAAGCCAGGGGGAAACTTAGCATGTCTCTTCGCTGTCCTGCATTGAATTACAAAGATAATAAAAATATTCTTGAAGTAAAAATTGCGTGGGGTATTTGTCCTAGAGCTTTTTTCCTTTATAAGCCATATAAATTTCCGGCAGTTTCATTTTACCGCTTCGCATAAATTTTACACTTTTTTGTTTTGGGTTGGTTGGGTTTTCATTCACTATGAATTTGAGTTCATTTTAAAGCAGATTTATTGTGCTGTAATTCTAAAAAATATTTACCTTTTGATTTTAATGTGATTTTTTTAAAACTTTGTCCGTTGTTGTATGCATTAAGTGTGTTATTTTTATGATATTTTTTTATGTTAAGCTCGCTTTAAATTTACTTTGGTATGCTTTTTAAATTATGTATTTTAATGATTATTTAGATAATTATTTATTTTTTTATCATAATTTCACAAACACGCATTATTATTTTTCACAGTTTTCATGCCTTTTAGCTGTAGTTTGTTTTTATATATTCATTTGTCATTATTGCACGCACCCTTCAAACATGACTTTGACAACACACATAGAAATCCACTTTTGTGCGTGGCTCCTCTTTGCTCGTATTTTTTTTGTGAGGAATCAACTTGCAGTGAAAACTGTTTTGCGGAGCTGCCTAATGCACACGTGCGAAGCGCTTTGTTGACAGGCAACGACTGAAGCCGCTACAGAAACCGCTGGTTTAACATCATCTGTGTGCGCGCCACAATTGTTGTCAATGCTAATGACGATGTTAATGACGATGCTTATGATGTTCTGGCGGGCCCACGCCACAAACAGCTGTTCGCTTTGTATGGCGCTTGCAGAAAAACAGACTGAGCGATAGCGGTATCGAAAGAGAGAGATAGTGCGAGCGAGACAGAGAGAGAGTAGAACTTCGGCTGTATATCTGCGCAAACGAAGCAGAATCGTTTCGGAGTCAATCGTTTTCCAGTGCTGTTAAAGTTAGCACATAACAGCGAAGTGGGTGGGTGGCAAATGTTAATTGTATTACTGTAAGAGTCAAATGTTAATAATTATCGTTAGGTTTCAAATGAGAAGTGCTTATGTTTATTAAATAATAATAATAATTATTATAGTTGTTTCTTTTTAATAGCCGCGCCCAATCGGCAATTGCTATGTGATGCTTCTGATGAGTTTGCTTTTATGTCTGCCTGGGCGTTTTGTTTATAAACAAGTTATGCCAATTTGTTTGTTTGTTTGCTTCTTTGTTTATGAGGCCCAAAGCACTTGCAGCCTCTGCGAATAGAATAAAAGAAACAAGCCGCCACAACAAAAGCAAATCAAAAGCATTGTTTTTTGTCATAAATCAGCCATCGATTTATTATTGTGTCAATGGATATTTAAATACCATTTGTGACGTCAGAAAGCTCTTCTTCTCAATGTCGATTTACCTCACAGTGTGTTGAATTTATAAATAATGAGCCATAAGCCATTTGGTTGCGGCTATGCGGCGTATGCTTAATATTTCAATTGCCAGTTCAATGATGATAATGACGGCGCAGTAGCCCACATAAACAAGTGGCTATTGATAAATAAATATCAATAATGAGATTTATAAATATCCAAAACTGTTTTTATATGCCAATAATGAACCACAAATAATATTGATTTTTTTTTTTAATTAATCTCATTCCAATTAGCTATCCAAAATTAAATTTCACTTTGATGTTTCTGCCGAAAATTCCGCAAAGCGCCGAATGTTTTTATCCATCAGCTTTTCTAGTTTGCCTCTTAATTATTAAATACTGTTGCTGTTTATTAATGCTGTTAATTTTTAAAGCCACTTCGTCCATTAAATTTTTATATTTCAAGGCAATTACAACATAAATATTGCACATTGTTCGCTTGCAGACGGCAGCGGATCAAAGGTGCATTAAGAAACGCAGGAAGGAAGGACTTCGCATGAACCGTTTCGAGTACTCTGTAATTATTACCATATTTGTTAATTATTAATCAATTCAGGAAGTCCTTTATTTCTATAATTAAGAACTTTTGGTTGGGCTACTAATTCAAACTAACAATTTTTATATTCTGATTTGATTTTTCCTGAGTTTTTCACAATCCATGCACACCAGGAATCTTGTGAAATAATTCTTATTTTTTTAATCAAAAATCTTTCTGATTTTTACTTTTTTTTTGTTTTGACATTAAATTAAATAAACAATAATAAGAACAAAGTGTCGTACGTACGGAGGCTCAGCTAACTTTATGCGGGTTATTGTGGTAGTCATGTTGTCTTTAGCGCCTGCCTTTGCTTTCATTAACAACATTTACAGCATAATAAACTGTGAGCTGCGAATATTGTTAATGTAATACGTTCAAGTTGAGAGCACACATGACTGCACTTCTGTCTCCCACTGAGAATAAGTCACCAGAACTGCCACCAAGCAAGCCACCAAGCCCCACTCCTTAATTGACGCCCCAAAAGTTCGTATGGCATGCTTTAATTCCTAAATTCAAAATAAAATTCGCTCTACGAAACGAAAAATAAATATAATTAAATAAATGCATTACCAATAGAAGGTTTTTTTTATAATAACATTAATTTGAATATTTATATAATATGCATTTTAATAACAATTCCGTAACAGTTTTAATTTATATTTTATATTTTTTTTAAATGTGGAAATACAAACACTTTTTTTAAGACATTATTTTTATTCACTTTCTTCTTTTAAGTTTCAAACAAATGTCCATTATTTAAAAAATATTATGGAATTGACATGAATAATTTTAAATACATCCATTCAGAAATATATTTTACAACTTTTATTCGACTTATCTCTGCATTTTTTACTTGTCGTAAATATATAATCAATGGAATATATAATTAATTATATTTGTTAGTTGTTTCATATGTTAATAATAAATAGTTTGAAAAACGGAAAGTCAGACACAACCATTTAGAAATACACTTTCTAAATAATAAGTTGATTTAATGTCAGTTCGGTTTTTCTATGTATGCTGGGAATGGGGGTTATTCTTAATAATAAGCAAATTGGCTGAAGCGCATTAAGCTGAATCATTTAAAACTTAAAGCAGTATAAACATGGACAAAGCATCCTTCCCGCTGGATACAAAATCTCTGGGTGCTGTCAGTGGTTGTGAACCATAAAATTGGCTAAGGGCAACTTTATCAGCACTGCAATTATGTGTTCATGATGGAGTTGAAGAGAGTCGGAGTGAGTAAAGAATGTATGGGTGGACATAAAATATATACGATTAATGATTGCATTTAATGTTTAGTCCTTTGATTTTCAGCAGTAGGCTTAAGTGGAAAATCCTTCCTGTCACTCGGATTTAATTACAAAATTTACAATTCACTTCCTTTGGTGTCTTTGCGTTTCTCACGTATAAATTGCTTGCATTAATTCTTTTCACTCGCCATTTTTGTTTAATGTATGCTTAATGCAAATTAAGGGAGGCGGATGCCACTGCCATCATTCTCCTTGCAACATCCTCGGGCCCAAGCCTCGTGGCACTTGCATGTCAACTTTGTACAGAATCAGGCGATGAAATGTGTTTTAAATGACTTCCGCCATTGATTTTTTGCTTGCCTTTGATTCAGCATTTATCGACGGTAGCCGGCAGCCCCGAGGGCGTGGCATGTTGCATTAACTATGCAAATGTGCGACCTCATTAAATTTACTTTAATTAATATTCGCAAAAATAAATGAAACAATGTGCTAATTAATATTTAATGGCAATGCATAAACAGTAGCAGCAGGTTAAGTAAATGTTTAATGTGACTTAATTGTTTACTTTGCTACCAAAAATCAATTCAAATTGATCTGAAACTGCACTTAAGTTAATTTTCGATTTAAACACTTAAATATCATTATCCGGCTACACAACATAAATTTAATTGTTTATCATTATAGTTTGTTATGTGAAAAATATTCTATAATGCTGAAGTTAATATTCTGTTTTAAGATACTCAGCAGATTTATAAATCTCAAGTCCAGCAGCAGAGCGTCAGATAACCTCTCCCTTTCTCCCACTCTCTTTCTACCCCCCTCCCTCACTAATTTTGTATGTTCTTTACCTCCACATACTGCAACTTTTCGAGTAGACTTGTTTGTTTTATGTGCGCAAATCTCTGTAAGAAATCACGTAATAAATTTACATATTTATGGCAGTGAGGGTCGAAAGTGCACATCCGTAACTGAAGCTGCCAGAAGCAAGTGCCGCATAAGCGGCAAATGATGCCCACACGTGCTGCCACAGAGATTTCTATTGCTGTGTGGCGTGTAAGTCTGACGAGTGACGAGTGTCAAGTGGCAAGTGGCAAGTGGCGAGAAGGCCAAAGACTGTTGAAGTAATCTATTCTTCCTCTGGAGACTTGCTATATATAAAAATATGTCAAGCACTTATGTGTACAATTTTATCTTGATAAAATTAGGTTTTTTTCCAAAATGTCAGATGAACTTTCCTTAATTATGATATCCACTTAAAATTTTAAATGTAGAAAGAAATACACTTATATTATTTTTGTAAATTTTAAACTTTTTCTTTCCTAGCTTTCTGTAACATTTCCCGAAAATAATATATGTATATTTTTTTTTTATTCTTTGGAAGTAAGGTTTGAAAATCAGAGATAACCTTGAATTAGAAATTCGTTTTCTAATGGAGTTTTTTTCCAAGTGTTGAACGAAGGTTAACTGTTTGCTGGGGGTTATTCTTAATAAGAAACAGTTATCTAGTCTTACTCTGGGGAGAAGTGCATATATAAATGGCATGCGGGTTTTGTTGCAATTAAATATATATATTTATATATATATATATATATATATGTAGAATATGTCAAGCATTTGACGCACTTAAATACTCAATTTTATGGGCAGCAATTGAGAGGCATTCGCGCGTATGAAGCCAGTATGAAGCCAGTGGTAAGTGGTAAGCGGTAAGTGAGCCCAGCTGCAACCCTTTGGCTCCAGCTGCTAACCCAACCCAATGACCCACATTTAAAAAGCTGTGCACACACACATACACACAAACTGGCAAACACACACACGTTGCATTAACCAGTCAAAGCGAGCCAATGTACAATTAACCCAATTGCAAAGTGTTGTCAACATGCCGCTGGAAATGCGGGTACACATTGCGTATACGTAATGTAATATATTTATATATATATATATATAAGGGGGGCGGGAGAGGGAAGTGTGTCTATATAATTGAGTGTGTGTATGTGTGTAACATTTCCTGCTTTGTCAAACAATTTCCGCTGGCATGCGTTTTTTGCCAGCCAACCAAACATGAAATCGGCCGGAGGACAAATTCGCTTAGCTTAGCTGCTCCTGCTGCTGAACTAGTTATGGTTCTGATTCTGGTACTGGTACTGGTACTGGTTCTGGTGGTGGTTCACTTAATAACTTTTAGTCTGCACATTTCTTGACTGGCAAGCCCTTTGAAGTTTGCTCAGACTTGCATCATTTGCATAGCTGCACACACACAGACAGAGGAATAAATTAAGCACTCCCCTTAACCACCCTCAATCGCTCAATGCCTCAATCACCCTTTTGCATATGCATGCAACATCCACCCACTTTGACAGCAGCTCTAATGGCAGCCACGACAATTCTTGTTGACGTTTGTCGTCTTTGACGTCTGACAGGCGACATTCGTGGCATCCAAAGATTGACACATCACCTGCCACGTCTCTTGTGCGCAGATCAGGTCATCGCTGGCAAGCTGGCATATATTCCAATACTGCCAAACGTGCCGGGGTCATCACGTGTGGGCTGAGTCAACCGTTTCAACTTAGCAACAGCTGGACAAGGGCGTTGTCAACCGTTGGGAGCACAATTTTCAGCACCTTTTCCCCACCTATCAAATTAGCACGTGCTCAAAAATTCGCTTTGTTGGGACATTTTAGTGCAGTTGAAAGGTGCCACAAGAGGCAGCCACTTCAACGGGAGTGCTAATTGCAACAGGTCGCTTCTAAGGGGCAATTACAAAGCTGGCGTGCTAAAATTGAAACTTTTGACTTCGTAATCACCTTAGGCTTATTCGAAAAACATTCCATAGGATTAATACGTGTTTCTACTTAGGCATCTTTTTCCAATTATATAGTTGTAGTTGTACGAATTGATTAATTATTTATTAATTACAAAAATTCATTTATTTATTAAGTATAAACTTAAGTAGGTCAAAAATTAAAAATAAAATTACAATTTAAATAGGTACATTTATTTAGCTATTAAATATTTATTAAAAGCAGATCAAAATATATAATTCAATTTTAATTAAAAATGTAAGTTACAAATTTTATAACTTTTATTAGTTTATTTATAAAATTAAGACTAAAAATAGCATACAAATTTTAGTTATGCCCACAAGTATATAATATAAATTATAAATTAAAAAAGTAGACATAAAATACACCTTAAATTTGAGATTAATGTCTTAAAATTAAAGTTAGAAATTAAATTTGGATCAAAATAAATATTACTATAATACGAATAATAATAATAAGTGGGTTAATTGACAAAATTCTAAAAATGGCTTAAATCGTGCCGTTTTGGCTGGCTTTGATTTACTTTGAAACTGGTAGACATAAATTTTCTAGTTCTTTTGCCAATCTGTGCTCGCCATTGATTTTGTCGTTGAGCCTCGTTGGCCAAATGGCAGCCATAATTTAAGGCATAGTCAACTATGCACTTCCTTCGAATGGGCCATTCGAATGAGCCTTGGTGCAATGATAAATGGGTCAAGTGGTATTCTAATCTACAGTTACTCTGTTATTTATGTCGACGATAATGTGGCGTACCCCAATCCGATGCACAATAAATGGAACTCATGGGGCAATCAGAACATCTCTTTGAGTAAGGTGGTCTGCGGGGACTGTATCTCAGCGGAGATAGAAAAGTCTATTTATGTAATTCACTTTAAATGTATTTCACTAATTTGCAAAGGCGTCAGTGGGTGTGGAATAGTATGGAACAGTCAAGCAAAGGGCAAAGGGAGCTGCATCAGGCATCTGGTGGCTAGTTGTAGATAGCCTAATTTCAATCGCTCAATGCTCGACCATCATTTAATTTATATGCTTGGCCAACTGCCTTTGACCAGCATCGCGGCGTAAAAACCAAATGGGGGGAATAAAAAAGTTTCTAGAATTGAAATCAGCGACCATAAAAAGCCACGCAAGTCAGAGTCCAGGGGCTCTCACATGGCGCAAATTTGTTTGCTGCTGTTGGAGTGTTTCAACCTCGCCGCTTTTCATACTCTTTTCGGAACTCTCACCATCTCCCTCACCCGCACCCATTGCCGTACATTTGCCCCTCTAACCAGGGTTTTCCCTTCGAACTCAACGCGTTTGTTCAATTGAAAAGGGCAAACAGCAGAAGAGTGTAGCGATTTGGAGGCCAACCAGCCAGATGTTCCTATTCCTGCTGCAGAGCTACAAAAACATTCAAAGTAATTGATGTGAAGAGCTCTACAGATGAGCGTACACCCTTCCAATCGTCCCGTTCCGTTGTCGAATTCACAAAGACGGCAGCAAATAACATCCATCTAGTTGATAAATTGCTAGCGCCAAAAGGGCAACAAATGAGCTAAAAGCCTCCCAATTATATATATAAATATTTATTTATTTATTAAAGAGAAGATAAGCAAATTATTTATAGTATCTACTGTTCAATTGGGAGCAATAATTTCAATAGCTTTATAAACCTTATAGACTCTATATCATCTTAGTTTCTTCCATTTGATCAAGCTGACGTTAAGCTTCTTCAAAAGGCAATCGCATTCAACTTCAATTTCAGTGCCAGGAATCAAGTTGTGTACTGGTTGGTGTTTGAAAATGTATTTCTGAGATTACAAATCGTTTTGTCCGCACACACTCAAACACACACACACACACACACACACACACTACTACACACAAACATAGAAACAAACAGAATTGGAAAAGGTGTTTGAGATGAAAAACGAAAAAACGCAACATATAAAATACACTAGTTAGTTCATTTACTTTATGGTATACACGTGCAGAGTTCCAGAACTGAGACATTGCGAAAAAGCTTTGGATTATAATTTGATATGTTGATTACCCACTCTCAATAAAATTACACAAAAACATGACACAACAATTTTCCCACACTCAGCAAACGCCTTCGGCGCCAAGGCTAATTCCAATTATTATTCTGATTATTTTTGTTAACGAAAAAACTGTGTTTGTTGAAAATTCTGTATAATTTGGAGTTTTTAAAACTATATCATTAAACATATTAAGTTTGCATTGCTACTTATTAGAAATAATATCCATTATTAAGAAATGTATTTAAATAACCTCTTTTTTAATATATAAAATTAATTTCGTAATAGGAAAAATTGGTTTTGTTGTTTCAAGGATATTATTATATGAGTGTAGATTATATATGTTCGCAGATCAAAAACAAAATATTATTAGATGAATCAACTGTTTATTCCTGTTCGTTATTGATGATTGATTTCCAAATATTGAGTTTATTTTTTTTTGTTAGGTTTCTGCCCTTTTCCCTCTCTGACGCACTCCACCGTATTAAAACAAGAAGAACCATTCCATGCTACATTTATCATGAGGATGTTTCTATTACTCAAACAGGGCACGTGTAAACCAGCCAAAAGTGCGGCTAAATGTGTGCGCGTGCCGCCATTTTGAGTTCAAGTGTAAATAAAGTCATAGCAAAAGGGAGAAGGGGGCGAAACGTGAGCGCACAAAAATTGCAATTACCCGTGGTTCAAGCTAACGGCATTCGGCAAGGGCAAGGGCAGAGGTTTTGAGAAGGAGAGGGTGAGAGGAGGAGTGGTTGCATGGAGTATTGACTCTTGTGTTATTGTCTACGTGTGTCTTGGCAACCCACCTCTTCGCACCTGCTGGGCAAATCATAGTGCATTTTTATGGAGCCACTCAAGTGTGAGTAATGCGAGACGAAGGAGGTGCCTGAGGGAAGGTCGAGGGCGAGGGCGATAAGGTTCAAAGGCTGTTGGCAACATTAAAATGCATTTATTGGCCACTTTGACAGAAGCAAATATACATTCATATCGAAAACTCAATATTAACACTTTAAGGTAGTTTTTAAGTCTAATTTAACTTTTGCAATCAAAGTTAGTTTCCAATATTATGTTCCAATAGTACAAGTGATAAATATGGCTTTGCTGTTTCAAAATAAGTAAATGATTATTTTATCTCACTTAACAAGGTATATTTTACGCAAAAATATATTAATATATATTTTATTCTTTGACAACAACGATATTTAGTATAAATATATCTGCTCTCGACCATGAATATCAGTGGTGAATGTTTTGAGTATACTACGGTACCTTCGCTATCAAAATATTACTACATAAAATTCAAGCAAAAAGTCAACAGCAAAAATTGTCGTTAATATTTTGTAAATGTACTTTGTTGAAAAACACTGAAGCATACATAATAAATGATAATGATAAAATAGTTTTAATTGATATTCAACTTGAAACAGTATTTGGTTTATTATGTTTGAATTTGATAAATGTGTAGGTTGGATTTTAAGTGAATGAATTATGCAGCACATAAATAGTTGAATCAAAATAAGCACACATTAACCAAATAGGCGAATGGGATTAGTGCAAAAAAAGCTTTCATTAATATAAATCATTGAATTAACTTAAGTTTCTAAATAAAATAATATAGTTATATGTTTTGCTGGCCACACGAATCATTTGACTAAAGTTAGTCGACCTGATTATTAACTATTGCAATAAATTCATATGTAAACACACTCTCAAATTAATTGCAATGCAACAGCTTGTCAGCATGAATATATGTATTATTCCAATGTGTAATCAATGTGGATCGAGTTCGTATAATTAACAAAACATTATCATACATAATATGTATATATTTACAATAAAGCAAACGTACATGATTATTTACATAAATAGCCATATTGTGTAGCCATCTACCAATCACAATAATATTGTTCCTCAAAGCAACATGAATAATAATAATATGCATATATATTAGTATCTGTATTTGTATCTGTATCTGCATATGTATCTGCATCTGTATCTGCATCTGTATCTGCATCTGTATCCACCTACGTAAATTATTACACAAGTTGCAATCTGCTGACTGAACACAGCTGCAAATCATTCCTCTCCCTCGCTCCAAACAATACAAATTATATTTTGCACAGATTCTCTGTTTGTTGTTCTATATTGGGATAGCAAAGTATGAAAACAAACTTGGACCTTAATGCAGATTAAGAACTACGCCACATGTCGAACTAGTTATTGCACTCAATATGCAAATGTAAATATATATATATATATATAATATATATATATGTATCTATATATATATATAATATATATATATGTATCTATATATATATATAATATATATATATGTATCTATATATATACATATATGTTGAAATGTAGTCATGGTAATCAACCAGTCACTCACACATCAATTATTTTCAACAATGACGGACAGGTTTTCTGATTAATTAAACACATCCTTAGTTAATTTATTTTCGCCCTTTTTAAGTTAAGAATTCTGTTCTTCTGTAAATTATACATATTAATAAATACAATTATCAGATAAATAGTCACCAACCGCGTCGTGGAACTTCATTTGGTATCATAATTTCCCTTTTTAAATACATTTTAATGAAAGTTTATATTGAAATATTTTAGTTGACACTTTATTCAATCGAGATCGCATTATTTTATTCAACACTTTTTAATATATCAAATTAATTTGTGTCACAAATTTTGATCGTTAGGCAAATACCAATAGATAAATAAAATTTGTCTTTAGCTTAAAGTGTTTACGAGGCAATTGGATGTTCATATATCAAGCTGAAGCCAATTAAAAATAGTAAGAGCTCTTTCCTTCAGAGTGCAGCTCCTGAGATGCAGCTGTTCCAGCTATAAAAGCAAACAGAAATAATTGAAAATCAGATAAATATATTATATAGAATAAATCACCTTCATCAGTCGGCAGGGTCGTAAATTCGTTGAACTTCTTTGCGATCTGAGCAACTTATGCAGATATAAGCAGATATCTGTGCTCCAAGACTCCGACCCGTCTCGCCATCTTCGGAGTGCGAAGCTTGTCCGAGGTTACCAGGAAGTGGTTGATTGACTTATTAAAATGGGTGCTCCTGTCAGATATTGTGTAGATTTGATGTCTACGCCCAATCTGACAGTGTTTGGGCGCGAATAAAATTGATGCAAGTGGTGCTTCACAAAGTGCAAATCCTCAAAATATGTTAGTTAAAGAGAAAGAGAAATCTTCCAGGTAGGCTGATGTTTATGTGACTGACTAATTTTGGCAGCTAGTGATTCGATTAGGATCAGATGAATCAACAATCAATTATACAATGATTAATCAGTAATCTGCCATCGAACATCTTATGTCACCTCTGGGTCTTAAATTCCAGATCAGGTACATTTCACGTAGTATTTGAACTGTTAAGCAGTACCAGGAATCCTTCACACTTCAACCGAACATCTCAAAAAGCATATATTGCATGCGTAAGAACCGGCTTAGTATATCACATAGATCAAGGCGATAATGTAGGATATATCAGCTGTTTATCAAAATGCTCACATATCAAACGACAATTATATTTACATCCAGCCGTGAAACAAAGCGTTTAAATCTAAGTTCGTCCGTGGATCGATCGTTGATGAAAAGCAGGAACAGAAGTGCACTCACTGGTCAGATGAGGAACCAGGCTTGTAACTCATTTGATTTTTTCATTCACTTTAACTTCAATATATTTTCAAACACAACTCGTTACAATAACACACTGACATAAACACTGTCATGACATACTAATTAGCTTACAACTAGGTGTCCTAAGCGCTAATTCATTAATCAACTTAATAAAACTGAAGTGTTTTCCTTAACAGCTCTTTGCTCACATTGCGTTGTCATAATTAATGTTGCTTTGACATCCAGTCCATCCAGCATGCAATTTGCAACTGCTAAGCGCTTTTTGATACCCTGTGAAATCGTGAAAAAAATGATGTGTTTTACAAAAAATAATTCTTAAGCCATGCTTAATCCCGAAATCGATTTTTTAATTTTGGAAAACTCTGTCTTCTTTTTAAACCGTTTTGTACACTAAAATAAACTTATTATACATTGATAATTTTAAATATATCATAGTTAAAACATTTTAGATAATTTATGAATTTAAATAATTTAAATTAAAAGATATATGTCCCCACAAGTTGAGTAACTTCCGACTAAGTTTTTTATCTAAATCAGACAGCAGCTCAACTCTAACGTATCAATCGATATATAATATAATTTGAAAAAAAAAAGACAAAAAGTATTTTCTTAAAACAAATATTATTATTGAATATTTATGTGGCAATTTTCAGTTCGACATTTTGTTATTGCAAAAAGTGCATTTGCAGCAAACATTTGATATATTGATATTATTTTAATTCATTCTAAGAATAAATGTTTGCTTTTGGATACTTTACATATCGCAAATGCTTGATTTTTGACACATGACATATCGCATATGAATGAAAAATATATTCACTTACCTAAGAATATGTTATTGGCTAAGGATTTCTTCGTTTCGTATATGAATCAATAATATTTGCACATATTTTGAGCATACCTAACTTGATCATATTTATTAACAGGGTGCCTCATAGTCGAATACTTGCTTGTCTTGGCCTCATTTTTATTTAATTGGTGTAACGCTGTGGAAACATAAGTGTTCGTTATGGATTATTGTTACTAACTGACGATTTCATAGTGAGTTGCCCACGCTTTTCGTACAGACTTACTTGACATGGAATTTATCTCATTCATCATGTGAAACATAGACTTTTTCTGGGCCATAAACATTGTTGTCTGACAGTTTGTTGTCGAATTCGATAACCCCTGACTCAGCATGCGGCAGTTGACACCTGTGCAGCGTGCTTGGTTCCTTTGGGGTTTGTTTCTTTCTGGGTTCCAGCGATCTGCAGCGAGGCGTGTTTGATAGATGAGTTTGCTTTGCAACAATCCAACTGTGGGAGTGGCCATCGAAAGAAGGCTGCTTAGCTCCCAGCTAGTGATAATCAACCTTTTCGTAGGCTTTTAATTTGCCTAATTTGTGAGGCTGCCTGCAACATAACTAGGAAACCCTCCAACCACCCCCTCTCTTCATCTTAGGGGGCGTGACATTTGGAGACGTGTGCTGGCTGCTGGTTGATTTTGTTTTGTCGGAACGAGCTAGAAATTAATCGTTGCCATTAGGTTTGATTTATGAGTGTGAGCTTTGCTCAACAGCTGATGGAGTGTGGCAACCCTGGCAAGTAGTGGCCTATTTACGCATTTAATTATGACTTGCCATATTTTGATCACATTATTTATAGTTCGGCTTCCATCTGACATGCGGTGGTAACAAATGTTCGGGGTTAATAGCCCGGCCAATTCTGCCATTTTCTACTGCCGGCATTTGGGGCGTTGCCAATAAATTATATATTTGAATGTCAATTAGGAAAACATTCAAATAACAAGCGTCCCTTCTACCTGATTATATACATACATAATTGAATTGAAAATTGTAATAAAAATAACTCTGCAAAAGAAGTCAGAAAAATTCTTTTGCTGCAATCTTGTTTATTAAAAATAAATGTATTTTCCTCCCCAGTTTTGTCCAACCTACCAGCTTTCAATCAATATGCCAAATTCCAATAGGATTTTTATTAAAAAATCATTTTTTAAATACCAAATGCTTTCCGGCGGAATCTGGCGCTGTAAATCATATTTTTGGCCTTTTACAGTATTTAGCTTGGCTCTGTCCACACTCATAAATATATTTTTGGCTGGAAGTCACATGTTGGCGAAATGACTGCAGCTCTCAGGAATTATGTGCGAGACACGGCAGTTCATATTCACCATAAAACAATGTCAATGCTCCACATTACATAGCCCAAATCCGGCGTACACTCGCTCTACGGCACTAACACAGTGACAACTCGCAGCGTAAGTTAATTTGATTTAGACGCATTGCTGAGTGAACCGTTTATTTTTCACAGGCGCCAGCCGTTTGCTCATTAAATTTAATTTGGTGACGCTGCTGTGTGGAAAAGTGTGCGCGGTGTGCGGGGTGTGCGGGGTGTGTTTGCGGCAATTTATAAACAAAGGCAAGCGCCGCACAAGAGCCATAAATTGGTCGTTGAAATTTCACACATGCTGGCCACATTAGGCTGGCTTCATACATATCAATACGACTGCAAATTTATTTGTATATATATATATACATATATATTTATAAATGTATGTACAGCTGCGTACATTTCAATTTGACCCAGTCTTGCCAATAAAATGCCTAATTTACCATTTTAGGCACCAAACAGCCATACACCCTTTTGGCCTGTAAGTACTTCTATATTTTAAGCGGTTCCCCTTGCTCTTGGCCAGGAGCAACAGACCCAAACAAATATACTCACACGTTTTCATACCCTGAACTCATTGAAATGGGTTAAAATGGTCTAATGACTATCAAAAGTATGTTATATATACATATAATATAATATATATGTATACCCATGTTCGTCTCTCCATATGAACACATGTTTCTCATAAACTAAAAGTGCTAAGAAATTAATTTTTTATCGCCAAATGTCTTTATTTCCCGAATACCGATACATATCGATTTCTGATAGCAACATAAGCTACAAATATAAATGCAATTATTCAACATGTGCTATAAATTGATATCGTATTAACGATTCCCATTACTGCCTTTGATTCTCTTTTGCAATAAAACCAGGTTTAGGGTATCTGGTAGTCGAGCACATTCGACTACAGCACTCTTACTTCTTATACGTACGCTGCGCTTGTTGTAAAAAGGGCATATGGGATTAGGGCAACTTTGAGCTTATATTTTGTGTACAGTCAATTATTTGATGAATGGAGGTTAGGCAGAGCTGTTGGCTTTATATCCAGGAGCCAAGAACCATTTTCAGTGAATATTGGAGGCATTCCAGGTTTCAATAATGGCCAGAGTAAACTGCCGAACATATGCGATTGCTCATTGATTGCATTGCTGTTGTCGATCAGATTTGTGTTTGGGGATTTTTATGATATTTTATTGCATCGCAAATTGTGTTGACTTTAAGTGTGTATGTGTGAAAGTCTGTGTCGATGTGTGTGGTTGTCGTTGAGGGGCAGTTGGGAAAACTCTGCTTTCAGTATTCATTTCTGGTTATTGGCGTATTTTTGAGTTTATGTACCATTTCTTGGCTAAGTGATTGACTTGTTGTTTGTGTTTACAACAACGCAAATCGATGCAATTTTACAATCTAATTTAATTTATATTAGTGCATATTGTAAATAGGAAAACAATCATTTCAGAGATGCTTTTGTAAATTTTGCCAAAGCTATCTGAATATCAAACTAAAACTCGAATGAAATTTTATTTTAGATTTTCTTCTGAATTATCATGCTGGTGTTTTTTATAATATAGGTTTACAATATTTATAATGTGTTACTAAAATAAATATTTTCGAATCATAATACGTAAAAAGTAGGTTTGTTTGTGATTTCTTATTTCCATTTTGTCACTTTTCTCAATTGCATAGAGGATTACTTCTAGAAATAAGTGTTTACAATTCTATTTTATTTGCTGTAGTTCTCAGTGCAATTTTTGAATTTTAAAAACATTTAAATGAATAAAATAAATAAATTAATAAATGCGTTACCCAATTCGAAGGCTTAAATATTATTAATACTTTACAAGTGGCAGTTGAACCACTAAGTTCAAGCATTTAAAAGACGCCTGATATTTTTTATAATTTACTTAATCTACTTAAAAACACAATTCTGCAGTAAAGTTGGCAATACTGTGTTAAATTTACAGTAATCAATTTGGTTATTCTGCCATTATAAATTCCCATAATTCCTACTTAAACGCAGCTATTACTTGCCTCTATTTATATGTAAAGTAGTTTTACGCTTAAATATTCCAGAGAGTCCCATAACAATTTGTTTGAAATTTAGGAGCCATGATTTTGGCGCAAACATAATCAAAATTAGAATGCGCATTTTGGTCATTGGCCTTAGCATAAATTGTAAGGCGAAATAATGCCAGATATATTTATTTTTATTTGCAGTGGATCTGTGGCAGCGCATAAGGGCACATAGTTGCTGCATACATGCCACATGCCACATCGCACATTTAAGCCACCGTTATATTGCTTGGTTGTTGCTCGTCTATTTCCGGTTTTTGCGCCATTATTGTCAAAGGCAACCCAACCGCATCCCATCGTTGTCCATGGAGCTTCTAGGCCGTGGTTATCTAAATGTTTTTTTTTCTTTTCTATTTCCTTCTTTTTTTTGGCCCTGACTCTTCCAATCTCTCTCCTTCTTTTTGAGGATATTATTCCGTTTGGCAACGTCGTTATGACCCTTTTTATTATGATTTTGTTGATTTCGCTTTTCCGTAGCGCGAAAAAATCCAAATGGGAATTCAAGCGTTTTTTCACAAAACAAAATATCCTTTCCAATATTATTAATTCTGTAAAGGGTAAGATTATTTAATTTATACAAAAATGACCACTGAAAAATATATATATATTTTCTCACGAAAAATATGTTTATATTCATTCAACAAAAAGGGTCCAAAAGATAATATAACCGAATTTGTATCAGAGGAGACTGCATAGTTAATATACCCTCTACATCGAGAGGCTGGGAGGTATCTTAAATATTTCCCAGTTTGCTTTGAATATGGGCAATGTATTAAAATGTCACGTGTCATTGCCAGCACTTTGTTTAGCACTTGAGGCTAAAAGGCAACTTTAATTCGAATATTGCTTGGCGGCACATCGATTCTGTTTACCTTGTCGAGTCCCCAATGCGAATCCGCAATATGACTTCGACTCCAAATGCCATTTCTTTGTTGGGATGTGGAGCTGTGACCTGCTTGGACTACAGCTTGAGTTGGGGACAATCGATAGAAATCAACTTAGTTTAAATCAATTTGTTAGTCGAGTCAAAGCTTCTTACAAAGACACATTTGCCAATTCAGCCCTTAATTTTCTATGGCAGCATGCGGATGGTCGTGTCGGGGAAGGTGGGCGTGGCATCCCATGTCTAATCGCAAAATAATATGCCAAATGCAATAAGGCACGCGGCGAGGGCCAGAAAAGTGGAAAAGTCAGCCTCAGTATATTTCAATTTACATAATATTTACTTAAACATTTTCGTGTGACAGTCTAAAAAATATTTAAAGCAATAACCAAGGAACCAAAATAGCAAGCAAAGTACAAGTGAAGTGTTTATTATTATTTGAATACTCTTATATCGGAGGTATAATAGATATATATATATATATATATATATATATATATAGATAGATATATGCATCATATGCATATGATATATATATAGATAGATCGTCATGCTAGGTGTTTTTTAACATTCTTAGATATAGAGACTTAAAACATATTTTGGTCTGACAAACTGTAAAATTTGAATCGATAAACACAATAATGTTTCTCAAAATTCACAAAGCCAATATTTAACCCAATTTTAAAGACAAAAGTGAACGGTATTTCTTGGCTACATCTACCCTGTTCTGTCGCTTCTGTTATCAAAGTATTTTGCAGTCGGTTTGGCGCTACTGCAACTTTCTCTCTTATTTTTGTATGTTTTAGTGTGTTTTTGCTTTCGACTGGGGCGAGCATATTTACTGAGAAGATTGGAATATAGACAATGAAAGTCTGTATTTTCCTAGCAACGGGCATAAATTTAACTAATGGCAGTCAGTTTGGTTTTCTGAACAAGTTGTTCTTTTGGGCAACCCACAAGTTATCATTTTTAAGCTGAATTTTGGCAAATTTGTTCTCAATCTTATTTGCTTTTCCATCACTTTTGGTTTTGTTTAAATTCTTGAATTTAGTCGACAATTTGTCAGTTTGAAAATAATGAAATTTTCTCAGAGTTTCGACTTCGTATGGCATTAGTAATCAAAACTAAATTAAATATTTAGTTAATTAATTAAATATTTTGCCTTTGTAATTTGTACATTAAGAAGAATAATAAGGAACTAACGATGTAAACATATAACAAAAACATATGTAACACAAAATCAGCTTTTCTTCATAAATAAATTGTATTAGTATATATTGATTTTTTCAATAAGCCAAGAAGCAATGAAAGAAGGCAGCAGAAAAGGACAAGAAGACGTTTGCAGCTTAATTTTGAGTTGTAACAACAATTTTTCTTAGACTTTTATATATAGTTCTATTCAAATGGTAGATGCGACTATAAGTCTACGATATTATATTGCATTATACATGAATCAACAATGCAACGCCCACTCTCA
Source organism: Drosophila longiperda (assembly GCA_035042125.1). NCBI lineage: Eukaryota > Metazoa > Arthropoda > Insecta > Diptera > Drosophilidae > Drosophila > Drosophila longiperda. The sequence goes on from JAWNLV010000130.1 coordinate 2,265,035, forward strand.
GTGCCCATTCACATGTCTGTCTCTCTGTCCATCTCTGTGTCTATCAGCTTGTTGTCTGTCTGTCTGTTTGGCAATGGCATGAAAAACAGGATTTTGTCATGCTTTTTATGCAACGTACAGTACGTAAAGTACATACGAAAACAAATCAAGGAAAGGATGTTTGCAAACACAAAAAGAACACTGAAAAATACAAAACATTTACTTTAAACCAGAGAAAACCAATTTCAGTTGCACAATTTCAAGTTGCAAAATCTTGATAAAAATTCATTCAAAATATCAAATGTCTGCTGCTGTCATTCCTTTTGAAACTTACATTAATACAAGACATAGTCATTAAGTCTACATTTTGTATTCATTTAAAGACCCCAATTGTTCAATATACTTGCTGTCACAGCTTTCATGCCATATGTCAATTCTTCCATTTTATAGCATTTTAATACGTCGATGGGTCCTACTGGGCCGTTGACTGGACATCATTTTTCTGCTTGTCCAACGCTTCACTGCACTCAGGTCATCAACTTGTCTGCTTATGTTGAGACAAACATGTTTTGTCATTGAGACCTAGGACAGAGATGCAATCAGCCGGCTCTAGATACGGCCTCTGGACTAAATTCAGAAATGGGATTTGCTACATAAGCTGTATCCATAGACATGCTCAATATGGCAATCAAGTGTAATATATAAAAAAAAATTCATAAGCAAAATATAAATAATTACGACTAGTTCAATTTTCTTTTTTTCTACATGTAACACAAAATAATTTTTAATAAAATATTAATTTTCAATTTATTAAAAAAGCTAGAATGTAAATGTGTTAAATATTTTTAATTAAAAATGTTGTGTTTGGTGTTTTAGTGTACCTATAAAATATTTAAAAAAAATCAGAGAAACCGAAAAATGTAATCAATATTTTAAGAGTATCAAAAATTAATTGTTATTCGTTTTTTTTTTTTGACAAACTTAAAATCAATATATGATGTGCATGATTTTGATGCTGATTGAGAAAAGATGTACATTTTGTATCATGAGAAGCACATTTCGTGCAAAATTATGATCTACTCTAAATTGATATTACTCTACCCTTGTAGATGAGATTTGTGGAAAAATCAACACCAGACGACACCAAAGCTCTAAGTCACAAAATCAAATCCAAGCTTGGGTTTTATGAGTACAAGTATAAAATTGACATAACTCGCCAAATACCAAGCCAGTTAAATCCTTTGAGCTGTGAGTTCATATAAATTTAGCATTATGCCAAACATTTGTTTTTACAGCCCAGACGAAGTTAATGCAAATTGTTGTGTCTGATGACGTGCGATATTTTTTATATATATACAAGAAAGGTATATAAGTAATACATTTTGTACGCTGCCTTCGCCAAATGAGTAAATTACATACACATTGGCAATTAACCCCATTTTGTGGCACTGTTTTTGTTGTGTTGATAATGGCCTTAGTGCGATGAAGGGCAGGGCAAATGTTGCCTCAATAAGTATGCAACACAAAGCGTTTGCACTGCAAATAAATGTGCGGCAATAAGTTGCAGGCAATTTGGGGCAACAGTGAGGTCAATTTGCCAGCTGTTCTTAGTCAAGTCGAGTATGTTAAATTATTGTTGTTTGTCGACCGTCCAAGAAGTGCATGCAATTAGCTCATTTGGAGACCTGATTTAGTCTAAGGACTTTGCTTGCGTGATTCGAAACACACAATTTGAACTTTTGCTCCCAATCTTTAAAGCCGTTTGCTGAAACCAAACCCGCTTATTAATAATTTTTATTTTATCCCTAGTCATTTCTGTAGATGCGTATATATATACATTTATATCCACACATGAGTCGACAAATTTATCGCCTTGGCCCATTAGGGCACAGCAACTTTTGACGTTATAAATTTGTTAGGAAATTTATCAGAGCGTCGCCGTCGACGCCGAATGATGCTCATTATATTTCAGCAGGCGCTCAACTCTCTGCCCTTGGGCAATTTTTACACGGAACATGTATATTTATATATATATGTGTATATAATAGAACGGTGTCCTGGAAAACAATGTGTGCTGAATATATTGCATCTTTTGTTCATTGCAGAAAGTAACTTTGATTTTAAAGAACGAGTTTCATTTTGGCCGAATGCCCGCAGCGCAAATTCAAATTGTCAACAGCTTCCCCAGACTTGGCCCAATTATGTCTGGGCTTGAACAATGGTAAAGAAGTGGAAAAGGGGAATGTAAGCTCAGCTTGGATGAATTTGCCACGCATCGGTTCTGGTCCTGCTAGAATTTGTTGTTTTTGTGATTCCGGATTGTCTTACATGGCTGCCAGTCAGTCAGATGTTTCGGGTTGTGTTTCAGTTTCGGTTTTTATGCGTTTGCTCGTCGGAGTTCTTCAGGGCTTGCACAAAACAGTTTTTGTCTTGATTTCATGTTGAGACATTTACAAATTATGCCCCACATCAACGCTTCGAGGTCACTCTTCCTCTTCTTGTTGCTGTTGTTGCTGTTGTTGCTGTTTTTGCTGCTGTTGGCCAAGTCAAATCTATGACTACAGTTTCTCTTGTGGCAAATGCCTGCACCGAGTTCACAGTTCAAGTGTCAGACCAGCAAAATGAGTGACAATGACGCGGTCGACGCCTAACCAAAGAACCCAAATTTAGATGCGGGTCAAAGTGCCCAAAGCGACCGCTACCTAAAATCCAAAATTATTTCAAATGAGTTGTGGTTCCCTGGGGTGTAATGTGATTTAACTGGTTTTTACTCATTTCACATTTGACAATGTTAAAAGTTTAATTCGTCATTATTCGGTTTTCAAACATCTTTTAATAATAGTAGTAATCTTCAAACAACGCATTTTGGATTAAATTTTGAATACCAATTTGATAAATTAGATAAGCACAACTGTAATTTTTAAATTTATATTTTAAATCAAATTAATTAAGAACATTTCTCCCTACCAATAACAACAATAAATATAATTGCATAAGAGTTTATGATAATTTTAGTAAATAATTAATTTGTCTAACGAAAGCATTTTTTTCCTTTTATTAAAAAAATATTTTATTAACATCGTTTAAATATATAATTATTTTCATAATTAGACTAACTTATCTTCGCTCGCAATATTTTCCAACTAATACTTTCCCTTCTATTAAGCCTTCTCGAATGAGCCACACAGCATTTCTAGCTATGTTTGTAAGGAGTGAAATACGTTACTTTACTCTAGATGTTTTCCAACTTTCTAATGTATCCACTAATTGGAAACAATGACTTATTAGCTCGCTCCACAGAAATAGTTTAAGATCTGATTTTGCAAATTTCTGAGGTAATGTAAAATAATATAATTTTAAAAAATTATTTGAAAATATCCCTAATTGAATTTTGCAAAATATCGTAAGTCGGTTCCCATCCATTCTGGTCAACATGGCTACTTCTATTATTTATGTATCTTAGAGCTCTTCTCGAAACTAAACCAATATTTAATTTTCATATATTCACAATTATTATAGCTCCATAATTATAATTAATGACGCCAAAATAAAAAAAAAATTGTCATCACCATATATTCTCATTCAATGAATGTCATTTAATGTTTAACTTTAAATTTAAATATATTTGACCATATTTTATTCTTTAACACTTAAATATTGAGAATTAATTAAATGTATTGCGTATAATGATTTTTAGTATGCTCAAAAACTAAAATTTTAAATGCTCCGAAGTGTAGTTTAAGTTAAAATTTAAACTTAAATTCATGAAAATACAATGTACACAAATAATTTGACTTATTTGATTTGTTCTCAGTAAGAATCTCTATTGGAGTATGCTGTCAAAATGTGGACACTTTGTGCTAATTTGTGCACTGGGTATAATTCCCTTGGCTTATTATTCGGTTGGCCCATTCAGTCTCATGTAATGGACTTTAATCAAGCTGTGCTTATTATTAATTAATTTAGTTCGCCGTCAGCCACAGAAATGTGATTAGTTTACCTGATAGGCTTTGCACTGAGCTACGCAAATCTCTCCAAGCTCTACCATTTCAGCGCAGGGTATCCCCACACAAGACAGATTCATTCGCTATGCACAGGCACCCAGGAATGGCCGGGGGTCTGTTTGTCCGGGCAGGTCTGAAAAGCACATATTTTAAGACTGCATTTTGATACCCTACTTTGAGCCAGTTATTGTCCTGTCCCTTGGCATAAAGCCAGCGTGGGTATGCCTGTTCGTGTTGAACTTGTTATTATTCCACTTTCACAGCAGCGACAAGATTATTACAACTTCATAAATCCTTTAAGAGAGTTTTCTTGTCCAGCTTTAAGTGAAAAATAGCTTTCTTTAAATGCCTCTGCTATTTTGGTTTTAGTATTCACTTGCCATTTTCACTTTGCTGCATTCAAATGGGAGTGTATCAATTTATACCATATATGACTGAACAGAGCTGACAAAAGCGAAAAATATACTTGTTTTAACTCGTAAAATAATTGATGTATTGAGCCGATTTAACGAATCGCCCATTCTTTGAGCCGGCAACCTTTTATATGGCATTTCGTTGAATGCCCAACGATACGTGGCTTAACATTATATATTCCATTTCGCGAAACACAGAAAAAAAGAGAAAACAAAAGCAACCAAAATACAATATAAAAATGTAATTTGTGAAACTCGGAGTCGATTCGGCTTGTCGCGGTAATCAAATTAATGATGCACCAGTCGCCTCTGTCATAAAACGACCATTTAAAAAAAAAAAAAAAAAAATTAAATAAAAATTTTAAAATATATATGCACATTGAAAAGCAAACAAATTATGGCACACAATTTAAATTGAATAATTTTTTTTTCTTACACTGTCTGATATTTATTTATCACAAGTGAGGCCGCATTTCATTTATTTTTATATGTTTTCATGTTGAGTAATTGCTGATAGTGACAACGTTCCAATGTTGCCTGTCACAACAATATGTTGCGGCACGGTGTTGCACAACTAACCAGTAGAGACAGAGACAGAGACAGAGTACACCATGGTGTTTTCAGCCATGTTTCAAATAAATTAATTATACTTTTATACTTTTATCTAACCGACATTTATTCTAAAATCTCATTGTCTGCGATTTTTCGTCGTTGTCGTCGTTGTCTTCGTTGTCGTCATGTCGACTTATGTAAAATAATGCAAATAACGTCACGGGCGACATTTTCATTATGAGACGAGAGAAGGTCGCACACAGGCCCACACATATTTCTCTCTCACACACACACACAGACACACACAGGTATACCGCTCCAGCCTTATGCACCCACTCACTTATATAAACTTTCACCAAGGGGCCTGCCAAAGCAATGCGTAATTATAGCACAGACGCACAAGCGTTGAGCGTCTAGCATCGAGCTTGGACCATTATCAACTTGTCCAAGAAGTTGATACACTCAAAAAAAAAAACTACATTTTTAGGAAATCGCTCTAAAATGAAAATCTCCCTAAAAGTTAAGTTATACGAAATTATTTATTTTCTTTTATTTGAAAGTTGTAAAATTTAGAAAAAATCTTTATAAAATTTAAAAACAAGTAATGAAATAAACTGGCACGCCTTTTATATAAAAACCACAACCATGCAATTATATGATTTGTTTTTGTTTTTAAATCATATCGCTAATTTTTAATAGTGTACAGGTGTCCAGTTAAACGGGGGTGCCCTGGCAACCTGCCAGCTGGATGGAAAATGCGCATCGTCAAGATAATGCAGAGGTGTGGATAAGTAATGTGTAAGTGCCTATGCCAATGTCTGAGAGTGGAGGGGAGTCCTCAGACGCAACTTGCTCACGTGAGGACTATTTGAGATGACAATGCTGCAGTTGATACAGAGCCTAATTAGTTATATATGAAGAGGTTTAGTGCCTCAGGAAACTAATCGATAGCTACTCAGCTGTGATTCATAAGCTGTCAATCCGATTATCACATAGTTCAAACCTCAACCAGACCTGAGCTGATTACAACCTTTCTTCCCTTTTCAACTATGCTTGGAGGCATGGACACAACAGCCTGTCAAACGAGCCTTAAACTGTCAAAATCTCAGTTAAGCTAATAATATGCAGAATAGGCTCTGCTCGGCTTGGTTTGAGCACCATTTTCAATGAATGATAATAACCTGGCCTTGAGAGATATAAGCGAAACTATTTCCATTTCAATTCTCTGCACACTTCACGCACAAAATGGATATGGCGGACTCTTCTGGGAATTCACTTCAAATTGTCTTTGGGATTTGAAATGCAAATAATCGAAACAAAGACATGAAAACCAAAACGAATTCCAATCTTAGACCGTCATCCAGTTGGCGAAATCTCAATTTAATTTCCAATTTGAGCCACAAGCCAATTATCATAGACACACCGAAGATTATTTACCCTTGTAGAATTAAGTTATTCAGCAATTTTTAAATTTTTGTCCTCAGAATGAAATATATATATATATATATAATATGTGTTGTATTTGTTTAATAAATTCTATTTATATGTTTTCTGTATCACGACATACTATAATCTGAATTATCCAAATATCCTAATAAGAATGTATATGCACTTGATTCCAGAATTTCAAAGCAATCTTATCTTCACATCGGCCTAAATGTCAGTACAGAGCCATAATAGATAAAAAAGACAATGCTTAGCCTTTTATTGAGAAAAAATGTATAGTTGAGGCTTTCGAAAACCTACGTGTTTCCTTTCTTATTTTCAAATAAATTCAATCGATGAAACTTACTATTTCATGGTTTTTGAACCTATGCTTTACTTGGTTCATAATTTGCATATCTAATTTTATAGCTTCAGAGCAAACTTATCTATTTAAAAAAAAAAAATTTCAAACATTTAGAAACAATTTCGAAAAAATAGAAAAGCATTCTATTTTTTGGACGATTTTCATATTAGGGCGATTTACTACAATTTAGGGAGATTTGTGTCTGAGTGTAATGATGCTAAAAATATATGCACCTTATGGCATCGAAGACATCTTGTTTAAGGCGTTACAAACTTTACGAGATGTTTAACTAACCTTCTGCAAGTATCAAGTTGTCTGACAAATTACATGTCAATCAATCCGCTAAACAGCTGCTCAGCGTTGACCAAGACAAGTAAAATGTTAGGTTCTACTCTGTTAATAACAGTTTGCTCTCTGCTCTTAACTGTTAGCTAACAATGCTTTGCAGTATTCTCACAGTCCGAATTCGGATCTGTTGCTCTTTTGAAGTCTCTTAGTCTGTTAATCGGCTTTTTTAGTTCTGTTATTGGAAAAGCCGCAAAATCAGCTGTTGGCTTTGTGGGCAAGTTTAGCTTTAGGTTTATTCAAAATTGCTTCAATTGGCATGACAAACAATAACAAACCTTGACATCTCAAAAGAGCTGGATTTTTAAATTGAATTTTATTTTTGCAGACAAATCGCCAGCCGTAAGATGTCATTTTTATTAATATGCCGATAAGGATAAGCCGACTAGACGCGTTGCCATAAATTTGCCACTCCCCCTCGGCTTAGTTCAGTTCAGCCGGCAAATGATGCGTATCCAAATCGCATATCGATATCTAAAGTGGGGGAATATAAAAGCCAAGACATGTTGCTAAACTGTTGTCTAATCCAAATAAATCGGCCACAAAATCCCACAAATAAAATAACATAAAACAATAAAATATAACTAAATGTGTGGCGCCGAATATTGCATACCCTTGCATTAAAAATATGTACATATACATATGTGCATATATATATACATACATATGTATATAACAGATTTTTAAGAATATCCATTGATAAGTTCTATATTTATATATTTATTTAATATATTTAAATAGTTCAAGGGGCATAATATACAATTAATTAAAATCATAATTTGAAAAAATTACAAAACTAATGCTTTGGTTATTTTCGAATATGTATATATATGCAATACACATAAATATATAAGTGCGAGTTAGTTCAAATATCGTGAGTGCTTATTTTTGCAGTTTTACGAATTCAATTTTGTCATAGGTAACATATATATTTCACAATCCATCAAGATGATTCTGAACAACAATAATAGGGGTCAAAGATGATGGCAAAATTCGAATACCATTGAGAAGGTTATATGAAATGGATATTGACAGTAAATAAATTGCCAGAAAAACGTTTTTATTATCCTGCAGCCTTTGAAACATTTGCTTAATGGCCGCCAAAAAAATTCAACTTGAATGTGGCCGCCATGTCGTATGCACAATTAAAATATTTCGTGTATTTTTTGCTATCCATTCATTTTATTTATTATTCAAGCGAACATTGTGTTATTTTTCTTGTATCATCGTCTGCATTGTTTTTTTTTAGCTGCGTTTTCTCAATAAGTCATTTGACAATTGGTTTATCTGACAAATTCAATATGTTCTCATTCAAGCATGCGATTCGCATAAATCTTACAATAAGCAAAAAATACTCGGCAACAAATATATTTCTTTGAATTTACTTTGTATACTCCGTATTAATTTAAAACGCGAAGTGTTTGAGAAAGGCTAACAAATTTTGTTATGATTAATTAATTAAATTTTAAATTTATTTATATTAATATACATGTATCATATTAGCAAGGCCAAATGAATTCTTTTGTTAATAATTGATAATTAATTCTCAAGTTCTTCTTTCAATATTTAGTACAGAAACAAAGAGATGTTTTGATATATCACTTGGATAGAGGGTATCTGTTGGTCCATCTTACGATTATTATAGTTTTTTTTCATTATGCAGCACGATTTGATTTATGACTCGATAGTTAAGCAACTCCAATTTTCCCAACGCTTAACTTGGCTCTTTTAGTTGGGCTTCATCAATTTCATCAATTGGCCATTCGAACAGCAACTAAAAGTCACACAAATTCACAGGGCAAGTCAACTCTTGAAATCCAGACAAAGTTTTGTTATTAATTTTTATTGTTTTGCAATACTGTTCCGGTTGAAAGCTACAATTGCTATCCCAGCTATTGGCCACAATGGTTGTGTTGCTGTGTTGCTTTGTGCACGCAAATGAAATGCTTGCGGCATGCCACATCTGCGATTCTTTCATATATTGGTGCCGCGTAATGCCTCCAGTCCCGGAGAACATTGTTTTTCCATTTGTGTGCGGCTCGTTTTAATTGCAAACCATGCAAAATGGGCCACATTATTGTGGCAAACCTCGTTGCGTGGGTACAGGGGGAAATGAGTTTAGCGGGGTTCTCGCCGGTTTAGCTTGGCTGGTTATTGCTGATGCCAATGCTGATGCCAATTCCGATGCTGATGCTATGCATAGAATCTAATAATTTCGCATATTGTTCGATAGATTAGCAAACAGTTTGAGGTGCTTTGTAGCACTGCGCTGAAGGTATGCAGTTTAGTGGATACTATTTTATCTATCAATCTGAAAATTAAGCGTTTAAATTAATTTTCAATCAGCTTTATTGTTTTGCCAATTAAGGTGTATAACCGTAACATTTTATACAACATTTAACTTGCTCTTTAATATTTTACCTGCACTTATTTTACAAATGCTGTGGGAAATTGTTTTACTGACAGTCGTTAAGAGCAGTCGCTCGTAATTAAATTTAGATTGTAATTAATTTTATTTGTTATTTGCCATGAAACCCCGTAAAGACCTAAGCAAACCTTTCACTGACCTTTTGTAACCTGTCTCTGGCAACAGCTGCCATTGAAATTTTTAAAAAGGTTCACCTTGTTTTCAGTTGGATGGTTAGGTGGAAATTAACTTTTGAAAGAGTTTTTATTCAAAAGTTTGGCCGTTGACTTTTTGTTTATCTGAAAATATTTTGCTGCTACAAATGTAAGCAAACAAATGAGTTTAGTTCTGCTTAGTTTTCTCGTAAGGGTTCCGGTTTTTATTTATTTATTTATTTTTTTTGCCCCAAAGGCTTGAAAGTTTTAAATTTTGAACAAAGAACGATAAACTTAAATTCTGTTGTCAACATTTGAAGTCATTTTGTATTTTTTGTGGCACAGGAAATGGGCTTTAAACAATTCTAAATAGTCTAGATACCTCTCTCTATCTGTCTATAATAAATGGTAATCCGCAACGAACTTTTTTAACTAAAGTGCTGGTTAAAAGACTTGTGAAAATGTGGCTTGTTCTCATAAATAATCCGCAAAGCAATTACCAAAAAGTGGCAGCCGAGTGAAAATGACTGTGGACCAATTATATTTGGATTGTGAATGTTTTCTGTCTAAACTCTCAGTTCACCTTGTATTCAGTTTTGTATGAGTGTCACGCAAAAGCTTTTAGTTTGTTTTTGAAGCACCAGTTTCAGCTTCAGCTTCGCAATTTGTCAGTTTAGGCTTGAGCAATTTAAATATTTTCATAAGTAGCTCGAGTTGATTAAACTAAATTGAATAGAAAACTTACAGCAAGCTCAGCGTTTTGCTCAAATTACCTTCTTTGCAACATCCTTTTGTGTTCACCAGCGTCCACACTTCAAAGGATTAGTTTGGCATTATTTTGGTTGCTATTCATATTGTGGCACTTTATTTTTAAAGCCCATCGGGCTTACACACTGAGTTCAAATTGATTTATAGCCTGCATTTCAAGGCTGCAGACCGTCGACCTTATCCATGGGTTGTAGTCCCTTACTCCCAACAAAGATTGATGCAAAATGGGAGGATGAGGGCGTGACTAGCTGGCTTTGTGGTAGACACAATAAGCGTCGTTTATCTGAAGCTAACTACTCCTTTGGGTGTCTGCCCCAAATCAAAGCCCCTTAACGCCTAATTCATATTATAACAGGGACACTGAAAGGCTAACAAATTGAAAAGGACCTCGCATAAAAAATTAAATTATTTATTCCTTTCTGCTCATTGCTCCGTCTATGGAATTAAAATTCACATTGGTGGTCAACAAATTTCTTTCGCAACTTTTCAGTTATGCGCCCAATTTCTTAAAATTGCCCAATTACGTTTATTGGCATTAATTCCGCTGAAGCAGCAGCGAAGCTGCATAATTGAATCATAAGAACTGAAATTATTTCCATTACCAAGACGTCTTTAATCTTTTGGACAAGCACTTAGTTCCTTTCATGGGAATTAAATTGGCATTAGATATTTATAGTCACTCAAATCTCGGGTAATTCAGTCATTATGACGCTCCATTCCATCCTTTATTGTACATATAATTATGTGATGCACATTAAAAGATATTCTCAACCTCACAAATTACATTTAGATAAACAAAAACAATAACTGTAAATCTGCCACAATTTTAAAGATACAGTTATAAAATTTGCTTAGATAGGTTGTTGGCGATTTCCTTTGAAGATTGACATTTTTTTAAAACTAAAAATTATATTAAGAAGTTTGAATTGAAGTTAACTTAAATTATGTCAGAGAATGGCAAAAAACCGCTGCTGTTTATTCTCATTAATATAAATTTTAAAATTTAGAAAATTTTAATTCTGAAGGGTATAAAATCTTCGACGTGCCTAAGCAGATTTTCACTCTCGTTTTTTATTTGAAATGTATTAAAAGCCTTCTAGTGTTTTTGCTGTCATAACAAATTAAATAAATTGTGTTTTTTCATTTACTTTATTTATAGTGTACTAAAGCAATTCATAAATTAAAAAAATTGCTGTTACAAAATAAAAATGTTATTTTTTTATTATTATTTTTTTTGGTGAAGGTTGTATTTATATACTCCAATATATTTTGAATCTAGTCCGAAATTGTCTTTTTTAAAATTTAAATTAAGTGAAGCTTATAATATATAATTAAATATTATTCATCAAATAAAGATTTCGAAATGAAAAAATAAATCCCCAATAAAGGATGTAATAAATTTTATGCAATATTTATTCGCACACTTTGAACTATGTGATGCAAAGTGAAATTAATTAGATTAAATATATTCGCATAACTAAATTGTTTAGTGAATAAAAATATTTCACACATCCATTTCGTGTTTCCTTAATTTACTCTATCTCTCTATATATATTTTTGCTTCAGTGAAATTTGGATAGTTGGTCATTAAAATGACTGATTTCCTTTGGCTCGCATATGCAAAACTCCAAAAAGATTTCATCTATTTATATTTTTTTTTATTTGTATATCATTCTCTATGGTTACCAATTTATCAGCTGGAAATTCAATTTAATCGAGCATCTCATGCGAATTTGAAAATTTGCTTGCACAGGACCCAAAAATTGATGGAATTCCGTTTCGTGTGTGAAGCACCAGAAAGCAGCAGCCTCTTGAGAGGCAGGACCATGCCTCTGATTGATTGATGCCAGTTTTATGGGACAACCTTCAAAGTCAGCCCATGTTTTTGATTTTGCTATAATCTGGATAGGCAGCAACTTTAGAGTTTACCTGTCACCCTGATTGATGGCCAGCAGTCAAAAACGTGCCTTTGACGCACTTCAAGATCGTTAAAAATGCCATTCGACAGTTTGTTAGCTTCTCAGCTGACCCATCTTTCCACTCTATAAACTACTCCAGGTTCACTGAACTGAACAAACAAAAGACGCAAAATGTTAACTGCAGTAAACTTGAAAAAACACTGCCAAAAAGTAAAAGTTAACACAAAGGCAACATTGTCTGTGTTTACTAATTAACTACATGAAACTTGAGTTTTAGCCAGACATGTGCCAGGTGCGCATATATAAAATAAACTCGATATTCGCTTTAACCATATAACAAATAATCAATGTAAATTGTGCCTGCTAATATCCAAAGTCATTCATTAAAATCGAACACATAGAAATATTAAAAATGTGAAATATATTTCAAACCTAAATTATCTAAATCATTGGTCAAAATCAAATGTTATACCATATTTATATATCTGGAATGAAACAATAATATATTTAAAAATTCTGAAATCCGAACCGTTAACTTTTGGCAGCTCAACAATTTCATTTAAATGTCAATTTCATTCACTTGACAACAATTGGAAATGTTTTCGCATTTGGTTTAATTGTTACAGACTGGCGCAAAATAAAAACGCACAGAAATTATTTAGGCGGAAATGATATTAAAACTGTACGCAATTCAAAATGAATGTGAATCCAGTCCGCTCTATTCCCTTCCACTCCACTCCACTCTCCTCCTTTCGCTTCCCTTCAGCAAAAGTTGCCAAAAAAAAAGGCAAAGCAATTCTGCTTTTATTGCATATATTAAAATGATTCCACTTGGATGGGTGCCGAATAGGCAACAATAACTCGATTATGATAACAAGGTCATGTTGACAAGCAGACTGAAGATGATGTATATATATGAATATGTATATATGTAAATATATATCTATACATATATAAATATATATCTATATATATATAAATATTTATATAATTTATATGTGTCTACACAGCTTAGGAGCAGCGACTAACACTACCAGAAAAAAGATGCCCCGCATTTTTTTTAGAGTCGGACACTTTGTATTCACTTCTGAAAAAAACATAAATATTTTTTAAAAGGTTTTTATTTATTTTTGTCGGACATTTTTGGGTTGACAAGAGGACAAAGGTAGCGTAAAATGGGTTAAATTAGCATTGAAACATAAAAGGCACGTGTAAGTTGTCCACGTAGAACCAATTTACTCAAGGTATTTCCCAGCACGTACGAGCTGCCAGGCATTTACAAATAGATACATAATTATTTGCTTAAATTTACCGCTGGAAATCTAACAGCACATTTAAGGATTACACAAATACAGTTTGAGATTTGGTTAGCTATTACATAAATGAAGTTTAGCTGATGATTGCTTTGCTGGTCTGTAATTTGCTTAGTCCATTAAATTAAATTGTTTACCCATCAACCAATAATTACCAGCAATGAGCACAACTCTTCAAATCCCAGCAAAATCAACAAGAGCAAATCGAATGTTGATGTTAATCAAACAGAATCGCCAAGACAATTAACGCCACAAGGCTGATCCAATGTCGTCCTTTGTCCCTGGCTGAATGGCTCACTAATTTATCAAAACAGTCAGCAACGAATTTTCGTATCATGTGTGTTCACTGTACAGAGCACATTGGGGACAAGAGACGACCCCGTCTTATCCACTAACCACTTAAGTTTGTTGTTATTTGTTGTCAGCAGTTCAACGGAGATTCTGAACCCAAGTCGTACGATTAGTTGGCATTCCTTAAAGAAACCAAATGATAAATGATATATGAGAGAGAGAAAAATAGAAGTTTAGGCAAAGAGTTTTTTTCTCTCTACTGGCAAATGAACTGAAAATGAATATGTGGTTAAAGTTGAACCTACTAAAGTCAGTTTTTTCTTCATTTTTTTTCTATTTTGTTACACCCTTTATAACCCACTCACAATGTGGGTATTGGTTGTAACCAAATGAACAGAGTCAATCAATGCCATGAGTAAAAAAAACCAATAATAGCCTCAGAGTGCGAAATTGCCTTTGATGTGATTTGGATTTTGATTCTTTGTTCATTCCAACGGTTGACTGACGCAGCTTCGATTGCCTTCTTTAGAGTCACTTCGATTCTGCCACTTAATTTACTAATGTCCATCACACTGGAAGCTGCCATCAGAGAGCAAAGCCACATAATTACAAAAAAAAAAAAATACAGCAAATGTCGCAATTTGGTGTCACTCAAAGTTAGACCAAATCTTGATGGAAAGAAAATAAAAATGTTATCAAATTGGTATTTTTACTCTATACGATTGGACATTTAAAAGGAAGAAATGTTCCACAGGGCATAAACCGGAACGTGGGCAAAAAATGTACTCACTCAACCAATGGAATGCACTCAAAAAAATAACGAGATAACTTGATGCTCAAAAAATCTACACAACACACACAAATTAATAAAGCAAAATTGCGGCTTGTCGAATTTAATTTAAATTGGTTCAGGATGTGGCTCTGCCCTTGCCCCTGCCTCTGATCTTGTGCTGCGAGTAAGCAAAAGAAATTTGATTTTAAAAATAGCTCAACGGGACTCCTTTGATAAGTTTTACCTCAACGTGGAGCTTACGTCCCACTTTGCCGGCTCTTTGTGGTGGCAGTCATGACAGCAAAATCAGCAGTAGCAACGACCACCCCATTCCCCCGCACCACCTATAAGATGAGCACTTATTCTTATGCATAATACAAGAAAGCAGCTTCCCACATGCACACACATATTTTATACACACACATGAAAATACACATTTGCTGTGGGTGGACACAGAAGCCGCAAAATGCCAGGCAGTTATTTTATTTAAAGCTTTTCTGTGGCACAAGAATTGTGCCCCAATCGAGATGTTTATCAAACCAATTCAACTCTTTGATTTGCTGCAAAAATTGCAGAAATATCAACATGTGAAAGAATCGTGTGGCGTCTCTCTGCCAGACTGTGCCCCTACTGTGCAGCTTGAGATTAAGTATTCACAGCAGGTCGCTGCCCAAAAAAGAGTTGTAAGAAACTTCAAGCAAAGTTCATATTTTTACAATTTCAACTCCTTTCTTGGATTTGTTTTGCTATGCAAAATGAACCAAATGCAATTTTTACTTACGAACAGATAAAAACCAACGTCAGATTCATTTTTTGGTTATTTTAACTGGCAAATGCAAAAAGCAGTTAGTCAATATATTTTTTTTGTGCTTACGTATTGTGAATTGTATTTCACAATTAAATATGTGTTATATATTATTATGTTGGCTTCATATAAAATGTTATATGGAACTTTTGCAGTTTGTTATTGGCTATTTGCGATTGCTTTAAAACGAAATTCACGAATTTCATTTGCCAAAATGCGAAAGCAAAGCCAATCAAATAAATTCAAAGCTACGAGACAGAAAAAAAATGTAAAAATAACTTAGTAAGCTTTTATGAAAATGTTTTTCTGTTTATTTTAATTTTTTTTATTTTTGATTACTTGCTATCACAATTTTTGGTAAGCCACAAACAAAAGTAAAAACGGTTCAATAAACTGTCATTAATACCGTGCATGGCCAGAAAATTTTCCATCGAAAGATGGGCAAAAACTTCACAATGCTTATGTATGCATATTTTATCTTAATTAATTCCTGTTGAATCTATTGTATGCAAAATATGACCAAAAGTGAAAATATCCATATTGGAAAACAATTTGATATGGACAAAAACTATCAGTTCTGTTAACTGCTACTGTACCTACCATATCGAACATAAAGAATATTCTATAAGTTGAATTGATTGTACTAAATGTAATTCATATTTCATTTACGGCATTTAAGAATATATCGACCAATGTCACGCAATCGACACAATTACAAATAAACACGAACTTTATGCAGAATCCAATAAATTATTATTTACCCATGCAGAGGGTGTTTTATTTTTGGCGTGCAGTTTGTAACATATTAAGTAAAAGAATTCAACTAAAGATAAATACGTAAATGATAAAAACGGAATAAAATCCTACTAAATTAATATCTAATTTTACTCACCTATTATTAAGATTAGCAACGGAACACGATTTCAAATTCTTATTGTTAATATTCGATGTGCATATATTTTTAATATCATTTATAAAAGCTGATTATTAACTAGTAAATAGTGTCTTGAAAGAAAGAAAAATTTTCAAATCATTTTATAGCTCTTCCATAAATAATCTGACGATATTAAATCTATCGACTTAATGGT
Organism: Drosophila longiperda; assembly: GCA_035042125.1. Lineage (NCBI taxonomy): Eukaryota > Metazoa > Arthropoda > Insecta > Diptera > Drosophilidae > Drosophila > Drosophila longiperda. The sequence continues at coordinate 2,281,635 of JAWNLV010000130.1, forward strand.
AATGTTTCAGAAAAATTTAAAGGCAATAACTGCTGAAATGTCCCCGAGATGCAATTTAATATCCGTCGGTTTGCTTAATTGACTTAACTTTACTATGTAAAAATCGAACGATTATCTTAATTGAACCAAAATTATAAATGCATTTTAAAACCTTAATAATTTAATTTCTACTAACGATATATATCCGTATCATAAAATGCACATGTAACCTGAAATAATTAAGAGTATATTATTTTCCAATGGTGAATGTGACCATTCTTCCTTTGTGTTTTTGTGCTGTTTATCTGTAAACAAACACAGCTTACAGGGGCAAGTGTGTGCAGATGTCCTTACAGGGATTCAGATACAGTTATACCTAGATGTGAGTGGTGGTTGCCCCGGGCAATGTGCGTTTCCTTTTGGTTTAATTGCGCTTGCAACAAGATGGCAACCCTGGCTGCAATTGCAACTGCTGTCAGCGACATCGACACGTTCCGTAAAATTTGTGTTTAATTTCATTTTCAATTCCGCGTCACGCCGTGCAAAGGACTCCGACTGTTTGCTGCATTAACATGATGTTGCACGGAGTTGTGGAAATGACTTGTTGAGAGGGTTTGGTGGCAGGCACGTTCCAGCAGCCAATCAATTCGAGCATCAAACATATATTGTATATATATTTTGTATACTAGCAGATATCAACTTTGCCAATCCTTAAGCATATATGTATATACATGTTTGCATGAATGGAAGCGGGGGAATGGGGATAAGCCGGGGCATAAATTTCATTTATATCCTTTGGCTGTCTCAGCAGTCATTGCCAGAGTTACCCGGCTGCCATTTATTATTCAACGGAAATGAGCGCTTAAAATGTGCTTCATAAGTGTGTGTGTGAGTGTTGTGTGTGTGTGCCTCTAGGTGCGTGTGTGCGTCACTCTGTGTGTGTGTTTGTCGTCCTTTGCTTCATTTCCACAGCAAAACGAGCAACAATACCTTTGTGCGTCTCATTTCACATATGAAAAGAATTAAAAATAACTCTTTGCTCTTCGCCAGCAACTTTTTGCGGAAGTCACAGCGAAATTGCCAACATCCGACAACATCATCACAGCAGCAGCAGGATAAGCAGCAATATCAATTTAACAACAATGCACTTCACAAAGTAAAATGTTTATTTGTGTTTAAAAAGAAAAAGGCCAAGTTATGTACACTAATCGATTCTGAAACTGAGGCAGCTATGAAGCTAGCCGAAACTTGATATAAATCTGAAGTCTTGCAAATAGAAGAATTATTTTGATTATATAGTTTAGGATAATTTTCACAACTTTATGCAGATACATCTCATTTCATTTTCATAGAATTTAAACAGATGCATTTACTGAAACAAAATGCATGCACTAAAAAAAAACGAGGAACAAATCGATTTTTACTTGAGACCAGATCTCGTTGGGTATTTTCAATTTCTTTTTCCCACATTTGCACCGGAATGCATGCAACAGTCAGCGGTGCATGCGGAACCGAAAAGTAATCCAGACATAACTGCGTTTTTATCCCCATACACACACACACACACACGCACACACACGAGCACACACCTACACTTGGAGGTAGATATATCTACATTTATCGTCGAATCTTTCAGCTTGGCGAAACATATGCAAAATGCTCATTTCGCATTGCCGTATGGCAAATGAGCGACTACGAATAAAAATCGGAATATGAATTACGAATGGTTTTTATATAAAGTACCAAATGCAATTGCAAATTTATCTTCACCAGTTTAAATACCCTTTCAATGGGCAGTTTCAGCTTTGTGCTTCAATCTGTAACTTACTGAGAATATAACATTTAACAAATTACAATTACATAAAAAATATTAACTTTTGAGCACTAAAATAAATTTAAAAAAATAGTAAACAATTTAATATCGATCTGAAGTGTGAATTTTCTTCGGATCTCTGAATTTAGCTGCTCGTACCGAAGTTCTAGAATCTCTTTTATTTTTTTTTCGTTATGATGATGAAGTCGTCATCGTCAGTGGCAACAAGAGCAGAAACGCTTGCTTGAAATTCATATTTGGAATACCATTTTTTGTGACTTATTATGTGCAGCTCCGCTTGTGTGTTGCAAGTGTCTGTGTGTGATGTGTTGGGGACTTGTGCCACAGTCTGCGTCCGTGGAATTCACCTGCTGGATGCAAATGTAAATGTTGGACCATATTTCATTTGCATAACGCAGTTGCTGCGGTTTTTGCAAATATGGATTATGAGCAAATTGTAGCACTTATAAATTTTAGTAAAGTTTGCTGATGATCGAATCGGTGCTGTCAACTGAATCAAATCGTTCACACATTGGTTGACATATCTGGTTCTCATCCAGAATAACCTCACTGGGATTGCCAAATACCTGGTTCGGATTTGTGTAACTTCTCTCCAGAGACCCCAGACGATACTTTGTTTTATACTTTTATGTGGGCTCACAGGTCGCTCATTCGTTTTGGGAACTGAACGTTTGCCCACTTTTATTGCAAATTGAATTTGCTGAGTCACGTCCTTAGCTACTTTTTCAATAATTTTTTAAGTTTCTGAACTGCCCCAAAAGGACCTAGTTGGTTGTCCACACACACACACACACACACACTTACTTCCAAATACAAGGTGCTCAAATTTTTTTAAAGTAAATTCCATGTGCAGAAATGACCATCCACTTATAAGTCTCCAAGACTACTAAGAAGTAAAATCTTCACTGGCGAGCTCATTTTTTACTTAATCCAGCAAATTATTTTAACAGTTTAAATGACTTTTTATTGAGTTAACTAAAAAGTTAAAACTAAGAAGCTATTCGCCGAAAAGTGAAGTAGATGAAAAATGCCTAAATTGTTGCTAGGCTTTATGCATTTTAAATCAAAAATACTCATATTTTTTGTTTTTATCTAAAATGCTCTGCAAGAGGAAAATCCTTTTTAAATACATTTAATTAATATTACCTAATCATTTTAGGCACATGACACATGAATTTTTTAATTTTTAATGTTATTTGATTGTTTAATCTTTTATTTGTTTGCAATATTTTTTAATTTATTATTAGTCTAATTTGTTTCATATTATTTGCCTCAAGTTCTATTCAGACACCAAAAATTAATTCGCTACACTAATATTAATTTAACTCTGACTTTCTGTCATACTAATAAGCTTTTATATAACAACTTCCCCTTTGAAATAATTAACCCTCCGTTTAACCAATTAAATTAAATTATCCCGCAATAACACAGAATTAAATTAACAGAAATAAATATTTAATAATTAATATTAATATTTAATTGCAAAACTATGTAATTTTCTACTGTTTAAATAGATTTGAAATTCATTGCTTCAACTTGCATTTTGCCTTTCAATATGTATATTGGTTTGGGAACACCCTGTAATGTGAGACGCAAGTTTGAACAACTAGGAATATGAGTATTTTTCTAGCCATAAAATGCAGCTGCATTAGCCAAGTTGCAACAAAGAACTGGCAGCCATTGTTATTCTTGTCATTGGTCATTTGGTCATTGCACTTTAGGGCGCCATTTTGTAGCGCGTGTGTATACGCGTGTGTGTGCGAGTGTGTGTGTGTGTGTGTGTGTGTGTGACCCAGTGAACCCACAAAGTTGCAGCACATGCTGACCAAATAGCCATCAGCTGCTCAGCTCACATTGTCCTGCCGTGTCCAGCACCGTGTGCTTCCTGGCGGCCACCATTTGTCAACGTCTTCCACGCCCAAAGCACACGCAACCACATCGCCATCATCGAGTCGCGTCCTGTTGCTGTGGCATGTGGCATGTGTGTTGCGCGTAATTTCTCACGTTGCTCTTAATACGGTTATAGTCGATTCCCCAGGCAATACATAACTAGAGAAGAACAGCTTTATCTGAGCTGCAGTAGATTTAACAGACCGACAAATATATCGAACACATTTAAACAAAACTTGTAACTTTTGAATTAACTTACATAAATTGTTTATCTGCTGTTGAATCCTTGTTGATGTTGTGATAGTCTTAGTCACATCTAAGAAGTTGGAGAATTGTTTGTAAAAATGGCCACTGAGGTTGAAGCTAGTTGACGCTTAGACCAGACTCGCTGTGATGTCCTTTGATGCATAAGTGCCATACGGCACAAACAGAAATCGAGAAATGAAAAATTTATAATGAAATTATTTATTTCTTCTCAGTTCATAGAGCTGCTGTCATAAATAACTTAGGTTTGAGATACCTGTGTATTAAAATAACACTTTTCAAAGCTGGCTTTCTTTGGCAGCAGGTTTTAGCAAGTTTCTGGGCCGTATCCAAGTCTATATCAGAAACCACATCACCAACACCAATAATACTTGCTGTATTTATTACACAGTTTGTAGCTATATCATTCACTACAATTTGCTGCTTGTTGTCTGGTTACCTTAAAAATTCCTCATGCCTTCATATATTATTGCTGATATTCTTTAAATATATATAGATATATATACATTGATTTTTTACGAAATATAGTTTAATAGTTAGGGAACAATATTAGCGAACAATATTATCAATAAGAATCTCATTTCAAATTTACTTCAACTCGCAAATTGTCTGAGCACGTTTCTGAAATTTTAATTGATTTACCATTTTACTAGACTGTAAACATAGCAAAACAAATCGATTACAAATGGTTTTATAATTAATGACATATCCATCTAAATGATATATAAAATAAATTTTAATTTTGATTAACCGATTTCATCATGCAGGCGCACATATTACGTATTTAAAAAAAAAACAAGCGAGGTAAATATGTGGGTAATTTATTAAGTATATATTTATGGATATAGAATCAGATAATATTGGGTGCTACAGAGTAAAGGAGTTAAAGTAATTCCATTTAATTTAAATCTGATTAAAGAAATTATTTATTTAATGGATGGCAGTATAACTTGAATTTCCAATTTGAATAAACCCCTACTAAAACCAATTTTATTAACCTTAAAAATAGAAAATCAGAAAAATGAACAGAGTTTAATCAGAAGTGTAAAATAACATCAATGGTTAGCTAAAATATTTTAAACGTGTTTTTCAAACCACTCAGATTTGCAAGTAAATATTGTAGTCAAACTCACTTTAATAACGATCACAAGCTTAAATACCATATTGTATACAATATGTTGAAAGGAAAGCCATCATTTCATTCTGTCATTCTGACAGTCTGTCATGCTGTCACTTTGCCAGGCAAAACAACCAAGACCAGCAAAGTCAAGCAAAGCGCTGTGAACAAAATGCGGTGCGGCACAAAATTGTAAAGCTCATCAAAAATGTTGTCAAAAGCGACAAAAAACATAAAATGTGCTAAAAACAGCATTCTAATTGCACGGAAACACCACAGCCACAAAAAACCGACGTGCTTGGGCAGCCTGGGCAAATGAACTCTCAACACCAACAACAGGGAATAAACCGCTCAATTATAATGCCTTGGAGCGATCCAGGCCCACACAAAGTCGTTATCTAAAATATTTGACATGTGTCCTTATTCAAGTGTGACCCATTGGACTTTGGCCATTAGACATTAGAAATTCGGCATTGGGCATTGGTCGAGGTTGTCTACAAAGCCGAAAAAGCTTAACGCGATAAAGTAGGGTTAGGTTCAGGATTGGGGGTTGGGAATTGGGTGGTCATAGGCATTAGGCATTAGGAGCAATTAACAATCTGCTGGCAGGACATAAAATATTCTAACTTCACAGCGTAGTTCGCAGAGTTCAAGGTTCACTGGAGTACACGGTGAATGCGTGTTTCACCAGCACTGCCCAAAAGTATGCAGTGAAAAACGTAAAAAGCTTTTCGTTTGAGCCAAAACAAGACAACAAGACATAATGGGCTCATACCCTACAAACTTTTAATGCTATAAATTAATTATTATTATGGACCCATTTTGATAAATAGATCAAACAAATATTAATGGAAAATAAAAGTTTATAAATTGATTTGGGCTCAAAGCAAATTCCCCTGAACAGCTGACCTTGTGCCACAAATAAGCAAAGTTCCATTTGTTCAGAATATGAAATCTATCAGATAATCTATCAAACTAGATATACATTTTAGCCAAAGAATAATATCTACTATTTTCTTTGAGAAATAATAATTCATATTTTGCCACAACCAGCAACCATTTGTTAATTGTGTTACTTAAATTTAATGAAAATCTTGATTTATATGCCACACGAATTTTTTATTTCACCCATGTGCAGTGATAAAAGTATGCTTCCAACTTTAACTTGACACGAAATTATGAAAAAGTTTGTTGCCACTCATATGTGGCCTTTATCCAACTACTGTTATAATCCCATGGTAACACATTTAAACACACACTCGGAAATAAAGCAAATGAATTTTTAAAAACGTGCTTCTCTGATTTGAGTTGGGTTTGTTTAAGGTGGCAGCTGTGGCTAGATTGTGTGGCTCACAGCAATTGCTTGGCTTGGCATTTTTTTTTTTTTTTTGTAAGTGCGTTGGCTGGCAATTCATGTCACGGTGCAGTTGGCAGGGATAAGATGACAGGAAGTAGAAGTTGAAGAGAAACAGTAGTTTTCAGAATTACATTTCATGCGGTACACTTTGAATGACGCCGGTGAATTTTGTTCTGATTAAAAAGTAAACTGAGTGGAAATGTGCCAGAGCTTTGTTAATGCACCCAACTATTATATAATAGTTAATCCAAGTATTTACATCTTACTTGATGAAGTTCTACTCACTCTAAGATGATTGAGATGTGTAAATACAGCAGCTTTGTGAATTTAAAGGAGAAAGAAATGCAGGTTTGTCGACTGTGATGCATGCCCCAATTAAGTGGTATTAACTATGTGTATGGCCCTTGTTCATGCTACTTTTCAAGAACCTAAAAGTCCACTGTCATTCACGCTCTGTTTGCCCCCAAGAAACAACAATGCGAAATACAACAAATATTGACAAGTGACTTTTTTGGTGATTTATGTGGCATGACTCAGCCAGCCAGCGAAAATGGCTCTGGATGAATTTATATGAATTTATATGGTGTGGCCAAAGAGCGACAGACTGACGCAAATGGCCACGACAATTGCCAGACTTTTGGGCAAACAAGAAATGAATATTTACTCATATCCACTGGCACTTAAATAAAACACCAGCAAAATGCTGGGACGGCATCGGGTCAGCAGACCATCAAATCATTTACCAAAGACAGTGCATTGAACCCCCAAAAGTGAGATGCATGTCGCTCTGCATGCAAATCAGTTCAGTTCAGTTCAGTCCGAGTGGGCGTGTTTATGGTCAAAACCCCCCTTTCATCCGCCAAGCGTTGCCATTCTAGCCAACATTTGTCGCATTTCGGTCAACATTCATTTGGCAGCTTGCAGTGCAGAAGAACAGAAGAATTCACTTGTGCATGTCAATCATTTTTTGACAGCCAGCACACACATCCATCTCGGACGACTCGGACGCACACCAATCTCAACATCTGCAGATGCAGTTGCAGCTGCAGCTGCACTTGGAATGCATCTAGCTGCCACAAGGGGTGACAACGAGCGAGCGTCATCCTTTTGATTGACAATGCGACAGTTTAACGAGCAAAAACACCAGCAATGCGGAGCCGGTTGATTTTAATGCACTTAATTCATTTTAGCAAATGGCAAATTCAGTTAAGTAAATGCTAAACTCAATTATATTGTGGCTCTATGGCCACATTTAGATATTAACATGCCCAATTAATGATTATGCTAATTTCTATTTAGCACATTATAGATTCATAGCTCAATTACGAGCTGTCACCATTAGAGTCCAGAAATATACACTTAACACCAAAAATACACGCAACATGCCACAAAAAGTGGGGCCAACTATTAATTAATGCACAACGTGTAATTATTTACTCTCACAATTTATACTTGCTGTACATTTATGCATTTTTGAGCGAAATTTATGTGCATTTCATTTTTCATGTTCAATGGGCCGAACCAAATTTTATAAAGAATGCAATGAACAGAGATATATTAATAAAACATATTACAGTAGGTATTCAATTTGTTGAATGTCCGTAACTATTCAGAATATTGTCACAATTTTGTTGTTTGCCACACAATGCAATATTAATTAACTGGTCACGAAAATGCAATTTTCAACACCCCGCAGAACCACATTATTATTATTTTATTTAACACTGCTGACATGCGCATTTCAAATGAATTGAAGCAATTAATTTACTGGTATTTGTCTGCAGCAAGTACAAATATTTAATGTTAAGCACAAAGTGAAAAACTTTTGATGACAGGAGACATTCCCCTGCGAGAGAGCATTAGACTAGCTGCGAACCGAAAAACTGCCCCTCATTCGTCTGGGGCATCCACCGCGTCTGCATTCCCAGACGTACTTTTAGAACCACACAAAAACTTTTCAAAATTTCTAAAACTTTGCCAGCTAACCAATATTCAATTTTTGCCCAATTTATGGTCGCCTATTAAATTTAGGCAGCAATTTGAATAATTCAGCACTTCATGTTTAAAGGCATACTTTAAGCAGATTTAAATTGTAATTTTGGCATCTATCCAAAACCAAAAAAAAAAAACTTTCTTTGAAATGGATAAATCCTTAAGGCTAAGACTGACAAATGAGCAAAAGTCATATATTATTTATTCAGCTCGGAGATAAAATTCAATAAGAAACATTAAGCAAATTATTGAAGTGCAAATGGAAAAATTTCCAATTTAATTTGCGTAACCAACAATTTAGAACAGTTGACCAACAAACTAGTTGTGGCTGTATTTTAATTAAAGTTTCTGAATTCAATTGGAGCTTGGCCAAAAACTGAACTGAACCGAGTTCGGGTCCAAGACTGGGTTGGGGGCCGCGTGAGGGTGTTGGTCCGGATCCAAGTCCGTATTCATCTCTGGGGCTTAAGACTTTTTTGAAAACACCATTAAAAACTGTACTAAAAAGCCAGTTTCGATTTCTTTTTCATCACTTTTAGTGACAGCGTTCAAGCATTAGATTTATTCCAATTCTTGTGTTACGCAGCAGCAAAAGAAAATAGTGAACATTTAAGTAGACACGAAAAGGCAGAAGTTCAACCAGAATGATTAAAAGTTTTGGCTAAAAGGCCAAACAAGGCTTAGCTCACAGAGCAATGCCAAATTTTTGCACTTTCTTGTACGATGTTGTTCTGAAACTGTGGAATTCTCTGCTCTTTTTTTGAGTTGATTCACACAAACTTTTAAACGAATAACTAAGCAAAACTCCTTTGCTGCATATGGAAATAATTGAAATTTTCCAAAACTTGGCCAAGCGAGTTACGATCTAAAATGTTTTATTTATTCTCTGATACCTTAAGTAAAGGTGTTTATTGGTCAAACTTTTCTCCAGGTGTTCATTCGGGTTAAAAGTCGTTTAATAATTAAGTTTCAGTGTGACAGTGTACTAGGCAACCGGTTATGTGCAACAGCATAGTTCTACCTAGTTTTTAACGACTTTCAAAGGAAATTCTTAGAAGTAAAGTTATGATTTTAGTTTTAGAAATGTTGCTATAATATCTAAATTACTTTGCAAAACTACTGGTCTATGTAGACTAGAAAAATAAACATAATTCAGAGAAAGAAGAAAAAGCATTTCTTAAACTATTAGAATTTTGCAAATTTTATTTGAATCAGTGGAAAGCCTCCCTCGGGCATTTAAAGTCCAAGCGATTTCAATTTTCAATTCGAATAGAAATGTTTCATACCTGTCCAAACCAATTCCCCAGCAGGGAGCAATTATATTTGTACACACATCTAATCAAAGTGTGACTAATCACAATGAAAATCAACAAATGGCCAATGAACCTAACAGAATCGATGCCAGTTAACAGTGCACTGTAAACGTTAACAGCACCAATGCCAGCGAAAGTGAAAGTTTGCCGCCAATAGCACTTATGGACGTAAATATGTATTTAGTGAGTATAAGAGAGCTGACAGCCACACAAATAACAGGAACAAAGAGAGTACAAAGGCCATGTGTTATTAATTGTTCACATAGTGAGAAAAAAGGGTAATAACAAGTATAAAAATATTTAAAGGGAGTTGCATTTGCTAATGTTATTCGAATTTCTAACTCGATATTTGAAATTAAATTCATATTTAACAATTAACTACTTGAAAGGAAGGTCTGGTCCCAAGTGCTCCCACTTTTATTATTAATCATTAAATTATTTTGTATATATATTTATTATAAATATTAATTGTAAATAATATTAGTTTTAATAATTTTAATTATATATAAATAGCATTATTAAGTAAATATGAACTACACATTTAATCAACTATGTGTAGGAGGAGATTCAGAATAAGTATTACGTTTCGAATTCTTTTTCAATAACAATAACAATTTAAATATACAAGTTTTACTCTTATTGCAAATTATGTTCGCATTACGAACCATACTAAGAACAAATGATTTAAGTATCACAAATAAGATGCAAAATATTATTATTTAATGTCTCGAATCATACAATACTTGACTATTTCTCTCAGTGAAACTGCAATGCAAGCGTTATTGAGGGGGTGCAGCCACAGATGAGGAGCACGAGGCAAGTAACGAGCAGCAGAACAACACACGAGCATTCATTTGGCCAATTTGCCGAGCAGACACGATGCGGCGGAGTCGTGCGTTGTGCGTCGTGAGTCGTGGCAGCAATTCTGCAGTTCGGAGGCGTCACATGCACCACAACAACATTCGCCGGCAACTGCGACCAGCAGTATGCAAAACAAAGCTGAAACGTGCAGTTGGCATTGTCATCCCAGCGAGACGAACCCAGGCGAAAAGGCAAAAGCCGAAAGGCGACAAGCGGCCCCAAAGCAACAGCACTTAAATCAAATATTCAGAGACGGCAACGGCAACGGGAACGGCAACGCTAGCAAAGCTAATACAAATTAGCAAAACGCTGCGAAAATAAACAAATAATTCAACGGGCGGCAGCAGCACAAATAATTCAGACAGTGAAAAATAACAGAAAAATTCGTGAAATTCGAGAAATCGCAGAAGCGTTTGCCAAATGTTTTAAGAACCTCAAAACACAAAAAAAAAAAAAAAAACCAAAAAAAAAAATAAAAATAAAAAAATATAAAATATAAAATTGTGCGTGCCACAAATTCGCAACCAGAACGGAGGCGGCAACTGACAACGCATAACAATGGTAAGCACAAGATACATTTGTATCTTTCCATAAAGCGTGTTGTATGCGGCTCTATCGAGGCCAATTTATGTGGGGAATAACTCTCAATATGCTAAAAATTTCCTGTGCATTTATCAGATCAGCTACAATTTGTACGCTGGGCCATTTATAACTGTTGAATGCAAGACTAAAACTGGGAAACTGAATGTGACAAGGATACAACAGCGAAAATGACGCCTGTCGATTTTGAATAACTTGAATAGGATTATTTAAATCAGAGCCCGAAAGTTCAACTAATAGCTGAGCATATATTGCCAGTAAGGAAACTGGGTCAATAGCCAAGCAAATATTTGCTTGGTTATCGAGTAGAAAAGAGGAACAGATTCCAGTGAAGATGGGCCTCATTTACCAAAGCTAAATCCCATCCCCAGCTAGAAGGTCGTTGCACTCTTTTTCTGACAGACAGACAGGCAGGCTGACAGAAGGACTGACAAACGGATGAACGGATTGATGGACTGAGCAATGCGCATTCAGTTGATAGTCGTTGGAAAAGTCAAGTGTGGAGCAGCAGCAGCTGAAAAGGACGAAAGCATTCAGCAGCTGCTACGCATGCAATTTGTCAGACAAATTTCTCTGAAGCACAGATAGAGCAAGGAGTAGCTAGACAAGGAAAGTCACCTCCTACACCACCCCCAATACGCACAGCAATCGACACCAACGCTGAACGACATTTCAGGAAAACGGTTTCCTGGCAGCACGGCTGACTGGCTGCCATTTGGCAGTGCTCTTTGAGCAAGGACTTGCTGGACTTGGGACTTGGGACTTGTGGAACGACACAAGAAAACAACAGACATAAACATTTCCGCGCAAATGATGTGATAAAATGTAAGAATTCCTTAGCCATGAATAAAGAACTTGGCGGTACTCTACTCTACTCGCCAATAGAAAATAGTTCATAGAACAATTTCTTTGTTTGTGTTGCGATTTTGTACTTCAATTTTTAACTTGACACCGCATCAAAAATTCAGATACTTTTTCTCTAAAACAGAGGGAGATAAAGATTTTCGAACAGCATATAACCAACATTTTTACTTCAGTTTTATGCCTGATTATAAAAATTGGATTTTATCGAATTTTCGCCCCCATGGACTGGACTGCCTTAAGATTAACATTTTTTGCTACCTTCGGTATCAGATTAATGCATCGAACTGCGGGAAAAGGGTCAGCAGAACGCTTCCAAATATCTGTCACACAAAGTGCATCGTAAATGTGATTAATTTGATGACACAAAAGTCTGTTTTTACCTTCCATCTCATCCTTGAATCCGTAGCACGCAAATAGTCAACGACAATAACAAAGTGACGGAGTTTCCGTTCAAGTCAAACGAGTGAAAAAATGTTTTACGTCGACTGAAAACGCTGAACAAAAACAATGGGTAAAACTGAAATGTTCGTTTGTAAAAATTATCATGAAAAGCTATTTTAGGATCCTATTCCTATTCTGGTACAAAAATTATAAAAGTTTCGATAGAGATTTCTGTATTTTTTCAAGCTTTATTACGGTTTTTGGTTACGATGCACTGTAACCAAAATGTGCCTGAAAAACATATTATTTCACCGGGAGAAACAATCATTTTAAATTCTGATTCCGATTTTGAATCTGAGTTTCAGTCGGCAAGCATTCGCCTCTGATTAGGGTTTAGCTGTCAATTTCAAATCTTTAAAATTCAAGAACGATATTTATATTTTCATATACCATGTAATGACTCCAATTATCTATCACAAAAATTTAAATATTAGAACTATATCAAAGCTATCGCATTTGTTTTATTCTGCGCTTTTAATGCTTTCATTCTGTACAATTTAAAATGTGTTGCTATGCGAAATAAACCACAATTAAAGATAATTGCATTAGCTAAGTAATATACAGTAATTATACATAGCTACACATATTCATGATGATTGAGAAATATGTGGGTTGACAGTCATCACTTGTCTAATGGGTGCTCCAACCAACATTTAATGAGACATCCAAAGCTGCATCAAACTTTTTAAAATTTTCCCCAGAGCAAAAACTTTTGCAATTAATTACGAGAAGACCTTTGGACCGATTTATAAAAGAGAGATTCGAGTGCCACTGCAGGTGAGGGGGTGGTTCGTAGGGGGTTACAGCTGACGGGTAATCAAGTGTTTCACGAGGCAAGCAAAGATGTACTTGAACTGCGTTCAATATAAGAAACCCAACACAAGTGCAAATTATATCTGCAAGAATTCAGAGTGGATCAGAGTAGGCTCCCTATCTAGCTGTGCCTGATGGGATGCAGCCTAGAGCTATCCGGGCCCACTTGACGAGACCGTACTAATGAGAGACGCCACCAAATGATGAATGACGATTGACCAATAATGGGAAGCAATGAGGTCCACCCCCGTCGACGCCCGTCCGCACCGGCTGTTTACAGAATTGGCACCTAACGACTCAGTCACTCAAGGGTAAAGGGACTGCCAGGCAGAGACGCTGAGTGCAAGAAACTAGGTGCTAAAGTTCCAACAAAGTGCTCATGAAAGTCCACACAGATGTGGCCAGCCAAGAAAACGAGGCGAAAGAACAGCAACAAAGACGCAAAGTGACTTGTTGCAAGGAGAATGTTCAGATAGGCAAAGAAAACCAAAAAAAAAAAAATATATGCGTAAGCGATAAGCCAAAAAAACGGAAAGCCAGTTTTCTTTCTTACTTTCGAGATACACCCTTTCATCGTTCCAATGTCTTGAATATTGTAAAGGACGAAGTTACAGAAAAATACTTTAATCTAAAGCGCTCTAATAGAAGCTAAATTCAATCCTTATCCAAATCCAAACCCATTCATATTTTTGTTGTGTTGTGGTTTAAACAGAAAATGGTTTATTTGTGTGTTCTTTTATCAATATATGAAGTATTTGATTTATTTATTTAACAACTTTCTTAACTTATCTTAATGAAATTCATAGTTGGATCCTACCGACATCTTAGGCTATATATATCTAGTTAAGTGGTTTTCATTACAGTTGGTCACCGATTTTATGGCTGTTTATTTTTTATAGTCTTGTATAGCTAACTCCACTTAAAGATTATTCTTTTTATTTTAATTTTCGAAATTAATAGTAAAACAACTAAATAAAACAAATACAAACGGAAGAAGTGTTAATCTGATTATATTTATATTTTGCCTTCAGCATTAAAATAAATTAAAAACACACAAAATTAAAAATCATTGCAAAAAACCTGAAATACTCAGATTGATAAGTGTAAAAACATTCTGAATATACTTAAGATATTCAAAAATGTAAGAAATATATATAAATTTGTGCATACCAATGACGTAAATGACTTAATTCAATTTAAGTTTAGGTGAATAAAGACATCAACACGAAAAATTAACATTTTATGGCTTTTAATAGTTTACTTGTATATAAATTAAAACAGAGGGGTATTAGATTAAGAGCTCATGTTGGTAATATTATTAAGATTTTTTTTTTTAATGTTTCTGAAAATTCCTTAAATCATGGAAGTGCACATATTGTTGTCCCCTTTTTGGTTGCTTGCACAAGTTTCTTCTGCTCAAATATGCCACAACTTTTTTATCAAGTTGTCGTCAGCCATTTGCAACAGCACCCAGCGCTGAACATTGCCACTGTATCCAGTTGCGATAAAACTCCCTGGCTGGTGCCATGATTAATGTTCAAATTAAACAACGCCAGGCTGACGTTAATGACGACAAAACTGAAACAACGACAACAGTATTACTATCAACAATAACAAAAAAAAGAAGTAGCAAAAAGTTATTTCTGTAAACAACAAAGGGTTGCAAGATAATGAATTGTGCATAGTCGGGTGACTCAGTGCCGTCATGGAAATAATATACCTAAAAACCTATCTAAAATTATATATTTTTATCACTGCTATCCCAATTTGCTGGGTTAACTGCCATAATTTGTGCTAAGTTTAGTGATTAAGTAGAATTTCAATTAGCTAATCAATCAAATCTGAGCCATGATCAAACATAATATTCTTTTATATTCCAACAACTATCTCTATCTCTTTCTCTCTCTAAACAGAATGATTAGTTTTCATCTGAAATGATAAGGAAAGTCTCTGTCCGTCCCTGAAAGTTATGCGATCACATTTTCGCTTCGCTTCGGATTCAATTTCGCAATTCAATTAGTGACCCAATGACGAAATGAATGATTGAGGTGACAAGCCACTCCCCACCAACCCCTCCAACTTAGGCATTATTGATTGGTTTTTTAGCGGCGAGAGGAAAAAAAAATAAGTGTGACATTGATGTACAGCTGATATGAAGCCATTTATGGAGCACTGCTGGTTGTGCTATCATGGCAAAATATCAATTAATTAACGGCATGATTTAGTGTTAATTGAGCGCCAATACATTATGCACATTATCGATATATGGGTTCAGGCGTCAGAGGTCTCCCGGGGTTGGCTTAATGCAACACATCTATCCCATTTGTAAGACAATCGATGGAAATTGGTAATTTTCATCATGTTTTCATTGCTTCTGCTCAAATGAACTCATAAATTTAATAAATAACAATTGCAACTGCTTCGTCATGTCTGCAATCCTTTCAAATATGGCAAAAAAAACAAGGCTGAAATATAAAAAATGGTGCCAATATATTACAAAATTTTGATAAGCAAAAAACAAAAGCAACGTAATTAATAAAACTCAACTTCGAAGCATAGTTAAAGTAACAACAATTGTGTGTTCCATGTTGTCGATAATATTTATAATTAGTTTTGATTCCAATTAAAATGCTATTGTTTTAAGTTTACAGTCACTTATACCTATAAAAGGAATCAGGATGAGGAAAGGCTTTACTGAAATCGATTAAACTAAAGAAAAATGTTTACATGTTGATTAACGTTATTAATACTCACAGATTTAATGTCTTACCTTAATGCAAAACATGTTTTTTAGTTTGATATCTGTTTACGTACAACAATTTGCAACCTTTAAAAAATTTAAAGATGAATGCAGACAACTCCTTAAATACATCCGTTACTCAAATAAAATCAAATCACTTTAATAATTTTCTTATTTAAATATGTATCATAAATAAAGAGCTAGGCACAAGGGCTGCATATTTTTCCAGATTCAGATTTTTATATTCAATTTTGATATATGCCATTTAGCCAATTGTTTGATTGCATGCTTGGTCAACTACCATAATTGGATTAATTAATAAAAGTGATGGTTGGCTAAGTGAATAAAAAGCAATGTTGACCATTTGCCAATCAACAACAACGTCAATAAAATCCAAGAGTCCTTTGAATATTCTGCAGTAACAAATAATTGGAAAATTCATGTTGCTAATTGCATTTCTTGTCAAGCGGCAAACGTCTTTCGATTCTCGAACTAGACAAATTGCTTTGAGCAGCAATTGATGTGATTTCTGATTTTTATTTATTTATTTTTGTATTAAAAAAACAAATATCAATACTGTATTCCGTGTACTGAGCGACTTACGTACTGATTGAGACAAAAACGTGTCCGCCGGACAACATAAAAGGGGCCACGTGCCGAGCATTTGAGCTGTTTATTTCATTCCGATAATTATTATTGAAATATTATTTGCACTCAGGTATATGGCAATTGTGCAAAGACCAGGTTCCATTGAAATGGAAATGGAAGAGGGACCTTTGATTGGCCAGTAAATAGACCAAAGGACAGAAAAGAGAGATACGAGATGAAGTGGAGCACATAAAAACAAAAACATAAATTGAACAATTATAGCAGGAGTAGAGAAAATTATAATGATTTCTATGAAAAATTTAAAATATCATAAAATTCTTTGTTTAATATTTAAAGAAAATTAAAATTTAATTTAATTCTAAACATGGTGAGTCTAAGCTAATCATGAATAAATTTATCCTTAATATTTGTAGAACACTTCACTTTATGGTTGTTATACACAATATAGTATTTGGATGGAAGAGTACGTTAAAGAAATATGAAGTCATACAAATGAAGAGCCCTCCGGCAATATATAGTCATGTTATAAAAATTGAACACAATGCAAAAATAATTCTAAAATAAATAGCCGATAGAAAATGCATCGTTAAATTGACATGCAATTTTGCATAGCCATCAACAATGCCAGCCAACGGTTTGTCAAAAATAATAAAAGCCAGTAACGACAACCAATTTAAACATGGCTAAAGTGATGCCATTGGCAAACGCATAAAAGTATAAAAAAAAAAAAGAAAAGCGAATGACAAAAGCATTTCTGTTGTGGCAACAATTGTTAAATATGCACGCCCAAAACCGCGTGCCAAGTTGGCCAGTGGATGGATTTAAGCCGGTTTAGCATATGGGATAAACGCGTTTTGCACAATTATTACGAATAGTTGCCGAAATTGTATTGGAATTTTCGATAGGAATTATTGAAGCGTAAACTGCTCTAAATAAGCGTCAAACAGAAAGCGAACAATAAACATAAACAGCAGACTAGGCGGGGGAGGGGCGGGGCGGCTATTAGGTAGTGGGCTGGGCAATATATTCCTGCTAATTTATGCAAATTGCATCAATGGGGGGTCCGATTGTTAATAAGCACACACATTCGCTTACACAACAACAACAACACACACACGTGCACGTACACACACACAGCACACACACACACAAACCATAAATAGCTCTGCAGGGAATGTGTTCGCTTGGGGCCCTAAACTATGACAGGGAATTCGAACTTTAACCTAATGTTTTTGCAGTTTGTTTCTGCTGCTAATTGACTTGCATGCAAATTCTGAATTTGTGGAAAACTAAAAGCCCTTTTAAAAATGATGAAATATTTGTACCTATACTTTTTGCTTTTACAAAATTGAAATCCGTGCGAAATAAATTAATGTGCGAAATTATTAACAAAAAATATTAATTCAATATATTATTAATTATAAGACCGCCAAAAAAGAAGGGTTAAAAATTTAAAACTTAAAATTTAAAAGATATTTAATTTCCAATTTGCAATAAAAAAATCAAAAAAATAAATGACTTTACTTAATTTATAGTTGTATTTTAAAACAATCGTTTACTTTTCATTGAAATATCAGATGTTTGTGTTTAAATCATCGTTCAAATTAATGAAAATACATTCTAAAATAAAACATTATTTATAAATGTTGAATTTACAGGGGCATCCCTTATGGAAAAATGTACATGCAACAAATAAATTGTGGAATCACGCTATACGAAACAGTGTTTGACAGCTTGCAATAATTAATAGACAAATTCAGAATCAAAGCTAACTCAGGTAATTCAGATCGTCGCTTTTTGATACGATTAAGAAGAACTAAAAATGGTATACAAACAAATAATTTTAGAAAAAGTGCTTTGTTAATTTATTCCATTATATACAATTTGGTTTGAGCTCAACACTTATGCTAAATATGCTGCCAAATGTTTTCTGCAGTGCAGTTCTTAAAGCTCTTAATGTATCTCTGTGACAAATCACCTGGAACTCTTAGCAGTGGCTCAGAAGGTGTGCATAAAACACCTGGTGGTAGAGATATGGGCCATATTCAACCCAATGAACAATGAACAAAGGGCGGATATATAGGATTTTTGGCCTGCAGTTGAAACCACAATAGCACTCAACACCACCAACAACAATGCAACCACATCAAAGGGTGGCCGATGCCAAATTTGTGTTTTTCATTTTGTTATCCGACAAAAGGTGCAAATGTGTTTGCTAAAAGCCAAAAGCTAAAAGCGACTGCCTACGCTAGATAGAGAGAGAGGGGAGAAGGGGTACCCAAGTTGACGTGTTGGGGCAGGAGTAATGGTAAAAACCGCAGGACTTTACAACTTCAGCTTGGCTGCAGTTGGTTAACAATGCGAGAAAGTCAACACTAACAGTAACACACTCACACACATAGCCACACATACATATATAATTAAGTGGACAGGACGGGAAATAACCAACAAGATCTCAGGCCAAAGGCCTTATGGGGCAAATAGTCAAAGTCTTATTTATTGGGATGCCTCGAAACTAACCGAAATGTATTGAAAATGTATCAGAAAATTGTACTGCAAATGACTACAAAATACCCTCTTAAGGTTGGAAACAATTAGTAGTTAAAAAATTATTTTAAAGTAGGGAATATTAAATTTAAATTTAAGGAATACAAATGTAATTTAATTTTCTAACAAACCTTTCTTAAATCTTCTTATCTTTTCTTATTATTAAGCACATATTTAATTAAAGTTTTCATTTAATGATTCATTTTAAATTTTATTTTATTTTGTTTATAATATCTCTTCAATTTTAAGCCTAATTAAATCAATTTTTTATTTTATTATTTATATATTAATTTGTTAAAAATGTAGTCTGCTTTTATATTAAATAAATAAGTTATAAAAAACTCAAATTTTTTAACCGTTTTTACCAAACCAGTACTTAAAATGAAACAGAAAACAACCTGTATTAAATAGGAATATTTTTAAATTATTTCTTTTTGAAACTGAATTAATATGGATAAAAAAAATAATAATATATAAATTGAAGAGAAAACTTTGAGGGCTGATGCACTGAAAACACTTAGACTTATATTGTATATAATTGTTGTGAATCCAGGTTGTTTTATTTTTTATGAAAACACCATAGAGTAGCAAACTATGATACAGAATGCAAATGGAAGGTGTACCAAAGATTAACTGCGGTTAACATTTAGTAAACAGAGACAGCTAGCGAGGAAGTAGTGGGAGGAGTTGGTGTTGGGTGGGAGAGGGAGGTGGAGGTTGATGGTCTCGGCTTTGTTTATGTTGCACTTTACACTAGGCAGGCCACACACTTCATAAACACAACCCACACCAAATGCACTTGACACACGAGGCACACAGCATGTTTACTGGTTGTTTTTGTTGTAATCGTGTTGTTTGTTTCTGTGGATTGGATGGCGTTGAGGGTTTCAATGCAAATTTGCTAGCCATATATGCCAGTCTGCACGTGTGTGTGTGTTGCCAATGTAATATATTTGTAGTTGTTGTTTATCCAAAAATTATACGCCTCACATGCCTCCTCGCCGCCCTCCATTCCAACCGACCAATCTCTACCAGAAGGCAGCTAAACATTTACGAAGCTTTTGACTGTCAGGCAACTGTGTCTGCTCCTGCCTTCTGTATTTGCCACCAATCTCTTCTCTTCTTGTCGATGCCTTGCAGTATGCAATAGAATTTGCCACATTGTTTAACTTGCTCAGCGGACAGTGAGGCATTGTCCACAGGCATGCAACAACTTGTAACTTTCTTGCCGCTTTGCCGAGGCCAAGGATCGGATAATTTTGTAATTAGCAAGTTGTAAACACAAACTTTTAATTAATTAATTGCACATTCTGCAGACTAAGGATGCGCTGCTCTTATCCATAAATCAACTCAATTAGGAGCATTTAACTATTATTAATGCTTATTGATTCATTGAACCCAAGAGAAGCGGCAAATATCTTCTAAAATATATAAAGTTTATTAACGTTATTTGCTCCCCTTTTCAGTGAAACTCTAAACTAGCTCAGCATAAATTATTATAGCTATGCTGAATTCAGAAACTTTTGATGGATTCTGTTGACTGAAAATAGTATTGAGTGCATTTTGCTGGCTTTTGCGATAGTTCTTGGGCCATAACAGCCATGTTCAATCCCCCAGCAAAGCTACTGCTTTATAGCCTTTTGCCACATCATCGTCGACTGCAGCAGTACCAGCAGCAGGAGTAGCAGGAGCAACAGCAGACATGTCCAGCCACAAGCTGCAGGACATTCGAATCTTTGTCAAAGGACGAAGTAGAGAACAGGGGGGGATGACTACAATAAACTGCATAAATTTTTAATAAGCTCAGCACACAAAATAAGACCAAAGAACTGAAGCTGACAACGATGCTGACAGCGATTCTCGGAGTTGCAGTCATTGCAGTCTCTGCAGTTGCAGTTGCAGTTGCATTTGCCTTCTGTGGCAGCTTCCTGTTGCTTATGTCAGCATTCAAAAACGGCCACTTGAAGCTACCGTTCGTCAGCTGGCATCAGCAGTGGCAGCATTCGTTGCAGCACATGTTCAACTTGCCTGCCAAATGGCATTCAGTGTGCTAAGTGCAGTGGACAGCCCTGCAAATAAGCTCAACCCGTCTCCAACCATGGCCATCACAATTTGTGCCTGAGATGCGGTTGCAGATAACAGCAACGATTGCAACAAAAACAACAACATTTTTGCCATTCGATAGCACAATGAAAGCAGAAAAATATTGCACACGATATCAGCTATGTAAAAAAGCAGAGACAGAGACAAAGTCGTTAAATCAATTTAACCAACTGCCACCACCAGTTGCAACACTTAACAAGGCTCTGTGATGCGGGAGAAATAATACTTTTGTTAAAAAGTACAGTTTTTAATTGACATTTCTTTTACTTGACAATTAATCCCATATCTTTAAATTTTAGAAATCAAAATTTACCTACAGAAACTTTAACAGATTAAATATACATAAATGTTCAGTCTGATTATTATTGTATTTACTAATATTATAAAATATTTAGTTATTGCATTTTTGAAAATATTCTTGAAACCCTACTGCGTGGTGTCTATTTTACTCTGATTTTTTAAAATTCAATCAATTTATTGCCAACAACTACTCTTCTACAGTTTTTAGGGACGGAGTTGGTGTGGTCGAGAATTTGTATTTCTTGATTTTTAAAGTGTTACTAGCAATATTTCTTTTTAAATTGGTTGACTCTAGCTTTTAAATGAAATGGTCTAATAATTTCCACTAATTTCCATCCAATTTATCCAACTCTTAGGGGAGTAACAAGTAACAAGTATCGTTTTGTGACTAAAGCTTACAAATTTTGAAAATTATTGTCATTTTAGATTAGGTATAAAGAGACTTTTTTACTAGTAATTAGCAAGTTACCCTTCAGGTTTTGTTACTTTATATTTAAAAATTATGTAGATATGCGAATTTATCAATTTACTCTTTCTGAAATATCTGCATTGGCGACTATGGGCGCAGGTGTTGAAGTGGTCATAATATACTTACCAAATTTCACAGCATTTATTCAAAACTGCATAAGGTAAAGTTATTTGCATTTTTATGTGAGTCTTAAGGTGTTGGAGGTGGGCTTGGCATATACTGATCTTTGAAAAACATCGACTCTAACTTTAAAATTGTGGAAAAGTTTCCAGTTTCTACCTCTGACACCTCTCGGTGTCGAAATAATTTCATACAGATAGAATAAAAGGAGACAGTATAAAAAGAGTTAACCAATCAATAAATAATTACAAATTAGGGTTAAATATATCAATATAAAAGTTGTAGATTATTTTATCTGTATATTTTAATATTCATATATTACATATAAGCCAACAGATTTTAGAGGTAAAATATGTCAAATTCACACGATTCAAGCAAATTCATATGCAAAATCTAATCGACACCAGTTGAATCAGTAATTAAAGAACAAACCCACATCCTTATTGCACTCCAATTCCTAAAAGTAACCGAAGCAAGTAAATCACCAATCAAATTATGACATTAAGCTGTTGAAATCTGCTTGACGCATAAGATTTAATTGTGAAAGCCATTGGGGGCACTTTAAGAGACGTTGCATGTTAATTTGCCGCACATGGCATCAACGTGCCGTTAATCGATTGCACAACCGAGTCACCCAAATACACCCACACACCAAATCCCATCCGCAACGTGTCCGTTCCTCCGTCCGGCCACCCAACCCTCCTTTCGTCCCTCCGTGTCTTGTTGATTGCCTCTGTCGTCGATTGCAGTCAGATTTATTGCCTAGCATTACATTTCAGCCGTGTTCGACAGTGGAAGAGAGCTTTTGACAAACCGAATATAGAAGCAATTTGCAGTTTGCATCGAGACTTACATGTCTGGCAATCTATCCGATTCAGTTAAAAGTTAACTGTTACAAGCATAAATGTTTTAGTGGAACATATTTTCACATAGCGTACCCCATTTATCCAAGTATCATTCAAATACACCTATAAAATCTGCAGGCGTTTGAAAGCGACGAAAGCGTAAATAAAAGTGAAATACAAAAAAAAATATCTTTTATATTGGAAATAGTTCTAATAGCCTCTGGGTTCGATGGAACGGCCCGTCCCGAATAGATGGACTCTTTTGAAACTGTTTCAAATTGCAAGTATCTTGATTTTCGTATGAGCTTGCATAAATAAAAAAAATTAATTCCGAGCGCAGAGAGAAATTTCTAATTTCCAACGAACAAAACAAAAAGATTAAGCAATTTACTTTATTTAGCTTTATTCATTCTATTCGTAGCCTAATAAACTCAGTTAGAGCTGCATAAAAGCAAAGGATGAAATTTAAATTTTTTGTTTTCCACTTAAATCCCTAACAAGCAATAGATTAAGCAATTTGCTTCCTTCAGTTGCATACTGCATAAATTATTAAGGCTTATCTTTTGCTGGTTTACATTGCCGAAAATCAAATCTTATCGAATCTTAGATATTGCTTTCACTTTTCGCTAAGCCAAAGGCAAAATTGTGTTTTCTATAGCAGCTTAAAAAAATACACCTTCTCGTTCTGTTTTGGAATGTTTATGCAACACTTGAAACTGTTTAGTTATGTAGCCCAAATGTTATTTTAGTTTATTTCCACACGATTTCGACAGCTTTGCTCCGGGATAACTTCAACTTTCAAGCAGTTTAAAATATGTCACAAATGAATATGCAAGTAAAATCAACTTCTGCCCTAAAATGTGTAATTAAATAAAGTATCACTATTGATACATATATGTATTAATAATTTAGATTGACTCGTTTACATATATTGTTAGACAAAATATAGAATAGAATTTTGCATCCCGGAGAAGAATATTTTATTTGATATTTGCATAACGTGTGCTTTGTTCTTATGCAAATTTGATTTTGCCTGTATTGTTTTGTTTACAATTTGATTATTTGTACAACATGCAAAGCTTTTACTTGTCAAATTATGTGTACTTTAATTTTAATTTAAATGTTTATGTCATTTGCATAATCACACTTTTTATTTGCCATCAATCAAATTTTGTGCTTTGTGCAAAGTAAATTAACTGCTAGAAATCAAAGCAGAATCGAAAGTTCAATAAGTAAATTTTAAACAGTGTAAGAGAAAAAGTTTGGTAAAAACTTTCGAACCAAGATGGCAATATTTTTCTAAAGTTCATTTTTTTATTACATTAGCTTATACAAATTTTTTTCTAAAATTTATTTTGAATTTTTGAGTTCTTTTATTTTTTTTATATTAAGCAATAATTGACCAACTTGCGACTACTAAATCAATTAACTTACATAGACTCAATTAATCGCTTAGAATATAATTAAATAAACTAGAAATCACAGATATTTTTCTCTCGTCAACTAAAATTAATATTTGTAATTGCCCAAGTTGAAACAATAATTAAATGAGGAATACAAATTGCAATTTGCAATAATTTAAACTAAATGCAACTCAGTAGAAGTAAAATAAATAAATATTTATATTAAAGGCCAATCATTGACATTACCAAATAACCAGAAACTAATTTGGTTTGTTGTCTCTTCCCAAAATATTTAACTAGCAATTCACATTTATTTTTCAGGCTAAATAAAAAATCCAATGCCGATGACAAAACAACAGTAAGGCTCGAAACCACAAAAAACTATATATATATATATGTATATATATATATATGTATATATATATATATATATGTATGTAGAATTTTTCAACCAGCTTGTACAAAATGTGGCTACTGATTGTGGGTCTTCATTTGGCCAATGGCAGCCCAACGGAATCACAGCCAGAATGGCTATTGACCGGAAACAGCAGCAGCAGCACAACAGCCAACTACTATGCCAATGATACCATCTACAGTACCCAATCTGGAGAGTACTTGCCACAGGGCACTGGCAGCATCAGTTCCGTTCACAGCACAGATCTTCCAACCTATGAGCATTGTGTCGCCACCCGGAATTCATTTGCTGATGTGTTGACGGTGGTCCTTTATGGTCTGGTTTGCATTGTGGGCCTGTTCGGCAACACGCTGGTCATCTATGTGGTGCTGCGCTTCTCCAAGATGCAGACGGTGACCAACATCTACATACTCAATCTGGCCATTGCGGACGAGTGTTTCCTGATTGGCATTCCATTTCTGCTATACACGATGCGCATTTGCAGCTGGCGCTTTGGGGAGCTGATGTGCAAGGCGTACATGGTGAGCACATCGATAACGTCCTTCACTTCCTCCATCTTTCTGCTGATCATGTCCGCAGATCGCTATATAGCCGTCTGTCATCCGATATCGTCACCGCGCTATCGCACCCTTCACATTGCAAAGTTGGTGTCGGCGCTGGCGTGGAGCACCTCGGTGGTGCTGATGTTGCCCGTGATGCTATATGCCAGCACCGTGGAGCAGGAGGATGGCGTCAACTATTCGTGCAACATTATGTGGCCAGATGCGTATAAGAAGCACTCGGGCACCACATTTATATTGTACACATTCTTTCTGGGATTCGCCACACCGTTGTGCTTCATACTCAGCTTTTACTATTTGGTCATCAGGAAGCTGCGCTCGGTGGGACCAAAGCATGCGACCAAGTCCAAGGAGAAGCGTCGGGCCCATCGCAAGGTGACGCGGCTGGTGCTCACCGTCATAACGGTCTACATATGCTGTTGGCTGCCCCACTGGATGTCCCAGCTGGCGCTGATCCATTCGAATCCGGCGCAGCGCGATTTATCGCGCCTGGAGATACTCATATTTTTGCTGTTGGGTGCCTTGGTGTATTCCAATTCGGCGGTTAATCCCATTCTCTATGCCTTTCTCAGCGAGAACTTCCGCAAGAGCTTCTTCAAGGCATTCACCTGCATGAACAAGCAGGACATTAACGCACAGCTCCATCTGGAGCCCAGTATGTTTACCAAGCAGGGCAGTCGACGCCGTGGCGGCTCCAAGCGTCTCCTGGCGCCCAATCAACAAGAACAACAACAGCAGCAGCCCCCGCTCCTGGCCATCCAATTGGGCAACAACAACTCCTCGACGACCACATCCTCGACAACGACAGCGGAGAAGACGGGCTCGACAAGTGCCCAAAAGTCCTGCAGCTCCAATGGCAAGTTAAATGTCCAGGGAGAGAACCTCATTATCTGTCTGGGTGAGCAGCAGGAGGCGATTTGCACAACGATGCGCCGCGGATCTAACCAGATGCAACAAACCGATCTTTAGAAAGTATCTCAAATTTAAATTAAAAATAACATTTTAAAACTAAGCCGTATTTCGTGTGTTGAGCTATAAGTAAAATTAAGAATTCTGCGATTTTAATATGCAGTAAATATTTCTACATAAATTGTGTGTGTTACAAATAGTAATTTTCTCATAAACAGTATTATCCAAATGCCCCCCCAAAAAGTGTAATAAACCCAAATACTGCCCCCTTTTGTGTTTTAACTATATTTAAATACTAAGCAAAATACTTTTAAATGTATTTAATATGACGATTTTACTGAAAAGTTAATATTTATATTGGTTTTATCTGCTCAAACCGAATGCAAAGGATTTTAATTGACAGAGAAACCGCAAATGGGATTAAGGAGGGAGCTCTGCTTTTTTTCTAAATGTTTAGCATTTAATTACACTAGATTTAAGGCAAATTAAATGTATAAATGTGCTTTTAAGTGGATCAGCAAAAAAAAACTAAAATAATTGAATTGAAAATAAAACTGAATTTAAACAAATTATATGATAAATTTAATTAAGTTTGTGCACCGGTGAAATACAAATAAATTTCTCGCAACGCAAATTAATGGACAACATTTAAACCAAATTTAATTATTCCAATAAAACGTGATAATAGCCACATCAAATTCTTATCTGAAATTAGCAAATTAAACACAAAATTTGGAATTCCATTGAAAATGCAAAAGTAATTAATTGACAAGGATGCATCTCGGATCAAATATATTATATATATACGCATTATAATCGGCTTTACATAGTTTTAACTTGCTTGAAAATATATAGAGACGATGAACCAGAAGAAAAACATATAGGACTACTATCAACAAATTCAGAAATATTTAAGAATCTTTTATGGTAGTCTGATCAGATTTATTTATTGAAAGTATGTTCTCAAGAAAATGTTCTTCTAAAATATGAATTTATTATTCACATTCCAAAAGGCACAGGTCAACATATTCAAGCTTTCGTAAAATCGGATGGACTTCTGTATTTAAATATACAAATATAATATTGAGAAATAATGAGTAAGTGAAGGATTTTTTATTGAGTTAAATGAAAAATATTAAATAATTTTTATGGTTTAACTAAATTAACAAGAGTTGAGTTGGTGGCCGAGTAAAAGAAGACTAGATTAAATGGAATTTAAGGAGCGCTCAAGTGAAGCCTGGTGCAGACAGATTTGAAGACGGCGGTGGCGCCACTGCGGCGCAAATGATAAAAGATTCCACGTACCGTGGCGGACAACGAGATGCATTAACAGCGTAATCCAATCAGAGCCATAATGAAATGCCGAGTGCCAGACACACTCCCAATGGGAGGTGGCAAGAGGTGCAAAAGGAGCAAGAGGGGCACAGAAAGGACAGGAACAGTGGCCAGTTAAGCGGCAGATGCCAGCTGCAACAGACAGCGAGAATTGCATTGGTTGGTTTGTGCCACAACAAGCATTCCGCTGAACCCCCCCAACCCCTCTGTTGGAACGTGCACTGGTCACGTTTTATATTTCACGGCATTTACGGATTAGTCGCAAGTTCGCTTTGCAGCAAACACCAATCTGATGTTCAAAGATGTTTAACAACACACGTTCCAGATTGTGCCACACTTGTTTGGCCTAATGGGGTGCCGGGTGCCTCATAGACTGGCTAAATACAATTGATGTGGCTGAATACATGCTTTTTACTGGGGTAACTTTTAATAGTCTGCCAGAAAAATAGCACAAGTTTATTTTACCTGCCACATTAAGTGGCATATGGAAAATTCAATTTATCAGCTGTCCAACCGCAATGCGAACTCGTCTTGCGGTCAATCAGCAAAGCGCCAGGCAACCCACACTGTCAATCACAGGTGTAACTTAATTCTACAGAAATTTACCACAAATGACTACTGAAAGCTAAGCGGGGCATGCAACTAAAAGATACCCGAACTCAGAATTTCAATAAAAGAAATAGCCGATTTCAACATTCAGCAAAAAACAATTTAAATTTTAAATTTAATTTAATTAGTTGCATGAGACCACGGCGTCAATATCAATTTCTGTAATAAAATATTTAAATTAAATCAAAATGATTATACAAAAATCTAAATGAAATAAAACAGAAAATTCGAGCTTTGACTACTATTGATATTTAACTTAGGTAAGTATTACATAAAGTAAAGTAAGAAAATTAAATATAGAAAATAGCAAAAATATATTCGAAATATACCCCATGAGTGCCGGCATAGTCAGACAAATAAGCTGATTTTGGCAAATCTAATCAACTAATTAAAATGAGACACAGCCGCATTGCAGACATTTATTTCTGTAACTGATTGGAAAACATTTCCAGTGTGGACAGCCAAAACATGTTGGCCAATTTGTTTCCAGCAGCTTTAAATAGTTGTCAAATGCATAAATGCACTTGCAATCTGCAGAATAAATACATAAATCTTTTCTTTGCTCCCCAAACTAACCCGTAAATCTCTACGGGTGGAATCAAAGTAGCAGCGCATTCAGGAGTCAAAAGTAATAATGCAACTAAGGTGCAAAAAGAATGAATGACTGACTAACAGAAACAGAAAAGGAAAGAAACCAAACTGCAGGAATGAATTCTCACAAATTTGCACTTCAAAAAGTTGTTGCACAGTTGTTGAGCTCACAAGACACCCCACACCCCGCGGCATAACCCTCTTGCACCATTTGGTGTAAGCAAGCCCGCAAAACACAGCAGCTCAACGAACGGCTTATTCGATCCTGCGAGAAGTACTCTTGCAAAGATTTTCCCATACTTAAAGCAACATTCGCTTTCACTCGACTCCAAAGACCCGGATCCGGCTTCCTCGGTGAGTGCAAATCGCGCTGCAGACATTATGTTGGCACGCCGGAGCGCATAAATCAAGGGCAGCATTGGCAAAATGCTGGCAGCCAAGTTCCTAAACTTGATTTAATGCCAGTGCACAGTTTAAGCCAAAATAAAAATAAATATGCAAACCAACTTCCGAAAAGGTGACTTGAGAAGCGCGGCTCTAAAAGCATTTGCCTCAAGTATCAATATAAGTCAATTTTATAATTTAAATTTATTTATATTCGATGCCTTTTTGTTTTATATCCACAATGATATATTAAAATACATTTTAAGGTAAAAATTGAAAATATATTAATATTGGTTTGTTTTACAAATTTCTTGATCTTTTATATATAAGTATATATCATCTAAATTTAAGAATTTAATTTTTAGTTCAGTAAAATAATTAACACTAAATCTTCGAGAGTAATTTAAATTTGATTAAATTATTTTGAAACACATAAATTTTATTGAGAATTGTTAGTACATTTTTTGCAAACAATTCTTTTTTATTATAATTAATTTGGATTTATTGTGGATATACGATTTGATATTTGCAGATGTTTTAAAAATAATTCGGCACCAAATACTATTAAAAAAAATCCAATTAAATTCGGTCCTGAAATGGCTAATAAATCAGATGGTACAATTGTTGGATATTAAACTGTAGTTTTATTCATTTCAATATCTCCATTAAGATACGTAAGCTATTTTTCAACATATCTGCCAATTAGCAGTTTTGAACCACAAACTCAGCAAACGATTTCCATGTTTGCCATTTAACAATTTCGAATTGGAATCGCTCGCCCAGCTGCATATCCGCTAATCTCGAAAAGCATGATATGCTGGTAACTGAGTTGTTTCCGGTGCTCTCAATTTGCACCACCCAACAACAATCGCCCACTCAACACACACAAATTGAGTGGCAACTCTCAGAGCCGCGACCCAAA
The DNA here is from genome assembly GCA_035042125.1 of Drosophila longiperda. Taxonomy (NCBI): domain Eukaryota; kingdom Metazoa; phylum Arthropoda; class Insecta; order Diptera; family Drosophilidae; genus Drosophila; species Drosophila longiperda. The sequence goes on from JAWNLV010000130.1 coordinate 2,311,821, forward strand.
CAACAGCGGTGAGCACATAAAAAAGAGAGCAAAAAAAAGGTACAAAAAAAAAAACATCCTCGAGTGAGATACAACGAAAACTTTCGCTTCACCCTCCCCTACCCCATTTTCCATTTAACCATCCTTGCCCCTTGCCGTAGTCAACTCATTTTTATGGAGTTTTTGCGCTTATTGCCTTTTTCTCGCAATTTCCATGCCAAAAGCGTAACTTTATTTGCGAAGTCAAAGTAAAAGCAACGCGAAAGTGCAAAGAATAACAATAAGAAAATTTCATGATTGTATTTAAGCGAAAAATGGTTAACAGAGCAGGGATTAAAGATATGATTGCAGAACAACTGGAGAATGGTAATAGAATACGAATTTGAATTTGAATTTGAGCAGCAAACTTGCTCTGGCCAAAAATATTCTTGGCCACCAATATACGGAAATGTTTTGTTCGCACTACAAGTTATTAGACCGTGTCCATAGTTTCAGTTACGACAGACTAAATGCCAATTTAAGTTGGCAGCAGCAGCAGCTGCTCAGTGGTTCTCTCTGTGCTGTGGTCCTGTATCCGGGCTCTGTTTCGTTCCTGTGGCTGCAATTTTCTATGCAATTATAGCAACGACGACTAACAAAACTTGTGTAATTGATATATGTGGTTGTGCAACTTGCAACTTTCTAATGGAGTTGCCTGCCTGCCTGCCACCAGCAGCAGCAGCAGCATCATCAACTGTACGAAAACTTGGTCAGAGGCAAGCTGGCAACCACGCCGCAAAGTCTGCGGTTTTTTGGGGCAGAGCTTAAAACCCAAAATTGTAGTTGCTATGTGTCTTGCGATTAAAATCTGACACAATTTTGACAACCAAGTAATTGGCTTTTAGGTGGGCTCTGCAACACCTATGTTAATTGCCTCTGATTAGCAGCTCTGACGAGTATTTTGCAATTTTGTGGCGGTATTATTGATCATAGCATCTGAATCTCAAATTGATCAACGAGTTTTGGATTGGCCTGAAGTTTTGTATTGTCGACTCCCCCAGAGTGTTAAAACTGAATTGAATGTTTACCGATTGAAAATTCTGAATTTGAATCACTCCATGATGAGAACAGATATTCTTAATTTGAAGGTCGCAGCTCTTATATGAGATGCGTTTTTTTCATAAAAACGAAGAAACTGACGGATATATATATATATATATCTTACGGATACAAAGATTTATACACCTCAGACACAACAAACTTTGCAAATTATACATTAAATTTTAAACTCTGCGTACCAGAATCGGACTCGCAATAAAAGATTCTTTTCAGTTTGACATCCTCGATTCGTATCATATATGGAATTAAAAATAACACAATTACGAACTTTAATACCACACAGAGGCCACAGTATTTACATTTATTCCGTAATCCCATAATCTGATGTTAAACCCATTAAGCTGCTCATTTCGGCTGCCCTTTTTAATGCAACCCTCCCCCTTTGACACTTGCCCCACTTGCAGGCGACGACCAAAACATTTAAATGCCATTTCAATTATGAAACCCTCCGCGCTGTGCGATTGCCGCAGTCGTCTACCTACAGTTGCATGCTGCAAGTCTTAAGGGGAAGAAGGGGCAGGGTGCCTGTCAGGGGGGCTTCCGGTTCGTTAGGAAAGTTCACGCACAAATTAACACGCAGCAAGTGCAACTGGCAGAGCACAAAGTATATAAAAACAAAACATAATTTCAATTTTAATGAGCTGCAAGTTTGCAATGCCCCCCCCCCCCCACCCACGACGCAACAGGACCTTTAAAATTACGCAACAATTTCTGATTAAAATTTATGTATATTTACAGGGATTCAAATATACACTTATATTTATGAACACTGACTGTCTGAAATCCAATTGGAGCTGCGAATGCAACTTTTTATTGCACTCCTGGTTTGTAAACTGCATTTTGATGAGGTTTCAAAAATGTACAAGCCGATTTGGAATGAGGCAGTTAAAGTTCATTGGCATGAAGCTGGCTCGGTTTAACAGGATTTACTATATCTTCCAGAGGGTATTATAAGCTTGTCATGAACTATGTAACCCATTGAAGGAAGCAGGGCATAAATTATAGACTACAGCGAATCATTTACCAAACAAGTCCAAAAGATGAAATTATAATTAGGAACTCAACGAATTCGCTACTTTTATAAAGAAATTGATTTTTAAAATAAAAACTTTGTGTTAAGGAAATAAAATTGATAATTAGCTTAAAAACTTAAAATATTCCTAAAATAAGAAAAAAAAACTCTAGTTTCAAGGTGGTTTCTAAAACATTAAGACGATATTTCGCATCTGAAAATACACAAATTTAGTTAGTACGCTTACAAGAGCATATGTCCTTCGACTTTAGACATAAAATAGTAATTCTCATTTCATGTTCTTATTTTGAACATTTTACCACAGCTACAAACCACTTCAAAGACCGTAAAAAACAAACATTAAAATAATGTATAATCAACACTTTTATACATTCTTCGCCGCACACCAAAAGCTTTTTGCCTTAAAATGTTAATTGGACGCAGAAATGTTTAATGTTAAAAGTTAAATGTTAAATTACACGAAAGTGCAACACAAAATGGAATATCAGGGAACCACGACGAGCCTCTGAAACGGTTTTTCCAGCTCACAACTCTCTGGCTCTGAACACAAACATGAGTTGGCTGGCAGCCAGCGCTGTGGCAGCTGTGGCAAGCTTCCGACAGTGGAGGCGCCAAGGGGTCAAACATCAACAGCTTTCATGTCCATGTGCATAAATTATGGAATACCTCGCAAATTTCATGCCTCACATTTTCATATGTGCGAAATTTTAATTTGCTCTGGTTGCATTTCGAGTTAGCCATAACTGAACAAAGTGGTAAAAGCATACTTGTATTTAATACTTACTGCATTATATTAATTAAAGCTCCTCATCCTTTATTGGAATCGGAATGCCAATTTAATTTGGAAAACAAATTAATTCCAAATGCTCCATTTAATTGCATTCTCAGACACATCCCATGAATTAGCCAAAATCTCAAGGCACTCGTCTGTTTACTTAAATCAGGTCACGTTCGAAAGCCACTAGACAGCCGGACAACTAGGCGACCATATGAATTCTCCCAAGTAACCCAGTCGGAGCCAACTCAACTTGGGTCCTTACTTCCGCCAAGTCAATGTTGCAATTTGTAGCCAAAATGTGTGCCGGGAAATCGTAGCAAAGATTTAAGATAACGAAACTTTTTCTTCCAATGTGCAATTTTATGTCTTTAAATTAGCATCTGTCATCCTAGAATGAATGTGAACTAAATGCAGAAAATCATCGCACAATAATGAAAAAAAAAGATTCAAAATGAATAAGTCATTTTATACAAAACAATATTAAAAAATAAATAATGCGACAGTGAAAACAAGCGATTATTGAAAAGAAAGTAAATACAAAGCATAACTATAATTATCAGCTACCTATCGGATATTATACCATGAATCCCTGGGGATGTACAGCATATTTCAAGCTAACGTGTGTGCCATATAGAGGTGTGCGGAATTTAACCTAAAACGCAACTATCGGAACGCGGATAGTATAGCAGCAATAAATGCTATAAATGGGACGAAATTAACATCAAAAATAGTCCAAGAGGTTACGATCCAAGCTTGACCAACTCGGGGCTCAGGACACTGTAGACTAAAAAGTCACCTGTCCAAAACTGTAGCAATTCTGTAGCAACAATCAATGTAGGTTTTGTGAAGTCACATCCTTACAAAATGTATCGCCCTTGCCAGGAAAAGATACAGCATCCTAGGGATGCATGTTATGAATGTCAAAGACATAGTAGCCCTCGACACATCAAAGATCCTCACATTCGTTCAAGAACTAGGGTTGATGGAGGAGCTTTAGGCTCGGAAGGGGGCACAATAGATCTAATAGGTCGCAGTGCAAAATAATAATAATTTGACTAAAAAACTTTATAATTAAAAACAGGGATTTCTTAAAGCTTGTCAAATAAGGTAGGAATTCCGCTAAATTGTGTTTAACTTGATTTACAGGACGGCGGATTAAGTCGAAACTGAGCCGATTACATTCAAATGAAATGCAAACAAATTGTAATTCAATTTAATGTTCTATCGGCTGCTGCTCAGTTGAAAAACGTGGCGGCAGCAAATTCATTTTACGATTGATCGAATTTCAAAATTAATGAGAACAAAAGAGGATTTCGCGAAATTAAAAAAAAAAAAAAACGCCAACGTTGCGTTAATGAAAGTTAAGCACTTTGAAGTACCTGCAAGACCAAATGATTATCTCTTGCAGATAAAAAAAAATGCATTTGGCTAAGAAACCTGAACTGTGGAGGGGAGGGGAGGGGCTCAAGGAGGAAAAGGCAAAGAGATACGCCAAATGAAAAGCAGCTTAAGATAAAGTAATCTACGAATTTTTTCATTTCATTTAGGAGATAAGCGTTCGGATGAACTGCTTCACAAAGAGAGCTGACAAAAGCAAAGAAAAGTGCAAAAATCTGTGTCTAAGGGTTCCTAAAGGTATTAAATAAATGACATTAAAATCAGATATAAAAGCAACAATAATGTGTTAATTGTCTTTACAAACAATTAAGCGTAATGAAAAAACTATTATATTGACAGATATATTGAATTCGCTTGTTTATTTCCAGGCAGATTACTTTAAAACAAATCATTAGCTGGAAATGCTTTTATCCATATAGTAAAATAAGGAAGAGAGATAAAAAGCAACTCTTTAAGCCACTGAATGAATTTAGATCAATTTATTATTGTTCGGGCAGAGATTTTCGTATTAAATATTAAATATAACTATAACTATTAAACTCAAATTCGTACGCAAGGAGTTTCTTAGAAACTACTTTTGACTTCCATGCAGCAATTTAAAAAGCTTAAAATTTAAAAATAAAAGCGAATTGTTGCCAATGAGATATAAAGACAGAATATATGCATCAACATGAGTACAAATGTGAGGCAAACTTAACATGGTCAACAAGAAATATACAGCAGATTGGCCAGCCGAACTCATTTGAAATGCATTTCAATTAAGGCAATAAATTAAATTAATTTCCACACACTCTTCGCACAGCAGACTCTCAATTTCACACACTCTTCGCACAGCAGACTCTCAATTCCTTTGCCATATTTGACCCTCAATTGCTGAATTAATAATGTGTTGTGTGTTGCATGTTTAAAAGATTCGATTCCAAGTTTGTAAATAATGCAATTAATTACACTTACAAAAATTTTGCCATTGTTTTGTAGGCCATTTAAAGACATATTTTTTGATATAAAATCTGTGTTTCATCAAGCTTGTAAATAAATCTTAGATCAATAATTATAAGCATTAGTTTGGAGAATTATTTAGTAACAATGCATCAAAGTATTTTTAAATTAGTTTTTGAAATTGTTAAATTTAACAACTCAGAAAAGTTGACGACAACCAAATATTATTTTTAGATCCCAATAAATAACAAGAATTGAGATATGCTTTTCTTTGAAAGAAACCTGTATTTATGCAATTATTTAGAATAGTCTTTCAGTGCAGGGCAAAATAAGAATCACCTCCTCTATGAGATCCTTGGTAATGATATTGATCAGTGCCGTATCACCCATTAAGGTATTCATTTCAAAGGCTTTCATGAAACACTCGCGGACAAGGTCTAAAGCACTCTCCTTGGTGAGTAGGGTAAAGTGCTGGGGTTTACCGATGACATCGTTAAGCTGTTCACACATGATCTCTCGAGATCTTCCCAGAACACTATACTGGAATCGGCCACGTTGGCCAACTTCGTTGTATTGATAAACGGCGCCCTTGCCCATTACGTCCAGCCCGGCCAGAATTGTAGATGTATGCCAGTGGAAGCCTCGGAGGCTATTAATTGTGCCGGAGATGATTGAGGCGAGGGTCTCAGTCGCCAGGGTCCGCTTGTAATCCACATCAAGCATCTGTACACGACTCTCGGTAAAATCAATTTGTAAGGCAACATCTGCCAAGCTTCCAATGCATCCCATTACGGATTGTCGTGTCATCCGAAAGAGACTTTCCACTTCACTAGTCGAGCAAAAGTCTGACGCGATCACCGCAAAATCAACTCCTCCGATTGCCAGTATCGTTCCACGGTGCGGTTGGCCTACCGTAATCATTTCACCACGCTCCCACTTTGGTTTCAATCCAGTGCCTGTGAACATGTTATGATTGTGTCTGAGAATATTTAATTCGATTATCATTTTAACTCACTGTCAGCAATTTCCCAATTATTCTTTAGATTGGTTTAATCAAAAGTTCACAAAACTTTTCCGACTTTGTTTCGCACGCTTTAGCAGTTGAGTCGCAATTGATATTTTTTTTTTGATAATTTATCGACTACCGCCACTTTGTGATGCACACATATATCGCTGTGTTTGTAATCAAATTGGTAGGCCTCAATTTGAGGAAACCAACTTCCCCTGCCCACAAGATGGCGCTGGTGAAGTTAAAAAAGCAAGATATAAGAAAATGAGTGGGTTCCAATTGGGAATTAACTGATGTTAATTCGAGATAATTGGATTTAGACTAACATATCTAGTCGAATTTTAATATACTGATTTTAGCTATTATAGTATTTTTATATACTTGTACTATTTAATTATTTATATACTTATTTATTCAGTAATAAAAATCCTTTTTTTGGTTCCGATACGATGTTTTCGGAACTAATAATATTAGCTCTAGTAACTGGTTTTTAAACAAAATTTGAGTTCTGATGCCGATTATGAAATTCGCTTGGTAGATATGCGGTTCCGCTTCCGGTTTGACATCGTGCTTGCAACCAATGGTTGCAAAATAAAATGTAGTTGCGGCAAACATGTTTAGGAAAATGAAACTATCTATTAAATACATTCTTGGCTTATTGGCAAAGCTCCCTTTAAAATATTTACACCCAAATGTGTGCAGGCCTGTTCTTACTGTATAGTAAAAAAAAAAACACTAAACAATACGATATTTGAAAAACGTAGGCAGTTATATATTAAATAAAACTAACTTGATCTGCGCCTGGTGTACGAGAATCTGTATTCCAAATGTCCAGGTCGTATAGTTTCTAGAGACAGACGAACATGGCTATATCGGATCGGCTGCGGTGTGCGGAATTTAACCTAAAACGCAACTATCGGAACGCGGATAGTATAGCAGCAATAAATGCTATAAATGGGACGAAATTAACATCAAAAATAGTCCAAGAGGTTACGATCCAAGCTTGACCAACTCGGGGCTCAGGACACTGTAGACTAAAAAGTCACCTGTCCAAAACTGTAGCAATTCTGTAGCAACAATCAATGTAGGTTTTGTGAAGTCACATCCTTACAAAATGTATCGCCCTTGCCAGGAAAAGATACAGCATCCTAGGGATGCATGTTATGAATGTCAAAGACATAGTAGCCCTCGACACATCAAAGATCCTCACATTCGTTCAAGAACTAGGGTTGATGGAGGAGCTTTAGGCTCGGAAGGGGGCACAATAGATCTAATAGGTCGCAGTGCAAAATAATAATAATTTGACTAAAAAACTTTATAATTAAAAACAGGGATTTCTTAAAGCTTGTCAAATAAGGTAGGAATTCCGCTAAATTGTGTTTAACTTGATTTACAGGACGGCGGATTAAGTCGAAACTGAGCCGATTACATTCAAATGAAATGCAAACAAATTGTAATTCAATTTAATGTTCTATCGGCTGCTGCTCAGTTGAAAAACGTGGCGGCAGCAAATTCATTTTACGATTGATCGAATTTCAAAATTAATGAGAACAAAAGAGGATTTCGCGAAATTAAAAAAAAAAAAAAACGCCAACGTTGCGTTAATAAAGTTAAGCACTTTGAAGTACCTGCAAGACCAAATGATTATCTCTTGCAGATAAAAAAAAATGCATTTGGCTAAGAAACCTGAACTGTGGAGGGGAGGGGAGGGGCTCAAGGAGGAAAAGGCAAAGAGATACGCCAAATGAAAAGCAGCTTAAGATAAAGTAATCTACGAATTTTTTCATTTCATTTAGGAGATAAGCGTTCGGATGAACTGCTTCACAAAGAGAGCTGACAAAAGCAAAGAAAAGTGCAAAAATCTGTGTCTAAGGGTTCCTAAAGGTATTAAATAAATGACATTAAAATCAGATATAAAAGCAACAATAATGTGTTAATTGTCTTTACAAACAATTAAGCGTAATGAAAAAACTATTATATTGACAGATATATTGAATTCGCTTGTTTATTTCCAGGCAGATTACTTTAAAACAAATCATTAGCTGGAAATGCTTTTATCCATATAGTAAAATAAGGAAGAGAGATAAAAAGCAACTCTTTAAGCCACTGAATGAATTTAGATCAATTTATTATTGTTCGGGCAGAGATTTTCGTATTAAATATTAAATATAACTATAACTATTAAACTCAAATTCGTACGCAAGGAGTTTCTTAGAAACTACTTTTGACTTCCATGCAGCAATTTAAAAAGCTTAAAATTTAAAAATAAAAGCGAATTGTTGCCAATGAGATATAAAGACAGAATATATGCATCAACATGAGTACAAATGTGAGGCAAACTTAACATGGTCAACAAGAAATATACAGCAGATTGGCCAGCCGAACTCATTTGAAATGCATTTCAATTAAGGCAATAAATTAAATTAATTTCCACACACTCTTCGCACAGCAGACTCTCAATTTCACACACTCTTCGCACAGCAGACTCTCAATTCCTTTGCCATATTTGACCCTCAATTGCTGAATTAATAATGTGTTGTGTGTTGCATGTTTAAAAGATTCGATTCCAAGTTTGTAAATAATGCAATTAATTACACTTACAAAAATTTTGCCATTGTTTTGTAGGCCATTTAAAGACATATTTTTTGATATAAAATCTGTGTTTCATCAAGCTTGTAAATAAATCTTAGATCAATAATTATAAGCATTAGTTTGGAGAATTATTTAGTAACAATGCATCAAAGTATTTTTAAATTAGTTTTTGAAATTGTTAAATTTAACAACTCAGAAAAGTTGACGACAACCAAATATTATTTTTAGATCCCAATAAATAACAAGAATTGAGATATGCTTTTCTTTGAAAGAAACCTGTATTTATGCAATTATTTAGAATAGTCTTTCAGTGCAGGGCAAAATAAGAATCACCTCCTCTATGAGATCCTTGGTAATGATATTGATCAGTGCCGTATCACCCATTAAGGTATTCATTTCAAAGGCTTTCATGAAACACTCGCGGACAAGGTCTAAAGCACTCTCCTTGGTGAGTAGGGTAAAGTGCTGGGGTTTACCGATGACATCGTTAAGCTGTTCACACATGATCTCTCGAGATCTTCCCAGAACACTATACTGGAATCGGCCACGTTGGCCAACTTCGTTGTATTGATAAACGGCGCCCTTGCCCATTACGTCCAGCCCGGCCAGAATTGTAGATGTATGCCAGTGGAAGCCTCGGAGGCTATTAATTGTGCCGGAGATGATTGAGGCGAGGGTCTCAGTCGCCAGGGTCCGCTTGTAATCCACATCAAGCATCTGTACACGACTCTCGGTAAAATCAATTTGTAAGGCAACATCTGCCAAGCTTCCAATGCATCCCATTACGGATTGTCGTGTCATCCGAAAGAGACTTTCCACTTCACTAGTCGAGCAAAAGTCTGACGCGATCACCGCAAAATCAACTCCTCCGATTGCCAGTATCGTTCCACGGTGCGGTTGGCCTACCGTAATCATTTCACCACGCTCCCACTTTGGTTTCAATCCAGTGCCTGTGAACATGTTATGATTGTGTCTGAGAATATTTAATTCGATTATCATTTTAACTCACTGTCAGCAATTTCCCAATTATTCTTTAGATTGGTTTAATCAAAAGTTCACAAAACTTTTCCGACTTTGTTTCGCACGCTTTAGCAGTTGAGTCGCAATTGATATTTTTTTTTTGATAATTTATCGACTACCGCCACTTTGTGATGCACACATATATCGCTGTGTTTGTAATCAAATTGGTAGGCCTCAATTTGAGGAAACCAACTTCCCCTGCCCACAAGATGGCGCTGGTGAAGTTAAAAAAGCAAGATATAAGAAAATGAGTGGGTTCCAATTGGGAATTAACTGATGTTAATTCGAGATAATTGGATTTAGACTAACATATCTAGTCGAATTTTATTATACTGATTTTAGCTATTATAGTATTTTTATATACTTGTACTATTTAATTATTTATATACTTATTTATTCAGTAATAAAAATCCTTTTTTTGGTTCCGATATGATGTTTTCGGAACTAATAATATTAGCTCTAGTAACTGGTTTTTAAACAAAATTTGAGTTCTGATGCCGATTATGAAATTCGCTTGGTAGATATGCGGTTCCGCTTCCGGTTTGACATCGTGCTTGCAACCAATGGTTGCAAAATAAAATGTAGTTGCGGCAAACATGTTTAGGAAAATGAAACTATCTATTAAATACATTCTTGGCTTATTGGCAAAGCTCCCTTTAAAATATTTACACCCAAATGTGTGCAGGCCTGTTCTTACTGTATAGTAAAAAAAAAAACACTAAACAATACGATATTTGAAAAACGTAGGCAGTTATATATTAAATAAAACTAACTTGATCTGCGCCTGGTGTACGAGAATCTGTATTCCAAATGTCCAGGTCGTATAGTTTCTAGAGACAGACGAACATGGCTATATCGGATCGGCTGTTAATTCTGATCAAGAATATAAATACTTTCTCCAGTCGAAATTATCTCCTTCTGCTCGTTACATACATTTGCACGAAACCAATATACAATTTTTTTTAAGGGATCAGCATATTTTAAATATGCACACAAAAATCTTATCTCAATCGCAATTTTCTTGCCATATTTGACCCGCAAATACTAAAAAAATAATTTGTTGTGTGCTTACTTAATTTTAAATCATTATAAATTATACAATTAATTACACTGTCATATATTTTAGATTCGTTTTATTGAAGCTTATATATAAATCTAATATCGGTCATTTATATATAGCAATTATAGTTTAGGGAATATTCAAAGTGAATTAAAGCAAAAGTTAAAATGAAAAACTCGCTTAAGTTATACACAAGTAAATTGTATTATAATCTTATACCTCATTAGCTCGAGAGCACTTCTGAAGTGTAATATAATTATTTTTATGCTCTTCGAATATTTCGACAACACCACATAAAATTAGTGCAAGCCATGTAAATCTTGATTATTTCGAACCACATTTAATGTACCGTACGGACAGATATTCAAAGAAAGGTTATTAAAAATTTACTAGGTTTTTGAACCTAATGACATCATCGTATCATAATCGAGGAACAGCTGTCAAACGACTCAAATAAGTTACTCAACAGACTGATTTCTAAATTATTTTAATTGCTACGCCAGTTTGTCTGCTCTTTGATATACCCTGCAAGCGCCAGCACGAGTTGGGCATATGCATTACTACGACACATAAGAAACGAGGCAACTAAGCAAAGAACCTGATACTTATTTCGCATTCCGTTAATCCAAAAAAAAATGCTCTGATTTCCCTTTTACACAATGGCATACTGAAACATGGCAAAAATATGTTGGCCTTGCTCTCAGTCAGCTTGAAAGTGAAAGCCAAATTTGCATAATTTGCCTGCAATATGCAAAGCGCGTGTAGGAGCAGGAGGAGCAGGAGGAGGAGGAGGTGTCGAAAGGGTGTCATTTTTAGATGCTCACAAACCACACATGGAATTTGGATAAGAAAAAGGAAAAGCTAAAAACCTCATTCACTGCTAACAAATTGTGGCACAGACGAGGTGTGAACACTTGGCTAACCCTTTCCACAGCCCCTCACTCTCTCTCCCTCTGATCCTGCCACTCCATCCAGCATTCACGGCACTTACCTCAGTCTGTGTCCCGTCTGTAGAATTGCAATTGCTTGAATTGCGCATGGAAAGGACGATGACGATGACGAGGACGATGTCGTTGACGACTTTTGCCATTGAGACGGCCAAAGTTTACTTTTTACGACAATTTCAACAGCCAGACGGCTTCATCACAAAGGGTGAGGGGTAGTGGGGGAGGTGAGGATGTTCTTGTTAGCAGTAGTTTTTGTTGTAGTTGTCATTGTCGACGTCGTTGCATGCGTATATAAAAACAGCAACAGCAGCCAGCCAGTTGCAAGTTTTGCAACCATTTTCCATTTTCCACGTAGGCTTGTGCTCTGCAAAGTAGAAAAGTGGAAAAGTTTTCATGGCATTAAATTAAAGCTGTGCACAAAATAGCACACAAAATTGTATGAAAATTGATGTCGTTAAGCCAAATTACATCTTAACTTGATGCACAAAACAAGTAGCCGTAAATTATCCGACAAGAGAATATTTAACTGATGTTTTGCACCAACAAAAATATCTTTTAATTTGATATCCCTCTTAGGTCAATTAACTACCTACACCAGTATTTTAAATAAAGCCAAAGTCTTTAAATTATTTGATCATTTCAATCACTTTTAGCAATTTTGTAAGTGGCCGTTTATTTTTTATGCATACTGTGCGATTTTAGAACGAACTACAAGAATCTATATGAAAGATAATCAGTGCATCTCAATTCGGTGCATTCTAAAGAATTTTTGAAAAATTAATGTATCAATTAAAGTCATGATATCCATGTAAATATGATAGAAATTAAACTAAAACATTGAAAAATTAAATGTTGAAAATTATTGACAAATAAAAATGTTTGATTTATCTTAAGCTATAATAAAAATGTAATACAAAGAATATTACCAAACAAATAAAATGTGTAAATTAATGAAAATTTATTTATTAAATATCGACTAAATAAGTATTCAACACAAAAACATACTTACAAACAAAAAAAAAAGGGTAAAATAATTACATTTTAAAATAAAAAAGAAGCTTTAAAATTCATCAAATATATGGGGCTAATTAATTGCAAATATTTGAAATACAAAAAACATTTGTGACATGGATTGCGAAAAGACCAGAAATAATAAACAGACCAAATATATTATTAAATATATTAAAATGATGAAATAATTTGTGTTATCAACGTAAACGAATCCAATTAAAAGTGAATTTAATTTAATCAATAAAATGCCTTTAGAAGCGTTCACAAGACAAGTCTTATAATTATAAATTGAGTTTATAGTAACGCTGATCAAGAATGTATTCAATTTATCCTTCTTTCTGTTACATAATTTTCACAAATACATTAAGCACTTTTTATCCACTTTTTGGGTATACGAAATTTAAATTATTAATTATTAATATTTTTAAAAAAAAGTTACATTACGTTAATCATACCATAATCGCACATATTATTTGTAAATTGCCGCTTACATTAAATATTTTTTTCATTTTCGCAAACGACAGCAAATCTACAGGAGGGCAGAGGTCAACGAGCTGACCCGAGTGAGAGTAATCCACTATCAGTTCCTGGAGGGGAGTCAGCAAACAAACAAAGGAAACTATGAGTAAACACACAGGAGCTGTCAACACTCTCCAGCAGACGACTTAAGTTGAGTTTAGACAAACAGAAACCATGCAAAGATTCCGTTTGTCTTTGGATTCACACACCTGTCTGGGAGGAGGATTGGGTGCCAAGCTGTCGATTACATTGCCCACAACTGAGCAGCTTGGCAAATACATGGAGCTTGGCTGTCATGGAGACGATTTGACTTGGATTATAAATTCCCTGATGGAGCAGAGCAGCAGCAATGCTTGCCACAAGCCGCATGCCTCGCACTGTCATCGTGGCACATTCTGTCTGTTTGCGGTGCTGTGATTCATATTCAATTTGCTTGCTTGCTTGCTCGCTGGATTGTTGGATTGTTGGATTGTTGGCATTCGGTTGCAAGTAAATGGCAAATAACTTTTTCACACTTAGCATTGATTTGATGCAACGCCCTGCATTGAGTAATTTGATGCCACGGGCGCTGCACAAGTTAGTCGGCTTGAGGGGAGGGGAGAAGGTGGATGGCAAGCAATTTTTGCCACTTTTGTGGAGGCTAAAAGGCTTCAGTTTCTTTTCAAAGTTTGCTCTGTCTTTTTGCTGGCACTTGGCCCCCTTTTAGCGAATAACTTTTAGTATTTATTTAAAAACAAATATAAATATATATATATATATATATATATTTTATTTATTTTTTTTTGCTCTATTTGTCAGTCAAATGTTGAAATAGTTGGCGACTTCTTTGCGCATGGCTGCATTTGGCAGCTGGCTGGCGCCTGCGGTGGCTTGCTTGCCCCTATACCCTTCCACGCCATTTCTAGCTTGCCACAGAGACAAACAGTGACTTAATTAACTTTGCGTTGTGCGCTCCGTGGCATTGTTTACAAGAAGACCCCTTGCCAAAAAAAAAAAAAGTAGTTGCATAAATAAAAGTGAAAAAATTGCAGAAAACTAAATCTGACGGCGACAGCAGAAACTTGCAACACCCTTTAAAAATGACATTTTTCTAGTTTAATTGCAAATACATATTTAAGCTATTTTATGGTATCATTTATTGTATTAATTAGATATTTTAAAAATTTTACATATTTCCGAGTAATTGAATCAAATTTCAAAGAAACTTTAAGTTAATGTCCATGATCAAGCAATCAAAATAGTTAAGTAATTAAGAGGAGCAATGCGAATAAACATTGTTTATTTCAGCTCTAAGTACCTTCTAATTGCCATTGTTAATTTTCAAGCATATTTTATGTGGAGCTGATTTAAAAAACTGCAACTCAGACAATGAAGCGTAAAAAAACGGAAAAGGAAAAGGAAAAGAATATTAAGTGACTGCAGTGCAACCCTCCCTTCTCTTTTGTTGTTAGCCCACACTATGTTGCCCATGCCACAATATGTCCACTGCGGCACGCCATTGTCACGTCACTTGCCACATGGTGGCCATTGTCCACTTTGTTTGCGCGAACACAACGACCAGCAACAACAACAACAAATAAGATAATACGTAATCTGGCCACTTCGCTCTGCTCGCTTTTTACCTGGAAACATGTGGAGCAGATTTGTTCTTGGGAAGAGATATTATGTTATTATGGTGGCGACGGTAGATGTTATAAGAGTATTTGGTCTCATGCAACATCCGTGAATTCCTCCGTGTGATACGCTTAACCCTGTAGCATTTACTAGTCTGTGCCTGCTTCGGACCATATGTTTTGGGGGATAAAAAATGAATAAAAATTATTATAGAAAATCTCTTCAATTTTGTGAAAATAGAGTCACAAACAATACTTATAATCTTGTTGGGGACGGAACCGTCCAAAATATATAATTCTAAGAACCTTTTACTAGTTGGGGGCGGTTGTTCAACGGAATGTTTCAACCCAAGTCAATTCGATACTGATTTCCTCCTTTTAAGAGTGCTAATTTTGATAAAAGTACGCTAATTTTGAAGATGACTGATTTTATTAAAAAGATCCCGAAATTTCAATAGGTTACAAAAGGTATTGGTTTTGGTAAATAATAAGAAGATAAAATGTAATACAGAGAATATTACCAAACAAATTAAATGTGTAAATAAATGAAAATTTATTTATTAAATATCGACTAAATGAGTATTCAACACAAAAACAAAATTTCAAGCCAAAAATGGGAAATTAATTGCATTTAAAAATAAAAAAGAATCTTTAAAATTCATCAAATATATGGGACTAATTAATTGCAAATATTTTAAATTCAAAAATACATTAATAAACAGACCAAATATATTATTAAATATATTAAAATGATGAAATAATTTGTGTTATCAACTTCGACGAATCGAATTAATGGTAAATTTAATTTAATCAATAGAATACCTTTAGAAGCGGTCAAATTACACTTATAACTAGAAATTTAATTTATAGTTTTAAGAAATAATAAGAAGAAGAAGCAGTTATCTTAGTCTCATTTAGAACTGAATTCGATGTAAACAAATTGTACTTAAGTGTATACAATTTCACGTTTTCTACAATTATTCATAATAATTGTTTCTTTCAAATATATGTAAAACAAATATTTGTCTTGGACAAACATTTAATAAAATAATAATTTGTGACTGTTATATAACAAGATACATTCTTGTGACTTTGATTAGAATATCTTGATAACAATTTTTTTTTCCTTGATACGAAAACAGATCTTTTGATCGATTATTGCTTTGCAGCTTTAAAACATATAAGCCAGAATGGGTGGCTTTATAAGGCTAATTACTAAAGCCAAAAGACGGATATATGTTAAAAGTGAAAATATCCGGCACACAAAGTACTAAGAAATTCGGACAGATAATACTGAACAAGAATATATTTTTAATTAATGGAGTCATTAATTAGCAATTATATAGCCCACTACAAATTTAGAAAACAATGCTAGTTTTTGGTTTTGCGAATATTATATGTCGACTAATAATCTTTACGAAATAAAATGGAATTTATATGGAAAGTAAGACGAACTTTGATCAAATCAATCAATACTTTGAGGAATAAAATATAAATATATCAGGCTCGATTAAGTCTAGCTTATAGTAGCCATATAATTCAACTAAATCAAAGCAGTACTCGTGTTCAGAACACGTTTTAAGATTCATATAAGCTAAAACTACATCTATTTTATTACTGCAAGCAGCTGTTGGTCATCCATATAACCCAATTAAGCCTTAAGGATCAGCCGCAATAAATCCACTATATTTTGTGCGAAAAACCCCAAGGTGCAGATGTTGTGCAGCACTTTTAGGTGTGGCAGGTATGCTTGCAACCATTTAACTACCTGCATCACTCAGATATATAAAGTACGTGTATCGTGTTGAAGGAATAACAGTTGACGAGTGAACTTTGACCCATACACAACATCAGCTTCAGTCAAAATGAACAGCATTTACAGCGAGCAGCCAATTTCGAGCTTTGTGTTCAGCAGCGAGGGCAGCCAGCAGTCCTTTCACCATCAGTGGCAAGCTGGGGGACAGTTGCATGAGTGCAGCAGCTGCTACAGCAGCATAGATGCCGATGAGCCGCCCAGCCAGCACTGGCTGCGACATGCCGAGGACCAACGCCTCCAGCTCAGCAAACAGCAGCAAGCCGTGTTGCACATTATTGAGGCGCGTCAAATTGAGACCTTCTTCTTCTGTGACGAGAGTGCCCAGCATCAGTTGCAACACTTCTTGGCAGAGACTTGCGATCGAGCTGTGCCCGAGTTGCTGCGCCGAATGTTCTACAATGGCACACAGCGTGTCGAGTTTAATGTGGCGTGCTATGTGCACGTCCAGAATCAGGTGCTCATCTTCCAGAGCGGCACACTCTGCGTCCAGCATCACTACGACATTGAGGAATGCGTCAGCGTTGTCTACGAGCTGATAACCCAGCGCATTGCCAACTATTTGTCCAGCAGCCACGACGTCAGCCTGGAGGAATGCAGCATTACCCGCATGCGCATCCAGTTGAAGCGCAGATGCGATGACAATGAATCCTCTGAGTCCTCCTCAGCTCTACCGCTACAGCTGCGCCTGGATTCAATAGCCGGCCACAGCAGCAGCAGCAGCAGCAGCGAGACAGAGTTGGCCAGTTTGCGAGCAGCTTATGTAAAATATCAGCGGGAATGCAACGGATATTTTCCGTCCAATATGCGGGCTAATTTGTACGGCTTGCAACAGTGCCGCATCACCAAGGAGCTGTATGTGGTACCATATCACATTAGCGAGACCCTGCAGCAGCGACCCAACAAGAATTTCCTCATCTTGAACGATATAACGGGGCAGTTTCAGCGACTGCACGAGTTGCATGCCCCTTTGTCAGCGAATACCAGTAGCGGCGCCCGCTCGCGATCCTTGAAGTGCCGGCGGTGTCGAGTGGAATTCAAGAGCCGCAGCCGGTTGCACATCCATCAGGAGTTGCGTTGCGGCCAGGACTTCAGTGTGGACAGCATGCATCCGGACATTGTCGAGATCTATGAGCAGTGTCTGCCCATCTCGCGCTGTGCCTCGCAGTACGCCTGCTATGGCATTACAAGACCCAAAACAATTATGCGCAAGGGTCAATTTGTGCCCATCGAATGTGACTGGGGCAGGAAGAGCTCCGTTCAGGTGCAACATGGTCCCTGCGTGGTCATAAGCAATGCTCAATTTACTAGTCCCTCCAAATAGATATAGTAAATATTAGTGTACAATAAATATCATTTCATTTTAAGCTATCAATCTAAAAGAGCGAAATTGTAATATTAAACGAAATAATCTAATCAGAATTACAATAATAATTAATATTCTCTGAGAAAACAGTAAAACTATTAATAATATATATTATTTAGTACAATAAATCATTTTTATCCACTTAAAATTTCAATTTTATTTAATATAAGCACTTAACTCTAGTTTATATTGGCTAACAGTAATAGTAATAAAATCTGAGTATATTATCTGAAATCAAAACACGAGTATATGCTCCATCTAAAAGGGCGTTTATTCAAAAATAAAATTGTATCAGAATTAAAAGTGTATATAATAAAAGTACGTCATTTTTGTCTCTGAATAGGAATAATATCAGTGTCATCAGTATCAGAACCATATTTTGTTCAAAATAATAGACTAATCAGCATTACAAACTTTTTAATATAAACGCGAATTTATTGTCTCTGTTGGCTAATAAAAATACTACTAATAATATAATATATTAATTTGTTACACCCAAAAATAGTATAATTTAAAAAAGATAGTATCATTTAAAAATATTAATACTCTCACAATAAATATTTTATTTAAAATTCGTGACACTCTCTAAACAAAATGTAGAATGCACAAGTACAAAATTAAATATAATAATTGAAAATCTATAATGCAAAAATTATATATTTAAATTATAAATATTATTATATTTCAGAAGGTAAGTAAACATTTTTATCCAATTTAAAACTCTGTCTTTGAACTTTTCGATCGTTATAAATGCTCCAATTCTGCAACTATCAATTGTGGTTAACAACAACTAAATCGGAAGTTACAATAAAAACATGACAAGTGTTATTAAAATTTTGTTTTGGCTATTCCCATTCTTCTGTTGAGCTGCATGTCAGACATCTGTCAAACAATTATTTGCCGTGATAAACCTTAAGCTGTTAGATAATTTCAACAAATGTTTAATTCCTTAAATACCAGACAACAATTTAAGATAAAGTTTTTATAGTTAGACATTCTTAAATTTTAAACTAAAGCTTCAGTGCAAATTGTTGTTGAATTTTAAATTAAGTAATCAAGTAAATAACAGGGTATAACACTGTCGGAATGTAATAGTTTTTGTCCTAGAAAACTCCCCGACATCCACCTACCCTCAACCAACCCAACCGCAAACCACACACAACACAAACACATAGTTGAAATCGCCATTTATTGCGGTTTTCCTTTCTGCTGTCGAGAATAGTGGAAAAAAGCCAGAAATTAAAGAAAACTTGTTGGAGAAGTAAAAAAAATATATTTTCGAATGAAAATATGTTAAAGAGCAATTTGATTACTCATTCATTGGAGATTATTGTATGAGCAGCGTTGAATTGAGTAATTTTTTTTAACTGTCTGTTAAACAAACTGTTAATTTACAATCATTTTAATTTAACTTTTATGCTTTGCATATATACAAATTTGAAAATGCTAATTTTAAATGCACCCACTTAGCTTTTTCCTGAAAATCCAACAACCAGTTTAAGTTTCAAGGTTACAGGCTACTGAGGAAAATACATTAAATATATTGTGAACCGATAACGACGGCTCGGCGATAACCTAGACAGGCAACCAGTCAGGCCATTGTTTTAATGGTCATTTGCCATACCCAAAGATGTCAAGGACGCCAAGTGCAAACTATGAGAGACTATCAATTCAGTAAAAATCGAATAAAAAATTACAAACGTTTTGGACAGAAAATATTTTACAAATCGCTTTTTACTTTGTCCTTTTACCCTATGAATTCTAGCAAAGAGACTATGAATGCTTTTAAATATTTAATAGTGAGAAAATAAGAATTTGTTTTAAAGCTATATTTAATAGATAATGGCATATCACAGTTAATTTGATTTTTTTAATTATTTAATTTTAAGTTATTCTTAAATGTCGTAAACTATACCTAATACAGGATATTTGATAGAAATTCCTTTTCAACTTCTAAAATGTTCGAATTTATAAATCAATTTTTATTTTGCCCCCTTTTCCTGGGAAATGTGATAATACGATTTTGAAGGCGTTATTAAGTTTTATTAAAGTCGAAGTTTAATTCGAATTATTTTTAAATTATTAAGTATCAAACTTATTATGCACTTCTTCGAATCAAAGACTAATTTTAAGTAATTC
The DNA here is from genome assembly GCA_035042125.1 of Drosophila longiperda. Classification (NCBI taxonomy): domain Eukaryota; kingdom Metazoa; phylum Arthropoda; class Insecta; order Diptera; family Drosophilidae; genus Drosophila; species Drosophila longiperda. Next base: position 2,332,135 of record JAWNLV010000130.1, read on the forward strand.
TTAAATGTATTCCAATATCATAAAATACTGTTGTTCATAAACCAGCCCTCGTAATTTCTATGGATTTTTTGTTTATCCTTTTTGGTTAAAATTGCAAAAACAAATGAAATGTCAGCCTTCGTCAAAGTTGACGTCCTCTAAGCAATGTTAGGAAATCGTATGGAATTCACGCGCCGCTACTTTTACACTCATGTGCACCACGCGTTCCCAATGGAGACACTCTTGGTCAGGGGGTGACGGCGAAGTAATATACAGCATAATAATACATAATTCAAATATGACGCTGGACACATTAGTTCCACCGTTTTGAGCACTCGCACGCTGGCATCTGTGATAAATGGATGTCCAACAGGTTGACGCCGAGCAGTTTAAGTAGATTTCGTGCTCGGTGAGCAGTTCATAAGCATGTGTGACTGAATGTATGTCAAAAAATAAAAATAAATAAATAAAAAGAGCAGGCGATGAAGAAGCCAATAATGTGAACCATCAAAAGTATTAAATGCGCGTTTCACTCGAAATGCTGCGTCGACTGTTGTCGATGATTGATTGACGCCGTTGAATGACAAAGAGAATTTGCCACATGGGCCATAAAACATTTTGCACAAGCGCTCATCAAGTATCCACCATACAATAAATAAAAGAACAGTCCAAAAACATTTAACGATGACCGTTGAAGAAGCAAGTGGGTAGAGAGGGTGCTATCATGTGTGTGTGTGTGTGTGTGTGTTTGTGTATCATAAAAATGCAACGACCAGTCAAAGCACGAATCTCATTTAAATTGTAGCACACACACAAACATATATATGTATTATACATATATATATAAGAATGCATACATAAGAAGCAGACAAAAGACATAAAGCAAATGAAGCGCCGAACATAAAAGATAAAGAAGAAAAGAATAATGCGATGAGCTCGAAGAGAAATTCGAGTATATTTATATTTCTATTTCTATTCCATTCCCATTTGCCATTTGCTATTGTCGTAATTCAATGCTATTTAAAGGCAAGCCAAGTCGAAATCAAAATCAATTGTTACTCACTTACAAACACACACTTACATACACACACACGCTCTTACACACACCATAAATGAGAAACCATATAGTCTAAAAATCATATAATGTAATTTAGCGTCTGCTGGCTTTAATAGAAATATAAACATATATGAAAAGGGAACAAGTCAAGCTAAACATCAAAATAGTTATTAATAAATTTAGACACACTCAGAAAAAAACGTACTTAATTTCAATAAACAACACTAAAACATAAACAATAGAAAAATCGTTAGAAAAATTGTTTTCTAAAATGCAGAAAAAAGTATTGTAATTTACAGGCTCGCCTTTTATAATAAATTTTATCTGTCTTCTGACTTAGAAACCACGTCTTTATTTTTCAAATTAAATTTTATGGACTTATATACTATTTAAAAAACTTGTGTGTATGTGAAGTTGGAAATACTTATGTTAAAAAAAATAATAAAACTACGCACGGCATATTAGACACATTTTTTCAACATTTTGGAAAAATTAACTCTGATAATTACGCTGATAAAAACTCTTGACGGCGATTTATTAAAATGAAGTACGACTTTATTATAAGTGCATAACTAAAAAAAAAAAAAGCTAAGCAAACAAACCTGATCAAATCTGCAAAATTCGATTAAAACTTTTTGCCTCTCTTGTATTTATGAGATATGTTTATATTTACACGAATAAACTTTACTTATTGCTATTGATATTATTGAAGTTGTTGGAAATGTGCAATCTTCGCCAAAGTAAATAAATCCATCTCTTTTTGTTGCCTTGAAAGCAAATTGGCAATCATTTTCAACAAAATATAAAAACTGAGAATATTCAATACAATTGAAGCTATTCAAATTATTAAAAATGCTTTTATGAATCTGTATTGCTGTAAACCACCTAAAATGATACATTTGAATTTATATCAGTCGACAGATTATCTTAAAATGAATACATCTTTAAATCAACAAGCAACTAAAGCAAAATTTTAAATGAAATTAAAACACGTATTCAATGTGACCATCAATATAAGCCATCTTTAAGATGATCGACGTGGCAAAGGCAGACCATAGTTAATTCGTTTCAAATTTCATATCCATTATGTCATAGAATAGACATATGTAAATAAATTTAAACAAAATAAATATTTTTGCCATGACTTTTTTCAGATTAATACTTTTCCTCCTGTATACCGAATATCAAAAGGGCAAAGGGCAACGCACTTTAATCGCACATGAATATATTATGTGAAGAACATGAGTATGGAGTCCAGACATCTACTTAATATCAGGTGTTCAATCAAGTGGAAAATCAGAAGAACATAACTGAGTATGTCTGCTCTGCGTGAGCAGAGTCGGGTGTGGCACTGACCCAGTCGCATAAATAAATCCAGTCCGAAAGTGTGAATTTGCAATTTAATTGGTTGAATTGTCGCGCCAATATAAATCAGCACCGAGACATTTGATAATGGCGAAAAGATTAAGTAAAGCAAACAAATTGCTTAAGTAGCATATAAATAGCATATGGACATGAATAATGGAGCACAAACGGATAGCTATCAAGATGCAGGACTTCTCCTACAATCTGACTCACACACCCACAAATGAAGTCACAAATCGTTAAATAGTTTTGCCAGAAAAAAAAGTTTTGGAAACTCATAAATAAGTAAAAGTGAAAGTGCTCTCATTTCTAATGACCGACGGAGCTAATTTAACTTTGTTTTAGTTCAGTCTGGTCAATATTTATTGTATGTAGTCTGTGCGGACAGTAAGCAGACTGTTGAGAATCGCTTTGAAAACCTATCATAAGTGGGAATTTTCAACACATATTTGTTAAACATTGAATTCTAGAGATAAAGCTATATTATCATTTACACTTTATGTGTGTGTTAAACTTATGTATTTAATTAATGGATTTGGATGATGATTATTGAGACTTCTTCGATGAACATTTTTTTTAAAAAAAAAAAAATCTTTTCAAGTTCAGTTGTGTATTTTACACACTTTAACTTAATGTAACTGCAGCGGTTTCTCAGACTGAATAAAGCGAATCAAATTAAATATAACTAACCAGATTTGAAACGCATTTGTGTTTCGTCGACTTGATGCAAGTTCATTCAAAGTTTTAAGTCAGTTCAGTAAGAAGTGCTAAATATGAAGTGTCACTACGCAATTATAAGTTTTCTAATCTTGGTTTGCAAAAACAATGCACATTTTATAAAGGATTTTACAACAGAGTATTATAGCAGCTCTATTCAGGGCCTTCTAAAGCTTTTAGATGTGGAGGATGAGCTTGTAATAAATTTGACGGGTTATGCAGATGCCTTGCAGAAAAAGTTGGAGACAATACGAATGTAAGTTGAGGTCTTATACAGGATTTTTAAAATAGCATATATACCTTTTTCGCGGAGTGTTCCATTTCTGGAGGGATCCTAGATAAACACGTATAACAGGAAAATGGAATGTATAACCTGAAATTTAAAAACACAAAGTGACTTGGAATATGTTCTGATCATGGAAATATGTTTATTTGATCTAATTTTCGTCCAAATTATATATGTTTATAAAGTTTTATTAAAAATATAAAAGTTTGTTCGTTTCTAAACAGAAAAGAAATATTCACAGACAATTTTTTAAAATGGTAAAAAATATTTATTTAATGCTGAATAATACCACAAAAATAAAAAAAAAGTAAAGCTTAAATTAAAATTTAAAAAAAAAAAGATTTTTAAAGAATTTTGTTAAAAAATTTTGTTAAAAATTTTTTTTTAAAAAAATAATTTTAAAATCCAAATCAATTATTTCATTCAATTAATTGTTATAAATTTTAATATAAATAATACAAATAAGTATAAATACAATAGTCCAATTCATACATATCTCAGAAATTATAGTTGAATAAAACCCTCTTTGATAATACATTCAGTTATTTAAGGACACTTGATCGGGTTGCACATGCAACAGAGAAAGAAAAAGAAGAATACATCTCAAATCCGATGAGGTCATTTGGACTCATTCGACGCATGTGGCAAGATTGGCGTCAACTGGAGAGCTTTACAAAGGCGGAGGTGGGCAAAGGTATTTGCGATTTTTCACTAATTAGCGATTTTATTATCCCAGAATTAATTGTCAAGCAGAACCACTGGAAGCTTTGAAGAGGCATCTTGACAAAGTGCCCACTAACGAGGATATGGACGCATCGCTGCTGGGCATCAATCGCATCGAGCTGACATTCGACCTTAATCCCATGGACGTGGCAGAAGGACGCCTGCAGGACATTCAATTCAAGTGAGTGACTAAACACAGCTGCAGGACTCGGTTGATGCCAAACTTATATCCTGCAGCAATAAGTTCAACATACGCGACTGTTTGGCGATAGCCAATCACAAATATGAGATTGGTGACTATGCTCGAGCTGTACTCTGGTATCGCATTGCTTTTAAGCGCCAACCTGAAACCAATAACGAGCTCTTTGGCCAGCCACTTGACGACGCAGTGCGTCGAAATATGTTAAAATCTCACCTTTTACTAGGTAAGCAAAACTAAATTGATCTAAATGCATGTTATGAGTGTGTCAAATCGGATTTTAAATCGGAACCACATTTTTACCGATGGAAATTCCAAATTGCAAACAGAATCAACATATTATTTTAACTTAAATACCTTAAGAATGTATCTTTCTTCAAAAACAGAACGCACGGATGAGCATTTTTAAATTTTTTAATGCTTTCGCTAAATTAATAATCGGAAAATGGGTGATTTATTTTATTTTTTTTGTATTTTTTATTATAAAGAAAAACATTTCCGAAAAACATATTTTCTATTATAAAGAAAAACGTTTCTTTTATTAAGAAAAACATTTCTAACATTTCGTAAAAATCAAACGTTGCCGAACATTGTAAAAATAAATGTGGAAAATTACTGGAGTATTTTTAGCCTATTTTGCAATCGGAACCTAAATTCGGAACCTAATTCTGTTTCACCTGTTATCCATTTTCCAGTTATGCAAATGCTTCCAGCAACACTGAGTCAAGAAGTGACTCATGATAAAGTCAACAATGTCTTAAAAACACTCAGTTTAACTGATTTGGATAGATACGTGGAGGAACTGCTTGACCAAGATGATAAAAAATTATTTTTAGACCTGCAATCGATACAGCCAGATGCCACACCCGAATATTTAGGCTGTCGAGGATACTTTCCCAAGCGCCACAATCTCAGTTGTCGTTATAACTTTACAACAACTCCATTTCTACGACTGGCCCCACTTAAACTGGAGGAAGTCAGTCGTGATCCATATATAGTCATGTATCATAATGTGATCTTTGACAGCGAAATCGAGGAAATGAAGCGACTATCTACAGATATGGAAAACGGTTTCTCAGTTGCCTACAAGGTGAATCAAACCACGGTTTCCGATATTGCAGCACGTGTTAATTGGCTGGTTAGAAAGACACCGTTCATTCAGAGGATCAATCAACGCATTACGGATATAACCGGATTCGATATTCAAGATTTTCGCGCATTGCAAGTGGCAAACTTTGGCATTGGCGGTTACTTCAAGCCACATTACGATTATATATTTGGCGAGCGTGTGCGGCAAGAGGATGTTGGAGGGCTGGGAGATAGAATGGCTAGTTTAATATTCTATGTGAGTTTACAAAATATTTTGAATTCTACAAATACAATAGCACTTTGCAGTCTAGTGATGTGCCGCTAGGGGGCGCCACCGTGTTTCCCGACATTCAAGTTGCAGTTCCGCCCCAGAAAGGCAACAGTCTCTTTTGGTATAATATATTCGATGATGGCACACCGGATCCTCGATCTTTGCACTTGGTTTGCCCCGTAATTGTGGGTTCCAGATGGAGTAAGTCACATTAGGCACAATATCAATTAAATTAATAATTATATTTCAATTTTAGCACTCACCAAATGGCTCCACTCTGCGACTCAGATGTTTATTAAGCGTTGCACGAAGTCAATGAAATGAATAAAAATAAATTACTCAAATGCAACTTTTCCCATTTCTTTTTAGTTATTGTTACTTTTTATTCAAGATAAAAATAAACTTTTCCGCCATCGCGTTATTAATATACCAAAAACTGAAATGCATTTTAGTTATTGCTTTTTTACAATTGAATATTGCTATTTTTTATCATAAGGAGAAAGCTCAATTTAAATCGAAAATAGTTTTTCTTTTGTGCTCGCAGAAACTTTAACATAAAATAACAAGTATTTTAATTGAGTTTTTCATTTTCCATATATTGCATGGCGGTTTTTTCACAGAGTTCAATGAGAAAGTGAAAATCAAACTATTTTACAACATTATAGTTTCTTCAGGCGGAAAACAGGCTAAGGAAAATTTAAAAGTCTATGAGAAGGCAAAAACGGCTTTAACTACACCTGGGTTCAATCGATGGGCAGTTGCTATAAGCCCAGTTAACAACAGCTTTCAGCAAATATTAAAGCATCCATCCACGCAAAGCAAAAGAAATGAGTTGCGAAATGTCTGATTGGATTCGCAAAAAAATAAAACGAAATTGGCTCAAATTGCTGAAATATCTTAACAAGACGCAAGATGAAATTCATTTGCTGACCTTGACTGGCGGCTTGTTGCACGATGATCTAAAGGAATCTCAGGTGACCAAGGATTGTTTCAATTGCATGTCCAAAACATTTTTAGGTTTTAGCCGTGAGTATTTTCGTTGCATATAAAAAGCCAAAGATTTAAAGTACTCTGTCCAAAAACAAAAAAGTAGAAATTCATTCCAAGTCTGCACCAATAGCAAAGTCGTCTGCGTATGAAAATGATTTTAGATTTAATGTTTAATATACAGGACAGATCGAATATATATCATATATCTAATGTACTAACTATCGGTTAAAAGATTTAAGTGCTACAAAGCTGAATAGTAATTTGAGAGAAAATGTTCATTGATTGATTGACATTCATCTATATAAGGAATCGGTCGGAACTGTGATTTTGTATGCACAACTTGTTGTTTTTCAAGATATCTTTGTCTATTTATTTACCGCCAGATGGCGCCAGGATTTCCACGAAGTGAATCCAAAAGAAGAAACAGCAAACAATGCAAATACTGCAAAAAAGCTGGCTCCATTAAATTTATGACTTACACATATATAGAATTTCAAGAAAAATAGGCTATTAATGCTGATTTTGAATATATATATAAATATATTTTGAGGAAGGGCTTGGTTTAATTCCATTCGTTGCAAACTTCACTTCAAAATCACCTCTACTAACCCATATTATAATAGTTTGTACAATTTATATCCTTACTGTATATATATTTAAGTAATCGCTATGCTTATAAACAGATCAACGCCTACGAATGTGCAACAATGTAATTAGATTGCCGCCTGCCTGCCACTGCTCCACACCTTCTCATCCCATATTGTTGGACACAACAGTTTACAGCTCGTAAAAGAGTAGCTGGGCATAAACTATGTGCTATCTGTTATATGCTATCTGCTATCTGTTATATGCTATTTGCTATTTGCTATTTGCTATTTGGGTGTCTGCTATTTCTTAAGCTTATGTGCTTGCCCCAAATACCATTTAGCGGAAGTGCACACTTTAATAATGGAACGGGCGACGCCAAGTGGCACCCAAGTGCCGTAAGGATGCAGGAAGAGGAGTGGCAACAATGAAAGGCGCATTGACAATGGCCCGAGCACTTTAAGGACAACAACATTCATTTTTCAAGCGGCACACACACAGAGGGGGAATAGAGAGAGAGAGAGAGAGAGAGAGAGAGTGAGAATGGGTGAGAGTGGAAGGGCTACGGGGCAGCGGGGTTGCATCGAGCAGTTGAGGGCAACTGTTGCAACTGGCCATGGAACTTTTCATGAATATTTTAAGCAATTGCATAATTTACAAGAGCAGCAGCAGCGGCGACAATCAAGCGAAAAACAGCGACTTCAACTCGACTCGAGCCAAACTAATTGCCAAGATTATGCCACACTCAATGCACTGGTTGCCAGAGGGGCAGAGGATTGGGTGTGCGACTCCAAATAGCCGCACTAATTGGAATATTCTCAACAGCATTTGCCTGTGCCAAAGGACGGCTCTTTAATAGTGCTAATACTTGGTTAAGTTGTTGGCCAGCCACAAGCCCAAAAATACAACTTTAAAATGGGATGGGAGATGTTGCATTTGGTTGCCGGGCAACTTGTGAAATAAAATCATCATGAAAGCAAATTGTGCAACTCGCTCAAAAGTGCCCCGAGGCTGTTGTCAAGGGTAACAAGCTTTTGCAAAGGGAATGGAGAAAGGGGGCGGCAATTATAAGTGCAGATCTAGAGAAAAACAGGACTAAACAATTTACTTACTGACTGAATTACTTTTATCAAATATTTAAAACAGTTGCATGCCACTGCAAAATGTAATCATTGACAAACTAAACTAAACACATGCAAGAAGCACTTACTTTGCACTGGGACTTAATTTCATAGTTATTTTGTTGAAATAACATACAGACCATGCAAAATATTTATTACTCTTATTAAATATTTTAAATAGTTGTTTGCCTATTATAACACAACAAATTATAATTAAAATCATATTAATCATATTGACAATGCTAAACACATGCCAGAAATAATCACTATACTGATAATAAATAATAAAGAAATAAAATAAAATAATAAAACAAAATACAATGCTGACGACTGCTAAACTCTGGGTTACTTTGTTCAACATTTTAGAAAGGATTTATTCTAAAAACTATAGTATTTTATTTTATAGTGTTTTATTTAAAAATGGAAAATATTTTCAAAAAAATAAGAAAAGTTTTATATTTCTTACTAAAATTGTATGCGATTTTATTTCGAGTGTACTCACTAGGAATTACTTACTTAGTTAGTTGTAAGCAGAGGTAAATAAAAAGTTGGCCAAGCCAAATACACTCCAAGGCTTCAATTGCAGCTGTTAGTGGAAGCAGGGAGAAGGAGGGGATGGCCATTGAATAGCTGTGCAAGCTGTGTAGAGTCAAGTGAAACTTAGGCAAAAATAAATTCAAGCAATTGGCATCTAAAGCGTTCTCCAGTGAGATATATATATATATATATATATTTTTAGAAGAGATTGAGTTGTGCGAAGAAATGCTTGCAGAGTTTGAGAGAGTTTAACTCTCTGGGGTTGCATTGTGGGTCAATTTGAACTTGTAAATGATTGAATTGTTATCAGTGGCATGAATTTGTATGTTTGCCCATTTCAATGATGGCCGTCTATAAGATTAGCGAGAACCCATTCCAACAAAGTCCACAGCTCCTCTGATGTTTCAGCTTACAGTGCACTCTGTGCGGCAGCAGCATAAGCTGTTGCACAAATTGGAGACCACAGACACCTTTTCTTCTTTTCTCGCAACTGCAAAAAAAAAAAAGGAGGAATTTAAATCGCTGCAGCACTAAAAACACTTCTTTGCTTACTTGATGCGAAGTCACAGATGCCAACAGCCACATATGCCACATGCCGCACACTGCAAGCACAGAGTGCATTGTGTCAAGCTGCTACTTAGGCGCCTTGCCTTGGTTTTTTTTTTGCCAGCTTACGTGCAACTTCTTTGCAATCTGGCGACGACATTGAGGGCTTCATAAATGCCTGGGGCAGGGCAGAGGGAGATGCATGTGTGTCTATTATTGATTTAAGCCATGTTGCACAGTCGATGGAGTGACTCTTAGCTGCATAACACAGAGATTGTTGGCAGTTTTAACATTGTTATTTATGCTAAACTTAACAATACAAAAACGTGAATCTGTTCAGTATGCACATCTGATGTGTAATTAGCTGCATTATTTAAAGATTGTTGGCAAAGCACAGAGATTTGAGTTAAATACATCCGATACGTACTTAATTACATAACAATGGAAATCAGTTCAACTGATCATCTTCCATTTTATGAATCCAGGCTCATCTGGTATGATTTACAAACAATTTACAAATTGATATGCATCTGGTATGTATAAAATTCAATGGTAACCTAACTGGTATAAAGTGTTTGATACTTAAATTAAACGAGAACATTACAAAATGCAATTATTGAAATGTTGAACAAATGATATATAACTAAATGCATTTTGTTACAAAATGTGACTATTGATTATCGAAAATGCTATCTAGTTGTAGTTAATATATGCAAAACTTGAACATAACAACAAAAAATGTGACTATCAAAATCTGTTTAAATCGTCATCATCATCCGGCAAAATGGCATGTTCCACTTTGTTAATTTCTTCTAGACTCAATTGGGATAATTCGATGTCCGTCTTGGGCGCCAAGCAATAAGGACAACAGCCAAAGTCCATCAAAAAGGTAACCTAATAAAATGTTAATACAACTATTCAGTTAATCACAGTAAATCAATTAATCAACACTTACCATCGGATGCTTTTGGCAGACTTCACAGATGCGTCCACAGATGTAATGATTACAACGCCTGCATTCGAATGCCTTCTTGGGGCGATAACAGATGCATTCTGGCACCTCGTATTTATAGTCAGCGGGCAGCTCAAATTTTAGTTTGCCATTTACCAAGCTCTCATTATTGTTATTGTTCTGATCGACTTCTTCTTTTTCCTCTGCGCAGAACATGTGGCAAACAAGTTTTTACATATTTTATTTGTGGTTTATAATAATATTTATAGTTACCAAATATTTTTCTTTTTTTTTGTGCTTTGCAATACATGCTTCTTCCTGTCGTCAAATGAAATTCTCCGGAATCGAGCATAGCTCAAATTCAATGTGATATTGAAATGTAATGCCAAAAACATCTGATTTGTTTAATTTTAACAACTGCTCAGACACGCACGCATAAACATACTTACATTTGCGTTTGTATGCATATTGCCAGTATTTACAGTATTTTTAAAACGTAAACAGCCTCTTTTATGTGATATCGATTACCCTATGAAGATAAGGAAAATTGAATATTTGCAAAGCGTCATAACTTTGGCAATAGGGTTGACAGCATGCAATAATTATTATTATATTTTTTCATTTAACATAAAAAAAAAAATTGTCTTTTTATGTGCAGAACATTGCCATTCTGTGTAATTTATTTTACATGATTATTTATCAAAAAGCAAATATTAAAAGCTGTCATAGCTTATTGGCAAGAAGACTGCCTGGTAACTCTTCTATAAGTAACGGAGCTAAGCAGTTTTCTCAATTGCTGTATGAATAGGGGGACGCAGCATAGTCTGCAAATACTGTCATTAGGCTTGTCAACGTGCATTGAAAATTTTGATTTAGTTATTTAATATTAAAATAACATTATGTACTTGAGTATTAGCAATAGATTTATCCTTAATTTTTTTTTATTTTATTATTAAAAAGCAAGCGAAAATTTTAATTTGAACTGCTAATCGGCTCTCACCAACCCTAAAAGAATACAGGGAATATGCAGATGCAGCAAAATGTGCAAACATATACGCAAAGATGCTCATCGTCGGTTTTATTGGTTTCTCCTTTTTGTTTAGTTTTCAGTTTTGTATGCGTAAGAACAAAGTTGTTGTCGATATTTGTTATTGTATTTATTTTTGTGTGCGTGTAATTAATACACATTTGCGTGTGTAATTCTTTTTAACAGATTTTGTTTACAATTAATATTGATTGTGTCGTCAACGACATCATCTTCGATTTTATATAGAATCCGTCATTCGCAAATTTTTGCCAGCGGCTCCACAAAAAGCGCAACTGCGTGCATCCATCAAATAGGCAACCTGATAAATACAAATTTAGATAAGTCTAAATAATATTTTCTTACATAATTTTACCTCTGGATGCGCCGCGCAGCGTTCAGCAATGCGGCCCGTGAACGATTTAAGGCAACAAGCGCACAAAATCAAGCCCCGTTTTCGATTGCAGATGCATTTTTCCAAGCCAAGGCGATCGTCGCTCATCTTTTTGTTGACGGGCAATAGCTGTGTGTATATTCTCGATTTGTTTTTTTTTTTAACATCCATTTTGCAGTTATTCGCTTCAAATCCAATCGGTCGCCTTCTTTGTCTTGCTTCCAGCTGACAGTGCTGATGAAAAGCAATAATTTTGTCAGCTTATATTTCTTATGTAGTCGTAGAATTTGAATTTAGTGTGACCAGTTTATTTATTACTTTTTTATTATTATCCCGTATCCTAAGTGTGGTATCTTTTTCGTTATTAAGATGGAAAATCGCAGACAATAGTTTTTTTTAAATTGCTTTTAGTATTTACAAAAATTAGCAATTTTTATTCTCTCAATTTGTTTTTAGTTTATTTTATTTGCAGATGATTATAAATGTTATGTTATAGGTAAAATACATATATAAATATAATCCATAACACCAATTTAGTATTTTTTATTTATTGTGTACTTTAAATTTAACTTAACCAAGAGTATTTTTATATATTACAATTAAATGTATTTAAATTAAAGAGCAAAATTATTATAACACTTTTCTACATTATAAATTTGAATATAACGCCAAATTGGCAACATCGGTTTGTGTCTTTGCTAAGACCGCAAATATGCATTGAATTTAACAAAGACACAAACACGCAAGTACACTATGGATACATTAAATATTAAAAAAAAAAAATTCATATTATGTGCACAACATTGTCATTCTTTGTAATTTATTTTATATAATTATTTACCAACAAGCAAATATTAAAAGCTGTCATAACTTATTGGCAAGAAGACTGCCTGGCAACTCTTCTATAAGTAACTAAGCTAAGCAGTTTTCTCAATTGCTGTATGAATAGGGGGACGCAGCATAGTCTGCAAATACTGTCATTAGGCTTGTCAACGTGCATTGAAAATTTTGATTTAGTTATTTAATATTAAAATAACATTATGTACTTGAGTATTGGCAATAGATTTATCCTTAATTTTTTATTTATTTTTATTTTATTATTAAAAGGCAAGCGAAAATTTTAATTTGAACTGCTAATCGGCTCTCACCAGAATACAGGAAATATGCAGATGCAGCAAAATGTGCAAACATATACGCAAAGAAGATGCTCATCGTCGGTTTTATTTTTTTTCCACTTTTTGTTTAGTTTTCAGTTTTGTATGCGTAAGAACAAAATTGTTGTCGATATTTTTTATTGTATTTATTTTTGTGTGCGTGTAATTAATACACATTTGGGTGTGTAATTCTTTTAACAGATTTTGTGTACAATTAATATTGATTATGTCGTCAACGACATCATCTTCGATTTTATATAGAATCCGTCATTCGCAAATCTTTGACAGCGGCTCCACAAAAAGCGCAACTGCGCGCATCCATCAAATAGGCAACCTGATAAATACAAATTTAGATAAGTCTAAATAATATTTTCTTACATAATTTTACCTCTGGATACGCCGCGCAGCGTTCAGCAATGCAGCCCGTGAACGATTTAAGGCAACAAGCGCACAAAATCAAGCCCCAATTTCGATTGCAGATGCAGTTTTCCAAGCCAAGGCGATCGTCGCTCATCTTATTGTTGACGGGCAATCGCCTAGTGTATATTTTTTGTTTTTTTTTTTACATCCATTTTGCAATTATTCGCTTCAAATCCAATCGGTCGCCTTCTTTGTCTTGCTTCCAGCTGACAGTGCTGATTAAAAGCAATAAGTTTGTCAGCCTATATTTCTTATGTAGGTTATGAATCTGAATTTAGTGTGACCAGTTTGTTTATTACTTTTTATTATTACTTCGTATCCTTAGCGTGGTATCTTTTTCGTTATTAAGATGGAAAATCGCAGACAATAGTTTTTTTTAAATTGCTTTTAATATTTACGTTTGCAGATAAAAATATTATTATTACAAATTATTATCTCAAATTGTTTTTAGTTTATTTTCTTTGCACACGATTATGAATTTGCCAACTGTTAGAGGTAAAATACATATACAAATATAATTTATTGTGTATTTTAAATTTCGCTACTTAAAAAAATTCAATTATTTTAAATGGAAATTAAGCATTATTCGGCTTTAAGTAAATACCATTTGCAGGCGTGGCAGTCCTACCACTCTCTGAAATATTTTGATTCATGACAAGTTGAAAAACGTAATTTGGTTAAATAGAATAACGGTAACCTAACCAAGTGTATTTTAACAAATATATTACAAGTAAATATATTTAAAATAAAGAGTAAAATTAACATAATACTACATTCTACATTATAAATTTGAATATAACGGAATTTGGCATCATCGGTTTGTGTCTTTGCTAAGACCGCAAATATGCATTGAATTTATCAAAGACACAAATACGCAAGTCCACTATGGACATCTCTGTCTGACACGTGTTGCGTGCACTACCCAAAATACACCCAAACTGTTACAGTCACCAATGTGAAATATACAATATGGCGATCCACCTTCAACCGGCTCGTTGGTCTAGGGGTATGATTCTCGCTTCGGGTGCGAGAGGTCCCGGGTTCAATTCCCGGACGAGCCCAAGTGGTATAAACAAATTTTTTATATTTTTTTGTTGACTGTTCTCATTTTTTTGTGTGTGCGAAATTAATAAATATTAAAAAGAATTACTGCTGCCGCTTTTTCTTAAAAAAACAAATCGGAATAGCTGCTCATCGACGACGACGTCGATTTTATCAGTAAGTTTTACGGTTTTGTTTGTTTTTTCAGTGTTTCTGAGTAATAGCAAAATTGTTCATTTTTGTTTACGATTTTTTGTTGATGCTTCACGTTTTTTGTTGGCATTAATCTGGGTTTTTCTTGATTTTTTCATGATTTACATATATAAGCATTTTTTGTTGTTGTTTTTAGCATTCGTTTAGTTTTTAGCATAATGTGCTGGAAATACTTAGAACAATATGGTTTTTGTATTTTTTTAAGTTTAGATTTAAGATTTGTTGCAAGCCTTGTCTGCATTTCTAGGTGTGTGAGTGAGTGTGTGTGTCTGTGTGGGGGTGGAGGATGCCAGTCTCTGTTGATGCTACATTTTTGTCTCACCGTGACTCAAATCTCACTCGTATTCCAATATATTTTTATGATAGAATAATAAATAACTGCAAATAAAATATATTTAAATGTGATTTATTTCTATGGGTATTAGTGAAACTCACCCCTCGCTTTCGAGGACCTGGTTGAGCGATGCCATCGTTATTACATGATCATCACACTTGACCCACGTGTCCTTCTGGTGCCGCACAAATGCCGTATAGTGTCCCGTGTCAATCGTTCCCACATGATTGACGACCGCATACAAAGAGTAACGAAAGTCGCCGTAGGCATTTTTCTTCTCCGACATAAACGGGGTCATATCAAATTCGACTGGGAACTGAATGAAGGAGGAGATCTTTCGATCAATCAGGGCCGAGTGCTCGAACCGCTTTAGGTGGAAGGAGACGACGCTGGGCAGAGTGCGAAGGCTGAACTGTTTGGTCGACTCCTGGTACGACTTGCAGGTGGAACATTTGATTTTAGCCGCCGACCCGAGGTGCTCGGCGCGGGTGTATCGCTCGAGGCAGTCGATGAGGGTTTTGGGCGTGACGCCGCCGTGCGTCGTTGTCTCGCCGAGATCGAGTGAGATGTCCCAAAAGGGATCGAATGTGGTCGAGACGCCGTTGCACGCCTGGCACACCACATCGCTCTGCAGCATGCCCGTGAAGATTTGATCGATGATGCAGTTGCACTGGCCATAACAATGCGTCGCATTCGCACCCGATGAACTCGAACTGGAGTTGTTGCCGCCGGTGCCGGTGCCACTGCTGCCACTGTTGCTCTTGCTCTCGTGTTCCCGCTCCGACTTGGCCTTGACGCAATGGCGATGCAGCACGTCCAGCGTGGCAATGAAGAACTCGTGTGCATCCTGCTGCTCGTAGCCGGCCAAATGCTTCGCATGATTCCAAATTAAATGCAGTAAACGGTGCAGCGACAATGGCGAACGCGAGCCCGAATAAAACTCCTGCAAGAAAAAAATAGCATCGATTAAGTTGAGTGTTGCCACGCATGGCAACTGCGCATGTCCTCACCTGGAAGAGGCGCGACACCTCGCAGACGAGACACTTGTGGGTCAACTTGCTGCCACAGTCGTGACGATCCGACATGAAATAGTCGCTTAGCAGTGGAGTGTGCACTAGCGCCTAGAAAAATGCATACATTTAATTAATAATTGTATTTTTTTTTATTTATTTATCAATAAAATACTTGCTATTTTACTTATTAATACTATTATTTAAATAAGAATTGCATTTTTATTTATTTGTTTAATGTTGATTACTAAAAATATTACTGCAGTACTGTTAGAATTTAGAATTTAAAAAAGAAAAAATATTTATTTAGATATGATTTTAAAACGGAAATGGGATCAAATAAAAAGGAACTACAAAGACAATATTTATTCCTAGCATCACAAATAGACAAACAATGAAATAATAAAGTCTAAAACAGTACTTTTAAAAATGTTTACTTATATAAATGTAACTTTTTTAAAGCAGTGTTTTGTAAGCTGTCTAAACTCTTTTGTACATTTTGGAATATTTCAAAAGATTTGTTCTAAAATAAAAATGTTTTCATGCACCTAACATTAAGGCAAATTTTTATCTTGCTTTTTCAAATATTGTTACTTTTTTAAATAACTCAAATATATCATAGACAAAATTTTTAGCTTATGAATTAAGTAATGAATATACCCAATTAAACCGAAAAACATGCTTTAAAAATTTTGTAAAAAATCATTTATATTAAGGTTTATATCTGTGATTTTTTTTTTAATTTTATATTATTTTTTTAGGATTGTAAACATTATATTTTGTATTAAATATGTGTTTTCTATATTTAATATAAGTAAATGTTACAAAATATTTTAAAGAGTATTTAATACCCTGTATGATGGACAAATTAAATTATTAAATTTAAAACAAAGTAAAACAAAACAAAATTTTTTTGGTTATATATAAATATATATATATATGCAGAAATATATCTTATAGAATCTACAATTAAATATTATTAGAAAATGTAGTCTATTGCCTATTGTAATATAGAATCTTTTTTTTATAAATCAAAGATGACCGCTTAATATATACAATATAATACAGTTAATAATATTAAAAAAAAAAACAGAAATTCAGAAATTACACATGCGTAAACAATAAATAAATAACAAGAAAAAATATTTTTTTTGTCTGGTGTAATATGAATCTATTTACTATTATCTAGTGTAATCGATAGAATACTTTGTTTATAGAAACAAAAGACGAATAATAAAAAATAATTTGAACAATATCAGATCCACAAAATTAGGAAATTTGCTCACCTGGACAATGCAGTTCATGAAGCACGTGGCGCCCAGGTTGAGCAGACCGCGTAGTCCAATTGTCACATTAGGTCGCACGAGGCGCCTTCGAGCATTGGCCAGAAGGAGATTGGTCTCCTTGGGCGTGGGAATCCATGGCTGCCAGCCGAGACTCTTCTGCAGATCCTTGGCCTCCAACTTGCGATTGATTAGCGCATAGTCCCGACTCCGATTATCGTAGATGAAGTCCCGACAAGCGTAACAGTAAAGGGTTCCGTGGGAGAGTTCCAAGGCAACGTTGTGCTTCTTGCCACGCAGATGGCTGGTGATGTGTGCCCCACGACAGCCAAAGTAGATGCAGTGCAGACAGGCGTACAACTGGATGCCATAGCTGCCACACTCGAAGCAGTTGCAGTGAATTGCCTAATAACAATAATAATAATAAGAAAAATGGGAATAATTATTTAAATAATACAAATAATAATAATAATTTTAACAATCAAAGTAGTATTAATATTGATAATAATAATTACAACAATAATAATACTCATTTGTGCGCAAAATAATATTGATAACAATAATAATAATATTAACAATAATATTTATAATAATAACTGAAAAATTTATAAGCTGCCCACCTTTTTCTCGCGCGCATCTTTGTTGACGCAGGCAGCGAAGTAGGCGTCGATCACCCGAAATGTGTCATAACTGTGCTCCTTCACATAACTCTGATAATGTCGGCAGCCCGTTTCTGACATTACCTCTGCGTCGTTGTTGGCGTCGGCGTTGGCGTCGACGTGAAGGTCAGCAGCTAGCTTGTGCACAGTGTGCAAACAGACAGAGACGGATAGATGCTTGGCATTCAGCGGCGGCTCCTTTGTTAGCTGACCCCCGCCGCCACAGCCGCCGCCGACGCCCAGCCCAACACTAGCAACAGTTTCGCCGGCAGCTGCTTTTGTTGTTGTTGTTGTCGCTGATGACGCTGCTGCTGACGCCGCTGCTGCTGCTGCTCTTGTTGTTGGAAGTAGAATACGGCTTCCAGGCACAAAGTCAACCGCTACCCGGCACCGTTTATTGTTGTTGTTGGCTGTGCTGCTGGCGGCGGTGGTGGTGGTGGTGTTGCTGCTACTACTGCTGGCGCTGCCGCTGCCAGTGCTTAAAATGCTTGTGGTGCTATCAACACTGTTCTCTTTTGTTTTCGTTCGTTTTGCAGACTGAGGCTGAGGCACACTGTTTTTATCACACTTGCGCTGCTGTTTTCGCCGAATTTTGGCCACTTTTACGCTTAACACGAGCACGTATTGTGTAGCAACAAATAAAAATATTATATATTTATATAGGAACTTTGTTGTTGGAGCGCCGTAGATGAGTTTTCTGTTTTCTGTTTTCGGTGTTTTTTCTTTTTCAAAGACACTGATTTTGCACACACGCACGTACGCTAGCGCAACTCACACATGCACACACACAAGCAAATACAGGAACAGACGCAAACATACGAATACGAGTACAACTAGCAGAGCGAGCAGAGGCAGCGCACACAGCTGAAGTCGACTCGGGAATTGTTGATATTATATCGATACTTTCGATGCTCCTGTTTTTTTTTTGCATTTCCTTAAACGATATTTCGCTATATCGATACATCTCTATCGATACTACCAAAAATTTATTATAACAAAATAACGATAGTAACTCTACTTTTTTAATTTAAACTTGATGTTAAGTTTTATTTTTATTTGAACTTAATCTATTTTTACAATTCGTATTTATTGAATTAAAAAATAAATAAAGGTGAATGCGTTTTTTTCATATTTTATAGCACAGCTCTTGATGCAATGTGGCCAGTGTAAGTCTTGCAAGAAACACCAAAAAATACTGCATTACCCCAAATATATGCAGCCTTTGAATAATTCATTTGTTTACAAGACGCAAACAGAAAACAAGGCATGGAGAAGATTTGCCGCGTTTGTCGAGACGCCACAGTGAACCTGGTGGATATCTTCACACCGCCATCTCAGCAGAGCGGCTGCCCCAGTTTGGCGGAGATGATCAGCGAGTGCACAAGCTGTGAAGTCAATCGGAATGATCCGCTGCCCCAGCAAATGTGCTCGGCTTGCGCTGGCGATGTGGAAAACTGTTTTCGATTTAAGCAGAAATGCGAACAGAGCCATTTGTACTTTTGGCAGCAGCTGTGCGCCAAGGAAGTGCTAGAAACAGCCGATTGGCAGCTGGACACACTGGCAAAGAATGTCACCATAGGGGAAAAAGAGGAACGTCCACTGGAAGAAGAGTTCCAAGCAAAGCTGGAAACTCAATCGAATGTATCGCAATCATCTTGGAATCATCAGGACTCGATGCCAGCCTTCCAGCAGCTGAACAAATATAACAGTTTCATTGAGTGTGACGTTCAGTTCGAAACAAACAGCGAACTTGAGAGAAGCTCAGATTCCAAGCCACATTTCTGCTCCATTTGCGGCAAGGAATTTACCAGCCTCAAAAAACTAAGCATCCATGAGCGTTTCCATGCCCGGAAACGCGAGCACAAATGTCCCCAGTGCTCGAAGGCATTCCTCAATCCCGGGAATCTTGCGGATCATCTGCGGGCCCACACAGGCGAGCGTCCCTACAAATGCCCCCATTGCGTGAAGGCCTTCACTCAGCGAGGTCGCCTCAACGAACACATTCGCACTCATACCGGCGAGCGGCCTTTTAAATGCCATGATTGCCCCCGATCTTTTGCTAGCGCTGGCAATCTGACGGTCCACAAGCGCATCCACACTGGGGAGCGTCCGCACAAATGTAATCTTTGCCATGCTGCATATGCCCAGCCAGGAGCTCTGCAGCGACACATTCGCTCCCATGCTGGCGATCGGCCATTTAAATGCGTCATATGTGGCATGTCCTTCTCGAGGAGCTCCTACCTCAAGCGGCACATGCACAGACACACAGCAGATCCTGCTGCCTGCGATATGCCCCCCATCAAAATGGAGGAAACCGTTTGAGGACATATTAACGAAAAGGCTGAGATCAATTGATTGATTGACAAGCAAGCAAAAAAGACGAAAAGATATTAATACGTTTGACTGATTTATTTATACGATTTGAAAAATCGTAAATTAAATAGGAATTATTATTATTTATGTATATTAGGGATCGTCTTTAAATTTTTTTTGAATTCTAAAATAAAATAATCAAATAGAAAATATTCATTATTGATTACATTTGTATTATTATTAGAACCATCAACAACACATTAAAACGGAGGAAGACATTTAATGGTGTGATTGACTGATTGACAAGACAAAACTAAGACGAATAGTTAATAAGATTGAATGATTTATTTATATGATTTGTTAAATTTTTGATAAAATAGTAATTATTTTTATTAATATTTTATATAGATGTTCTCTTTTATTCTTTGAATTTGTTGTTATAAAATAATTAAATATAAAATATTTATTTATTATTGCACTTGAATTATTATTATATCCAAATGTAGGAAGACATTTTTACTTTAATACTTTATTAATTGAACATCTAAACAAAGAAACAAGTTATTAAGAGTTTTTAATTATTCATTTATACGATTTGTTGTATTTTAAATGAGTTAGTAAATATTATTAATATATAATAAGAATAAATAATAAAAAATTTACTCATATTTAGTTGGGATGGTCTGTTTAATTTTTTGGAATTATGAAGACTTAAGCAGATTATCACATTAAACCGAAAGGTAAGTACTAAAATAGATGTGATTTATTTATGTTGCTTTGCATCATTGCTAAAATCTTTTGTCATTTCGCAGAATCCTCATTTGGCAACTCCTTGGACACTTTTATATTGCATAGATCGGTTCAGGTCTAATTTAGCTTTTTCTTCAAGTAAGCAATAGCCTCACTGGTCTATAAGAGGGAGAAGAAAAAAGAGGTAATTATTTTCGTGACTGAATATGAAATGTCCTTGCAAAGGTGTTTTGGATAGGAATGCAATACACAGAATTAATATATATATATATATATATAAGGATGGAGTACGTTATATATATAAATATAAGTATGTGATTTAGTTGTCTGTTATTAGAATATTTGTTAAAGGGAAAATACTGTCGGTCTTGTCAAAAGTGTTTTTGCAGGTCAAAAGGAAATCGGCTTATATTGTATAAACTTTTTAGTTGTTTAAATGGGAGAAATTTATAACATTGTAATTTACTATAGTGTAGTTTAAGTTTTTATTTATAGACTTTTTCTTTATTTGAACTCTGCCCTTTTTAATTAAGTTATGTTTTGGGCAAATTTTATAAATGTTTTGGAATTATCTTTATAGTTATTATAATTGTGGAGCTGGCGAAAATAAAAAACAAAATTAATTTAATTAAGTAAAATAAAATGAAGTAAGATCTGTTGAGCTTGTGTGAAAAACAAATTAAATAGATCGAAAGGATTACGCAAAAGGAAATAAACTAGTCGCTGGAGGTTAAACTAAACGAGCCTTACTAACAAAAAATAGCAAGGTTAAAGTTCACAAAATAAAATGTGATAAATAGAAAAGTATTTTTTGGATGGACTGTACCTGAACAATACAAGAAAAAAACCTTGCATGGGAATTTTTTCTATTATTGCAATCAAAATAATATAAGAATTCCGCAACTAGAAATTTACTTTGTCTAGTTAGAAGAAGTTTTTTTTTTTAAATAATCTGCTTTACAAGAAGACAGTTGGAATGTTCTATCGGAAAGAGAGTTTTCTGTTTCTATTTCAAGCAATATCTGCAAGGGAATACGCAAAAAATAGACCATAGAGTAGAGCACATACAGTCTTAAACCAAGCTGTTGCCGGTCGGAAAACCATCCGGGACAAGATCTTCATCTCGGAGCGGGGAGCAATTCCGTGCATGTGCAAATGCTTCACGGAGATGAAGGGCGGAAAGTGGAAGCCGAAGAGGGCATCTGTTGTGCAAATCCCTTTCGATACAAAGAAGCTCTTCAGGCCATCCTCCATAGCTAGGACTGTCAAATACATAAGTTAAGATAAGATAAGAATGGAACACAGACTGATATCTAAAATCTACGAACTCATTTTCTCGTGCGATTCATTGAGGACCTTTAGACTGTCGTAATGTTTCTTTGTCACAATTAGATAATGGTGCTCTGATGCCGGTTTTATGTCTTTGAATATTGTGAATTCATTGGTGTCTAGTTCCAGTACTGTATTTGTTTTGCCATTGGCAATATCACAAAACAAGCAATTTTGATCGGCCATCGTCGATGTATAAATAACAAATAACTAGAATCAGCTGAGAGGTAATCAGCCGTGCCGATATTATTTCTGCAAAACTATCGGTATTGAATCGAAGTGTTGGCGCTATTTTCAAACAAGCATATCGTTTGTCCTATTTGCAGAATATTTGTGTTACCTTCTTAGAGTTAGCGCAAATCAAACTCGTTGTATAAAATAAGAGTAAATCTTACATCGATACGTTTTAATCTAATTTTTATAAAGTTAAAGTCATGTCGGCAAACAGTCACGTTTGTCCTACGTTAATATTGAAATAGGGCGCATTGTTTTTATACGAACCAGTTTACTGTGTTTTCTTTCTTAAAATTATTATATTGCTTGGAAATATTAACTGGCTAAACAGCACAGACTCAGTAAAACACAAAGTTAGTTTAGAATCTACTAAGTAAATGCCTGAGGAACTTTCTTCCCTAATAGACCTTTACAACGCACAAGGCACCTATTTTGGTTGATTGCTCTCTCTTATAAACTCTAGTTCTAAGCTTTACTTCAAGGAGAAGATATTCCTCTCTTTCGTTATCATTTCGTGTAAATAATAATGGACCGGTTTTATAATAATTTTTTAAAGTGAGTAATATTTATTTTACAAATCAAGTAATATTATTCTATTCAGGGAAACCCAAACGAAATCCAAAAAAAAAAAAGAGTTTTAATCGGTAAGTAAAGTCCACACGCTATAAACTATAAATAGAATGGAATGGAAAATCAGATTTATTTCTAAATTTTATAATATTTATGTTTATAAAAATTATTTCGTTATTTTAGATTAACAATGGACTAATTATAATTTATTTTACATAACTGTATATTTGAGGATAACTTTAGGGCTTGACATGAATTAAGAAATGGTAATTAGGAATAATGATAGAAAAACTTTTATTGATTCAAGTAAAAAGATTTTAGTTTGCACATTTTCCTGCTTTACTTTTCATAGTAGTGTTGAATGCTTTTGTGTCGCTCAACTGATCGCGGCGACACCCTGTATATGTGAACAGTTTATATTTGGACCACTACAATTGGTCATCTGCAAACTTTGCAACAGCTGAGCGAGCGGTGGAGCTGCTGCAGCTATAACTTCGACGTTACTCTTTTATTCTCCACTTGCAACTGCTCTCTGCGCTAGCTCACTCTCTCTCTTTCTGCGTTTTGGGCTGCTTTTTTTTAAGCCGCTTAAGCAGGCGCTGCGCTGCTTTTGCGCTGAGTCTGGTTTTTTTTTTTTGTTTTTGCTCTTTGTGTTTGCTTGCGCGCTCGCCTGGCCTGGCCGTTTGCTTTGGTTGCTTCTGTCCGTTCACAGTCTGAGTTTGGTACGTAGCGCGTTCGCAACGCGCGCGTTATTTATTTGTTCCGTTCGCGCTGTCTTCGGAGAGTTTCTTCTACGCGTAACATTTGCTGCGTACTTTTTTGCTTCTAATTATCCGCATTAAATGAGTAAATTTAACGGGCAAAACTACAACCAAGCAAAATACATATAAATAATTGAGTGATTAAGCATATGTAAGAAAAATCAAGTTATATTGGCGAGAAGCTGAGTGAGCAACATAAAATCAGTCAGATTAGATAAACTATAATACGACTACAAAATATAAAATAACAAAAATGTAAAAATAAATATATATTTCAAAAACAAAAAAATTTCAAGAATAAAAAAAATAAAATTGTTAGAAAATCAAAAAGAAGCATAGTGCAATTAAATTTAATAATGCAATTCAGGATAGCTGGACAAAAAAAAATCCTATTGCTGATCGTTCATTTAAAATAGTAACAAAAAGTATCGCTATAGTTCACTCGCCAGCAGACTTCCATATTAGCTTAAAAAAAAAACCGCTGCAGCCGCAATCCAATTGGCATTCGTTTGGCTAACTAAAAATTGCCGACTTCCTGCGACTTGCAGTTGGCGTCGTGTGTCTGTCTGTCTGTCTGTCTGGCGGCACAGGCGCCGAGTCATTAGCTCCTCGTCATGCCCACTCAAAGTACCGCTATGCGCCGGCTAGCCGAAGTCTTCCCTTTCCCCCCCTCTCTCTCTATCTATCTCTATATGTCTGTGTCTCTCTGTACTAGACGACAATGTATTTTAGCCACAGATGCACACACACACACACACATGCGGATATCTTGGATCCCGGCTGCTGCAAAGGCCCCTTCACTTTTTTTTTTTTGCCTTTTTCGCTTGTTGATAAAGTTGGCGCTGCAAGTGCATTTCGCAGTTTGCATTCCGCTGCCCGAAAGTCTTATTCGAGTTTTGCATCTTAACTGTAAATTGAGGCATGCCAGCCTGTTTCGTCTCCCTCTTTCTCTCGCTCTCTCTCTCTTGCGCCCTCTCTTTTGCCTTTCTTTTGTCGTCAAGTTCAATGCGCGTTGACAATTTTCCATTTCAAAATAGTCTTTGAATTTTGAAGTTGTTGTTTTTGTTGTCGCTCTTATTGCGTACTTTCACACACATACACACACACACACGCACACACTTGCAGCAAACGTTTCCATTGTATTTGGGCAACTATGCGTGTATTTTAATTAATTTTAAATCGATCGGCAATATCCAAATCCAATACGTAGATCACCCCTGTCATTCAACCCGGAACTGCGTTCCGAGCCAAAAAAAAACACACTGGGAGAATGCTAAAGATTCATCTCGACTTGTCGCTTGGCTAAAATCATCGATTTGCAAACTGCAATCTTTTTTGTGAAAGCGCAAGTTGTTTGTGTTTTTTGTTTGTAATTTGTACACTTTTACTATACTCGCATATATACATATAGCCATGGATAGATAACTATGCGCATAGATACATAGATGCGCAGATACACAGATACTTTCGTAAGCATCTTTTCACAATTTGTCGTCGATTTGGCCGAGCTTAAGCCGCTTAATTGAAAGTCTTGACTTATGACTCGAGCGTTTAGTGTGTTAGTGTTAGTGTTGTAGTGTGTGTTTGTGTGTGAAAAGTCGCATGGAAAATGCATTTTCCAGCATAGAGAGTTGCATGTTGCAAGTACTTGTGTTGGAAATCAAAGTGAAATTTAATATGCACTTTTGATCGCTTGATAAGTATAAATTGATAATTTTGTTGAATGAAGCGAATTAATTAAATTGCATATTTATAGATTAAATCTCTCAATGAATATTTTTAGATTTTTCTATATTTAAAATATGTGTTAATATAAAAAAAAAAAAACAAAAAACAACGCAAAAACAATAATTAAATATTAAAAATCTCGCGCGCATTTTTAAGCGCAAGTAAACAAGGCTTAACAAAATAACAAACAACAAATCAAAACAATAAACAAGAAAATTAATAATTAAATGCTGAATTCGCATCAATTTTATGCTTATCACTATATTTTTATTGTGAATGTGAAAGTGGTGAAAAATCACAGCTGCATTTTCAACTAGAAGACACGCTTGCCGCAGAAGCACAAGAGGAGAGATAGGAGAGAGGCAGACGGAGAGCAACGAAAAATAAAGGTGAAGCTAAACATACAACGCACGCACACACACACACACACACACACACACACACACTCGCATACAACATTTAATAATAAATACGCACCAATAATTAACAAGTCATATGAAAGCTTCGAGTTTTTCTCTCTCTGTTTATTATTATTTACCTTTCAGATCAACGGGTTGGCAATTTCATCTATGAATACATTTTTATAACCTGAATCCATTGAGAATGTGTACAAACGGGTAGAATGATGGGTATGTCACCCCATCAGTAATATATACACATTCTTGATCGGCATCTGCCTTTTTAGTCCCTTTGTAGAGATTATAAGACTAACAAAAATCTTATAGACTAACAAAAATCTTTTTCATTTTATTTTATCGATAACTTTTAATGCTTCCTGCATATCGATATAAATAACAATTAATTCTAATCTGGTATGCCATATAAATATTTATATGTTTAAGACGTGTTTAACTTCTGATATGTAGTCAAGCATTATTTTATATATCTTATTTTATTCCGTTCAGCTATAATCATACCGATAGATTATATATATATATATATATATATATATATATATATCTAGAATGTCAAATTGCAGGGTATATTCAAGTCGCGTATTTTCAATAATGTCTGTTTTCTGACAGCATCAAGGCACTATTCAGTCTGAGCTCATCTTGTCGTTTAGGCGTTTAGGACCAGAACAAATATAAAAACTTGTTCAAGTCAAATCAATGAGCAAAATGACTCATTCCGACCGTTTTGTTATTGTTTCGTTAACGTTGTTTTTTAGCGTTTATTATTAAGCTTTGCATAATTTTTTGTGCATTTTTGGCCAACTCCAAAGACGTTTTCAAGTTTACGACACGTTTTGCTGACACTTATCAAATAAAATGAAAGCAACTTTGTGGTTTTGAATACTTGTTTCAATGCTGTTGTAATAGGTCACCTGTATATATTTTAATATTATATATATTATTTTGTTTGGGGTATTGTAACCTGATTCATTGAATTTCTGACATTCTCTACAGTACGTAAAGTGTTTTGTCTGTTAATTTTACCATAAGGCAGAACATTCTGCACATTCGTAAAATATTTATATTATATATTATTACGACTGTCAAAAATTTGGCTCGATTATTATGAGATTTTCTGCGCTGATTTATCCAATTTCAATTTTTTTGAAAAGTATGACATTCAATTTCACAAACAATTAAATTTAAGGAAAGGTTTGCGTTCATTTTAAAATACATTTATAATTAATATTATTTGCCATAATTTATAAAATTTATAGCAAATTAAAAACGTTAAATATTTTAATTCATTGTTTTAGAAATTAACAAATTAGCTGTTTTATTGAAAGCAAGCTGCCATTATACCACTCACATGGCAAATAAAAAGTGTTAATGGAATCGCAATTTGTTGTGAATGAGAATGTATAAGATGTGGGGCATGTTAGTTCAATTAAATCAAAAATTTAATATTTTAATATTAATTTAAAATATAAGATTGGCATTTAGAAGAGGGTATGTGCATGTCGAGCAATCTTGAAATGTTTGCTTTACTTTTCACACGGTTGCACATCTTTTTACACTTCGTCAGCGCTCAATGTCAAGGTTGCTCGTTTGTCGTATTTTTGATATTTGTTTATAAATATATATACATATATATATATATTTTATATATGTGTGTACTTAAACTGTCCCGTCTCTGCGAGTAGGCCCGGCAAATTGGCTAAATGGCTAACTGGCTTATTATCGCAGCTCAACACTTCTCATGTGGAACGCCCCGGCGAATGTTGTTTTGGCATTTTGTAATTGCTCAATTTTTGGTTAAGTGTTTCGCGTCAATTAATTGGAGCTCACGCTTTAATGTCAATCTTAAGCAGATCAAGATAATTGCGATTGCAATAGTTGGCTGTCATTTAAATGTAAGCTCAGACATAATTTTATCGTGTTTGCTGAAAATTGAATTGGTGAAATTGAGCTGCTCTTCTGACTTACTCTCAGTAATAGCTCTGTGGATAATTAACGAATACGAAGACAAGAATTCATCTAAGTCTAATATGACTCACAGTAATTTTTCTTAAAATCTTAATTATCTTTCAGAATTATTGGGACAAAGCTGTTATTAACTATTGATAATTGTGTCATCTTTCGACGAAAATGGATCCATCAACTCTTTCGTTGCCATTATAATTTTATTAATTATGAACTCATTAGGCCAGCAGCTCAACTTTTTTTTTTTGGCCCTCAGCTATGGTCGATACCGTTTTAAAATGTTCTTAAGCTTTGCAGCTGGTTTCTGCGTTAACCGTTAAAAAATTTCACCTAGAGCGCAAAAGCGAGCCAAACTCGTCTCTCGACTTCTGGAAACTATCATAAATTTGACTTTTAATGCCAGAGAAACATTTTATGCGTTTTTTATGTGTGAAAATCAAGCAGCAGAAGAGAGCGCAACAAAAAAGCAAAAAGACCATAGAAATAAAAGAATAACTTTCCAACATTTGTCGCACATTTAATACCCTTACTCTGATCTTCTATATTATGCATTTAGTGCAAATCTATCTATCTATTTGGTACTCAGAACAAGCCTTCAATAAAAGTGGTTAATTTTTAGATTGGTTGTTATTTTTATATCTTAATCAATAAAAGGGATAGTTAAAGTGCTCATCTTTTATAATTATACCACCTGCTTACTTATAAAGCTTATTTAAAATGTTTATGGCTATTTCGGTTTCAGATGAGTATAAATTTTGACGGTAAAATAGGGCATACCTTCATTTAGATTATTCATTCATTCCAATAATAGCTATTTAATGTATTACAAATTATATCAAAATCAATAGAATTAAATTGTCAAGCATAATGAATTTTATAATAAAATATAAAGAAAGAGGGAATCCGGTTTTGTCTTTTATAAAGAAGATCTGTCCTTTAATTTGAGTTAGCCGGAAAAGTAAGTAAACAGTCTCTGTACGTAAACTTGTCATTTTCTTTTTCAAAATTGCCGGCGTCCAATAAGGCAGATTCGTTCTCAAATGACAACAAAGCAAGCCTTTGCCGTCTTTGACCAACAAATAATTTTCCGCTCCAGGCACAGCTGCTTTTCTCCTGTTGGCCATTGAAGCAAGTTGTGAACCACAAAATTTAACATCTAATAAAGATTAAAAATATTTTTTGGAAGCACATTTTATCAACGATCTGAGTGCTGACATCGGCGATGGTACATAAGACATATTGCTTAATATATACCTTAACATATACCTAAAATCACAAGATTGTCAATTAATTTGCTTTACCCAAAGAATGTTGAACTGTTTATTATTGATTTATAAATAGGATAGACATATCTCTGAGATCCGTTTGTTCACAAAAACGAAACTGTTGCTGCTGATCAAGAACAAATATACATTATGGGTCAGAAATTTTGTTTTGTTTTTTTATTGCGTGTCGAAAATAACATTAAAAATTGCAGATACCTCAATTTCATAAAAGTATTTGTTGGCCTGTTTCTGGTCTAAATCTCGTTTTATTGCAATCGACTTATCGATAAATTAGACAGTAAGCTGATTTCCAAATAACTAAAAAATTAAACACAGCCACTCGTTTTGTAGTTCGTCGTTCCTAAAGTCTAGAAATATGCCCTGCACCAGCTAATACCAAATTTATATAATATATTAAGCAAGATTAATTTATAGGCATTGCAGATGTCATAACATAATAACGATGCCGGAAAGAAGAGTATAAAAAGAAGACATTACATTGAGTTAGACATTGAGGAAAGAGTGTAAATAAGCAGGAAAACGGGCAACAAAAGCATTAAGTTAATATAATATGTACGTAATTATAATCGGCCCCTGGGCCCACCACATATTGTATTGTATTGTACTGCCATTGTGGCCAAGTGCGGGGAGCGGGCAGTTAGTACGGGTAACTCGGATCATGACTTAGAGAAATGCGTTGCGCTGCCAACGCAGATGACAGCCAGTAAATAATAGCCAGCGGGGTGATGAAAGAAACCCATCTACCCAGACTACTGAACAACAAGTGTGGACCGTCATCATCAGACTATCAGTCACCGGCCACAGTCACAGAAGGAAAACCAAACTGAGAAAACTGAGGTCACTGAACTTGGCCTACCTTAGTCCAACTACAAAAACAATGCCTCAGATTGATGATGTTCTCTTTTTTACCATTTGACACAAATTTTGCTAAAGCAACTACAAAATTAGCACTTATAGTTTTGCGTTGTTTGTGTTTTTAATTGAGTTGTTGTATTTTGAAAAGTGTAAGCAAATAAAGGTAAAAAATCGCTTCTACAAAGGCCCATTCAGCACATTGAGCTTAAGTTATGTATATGTAAAAATCTTTACATCAGTTGCAGTTGTGGTTACTTTAAATATAATTTATAATATTTACATTTAAAAATAATGTACTGGTTATTTCTATTTAAAATATGTAACAATATAATAATTCTCTTTATATTTTATATTTAAATTTGTGCTCGAATATAAATATTTGCAATATTTCATAACAATTTTTTCATATTATTTAAATGTTCTAATGCTAAACTTTGACTAAACTGGCTAATTAACATGTAGCAATTTTCAGTAAATATTATGTAAATTTTAGAGCATTGCATTGGTTATTTTGTCGAAAGATTAACAATACTTAGCACAGTTCGTAGGCCGTGTTTTGTAATCACTGAAAGCACTTCTTATGCGATTGCCTTAGAAGTGGTATGCAAAATCAAAAAAAAAAAAAAGCACCCCATTGATTTGGGCCTGAGGCAAACTCGTTGCAATCGGCTAAAAGCGGCGTTAATAACGCAAAACAGTTGCGTTTTAACATATGCCGTACTTTGTGGCATAGAGACCAGCAAAGCTGGCTGTCTATCTGGCTAGCTGGCTGTGCAATCATTTTAAACGGCAACTGCAACTTCAGTCGGCAAACGGCAATAGCAATAGCAACAACAACAACAACAACAACAACAACAACACACACACAAGGCGACCGCCTGTTGGCTGCTTGTCTAACTATTTTAACCCAGTTTTGTGTTATGGCCACATTCTTGTAGGAGCGCAAACCATAAACAAGTTTCAGTCAAGCAAAAAACAAAAAAAAAAAGACTACTAAATGCTGGCAAGTAAGAAGTGAAAAACGAGCCAGCAACAATTTGTGTGCAAATTGAAATTGCAGCTAATGAAAAGGCCAATTGCAAGTGCGCAACAAGCGAAAACCCAAAAAAAAAAAATATATATATATATATATATATATATTTATGAAATAAAATAGTGAAAATAATCTACTCGGGAGAACTCGACTAGAAAGTACCCTGAACCCATGTTCAAACCAACAATTTTACTATTTATTTAATGTGGACTAAAAACATATATATTTATGTAAAAAAAATTAAATTGTAAATTTAAAGTGCATAAAAAGATTAAAAATACAAATTAAAATAAAAAGAATTATTTAATATGCAATATAAACATAAAGATAATAACATTTTAAATTAAATTATGTAAAACAAAAAGTAATCACTTACAAATTTTAAGTAAAAAAACAATAATAAAATAAAGAATTACAAGGGTATTAACAAAATGGATATATATCTTTAGATGGATCGAGTCGGCTTTGATTGCTAATCATGGATATTAAATGATCATCCTAGCATCCTAACATACTTTTCCAATAAAAAAATTGCTTAAAAAAGATGTGATTTAACCATTTTTAATATTGCAATAATATCTACATTTATAACTGCACCTGCATTAAATAATGCCATACTTGTTAAGAATAAATCACATTCTACTTCCAAAAATATATTTCTAAATCGGGTATGTCTTTCTAAAAACAAGCGTTTTTTACTACAATTTTCTAAATTTCATTAAGATTTTTGCTAATAGATAAGGGTTTGACTTTTAACTATTTAAAAGAAATAAATAAATAAAAAATTACAAATGGGCTTTCAAATTGTAAAAATAGAAATTATGTGCAAAAGCCAGAATCTTTTTCTGAGTTTCATGTTGATTTTCAATTTAGGTGGATGTTTTAAGGGCTAATTTTTGCCTGAGTGTTTCTGAAGTGCAGGTCGGCCCTTTGTCGGCCGTTTAGGCCTAGTTCAATAATGTAAGCACGGTCATTCAATGTGCTTGAATACAGGCCAATAGGGATTTACGGTTAGGCCTGCGACCGTTTCTACTTTAAGTATCTGCGGAAATGCGGTGTCCGATAATGAGAGCGCCGCCCGATTAATGCTCCCCTCCATTGACCGTATTGGTGGCCACCTGCATGAATGGACACTTTGAGTGGGTCAGCGGCAGACAATAGGTATGGGAAATGGGAATGGGAACAACACAATCAGCCACAGTCCAAAGCTCTGGCAACAAACAGTTATGCCGGCAATAATCATCACCTGTGCTGCTCTCGTGCTCAGTTGCAGCTAATTTGGCCTGTGGAATTGCGATTGTGGACTGGAGCAGTGTGCTCTAACTGAATCATTGTGGACAATGACGAGCTAAACGCGACTGCTAACTGTACTCAAATTATGGTTTTATTTTATTTGCATGGTCACTTGGGTGACCAAACATAATGGAGCATCACTAAATATGATTTATTCGGAATGGAAAAGATATTGCGGAATAAATAGTAATAAACATTTAATAAACTCGTAATAGAATGTAAATTCACTTTGCTGTAGAAAAAAAAATCTCTATGCCTAATCAAAGTAGTTAAATAAATCAAAGTATGAAGAAAGTAAGCTAAAAGAAAGGCAGTGGCATAAATACCTATAAATACCCTCACAGAATGGATTCCAACTGATCACGAGCAACTTTGATTATTTATTTAATAGATTATAAAAACTTAATTATATTTATATAAAGTGGCATAATTCACAAGCCGAAATTTGATTTTAGTTAGCAAATTAAGATATGGTCTGATAAACTAAAATCTCTTTTAAATTATAGATTTACAATTTCAACTAAAAATAAGAATCTGGAATATAAAAAAAAAACAATTTAAAACTAATTAAGTGATAAAAATATGAAAATCAAAATTAAATTAAATGAATATGTGAAATCTCCTTCTTCTTATTACTTTTAACGAGTAGGCTTCAAAATTGTTCATCGACTTAATTTATATGGTTTTCTGTCTCTGGCCATGAGCAAAAAAAAAATAGAGAATAGTTATAATAAATATATTATACTTGTTATATATTTGTCTGACCACTTGGACCAGTTTATTTCAAGTTAAATTTATGTAGTTAACATTTGTAGTTAAATAATTAAGCAACGCAGCTTTTGCAGGTTTCTTTAATTATTTATGGCCCATATTCAACTCATCTTAATTTGAGCATAAATTGGAACAAAAATTGTTGGCCAAAAACGTCCACTTCTCCTGACTGTGGTTGTTTTTATTTTTTATTGAGTTGGGCAAAAAATCAGAAGTGAAGCCCTACAAAAGCCAAACTCAAGACTGGTATTGGGTATGGTCAGTAACTCCGTGCTTGTCTGTACCCGTAATCGTATATCGCATATCGTCAGTAGTGGTAATAGTAATAATGTGCAATACGGGTGTCTACTTGGTATGCCCGGTGCGAGAGACGACGCTCAATTTCAATTGGTTTGGTGGCTTATTAATTACCTCACCGCACAATTGCGTGTGGTGCATACAAAGCACCAGCAGACGTCGAACCGGGCCACATAGAACCCACAAAAGGCGCTCGACGGACGGGTAATACGAGATCTGCTGCTGCTGCTGCTGCTGTTGCTGCCCCGTAAATGGAGCGGCGTCGATGTCAATGCGCTTCGGAGCCAGTCCAAAGCCAAAAGCGCTAAACAGTTACATTTTCTACACTCTGCACCGGTGGCATTAGGTGGCATATTGGTCTTGTCTTGCCATCTGTCTGTGCCCGCATTAGACAAAGAAAATATATATAATGGTCAGATAGTAACATATGCTAGTAAGAGATAGTAGGAGCTGGTAACATCTTTAAAAAATGATCATGTATACTCCATCTGCAAGAATTTGGTAACAGAAGATTTCTTGACTACGTCTACCTTGACTATATCAGATGGTATCAGAGTATTGTGCAGTCGGCAACGTTCTCACTTCTCTTTCTTTTTTTTACTGTTTTCATTTGTTACTGTTTCCCTTCATTTACAGTTGCTTTCTGTGCAGTTTTGCCCAACGTAAGTAAATGAAGAGTTTAGGTAAAAAAAAAATGAGAGTGATTTGAGTTGTTTTTGTTGTTTCTCATTTGACAAACTAGTTTTTGTCTTATTACATTTTTGTTGTTGTTGCTGTTGTTGTCTGTTTTGTCGTTTTGCATATTTTTCTTCAAGTGTCATTCGCTGTTATTGCTTTTGTGCTGTTGCTGTTGCTGTTGCTGTTTACTTTCAAATGTCAAACGGAGTTGAAGGTGGCCCAGTCTGCATATATAGACAAAGATATTTATATATGATTTATTTATTGAGTCATGTTTTTTGCTTTTTTTTTTATTTCTTTGTCTTTGTACCGACGCCAAACAAACGATTTCAGAGCCGAACTTCACTTGGGTATTTTATGGACTTAAGTTATACATGTATTTGTGTAGGTATAGATTTTTAAAGGTGTTAAAAATAATTATGCTCTGACAAAGTAGAAATATTAGTTATTTATACATGAAAGCGCAATTTTATATTAAAAACTGACCTATATAGCATCAAATATATCTCTTGATTCTTAATTAATTCTTTAATTAAATGTGCAATATAAACATTTCTCTAAGAAATGTAGTAAATATATATTTAATTGCTCAGCACAACAAATTTGCCTATCTTTGTTTTATTTACTCTTTCACTTTTTTTTTCGAAAATATTTGATTATATTCATAGATATATCAATTTCAATATATGTGTCTATAATATAAAAAACTAGGTATCTGAACATTTACTAGTAATACTTTAATCAATCGGAAAACATTGATTCAATAAAATAAAATAATTTTAATATTTGCAAAGTCACTTTACAAATACCATTTACCATTTAGTAACCACTTTTAATTCAAGTTAATATATTTAATTGTTTTAATAAACGCATGCGTGAATAGCATGAGATGGTTCGCATTTAACAAATCGGCGCTCACAATTTAATTAAATGCAATGCACGATGTGCAAAAGCTATTAACAAATGGCAAACAACTCCATAAACAATTTCGTGTCATAAACAAAATTCGTGCCATACTCAAAATAGCTGCTGAAAATGCCAGTCGAAGTGAAACTTAATGAAGCCTGAGAAAGTTGCAAGTTGCCAGTGGTTTTCCTCATCAGCAGCTCATGAGCGATGGCTGCTGAGCCCAGTTGAGCGCACAGCACAGCTCAAGTGACAATCATAATTTTAAAAAAGACAAAATAACAAAAAAATAACAGTAAATAATTTGCAAGCAGCAAACAAAAGCAACGCGATAATTGCTAACAAATTTGTCTGACAGCGCATGCCACACATGCATGCAACAATAATAATAATCAGAGGCTTTCTGTAGGCCTCTAAGTGACGACCTTAATATGAGTGCGTCCCATCTTCCAAGCTTCCCGTCCATCCAATTTTAAAGGCATTGAGGCATCGATGCACTCGTTGCAACGTCCACTTGCTCTTGGGCTGTTGCATCTCTGTGCAATGACCCAGTTTAATGCAAGTGGAACACACACACACACACACACATACACACAGACCTGCAGCAAGGTGGCCGGCCATAAATAGCCAGGCGCTGATTTCTAGACAAGACCAGACTTTAGCCCGCCACTCAATGAAGAAGTCTCAGGTTACGAGTACCAGTTTTTTGCTTCACTCCTTCTCAATGGGCAGCGTCAGCGCTCAAGTTTGTTGCCTAAGTCTTTCGTTCTGAAAGAGAAACGCCAACCGCAAACCTTCTCAAGAGCAAGACTCTCTCAGAGAAAAAAAAAACAAAAAAAAAATAACAAAAATGAGAAACAAGTTTTTCGTTTGTCGGCTGGCATTTTGCTTTTGCGGTCTGCCTTTGTTTTTTGGGATGCTGCAGAACTTTCTTCCATTGATTCTAGCGGAACGCATATAAATAACAAATTAAGACTTTCTTTCTGCAAAACAGCCAACTCCCTACGGACCATCATTCCGCCCCTCTCTCCCTCTCTCTCTTTCTCAGTTCTTCTGCCCAACTGTCCAATTGTTTGTTTGTGGTTTTGTGTCATCATCTATTGAATTGTTGCTTATTTGTTTAGAGGCAGCCAGCTCTCAGTTCGCCTCTAACCCAAATAGACGCGACGCTCTTTCACCTGGCCACCGGACACCTAACTTCTTCTTCTTGTTATTCTTCTTGTTCTTCTTCTTGTTCTTCTTCAGTTTCTTGTTCTGTGCACCTTGTGTCATTTGTTGTGTTGTGGGTTGGGCTTTCTGGTGTCTGAGCCCTGGCTGTGTTGGCACAACAGGCCAAGAGATTAGCATTGAGAGACGGGGCTTCCATCTGCTTGGGGTTTATCTGTGTCTTCATTTGTTTGACCCAATTACATTCTGTATGCTGCTGCGTTCTTTTTACTTTCTATTTTCACTTAACGATCTCCAGAATTTTGATAGCCGGCTTGTTATCATTTCAATTTTGTTTGCTTCGCTTTTGGGTTGATTTACTTTCATTTGCCAGACAGCTGGGAAAAATCTGTTTGTTAGCCTTTTATGATTGTTTCCGATTTGGTGTCTGAGTATTTCATTCTTTGATTTTGATTTGCTGGGCGTTGCCTGGAGGGCGCTTCCGATTCGAGTTAGAGAGCTTTTGCTATCTTATATGGAACACGTTTGAGTTGTGATTTTTGTTTTTTTTTTTTTTAAATTATATAAAGAGAAAGGTACAAACTGTATTTGGACTAATGAGGGATTTAAATACCATAAAGTTTTTTATACTTTGATTATTACCATTTGGTCATATATTTTCCACTTATTAATTATAAACCAAGTTTTATTATTTGTATATAATTATTTATTTATTTATTATTTTTCGTTTCAGGTGAGTCCTACTTTGATTATATTAAAATTGATTGCAAATTAAATTATAAGTAAGTACAAGTTAATTTTAACTTCAGTCAGTTTTCCTATTATTTTTACTGTTCATCACTCAATTATAAGTTATTGCTGTGGTAAACTTTATTCCCATTGATTACCATTTGTGTGGTTAACTCGTCTGCTGATAAATGTAGACTTCAATTGCTTAATGATCGCTTCACATGTGTAGACCTTTCCAACTTATCATATATGGGGCTCCACCTTTTGTTAAATACTAGTTTCGGACATTTTGAGGTCAGCGTTTGGTGAGTAGTCGATATGATTAAAGACCCTTATGACCATTATTGCCAATAAACTAATAAATCTTACGGAACAATAAAATATATATATTTTTTTTTACGAGTGCTTGTAAAATCTTTTAGAATAGAAAGCAGCCGAAGACAATTAACATAATTTTTTGATATTAACCGATCTGAGCCACTTGGGGCTGTCAACGTTTCTAGGGATCTGAGTCGGCACTTTTATGTATCTCTGTTCGTTAGCATATTGCCACGAGTTAATTGACAAATGAGTTCAACATTTTATGCATCGCTATTTGGGTCAAGTGGTATCAGAGGGCTGCTAAATGGACCCAAATATTATATGCAAAATACGCCAAAAATTGAGCATTTCTAGATACAAATTTGATTTGGCATACTAACGGCTATAATGAACTTAAACGGCTTATTTATATGTACATTAAAATTCATACATTTGGCCTATAAAAACCGTTAAAGGGGCAACTCTGCGGACAGTTATCTTTTAGCCCTCGCTTAGCGCGGTTCTCGCGATGAAATTCGAATCCAGCTCTTTGTTCTTTTCCCCTCTGCTCCTCATTGGCAGTTTATCTATTTGTGTTGCCAACTATGCTTATAAGCCACCATTTCGTGGCTATCAGTATATCAAGCCCACAAATGAGGCCACACCAGCGCCGGGCAGCATTCAATCGGATTACATTGAAGATCTAATCGAGGGGCATAAGCAGCAGATTCTGTCAAATGTTCTGGGTGGCAGTTCCTCATCTCTCATCTCCTCTTCTTCCGCCTCCGAAACCGAGTCGTCGCCGTTGACAGCCGCCCTGTCGCCATTTGAGATCGGCGATGCGAAAGCCTTCCGCGTCAATCGATGCGCCAGCTGCAGTGAGTATCAGTTAAGATCTGGCAGTTCCCGCCAAGGCATAAACTATTTTCCAGTTTAACACAAAAAATATGCAAAAACTTATCAGAATATGCACACTTGTAAAGATGAGGTTTATAATA
The DNA here is from genome assembly GCA_035042125.1 of Drosophila longiperda. Classification (NCBI taxonomy): domain Eukaryota; kingdom Metazoa; phylum Arthropoda; class Insecta; order Diptera; family Drosophilidae; genus Drosophila; species Drosophila longiperda. The sequence continues at coordinate 2,370,460 of JAWNLV010000130.1, forward strand.
CGATTTGACAAAGAAAGCGAGCAAAATTAATAAGCCATATTTCAAGTCTAAATCGATTGTCATTTGCAGCAACTTTTGCTCATAATTCTTATAATTCACATAATGCATTTAATGAAAAATTGTCACTTAAATTAATTTTATTTATTTCAACAATTCGTATTTGTTTTGCTCTCGATTTTGTGTGTTTTATTTTGGTAAGAACTGCTTTAGACTGAAGCGTTTCTTACACGAAGTAATTCCAGTTGTTTTTTATAGACAACTTTTAAAAACTGTGAAATTGATTGCATAAACCAAATGCAGATAAATATCAGATTTAGATGTTATATATTCAACAGATAATGCTGATCAAACGCAAATCAATTAAAATATTTTACCACTAATCCCAGAAAGAATTGCTTCGTGTAAGGGGAATCTGCTTCAGTCAATTGTCTTGTTGCTTGTTGGTAGCTAAATTCAGAGTGCACTTGCAACCTTGCAGCTTGTGGTGTGCCCAATGCCATTCGCATTGTGGGCGGCACTCAGGTGCGGACCAATAAATATCCATGGATAGCACAAATGCTCCGCGCTTCGCAGCTCTTCTGTGGCGGCACTTTGATCAATGATCGCTATGTTTTGACTGCCGCACACTGTGTCCATGAGATGGACATGTCGACGGTGTCTGTGCGTCTGCTGCAGCTGGATCGCAGCTCCTCGCATCTGGGCGTAACCAGAGCTGTGGCCTTTGCGCATCCACATGCTGGCTACGATCCGGTGAGACTGGTGCATGACATTGCGCTGCTGCACTTGGATCAGCCCGTGCCGCTGCTGCAGATGATGAGGCCCGTGTGCCTGCCCAGCAGTCAGCTACAACAGTTCGACCATCAGCTAGCCATTGTGGCCGGCTGGGGTCTGAGCCACGAGGGCGGCTCCACTTCCAGTGTGCTGCAGGAGACCACAGTGCCCATTATCACCAATGCCCAGTGCAGAGCCACCTCGTACAAGAGCATGATTGTGGACACGATGCTGTGTGCGGGCTATGTGCAAACGGGCGGACGGGATGCCTGCCAGGTGGGTGCCTGCTGCAATTTGTAGCTCATCTCTCTCCCTCCCTCTTCTTCTCCCCCTCTCTCTCACACACACGCTCTCATGTTTGTAGGGTGACAGCGGTGGTCCGCTTATTGTGCCGGATCGCATCTTCCGTCTCGCTGGAGTCGTCTCCTTTGGCTACGGCTGCGCCAAGCCGAATGCTCCCGGCGTCTATACCAGAGTCAGCAGATACTTGGACTGGATTGCGGCCAACACACGAGACGCCTGCTACTGCAATAAATAATTTATTGATTGAAGTTTGCAATTTTAATTGGGGCTTCTAAGCGTAGGCAATAAATTTATGCAATAAGTTTTTACTAGTCAAGTTGCCTTCATTTTTTGTAGAGTTGATCCTAAATATGATCCCCGAAGACAATCTCCTATTAAATGACTGCCTAATGAGTTATCACTCGAATTAATAGTTCTTATAAAAAGCACATTTTTGCTCCCAAGATATTTAAATTGAACTTTACAGTTACGAGTGTAATTTATATATTTGCCAGATGATGAATACTCATTTTCGTAGTTATAAAAACAAACGATTGTAACCATTTTACCGGTTTTCTAAAATTTTAAAATAATTATTTAAGTTGTGTTTGCAGAATTTGTTTATATCTTCCATGTGAGAAATATCGCTCTTCCCTCTGTTTTTTTTTTGTCTATTGAAACAAATATTTGTTGTAACTAGAAAGAATTCAGAGTCAATAAATATTTATTATAATTATCTTGCTAGGTTCAAGGCTCGTATGTTGAATATATATTATCTTGGTATGTAGTGCACCCGAAAAAATGGCTATCGATTGTAAAAAAATCATTATATTTATGGAAAGTAACTCATTTTTTTATGCAGGGAGTATTTTTCTAAATTGGATGTCTGTATATGTCGAAATATCAGTGTTTTCCTTCGTTTTATTTAAGGATACATTTTTTTAAATTTTAGAGAAATATGGATATTTTTTTTATTGGTTCACAGAATCTAACATTGACTTTTGTCTTTTATCTAATTACGAAATTTACATTAAAATATTCTGCATTTTATAAATTTTATAATATCAAAAAAGTTGTTTCCATATATTTACAAATATTTCACAAAAACAAAAAATTTTTTTGTAGCTTTAAAGGTGATATAAATATTGGGTTTGTAAGCAAGGAATGTAAAAAAATAATGCTATATATATATATATATATATTTTATTTATTAATTTATCGGCAATGCTTATGTCTAGAATCGTAGTCTCAACTCAATGACTTATGTGAGAATACTTCTCATTTTAAGCATATAAGAAAATTGCGAAGAGAATTGATTTGATAAATCATCATTTCAACAGCGAGACGTATTTGCCAAATGTGAATTTTCTCTTGTGAACACCCCCAAATGTTGGCTCAAAATAATTTCATGAAGCAACAATTTTTTGTTTTGCGCAAGTATTTGCTGAAACAGGTTATTGTTTTGGGTTCGACAAGTCAAAGAGGCAAAAAACATTACTGGCCTTTCACTTTTTTGCACATGTGCTGAGAAATCAATAAATACGAAAGGAGAAAAAGACGACAAAACATTTCGACTCAGGCAGAGCCAAGACCAGCCACGTATCCGTCACGGTTTCCATGTTTGGGGATGAGACACAGGCACTGGGCAAATCGAAGCCAAGGACGTGGCCGCCATTGGGAATCGCTGACACATTGTTATCACTTGTCAATGCAGGTTTAACCCACCTCTGCAACCCCCCCTGGCTACCAGTTGACAAAGGTTTATCTATATCCCTATGCAGCGGCAGTGGCAGCAGCAGCATTGCCGCGATTTAATGGATTTTCAAGTTATTTCTGGTATTTTGTTGTAGTTGCCGCAAACAGCTCCGCACAATTTGCGAATGTGGCTCGCAACTGCAACAACAACTGCGACGCACAAAACAAAGATATCTCAGAAACTCGTTTCTTGCCTGGGGCCCAAAGAAAATGCCGCATAATTGCCGCCGTCGAGACGCGACTCTGCAGTGCGCTGTACGGAGGTAGGGGAGGGGGTAGGGTAGATGTGGATGTTGCCCGGAGGGGGAATGTTGGCCAAATCGACAATGCTGTCAATGCTGCTGCCGCTTTAGCATTTGATTTTATTTTTAACTAGACTGCAACCGATGCCCGGCATTGGCAGGGGCAGTGTAAAAACCAACAAAGCCACAAGCGAATTTTGTACTATAATTAACAATTTTATCTATTGCACATAATTATGAGTTTTGTTATTAATTAGCAAGTTAACAAAATATTTATTAAATATAACTATTTTTTTTTTTATCTATTAAATGAACTTTATTGAGCAATCTTTTATTTCTGTTGAAACATTCTCAGATATTCACAAACGACCTTCAATTTAAGCAAATCTTTTCCATTTCCGCTTTTGGGTGATATAATTTACGCGCAATTTTTGCAGATATTATCTTAAAAAAAGATGGCTGGAACTGATTGAGATGAGACAACAATAGACTCTAATGCCAAGGCTGAAGCCTGTTGAAGTTTCGAAATAAGATACTTTTGAATTGAACCTTTTTTTAAAGACCTTTTTATACCCATTTAAAATTTATAAAAAGTGTATAATAAGCAGAAGGAAGCACATTAGATATATATATTCTCGTTTATCCTACGTAGAGCAACTTTGCTTTATTTTATCGATAACTACCTCCGTTTCCTGATTATCAGTACATATCGATTTCCGATAAAGGCTAATTTCACAAAGGACAGAAATAATACAGAATACAAATATGCATATTATAAATCAACTCCCCAACTTCTTCGGCTAAGAAACACCCAAGTTATGGTCAAAAATATATTTTTATATTGATCTCATTTCTCTAAGCAGACACAAGCTATAAAAAATAAGTTAGCCTGCTCAATTTTTATCTGTAAATTTGCCGATAAAACTAGAGCTCATTTATCACCTTGGTTCAGTGTCGAGCTAACTCGACTACAGCATTCCTACTTGTTACATCAAATGTATTAAAATATTTATTTTGAAAATAAATAATAAATGCAAGTGAAGTTTACTTTACATCATTTCTATATTTTCAACTTCACTTCATGTCTCTTAATATTTAATGGCAAATAACTTTACGTATGACTTTTACAACTTATTTATATGAATTATTTTTTAAAAGCAATTTCAAGCACGCCAAGAGAGACGGGATGGGAAGGTAAAAGAAACAGATAAACAAGCGTCGCATTAGCTATTTATGGTTTCCTTGGAGGCGTCTCCTCTTCTCGTTGAGTGCAACTGCGGAACGGAAGCAAGCCTTATAATAACTCAAATCAGCTGAACTTTGAACTAGACATCCTTTTCTTGTTTCCTTCTGTGCTGCGCCCACTTTAGTGGTTCAATGGAATTGAGTACAGATTGCAACTCCCGCTGGACATTTACGCATTCCACAATCTGTTCCATGCAACGTTCCCACTTACGGCTCGCGTGCCGCAAGCTGCACGGCACCATGGCGCCAAAGATGTGTGTTAGCGGCCGTAGATAGCCCCGAGCTGGTTCCACATCGAAACGCAGCAGCTTCAGGGAGCTGCCCCATGTCATGCCCTGTTCCAGCAGCCGGCACAGCGCTTTGTAGGGTCAGCAGGAACTGGGCAACCGAGCTTCGGCTGCAACACGCTGAGTTCCCTGCTGAAGGCGGGTTCTGGCCAGTTAAAGTTGTCTGCGTTTTCAGTGCCACTTGTTGAGTTATTCGATCCTCAATCAGCTGCAGCATCTGCAGGTGCAGCACATCCATCAAACAGCCAGTCTCCTCAGCATCTGCTGTGTTCGAATCCTTTGCCTATTTATCAAGAGCTATGCTTACTCCATTGATTTGTTCCAACTTGTTAACCAAATAGTCGATCTTCACTTCTATCGTTTCCATTGTACCTTCTCTGCCGATCTCCTCTTCACTCAGACTATTCACTATGCTCCTCCCCTTTGCTTGGAATAATCTTACTTAGAATTATTGATTATAATCTCGACGCATTTCGAATAACACAATTATTATTAATATATTTTATTTTATTATACATATATATATATATATATATATATATAAAATTGTATATATATATGCCCACGCGGCTAGTTTCCTATATTAAACATTCGCATTTCTTCGTGATTAGCGTTCTTTAAAAATTTTATGATTTTATATTGATGTTGTAAAATTATATGTTAAATTATATGCAAAAGGTAGCATATATAATAAATATATATATATATAAATATATGAGATTCCCTTGTACCGGCCAAATCTAATCTCATCCACTCGCTTTTGTCACAGATTTTAAGATTAACAGAGTAATTGAATTAAGACATCAAATCGACTAAAAATGGACTTAATTAATAAATAATTAATTATATTTATTCATGAAATTGGAGCCCTGCGTGTCATTATATATGTACATGGGCATATTCTGAGTCGTATATATCCACACTATGATAAATACAGTTTAAGCTGATTGATCGCTTTTATTAGTGAATTTCGTTGTCGAGAAGATTTGACAGTGGCTTTAAATCTTTATTTATGGCATCGATCGTTAATTACTTTTTTGTCAGAAGAAGCAATTGGATTCAACATTAATATAAACAAACAATTGTCGTTAATTATAAGACTAAGCGTTGGCTTCCAGCCTAAATAAATATTGGAAATAAACAAAATAAAGTGCAAATAACTTTTTGTTAAAAAAAAACACTGACTGTGTGAGAAATCTGATTGATTGGGTCAATTCTCTCTAAGCGTGTTCTTCTTATGCTGGATTAGGATTGAAATCTTTATTGAATGTGTTCGATAATATCAGCAAAATTGCTGTCCGTTGTACAAAGACTCTAACGATCGGCTTTTTCGGCCCCTCTATGAAGAAAGAGAACAAATACATAAAGTTTTTAATGTATCTCCTGGGAGTCAATTTCAGTTTATTCACTCTGACTTGTTATTAATTGTAAAAGTGTTCTTATTTGCCAAACGTCTTTCTTCGTGAACAGCACTTGAATACTGCATTTTTGTTAAACATAATTTTTAAAAATAGCAAACAAATATTTAAATATATTGACAGCAGCCTGAAACTGTAAGTTAACTTTAAAACTGCAGCAAATACTTTTTCAATTAGTATCAAAACGAATTAATTGTAGATTTCACAGTGTGCAGCAAAACCGACTAACACCTTCATGCCACAACATGCTGCCAATTATTGGTGGCATTGGATAACGATAATAAATGAACTTAAAGCAACATTTTTGTCCCAAAATATACGGAATTAAACTGGTTCTTTTGTGTTTGGGCTTAGTTGACCCTCATCTGTGGCAGATTTGTTGCTTTTGGTTTCATCTCATGCAGCTTTTTTTCTTTTTTCTTTATTGTTTTTTTTTTTTTTTTGTAGAAGGCGTCTTTGTGCCACGCTTCGTTTGGCATTTTAGCATATTTCTCACATAAATCGCCAGCGAATCGGGTAGAGAAATTTTCACGCCTCGCTGCCCAATGGCCGAGTCTCTTGCTCTTTAATCTAAATTGTGTGTACAAGACTTATACCAAATAGTACTAAATGCACTTTTACCCACTCCCCAACCACTCCTCTATTGGTAGTTGCGCTGCTGCTTGCAGGCCGCAAACCATTTTAATAAATTGCCAGTTATTAGTTGCCGGCAGCAGGAAAAAGTGCAATTAAGATGCACATTTGCACTGTATGGGGAGGAGGGAGTGGGGGGAGCTAAACTAAAGGAAGTTCGAAGCAAAACAAATTAGCATTAGCAAAAGAGACAACGAATTACAATCTAAAAAGAGAGCAAAAGAAAAAAAGAAGAAAAAAAAACAACGGTCGAGATAGTTTCCCATAATTTGCGCATAGCCTCGAACATAATGAGCTCAAGAGCAGCGCCAAGGCGAGAGCACAAGAGATAGAGAGAGAAAGAGAGAGATATGGACAGGCATACACCAACAGGTGTGTGGAGGGGAACTTGGATGCGTGGGGTGCAGAACCGTGGTCACTTGCATAGCAAATGGTGTGAACATTTTCGCAATGTTGGCCAAGCAGTGCCAAGCAGTGTTAGATATGCATTGCAAGGGTGTGATTTGCTTGAGGATGGTTGTATAGACGGTTGTAGGGATAAAGGGGAAAGCGCGCTTCTGCCATTGCCTTGCATTGTTCGTAGCCGGAGTAAGTTTTTGTTATTATTGCTGTTGTTGAAATTTGCATAAGTGTTTTTAATTAAAGCATTTACAGCATATTTTGTTAAGTGGCATTTAGCTGGGCGAGCAATCAAGTGGCTAATGAAATCGAAAAGGAAGTGAAATATATAGCTATAAATATATATATATGAAAATATATTTAATATATGAAAAGATATAACGCTTAACTGACTGGGGGCTGTGCATTGAAAATCAATACATAAAAGATTAAAAAAAAAACTCACATTATTACAGAGATTTTCATTACGGCTTGAGGCAGTAAAAAATATAAAATAATAAAACTGAATGATAAATGAATTAATATTCGCTTTGGATAAAAAATGAAGGTGAATGTACAACAAAATTAACTTAAATTTCAACTTTTAAAATCTATTACGAATTGTATATATATGTAGCAATACTTTACTTGAAGTAGGTCACATTCAATCACTCAAAGTATTTTTTTAAAATGTGTACTAATTGTAATTAATCATTTCGTAACTTTCGTAAATTGCATTTATGCAAACAATTCTTTAAATTAGTTTTCTTTCCTAGCCTTCAATAATTAAAATTGAATTATTGCAATATGTATTGCACTGATCATTGAACTTATTTATTTATATTATGTATAAAAGCGTATTTGATAATACATTAAATGTAAGTTAAGCTAACATTAAATGTAAGTTAAGCTAAATCCACACATTTATAAAATTAATTAATGAACAACTTTTAATTTGTATTTGTATTTATTAATGAATACACAAATATTTAAAGACTTTGTCTTTCTTCAAAAATGTTTACACACACTCAGATCGTGATCACTCATCTATGCCTAAAATACACTTAGCTTAAATTTGGCAAACATACACTAACTAATTTGAATCTGAATCATAGTTCTGCTTTAACCAGGTTTGCACGTTTCTCTTTTATTTTGGCTCTTGTTCTCTTGGCTCATCTAACTAATGGCGTCCCAGAGCAGAGTTGGCAATTCCAACCAATTTGCACACCCTGAAAATGGATGAAAGGGTTTAATGTATTAATTAAATAAGCAATAAATGAAATACTGATCAGCATTTAAAGTTGAGACGAGGAGAGTGAACCCTTTAATTTGGAATACAATTTAGTATACATCATCTAGAATACCACTTGTAAGTGGTAAGCAATTGGGTTCTGGGTAACTCGTAGTCGAGCTATCTCGACTAGAGCGTTCTTACTTGTTTTTCACTCATCATGCTGCTGCACTGTCAACAAAGCTGAAACAATTTTTATTTATGCGCTTTTGTAGTGCCAAAATTCTCGACGGCAAACGTCAGTCAACACAAGTCCGGCTGACTGAGGGACGAGTGACGAGGGACGAGGGGCGAGGGGGACAGATAGACGAACTGGGGAATATGGACAGACATGGACTTGCCTGCAATATGGTGTGGAGGCCGTTGGAAGCGATGGAAAGCAAACAAAACTGTAAACTGGGGAATGCCACTCAAAGTCGCGGCTTCCTGGCTGACACACTTTTTGCCTGCCGTCCAACAGACGCCATTTGGCATGATTAGTGCGAGGGGGGGTTGGGCTGTGGTGGGAGGGAATAGAGGGAATAGTGGACAGAGCGTGTATCGGAAGCCTTTGGGTTGCCACTCTAATTGAAGTCCAGTGCATGGCTAGCAGCTCTTTTCTCTGGCAGCTCACAGCAACTAACTTTGACATTATGTGCCACAAATTGTGGCAATTTAAAGACCAATTTAAGTCGTTGCAAAAGCAAAATATTTCACAGCTCCAGATTCCAAATGAGTCAAGTCGTTCAATGAAGCGAATCTCAGATAGTCTCCCCTTCTCTATCCCCCTCTCCCCTTCCCCTTCCCCCGTCCCGCTCTCTCTCTATCTCTCTGTCTCGCTTAATCCGCCGTTCAACTGTCTGCCACATCGTCCAAAGGTAACAATTTATATAATGAAACTGATTTCAAATTTGTGATGTGCACGGCCGCAAGCGCGAATCCAGCTTGGTAATTACCCAGTCCCCGGCCAAAACAACAGTTATAAAAGAGGCGTCCAGAAAAGTAACAAACCAAAAAAAGGCAAACGACTTGCCACAAAAAAAAATCTGCTCTACTCCCAAACGAAGCCCATATACCCTAATTATTGTGCAGATATTTTTAAGTTTTAGTTAATATTATATTATATTATATAATTTCAATAATTTAGTGTCTACTTAAAGCTGATTTAAATAACTAAACAACAGTTGAAAGCTGCCTCTTTCGGGGCGTAACTGAAATGTTTAATTGCTTGAATAAATTTATCTGTATTTATAAATGAATATAAATATGAATTAATATATGCTGAATAGAAAAAGCAGGGAGCTCAAGTTGTAATTGGAGCAGGCCTGATAATTGGTGTTAAAAGGAATCAAGAATAATGAATAGCAAAACGTAAAAAGTGACACGACAGATTATCGAACTTTATCGATAATAACTTTTTAATATTGGAGTGTTATGCTGAATGGGGACTATCAAATTTAAACCTCATTTAAAACACACATTTGTGAATTTTCAGTATGAAAATTGGGCAGTTCTTGAAATGTATTGATTTCAAACACAATTACATAAGTTTCTTTAAGGTTAAAAAAGTGACATTCATAAAATAGTTCATGCATTTTCTTATATTAAATTTTAAAATATTCTGTTATTCAAATCATTAAAGTTCATATTTATTTGCAATTTTATTGAATTAAATTTAATTTTAAAATTTTTGTATTTTCGTGTCATTTAATTTTGGATGACATTAAATAAATAAAGTGTTATTCTTAGCTGCTATAAAATAATCTTATCTTTAAGAAAATTTAAACTTTTTAATATAGTTTTTTATTGTGCTCAAGCTCTTTATTTATTTAAGTTTTAAAACCCAGTTAATTAAGTGATATCTTAGCTCATCTTTCAACTTATGCATTTCACTTGCTGTGCTAAGAAGAATTTTGATTTATTTGCTTAGTCATCTTTAATAGATTTTCTGCAGTTTAAATTAAATAAAATGAAATGAAATGAAACAGTTTGCAGCTGTGGGGAACATTGTCAATTTAAGCGCTTTAAATCGAAAATGTCGCCAGATATGTAGGGTAACTGAAATTGAACATAAAATTGAAACAAGTTTAGGAACTGAACCGACTGGTGTCGGAACTGCCGCTGCTCGGATTGGTCACCTGTTTGGCCGGCTTGTCGAAATGAGTTATTTTCGATAACCCGCCCGAAAATGTTTGTTTGTTGGCCGGCGAAAGGTGAGGAGAGGAGAACCGCAGCATGATTTGGCAAGTTGGCAACTTTCTTGTGGCATGCGGCATGCGGCAGCTTGGGCGCAAAACGTGCAAAATGAAAAACCCGTTGCCAAATCATCTGTTGAATCGCAGCATCTTCGGCCCAACCCACCTGACTAGGCAACTTTTCGTGTGGGAGTCGATGCCAGATTTTGCGGTTGCTTTGAAAAATCTTTGGAATTTTATATGTATTTTTATTTTTTTTTTGTTTATTATTTTAGTTTTTCTTTAGTTCTTTCTTTTTGTTTGATAAAAAAGAAAGTTGACATAAATTGTTGGCCCCAAGCTTTTATCTTTTTCGTCTCCCATTTAAAGTTGCGGTAGCAAAAAAGTTGCCAGTTGCTGTTTTTGCCATTTGTTGTTGCTATTTTTGTTTAAATTTTTGTTGTTGTTGTTGTTGCTGCTGCTGCTGCTGTCTCCCATCGTGCGCAGGAAGGAAATAACTTTGTTGGTGGGGAGTGGAACTGTATGCTGTGGATAGTTTTTGGCAAGTTAGTGTGGGATTTTTGGTGTTGACATGAAATGCATTTGAAAGTTCGTGAAACAAGTTAATCGCCTTTGTCTTCGCTTGTTTATGGCTAGTTGCATGTCTGCATCAAAACAAAACCCAAGTGATAAGTTTTGGGGTGAATTGAATTATAAATGATGATGTCTTAAATTAATTTAAAGGTTCAGTGATAATAAGCTTTTTAAATACCACGCATGAAAAATATTCATTTATTTATACAGAAATTTTACTTATTTTTTTACAGCACAAATCTGAAACTCAGCTCAGACAACAACCGCACAAACGAAGTTCACAAATCAGTCAACCAGCCACCAAACCCAAAACTCACCAACGTTTCTTAGCGCATGCCCAAACCAGTGCAGCAGAGCAAACGGTCTATCGTAGGCACAAACCCAAATCGATCAGCAACGGCACATGCTTAAGGCATTTCCCCATACAGCATGTCCGTAACATCAACAACAACGATCATGTCGCAAAGCAATGACACAAACCCCACAACAGCGGACGATGACTACATAACCGTTGTTGAAGTTGACGATCCCACGTCGTCCACCAAAGACACAAACCACTTGAAAAAGCTAGTCAAACGGCAAAGCTCCGTGGCCGAAGACTCCTCATTCATCACCGTGCTGACCATCAACGAGCAGCAGCAGCTACTGCAGCAACAGCAGCAGCAGCAACAGGATCATCAGGATCAACAGGATCAGCAGCCAGAGGTAGACGGCGTCTCGGAGCACGTCACTGTCTTTCGCTTGCCAGGTGAACGTTTGGGCTTTGGCCTCAAGTTCCAGGGCGGCACACGCAACACGGAGTTGGTCCACAAATTATACATACAATCCTGCGCAGCCGATAGTCCCGCCTCCAAGGTGGCCACCAGCTGGGGTCATCTGCGCGAAGGCGACGAAATACTGAGCATCGATAGCAGGCAAGTTGACCAAATGACGCGCATCGATTGCGTGCGTTGCCTCAAGGATAATGTGGCCATCAAGCTGATTGTCCGCAATGGCCACGGTCGCAAGCCGCCCAGCGAGGAGGAGCAGCAACAGCAGCATCAGCAGCTGAACGAGCTGACCATCTCACTAAATGCACAACCACCACCACCACCTCCAGTGCCGCCGCGCAAACTGGTCAAGCGTCAGAATTCCAGAGAGGGAGATGGGAGATCCTCCATTGTGCAGCTCGTTGTGGAGAAGCCATTGACGCCGCCGCCAGATGCCGAGTACTATATCAATCTGTTTGCCGAATCCCTGAAAAATGGCTCCGAGTCAGACGACACAGCGAGCACCATTTCCACAGTCATTGATAAGCTCTCCATGGGCTCGAATTACTCCTCGGACACGGAGCTGGCCAGCAACCTGAACGCACCCGAACTGGCCAAGCTCGTGCAACCATTTACCCTGCTCGAGCAGGAGTTTCAGCTGGAACAGCCCCAGCTCAGCCAGCCCAAGCTGCTCATCCCAGGTAACAACTACGAGAATGTCGAGTTCAAAACTGAGAAAGTCAATCTCTACGAGAATGTGGAGCTGAAGAGTCCGCTGGGCACGCCCACGCCCAAACCGCGCGTCCTTCTTGCGACCGTAGAGCCGAAGAAGCGTTCAATTATACCCATGCCCCGCAAGATTGCCACGTCGAGTAAGTTACCCATTGAGGTGGCGCCACCCAGAATACCCAGTGAGATTGAGTCACCGAAAACGCCCGCAAGTGAGACGACGGTCAAGGAGATTAGGGACTACGGCACCAAGATACCAAAGGCCAAGCTGCTGAGTCCTGGATTCTCACGCGCCAAGACCGAAGGCGAGATTAAGCTGCACCTTCAGCCGATTAAGCAACAGTCACCGCAGATGAAATCTCGCATACCCATTGTCACGACTCCCGTGCAGAAGTCTCCACCAGCTAGTAAGTCAATCATTGCGGCCAGCTCCAACATTCCTCGCCTGCTGCAGAAGCAAAAGTCTGAAACGGACCTGAAACTGGGATTCTATCGCAGCAAGTCCAAGGATTCTAGTCCCAGTCCAGTGCAATCGAGAGCGCCCCTCCAGCGTGCCAACTCAGCCGAAGCACCAGCTAGAACGACCCCGGAACGCACCTACATACCTGTGCTGCTCAACACCAGCTCCAGGAGCAGCTCCAACTCCACAGAATCGCTCAGCTCCATTTGCAGCAACGGCAGCAACGGACGCTCTCCCAAGGGACCCAAGCCGAAGCCTCCCGAGCGCGTTCAATCGCTGCCGAAGACCCAAATCCCCAAGCTGCAAACGCTGCCAACGACGCCGCCTCAACAGCAGCCCAAGCTGAGCATGCAGACCTTCAAGCAGTCATCGGGCACTGTAACTCCGCCCAGCACGCCTGTGAGCATGACGCCCTCCCCGACCAGCAATCGGGAGATCCGCTTCAAGATACAAACCTATGAGAGCAAGGCGCAGGATGAGGACAAGTTGCCCAGTCTGTTCGATCTGGTGCACAGTGCACAGGAGACAGTCGACCAAGAGGAGAGCACTCCCAAACTCCAACGGGATATAGGTGCTCTGCTCGCAGCTGCGGCTGCGGAGGCAACCGATCTGGCCCGAGAATCCCCACCACCCTTGGTTGTTGGCAAGTGCACAAAAATCGTCGACGACAATCAGAATAACACCTGCTATTCGAGCTCCAGCAGCGATGCCGAAGACACCGAGCCGGATGATGTGGATGCCGCTGAACGGGAGTACATCTGTGAGGATGGCGAGAAGCTGGGACCGCCGGAGCTCATTAACGGACCGGGTCCCTCAGAGGCTTACTTCAACATGTACTGGCACTCTAACATGTTGCCCACCATTGGCGAAGTTGAGGAAGAGTTCTCCTCGCTGGAGCCACAGTCCCTGACAAATGGGTGAGTTCAAAATTTATTGCTTGATTAACCAAAACTAAAACTAATCGGAAGTATAAAAAGTGAAGTAAATAAAACCGTTGATTCAAAATTTAATAGGTTGCAGATTAGATTATTTCTTTGGGATTATGTTTTTACTGTTTAGATAGATAATTCTTTAAAGTACAGTTAAAAAGCTGCTGTGTCAATTCTGCTCTAATTTCCTAGCAATTCTTATTTATTTAAAATTATAATAAAGTACTAAATTTAATTTATGCAGTTTGAAAAGGTTCAAATGCAACATGACCGCAGTCAGAATAAAACATGTAATTTTTACAAGATTCCGATATAAATTTTATAAGTTGCCAGCTTACCAATATCCAAAGGCAACTGTCAGTCAAATGTAGTTGGAAAACCAAAATGAATTCTATAGAAACCATGTAAGCAATGCCCAAAGTTGCTAGGGGAGTTCCAATTTGTATTACTTGTGAGTTTGGTTAAAATATAAAAAATGATCAAAGATAGCCCGATATTGCACTATATCTATATTACTTTTTGCTTACTGTACAATTCGCGTATCACGATCGATTTTTCACAGTAGAAACTATTGTTGTTTTGGCACTAATTACAAAACTTTACGCAATTCATCATATGCCAGTCATTTTATATTGGCCAAGTTCGCAATTATTTTTTATTGCAAATAATAGAAATGTGTAAATATTTGTCAAATGTTTAATGTGTAGAATAATAGAAGACACTTTCACACATGAGAGATTAGTGCTGGAGGGGCTACCCCCGTTCGGGGTCTGATAAGTTGGAACACCGCTGTGTTTACTAAAAAAAACACAGATAACGCTGTGAATATTTCTCGGCTGATAACAACTAATGGTAAAAGCCATTCAGCGTACGTTTGGGCCAATTAGTACTATTTTCGTGGCGAACGGCGAAGGTTTCGGTGTTTTCAGTCACGGGCAAATTTCCGTTTGTTGTAGAGCAGAACAGGTGGGAGACAAATCAATTAACATTCATAATACACACACACACACACACACACACACACATAATTGATAATAAGAGTGCCAATCACAATAATTACTCAATTTGACATTGTTTGTTGTGTCTTCGCACAGTGCACAATTTGTGGACGAGTTGAAGAAGTTGCAGCCACCAAAGGTGCCAGCAGCGGCAAAAATGGAGGTCCAAATTACAGGCGACGATAAGATTGCCGCCCATGACGCACCCGAGGGCGATAAGACTGGCCAAACAGCTGACCCCCTTGTGGAGACCAGCAACCACAGACAGGAGGAGGAGACCAGCAGTAAAAGCACCCAAGAAGAAACTAGCGAATGCAGCCCAACCCACCGCACAGTTACCACCAAAGTGGTTACCACAAAGACAAGCAGCTCCACTAGCAGCAGCAGCAGAAGCTCCTCTTCGAGCTTTATGAGTAGTCCCTCCGCTGACATTGCCTTCAAGCTGCAACCGTATGAGGAGAGGGAGGAGGCAACGATACCAGCAGCAACCACAACGACAATTCGCGAGGAGCGACGCGTTGTTAGCGAACAGCAGACGCTGAGTGAGCTGAGGACAAAGGATGCGCTAACCGGCGAGGAGAAACTGTTGACGAGCGCCGAGTCCGTGTCAAGCAGTGCGCGCTTCAAGAAGATCAGCAGCAACGACAATCTGCTCGACCTGGACGGTGTCGAGCAGCTGCAGCCGTTGACTGCCAACGTCGTCTCGGCGGAGACGCGTCTAACGGAGCGCCTGGACAACCCACAGGATAAACAGAGTATTGAAACGGGTACTCTGACCTTATCCGAATGTGGCAAGCAGCTGCAGCTGTCCGAGAACGGCGGCATCAGCTACACCGAATGCGAGCAGACCGAGCAGCAAACCTATCTGGAGGGTCAGCAGCTGCTCAATGATCAGCCAGTGGAAGACAACGCTACGCCCACTCTCGAGCGGGAGCTCAGTGAAACGCTGACTGTGACCAAGGATGGTGAAAAACAGGTGACCAAGCGGCTGGAGCAGAGCAAGGAGTCTGCCTGTAAGAAGGGCGCCAAGCTGCTGAAGAAAACTGACGAGGAGCGTCGCCTCGAGCAGGAGGCCCAAAAGATTATCGAGAGCTATCAAAAAGTCAAGAAGGAAACGGAGAAACTCTACAATCTGCAGCTGGCGGATGATGAGCAGGGCTTCGATCTGAGCGCCTTTGAGCAGGTCGAAGATCATGCGTTGTTCGAATCTGAAGTGGAACTGCCAGCAGAGCAGCTTGTTGAGTCTAAAGTGGAGAAGATATCGGAGCAACTAGTTGAGGCTGTACTGGAGCAGCAAGCAGTGCAATTAGTTCATTCTGAAGATAAGAAGGAACAAGCAGCGCAGATGGTTGATGCTGAAGGAGAACACCAAGCAGTACTTCTGGTAAATCCTGAAGAGAAGCAACAAGCAGCGCAGATGACTGATGCTGAAGTAGAACAGCAAGTAGTACAGTTGGATGATCCTCAAGAGCAAAAGAAAGCAGCGCAGATGGGTGATAATGATGTTAAACGGCAAGCAGAGCAGCTCGTTGATCCGAAAGATCAGAAGGAAGCAGTGCATATGGTCGATCCTGAAGAGCATAAGCAAGCTGTGCAGATGGTTGATCTTGAAGAACATAAGAAAGCAGTGCAGATGGTTGATCCTGAAGAGCAGAAGCAAGTAGCGGAGATGGTTAATGATAATGTGCAACATAAAGCAGTGCAACGGATTGATCCTGAATCGAAGAAGCAAGTAGCGGAGATGGTTAATGACAATGTGCAACATAAAGCAGTGCAACGGATTGATCCTGAATCGAAGAAGCAAGTAGTGCTGCTGGTTGATCCTGAAGAGAAGAAGAAAGCAGCACGGATTCAGCAAGCAGAGCAGAAGCTTGATGCCGCAGTCGTGCTACAAGCAGAGCAGAGTATTAATGCCGAATTAGAGCAGCAAGCAGAGCAGGAAACTGTTCCTGCTATAGTCGATGTTACTTTGCCATCTATCGAGGACGATCTGGGCTATGTGCTACACAAAAACATCATAGATTCACCAAAGCGGAAGGAAATGAAGGCTGTGCTCAAACAATCGCAACCGCAACCGAAACCGAAGCCGAAACCGCCGCTGCCCAGCAACAAACCAAAAATGTCGCCAGTTTTAATCAAACCGAAAACAGCTCCTCCACCGGTGCCCAGTAAGCGCAGCGAGGTGGGATTGGCTGGCAAACCGAAGCCCACACAGCGTCGCAGCAGTCTGGAGCTGAACGCACCCACTCCTCTCGAGCGCATCATTGTGGGCGTGGAGCAGACGGATGTCAGTCCGACTATTACGCTGGCTAGCGTTGATCTGCCCAATGTGACAACATCCAATGCATCCAATGATGACAATCTTGTCGCCCAAGCTGTTGACCTGCTGCAAACGGAGCTGCACTTTGAGAGCCATAAGCTTCCGAATGAGAAGGAGCAGCGAGAGGTGGATGGTGGTTTGGCCAGTGTGGAGGGGCAAGTTCTGAGTGCCAGCTCATCGATGACATCAACAGTGTCGTCATCGTCGTCGACATCGTTGGCGGCAACGCCAATAACAACGCCAATTTTGGTATCAGCCACGTCATCCCTCGATTCGGTCAAAAGTGTCATCGAGGTTATCAATGGGAATGGCTCTGACAGCGCCGGAAACAATAGCAACAACATCTGCAATAGCCTAACTGGACTTGCTGTCGCTGACGGTGATGTCCAACACAATGAGGAGCATGTGGATGTGGCGATGTTGGCCCTCGATAGAGAACACGAAACAGGTGAGTCCTTGTCACTTTCAGACTTCTTTCTCTATTAGCCAATCAGTGGATGAAACTGTTTTTACTCTCTTAATATCATTTTGCATATCTGAATAAGCTGAATATTAATTCACATTAAGTGAACTTAATTTGTGCGTCTAAAAAAAATAAAATCAATTTTAAAATAATCAAATTATAATTAAAAATAACGTTAAAGTGTCCTTACACATGTGTTACTCCTAGATACACTATATAAATATATATATATACATATATATATGTATATATATATATATATTATATATATATCAGAATATTGCTTACATAGAGGAGCTCTTCATTTACATAGCCATGTGATTAAAACATACATTTGTAGTCCAAATAATTAGAAAGCTGCTTCATAAAATGCGAAGTCTCAATATTTTATAGCCTCTTCGATTCCCTTTAATTCCCTTTAATTCCTTTGATATTTTTACTTTTTGCCATATCTTGTCACATTATTTCTTCTAAGTTAACCAACTTATTTGCATTAACTTTTGTTTTTGACTTTATTAGCTTATATGCAAATGTACATCATTTTGCCAGGTGTTTTTATTTTTTTTACTAACAAGAAATTTTTTTTGAGCAACATAAAGATAACTTTGCAAAATGAGTGGTTGCCAAGCACAGAATTTTTAGCAATTTTGATGGACGCCTCGATTTTATATAAAAGTTAAATTCCAAACGAATTTGAAATGCTTGCATTTTATAATTTTGTTCGGCTTTTTGCTGCACTTTAGCGATTTATCTGCCGCTCGTCGTTCAATTCCCAAGCATGGCAAATTCACAAATTGAAACCAGTCAAATGCGAATTGGACTGTTGTTTGCCCAGCATTGCTCAATATTCGCTTTTCTGTGGTCAGTGTTCCAACCTCCCCCCTCTTTCCCACTTACTAAGCTGATTTTTGACAACTCTCGTCTCTAAGCTGTTGGACGGTTAGTCCGGTGCATCCAATTACTGGTCACTAAATGTGCGCACCCCGCTGCCCTCTCAGCTATATTGGTGGCCATTAACCACAATTTGGAAACCGCTGTCCTTCTGCCTAAACTACTTGGTTTGCATTTTGTTTGCATTCAGTATATATGCAAAATGCCCCTAATGGACTTTATGGACTGCGGGGCCCAGCTGAAACTGAAGTGCTGTCCCCCTTTTTTGGCAACAGTTTGGTTGGTCACCAGGGCCCAGTTATGCATTCGTAGCGAATGCAATTTTTTGGAGTAACTGTTGAAATGCTCAACTTACTCGCTGCGAATATGAATGGATTTCAAATAGGTAGATCAAAACCTGATCAATTTGTCAAATATTTCCTGAACATATTTTGCCTGCAATAGATAAAAACTATATCAATTTCCCTCAATTCAAAGATGTAAATAAAAAGCTCATTTATTTATTTGAAAATTTCATTAATATTCTTTGCTCAACCCATTTTTAGTATTTGTTTTTAATATGCCTTTTAGTTTTCATATGCATTTGCATTGCTAATGTATACAGTATTTATTTAATATTTCCACATGTTTCGGAATCATAATATGAATTTTACATTTAATTTGAATTTAAAACCAAATGGACAAAATATGGTTGCATAGTCGACTATGTTGTAAATTATTATCGAAAATATGCAAAATTTATTTCAAATTATTTTTATTTAACTGCGCATCGAGCACAAAAACTAAACATGCAACACAAATAAAGTAACAATTTTTACAAAATATGCATATTTTTGCCACAGCAAACCAACAAATATATTCAATTGCAATACGTATACGACTGGTGTGCGGAAACCGCATAAGTATATCCATCTCGCTCTATCGTAATTGTTTGGCTTAAATATTTCATGTGCATTGGATTTGCGTTACCTGTGCAAACGAGCCATTTGCATTTTGGCCATAAAAACAAACCACATAGCCGTGTGCCAGACGGGGAGGAGGGGATTGGGTAGAGGGTAAATAAAATATTGGCAGAATGTTTTAATTAAACAAAAACTGACAAATATTGGCACCTGCATTGCATTAAGGTGCGAGTGAGCCATGCCACAAACAATTTGCATACCCAAATGCATTTGGCTCGATTGGTTCGTGGTTCGGCATTGGTTCGTGGATTGGGTTTGGGTTTGATTGGGGTTTCCATATAGCTGCATATCCTTTGCAAATATTAATGCAATTTTGCAGGGCACCGAATTGCATTTGGATAAAATACAGTGGAACGCTCACTTCAATTTTATATCCTCAAAATTTCATGCTTTATAATAGATATTGCAAACCACCAATATTTTGCTTAATTCTAGTGATAAAACAAAGCAAATCAGCTATTACAATATATATTTTGGTGGATTTTTATATTCTCTTTCCACAGACAGTTTTGTGACTTTGTCGAGAATATTTAAATTTGACTAAACATATTCCAGAATCGAATAATGAACCAAAAAGGTCTGCATTGAATAATAAACCAAAAAGGTCTGCATTGGTATATTATGAATTGGCTTTGAGCTAAACTATTAAGCAAAATATCTTTTTATTATTATTCTTTAACTATATTGTACATGAGTATAGTTTAATTAACATGTCTATAGGTGAATTTAATCTTTTGGTTTTCACTATTTGCCAATAAATACTTAATATATCAACACAAATATGCAGTTCAGTCAGTGCTTTTTTTCTCACTCACACGTAAAATAGATTTTTTTCTCTGGAATTTCGTGTTGATGAAATGAAAATGTTTCGCTTCGCTGTGTTTAATAATTGCAATCCCTTTGTCTGTCTCTCTTTCTCTCTTTATTCCTCTCTCTTTATCTCCTTTATGATAATTATTTTTATAGCTGTCGACTTTTTCATATCGAGAATTCTTATCAGTTGACAAAAAATGTCGTCTGTTTTCTGGTTAAATTTGTTTCCATATGGTGATTGGGTTCGTCAATACCCGATAACACCTAATCAAAGATATATATATATATATATATAATTATTAGCGGCGTCTGTATTCTACGCCCACGCATATCCTGCTAATCCAAAGCATTCACAACAAGCTAGCCAAATCCACTCACCTTCAGCTGCTCTGTGGCAGATTTGGTCACGTCATCGCTGAGGCTCAGTCTTTCTCAGTCGCTGCACTCAACACATTGTAATTGGATTTTGAGCCACAATGACCAGCTGACTGACTGACTAACTGACTGACTGACTAACTGACTGACTGACTGACTGACAAACAGTGAGCCCCTTGGCATAATTGCTTTTGGGCACATGGCACACACTCAGGCGCCTGTGGTCCGGTTCTCCAACTCGTTGGGAGTACTTGGCCCACAAGTGGGCTAATGAAAATGCATGACAGCAAGTTGGGGGCGACTAAAAGTGCATTCGAGTCCTGTGTGTGTGTGTGTGTGGTGTGTGTGTGTGTTTTGCCTCTGTTAACAAATACTTTGGAGTGTCCCCTGTGGTTCTAATTGAATATGCTCTGAATTTAATTGAGTCAAATAATTTACAAATGTGTTTTATGAATTGTCATTTATTATGATCAACATAAAAAAAGTTGTATTTATTAATTATTATGTAATCGAACTATAAAGTCAATCAAGCTAAACCTGTCTGTATGAGAAAAAATAATCTGAGTGACTATTCGACCTCAAATTTTCATCCGTCAAGCACAAATTAAATTAAATTAATTTAATATACTCTTCAAAATTCGAAAGGTACTTCATTTTATTCTTCTAAAATTTAAAATAAATTATTTTAAATATTTTTCTTGTTTTACAAAACATAGCTATTTGAAATACACGTTAACAATAAAAGGAATTAAATTTCTAAAATTAATGGAATAAAATATGTATAAGCTGAATTGAGCTCGTTATAATTTTTTGTTTTCATTGCATACTTTGCAGAGTATGTTAAAAATCGAGGAAGACCAGATCCAGAAGTGAAACTGAACATGGCCAAAAGTATGCCATATGATATGTTTCCCAAGAACTTCAGATGAAAAGAGTATAAATAACTCGAATAGTTGTTAAGCATTTTCAAGTATTTTTTTTCCGTCACAATTTTCAATTGACAGCTTTGTCTGTCTGTTTATTTGATTACAAGTGTTGCAGACATTTGCGGGTCAAAAACTAAAAACCCTCCTCCCTTCACCCAACCCTTCAACCAACTTCCACCAGTTACACAGCAAGTTTTGTGTGTGTCACGAAAATTGCGCAAAGTTTTATCGCTTTTATGCATTTAAAATTAATTTGAAATTAATTTTCAATTCGATTTTCGGTGCTACCTTCTCGATTGATGTGTGTGTGTGTGTGTTTGGGTGTCAGTTGTTGTGTTCGTTGTTGTCACTTTCGCAGTTGGTTTCATGTAATTACATGTCATTCTGGTTGTTGTTGTTGTTGTTTGGCTCCTCGGGGTCTTTTGATTACAATTTGTAGCTAATTTTGTTGTTTGCGGTTTGTCGATTTAAATTGTTTGGTAAATAAGAGTGTTGACTGTTGACTGTTGACTTTGTCTGGCTGGGTGTTGGTCAGCCGCATTTGTTGCATTGTTGTTTAAAATAAGAATGATTGGTAAAAGTACATTAAATTAGAAATAGTGGCATGCCACAGATTACATACACCATTGCTGAACGTTGTCAAATAGCCGTCATCTAAATATTACAATATATTTAAAAAAAAAAAAACCGATATTTCCAATATGATATAGATGTGTAGAAAACACTTCTAATATGAATAAATATTAATCTTGCTAATTTTATTGACAAATTGTAAGCTTATGCAAATTACTAATAAGCAAAAAAATTAAATGATATTTATTTATTATATTGTTAAGTTAACCAAAATTCAAGTAGCTAACAATCATAAACTCAACTTATTTTTAAAATGGTTTTGATATTTGCATTAATCTAAAGTAAATCTACATAAAGTAGTGAAGACTTTGTTGAATGTTTCTTGTTCTGCTTTTAAATAACTTTTAATAATAGTTTATATATTTCACAAGAAACGTTTCACATTTATTAAGCAAATTTTACCAACATCTCCACTAACTATTATTTAATATAACATTGTTCAAACTTATAGGTTGTGTAAAAATGATTTAAGTTTTTATCAGTTTAATGGTTTTAAATCGACACATCAATATGGACGGTTGTCTATGCCACATTGACACCACAAAGCAATGGTTTTAACGGCAATTCAAATTTCAATTCCAATTTGAGTAGAACCACAAAGCGCTGTCAAATTCACAGCCGATTTGAGTGATGTTAAATTGCATTTAATTTGACAATCGATGAGCCAGAAAATTCAGAAATGCATAAAACACTTTGAGAGGCGTTCGACTTTGGGTCGCAGTTCAATCTGATTGACTGATTTGATTTGATTTGATGCAGCTGCCGTAAAGAAACAACAACAACAACAGCAACAAAAACCTTTCAACGTCTGCTCTATAAATATACTCGTTGCATGTAAAATAATATCGCAGCTGAAAAGTAATTGCTCCACCTGCCAAACTGATTGAAAAGTAATAAATTATGAAAGAACGATGATATTGCAAAGGGTGAATTATTGAATTCTTGCTACCACTTCCCCCACTCCCCCTCTTCTCATCTGTTCTCCTCTCCTCTTCTTATCTCTCCTCTCAATTATTAGCAGTCACAGTCCTTTACTGTCCACTTGTGAAATATGAATTCAGTTCCTTCACATAGCAATACTGTCTCCCTGGCCTTGCCAAATATGAGTTATATATATATGATCCAGACACTGCACAAACATTGGGGCAAAATGAACATAAAGATGCACAGTCAACGGACATTGAGCATCGAGTATTGAGCATTGGGTCAATATTGTCCGAATATTTAAATGTGCGAGGGCTGAATTGGTTGGTAAGCAAACAATTTCAGATGAAACTTGAATCGTCTATCGACCCAGA
This sequence comes from Drosophila longiperda, assembly GCA_035042125.1. NCBI lineage: Eukaryota > Metazoa > Arthropoda > Insecta > Diptera > Drosophilidae > Drosophila > Drosophila longiperda. The sequence continues at coordinate 2,394,055 of JAWNLV010000130.1, forward strand.
TTCAAAATGAACATGTCGCACGCATGAAGGCATTTTCATATACGAAAAGCTTCAATTTTACCAATTTGTTTCAAGTATTTTTAGCAAAACGCTTACACTATATTTTGCATATATATTTATGTTGTGTACGACTTGCTTATATTTAACTTAAAGTATTTTAAAATGAATCCTTTGGGTCACCACTGGCTTCGCCATTTTTTTTATTGACAAACCAATCTGAGAGTATGGAATTTTGTAAATAATGTGAAGCGCTGTGCACATTTTCAACATCAGCCTCAGGCACAAATGTTAAATGACAAATAAATTGTTAACATTAAATAAAAAATTAGTTTGTAGAAAAGATTTAAAAGAAATATTTAAAGTAAATGTGCAGCTGAGCATCCAATAATTAATCACCATTTGTTAAAGCCAAACAAATTGTTGAAAATTAATTCGACCATTTGTCTATTGTCTTTGTGTCAATTCTTATAAATAATAATAAATATCATTTAAAGGCATTTGTGTACTTTCGTTAAGAAATTATATAACGGTTTGTTGTGTGTTTTTACATACAGTTGTGGAAACATGATATTGGATTTTGTATCTCATAATTGAGGTAACCTTGATAAAGTGCTTTCTTCGCTAGTCAATTAAATTAATTATAATTTAATATATTAATATTTAAAATAATTGTTTTTGCCAACTTTTTTAATGTAGGCTTCAAATTGTTGTTGAGCTACATCAAAAGTGAATTCGCTCTGCGTGAAAGACAATCATATTGCACAAATTGTTAGTTCTATTTTAGTTGTAGTTAGTCCAGCAAGCAGTTCCACAAATTAACAGTTGTTTACGATATCAGTTGCAAGCGTAATGGGGACACACATAATTTACTGGTTTGCCCCAATGTCCAAGATAGCCCGAAAATAAAAAAGAAAAACTTTTGCTAATTATTTAACACTTCCCGCATGTGCAATTTGCCTGTGTGAAGTGAAGTGAAGTGAAGAGAAGAGAAGAAGAAGTGGTGAGTGAAGCATGGAAACCGCTGGGAAACCAAGGCATGACTTCATTTTCATTGTTTTATCGCACTGAAATCGCAAACGTTGAAAATCACATGCGCACACATCATAAATGTCAACCGCGCGAGAATTATGACACACAAGGTGCAAAAAGAGAAATATATAAAAATAAAAAAAATAAAAAAATAGAATACCAGGAGAACATAGAACAAAGGTGGAGAAACGTAAGCGAAGGACTGCTTTGTCGTCTTATGAAGTCATTTTGCTGTTGTTGCTGTAGTTGTTGTTGTTGACTGTACTATCTGCAAATCGAGATTTCGTGGTCCGTGACCATTTGGCAATGTGATAATTGCAGCTGCCAGAAGCAGTTCCTTTGTAATGAGGCATAGCTGTGAGGTGAGTTGCCTTCCTTAAGTCTCAGTCTCGTTCGCGTTGGGGTTCGAGTTCGGGTTTTGCGTTCGGGTTGGGGTTCGGGTTGGTTGCGTTTGACACTAAAGTGCAGCTGGGCTTGGCTTTTGACTGTCTGTCTTACACCTCTCTCTTGCGCTCTCTCTCTCTCACTATCTCTTTGTAGCTATTCCTCTCTCTGTCTTGCTTTTGCAGTTGCTACTGTTGTACATTTTTGCTTTGTTGCGCATTTAATGTGACAATGTCACTTTGCTTGTTGCTGCTGCTGTTGTTGTTGTTGTTGTTTATCTATCCGTTAATTTTTAGCGCGACGCAAGTTCACACTGTTAATTGGATTTGAAAGTGCAGTCGCAGCATTTGACACTCCCCTGCCCACTTCTCTTCTCGCTTCCAACCACACTCAGCACTTCACTAAGAAGTTTTGACATGACAGCTGATTAGTCAGAGCCTGGCTATTTGAGTTTGTTTTTCGGCCAGCCTCCCGTTGCCTGTGAATGGGGTTAAACCAACAAACAAAATGTTGCCAGCCTGCTTCTGTATTTAATGCATTTCGCTAAGATTTTCGTGTTGAGTTTGTTTGCCTATTCGTTAATGAGTTCAGTTCATTGGAGCTGCCTAATGATAATGCACTGAACGGAGGAAGAGAAGGTGCAGCTGGCAATTGGCAATTGTGGCAAAGAGTGGCATCCGTGTGGGAGAAAGAATCGATTGTATTAAGTTAAATGTTGCAAGTGGGTTCACAAGATCAGTAAAAGGCACGATCAGTAATAAGAGATTGTTGATCATTGAACTACTTCTCCGAATTTACTTGTAGGAACAAATGTTAGATGGAACAGCAGCAAACCTCTTCCACAGCAGAATTTTAAAAGCTTTTTGTCATGCCACAGAAAGACACACCTAAAACAATTGAAACCTTCTCACATATGCAGAGCGTGCCGCATAAAAAATAAAAAAAAAATAAATCTCGAAATTAATAAAGATGCAACATGTTGCACAGCTTTGCAACGCACCGCACATTAACACCTCACAGCCTGGCTAAAGGGGGGTTGGAGTACCACATCCAACACATCCTCTGCATGCGGCTTAAATTAACAAAATTTTACGCATCACATAATTTTAGCAAGGCGTATTCTCCCTCTCTGATTTTATACCCTTCCAGAGATTATTTACAGTTCAAAACTAAGAGTGTAACGCCGATAAGATATATCTATATCTATATATATATATGTATGATATTGATATAGATAAATATATAGAAATAGAGATAGATATAGAAATAGATATAGATATAGACATAGATAAAGATATATATATACATATATATATATATATAGATATATATATATATATAGATATATATATATAAACCGAAATTTTACTTGCCTAAACATACTTTGCTTACTTTTTGACCTCAAATCGATCTGTTTATTTTTTTACTTTAACACTTTTCGGGGATTAAAGACTTAGTCGATTAATTAATGTGTCATTGTTTTAACTTTACAGTTATATTGCAAGATACTTTTTCAAACTTATAAAACTATTTACTGGTTGAAATATGAGTTCTTCTTCGAAAATCTCTATTGCTTACCGACATAATTTGGTTATTTTTCGTAATGTTTGTCAATTTAAATCTGCTTTGTTAATTTTAACTTTGCAGACGGTAAATAAGTAAATATCCTATCCAAATTAATTATTAATTAGTATTATTGTGCTCCTTATATATTGTCAACTACTTATTAATATCTAACAATAGGAACAATCTGCCTGAAAGAGTATATTATTTTCGGCTTGGAGGAAGTTCATTCATTTTGTCAACGTGGGCAGTGGGTCGACTGTGTAGCTGGTTCTAAGTGAGGGCAGATAGAGGGAAGCGTGGTGGGGCAAAAGGGGGAGATTGAAGGCGGGCAGGAGTTGCGTTGACGATGAGGCGCGGACAGGCGAAGCGAAATGCGAAAAGCGCAAACCAAGCTGAAAATTGCTTAATCCTGCTGACAAGACAGACTAGCGCTAAAAACGGGCCAAGTGAATGGTGCAAAAGAGCCGCTAAGGATACCAACCAGGCCTGCCCAGACCATGCCAGGCCAGGCCAGGCCAGGCGGCCCTGCTGACTGGGCAGTCGCCGAGCCGCTGACAGAGGGCGTTGCAGCGCATAATTATGCATACTGCAGACCAAGCACACTTGCAACAGCAACAGCTGCAACACCCAACCCCGGAGAGGGCTCGCCTCAGTTTTCTTGGTAATAAAGCAATGCATCACTTGCCTCGGACCACGTACGGGGCACCGTCTCATCGTCGCACCGTCGCACCGTCTCGACGTGTTCGAAATGTTGACGGATCGTAACTTACCTTATTTGTGGCCTTGAGCATCAAATTTTGTAATTGAGTTTTGCATTTTATGATCTCATAAGTACTCAAAAGCAGCAGCAGTTTTTATTTGTGTGTGGGCCCAATACGCAATGGGCTCTAAACTGTTAACTGGCTTAAACCTAAAACTGACCAATTGATAGCTAGCAAAATAAATTGATTTTTTCACTCGTCTTCTAATGAACTATTTTTATTTGCTGCGGAGCTATAAATCTTCTTCTTGTTGCTTAAACAACTTCATTTTGAAAGTATGTAAGTTTTGAATAGCATAAATATAATCCAAATTTCGAGCTAAAATGTAAATTTCAGTAAACAAACTCTGGTCTACAGGGGATTGTTATATTTGCTTTTTAATTTAATATTTATTTTTAATTCGTCTATTTCTTACTAATAAAAACAACCCCAGAATTCTTATAAATATTTATTTTTATATTTAATTTGATATTTAATTTTAAATTTAATTTTTAGATATGTGTATTTCTTCAGTCAACTGACTTTAGTTGACATTAAATTAAATAAATAATTGATTTCCCAAAATAAATCAAACTCAAATGAATTATCATAGAAATAGCTGAAGTTTTAACGATTGAAATGGGTTTCTAAACACTTTGATAGCAAAACTTAAAATTCGAGAAGAAATTTAATAATAAAATTCAAGCATTAATCATTTTAATAATCATTTTACAATTTTATTCTTTATATATAGTTCAATTTATCATAATATTTTGTAAGAAAACTGCTTAAAAAAAAAACTATTTTTACAAAGTGTTTAAAAAGTTAATTTAAATATTTTATGAAATAATATTTACGAACTCGCAACTGACTCATAACTGCAACTGCATGCTGTATTTGCCACATGCACATTTGCCACTTCTTTTGCACTCATTTTGCTCAATCATCTTGACCTTTTGGCACCTCGATGCCCATCTCAGCTGCCTGCAAACGACCGCAAAGCCATCAAAAACGGAGCCGCAGCCGCAGTTGCAGCCGCAGCCGCATTCTCATTTTTGCCACGCTGACAACTGACAGGCCGCCAATTCGCCAATTGCTGTTGCAGTTGCCCCTCTCCTTCTTGCCAACTACAGCACATATCGCATTACCCAAAACGGTAGAGCTGCTCAGTTACCCCACCCACACACTCATATACACACACACACACACACACACACACCCGCTGGTGACTGTCATCGTGGGCCAAACAGTACAGTTAAAAAAAATGAGATCGTGATGGGCTTTTAGTGGCTGCCTGCTCTGACTGCTCTTACTCCTGCTCCTGCTACTGCTTCTGCTCCTTCTCCTCCTCCGACTCCTACTCCTACTCCTTTCTGTGGTTGACCGCAGTCGCTGTTGCTGCACCCCGTTTGCTGCCCAGCTGCAGTGCCGACTCTGGCGTTAATATTAAAAATAATTTGCGTGCGAAATTATTCATGTTGCACAAGGCAAATCTTGTGGCAATTATCGCTGCACGTAGGCTCGTCTGCCTCCAGGTCGTCTGCTGCTGTTGTTGTTGTTGTTGTTGTTGTGCGGTGGTGTGCGGCAATTGCAAACAGAAAATAGGTTTAAACCGTAGCGCTAAGAGGACAGAACTCGCATCGCTGCACTCAAATCACAACGGTACAAAAGCCGGCCAAAGGAGTTGCCTCCGTGGCATATTGTCTGCGTGCCCCGCGTTGTTTGCGTTGCGGATACCGCGTCCTGGACAGACTGCTGTGCATTGGCAATCATCCGCATTGGCATATGCCTCCACATATTTACACACATCCACAACACACACACACACACACACGCACACACAAATATAGGTAGTGCACACAGTTGACATTGACAGTTATGGCCCCAAGTTTATTTACACAACAACACAGTTAACACACACACACACACACACAAACTGTAGATAATATTTGAAGCAGAATTCAGCGACAATTTAATAGTATCAAAATAATCAAGAGGAAATCTGGATCTGTGAATGTGTTGCATTATCGTTGATTTCAATATGCACTCAGCAAATATATATATATATATTGCAGAATTTTCATAAAATGCATTTTAAATATTGAGATTTATTAATGGCTATAGCTTATATTTTTTAAAAATTTTGATAAGTATTAGACATATTCCTAAATTAACAAAAATTGGTTTGCTCAACGTGCATTTTACAGATTTAAATTTCTGAATAACT